>OY979682.1:1371320-2742641 GCA_963855955.1 Luperina nickerlii | reverse complement strand
TATTTAATTTTGACAATTCAAAGTGCCTGTAAAAGGTTTAATTGAAATAAATGCTTTGACTTGAATGCGAAGGATTTTGAATGAAATTCCTCAATTTCTCAATTCCTCAAACGTGAAGCAATCTTCACGTTTTAAAAGTTGCTGGATAACGGAAACAATGCAATGAATATTGTTGAATTTTCTAAATGAAAGGCATTGTTTTCCGCAACTACCCCGAGGAAACGATGCGAAAACGAAAATAGACAGGGGATGTTAATAAATTAAGCTTAATGACCATCTTCGGGCACCCATTGTGTAGAGACTTTTGCCCAGCGATCATCCTGCATGCGGCTGTCATGACCCGCCCAATTCTAATCCGCCGAGGTCGGCCCAGAAAGCGGTGCGGTGGCAAGATGACCTGGTGGCGAACCGTGAGGGCTGGTTCGAGGTGGCGCGGAAAAGAGTTCTTGGAAGGACTTCGGAGCCCTTCATCCAGCAATGGGACAGTATAGGCTAAACAAAAAAAGCATAATGTATCGGAGGGTTAGGTATAAATCCCTATAATGCAAACGATATAACTAAACCTTTACTGCTCTATAATTATCTTCTAAAATAATCACTAGCCTATAAAAAGAAAAGCCTTTACAAATATATTTACTCCTCTATAAATATATCTGGCAGACTAGAACTTGGACCTTTGAAAGGTTATCTTAGTAATTTCCTCCGTGTATAAGAGTTTAAATCCCTGAAAAGCAAAAGATATAATTGGGCCATAGATAGCCGAATTGGGCTATTTTTTTTTTGTTTTTTCGCTAGTCTATATTGTTTCTCACGGCTGGGCAAAGACCTCCCTTTTTACTTTGGGGAATCTTGGGACCTTATTGCTCTATAATTATCTTCTAAAATACATATACAAGTCTAAAAAGAAAAGTCTTTACAAATCTATTTATCACAATCATCCTATAATGTTCCCACTGCCGAGACACAGGCCTCCTCTCTGTTAGAGGAAGTGGGTCATAATCTACCACGCGGGCCCAGTGCGGCTTGGTCACATGTCTTCAGGCAGGCACTTTACTTTGTGTATTTAATTTCATCACCACTGCTCATAAAACGGCGAATGAAAACATCGTGAGGAAACCAGCATGTACTAGAACAAATATATTATTATTTACACCTCTATAAATAAACTTAGCAAACAATAAACCCTAAGCAACCATTCTTTTTTTAATAAATATATTGGGCAGACTAAACGTGGACTCCTTAGTAATTTGCGTCGTGGGTGTTCGCCTTTATAGTGACCGCCCACTGGCCAAATAATCTGTATTCAATGGAGTGACAAAACAATTTGAAAAGAATAAATATATAAGACATTTTCCTTGAGATAATAATGTGGAACGTTTTACTTGTGGGTTTTAAGAGCGTGGGTGGCTTGGTTATTCGGTCTTCATTGAGAGGAAAATGTGACCAGAAATAGACTGTTTTGAAAAGTTTGGGAAAAGGAAAATGTATGCCTCTTGAACAGTCTTCCCACTTTTCCTGGTCAGGAGGCGTAATACATATAACAAGCTATAAAAATCGGCCATTGCGAATCGAACTCCCACACGAATGGCTTCGTGCCACAAGGCAAAAAACGTCGAAAAAAGACCTCCTTTAGTTTTTATTAACTTTATTATTTTATTTATAGCGGCAATAGAAAAACACTCTGAAAATTTCAACTGTCTACCTATTACGGTTCAAGAGATACAGCCCGCTGACTGTCGGACAGAGGCTTAGTAATAATAGGGTTCCGTTGACACCCTTTGAGTACGGAATCCTAAAAAAGAAACGGGAAGAAAATTATTGATAAAAACTGTGTATTTCCGTTACACGTTTCTTTTCAATTCAGAGGGAAATGTCAGATGTTCTAAAATCCATTCTGATGCTAAAATCCATTTCCTTGTGTTCACTTGAGTATTTATTCGGACGATTTCGATCACTACCTTTCTGTGAAATACAAAGTTTAAAAAATCACCACAACTTCAGCAAACAACAAATGGAGGGAGACCTCGTCATTTCCTCCGATCTAAACATAGAGCTGTCAATATAAACCCCCCGAATCTCGCAACACGGACAGTATCTTATCATCGAATAGAAATCAGTTACATTGACGAGCAAACATTTTTATCTCTGTTTTTGCTGTCAAATGATAAACTCCTTACGATACACTTCTCGATTTTATTATACATAATACATAGTAACATCACGTGTTTAAGATATAAAGTGTCAAAATTTAAGTTTGTAGTTTCGTGTGTGTGACTAAAAATGGCCATTTTGGATACTTTGCAGTTGTCAAATCAAGTGGAGAAGTTGGCGCAAGTCAGCCGAGACCTCCGGCGGAAGCATAAGCAGATACAGAATCAGGTATGGTCTTTTTTAGAACTCTTAGAGACGTGATTTGTTTGTACAGAAAGCCCGTGAAATTTTGATATATACATACTTGACGTTTGACGTAACAAACGTCACACTGACATTTCTTTTTTTTTCTGGCGCACAATCGATGCTTGTCGATCCTATAAATGTGATTTATATTTTTTAGGGAATATTCGTTGCCTAATTTGTGTCATCTGATGTGGGCCTCTGTATAACTAAGTTTCGTCCATTTGGCAACGGTTTCTATCCTACTAATGGAAAGTTATGAAAGCTTTTTGCCCTGAACACGGCCCAAAGAAACTTCAAAGTTCAGAGGGTTTTTGAAATTCAACCTTTATTGTACCCTCCATTTAACTACATAATATTTTGAATCAAACCTTTTATCAAAGTAGGATATAAATGTCGTAGCTTAGTTAGATAAATGCACATATTTACTAGAATGCTTCATACAACACAGCGTTATTTACCATCAAGTTGTTATATCAAAGCTTATGTTGTGTTTTTTTCGTGGTTTACCTCGTTTTTTTTTACCACAAACAAATGATAAAACACCCTTGTTTTATACTTTTCTTGTGAGGCTTAACCACTCACAAATACACCTTTCAGGAACACTTTGAAAATAGCATAACTATAATCTATGCGAAAAGTATCTAATGAAAGTGTAAACCACAGACATAGATACACCTAGATAACGCAAGAGCAGCTACTTCGCGTGCCAAAATCGCACCAGCTTACGTTCAAAAATCGTAAGCCGCTACTTTCGCGCTCAGTCCTGTGTACAGGTAGCTGGGTAAGCGAGAGCAAGAGCGCGAGCTTGTGACGTCATAGTAGTTAGTCAAAAATGGCACGCTTGGTTTTCATACAGTTTGTGACACTTGCGTTATCTGGGTCTATATCTGTGGTG
The DNA here is from genome assembly GCA_963855955.1 of Luperina nickerlii. Taxonomy (NCBI): domain Eukaryota; kingdom Metazoa; phylum Arthropoda; class Insecta; order Lepidoptera; family Noctuidae; genus Luperina; species Luperina nickerlii. The sequence continues at coordinate 2,739,349 of OY979682.1, read as the reverse complement.
TAAATTCTTACGCAATCAGTCACATATAAGGGAATTAGTAAAATATTCATAATGATGTGTCTAGAAGGTTTCACCTTTATATATCACCAAAAATTATTGTTTGAATAACATCATTAAATTGTAATTAAAAAATCATCGACGAAAGTTTAGGTTATAAAAAATAACCTCATTTGTCAAATGTAAAACATCTATTGGAATTTCAGGTTTAAGCATTCATCAAATCACTCAAATGGTTATATTACATTTTCGTTATATACTTTTGGAACACACCATTACCTATTGTCTGGGCAACCCTTGCATTGAATTATCATATCTTTTGAAACCAAAGGTTTTGTCTGCCTGAATAATAGCATTAGCTCGTAACCTGCTACATAGCATCGCACTTACGATTCAAAGAAAATTTATGACAGTGCGGGCGGGGTTCGAGTTAGACGAAAGCGCCAGGGTAGCCCGCAAAATTCAATATTTTTTTACGTTTTTTGCTATTTGCTGGTCAGTATAAAGTTGTACGTTGATTAATATTTGATTCGCGGCCGTAACAAATATGTATTTACAGAATTATAATCATCAAAGTCATCAACACAACTCTCTAAGACCAAGTAATCCCACAGAATGATTATTTCATGAAATCTTGACATTTTCGGATTATACTAATCTAACAAGTTGTATTACTGATTCTAATGATTATGATTCTGTAAATACATATTTGTTACGGCCGCGAATCAGATTTTGATCGACGTACAACTTAATACTGACCAGCAAATTACAAAAAACGTAAGAAAATTTGAATTTCGCGGGCTACCTTAGCGCTACCCCTTAAGGCTTCGGGATGCCTAGTCAAATTCTAAATGTAATCGACATTAATTTTCTACTAGCTGTGCCCGCGACTTCGTTCACGTGCATGTCCGAAATCAAATAGGATTTCATGGGTTTTAATTGGGGCCCGTTGCTAAAATAATAACAGCCGCACAGGTCGATCGATCAGGATAAGCTACGCTTGCCGCGGTTGGTCTGTGGATGGGTGACCATATTTACATACCGAGACCCCTCCGTGTCTCGGAAAGCACGTTAAGGCGTTGGTCCCGGCTGTCATTCGTGGATCTTTGACAGTCGTTACGGGCCGTCAGGAGCCTGAAAGTCTGACAACCAGTCTTACCAAGGGGTATCGTTTTACCCAGTAATTGGGTTGTGGAGGTCAGATAGGCAGTCGCTCCATGTAAAATACTGGTATTCAGCTGCAACCGGTTAGACTGGAAGCCGACCCTAACATAGTTGGGAAACGGCTAGGCAGGTGATGAGTGGGGTAATTACGTAACACACTAACTGCAGTAATGGCTTTTATTTTGACGGTTCGACAACATCCATTGCGTTGTTTACGTTGTTGAGCAGACAAATTTTTCGAACATATGAAGCGATCTATTAGCGATATCCTTCAAAATGATTCAGATTGCGATCGATAGAGTGTTACGCAATTAGGGTGCTAGTCTATGTTTAGCAAACAGAATTGAATACAGCAACGATAAGCCAAGTTGATTGATTCATTGGATTTTGTTTCGCTCAATAAGGATCAGGGATATTTCGAATCAAGATTGATTATCGCTAGCTAACAGTCTTGCTCATCTCTTCGAAAATATTCATCATCATCATTTCAGCCGAAAGACGTCCACTGCTGGACATAGGCCTCCCCCAAGCACCTCCACTTCGACCGGTTTATTTATTTAAACTTTTCGCACAAAAGGTACAAAGGCGGACTTATTGCCTTAGGCATTCTCTACCAGTCAGCCAAGGGTGGTGAAGAGATTGGATGGCAGGTGCATCCAACGGGTTCCTGCGGCCTTCATAAGGTCGTCGGACCACCTTGTCGGAGGCCTTCCAACGCTACGTCTTCCGGTACACGGTCGCCACTCCAGAACCTTTCGGCCCGATCGGCCATCTGTTCTGCGAGCAATGTGCCCTGTCCACTGCCATTTAAGTTTGGCAATTCTTCGGGCTATGTCGGTTACCTTGGTTCTCCTGCGGATCTCCTCATTCCTGATTCGATCACGCAGGGAAACTCCAAGCATAGCCCTCTCCATTGCCCTTTGGCCCATTGTGAGCGACCACGTTTCAGTGCCATAAGTCATCACTGACAACACGCACTGGTCTAAGACTTTCGTCTTGAGACACTGCGGTATGTGGGACGAGAAGATATTGCGTAGCTTCCCGAACGCTGCCCAGCCGAGTCTAAGAATATTAACGTGTAGATATAAACAAACAGAACTGAGCTCGAGTAGACTAATCCACTTACTTCTAGTCGATAAATGTGGGTATCTATAATTGACACACATTTGGAATTAGATACTGTATCGATTATTGCTTCACTTTGGCAGTGAAAAGGAGGATAATGTGTTTTATACAGTACCCGGCGATAAATATTGCACATCGACTAATTCAAATTGGTGTATTTTAAACAAAGAATAAAAATAATGATCAAAAGAAGCAAATCATAATTGTTTTAACAGCTCCTAATAGATACCGGACTGTTTGTATTCCGTGCGACAGAGATAACGCTCTACGAAGCCGAAATTAGCCGATTGTGTCTTTCCAAAGTTCGATGTGCAATATTTATCGCCGGGTACTGTACGTATGTACGGTAGGCAAAAGTAATTAACCGACTTCAAAAAAGGAGGAGGTTCTCAATTCAGATTTTTTTATTTAAGTACATAAGCCTCCTCTCTACTTGAGGGAGTGGGCTAATCTACCATGCGGGGTGGTTAGTAGATGTCCCATGTCTTTGAATTTTTTTTGGTTCTAGGACATACCGGTTTTCTCATCATGTTTTCCTTCACCGTTTTGAGAGCACTGGTGATGAAATTATTTACACAATCTAAAGCCTGTCTGGGTCGAACCCACGGCCTACAACTCGTAAGTCGGAGCTGTTACCACTGCGCCACCACTGCTCTCACAAAATACGGCAGTAATGTATGTAAACAGACGATATTATGGCGGCATAGACTACCTCAGATTATTTCCGTTTGTTAGGCTTGCGGCTAAGTAATAACAGCCGCATTGGCGATTGATCAGGTTAAGCTACGCTTGCAGCGGTTGGTCCGTGGATGGGTGACCATTTTTACATATCAAGACCTCTCCGTGCCTCGGAAAGCACGTTAAGCCGTTGGTCCCGGCTGTCATTCGTGAATCTTTGACAGTCGTTGCGGGTCGTCAGAAGCCCGAAAGTCTGACAACCAGTCTTATCAAGGGGTATCGTATTTTTAATTGGGTTGTGGAGGTCAGATAGGCAGTCGCTCCATGTAAAATACTGGTATTCAGCTGCATCCTGTTAGACTGGAAGCCGACCCCAACATGGTTGGGAAAAGGCTAGGCAGATGAGGTATTCTTTTGTCTCAACAGCGGGCGCGGAGCGTTCACCGACTTATTAGAATTTTCGATAAGACAAGGACTTTTTGAATTGAGATAGAATTACTTTATAAGTACTTTGATGTTCAACAAAGAGAATTTATTTTATGTTGTCTTAAGAAAGTTTGCTCCTTCGTGACTTGATTATATCGCCGACAAGAACTGAAAATGGACAAATTGAATGAATGGTTTAAAAAGACTGAACTAGTGAAATCAACCATTTTTTATGATTCTTCGGATGTGATATCTGAAGGCCAGTTCTCGTAATTAGAAACGTTAAAAACCTAGTCTCAATATCATCTCAGCGACCGACACTCAATGTCAAAAATTTGGTAAAAATGTAGGGAAATTAGAGGGATCTCTAATTTCCCTACATTTTTGACAAGTTTTTGACACTGGGATAAAGAAAGAAAGAAAAGAAAGAAAAAGTATTTATTGCAACTCGTACAGGAAGATCACAAACTAAACACAGCAAAATAAAAATCCAGGTTTTATAAAAAAAAAAGTAACAAAAGGAAAATGAAACAGAAAGTCCTATACGAGGCCAAAAGGCTCCTATCTCAGCATGATGCTGCGACACTGGCGGATTTTGAACTTTTTAAATTACGAGAATTTGCCTTCTTACGATAAATTGTTACATAGGATAGGTACCATTGGTCAATGACCTATCTGTATAGGAATAATATTCAAACAGTAAATATTCATTAGCGGTGGCTGGAATCAATAAATTTAACGTCATATCCCCACTTTTTAGTTTGTATGTTGTTCCAGCTACATCTCAATAATACTGAACGGATATTGACGGGGTGTACCTTGTATGAAAGCTTTATGTCCAACCAAAAACCGGAGGTATGTACCATTGCGATATGTCGAAACGGAGACCTGGCAGGATCATCAAATATTAACATAGAATTGTGAGCGAAAAGAAAACACGGAAAACAAGTCGTTGTTTTAATTTATAATTAAAAAAAAGACACAATTGTACAGACGCCAGCACATCAAGCAACTACAATCTGTGAAACTTCTTTAATTGATTTTCAACTTTGTCGCTAAAGCATAAGGTTCAAAGTTGATTGGGAAAATTTGACAGTTTCGGGTAGCTTGATGTGCTGGCGTCTATACAAAGAGCCTAACAGCTCTGCTCTGGGTTCAGTTACATTGGTGAAATTCGCCCCTGGTTGTTTTATTGCGTTTTAAAGGTTGATGCACGCCTATTTTTATGTGAGCCGTATAACAAATGTCAGTGTCAAAAAAAATCCATAGCTGTAATCAGAATGAATGCTGCTCAAGTGCGAGCGTTTGTACAAGTTTTTGGCACCGAATCTCCACCGAACATGTTACTTAAGCGGCAACTACTAAAGGCTTATATATGTTAGATCGTGCCGTGTCCGAGTCGAGACACGGGTGCATAAATAACCATTTGATTTACCAAGGCGTATAGTCATCATCATCATTATTTCAACCGAAAGACGTCCACTGCTGGACATATGCCTCCCCCAAGCACCTCCACTTTCGACCTGATCTGTGCTTCTCGCATCCAACGGGTTCCTGCGGCCTTAACAAGGTCGTCGGACCACCTTGTGGGAGGCCTTCCAACGCTACGTCTTCAGGTACGCGGTCACCACTCCAGAACCTTTCGGCCGCATCGGCCAAGGCGTATAGTATTACCCAGTAACTGGGTTGTGGAGGTCAGATAGGCCGTCGCTCCATGTAAAATACTGTTACTCAGCTGCATCCGGTTAGACTGGAAGCCGACCCCAACATAGTTGGGAAAAGACTAGGCAGCTGATGACATAAATACGTCTGATTTATTTACCTATGTAATATCATCATCGTCATCATCGGGAACTCGATATTAACACACTTCGGGTTCGCCACTTTCTAACGTAGTTATTATTTTTCAAGTTAATCTCTCAATTTACCATGCTCTGGTTTTCTTCTTTGTTCCACTTTGCAACATTAAGATTATAAACCTTATTTTTACAAAACTAAGGTTTATTATTGTGCATTTGTTTTTCAAATATAGGCCTTACTAACGTACGTTTGTCTTTGTTTCCAGATGCGCTTAGTATGTGAGGAGCGTTCGGAGCTGACGGCCATAGTACAGTCACAACAGAGAGACATCGCCGCGCTACAGCAGGACAGCGCACAGAACAAGGTGAAAAATCAATAACACTATGTGCTTGGCCAGACAGCAAACGCGAGTGCGGGACGGGGGCGGCGCAGCATACTCAAACATAAGAACTTCATTTGAGCGTCCATAGTGGGCACGCGGACGCGGTGAGCGGTGCGGGCTGCTTGGCACGGGGAGCACGCGGTCAACTCACGCCATAGCTCGTTCATACAAAAAATGTAAATGTTAGGACACTTATTTTCAAATTGTAAAAGAAAAGAAAATCATAATCAGTTTATAATGCTTCCACTGCTGCGCCACAGGTCTCCTCTCTGTGAGAGGGAGTGGGCCGTAATCCACCACGCGGGCCCAGTGCGGGTTGGTAGATGTCACATGTCTTCGAATTTTTTGTTCTAGGACATGCCGGTATCCTCACGATGTTTTCCTTCACTGTTTTAAGAGCAGTGGTGATGAAATAATTTACACAAAGTAAAACGGCTGTCTGGGTTCCAACCTACTGCAGAAGAAAATAAAATGAATTTAGTTAATTTTCATATCGTTTCAAATTAATTTTTTACTAAAAATTGGCTCCTTTTTACTAAAAATTGGCTCCTTTTTACTAAAAATTGGCTCCTTTTCCTTGACAGAAGTGCCCAACTTGCGGCGTGGCGACTCCAGACGGCACTGACGACGACGACCAGTCTTCTAAACCAACCTTCAGCGTGCGAGAGCTTCGCGCCATCCTTCACGAGCGCAACGAGCTCAAACTGAAGCTCAGCCGCGCAGAGGAACAGCTGCATGCGCTACAGACCGACCAGCAACCTGACAGGTAGGGTTAACCAAGATCACCTGCCCTTTTAGATTTGCTATGTGATATTATGAAGTGGAGTGTCAAAAGCTGACATAGCATTCCTGCGGTATTTCTTCATCAGGTGAACCTGTGCACATGATAACCTTTTGACTGCATCAGTGATCAGAGTTCGCGCAGATGAATTTTGGGCCATACGCTAAGAAGAACCCATATAACTGCTAAAGTTTAGGAGTAGTGACGCAACTAACCACCATATTAACACCTTATTCGCAGTGGCTCAGACACATCACCATCAGTGAGCACAGCCCACCCTGAGGAAGAAGAGGCTCCGGTGCAGGGCCCGCTACCAGCGGAGCCCGACGACGCGCCCTGGAAGAGGAATAGTGGCATCAGGAAGTTGTGAGTACACCTGTAGTTTTGTAGTAAGGGAGCTGGGATGTATTGGGTAGTGACGTCCTTTGGGTAGATGAGCGTAACCTGATGTAACGAATTAAAATCATCGTTCTGTTTCTGTCAATCGTTCGAAGATGAAAGAGACGGAATGGTTTTCTTAATACGTTTAGTGCTAAATGCGTTTAGTGATTTGTGGTGCAAGTGGACCTTAGTCGCAGACCAAATCACGTTGAGGCCAAAATTACTCTGGGTAACACTCGTCTGGTCCTTCTCGCACTATGCGGCCACGACCGACTGATCGCTCGTTTGTCTTAAATATACTATAGGTGGAAATAAACCGTTTTAAACCACATGGTCTTGGTTTTAAACAGTTTTTTGATTTAAAACGGTTTATGTACAACTAACTGTCTTGAACAAGACTAGTCGGGCGATCGGATCGTGCGACCAAGATGGCGGCCGGTTGTAGTCGTGACTGCGTAGTGTGCGATATCCCTTACTATCCTATATAAATTTGGTGTTGTGAAACTATCACGGTCTTGTATATGATCATCGACGGTTTCTTTTGATCTAAAGTTCAAATCGGACAAAGTAGTCCTAATAAAATAAATCTGCATGAATCCTAGTGTAATCCAAACCGCACAGCATACTAACAATTTCACTCGGTGATGGCTATAGATAAGGTCCATGTGCCATGCACATTGACCGAATGGAACGCATGATATGAGTAAGCATATTGAGCGAAAATGCTTTAAAAAAAATTGTGGGTACTTAAAAATATCCGACAAAGCATTCAATGCTCTCCAATCGGTGAAGGAAAACATCGTGAGGAAACCGGCATGTCCTAGAACCGAAAATTCGAAGACATGTGACATCTACCAAACCGCACTGTGCCCGCGTGGTGGATTATGGCCTACTCCCTCTCACCGAGAGAAGGCCTGTGTCCCAGCAGTGAGAACATTATAGGCTATTTATGCATACAATATAGGGTGGCAGAGACATCGCCGTGCAACCTGTTACCATGGATTGAGTACATGTTTCTGAACCCGGAGATGATCAAAAAGTCAGCCTGTATATAATTATTTTGAATTTGAACTATGGCGGGAGATGACGACTATTCGAGAAGTCATCATCTGCCTAGCCTTTTCCCAACTTTTTTTGTTGTGGGGAAGTGGGGGATGTGGAAGAAGTGGAGTGTGGGGGAGCGCCCGCTGTTAAGACAAAAGAATACCTCATCTGCCTAGCCTTTTCCCAACTATATTGGGGTCGGCTTCCAGTCTAACCGGATGCAGCTGAATAACAGTATTTTACATGGAGCGACTGCCTATCTGACCTCCACAACTCATTTACTGGGTAATACGACCCCGTGGTAAGACTGGTTGTCAGACTTTCTGGCTTCTGACTACCCGTAACGACTGTCAAAGATCCGCGAATGACCAAATGGACCGGGACCAATGGCTTGACGTGCTTTTCGAGACACGGAGGGGCCTCGGTGTGTAAAGAGGTCACCCACCCACAGACCAACCGCGACAAGCGTAGCTTAACCTGATCGATCGACCTGTGCGGCTGTTATTATTTAGAGCCCTGAGCCCCCCGACGACTAATCGAGAAGTATGGAAGAAAAAGTCATGTTGCACCGAGGAGAATGATTTAGAACTATGCACGATCGAGAATGATCCATAACGTCCTGCACGGCATGATTATAATAAGGCCTTTTATTAATATTTTTCTTTTTATTAAAGTATTGTTTTTGTCGTTTGTCGGTGTTTCGCTATGTGTCCTATGTTGTGGTGGTATTGTAATAATAAATTGTAGAACTAATTATCACAAATTGTCGCTACATTTAATATCATTCATACTAACTTGATACTAATTTGTGTTGTTACGCGTCACACAGAAACATTGAGTGAATTTTGTTCTCTATTCTTTTTTTTTAACATTGACGTCTAGTTTTGTAGATATTTCTCTATGGTTCTGTCTTCTGTTTGACGCGCACTTGTCTATGGGAAACCTATCCGTATTGTAACGTCCAACTCCTAACCTAACACTCCAGCTTATATTTGGTTCTGGTACATGTTTTCCCTATTTTTTTTCTTCTAAGAAAGCATGAACAATTTAGCCCTAAGAAACTCTTTGGTTGTTTTATTCAAAATTTCTTTGTTTTTAGGTGTTTTTGTGTAGTTAAAAAAATATGGAAAATACAACCAGGGCCGAAAGAGATGGCGCACGATACGACAATATGCTGCACTGTGTTGCATGTTAATATACGACATACGACACTACACTGTCATGAACGCTTCACGCTTGACCACTATCCTTAATCCTGTCCCTTTTTTGTTTAACCCACTCACATTTTTTATGTCCAGCACTTTGTCATTTATTTTTTTGTTTATTTCATTATATTCTTGCTAAATAAATGTACGGTCAGCAAGTTCATTTTATGCACAATTTTTTTCATACTATTCTGAACAAAAAAGTTTTTTTTTTTTTGTATTTTTTCAGTACTTTTTGAATGTGCTGTAGATCAATGCTAATTTTTTGTAATTTAAAAATATAATTTAGATTTTTTCTAAGATTATTCTTTTTGAAGTAAATAGGTAGGAAATAAAGAATTTCTTTGACCTAATAATTGAAGAGAATTCTGTGATGATACTTGTATTGCTAAAATAATATCTCTACTTTGGAGTGATATAGTATTTTGTGACCAAATCTAGGCTAAAAAACCTCGACCTTTGATTGTCACAAGTACCTAAAAAGTGTATTCTTTATAAATAATTTTTGAATACAAGAAAAAATACTGACCGACTTTATTTTCCCTTCCCCATTTTATTTTCTCCCTATTTTGTTGACGTTTGTTTGTTCCCCGCGCGGTAGGTTCCGCCTGGCGCTCTCGTCGCGCGCAGAGGGTCGTCGCTCGCCGCCTCCAAGAATCTCTTTCGGCCCTTGGTATTGAAGATGTGTTGCTCTGCGGTACGTGCGGGGTAGTTCGGGGACGCTTTGAAAGGGGCTGACGATTGGGGGATTAGTAAAGACGTTTGGAAGTCTTCACGCGGATTGTTTTAGGCTGGTCGTTGCGTAGTTGGATCCGAAAGGCAATATTCAACCGAGACAAACTATAGTAAATAATACATTCTTAGTTATACCTTGGCTTTAAGCCATTGTAACACCTCTACAACATTATGGTCTTCAAATAAACATATGAATATGGATAAATGCTATGCCTGTGTAGTCGATGGGTTTATCAAAAAATGGCATGAAAAAAATAAAATCGAATTAAAAAAGAAATTAACTCAAAATTATGAAATAACTTTAATTTCGGAAGTCGGTGTTTTGGGATCTGTATTTTGGTTTTAGTTTTTTGCCACCACACATTTTTTTAAATTACTTTTTTATTTCGTAATTTTTAGTTTTAAATAAAAACTGGAATATTAGTTTGTAACAAGTAGGTAAATCGATTTTGATGAAACTTGAACTGTTCCCTAAGTTGAAGTAAATGTAAGCCAATAAAAAAAATGGTCACGATCCGATTAATAGTTGCGGAGAAATGCGTGGATATACATACATACGTCTATAAAATTTTGTATATTTGGAAGCCCTAATAGATTGTCATATGTGAATATAGTGCAATTCCAATAATATTACATACATAAGTGTCGAATTGATAACCTCCTTTTTTTTGAAGTCGGTAAAAATAGGGTTGGCTTAAATTGCGGTAACCGCAACAATGATTATTCGATAATGGGAAGTTTATGTCACGTAAACAGGTAAATATAAGGTGAATACTAGCAACACTCATGGGGTTGCCACGTCTTCTAGAAATGAAGACGTGACAACTGACTAAAATCAATACAGTACGTATTTACATTATTACTGATTAAATATTCGTGTAGTGAATTATTTTTATTTGCATATTTTCAATCGTCAGCACTTCATTTCAGAGCGTCCCCTAATTCGGTCAAGCAGTTTTGTTTGACTGCATATTATATTTATTACACCGCTTTCACATTCACACGAAGCAGTAGATAGACAGATACTCATATTTAATGATGAAACTAATTTTATGAAGAAGTTATGATAGAATTGCTAAATTATTTACCCAGGGTACCAACAGTCACAAAAAAGAATCAGCTGTTTCCTACAGTTTGACGAATTATGCGAACATAAGTTAATGTAGGAAACAGCTGATTCTTTTTTGCGATTTGAGGTTTGGTCCCATAGTCAGGGGCGGATCTTGAATTTGTGGGGCCCTGGGCTAATACTGCTTAGGGGCCCTACCTAATTACTCGAGCAATTGCCATTTTATTATGATCCGATTTTTTAAATTCCAGATAATTTTTATTATTGACAATATCGTCTATTGTTTTCAGTTCGGGGCCCTCTGTATCCACGGGGCCCTGGGCTGCAGCCCAAAAAGCCTTTAAGTAGATCCGCCCCTGCCCATAGTATTACTTGTTCATAATGATAAGTACAATGGCCCCTTAAGAGGTTATCCATTAATTACCGGACATCCTGTATATTTCATTTTGGGTCGTTATTACCGTATTCTGATAAGGTTTTCGTCTCTCTTATCCAGTAAATTAACTTTTCAAGAAAAAGCTCTTATAGAAATCTAACTGTATGTTCACCAGAACATGGTGAAGTAGATTCTCAGTAAAATTACCGTCTATTTACTTACTGCAATCTTTTCTGTTTTCAGTTTTCGCAAGCTCTTTGTTGAGTCTGATCTCGCCGTGGGCGGGTTCCAGCGCCGCTCCTTATCCTCCCTGGCTCGCGGGCCCGCGCCCCCTCCCGCGCCCCCCGCGCCCGCCCCGCGCCCCGCAGGTGCCCCCTCCGCCCCCGCGTAGGCACAGCGTCCCCCCCGCACACGCACACGCCACTCATACGCACGCACGAACACATCGACGATACTCCGACATCAGGACCCTTCTTCCCGTTACAAAACTTGACCTCAGACAAGAACTACTCAACTTGAACCTCGGGACGCAAGAGTTTGACAGCTGGCTCGGTGATAAATTTGAAGAGAATGAAGAGTACGACAATGAATCATACGACGAAAGGTTTGAGCACGATATTCCTTTGCAGCGGTCAGTCTCTCTCGACAGAGGTATCGACATCTTCAATCACTTGCAGACTATAGGCTCGGAAATTTCAGACAGCGTTGATTCCTTGTGGACAGTAGATTCGGATGGAAGAAACAGTATGGCAGATAGGTACAGGAGTTTCGAAGATATCCCCGCTTTTCCGTACAAAGCGAGAAGCAGGCGTGCATCTTTTGGTGTGGAAACGTTCTCAGAACGAGATCTAGCGATGGCGGTATTGAATGAAAGCTATAAGGGTCTGGGCGCCACTAGCGGTGGTATGTCCCCGCAGGTAAGGAAACTAAAAAGATGTTTCACATTCGCCGGGACTTTTGACAGTGTTAAAGACCGGTCAGTGGAAAATTTGGTCCAAAAAGAAAGACCGAAACTTAGGCTGAAGATCCCGAATAGGAGAAATAGCAACAGCTGTCCAGTTTCACCAGAAATCAGCAGGTTGAGGAACTTCTTCCCAAATTCTGCTGAAGATGTTGAAACAAATATGTCTGATGATGAGGACCAAGAGTTTGATGTACGAAAGCCGTTTTATAGGAGCATTTCTGTAGAATGGAACCAAGGGTCGGGAAGCAAAGTGCGGCAAAGACGGTCTGGTGTCCAAGATATGATAACAGATTTGAGGAGAAAAGTTCTGAAAAAACAAGAGTTTAAAAGCAGCGAAACCCTCGAAAGAAATCGAGGATCGCCAGAACCAGCCCAATCTTCCAAAAGTCTTCTAAAAGGCAGCTACGCAGGCCGAAACTCAAACTTCGTAAAATTAAAAAAGATTGTTCCATTACCGGGCAACACTGACTCAAACGTCATCGTGCCCACTATAATCATATCCCGCGCGAAATCCCACGGTGTTGCCAAAATATCAAATACTTCCAATTACGTAGAAATAAGTAGGAATTGTGACTGTCGAATATGTAACGAGGGTGACGGAAGATACTTCGTACGGAGTGTGCTAAGTAAGTTGTTCGTTAAAATTGTTTCTTGTAATAGTAGAAAATCATATTGGGACGAGAATAATAACCTGAATGATAGTGAGATGTACAAGTGTATAATGCATGTGCTGAAGTTAATGCTAGGACTGTGGTTGAGACATCTTGATCATAATTAGTGGGATAATGACATCCAATTTTAATGACACTTTAGCGCCTCGATGGCAAAAAGTTCAAACATCTTTGGCCCAAAATTCAGCTGAGCGAACTCCGCTCACTGACACTGGAAATTAGTCTTTAAAATATAAGGGGTTTATTTATAAATGTTGTGTAAAGTCAAGTTATGATTAACTTCTGCTGGTTAAGTTATGATTGACTTCTTTTTTGACGTTTAGACGTCTCTTAGCTTTAAGCAACGTTTATGAATAAACCCTTATTTGAGTAATTTGAGGGAAATTAGTTTCGGGTCAAAACAGGAATGGGTTAATATAAAAAGTCGTGTGTCTAAGACGAAATCTTATTGTTGTTTTTATTTAATTAACTCGATCAATCTAAAGCATTGCTATCTCTTACTAGCAGATTAAATAAGAAAGAGATGGAAGATAAGTAAAGCTGTCAAATTAGAATTGGTTTCGATGGCAACTCAGAATTTATCACCGGAGAACACGCTTCGACACCAACAAAGCTTCGGCCAAACCTGCGAGTCAAGTGAGCGAGTCAGGAATGTCTCCCGTCTCTTTCTTTCTTAGCTTATTAGTAAGAGATAGAAATACTTCAGTAAATCAGTATTTTAAGAATTGGATGATATTAACCTATCGGGTTTAGAATTATAATATGTTCTAGTGTTGTTCGATGTTACTGTTAGCAGCTTTTATCTTTTTACCCTGCGATGCCGCAATTTTAGCGTAAAGAAGTTTTATCTAATTTCTTTATGCCTTTGATAGGAATGTTATTGGGTTTGCGAAAAGCGAAATGTATGTTACTGTGATTTTTATTTATTTTCTTATTGAATATTTTATGCTAGTTAACGTATTAGGCTGGTGGTCCTAAATTTCCGATTGGTTGCACGCATGATTACTGCAATTGTCGTGGTCGTTTTTATCGTCAACGTGAATAAAGAGGTCAAACTTTCGGTGCGGTGTTCACATGCCCGCATGCGGTTGAACGCAAGCAACTTTTTTTATGTAATTTCGCAGTTCCACCTAGGAGGTAGTCGTCTGCTTATCCGGACTTGCATGCTACGTTAGTATGTGTGCAGTTTAAAAAAAAATGCGCCCAAAATGGGCTCAACGCAACCATAGATACTGCAATGGTGTTATACTAAATCCAAAATTTAAAATGGTGAAAGCCCCATCGTGAGTTTTATTAGGTTGGCAATATGTCAGTCTAATGCGATATCTAACTAGCTTCTCGCCTCTTACGTAGCAACATTAAAATTATATGAATATTCTAGATTATTGTAAGTACAATCATAAGATTGTTGAGTGTTAGCGCCTTATTCTTCGATATATTGTATTCTTGTCAATTTCCAAATTTTCCAATGACTGTTATGCATGGAAATGTAAACCATTTTGTTTAAAAAAAAAAGATTACACTTCGGGGCAGAAAAAGTGAACCTACATCTTTTGCATAGTTTTAGTTAGTTCTAAATGTGGCTTGAATTATTTCTTATGTAAATTGGTCGAGATCTAATGTGTCGGGCAGAGATAAGAAGTAAAACTAATAAAGTCAACATGTTTTACTTTACCTAGCGCCTAAAGCCAACGTTTCGAAGAAGACCGGTGACCGCTACATAACACTCCCAGTGAACGACTGTCATGAAAATGATAGCAGCAGGATTTGACTTTATGGTGTCAAAAACGCTCTCTTGGAAAACACACCAACTTGCTTTCATAATTGACGTTTCAGTGACGTCATTCGCCGGTAAATTGCGGACACTAAGTTGCGGCCGCCGCTCTTCTAGGAAACTGTAGTAGCTTAACGATATTGTCATGTCGAGACACTTGGCGATATCAAGGAGTAATGATATCAATCATTTTGACATTCAAGCGTCACATTTACATCAATAAATGTCCCGTAATGGAATCTAGTATGACATGACTGTTTTACGATACTGGAAATAAATGAGAATCGTAGGTAGATAGATCAAAGACGTTTTTGTATAAAAAAAAAAACAGTGGCACTCCGAGAGTGCCGACAGTAGTAAAAACTTGAACATTTACGTGTTTATTTTTTTAATCGTCTTTTAAACAAAAAGAGAGAAAGGTGGGTATACTGGTACAACTCTGCCCTACCTTTCGGTGATTATGGGCGTGATGTTGTCATTTAAAAGATCTTTTCTGGAAAATTAACTTGTTATGCAACTAAATCCCGATTCTTTTTATATTAGTTTCGTAAAACGCTAATAGACACGTGAATATTTCTCTCATAGAAGAGTGACTGTTACCGTGTTTTACTTGACTTTTAACTGTTTGTATGGAGTATACTAAACTTTGTATGTGATATCGCAGCGAATGGCAACGTTCTTCCATTTTTATGGAACTGTAGTCCTGTCAGAGATGTACACAGGGTGGGGACATCGACGCGCAAATTGTTACCATGGATTTAGTATATGATTCTTAACAGCTTTTTTTTTAAATAACTGACAAAATTTTACGTCAATTTTTCGTAGGTTATAAAAAAAAATTGCTGTTCCATACATTTTGGCCGTGTCGGTATTGCACTTATCTATGAAACAACAGATTTTTTTTGATAACTTGTGAAACATTTTAACACTAGGGATTCTAGAATCATGCGCTAAATGAATGGTTACAGTTTGCACGTTGATGCCCCTCGCCACCATGTATTTTCTATTTAAGTATATACATGGACATACTCCAAAAAACCGATTCGTTTCCCATCTTCGACAGAACTATAGATTCCGAATACTTTTTCATCGTTTACCGTTTTAAAATGGTAAATTTTCTATACATCTTCGTTCGTGTAAGAGTGAGTGCCATGAATGTTGGTCTAAATTAAAGACCAAACATAACATATCCCTTTTGGTCTCGACATATAGGCTATGGACATTAATCGTACACTTTCGGCCAAATATACATACACACTTTTCATCGTGCACTACTGGCTAAAGAAATGGTTAACTGTTTCATTTAAAATGAACTTTATGTGGTTTTATATTTGTGGACCATCAGTATTTTTCACTCTTGGCCTAAATATATTTTAACGTATTGACATGATTGATATTAATATTAGTTTTATTCCTTTCATATTTAAAGTATTAAGTTACCAAATAAAAATAGCCTAAATCTTTCATAGTTTTGCAGGTGTTGTCGAGTAAAGCAGTAGCAGAGGTAAAAAAAAATATCAAAGAAAATGGAATGTCTCTGGTGCTTAAAATGTTACTTTTATATACTGCCATCTTAAAAATGCGTTGCTGCAATAGTTTTTATGGTGCTAAAATAGCGTCGCTTCATCTCGATAAGTAAGATAAATACAGAAAAAAAAAACACAAAATGAAAATGTCATCAGCCGTCTTCTACTACTGCTTACTCGAAAACCGCAAACGAACTTATTTCACTAGATAATACAAATTGTAGCACATCGACAATAAGACACGTTTTTTAAATACATTGAGAAAATTTTAGAAATGACTAGACTAGTTGAAGTTTGACAGGAATAGACAACAGTTTTAGGAGTAATAGACCAGACGATAGCGTAATGGTTAAGGACTTTCGGATTTACACAAATAGGGTATCTCAATTTCAAACGTCGATATTGTGTTTGGGAAAGGCATTCGACTGATAAAAGGACTTTCTAATCAATAAAAATTCGTCAAAAAAAAACAATTGCAAGTGTTTAATTCCTTTTTACTGGTTATTACTCATTTTCCATAACACATCGGAGTTTCACAAAGTTGACGACATCGAGATGATTTGTCATAAGAAAAAAATAATCAACTTGTAGTATGTGTTTACGCTTGCATTTACTTAAAACTCATTTTGAATCAATGTGTTAAGAAATGGTTTTGTAATAACTGTCCAGTGGGACTTTATCACAACGCAATAGAGGTTAAAAATATTAACAATGTCCATTCCAAGGTTGCCTGGCAGAGATCGCAGAAAGCGATAAGGCCGCCCGTTCTGTAGTGTTAAATGATTTTTTTTTGTTATATATTTTCTGGTGTATAATAAAGTATATATAAATATAAGGACAAGTCCTTTCCTCAGTCGAGCCTATAGTTTTTCTATGTAGCTTAACAAAATAGTGGTAACCGACTGATCATTTCAAATATTCTTGCCATTTTCTAAACATAATGGCGACGTAACAATCTACGATGATGTGAAGTGCCTACAGCTCATCACAATAATCACACATCTATAAAAATATATATTATTATTGTAGCAGTTTCTTAGTAGTTTTTAACGGTTATTTATATAAAAATATTGTGCTATCTGTTATCTGTATCGGGTGGGCAAATTTTTGTGTCCGCACGTGTAAGTTTAGATGATCATTCCGTAATTTTTAAGCTGTCGTGTTTTTTTTTTTCTTAATTTTTATTTTTAATTCTAGTCACAGTGCTTCTGGGTACTAGATTTTAGGGGTTGATTACTGTGATTAACAGGTATTTTTGGCGGGAATTGTAAAAACGGTGCAGTTATTTTTGCTTTTAAATAAGAATTCAAAATTAAAAAATCTTCGAGGAATATTTTTTTTTTTTTGATAAGCAACATAATTTTTGTTGTATTTTTAAATTTAAATTAAAAATAATTGTACTGGCCACTATTTAATAATTATTTAATAAAATAAACAATAATCGCCAAAAATATCTAAGTACATTTAAATTCAAAACACATTTCCAATGGGTTATCGGGAACACAGGCACTTAAGTTTCATACCATTGCCTATGACTAATTTCATTTAAAAAGTTATCACGTAGTGATCTATATAGCTGTACAAGGATCTTTTGGCTTGTGGCCAAAATTTGAACGAAGCCGTCATCTTGTTTTTTAATACATTTCACAAAACAATTTCACAAATGTGTACCAACAGCGCCCCCCTGTCAACGTCATTTGAGCGCCAAAAGATTTTTGTACCATTCTATGTTGTTAAGACATTGGTACCTAATGTATAATGTAATATTTATAAGTTGACAGTGTCAAAATAATTATATCATCTGTTTATATTGTATGCAGTTTTTTATTTCAAGCCTGTATGATTTTATATCCCTAAGGAAAATTACAAAAAAAAAAAAACAATTTCACTGTGGTACGTATTTGAACCTTATCGATATCTTATATCTATTTGTGATACAGGAAGCAGCGGATTAATTGCGTAACACACTAACAGTAGTATTGGATTTCAAATTTAAAAAAGCATTGGATTTCATTTTGACAGTTCAACAACATTCGTTGCGTTATTTACGTTGTTGAGCAGACAAATTTTTCGGACATTTGAAGCAATGTATTAGCAATATCCATCAAAATGATTCAGATTGAGACTGCTAGTGAGTTACGCAAATAGGGTGCTGGATGGTGGTTTTTGCTGAATAGATAAATTATCGACTTCGATACATGGCTAATTACACTGACATGGCTCCTTCAAAAAAAAAAGCTTACAGTTTTAGTTTTTTCGCCCATGGTTGCTTTAGCCAGTTTGTCCACTCCAGCCCAGCGCGGGCCGATACCGGCCCATTACAATAGAAAATCAATTGTGTCTCATTACCGGTGATTAAGAAGTTATGACTTATCTTCTTTAGCTAGAAGACAAGACGTATCTTTAACCGGTTGAATGCCGTAATTACCTACAGAAACAATTAAAATCCATTGTGTCTCGCATGGATCCATGTTCCGGCGGCATACGAAAGAATTAACTCGCTCTGTAAAACTCTTATTCCTTTACGAATACGTACTACTTTTTATTTCCAGAATCTTTCACTGATGACTAGATTGATGGACCTGTTTGTCCATCAATTTCTGGTACCAACTACAAGGAAAGATCAACTTAAAACTATAACAAATTACATTGCCTGAAGCGATCACACCCTACCATTAACTTTCGAGACAAGTGAAAAGCGAGCCAGTCAGAAACTACACTCATACATCAATTATAATTGAGACAAGTGAACTGTATTAATCGTGGCAGTGATCAATTTGAGTTGTGTGATAGAACCTCGTCACTTTGAAGAATATCTGAAGCCTTTTCCCAACTATGTTGGCGTCGGCTTCCAGTCTAAACGGATCCGGCTGAATACCCAGTTACTGGGTTGTGGAGTTCAGATAGGCGGTCGCTCCATGTAAATTACTGGTATTCAATAGGATCCTGTTTGACTACAAGCCGACCCCAACATAGTTAAGGATGGTAAAATTCAAGATTCATTTACGTATTTCAATTAGGCAGAGAATCGGCCCTAATTGGACGTCAAAAGTGATAGTACAGGCAGCAACAAAAGTTGAGTTTAAGCTCAGTTATTGAGCAAAATATTAACACTTCAGTTTTTTTAATCTCAGTTATTGAGCAAAATATTTGTTCAAAATAGCATTATACTTCTGCTGCAATGTTGAACAAATGTTTTGCTCAATAACAGATTTAAAAAAAACTGAAGTGTTAGTCGACTTTTGTTGCTGACCGTACCTACCTACCCTTAACCCCCGCCCTTCTCCGCTTCCTAGTGTTTTTCAGGAAAGAAGAAGAGTGAGGCAATACTCTCTAAAAAGAAAAACAACAAAGAGTTTACAGACTCAATTAGCACAAGCTCTATAAACCGCACCTAGCTGCAGGCTTGATCCAAGCCTAGATCCAGAAGGATATACCTACCTACTGATGCTAAATAATTATTATCCTCATTATATTGTTAATTTAAACCCGTTGTTTTTAAAATAACAATATACAGAAAGTAACAAACTTCTATCACTCAGTAATGAACCGGTTAATCAAGTTTGTTTTTCTAAAAGATCGCATTCGTAAATAATAAATGTCACTGGCTTTGAGCGACAGCAGATAAATTATTTTACGCTAAGAAAAACAAATGCACACCTACATGACTGTGTGGTTCGGTTGTCAATGAGTTGGTTGAATGTTTCAATACGATTAATGAATGTAGTTGATCTCACGGTTCGATGCCTGAATACATTCGTTCCTATTAAAATATCTAAAGAACTGCAGTAGGTACCTACTTACCTCCAGTCCAGAACCTAAAGATGAATAAAAATGTCCAATGAGGTCCGATGATGAGAAAAACCTAACAGTCACAGCTAAGTAACCTTTATTCTATAGTTTTCATAGGTAGGTAAACTAGAGGGTAGTCGAATTGAGAAACTCCTCTATCAGATTTTTGGGAGACAACTCAAAAAGGAAAATGTAGAGAATACCTATACCTACTTATACGAGTATACCAATGTACAATAAACTCTACTTTCGATTTGCAGAATATTTAAGCTGCTTCAAAGAGCTCCAGAATAACCTAGGTGATTGGGAAATAAAGTACTTAATTTCCATATACAAATGTAGGTAGGTACCTACAGTGGGCAAACTTCACGTTCGACGACTTTTAAATCTTATTCCTAAAAGCATAAGGGTGGAGAATGGACAACCGCCAACTTTGTTCAATGTACCTACCTAAATCATATTAGAATGTGAAACAACATTATCGTTTATAATAGGCTCACGCGCGTTGCTAAGACGAATCGATTGACATCACAATCGGTTCAGTAGTGCAGCAGACTGAGTACCTACAATTCACACATATTATGGTTACATTTACCTATCTGACTTGCCATTATCGTCGGAGCAAAACATCATTACTATTATGAAGTGCTACTTCTACCAATCTGGTTCTGTTAAAATCTCACTGTGAAACTAAGGTGAAGTGACCTGTTAATTCCTAGTATCAGCTGGAATGACAGCTCACTTCACCTATAGTTCAGTCAACGAACGGCCCAAAAGGGGATGTAGAGTGCGTGAGTAGGGACCCGAGCGATTCTTTTAGAAACTTGTTCAGGGTGCTTAGGGAGTGAACAATTGAACATACTAAATGTCGTGACGTCTAGGAGGTAAGCCTTAGGGGAAATGAAGTTCCTTTTTTTAGTATGTTCACTCCCTAAGCACCCTGAACAAGTCTCTGAAGGAATCACTCAGGTTTTGCTCACGTACTCTTACACTCTGTATAGACTGGACTACTGAATTTTTGCAGTCAGCAGATTACTAGTAGGGTTTTATTGCGATTATTCCCGATTCCACCACTTGTTTGGCCACCACTGGAGGACAGCGAAACAACTTTAAAAAAATTATTCTCATTGTCCACCACTGGGGGATACTCATGGTTTGAATAGGTCGAATCTGTTCCAAAACCGAACCGGCCCGGGGCACCCCCGACTCCACGTAGTCTTTTGGCTGCTACCCCTAGAGTGAATATAAAAACCGGAGGCGCGAAGGGAGAGCAACCCCCGTCCGCTGTAACAAAGCAAAGCCACCGGTGCGAGCCGCACGTATGACTATGTTTTGTTACAGCGGGCGGAGGGGTTGCACTTCCCACAGCGCCGCAGATGATGCAGAAGCAAGTTTAAAGTGTTTTGAGGGTAAGTTACAACAATTTTTCGCCCAGTGGTGGACAAAGAGAATAATTTTTAAAAGTTGGTGGTCGAACAAGTGGCTGACATCGGGAATAATCGGTTTTATTGCCCAGAATGCGTGAAACGGTCATCATTCTTATTAAACTTAAAACACTAAAACTGTATTGTCGATTATAAACAAATACCTTGTATTTTCAGGACTTACGTTCATTCAAACATCCATGCGGTAGGCTGGTCAGCATAATAAAACAATTGGGTGGAATGTATCCAACCGCCTGCTTGGTCTCCCTTCGTCTTAGTACCGTTCAAATCTGTCAAATCACGGCTGACAGGTGTTTAATTAACATGGTCGGTTTGTAACTAGAAGGTACGGTTGTGTAATATGTAAACAATCTTTCATCTCTTAAAGGGAACCTACCCATAAAAAACCCTGACCAGCTAACTAGAATCTCGACAGCGAACAAATGAAAAAAAAACCCAACGCCCTATGAATGCCTTTCCTTCAATTGTGTGCAAAATAATATACACAGTCGTTTGTCAAGTGAAATCCTATTCATAGATTTTTTGCGACAACGGTAGACTACCTGTCGGTGACGGGTGGCCTACCAATAACTGTTCGTCGCTCTTACGAGTCGTAAGTGTCGTAACTGGTTTGCAAATTATGGATGAAATTAACTGAGAGTACTGTCATCAGTGGGTGAATTGGCATAACGTGTGGGTTGACATTAGGTATATTGTTTGTGGTTTTGGTGTAGGCACGGCAAAAGTGGTAGATTATGGGAAGATAGAACTAATAATACTTTATCAGCTACCTACGTCATTCAAATAGTCAATTCAAAGCATTTATCACATTAATATTATAAAGGCGAAAGTTTGTGAGAGTGTGCGTGTATGTTTATCAATATGTTTGCGAAGTAACAAACGCTTCACGCTTAAACGGCTGGACCAATTTTGATAAAATTTTGTATGTAGGTAGCTGACACCCTGGATTAACATATGGGCTACTTTTTATCTCGATATTCCCACGGGATTGACACTTATGCGGGTGAAACCGCGGGGCGCTGCTAGTTTGAAATAAACCAATGACAGGCACTTTTGAATGCAAATTGCAGACGTCGCCTATTTCTATCTAGGTATATAGAGGCGCAATTCTACTAATTTTAAGAACGTTCACAGTCTGATCTCAGTCTCAATCTGTCAAAAAATACTTCTAATTTCCCTACATTTTGACAAGTTTTTGACATTTCTTTGTCGCTGAGATGAGACTGCGACTAGATTTTGAACGTTTTAAATTACGAGAATTGGCCTTCTGTTCTTGTAACTAATACAGATCCAAACCTAGGTACCAAAGTTTAAATAATGAATTATTGACTAATGGTTTAAAGTTGAAAGTAGGAGAATGATAGTAAATTCGATTTAGGGCTGATTTTTCAACCGACAGATGTTTTTTATTCGTGGAATAAAATTGACGTCTGACAGATTTTGTATGGAAAAACTGTCAAAAATTCAAACTTATTCCTCGGATAAAATTATCTGGCGTTGGAAAAATCAGCCCTTTTTTTTCAGGTTGGGAAATCATCAAATGACCCCTCCCGCTCTGGGTGGAGCGGAAGGAAGTGTCAGACTTACTGACTAAAACCCACCCTTGTTCCTTCCTTAGCCCTTTATGTTCCGGGCCAGCGATGACCCTTTCAGACAAACCGCTGACCAAAAAAAAAATCAGCCCTTAGTTAAGTGATAAATGATAAATGATTTTATTTTTGTAAGTAGGTTTGTACAAACACTTTTACACGTCAATCATATTTTTTAAACTAGATGAGGTCGGCGTTTCCTATCTGACTACTCTGAGAAGAAAGGCCGAAACAAACTCAGAGGTCATAGTCTCTTTTAAAGTCCAGACATAATCTTGGTCAGGTTATATGAAGACCATGTAGGTCGATGTCTGAGATGGTCTTTTGAGGAAAGAACCACACAGATTGAGAGGACCTGTCCAGTCAGTGCACGCATTTGTCAGAAATCGTGCAGCTCAACTCAAGACTTAAGGAGCTCAACGATCCGACGAACAATACCAAAGAAAGGACATTTGGGTAGGCCACAAAAATTACTCAAACTGCCAGACCATGGAGAGAATAATAAAAAATATAAAATGAATAAAATAAATGACCACATCGTCTTCATATTCACAAAAATAATGTAATACTTTACAAGTAAGCAAATGTCATTGTTTTAAAAAAATATATATTAATGTCAATATGTATATTACTTATATAAAAAAAAACCGGCCAAGTGCGAGTCGGACTCGCGCACCGAGGGTTCCGTACAAACCTGCAAGGTTTACAAAGTTCGTTCATTACGACAATCGAGTCATAACTATGGTATTTTTATTGCAAAATGAAATTCATTATGTTTACAATCACAATTTTTTTGGTGGTATAACTACTTAAAATTTTAAGCTTTTCTGAATTTTTCTGTTACCTGTGCTGTAAGCTATTGCTTCTTACCAAATTTCGAGATTCTATGTCAACGGGAAGTGGTCTTTAGGTTTTAATTCCCTTGTGTAGTTGCGAGTTTCAAAATATGCGGTATCAATGGTTGTACTTTTGCGTTTTGCGTTTTTGCGTTGACTTAGAATTTTTTTTTTCACGGGTTAAAGGCAATTAGATCTAAGTATTTGATATGAATTTCAACTTGATAGCTCTACGCGTTCATGAGGAAAAAAGTAATAAGTTTATATTTATTAAAAAATAAATATATATTTTGTAATGTAACTAAAAATTTAAGGTTTTCGGAATTTTTCCTTTATGTGTGCTATAAAACGTTGCTTCATGCCAAATTTCAAGATTCTAGGTCGACTGGAAGTACCCTTTAGGTTTTGATTCCCTTGCGAGTACTTGCGAGTTTCAAAATATGCAGCTTAAATTGCTGTTTCTTTTGATTGCGTTGACATAGAAGTTTGATTTTGTTACAGCTTAAAGGTATTATAGACCTGAGTATTTGGTATGAATTTCAATTTAATACCTCTACGCGTTTATGAGGAAATGGGTAGTAAGTTTAAAATTATTAAAAAAAAAATATTATGTGATGTAACTAAAAATTTATGGTTTTCGTAATTTTTCCTTTATCTATGCTATAAGACGTTGCTTCGTACCAAATTTCAAGATTCTGAGTTCACGGGAAGCACCCTGTAGGTTTTGATTCCCTTGCAAGTGTCGAAAATTTGCGGCATAAACGGCTGTATCTTTTGATTGCGTTGGCTTAGAAGTTTGATTTTTTCACAGCTTCAAGGGACAGTAGACCTGAGTAATTGATATAAATTTCAGCTTCATACCTCCACGCGTTCCTGAGAAAAAGGGTCTTGACAGACGGACGGACGGACAGACGGACAACAAAGTGATCCTATAAGGGTTCCGTTTTTTCCTTTTGAGGTACGGAACCCTAAAAACAACAAAGGAACAACAAAAACACTCAAAATGCATAAATTGGAAGCAGCTCAATCCCAAGCCTTTTTATCCTCAATATAATCTTTAACAGTATAAAAAGCTTTCTTGCACAACTTACGTTTAATTAATAATTTAAATTTATTAAGGCTAAGATCTTGAACGTGGCTTGGTAGTTTATTATAAAAGCGTATACATTGGCATCTGAACGAGCCACCTATTTTCTTGAGCCTTGTTGCAGGTACAACAAATTTGTGTTTGTTTCTAGTAGGTATTTATATTATGGATATCACTGTATTTTTTGAACAATTTTATATTTTTATGGGCATATAAAAGATTTTCATAAATATACTGAGAAGGCACAGTCATTACATTAATCTCTTTAAATTTGTCTCTGAGAGAGTGCCTCGGACTTAATTTATAAATTGATCGAACAGCACGCTTCTGCAAAACAAATATAGTCTGAATATCGGCGGCATTTCCCCACAATAGAATGCCGTACGACATTACACTATGAAAATAACTAAAGTACACTAAACGGGCAGTCTCTATATCAGTTAAATTACGAATTTTTCTAACAGCGTATGCTGCGGAACTTAGCTTTTTTGACAATTTATCTATATGTGGACCCCACTGAAGCTTAGCATCCAAAGTTATGCCCAAGAATACTGTGCTGTCTTCAGGATTCAATTCCTCGCCCTTTATCAACACATTAGTTTTCACCTGCCTAACGTGGGGTAGCGTAAACTTAATGCATTTGGTTTTCTTCTCATTTAGAAGCAAATTATTAACATTGAACCAGTGGACTACTTTCGAGATCGCGCTATTTACATCGTCAGTATCCAACTGCTGGCGTTTAAGTTTAAACAAAAGTGAAGTGTCATCTGCAAACAACACTATATCATGATTATCCTTTATGAGGTACGGCAAGTCATTAATATAAATAAGAAACAAGAAAGGACCAAGAATTGAGCCCTGTGGGACTCCCATCGTTACTATAGATCCGGGTGATCTTTCTCCATTAACGTCAACGCTCTGAATCCTATCACTCAAGTATGAAGTAAGAAGATCCAGAGCAGTATTCCGGATCCCGTAGTGGTGGAGTTTCCTGATTAACGTTTCGTGAAAAACGCAATCGAATGCCTTGGACAAATCACAAAAGATGCCCAAGGCATCGCATTTATCTTCCCAGGCATTATAAATATGTCCTAAAAGTTCAACACCGGCATCAGTAGTTGAACGACCCCTTGTAAAACCGAACTGTTTGCTATGTAATAATTTATGATTAAAAAATCTTTGCATTTGGTCTAAAATTAGTTTCTCAAAAATTTTACTAAAGGTAGGTAGTACAGAAATAGGTCTATAATTTGTGGGGTCTGATGTACTACCTGATTTAAACAAAGGTATTATTTTACTATGTTTCATAAGGTCAGGAAACTCCCCATTGTCAATACAACTATTAAAGATAAGAGCAAGAGAAGGTGCTACAATGTCAATAATAGACTTAGCAACTTCTACAGAATTACCCCATAGATCTGTAGTCTTTTTTACATTTAAAGTGTGAATGGTTTTAATTATATCTCGACATGTAATATATTCAAAATGAAAATCCGAATCGCAAACATTAACATTTTCCTTAAGCAAAGACTCAGCAACAGAAGGTGATGAGTTTAGGGATTTAGTAGTTGAAACGGGAATATCTGAAAAGAAATTTTCAAATGCCTCGGCGACTTGTGAGTCTGATTTTATTATGTTGTCATTAATAGACAGGCTGTAGTTAGTATCTCGGTTACTAGACCTTCCCGCTTCACTATTAATAATATTCCAAGTTGTTTTAATTACATTACTGCTGTTTTTAATCTTTGAACCCAAATAACGTGACTTGGCTATATAACAAACTTTTTTAAATAATTTTGAATAATTTCTAACATACAAATTAAATTCATCAGTGTTAACATAAGTCCTTTCATTGTACAGTTCATAAAGCCGTGTTCTACTTTTATGAATACCAATGGTAGCCCAATCACTGAACGATGCATTACTATTAACCGAGATAGTCTTAGGAATAAAGGTGGAATCAAATTGTTTACAGTACATTTTAAAAAAAATATCATAAAGATGATTAGGATCAGCATGAATGGACAAAACTGGTAATTTATTAATGATTTTAACTTTAAAAACCTCCAAGCGACTTGCAGTTTTGGGGTTAACAGTGATATCCTTTTTAGCCACTTTTTTGTTTTGGTTTTGAATAGTAATCCTTTGCCCACAATGATCAGAATCTAGTAAATTTATAATTTCGTTGTGGCTTGGTATAATATCTGTATAAATATTATCTAGGCATGTGGCACTAGTTGGGGTTATTCTTGTGGGCTCCAAAAATAGGTTTACAAGATTGTAGGACTGAAACAGACTTAAAATTTTACTACAGGAACCTGAGTTTTCTAATAAATTTACATTAAATTTACGCATAAGCATTAATTAAAGTACCTAGGTACTTTAAAAAAAAAGTATGTACTTACACATTTAAATTATTATTTCAATATACAACGGTCTACGATCTCACCTAGGTAAATCTTGGTATATATAGGTAGGTACAGACGCCAGCACATCAAGTTACCCGAAACTGTCAAATTTTCCCAATCAACTTTGAACCTTATACTTTAGCGATGAAGTTGAAAATCTATTAAACGAATTTGACAGATTGTAGTAGCTTGATGTGCTGGCGTCTGTACATACAACTATCGACATAATTTTACCCATAATCCGCTAGTACAGCACCACTTGTTATCGACACAACTATGTAGGGACAGCACTGTAATAACGCCGGTATGTCTATCGGAGACTCCGGCATATAATTTACTGTCTACGTGTTGATCTGACGGTCAACACAGCGGTATACCTAATAAGCTTGCTGGATTAGAAAACTCCGCTGGATAAGGCAAACTAAAATATTATGTGGTGGTGTGGTCATATTTAATGGTGGTAGGTAGGTTTACCCCGATATTCCTACGAGGTCGACACGTATGCAGGCGAAACCGCGGGGCGCAGCTAGTTAGTAATAAATCAAACAATTGCATTTCCAGCTACGCCTGGAATGCATATTAGCATATTTTTATACCTAGGTATGTGTTTGTTATTACATTCGAATACAATAACAACAATGTATTTGATACACATCACATTATTAAATTAAATAAGTAAGTACCACTCATACTTGAATACTACGGAATTGTCGGCTATTGCAAAGTAAGCCAACTTATGGTAGAACTGACAGACTAGTTGTAGTCGTGGAGCGCCGATCTTCGCATGCTTTTACCTCGGCATCTCTATCAATTCTTGACACTTTACATCCAGCTAAGGTTACCATTTATAAGTCCTGACAAGAAGCCGGACAATTGCTAAAAAATTCGCGTTCGGTTTTCAGTAACCATTGAAAAAAAAAATAAGTTCTAAAAAATCCAAATAAAGAGAAGATAATTCTAAAGATTGGGCTCCAATTGCAAAAGAGAGAGGGAAGATGGAAGGCTTTGCTCTGCAGTGGGACATAACAGGCTCATAATAATAATAAAGGATATTCATAAAAGTTGGAAAGTGTGCACAAATGAGAAGGCCGGCCAAATTCCAGACAGGGGTCGAAAAAGTTGGACAAATCCATCCTGGTACGTCAACTTTTACTCTAAGTCCACGAGTGACAACACCTCGGCATTCCTTTCGGTATTGCAGATGTACGCAGTTATTTACTTTCCGCAAGCCTTCTACCAAACGGGTGGCCGAAAACTTATCACACAGACACCATCAACATTCTATTAAAAGCCCATCAAAAAGATCACAAAATAAACAGTCAAAAAGATAAGGATATCCAAATTGATTAGTATCCATCGCACAGTGTGTCAGTAACCTATAATTTGACGGTATCAGTCGTGCCGGCTCGTAAGACAAACCGGACCGGTTCGAGACAGGTTGTGACATACATACAAACTTTCTTCGCTTCACAAAATTCGGCCCACGCTGGTGACAGGTCTACTGAATACAATTAAATGTGGATTTTTTATTATTAAAATTATTTTCGTGTTTTTCTTTACGATGTTTTTTTACTGCCCTATTACTGTCAGACTAATAGAAATATACTTCTACGTACCGAAATTCAAGCTGTTAACAACATTTTTGTCTAGATTAACTGCCTCGAAAGTCGAGTGGTTGCAAGGTGAACCTCGGGGGTGATTCTAAATTTTTTCACTTTTTTTTAGCAGTCATGTCTGTATTGGTGTCTGATTAATGACAATAGGTACTACGTTAACTAACAGCTTAACGTACTTTCCGAGTCACGGAGGGAACAAAATCAATAAAATACAAAATTATATAAATAAAACCACCTAAAACATAACAATTAACACCATTTAGCTTGTAACACGTCGTCGTAATACTTGGCTACCTAATTGTCTCTCACTGCATTCTTAACAAATTGTGTAACAATCGCGCGACGGGTGTCTATAAAAAAGTTATATAAAATCTGTTAGAGGACGGACATATAGTATGATTAGGTAGTGTGTGCCATGTTATTGATAGATACCTCCTTTATGATGTAATGGAGTTATCATGAAAGGTGGCCTTAGAGACAGACTTTCGGGTCAACCGAAATGCAGTCGATTTTATTAAAATTTTATACTAGGTCAGATTAACATAAAAACTCAATGTGATTGGTATCGAAACGAGTTTGAATATTATGGGGTTTATTTATAAACTATACACACTAACTTTCCACATCGGTGTTGAGCTTGTAACAGGGATTCGCATGAACTACTCGTATATTGCAGTGTTATGGTTAAGTTTACTAACGTAGTTGTTAAGAAATATTGTAACTAACATATTTGAGTCCTTTTTACTTGTTATTAAATATAAATATGTAAATAAATAAACGATGATTGAAACATACATTTTTTTGGTTTTAGGACATGCCGGTTTCTTCACGATGTTTTCCTTCGCCGTTTTGAGAGTAGTGGTGATGAAATAATTTACACAAAGTACAGTGCCTGTCTGGATTCGAACCTACGACCTTTGACTCGTAAGTCAAGGCCTTTACCACGGGGCCCCTAAAGAAAATCAATTTGAACAAGGTCAGCGAGCTACTCCAAATTAGGTAATAAGACCAAGCTATAAAATAATTGGTTCATTCTAAACTGTCTGCGAGCCAATTCATATAACTGTTGCTAACGATATTACATAAATTAGTTGGAATAAATTATATTTTATAGTTGTATACCGTTCTGTTGCATAGAGTATTGGACATGATTGATGCGGAATTTGAATGACCCGATTGGATGAATTTTGGTCGAATAATAATGTCGATTCTAGACTACCTCTTTGATCTAGTTGTAAGATAATAAAAAGAACGCAATGTTATGCCAGAGGGTGTACTTTGTGTAGCTTATAACTAATAAAGCCGGGCTAATTATTACCTATAGTTAATTTTTAGGTTCTTTATACAAAGGGTGCCAACGGGATCCTATAACTATAATAGTCTGTTCTTCTGTCACAGGAACGATTTTTATAACCTTTTAAGAAGTCAGTTAACTCCGTGTTACTGTAAAAGTTTTCGTGGTAAGGAACCTTCAGTGTAGTCGAACTTCCACTTGGCTCGGTGTGAGAATCAAACACACATTAGGATAGAATGGCTCAGCCACTGTCCTTTTTATCCCGTTCGTCTGCACAGTAACCTACTACGCTTTGGAATGGGCAACTAAAGTTTGTTTTTTAATCTCAGAGACTAATCTGACATTTAAGTCCTAACAAACCTCTGTGGTTTTCTGGAACGTATATTTTGTCAATAATTGTAATTTTATTAAGTTTCTTGATAATATAAATTAAAAAAAAAAAGTATTTTGTGTTTGCGTTTTTTTATTATAGAAGTTTGACATTACTCCTGTTAGATTAGTCTCTGTGATTAAAAAACAACTTTAGTTTCATCTTTGTGACTGAACGAACTCTTGATAATTTACTTCAAAAGTGCCTGTAATTGGTTTAATTGAAATAAATGCTCTAAGTTTTGAGTTTTTTCTAATCGAGCCTCAATGACAATCAAATATGATCGACTTTCACAGCACAACCATCGCTACCACCAATCTCTGATTGATACCAATTAGAAAACCATAAATTCCACACCAGTTCTTTTAATAGACACTAAATACCATAGATAGTAAAAATTACAGTTCCAAACAAATTCATAGAGAAATCTTTAATTGACGCCATAAAAACTTAGAGCATTTAACCTAATGCTCTAAGCGTAAAAATAGTTTTGTATTCTAAAATGGATGTTTAGGAGCAAAAATATTTGTGGTATTTTGTGACCAGTTCTGTAGGGGCCGAACAGGTATATTTGTGGTAATATTAGTATCAATACTTCTATTAGGTCGGGTTTGCAGGTGTGTGTGGATGAAATAGAGAGGTATACATTTCCCAGATGACCTAAAGTTGTGAACATTGTGTTAATGTGACTATTACTTAGTTGGCATTTTTGGTTAATAGTTGTTATTAGATCAATACAATACTAATAATAAAGCTGCAGAGCTTGTTTGCTTTATACCCGACTGCGCCAGAAGGAGGGTTATGTTTTTCGTGTGTATGTATGTATGTATATTTCTTTGGCACGCTCTGTAGCCTAAACGGCTTGATCGATTTCAGCTAGAGGTGCCGTTTTTTTCGTCTTAGTTGTGAGAGTGACATTGAATATATCAAAATTGAAAAAGAATGGCCGATTTTTGGCGCCATATTATTGTCTTCATACATTTTTTTTTTGTCAAAACCTATCGAGTGGGGTATTAAATTAAAAGGTTTTAAAAAGATATACAACTTATATAAATTGTATATCGTTTTATTTATTACTTTTAACCATATAGTTAAAAGTAATTCAAAGTGACAAGTCGTAAAAAACATGTACCTACCAAGAACTAAATCGTCTGCGAACTCTTTCACATTTGTAAACTAAAAAGCTGGAAATAAAAAAAGTAATAGAAAAAAACCCGACTGTAGTTTTTTTTTTAAGTATGTTTTTTGTTTGTTTGTTAGAACGCTTAGTGCGTTCTAACAAACAAACAAAAAAAAAGTCTCTGGTAGTACCTATCCGTCGGATTTCAATAATTCTTTTTGCATTTGATAGCCAAATTCTTGAAGAACGCAATAGGCTAGTAAACATCACGCTAGGTCCCTTAGGAACCAAGTAAAAAGAAAAAAAATCACAAATAAAGCAGGCGATGCGATGCGACGGGATGGATCGGGGAAGCAAGAAATTTCACGCGGACGAAGTCGCGGACAGAAGCTAGAAAGTAAGTAAAGTAATTTCGTTATCATCACTATTAGTCCATTCAACGAATGACCCAAAAGGTGGTGTAGAGTGCGTGAGCTGGGTCCTAAGCAATTTCTTCAGAAAGTTGTTCAGGGTGCTTAGGGAGTAAACATACTATAGTGTATTCACGGAGACGAGTTAGTATAGCGCCTTCTCTATCGCGCATTATCATACAAATGACAAAGACAAAAAAACTTTTTTTAGACAAGTAAAAAAAAGTCCTTTAGAAAAGTCCCCGCGTCTAGGAGGTGAGCCGGAGTGGAGGGCCCCATAAAAGTTCCCACTTTTTAGTTTTTCGCTATCTTTAAAACGGTACGTCGTCGTAGAGAAAAATATATACGACGTAATGAAAGCTAATACAATTTTCTACAACTTTTATCCTACACACTTTTTTCGAATTCCTACTCATTTTCGAACTACACGTTCCGGAAAAGAGAACATTTTCGAAAAAATGTCTTAGCTATCAAACATTAGCTGTTGCCTGCTACTTCGTTCGAGTTATTTCGGGATAATAAGTAGTCTATATGTTAATCTAGGTCGTAACCTACCAAAT
The DNA here is from genome assembly GCA_963855955.1 of Luperina nickerlii. Classification (NCBI taxonomy): domain Eukaryota; kingdom Metazoa; phylum Arthropoda; class Insecta; order Lepidoptera; family Noctuidae; genus Luperina; species Luperina nickerlii. Next base: position 2,706,724 of record OY979682.1, on the reverse strand, counting down.
TTTATCCAAATCTGTTCAGCCGTTGAGTTATCGAAACTTATTTATGTACTAGCAGCACTCCGCGGTTTAACCCGCATAAGTTTATCGTGGAATATCGGGATAAAAACTATCCTATGTCCTTTCTCGGGACTCAAACTATCTCCATACTAAATTTCATATAAATCGGTTCAGCGGTTTCAGGGTGAAGAGGTAACAGACAGACAGACACCAGCGGAGCTTTTTAGAGCGTGACGCTCGAAAACTGATTAGGATTTAGAAAAAGTATAGGTACAGGAATGCTGTTTAGCGGCGTTCTCAGTTGGTGGGAGGGAGCTGAAAGCTAATAAAATTTTCTACAACTTTTGTCTATTCTTTTCATCATCCGCTTAACCTTTTCCCAACTATGTTGGGGTCGACTTCCAGTCTAACCGGATGCAGCCGAATACCAGAATTTTACATGAAGCGACTGCCTATCTGACCTCCACAACCCAGTTACCGGGTAATACGCTATCCCTAGATAACACTGGTTGTCAGATTTTCAGGCTTCTGACGACCCTTAAAGACTACTAAAGACCCACGTATGACAGCCGGGACCAAAGGCTTGACGTGCTTTCCGAGGCACTGAGGGGGCTTGATTTGTAAAGACGCCATCCACAGATCTACCGCGGCAAGCGTAGCTTTACCTGATCGATCGACCCAAGCGGCTGTTATTACATAGTATAATGTTATACTCCCTATTACCCTCCCTATTATAATAATAACTATTTATATAAATAAAGCATTCTGCTTCTGAACTACTAACTCAAAGTACAGCTACTTATGGGTTACCACCCGTAAGTAGCTGTACTTTGAGTTAGTGCTTAGAAATGCGGGGTAGAGATACCTCTCTACCCCGCATTTCTAAGCACGTAAACACATAGGTACCTATAGATTTCGGTGTGTTAACGTTTGGCAAACGCTTGGCACGCATGAATGTGGAATAGCTTGGTGGAGCGTAGAGAGGTGTTCTGTGCGGCTACGAACAACGAGGACGCGAGATGCTATGTACGTGGAGCGGGGGCGCTTGATACTTGAAGATGACGCTGTTCGAGTAAGAGAAAAAATGTTCATTGAAATATTACAATGGTTAAAGAAATTTATTTTTCAAAAATAAATTATGAGGATTTCTGTTACTTGGAAACTGTTTTAGAACATAAAATATAACTGGTATTGTAAAAACTTTGACATACAAGCTAAATAGGTATTGTTATATGGTGTGGTTTATTTAGATATAACATATTAAGTACTACGATTTGATTATGGAACTTTATCTTTTAAATAGATCAAGATATTTTTTTCTCATTAGCTTTTTTTCATATTTTTTTTAAACATCGCCGCTATGGTTTTTTAAAACTAGATATACCTAGAAAGACTTCGGAAAACAGCTAGGATATAAATTACAGGGATATCGGAAAACTAGCAAATCAAAAGACTTTTTTGTGAGAAAATGAAAGTAAAAATGGATTTAATTAATTAAGGCCAAATTATAACAGTTTGAGACTATAGTTTCAAATTTTATTTCGATTTATATTGCATTCGGTAATTTGGTGTAAGCGTTGAAGCATGAAATGAACACACGTAAGTCATAATATCAAGAATTCGAGTTTCTACACTCTATTTAACTGTAGTTTCACCAAATATTTCTAACAATAATATGTTAAGCAATGATTAATGACATACAACATTTCGACAATTTAGTAAGCCAACCTTGTCTCAGACACATTCATAGTTTTTGATCTGTACATTTTTATAAAGAATTCTTCTATTTCAGTTATTTATTAGTTTTAAAGACATTTGTTTTGACATTTGTGATCTTTTGGTTATTTTATTGGTACACTTAAGTTAAATTGTTTAAATAATGTCGCTTTTATATAAAGGCTTAACATATACACATAGATACTGTAACTGCTTTATTTTTAGAAACATAAATATAGAGGGTGACTTGTAATTTGATGTATTCCTTCCAAGACGTGATAGTCTAACTCATTTGCAACAATTAAGCACCCCATAAAACCTAGCCGTAAATTCATGGGACTCGAGAAAACTCAATTTCTAAGTATGTTTGAAAATTTCCCAGAATTCACTAAATATCACTTTTATCTAAACTCTCCGATATATAATGGTCTTTATTGCTATTCCATTGGATACCTGATACTTTACCAAAATTTTCGATGTAACCAAATATTCTAAAATATCAAACAGTTAATATTTAAAGGAAGACGTTTATTAACCATTTCCAAAAATGATCTACATACATGAACACACACTCCTGTTATTACAAAATTTTATTATGGCATAAAGCGTACAAATTATGGGGGAGACATCTTCATTTAATCAGCTATTTAACGAGGTACAAATATAAAAAAATATATTTAGAGATGCCGATGAAACAGTCGATACTGCTGGCAAAGGGTGAATTTGCAAATTCTTGAAATACTAAAAAATTTAGTGATAATCGAATTACTTAACTGGTATATGTTACCTTTTTACCTTTTCACCACCCACCAATTCTTCCCACGTTATGTAGCCAGGTCGTCGCGACCAGTTTGTATGTTGAGACGCCACTTTTGAGTAGTTAGCATAACTCGCAGTCGATGAGCTAATCACTGATTACTTGTCGCTTAGTTCGGTCAAAAAAGGATGCACGTCGCATGTTTTTAAAGGGAGCTACTAGAAAATTCTAGAAGATTCAACTCGCCCTCACCGGCCGAGTCGGGAACGAGAGGCGTTTCAGTCAGAAGCGCGAGGATTGTGGCGCGTGCGGTTAGAAATATTTTGTCGTTATAAAGATGGTTAAATAATGACTCTCAAAGTCTCTGCTTTAAACTCTCTGTTACTGGCATTAGTCCTGCAGACAAGTATCTGCAGATTGAATTAGAGCAATTTGCTCTAGTTCAATACTGGTAAAGGTTTATGAGTAAGTAACTATGGTTGCCGCCAGAAAACAAAAAAAATAAATAAAAGTCGTTGACACCCGTCTACCAATTTTTTCCATTATTTCAAAATGATACGAAAAAAATGTAAAGGCAGTGTCGCTAACACGATCAACACAAAGGTATCGCGGTAAGGGGCGTCCTTGACGCTATTATGAAACTCGACCGAAGCAGTATTAGCGACAGTTTTATACGACGAGCGATCTATATCGAGTAAGTTTGGATTTTTTGGTACAAGTCGGATCAATGACTTTTATTTTTTTGTTATCTTGCGGCAACCATAGCTAGTTAAATCTACAGCTAAACTTCTATGTTTTCTTAATGTAATTATTGTTTAAGGTATTAAAGAAGCCTTAATAGTCAAGTTCAAGGAGAAATATTTACAAAACAATGAAACGAGCGTGAATTTCCTTAATTATGTTTAGTTTGTACCTACAACAAGCCGGTAATGTTATCTTTCTAATGGTAATTAATTATCACTTTTGTTATGAGGCGGTGATTTCTTACAAGTTTTCGGTAATGATCTTTAATTTTAGTTAATGGAGTTTTTGAAAACCATACATTACGTAGTTTAGTTTAGTTTATTTATTAATAATTATAAAAATTACATGTCAAGTTTTTGTTTTTGTTTTTTCGTATTAATGTAATTATGTTTTTTTTCATTACACGTAACTATAATATATTTTAAAATGAAAAAGTGTGAACTTAGATACCATTTTATTAAACAATTCACAATAAGTTAAATAGCACGCATTTCACAAAACAAATTGACCAGTCTTGTTCAAAGTATCAAGATCGTTAAGTTCATCTAAAAATAAGTAAAGGTGAGGTGCTCAGACGCAGCGAGTGACGTGTCTTCTCACTTCTCTTCCTTCAGTTAACCGCGAGCCGCCGCGCGATCAGGACGTACGTTCTTGACAGTTCTCAACGAAATACATTACTAATTTATTAATTGGTGTCGCTAACTAACTGTGTTGTTCTACAAAACATTTTTAAACACATTCATTTGTTACAAAGTAAAACTTTTCCGTAAGTTTCGCGTAGTAAAGTCTAGTTTTGAAGGACAGTGTTACAACAGATTTGTAAGAATATTTGAAGTGTTTTTTTGGTAACAATTTTTGTTCGATTCCGGGATTGCCATTGTGGATTGAAAAGGTTAGTTACAAAAACGTTTAATCTTATTGATTCGTTAAGGTTTTTGTTAGTTTTAGTTCTTAGTTAAGCTGTGCGGTGAACTTAGTAACTACAGTTAACTTAGACGGAACTTAACTATTTGAATGTGTGCGTGCTGTGTTTTGTAAAGCCATTTTCTCTGAAGAGAATTGTGTTTTAAGTTAAGACTGGAAGGTCAATGAATGAAATAACATTACAAAAAAGTGTTATAAAGATGGTTCAGTGAAGAAGGTTATTAACCCTATTTCTGTGGTTATTGTAACCTTATTGTCATAACGACTTAAACTCGGAAAGTGAAGTTAATTCACAGATTCGAAAACTACGTTTTCTCAAGGATAATGTACAGAAACTGTGCCAAGTTTTAATTGAAGCCAGAATTTTAACTTTCACACGGGTAAAAGTGAAGAAACTGTCGTTTGCGAATGTCAATACGAGTTTTGGGGCCGTTTAGGTGTTGTATGGCCAATTGAGGTGATTGCCTATCGGATGGGCCGGTTTTTAAATTAGCGGATTAAAATGCTTCGGTCGCTCTGTAATGGGTTGACTGCGGTGGAATTTTAGGGTTAATCGATTTTGTGGAGATACTCGTTTGAATACCTACATCAGATACATTGTATATGCATTGTCCGAGATACTTTTAGAGCTAGTGGTAATTTAAGTAAGATTAGACATTGCAAAATTCTACATTGACGTAGATTTCACGATCTGTCTGAAGCAAAAGCCACGAAAAGTTACTTCATTTATCTAGCCTAGATATTATGACATAGGCCGCTGGAATTTTATCATTTGAAACAAAACACAAATTACAGTAGGTATATATAAATACTTCACTCGAAGTTGGATTTTGAACTTCTCTTTGTGGAATTGCGAGTAGTCACTTACGGCTGATTTTTTCAATAGTCAGATTATGTCAGTTTGACAGCTTTGGTATAGAAAGAAAATATGTCAAGAGAGTTTTTGGCGGGATTTCTTCGAGTGAAGTCTAGTTGGCTGTTTTAATTATTCGCAAATTGATTCCTAGTGGATATTGTGATGTAAAATTGGTGTAGTTTTGTATCTCAAGTGTCTGCGCAACTGGACAATATGTGGAATCATTGAAACAGACGCGATCCCGGTAAAATGGAGCTGAGAATTTTTTTGTAGTTTTGGCTACCTCAGCGAAGTTTACCGGGAAACTTGATTCGATACATTTGCTGCCAAATACTCCTAATACATTAGAATGTGTACACCCATATTCTAATGTCATGTTAGACTAAAAAAAAAAATAGTAACTGATGACTAGGCAGCATGGTCTCAGACCTTAGCCTTTAAAAAAAAAAAAAGAAAATATGTCAAACTGAAACATTTATTCTTTTGTTAAAAGTTACCTGACTATTGAAAAACCAAAATTAAATAAACTTTTTTTATGAAACTAACTAATTGTGTAGACAGTCACTTGACTAACTACTAGTAACTAAACTAATTGTTTACACTTTCACGTCACTGAATTCTCGGCTACTCCTAAACAGTGGATCCATGTGAACAGACCTTTACCTTCTTAAGTAAATTCTCATAAAATACGGAAGTCTAAAGGTTTTCTCTTCGCCTATCGCTAATAGGAAATGGTTACAATAACCGTACCCGATGATATTAGCATACCTGCGGGAAAACTGGTTGACTTGAACGAATCAACCGCTCAGGGCTGAGACGTGTGACTGGGAATGAAATGGTTGCTAGTGTTGGTTGCTGGGCGACCAGGGGCCTTACTTCCGACAATTTTAAAAGTTTTTTGAAGTGAAAACTTTTTTGAGATTACCATCTCAAAAAATGCCCAACGCGCGTAAAGAAGTTTGGTCTTGGTCTTTTCCCAAAGACCATTGAACTTGCGACACTGTTACCGTAACCGACACTGCGCGTGTTTTGTTTATTAGACGATTAAAAAAATACACACGTAATTGTTCAAGTTTTCACTTCTATCGGCACTCCTGGAGTGCCACTGTTTTTTTATAGCTTTTGTGCCTTATTAAACAGCTTTTGTCGTTTTTTGACAAAAATATAGGTATTTCGCATTGTTAGTAACATTAAATAGGACCCGTTATGAACACATACTTGTGTACGATTGTGGACACATAAGTAAGTCAACGAGTTTGGTTCGCGTAGCTTTACCCTTTAATAGTTCTTATTGTTTTGGGAATTTTTAGAAAACCTAGTTCGTTTTTGTTGCTTTAGATGTATCAAATCAACACACAAACTCCATATACATTGTTTTAAAATTACTAATACGTATTTGATTTTATTTTTGTCCATTGCTTGATGTCAGGGCCAGGCACCAAAGACAACACTCATTATTATCAGACGTAGGTATCTGACCTATTGTCAAACTTGTGTCAAAAAAACTACAACACCTTTTCCAGCTCCTTCTCCTTCTACCTCCCATTAAAATAACCAGAAAAAGATTCGAGATATTACATTATTTCCGTATACCGCTTAAGTGAATCTTAATGAGCGATAATAAAGTAATTAATGACTTACATATACTCATGCCTTCTTGTGACCATAAATCATTGGTTCAATTTTAATTGCTAAGTAGGTTTGTTATGGATTCACTGTCTATGGTTTCACTAGTGCGGAAATATGCCTACATTAAAATGAATAAATAAAATATGCAAAAGTGAGCCTGTTTGTCTGTCCGGTAGGTTTTTGCGGCAAAATTGCTGAACTTATTATGATGTAATTTGGCAGAGAGACAGCGTGGTCCTTGGAGAAAAACATCTAAGACACTGAATTTCTTCGTGAAAAAGGAAATTCCTATTTTCTTATGGATCTTTCATATTTATGGTTTCAACTTTGTAGGTGAATTCCTTGTGCAGATAAGTTCATTTATCTGGGTAAGTACAGACGCCAGCACATCAAGTTACCCGAAACTATAATAGCCATAAAGTGGCCAAAGGGCCATAAACCCTTTACTACGTAAGGCCCGTAAGGGCTTTATGGCCCTGTCGCACCCTACGATTCCTACGAACCGAGACATAACAATGCTGTTTGAAGGCAATAGTTGTAGTAGGTATTCCAGCACATCAAGCTACTAAAATCTGTTAAATTTCTTTAATAGATTTTCAACTTTATCGCTAAAGCATAAGGTTCAAAGTTGATTGGGAAAATTTTACAGTTTCGGGTAGCTTGATGTGCTGGCGTCTTTAACACCTTTTAATTTCATCTCTAACCAAATTCCCCAAAATATCGGCAATTCCCTTTTCCATCGATACTGTAATTGAGTAACATACTATCTATACTAATATTATAAAGCTGAAGAGTTTATTTGGTTGAACGCGCTAATCTCTGGAACTACCAGTCGGATTTAAAAAATTATTCTTGCATTTGATAGCCCAATTCTTGAGGGAGGCTATAGGCTATTTAACATCACGCTATGACCTTTAGGAGTCGAGCAAAAAGAAAAAAAGTCAGAAAGAACGCTAAGCAAAAACGAAGTAATAGCGCGGGCAGGCGATTCGATGCGACGGGGTGGGTGGGAGTAACAAGAAATTTCACGCGGACGAAGTCGCGGGCAGAAGCTAGTGTTCGATAAAATTGTCTGCTTAAAAACGTAAATAACGCAATTAATGTTGTTGAACTGTCAAAATGAAAGCGATAGCTACTGATAGAGTGTTACGCAATTTGGTCAGGTTGACCGTCAACAAAAAACTGTAACGCGTTTTTCTTCTCATTTACAAACTGTGCAAGTCTTAAATTCAAATCTTTCGTTCTTTCTTTCTAAAGACTTCTTTTCACTTTCCTGTTACTTTGGACTTTCTCTATCGAGCCTACGACTCATGTAGTATGAATATACATAATATTAAACATTATGACTAGCCCCCTTTAGTCATAGCGTGATAACTTATCATTAATACGATTTCGTTGAAGGATTTCAATAGTGAAAGTTTCTTTAGATTGATCTATTGTTTTTTTTCTTGTTTTATTCACGTTTATTTTTAAAACTTGTGTGGGCAGAAGTGTGAGTGATTATGTAGCTTATAGCTTTTCCCGTATCAAAAATGATACAGGTTGAATTTTTGAGATAGAATTTTGTGGTACGGTCAGCAATATGTTTGTTCGAAATTGCAATGCAATTTTGAACAAATATTTCGCTCGATAACCGACATTAAAAAAACTGAAGTGTTAATATTTTGCTCAATAACTGAGATTAAAAAAACCAAAGTGTTAATCGACTTCTGTTGCTGACTGTACCAATTTAAATGATGATAAATAGAACAAGGGAAAAATGAGTTCGATTTTGGTTTAACCTTTTGACCGCCACACGTCAAAAAATCAAAAAGGTGCTCTCGGCGTCAAAGTCTGTCATGTAGTCGAACCGTGGCGTGCTGGGCACATTCTGGTTTGTCATCTCATCATCTGTACATGACTGTGGCCACAGAGCATGTAACAATTTAACTGTGGCGGTCAAAAGGTTAAACAAAGTTTATCCAAGAATCAAATCCCATTACTGATACAAAAAATACCGCTAAGTGGACATATTTTAGGGACAATTATTAATTGCCGTTCTCATTTACTTATAATTATTAAGTTTAATAGAGGAGTATATTCTATCGCGGTAGAGTCCGTGGAAATTGCTGTTTTAGCAGACCTCGCGCAAGTCTCGGGTTCCATTCCCAAAAGCCTGTGTTAGACTATTTTTTAATCGTAAAATCATAAAATCTATGTGTGTTTGTGTGTTTTCACTTTTCAACCAGTAATATTGTGTGAATCTGAGCAATCTACTAGGAAACAAAGTAAACATGACGCACTTAGTTCAAACAGCAATAATTAAAACTGTGTAACTTCATTAGTGTTGCAGTTTGTTTGTCTTATTAAGTGATCCTTCACGCCTTTGTGCATTGGTTCGACATTTTGTGTGTACAAAGTAATTTTTTACGGTCAACAAAATAGTTTGCTACAGGTGAAACATGTTTTATTTGAATGCACTGCGGAGCTTTGGTTATATCGTAATTTTATGCCATTTTTTTTTTCTCAATTCTGGGCAAAAATCTTCTCTATAACCATTTGCCTTTTCCAGCTAATCTTTCATGAGCGCTTTAGTGAACTTAATCAACAGTTATAAAGATAATAATAAAAAATTACGCAAAAGTTAAAAATTAAAATTCTATTAAAAATATGTATATCTTGTCTTGCTAACTGTACCAAACGTTGATAAAGTTTTAAATTCCATACAAAAAAAAAACGTGGGACGACTTGCAGAATGAAAATAATATAATTTACTAGCAGCGGCCCGCTGTTTTACCCGCATAAGTGTCGGTCCCGTGGGAATATCGGGACAAAACTATCCTATGTCCTTCCTCGTGATGCAATCTATCTCTCTGCCAAATTTTATCGAAATCCGGTCAGTGGTTTAGGCGTGAAAAGGTAACATATAGACAGACAGACAGAGTTACTTTCGAATTTATAATATTAGTACGGATTTTGATTTTCTGCAAGTCGTCCTAAATGGGACGTAGGCATGTAGGACACACACACACAAACACAGATAAGGAAAGAGAAAAAACAGTTTTAGTTATCTTTTGTGGACTGTACGTACGGTTATTGTAAAAAGTACATTGTGTTGATCGATCGCTGGACTTGATGCATGAGGCATTGACTGGTGATAGCAAGGTCGTGGGTTCAAGCTGTAGGCGAGACATTTTTTTCGACCATTCGACACTTAGGATGGGTTAGCATAAACTGTTACTAGTAACTTGAAACTAATACTTCTACTCCATTTAAATTAAGATTACACATTTCAATACACCTTTTATACAGTCCGTTGAACCGATTTTGACTTCTATACCGTAGGTATAAGGATTGTATTAAAAGCAAAAAAGTGGTTACAATACCAACTGTTTACTGCAGCTGCCATATGTCATGCCACCAACGCAATAGAATTCAAAATCGGTTGAACAGACTGTAAAAAATTTAAATGTCTAATCTTATTTCAAATGGAGTATAGGTTATTATTAGCCTGCTTCATCCCACTGCTGGGAAAAGTCCTCTCCCCACACGACTTCCACCTCTTTCGACCCAGGGATAAAGTGGAACACAGCTAATTTGTTAATACATAAGTACTATTTTTACTAAAACAATAAGTTTAGAGTATATTCAAAGTTATGTTTCACATTAATATTATTTCAAGTTAAACAAATATCAACTTAATTTTAATGGTAATTAAGTTGATTTCAGAGTGACTGGCACAATTGAAAAAGTTATAAAAATGTTTGAAGTTGTAGCGTAAACTGAACTTTATTGTGTAGGAATTAATGTTATTTTTCCATAAACTCGTATTTGTTTACATTTTTGGCAAATAAATCGCGAATGCATATTAGCATTACGCCTTTAATCCGCAAAGAGTAAGGTAGAAGTGTACCTACCTACATTACACTCACAAAGTTAATAAGTTTAGTGATATTGTAAATGTCTAAAATACCATATTTCACAAGTAATTTAATCGTTCATTGATCAGAGGGGTAAGGAATTAATTTCAATATAATAATAATTACACAACAAACATAATAATTATACAATAATTCATTTCTGAGAAGCCCAACGTGGTAAGTACCCCGCCGCTGGACTTCTCACAAATGAATTCCTACAATGAAAAAAAATATATATATAAATGAAAGACAATTGCAATTGCGTAATACAATTGCAATGTCTTTCATTTCAATAATTCGATGACATTCATTGTGTCAATTATCTACGTTGTCAAGCAGACGGATTTTTCATATATATGATGATAAATATCCTTCAAAATTTCCGATTCTGAAAGAAAGTGTGTTTAAATTCGCAATTAGGGTGCTGGTTTTAATGTACTCATTAATTCACTCAAATAAACTCATTATCTTGTTCCACTTTTAATTCATTATAGTTAATAAGAATTCCGTATTAAATTAAGTTCAGTTTTGCAGTTGATCTTGAACTCAAAGCCATTTACTGACAGTTAAATACTCTTGAGTTCAAGTACGTCTAGCTAAGTTAGAATGTCAGCAGGTGATCGAAAGGTTGTTGATTCAATTCTTGTCTGATGAACTTTGTAGTGAACTATTGTTAAAGAAGTTTAAGTTATTTGGCAACGTTACTTCAGAAAGACACCTACATTTAGTTAGCAAGTTAAGGTTTCTGGTTTAGAATGATTTAAATTGTTACTTATACCTACCTACATTCTTTGTTTTATGAATTTTAGATTCATTAACTAAATATTTACAAACTTTTTTTCTTTTACCTTGGCCAGAAGCTAAGCATTGCCATACAACGTGGTAATGCCGCCATTCTCTTGGGTACATTACCAGTCGACAGCGATGCGGAGGAATGTTTCGACGCAATATTTTAGTTTTTTAATAGTTTTAGTTAGATTAGGTTATTTATATTTTATTTTAATAATTTGTAGTGTATTTAGTACTCGCTGACCCGGCGAACTCCATACTGCCTCAAAAGGAATGTATGAGAAAATGATTTATCTTCAACATTGTTTTTTCGTGAAATGTTTCCATGTTTTAATAGTTATTCTGCTATTCGGGGTGGAGACAAATCCAACAAATCAAAGATCATAAAAATTGGTCCAGCCGTTCTTGAGTTATAAATGGTGTAACTAACCCGACTTTGTTTTATTTATTTAGTAGATAGAAGCTTTCTTAATCAAATATGTTATGAGAAAAGGGGTAGTTTTAATTGATTTGAAGAATACCTATAAGATTGTAGGTGTAGTAAACATGATATTAGACATAAATATTCGGAATGATTTTTTTGACCGGTTCCAAATTTTTACTAGGTGTTCTCTACCCATGAATAAAAATAAAATACCAGTAATTTGAAATACAGATGAGAGAACGTGTTGCTTTTAATAAATGATTGCTTAAGAATTAAACCTGAACAGGATTTGTTGATGCTTTCATCAGATACTTTTTGAACAGACTACAGGTACATACATTCATCATTAACACTTCTAACTACCTACCAAGCCCACTAGAATTAAAACACCTTTCACTCTACACAATCACAATAAAACCAGCTCATTATAAACACCTACAAAACCTTATAAATGAAAGGAGAATCGATTCATTGTAACACTCGATCGACACGTAAATAATAACAAACACAAGAATGTTGTTTGTTTGTATGTTTGTTTGTTGGTTTGTTTATAAAGCTAAATCATCAGTGTTGTTGATAGATTGAAAGAGTGAATGTTGATAGACAGGGCAATGTTACATGCATTGAACAGGTCATCACGTGGGTCTGACATTCTTTGCACTAATATTTATTATTTATGAATAACTATCGATATGCTCTCAAAACGGTGAAGGAAAACATCGTGAGGAAACCAACATCTCCTAGAAACAAAAAATTCGAAGACATGTGACATCTACCAACCCGCACTGAGCCCGCGTGGTGGATTACGGCCCACTCCCTCTCACAGAGAGGCCTGTGTCCTAGCAGTGGGAACATTATAGGCTGATTATATATTAAAAGTTTACTTATTAGTTTATTTTAACTATGAGGTTATTTTTCAATTTGAACTCAAACTCAAAGCATTTATTTCAATTAAACCATTGACAGGCAATTTTGAATTGTCAAAAAGTCGGTCAGTCAGAAAATATGAAGCTAGTTGCCCATTCCAAAGCGTAGGTACATATGGAGAAGAACGGGCAAGAAACTCCATGGACACTTTTAAATTATATTTTTACAAAAATATTAGTTACACCATTAATGTGAATTTATAATTATATGTGAGAACGGTGTAAAAAAGACGTACGCGTTAAAAGCGTCCAGATTGCAGCAAATAGTAAGACAACAATTCAAAATTAAAATAAACGACTACGAACGACTTTTTGACGCCGGAGTCCAGGAGTATTCATGATTCACACCTTTTGTTCTTTCGTTCATACGATTAAAACCAAAGTCAGTTTAAATAAACAAAATCAAGCCGACTGATGTTGTAGAGGATATTACGAATATTCTATGACTTCACATGCCAATAGAATGCCCAGCCACGGGAGCAAAGCCGCGGGCACAGCTAGTTTGAGCAATAAACAGAAAATCTAGAAAATAATAGAAATTATATTATGCGATCAACATTACTAGTCATTTTAGTTTCGCCGAACAAAAGACATCAACGCGAGTGTTCACTTTAATATTTTCATATCTATACTAATATTAAATTATAAATTCGAAAGCAACTCTGTCTGTCTGTATGTTACCTTTTCACGCCTAAGCCACTGAACGGATTTCGATAAAATTTGGCAGAGAGATAGATTGCATCCCGGGGAAGGACATAGGATAGTTTTTATCCCGATATTTCCATGGAATCGACACTTATGCGGGTAAAACCGCGGGGCGCTGCTAGTTACTATATAAAATTAAGTGAATACATTCAATTATATTAATTCAAATGAGATTAACACTGTGTTTTTTTATCTATACTAATATGAATGCTGAAGAGTTTGTTTGTTGGTTTGAACGCGCTTATCTCTGGAACTGCCTGTCGAATATAAAAAATCTTTTTGCATTTGATAGCCCATTTTTTGAGGAAGGTTATTCGTTATATAACATCACGCTACAACCCTTAGCAGCCTGCCGAGCAAAAATATTAAAAGTTCGGCAATGCGACGCGAAACGGTGGGTCGGGGAACAAGTAATTTCAAGCAGACTAAATCGCGGGCAGAAGGTAGTTTTTTCATAATTAAACAAGAAGTAATTTATACATATGGATGGAAAATATTTAATTTAGAACACAGACTGAAACTATTTTTTGTAGACGATTAGAACTACTATAATTATATTAAAAATGTAATATCACATAATGTAATGTTACAATCGTGTAAGGTGGTACATAAAGATTAGCAATACCAACCGTAAGTAAATAAATATTGCTTCATCGTTATAATTATTTATAAATAAGTCTTAGTTATAGCCCTACAGCATTTAATATAATACATAGTGAGCGTGCCACGCGTGACAGGAAGGGCACGAATAGCCGTGTTTATTATACAGGGTGGTAACGTTCGCGAAGGTTGTATGAACCTTCTTGATACTTGTTGTTATTTTTTAACGTATATCCTTTTCTCTCTCTCTAGAGGAGCCCGTGGCTAAATAATAACAGCCGCACAGGTCAATCGATCAGGTTAAGCTACGCTTACCGCGGTTGGTCTGTGGATGGGTGACCATCTTTACATACCGAGACTACTCCGTGCCTCGGAAAGCACGTTAAGCCGTTGGTCCCGGCTGTCATTCGTGGGTCTTTGACAGTCGTTACGGGTAGTCAGAAGCCCGAAAGTCTGACAACCAGTCTTACCAAGTGTTATCATACCCAGTAACTCGGTTGTGGAGGTCAGATAGGCAGTCGCTCCATGTAAAATACTGGTATTCAGCTGCATCCGGTTGGACTGGAAGCCGACCCCAACATAGTTGGGAAAAGGCTAGGCAGATGATGATGTGAAGCATGTTTTCTCCTAAATTGTAATTCTGTTTTTTTTTTGTTTTTTTTTTTTGATGCATCATTATTGCCGCAAATAAACGTATCATCTTCTTTTCTTTTCTTTCTTTACGTGGGTATATAATAAAAATGAAAATAAAACTAGACACCATTTCGATGCTAAAGATACCTAACACAACTTTCCTAAAACTATAACATTCCTAGACGTCTAAAGTCATAAAACCTGTCAAAATTTCGCGAGTCACAATCTGATCATCAGTTTAGTGTGTAGGTAGTTGAAAGCCGCAACATGCAACATTACGCCCACTCGTTGAGGATGCCACTTTCTTTCACACGATATGGTTCAACTTGGACATGTAAAACATTAGTCCGTGGTTTTTTTGCAAAATAAGAAGTCAATAAATTACCACAGGTTTTCATCACCTAGCTAGGAGAGCGGTGCTCACCCTTGCTAGAGATAGTACTTATTTTGTCAAACTGTTTTATTAACATGTACAGACGCCAGCACATCAAGCTACCCGAAACTCAAATTTTCCCAATCAACTTTGAACCTTATGCTTTAGCAATAAAATCGAAAATCTATTAAAGAAATTTGACAGATTGTAGTAGCTTGATGTGCTGGCGTCTGTACTACAGTCCTTTGTTTTGAGTAAATAAATATTATATTATATTAAATTGTCCATCTTTATGAGAATAAGTATGTTGCATCTACACCACCACATGTGAACTACTACACAGAAAAGACAACACCGTCCAGTCGGCGGAACAGCCGGCGGTCCCTTTTCTATGCAGGATGAGTGAACTTTACACCCTCTTACCTCTACAAGTACAATAACATTATTAAGATTGTCGTGGTGATGGTGATTTGCAAGTTACCAAAATCTCTTAGCACCGAGTTGCAAGTATGTTCCAAGCCTAGCATGAACCAATGTGACTTCTAAGAAAGTTTTAGAATAGATGGTCCATACTCCATAGTCACGAACACGCAGTCACAATTCAAACTGAAATAACATAATAAAATAAACCTACTTCAATACTTACTTATTCATGACATAACTTAACTAACGAATTATTTGATTGTTTATTCATTGCTATAGGGGTCAGGACCAAATTTTTGACGGATACAGACACGCTGTGGTGTCCGACTCATATATTGCGTAAAATACATGCCTTAAAATAATTTTGGATATTTGCTAATAATATCTTAATATGTTATAAACAGTCTCATTCATCAAATAACTAAACTAGAAGCTTACTTTCTTCAAAATAAAATAAATTACCAAGCTTGGTGTCTTTTTACGCTAAGAAAATACGCATGTCCTCGCTTGACTATCTAAGAATATTTTGCCACTGTTTTTTTTTAACGTAAGCTAGCATTTAAAGTTTAATATTATTAAAACCTTATAAAGACCAGTAATCGTTTTTATGAATAATACCACAATAATCATTGTAGTTTTAATTTTTACAAGTAATTTTACATACGTCCCAAAAATGTTTCCGTTGTAATACTCCTGTTGTGCGACACCATAATTTCGAAACCAATAAACGTGTGTGGAAGTTTCTTGATTATTTAGTACGGCAACATTGGCTTCAAGCTGGCAACAACATTTCGGATACAAACCGTCATGTTTTTTTACTGTTATTTGAGATTGTGTTTGTGTCGTCAGCGCGTGTCGATAAGATTTCCAGACTTTAGGTGAGTAAAATTGTAATATTTTTTACGATTTTCTAGAAATTTATATTTATTTATAAATCCCCTTTAACTTTATTGTTAAAAGGGATGCAGAAGTGTTCGATTATTGGTTAAATTTGTGAATTGTTGCATCTTTAAGGTTAGGTCGTGAATAATTTTCATTCCGTTGTGCGATTTGTGACACGAAATTGTGCGACGTGTCACAAGGGAAATTTATAAAGCTGTGTTTACAATCATTCTAATCTCATTAGCTACCTATGTATTATATGATTTTTAATTATTTATTGTTTAAATGTTTATAAAATAGTTTTTACTTTCTACGCCAAAGCCTAAGAGGGTAATGTTTTAGTAGGTTTGTTTTGTATGCCTGTCTCTATATTACCTGCTTTTTTTCCGTGGAAAAATGCTCATGCATACTGCACCACCACGAGGAGATAGTGCAAGATATGTGGGACTCCAATCCATTAAAACGCTGTTTTTTTGTTGTTGAATTTTTAAAAGTCAAAGAATAAATGATGTTGCTTAAATGATGTTAGTAAGTAATACAGGTGTGACTGACACTGGCTTGGCCACCATCAGGGATTTTAATTTTGATAACACAAAAAATTTGTCGCTATTTAGTCGTTTGTCGCCAAATATCAGAATTTGTCGGTCACTGGTTCAAAAGATATAAGGATTTATAGATGGCCGATCTGGAGAGACTCTCCCCAGCTTGGCCACGTTTATACCTCAAAAACTAGAGCACCTAGCGTAGATCTGTTTTCTCCCATATTTAGTTGTCAATTAGTCGCAATTTGTCGCCACATTTCGACTAAATAGCGACTAATTTTTTATGTTATCAAAATTAATATCCCTGATGGTAGCCAGGCCAGTGTCAGTCACACGTAATACAGGCCTGAAAGGTTGTTAGTGTTTTACCAACCTGTTTTGGATTCTATTTGAAAGTTTTGGTTTTATAATTTTATTTATTTGGATTGTACTACTTAATAAATATTTCTAGAAATATAATGTTTTGTTTATTTATTCCACTTAAATTAATAAATAAAATAAAAATAAAAAAGCCTTTTATTTCTTGCCAATGATTTAGAATAATAGATAGAAACAATAAACATTGGAAAGGTAAAAAAAAATAGAAACAATAAACATTGGAAAGGTAAAAAAAAATAACATTGAAATATATATAGATATTTTTTTTTTAAATAAATCAAAAATAAAATATAAATGAAATTGAAATATAAAATTTGAAAATTAAAAATTAAAATAGACAAAATTAATTCACAATAAATTAAATAGATTATTCAATTAGTAATGAATCAGCATAGTTCAATTTTATTATAAATAATTATTCAATTTCTACCTATGTCATAGGATTAACATTTTGTGCACAAAATTTATTCCACTTACCTACCTACAATCTTACGACTATTTACACACACCCTAATAATTCTATTGTGCAACATTTATTTTCCAGCGTGACACATTCCGTTGTGATTTCCGTTGTGCGATTACGTCAAAAATTTGGTCCTGACCCATAGTTCATTTGATTTAAGTGAAACGTGTTAGAAGTTTCTACCAACATCACTTCAGTTAATACTTTATTTCTTTTCTCCACTGTCAATGTTTACTTGGCAAATAACCAAGCAATTCTAAATGCTTTATGGTTTATTTGTTTTTTTTCCTAATTTGAATAAATACTGTGAATATCAATTTTGATACTTTTAGCTTTTTTAGGGCAGCTAGAGTGCTACCAGGATCTTTTGGTGCCTGAATGACATTGACAGGGAAGTGTTGCTGCTAAGCATTTGTGAAATGGTCACAGAAATTGATTTAAAAAAAACAAGATGGCCGCGTTAGTTCCTTTTTTAGTCACAAGCGAAAAGACCCTTGGAGCGTTGTAAACCACTTTTTGTAACGTACTTTTTGCTGTTGGTAATCTCTGCTTCGATTCTCAGACAATGCAACATAACTATTATATATAAACAAGTTTATGTATGAGTACAGAGAGACACACAACGTTCTAATAACTTGAATAATTTAACTACATATTACTAACCGCTTATTGTCTAGGAGAACCACAAATAAAACAAAGAAAACTAAATCTAATCTCGAAACAAATAAGACTTCAAATCCATTGGCTAAAACATAATAAAACCAAAAGTTTAACTACATATTTTATGTTCATGATAATTTTCTAGTGGGTTCACATTCTGACATCCAAAGGCGAATTGTAATCTTAATCAGTTGAGATAGAGTTTACAGTTGCCTGTAGTAATTTGAGACTAGTTGAACTTCGTTGGGATTTAAATGGAACATTTTTATGTGGCTTAGGGGTGGTCGAAATGTCAATTACAGTTTATTTATTTGTAGTCATTCTCTGACAAGAAACGCATTGTAATTTCTAAGAAAAAGAGTAAAATACGGTAATCTTTTAAGCGAGGACCAACGAAGGAAGAATCGTAAGAAGAGTCTGGAAAATAATCTATACAGGGTTATTGAAAAAATACTAACAACCTCTTATGGTGTTATTGTATTTATCATTATGAACAACTTTTAATATGGGACCAGATGTGAAATCGCAAAAAAAATCAGCTGTTCCCTACATTTTGACGAGTTATACGAACATAAACCAATCCAATCCAATTTTACTTACCCTCTTTACATACAAAAATTTGCTACCCACCATAATAATAAAAAAAAATCTGCTTCTACCAATGGAATAATTGGTTTAGGTAGTGAACTAACACCTTAGACTAGACCATTTGTAGACACAGAATTCCCAATAAAATGTAGAATGTAAAGCCTGAGTGTAAAATAATCCATGATGAAATAAAAAAAAATGCGTGTGAGAAAAACGTACGAAGCCAAAGTAATCAGGATAGTGGATTCATGGCATCTGGCCAGCACTTATACCACTAATGAGATGATCTAAAATCTTTCTAGTGACAAAAAATAAACGGCCAAGTGCGAGCCGGACTCGCACACGAAGGGTTCCGTACCACCGTACAATATTTAACACTATAATTTTTTTCTTGTGTCTATTACGGGAACCACCTTTAACTTTATTTAATTTTTATTATTAAGTAGATGTGTTGTTATACCAGTCATGTTAGTGTACTGTGAAGGGTGCTGTGAGCTTCACGGTACCGGGTGGAATAACAAGTGGAATACAAACTACGGTTTATCTCGTACGTTCAATAGTTATTTTGATTGTCAGCCTTAATCTAACGCCTAATCTCTTCTAATTCTAAGGGCTGATTTTTCAATCGACGGAAAATTTTTATTCGTGGAATAAAATTGACGTCTGACAGATTTTGTATGGTAGAACTGTCAAAAATTCAAAATTATTCCTCGGATAAAATTATCTGGCGTTGGAAAAATCAGCCCTAAATTTTCATGATTGTATCGTATTTTATACCAATTATTTTTAACGAACTCGCGGAGGTTGCATGGAAAGCATAAAATAGGCTATAGTCTCAGTCAGGATACAGTACATACTGAAAATTTAAAGAGTCTACCTATTACGGTTCAAAAGATGAAATAGACGGACTGACGAACAACGGAGCGTTAGTAATAGGGTTCCGTTGGCATACTTTGGGCACAGAACCCTAAAAAACAAAAGAATCCGTGTAACATGTAAACTTAGCGGCAAGTATGTAATGTGCGCAAGATCACACGATCGATACCGCTACACGCCATGCTAATATTTTAACACGACACCAAATTGACGCTTACTAGCAAAGTCAATTAATAACACGCAGCAAATTGTATGAAATTATAACACTTTCTATGAATTTGTAAATTAAAATTGTAATTTTACATCTTTCATCAATGTTTTTATAGTCTTTACTCAACTAGCTAGCGGCTGTTTATACCGCAGAAGTGCTCTAGCACGTCTACCTTCAGTGTTTCGTTGTTCGATCGAAAGTATATCCCTAAATAAACGACTTCCATAAAAATAATACTACAAAGTGAAAAATAACTTTAATTTCGAAAGTCGGTGTCAAAAAAAGAAAATACAGAACCAATTTTATTTTTCACTTTTTAGTTGTACCTACCTACCCCAAACAAATTCATATAACACTATTTACTATGTGGAATATCAGTGACAAGAAGCTATTGAACACATCTGCCTACCACTTTAAAGGGTACAGGCGTGATGTTATGTTGTGTGATTGCGTAAACAATGCGTATATATGCTATAGCAGCAATCGCGATTGATTTGCTGGCATTTATTGAAGAGTTCCATTGTCTGTCTCCGAAACTCATCATCCAGATCTTTACGAAATTTAAATGGGACCCTTTCGGAATAAACCTCTTTTGAACTAAAAAAAAAATTGCAAATCCGTCTATGTATGAGGGAGTTATGCCTGAACACACATAAAAAAAAAACATATAAACATCCGAATTGAGAACCTCCTTTTTTGAATTCGGTTAAAAATATTATAACACTATTCAATAACTAACGGCTGAGACTTACGAGTTATAGGTCATACATCTGAACCCAAACAGGCACTTTGTGTAAATAATTTCATCACCACTGCTCTTAAAACGGAGAAGGAAAACATCGCGAGGAAACCGGCATGTCCTAGAACTAAAAATTCGAACACATGTGACATCCACGAAACCGCACGCTGATTATGTTATTGAGGGCGCATTCCACCAAACTTTTATACCTAAAATAAGAGAATAAATTTTGACAGTTTTTCCATACTAGAACTCTCAGACGTAAATTTTATTCCACGAATCAAAGATATCTGATTTTTTTTTAAATCAGCCCTCAATCGACTGTTCTGATCTGTTCTTTTTAAATAAAACATACTCCACTAAGGGCAGATTTTTCAATAGTCAGATAAATTTTATCTGAATTATTATGAAGTTTGACATATTTTCTATACAACAGCTATCAAACGGCAAGAAGCATTTACTCTTCAGTAAG
The DNA here is from genome assembly GCA_963855955.1 of Luperina nickerlii. Classification (NCBI taxonomy): domain Eukaryota; kingdom Metazoa; phylum Arthropoda; class Insecta; order Lepidoptera; family Noctuidae; genus Luperina; species Luperina nickerlii. The sequence goes on along the minus strand of OY979682.1, from coordinate 2,685,518 downwards.
AGATATCTAATAAAATTACTTTTTTCAAAGATTTGTTTTGATTTTTTTGAGTCGAAGATATCCTTACTAGCAATAAGTGGATTTTAGAGAAAAAATAGTAGGGAAGTATATTATAGTATATTTTAAAGTGAAACCATACTGACACACTGAAATCTCACACACTGAAATTCGAAATTCCAGCGTAATATACTATAGTGCATAATATTCAGTTTAATATACATAAGTAGGTAGATACAAGTGTAACGCATTAAGGCTAATTGAATCTTCAAAAAAGTGCCGCTGAATATAAAAACGGAAATAAGATTTTACTTGACTCGATAACTTGGAGCCATAAAAATGATCTGCGTACTTTCATTTTTGTTACATTCAAGAGTTTATTTTTTTTATTTAATACTTCAAGCAAATACATGTACAGAGGCGGACTTAATGCCATAGGCATTTTCTACCAATCTACCTTTGGGTGATGCAGAGACAAACAGTGGTAGCAATCATGAACATTGAGGAATGGGTCAATCTCCAAAACGGGCGCACTCGTGTGATCGCTCTGGTCCCATCCAGATATTGATATTTAATGGTAATGATGTATCTCATTAAAAATAATGATATTCAAACTATTTGAATATCATTTCTTCAATGAGATACATAATTACCATTAAATATCAATATCTGGATGGGACCAGAGCGATCACACGAGTGCGCCCGTTTTGGAGATTGACCCGAATACATTTTTAAATATAATGATATTAAAAGAGAGAGTTCAGTAAAGAGAGATGAATCTTTTTGGTGTTTTTTAAGCGGCCTATTAATAACAGCCGCACAGGTCGATTGATCAGGTTAAGCTAAGCTTGCCGCGGTGGTCTGTGGATGGGTGACCATATTTACATACCAAGAACCCTCCGTGCCTCGGAAAGCACGTTAAGCCGTTGGTCCCGGCTGTCATTTGTGGATCTTTGACAGTCGTTCCGGGTAGTCAGAAGCCCGAAAGTTTGACAACCAGTCTTACCAAAGTGTATCGTATTACCCAGTGACTGGGTTGTGGAGGTCAGATAGGTAGTCGCTCCATGTAAAATACTGGTATTCAGCTGCATCCGGTTAGACTGGAAGCCGACCCCAACATACTTGGGAAAAGGCTAGGCAGATGATAAGCTGATCTTTTTTCTTTTTTGGAAAATCAGCCGTTATGTTATTTACATAAAGTAAAGAAATCAATCTTTCTGAAAAGGCCGTTTAGAGAGCATTAAGTTTGCAAATGATTGCCTCGTCGGTCTAATAAAGCAAGCGCAACTGCTGAGCATGAGGTCCAGGGGTCGATGCCCGGGTCCGCCAGTGTTATTGGGCTTTCCATCAAGAATTTTGAGAAGCAGGAGTCTGAATTTGAATTTGTGCCTGGAGTCTGAATTTGTGCCCGGTTGATGGGAATAGGCTCTCCACTATTATGTGGGTTTGCTACCAGCAAACCCATCTGCTAGCCCTTCAGGGATTAGAGGCGAGTTGTTATGCCGTTTCTTATAAGTATGCAATTAAGTTAGATCTAAATATTTTCAAATGAAACGCATAAGTAGGTACTGTGGGGGGAGATGAGAGCTTCACAATATAATTGAAAAAAGCTTCGACTTGATTTAAATATATTTACGACTTTACATTATTTCATTTTATTTCTAGCACTCTTTCTCTACTAAAAAAAAAAAAAACATATTAGAATATTTGACAATTGCTTGAACGTTCGAATGGAACACTCCGGCAATTATAACCAGCCTGTACTGCTAAAGATAGGGCTACACCGATAACCTCTACAGAATAACTCACAAAAGCAATCCACCAATTTCTAACAAGCTGCCGGAACAAGTGCATATACCTAGTTATTGGAAAGTGACTTCACACGGACAGTCGGTTACGTTATGTAACACTATCAAAGTCTTTGTGATCAATCAACTCGTTACGTACCGTTATACCCCTCATCAGTTGTAAGAATTTGACATTGGTAATGCCTGTATGTCGTAGTAGTAAGGGTGATTTTCGTAGTGCAAGTGATACTATGTTGACTGTACGTTCCGTGGATAAACAGACAAGTTCGAATCATTCCAATCAAATAGATACGTAGAATTGTAGATGTAACTTTTTATACGGTTGTTATTTGTTATTTGATGTGAGTGATTCTTGGTGATTTTACTTTGTAAACCAGTTTTTAGTTTCCTGTTGGATTGCTTTTTTTCACTGTTACTTTTGGACGGGTTAAATCAGATAGTTGGATTAGATAATGCATCGTTGTTTATAATACATGTTACAATTATGTATCTGTTCTTTTTAATAGATTTCTTACAGAAAATATGTCCGGCAGTGTCCCAAAGTTTTGAAGGCTGGGGCTGTCAGTTTGTGTCTGTAAGTTTGTCATTGGCATTGAATGTTAAAAACAGTGTAACCGATTCTGATAATGAACTTTCTATCTTCTGGGCAAAGTTAATATAGATACTTTGAAAGACAAATACAACGATCATATTGATATTTTTACCTTCGGCAAGGCATCTTCCCAACTTTCTCTAAAACACCCCTATCTCTCGTAAACTAAGATATACATATCTTGAACTAATAATAATCATCATCATCACCATTTCAGTCGAAAGACGTCCACTGCTGGACTTAGGTCTCCGCCAATCATTCTTGGTTGCCATAATCGCCACGCTTGGCAGGCGGGTTGACGATCGCAGTATGGTATGGTGGTGGAATGCATAGAGAACGCTGCTGCCCATCCTCCGGTACGACCCTTAGTCGCCTTTTACGACACGGGAAGTATGGGGTATGGCATAATAATAATATACCTATATAATTAATAAAAAATAATGACAGGGTCTGAACTAAAATATCTTGAACCTCCTAAACTCGTTTGCACATATGCATAATTAGTATGAATAATTACCAGTATTAATAGCTAGTTTCTCTAACCAATTAAGGAAATGGTTCACGCATATACACTTATATAGATTATGTATTCAAGCTATACGCACTTAATAACATAAGTGCATGATAATTAATAATGATCATTTTTATTATTAACAGTTTGATTGGTATCATATAAATGGTTTGGCGTTTCCTAGTGACGTCATAGCGTCCTGTGCTTGATACGTAGATACCGTGCCTGTGCACATCCGTTAATAAAACTGTTGTTTTATTGTTTTTGTTTGATAGTTTGTTTAAGAGGATGGGTAGGTATTTAATTGGTAGAATATAAAGGGTTTTTATATATTTTTGGGGCGTTTGATTAACTTTTGCTGTGAAATTGGGATGTTGCCTGGGTAAAAATAAATCGATTCGATTTAGTCCCTCAGTAAGATTATTAAAAAATATTGAACACGTATTTTTTGTTTTATCAATTAGATAAAAAATTACAAAGATATATCACATCAAAGTTCAGGAGTGGGGGGCTTTGACGTAATAACGTGCTAAAATTTGTAGCACGGCGTGACGTCATACGAAATTTCCAAGCGCTGTATCTTCGTAATTTTTTGTTTGCCAGACAAAAGAAAAAATACGTATACAATATTTTTTAGTAATCTAACTGATGGACTAAATATATTTTCTTAGTCAACTACCCTAGGTATAACGTTTAAAAAAATATTAAATAGATTTCATGTAATTCGAGCTATTTTGATGTTAGCAGTTTTTGTAAAGTACAAATAGGTATGTACAGACGCCAGCACATCAACCTACTACAATCTGGCAAATTTCTTTGATAGATTTTCAACTTTATCGCTAAAGCATAAGGTTCAAAGTTCATTGAGAAAATTTGACAGTTTCGGGTAGCTTGATGTGCTGGCGTCTGTACATAAGTTATGTCCGTCCTCATTAAAATTAAATGGTTAACTTTTTCTAAAACTTACATAAGGAATTCTCGTTCTAGATTGTCTCCAACAAATGCAATAATGAAATTCTAGTTCCTGAGTTTTGTCTAGATTTTCATCGCTAAAATTTAGATATTCCCCCCCCCCCCAATGTTTCTCCCCTACCTACATGACATGATACTCCATTTATCTCTGAACCATGTAAACTTAAAAACAGCATAAACATCAGTTAACCTCCAAGATGTCACAGCCTACATCACAAGATGATTCGAAATGAATTATAGCCGCCATCTTGAAAATGCAGGCCCCGCTCGAGATCGTTGGCAGACAAACGACAAATTACTGGTCTTATCTTAAGTTATCAGTGCTTATCTTCATTTGAGGAAAGCGGCGAGATGGGTCAATGACATTGGGAAAAGGTGTGGGTCAAATGTAGGAAGAATAAAGGTTCCTACAAACAGGCGTGACGCGCGACGCGAATCGCGCGCGATTTTAATCGTGTGTCGCGCCTGTTTGAAGGAGCCTTAATAATAAGGAAACTTACAATCTGGCATGATGAGACTGAGTTTTTCTAAATATTCTACCGGATTGGCAATACCTCTTCTAAATTCTCGATATTTAATATACCTACTGACACTATGCATACTCATAAACAGCCTATAATTTTCCCATTGTTGGGACACAGGCCTCCTGTCTGTGAGATCTTAGGCCTTAATCCACCAGCCGGGCCCAGCGCGGGTTGGTGAACTGACAACATACATTAGGTATATCATTATCTGCCTCGCCTTTTCGCAACTATGTTGGGGTCGGCGACCCCTCTAACCGGATGCAGCTCAATACCAGTATTTTACATGGCACGACTGCCTATCTGACCTCCACCACCCAGTTACTGGGTAATACGATACCCCTTGGTAAGATTGGTTGTCAGACTTTCGGGTTTCTGACTACCCGTAACGACTGTCAAAGATCCACGAATGACAGCCGGGACCAACGGCATAACGTGCTTTCCGAGACACGGAGGGGTTTTGGTATCCCCCACGATAGAAGTTAGGCTATTATTACGTTTATTTTTATTTTATTTATTCGGAAGAACAAACAATTACACATTATATATTATAAGTAAATAGAACATAAGGAGTTATATAAATGTGCAACCAACAACGTTCTCCAGAGATACACAAAAAGACAAAGACAATGTTGATAGAGTTACAGTCGGACAGAATAGATAAGTACACAAAATAAGATACATATAAATTACAGCTACCAAGGAATATAAACATTCAAAATTATTCACCTAAATTTTTGATTGTGCCAAGCAATATGGTTCTAAATTTCTAAGTTTATATATACCTAATTTATGTTGAGAAGCTTGTGGCTAAGTAATAACAACCGCAAAAGTCGTTCGAACAGGTTAAGCTACACTTGTCGCAGTCGGATCATGGATGGGTGACCATCCATTAGACATCGAAACCCCTCCGTGCAAGACAGAGATTCAAATAGAAGACGAACTAGCAGGGGATCGAGGAGGGGTGGTGGAGGAGGATTTCAGGGGATCAGACCGGAATAAATCCCTCAGAAAACACGTTAAGCCGTTTTGGTCCCGGCTGTCATTTGTAGAACTTTGACAGTCGTGACGGGTCGTCAGAAGCCCAAAAGTCTGACAAGCAGTCTTATCAAGGAATGTCGTTTTCCCCGGAAACTGGGAAGTGGAGGTCAGATAGGTAATCGTTCCATGTAAGACACTAGTATTTTTCTGCATCCGGTTAGACTGGAAGCCGACCCAACACAGGAAAAGGCAAGGCAGATGATGGCCAAGTATTAATCATATTATCACTTTGACAACTATCAAGTGTTTAACCTTTTAAAAGTGATTAACAGAAGAAAGCTGAACACTTCGCACTATTCGAAATCACTTGAGATTGAGTATGCTCATAAAGTTGTAACTCGCGAAACAAGTTTGTGTTTATAATACATTTATATATACACCGCGGCTTTAAGACGGCATTCCACATGGATAGTGTAATACTTTAAACTGTTGGATGTAGTTGGCATTCAATAAATTTAAATATAAGTGTAAATGTAAGGGTAACGCTGGAAAAGTGGGTTACAAGAAAGATAGAAAAAGTATTTATTGGGACTCGCACAGCAGAAACATCACAGGAGATCACAAATCATAGTACAGGCGCCAGCACTTGAAGCCACTACAATCTGTCAAATTTATTTAATAGATTTTTAACTTTATCCCTAAAGCATAAGGTTCAATGTTGATTGGGAAAATTTGACAGTTTCGGGTAGCTTGCCATGATGTGCTGGCGTCTGTACCTAGTAGAAACATGAAAAAAAAGCAGAGCGTCCTGCAGTCCTGCACTCTGACTGCGTAACGCACTATCGATTTCAATCTGAATCATTTGAAAAATTTGTCTGTTGTTGTACTGTCAAAACTAATGACATTCCTACCAATTATGTTACACAATCACCCTCAGTTCCTCTCTCAGCATAATGCTGAGAAATATGGTCTCAGGATAAACTTAGGATGGTTATCCTACGACATTTGAAAAAAATCCGGAAAATAAGTCCGGTTCCGGTAATTTCCAATGCCAGTCGGGTAATTTCAGATTTTCTATGGCAGTAAAAATCTAAGCAGGGTTATCAAGTTTTGTGGTAAATAAAATACACAAATAAGAGCAATAAACCTTGAAAGGTTAATTTAGGAAATCAAGTAAACGCAATTATGTAAACTTGAAAATACTTCTAATAAAAAATAAGCTCCCCATAGATCCATTGGCGTTTTTTTTTTTGCGCACTGGATTTTCTGCTCAGCTCTGAGGTTTGAAAATCCAACGCTGTGTTTTATTGACGCGCTAGGATGTACATACCTACACACTTTTCAACCGACTCCAAAAAAAGGAAGAGGTTCTCAGTTCGTCGGAATCTGTTTTTTTGTTTATTCGCAATGCTCTGCTCAACACCTAGAGGTTAAAATCCAGTGCGTGATAAAAAAATCATCGCGTTGAAACTCTGTGTACTCTCTATTTATGATTCAGTAAACCTTTACAAAAATTATTTCTCGTAATACTTTCGTAAGACCGTGTTCTATTGCAACTTTTGCTACGACCCAGCGCTATTCTCGACAACCGTCCATTTATCTATTTCTTAAATAAAATAACTGTTAATAGGGGCCGGTTTATCCGTCGCCAGTTAACTTTTATCTCATGAATAAGTTTGCCATTTTGACAGGTTTTGTATGGATCATACGTCGTCATATTTATTCGTCGTTATAAACGTCATATTTATTCTTCAAGTACCTAAAAGTTATCTAATGATTGAAAAATCGGCTCTTAGAAGAATTTCGACACTGCCAGTAATAAAGACAGATGTCAGTTCAATGTATAGCGATACAAGGATCTGTTGGCGCGTTGCTAAAATCGGAACTAACGGCGCCATCTTGTTTTTTCATAAAGTGTACAAAAGAGTTTACGCTAATTGAGTCTTGAGTGCATTAAATGAGTATTTTGGTTTAAAGGAGAAATTTCTATAGGTATCCTTTGAGCTCTTTTTGAACAGCATACGAAACGGGTCGGTAACGCTAAATCGCATATACGCTATTCCATTCGTAAGTTTTCACTTTTATTGTGTGATCATTAAGCACACACTCTCTTTTTTATAAATGAGGGTATTTTGTTGTTAACATTTTAATGTTCACATACCTTATTTCTTTTTTCATTCATTCACCTACCTGCTATACCAGCCAAACCAGCTAAAGTGAACACAACAACATTACACTGGCTCCAAGCATACTCTTAAAGCCTAAGGCGATACACAGATGGACGTAAAAGCCGACCGCTTTCACCTACGCCTGCGATGACTCGCTTACAATACATTATATTACTTTAAGCTTTCAGTTCATTTTCACTAACCTGTGCCACAGTATAAATAAAGACATACAGTACGTCGTCTTCATACAAACGGACGAAACGCGAGCTATACCTACGCGTCTCGACCACGGCATGCGCTCAGCATGATGACAGTCGCGACTGTGCTGCAGTGACGAACGGACGGTGTGTTGTTTTTTTTAACAATAACCGCGCGATTTTTTCACTAAAAATAAGTTCAAGTACATATTTAATATGACGAGTAGGCTATATTGTGCTGTTTTTGGTTGCATGAATTCGTCAATAACGCATCCAGACGCATCTTTTTTTAGATTACCTGGAAACTCTGAAAGGAAAGACTATAAAATAATTTTACTTACTTGTAGGTAGGTACATAATGTGTATTTGATTTTATCTCCCGAAAAAAAGATGTCTGGATTAATAAATGAAGTGAATAGAGTAAAGGAAAGTGATAAACACGAGTGAGGTAGGTAGTTATAGGCGGTTCATGAATCATTAAACGGTAGGTACGCTGGTGTTAAAACCTCGGGGCATGTGTGTTTTGTTAGTTTGTATAATTCCAAGTAAAGACGTGGTTTTTATTATTAATAATAGTTGTTTATTGTACTGTGTGTATGAATAATACTAGAAAAAAATTGGTTGTCTGTAAAGTCGATTTACGGACGATAGTTTAACGTGACAACATCATAACAAAACATTAATGAAATGATTGCATACTTTTATGAATAAAATTTAATTATTTTTATTGAATTATTAATATTTTTTATGAATGAAGGAGAAAGAGGAAAGAAAGGAGGAAGGAGTGAAATGAAATCTACAATTTAATTGATAAATTTGCTTTTATTTGCACTCATTAATTTAAATATGTTTATTACTTCAATTAACAGATTATTTTAATTATAATTTTTATATTATACATGTTTGCTATTTAACTTCTTCCAATCTGTGTTATTCTGTTAAGGATAGGACGATGATAGGAAAGATTAAAAAAACATTAATATACAAATTTTGAATTTTATTTGTAGTTCTTGAACGTTTGATTTAACTATAATAATAATAATAATTTAACATAATTTGTTTAAAAATACACATGAACAAGTTTTCATAGAAATAAACTGTAATCAGATTAATGTTAAATAAATGGTTAATTCGAAATGACGAATTATTTTATTATTTATGTACACACAGTAAAATACAATAACAAAACTAAATAGAAACACAAAGTAGGCAAATGTAATTAAAATGCTGGAGGCGGGCAGCCCTATCGCATGTTTACGTACCGCGCGGCTGTAGGCATTTAATTCAAGGTTACGGCCCAGACACAATACTGTATGGCTTTATACTGTGCCTGTGCTATTTTAAAGGCTAGAGAATTATTGTTAGTAGTAGTAGGTAGTTCAGTTTCATTCACAAAACATAAGGAAATACTGAAATAGTTGTATTTCTTAGACAGGTGCCCTTGGAAACTTATTTAATATTAGCTTCCGTCCGCAGCTTCGCCCGCGAGGTATGTCGATAAAACCTATCCTACGTCCTTCCCCGGGATGCAATCCATCTCTCTGCCAAATTTTATCGAAATCCGTTCAGTGGTTTAGGCGGAGTTACTTTCGAATTTATAATATTAGTATGGATAGAGACCACAAAACTGTTTGAGTAGTCTAGCTATAAAACAGATTTTGCTTTGGTAGGTTTTTAAATTCCTCGGGTTACTTTAAGGACTTAACTTAAACCTCGCTCTTTGAGAAAGGGGAAGAGATTTTTTTATATTGTAACATTTCAGCGAACTTACATGCTTACTAGCAGTTATGGTGATGTTAACACATCAACGATGTCAACGATAACAAGATTCTGTTTTATGTAGGTATAAAAGAGTTAACTTGAAGTTCAATATAAAGATACGGCTATTAAATCCGGTTAAATGTTGAATGGTTAAACTAAACAGCCTTGCTACACTCGCTATTTGTTATCATACAACTCTCTACGCTTTAAACGATTATAATGTCATTCGAATTACGTTGTTATTGTTCGAATGACAGCTTAATAACAATGCATTGAAAAGGGCGCGAATCAGCATTCATTAGCGGACATTTTAATCTTTTGGAGCGTGCTGCAACGCTGACTATTATCGCTTTCGATCATTTGACAGACGACAATTCGACAATTCTACGAGTATTTTCATGCATTTGCTGCTTTATTCAACTTCTTTCTTAAAGCAAACAGGCGCGACACGCGATATAATCGCGCGCGACACAAAGGCACCGCTCGTTGCGCGACTTGCGGTGCCTTTGTGTCGCGTGTGTGTTTCTTTCTTTTTTCTTTCTTTACTCAAAGGAGTCGCGGGCTCGATTTTGATGAAAACTAAATCTACATCATTGGATTTCTTTTTTCAATTAATGTTTTTAGCCAGGAATCGAACCCGTTGATTAAAAAAAAAACACTATTATTACACCATTCGATAGTGTCACTGATAAGAATCGAATTCTGGGAAGTAATGACATACGGGAAACTAAAGAAAAGAGCTCATATTTGACAAAATAAAATTTTTTACCTAATTCTTCTGTATTTTAAAACTAAATGTGTTCAAAATCTGAATGTCAGACGAGTCAAGGCTAGAAATATCCGGCAAATGTTGTTAGTAAAAATTTGCATAGTATACTCATATGTAAGTATTTAATGAATGACATAAACTCAAGATTTTTATCTGATTTAGTTACCGAGTTTATGGAGTTAGAATTTTATCTAATTTACATAAATGTATGGACTGAGAAATAAAATGCTTTTATGTTTACAACAGCGTGGTTTTACAAAATATGGTAGGTAGCATTAGGTGGTTTATTACTCGATTCGCACAAATTCACTCGTCGTTTTTTATCGACAATTTTAATTTATATGTATTTGGTTTTTTTCTATAAGCGAATCGTACGAAATTAACTTAATTGTGGACGAGTCGACGAATTACTCCAGAAATTCGAAATGTGCCGAGTTCGAGTTTTACATAAACGTATGAACCAAGATAAAAATCTACGCTTTTTTTTGTAGGTGCGCAGTTTTACCAACTAGATGACTAAATTAAGTGGCTAAATATAATTGTTTTTGAGCTTCCGCCTTCTGTGAAACAATATTTTATTTGTATGGCCGACTTACAAATATTTTCAAGAAGTTTTTGCAATCGTTAAAAAACTAAATTCATGTTCTGTTTAAAAAATCTTTTCAAAATTACTTTAAACAATAATTTTCTTTTTTTTTTCCAGATTTGGCGATTTTTCCCGTTTAATTTGTAAGTCATTTTCATTTTTTTTTCTGATTTGCTTCGTACCGGTCAACAGAGGAGATTGTCGGCTGCTAACTGAGATCTACAAACGTTACTTAGCAAGTTCTTTGGCTTGGCGTTATTTCTGGCACATCACAACTAACAAACTAAAAGTTCTATAAAGAGATATAAATATGTCTAAGTCAAACTACAGGCTAAGTTAGATAAATATATAAAGCATTTAATTAGTGCACACAAAAGACAACTCAACACACAAAAGCACAATTAAATGCTAACAAATTAGACGAATATAAGTTGTAAAAAACAAGGTGCCAACATACAAAAATAAAAAATTAAAACATACTTTATAAAAAATTAAGTGAGACTATGACATACTTTAAATCAATATAACGAATATACAAATATAATATACGTACGCAAAATACGCGCATTGACGTGGAGTTGCGGACACCAGCCCGTATTACCTAACGAATATACAAAGTGTGGTGTGCATCTCAAGGTTGCACCAAATGGGAGTCAAGCGGGGTAATTACAGTGCGTGCCACGTAAGAAGAGACTTGACCCCGCCTCCCCCGCCTCTTTCCGCCGCCCCTATGACGTCCGGTCCCGTCCCGCACTCAGACCTCATACCGCTAAAGATACCTAAAATTGTGTACTGCGGATGTCAGATCACGTGGTGTGTCAAGTCTCATCTTACGTGGCACGCACTGTACGTAACACACAAACAGTAGCAATGGTTTTCATTTGACAGTTCAACAACATTCATGGCGTTATTTACGTTATTGAGCAGTCACATTTTTTGAACATATAAAGCAATGAATTAGCAATATGCTTCAAAATGATTCAGATAGATAGTGTTTTACGTAATTATGCCTGACGGCAAATGTGCCTGACGCTGATATTCTGCTGGATCCTTGCAGTGACATACGCACGTCGAGCAGACGAGATACATTGGTGTTGTGTGTTAAGTAACGTTTATAGATCCCGACCTTAGTACTCCTAGCACTTAGTGTCCAAGTTGAATGCCCTGACAATAGTGATATAATCGAGAACATGTCACGAGGGACATGCAACATGTCTCAACGCGGATGTAGCCGAGTGTTAACTATTGCAGACTTCGGCTTGAATATTAGCACTGTACAGTGTACAGTACCCGGCGATAAATATTGCACATCGACCTTTGGAAAGAGACAATCGGCTAATTTCGACTTCGTAGAGCGTTATCTCTGTCGCACGAAATACAAACAGTCCGGTATCTATTAGGAGCTGTTAAAACAATTATGATTTGCTTCTTTTGATAATTATTTTTATTCTTTGTATAAAATACAAAAAAGGTAACGGTCGATGTGCAATATTTATCGCCGGGTACTGTATTAGATGTTTATTTTATTTGTTTTATTTAATAGTGACGAGGGGCCTGTGGCTAAATAATAACAGCCGCACAGGTCGATTGATCAGGTTAAGCTACGCTTGCCACGGTTGGTCTGTGGATGGGTGACCATCTTTACATACCGTGACCCCTCCGTGTCTCGGAAAGCACGTTAAGCCGTTGGTCCCGGCTGTCATTCGTGGATCTTTGACAGTCGTTACGGGTAGTCAGAAGCCCGGAAGTCTGGCAACCAGTCTTATCAAGGGGTATCGTATTACCCAGTCAATGGGTTGTAGAGGTCAGATAGGCAGTCGCTCCATAAAAATACTGGTATTCAGCTGCATCCGGTTAGATTAGAAGCCGACCCCAACATAGCTGGGAAAAGGCTAGGCAGATGATGAAAGTAGGAATTATTTTATGGTCAATTAAATACATGCCATTCTAAAAGTTTCATTGAAATAAACCCTTTTGACTTTGACTAAAGAATTACATAAAATCAACAACTAATCAGTCAAATCTATCATGATAAACTTAGCAAATGTGTAGACAGCGCAGTAATTATTTTCATTACACATCGCTGTACCGTCGGCAACGTAATCACATAACAACGCTAATAACGTAATAGTTAACATTACTTCACTGATGAATGTGCGGTCTGTACCTCTTCAGTGAAGCTGTAATGTACTTTGTGGTTATATGAGGTAAGAGAAGCGGCAAATAGGTTGCAAGAATCTTTTGGCACCTGAATGACATTGACGCCCATGGCCGCCACGACCCAGTCACAATGATCCACTTAGAAAGTCAATAACTTAGTAGAGGATCAGTTAAATATTCAAAGAATCGGTCGGAAAAACCCTAATTATTTTATTAGCTTATTCAACATCGTAATTTAACTACAACCTTGATTTAAGACTTCTGTTTTAAAACAAACAAAGACTTAGCTAAGAGTATCGTTAAACCACATTTTGTGATAAGCTGGTATAAGGCGTGACTAAATCTTCAGTCAATATTTTGGAATTTCCTGGTTTAGCTTCAGATCTGTGTGTGTGTGTATGTATATTAGCTAGTTATACATGTAGGTTTCTTACCTACCTGCATCTATATCTGGCTAGTTATTACATTCTACAACACATTTATGTACGCTCATCAGTTAATCATCATTCCACGCATTCAAGTAATTCGCTCCCCCCACCGAATAACATGGTAATGTGGTACTACGACAGTTTTCGTTTTATTGCATATTCGGTGTCTAAAGCATTAATTATCATCTTGTAATTTTTTTTGTATTTTTTCTATGTATATTTATAAAAGTACAATAATTTCAATGGTACCGTAATGAACATAACAACATTATTCCCTTAAAATCTAAACACATTTTTTGCACGAATAATACCATAACATGTTATTACAGAGCATGCAATCGTTAACTTTTTCGGTAAGCGACGATTACCATTATATTCGCGTAAGAAATGCATGCCTTTTTCCACGTAAAGTATAAAACAATTATATTTGTGTATTATTTTTGTTTACAATATAATAGAAACGGCTTATTCGATTTAGATTCGGTTTTCACTAATATATTGTAGTAAGCTTCACTTAACATTTAGTGTTTATTTCATGTCAATCGGTTCATAAATAAAAAAGTTATATCAATTTAAAGAATCACGGCGGACATTTTTAAGGTATACTATCAGAGTACGTACATGGACGCGAGGCTAACTGATGAACAGCGTTTGTTATTTGATCTGGTGAGCATTGATAGTACTTTGGAAGAAATGCTATTTGTAGATGCACCCGGTGGAACGGTTAAAACATTTCTTATGAAAGTTATTTTGGCGAAGGTACGAAGCCAAGGTAAAATCGCGCTTGCTGTCGCTTCATCAGGCATAGCAGCCACATTGTTGCCAAAGTGGGAAAACTGCTCATACAATGTTCAAAATTCCGATCGATTTAGACCGCACAGAAAGCCCTGTTTGTAATATTTCAAGAAACAGCGATAAAGCTAAGGTTCTTCGTGATTGTAGCCTTATTATATGGGATGAGTCCACAATGGCCAATCGAAAAGCAGTAGAAGCAGTAGACAGAACGTTGCGTGATGTCAAGCTAAGTGATCAACCCATGGATGGCATTACTATGCTTTTTTGTGGTGATTTTCGTCAGACTCTCCCTGTAATACCACGTGGAACAAGGGCTGTTGAAGTTAGAGCCTGCCTGAAGAGTTCTCGACTGTGGCATTACATTATATCTTTGCATTTGACATTAAATATGCGTGCGCAAATTAGAGGCAACGAAAATGCTCAAGAATTTTCAGATTTGCTACTTGAGATTGGTAACGGTGTGTTACCGCAGGAACAAGGAAAAGTTTTTCTTAATGAAAACCTATGCAGCATAGTTTCATCAATGCGAGACCTCATATCACCTGTGTATGGAAACGCAACGCAAATACCAACTTGCGAAAATTTCTGGCTTTGCGAAAGAGCTATTTTGACGCCACGAAACGACCAAGCAGCAACAATAAACGCTGAAATTTCGAACTATGTTCCGGGGGATTATGTTGAGTATATCTCCATTAACAGAGTCATGGAAGAAGGAAAATCTACAAGCTACCCAGTAGAATTTTTAGAATCCCTCAATGCTCCTGGACTACCAGCACATAAAATAAAATTAAAAGTAGGCGTACCGATAATGCTTCTTAGAAATTTAAGCCCCCCAAAACTTAGCAATGGCACCAGGTTAAAAGTGACCAATTTACAAAGAAATCTGATAGAAGCAGAGATTTTAACAAGGTGTGGAAAAGGTAAAAGTGTTTTCATTCCTCGGATTCCTCTCATTCCAAACAATTTTCCATTTAGTTTTAATCGAGTCCAGTTTCCAGTCAGCCTATGTTTTGCGATGACAATTAATAAAGCCCAAGGTCAGATGCTGAAAGTTGTAGGTGTAGATCTAAGTATCAGCTGTTTCTCGCACGCTCAGTTGTATGTGGCTCTGTCACGGGTTAGCAATCCTAGGAGCTTGTATGCTTTCATCCCCGATGGCCATGAGTCAAATATCGTATACAGAGAAGCATTACTGTAAAGTAAATTTTTAGCTACCCAAACGACGGTATATGTAATTCGAAATATGCTGCCCGAAAAGTCACTATTCCACGCTGACGAAGTCGCGGGCACAGCTAGTTAATAAATAAAAGGACTGATTATGATAAATAATATACCTTTGTTTTATTTCATAAATTTTAATAAAACGCTATTATAAATTATCCAGTATTAATATCAACTTCCTCTATTATTGTTATTTTTCTGCCAAATCAAATAATAAGTACTGGATTATTTAATAAAACATGTATTTGCAACATTATATTACTGTTAATCTTTTGACACCACACATCGACGAATATTACTGTAATGTAATATTACATTATACACTATCGCTTGGATTTCACACGAATAATATCGTAATATCATATTGCCGTTAGGTTTTTTGACACTGTATTACAACGAATAATACTATAATGCATTAATATTGACTACGATATTGTTGCGTTTACACGCGAATAATATGGTAATGATGCGTTGCATACTATACTTTTGCCATTTAATTTCAGTAACATTATTTTTGTGAATAACTTAATTTTGTTAAAGTATTACAAAAAAATCATAATATAAATTAGATTGTAAAAAAATTAGCTTTGTTTTGACGTTTAAATGTCTACCTTACGATCTACCCGTGCCGAGATATACGCATAAAACAGTTTTTTATTTTTCCTGTCAAATTTTGATTTATCGATTACCATATTATTCGGTGGGGGGAGCGAATTGTGTAAAGCCGTGTACTCACTCACTAGGCTTTAAAATAAACGCAACGTTGTCGACAACAACGCGGTTTTTTAACAATAATATTTTTTAATAAAAATATTTTAGAGGTGCTGGGGAGTTTGTTGCGCTAATTCTTTTTCCCAGCTAAAGCACTAGGAAGTGGTGGACGTTTTGGGGGACTGCCTTTTGTAATTTAGACGTTCAAAGAGTGCTGATTCTTTGTTTTATATGAATAAATAACTTTGATATTGATTTTTAAAAATAATATATGGTTCACAAGAAGCTTTCTGAGTTACAACGATAATAACGATAATAAAAAGCATGCAGACCAATGTAATTATACAAACCTAATAATCTCAAATGCATTTGGATTCGGCACAAGCTTCCGACACGCTAACTCATACCTAATCCAATGTCAATTCCATACATTTTCAACCATGGAAGTGAACGAAACGGTCGGTGATACTGAGTCGGGTTAACTCGGCGGTGAATCGGATATACTCGGCTCCAGTCGCAAGTTTTCACTCACACATTGGGTAACATGAGATTATTATGACTGACCATTGGATACTCAGCTTTACATTAATTTTTATATAATTACGCAGTCTTGTTAATGAATAACATGCAATCTGAAGAAGATTGGAGATGAATCATTTTGCTTCATAATTAGTCTTCCATCTTTTTATTGAATAGAAGCAGATATACTATTACTTTTTATGTATCGATCAGAGTGTAACGTTCTCTTTCATAATGTAGGAAATTTTTATGTTGAAGTATTTCGCTTTGAATTGAAATAGATTATATTATGTCGTAGTTATTTTGATGTTTTATATTTTATGTTATAATATGAAAGTGTCAACTGCCTGCGGAGTTTGAAAGATTGTATGTAAATAAAAATGGAAATGACAGTATTTAAAAATAAATAATAAATGTATAATATAAAAAATATAACAGCTACGAAATAATATTCATTATCACCTAAAGCCTTCTATTTCAAAAAATTAATTATTTTAACAGAAGCATTACTTACTTAATAATGATAATTGAAGCTTTAATTACTAATCATAAAACGAAATTATTCCAATATTGTTTTAATGTGCTGTGTTATGCACAAGAAGTCTGACACCTCCAGAACAAATAATGTACATTTAGTGGTGCATGCCTCAGTCCTTTGGAACGCTTTGTCATAATAACTTCGCGACAGTAAACGTAAGAGCCTCAAAAAGATGAGACATCGAGAAAAAATATTTAATTGTCACCAATCTTTGGTTCCATAATATTGTTTTTATGTGTAACCACGATACAATTTCAAATTGGGAATTTAATTGTACACATTGATACAGTGTTATGGAACACATGTCAAATAGTAGGCAATCAAATGTAAGTTCCTAGCGATGTTTACATATTTTTGAGACTGACTGTACAGTGTACACGCATATCATCCTGAAGGTACAGTGCTGACAAATGTAATAGAAATAAAAAAGCCTAGTAACTAAACGGTTCTCACACAATTTATTATTATATCACAACGAACAATAAATACACAGTTACGTTCGAAACGTGTGAAACATATATTCGTGAAAGCCATGGACTTATTATACAAACAGGACTGAGCACTCGTCCCGAAAAAACGTGCCGACAGAGATGGCAAATACCGAGGCTGTTTGTCTCTTTCTAACAGGGTGACCAAACAATTTTTACACACAGGAGACTTCAAGGACTGACATTCAATACATTGGAATTTTAATGCAATATGCGTGCTTTGTATCACACAGACATGTTAATAGTTTTCAGTTTAAGTACAATATTTCCAGGGCTGGAAGTCTCGACAGAGATAGCGACAAATTCTCTAACTTTCAATCGCTGATTACTCACGAAAGAATTCGGTTGCAATAACGATGCTTGCGGAAAATGCAAGTCTATACATCAAAGATGCGATTATCACAAGCATCATTATTGCAAACGAATTTATTCGTTAGTAATTAGCAATAGAAAGTTAGCGATTTTGTCGTTATCTCTGTCGAGACTGCCGGCCCAGCTAATATTATCGATTCATATTTCAGTTACGTGAACGATACTTATTTACCATGCCATTCCTACCGCCTTAATCAGTGCTAGGGCTAATGGTGTAGGATAAAATTCGCTTTTTTGATACCATATCGCTAGCTAAGTGTTCTAGCCAGCGACATGGTATCAAAACGCGTCATATGAATACCTAGATCATAATCATAAGAGTAGCACAAGCAACCTTATTGCGTTACAACCGAGAGATTGGTGGGATCGGTAGGTAGTGCAATTATGGTGCGTGCAGGTGATACAGGGTTCTCTCCTTCCAGCGTTCACCCTTAAGAGAAGGTTTTAGGGCATTTAATTAGAGAAAAAATGGAAATAAAACCAAGCCATATATAGATATATATACATATATATTTAATAAATTCAAACATGGCTAAACAAAATTGTTTTATGGAGCTTCTGCCTTCTTCTTTCTTCTTCTTCTTCTTTGCTTCTGCAACATGTACGTAATATTAGTAAGTAATTATAGTATATAATCACAAATAAACAAAGCTATTAATTGTGGTCTAAGTTAACAAAACGTCTGCAGCATGGTCACTCTAGTCATGTGAGTAAACAAAATCTTTATTATCGCTTACCTGTGAAACGATATGCCACATCCACCATAGGATAGACTTTTACACGATTTTACGCAACACTTTTTGACCATTTTGGCAAAAAAAATGCTAAAATAACGTAGTATAATATACTGCTCGCTTTCACAAAACAATATTCAACGTCAACAAGTCGCCATGACACATAACAGGGTTACCATAGTAGTTTTTACGAAACTTCTAAAGCCGTCATTATAAAGAAGGTTTTTATTGACCGACCGATCAAATAGTTTACATCTAAGTCGCGAAGGTAGCAATCAAGAAAATAATTACTTTATTAATATTCATTCTTGGTTACAAGGCTAGGAAACTCACTTATTTATTTTTTCTTTTTTACAAATCTTAACATTTTTATCTCCTGGCAATTGAGAAAAAGGGACAAACGGCCTCGGTACCGGCTATCTCTCTCGGCTCGTTTTGCCTCAGCTACGACAATGATATAAAATAAACCCAAAACTTAACTCTTTATGGTTCATTTTTCAATGACGCGATTTTTCTAGTGCTCAGTCCTGTTTGTATAATAAGTCCATGGTGAAAGCTGACCGGCCAAAGAGTTTCAACCAAATAGTTTTTACACGTAAAACTCTACTTTCATTTCTTGACGACGCGTGTTTTGGCGCGCATTTTGACAGGTGTCAAATTAAAGTTCTGTATGTCGCGTTCGATTCAAAGTTTTGTTATTGCGTTATTTTGGTATAGTTACGGTTTTCAATTATATGTAGTGATAGGTTTGATTGAATTAAATAAGTGGGAATGTGAAAAGAAAGAAAGTACGGCGTAATTTTGTTGCCATGCTGTTTATTTTGTTGCGTTTCACCTTCTGATACAGTAATCAAAAGGTTAAATTAACATTTTGGCCGCATTTGTAGTACAAAATTATTAAGATATTATATTCTATGTCAAGTGTGAACCAGTATAATTAGAATATACATTATCTACTCAATTACAAATTAAGATCCATTTATTTTATCTTCTAGATATTTTTAATTACGGTTTTTTCTTTAATTGGATAAGGTTTTAATACTTGTGCCTCATAAAATCTTCCATCTAAGTAAAGTAGGTAAGGTCCATTTTGTACTAAAACTTATCAAAACGCAAATCTATAACTGTTCTCACGAAATAAACCCTTTACTTATCTAATTTGAAACTTAACCTAAATTCGCAACTTAAACATTCTCACAAATCTACGTTTTATTCAATCAAAGTAACCGCACACCTGTTGCCAAGAATGTTAATAAAAACCCATTCAACTTGAACCGAGCATTAACTTAGTAGTTACAGTTAATCATAATTACTGTTATGATCAAACAACGTCCTTGTAAAGATTAAAATTCATGGTAAAAGGTTAGTTAGTCACCTGATAACGAAACGTAAACAGATTTTGTTATCTGTGGCAGATTAGAGCTGTTTTATGGATATAAACAACGGTAACTTTGAAAATGGTGGTAATTTTCCGGTGCCGCGGTGTAAAGAATGAAAGAAAATAAAGCAAAAAGTAAATGTTTTTAACTAATTACCATTTGATGGTACATTTCATGGTTTGCTTTAACAAACGACAAACACAACATCATCTTGCTTCATCTTTTTTCATCATTCAGCTTTCATCATTAGCTTGCCATCTGCCTAGCCTTTTCCCAACTATGTTGGGGTCGGCTTCCAATCTAACCGGATGCAGCAGAATACCAGTATTTTACATGGAGCGACTGCCTATCTGACCTCCACAACCCAGTTACTAGGTAATACGATACCCCTTGGTAAGAATGATTGTCAGACTTCGGGCTTCTGAAAACCCGTAACGACTGTCAAAAATCCACGAATGACAGCCGGGACCAACGGCTTAACGTGCTTTCGGAGGCACGGAGCGGTCACGGTATGTAATGATGGTCACCCATCCAGAGACCAACCACGGCAAGCGTAGCTTACCTGATCGACCGACCCGTGCGGCTGTTATTATTTAGCCACGGGACCCTCCAAACAACAAACACAACATAATAATAACATTATCTAAGAAAATTCAAATGCTCAAATGTTTTCATTAAATAAAATAGCCAAATGTATTCTTCAGAATTTTATAGTCGCCATATTTCAAGTCATTCTACTATAAGTAGTCATTCTATAAAAACGAGCAACATGTAATATAAAATAAAATAATAATCCTACTAATATTGTAAACACAAAAGTTTGTGACGATGGATGGATGTTTTTTACTCTTTCACGCAAAAACTACTAAACAGATTTTGATGAAACTTTACAGTAATACAGCTTATACATCAGAATAATACATTGTATAGGATACTTTTTATCCCGATATTCCCACAGAATCGACTCTTATGCGGGTGAAGGGGTGGGGGGGGGGGGTTGGTTCGCTGCTAGTTTAAAATAAGTATAAAAAAGATTAATAATAGAGAAAAATACGGAAAAGTTATTGATCTATGTTACGTTCCGTTCTAAATACGCTGGCATTATTAATATTATACAATTCGATTCAAGAAATACAAGCTCACTTCACAATAATTATGAAATTGCCATTGTTATCTATACAAATACATAAAATTGAAGTGTCCGTTTGTAATTTCAAAATAACAGCCTTTTACTAAATTCATATGAAAGTATATACGGTATTCATCATAACAAAAACAATTTTTAAAATTTTTGTATGTCTGTTCCGGATAATCTCCGAAACGGCTGGGCCGATTTTGACGGGATTTTCACTGGCAGGATATCTGATGTTATAACAAGTAACTTCTAGGTTACTTTTATTTTGGTAAAAGAAAATGGGTTCATCGCAAAAAATTAAAACCCATGAAAACCACATTATACGTACCTTTTCACCACTGAAAGATTTTAATAAAATTTGGCAAGGAGATAGATGGCATCCTAGGGAAAGACATAGGCTACTTTTTATCCCGGTAGCACGTTCCCGTGGGATAATTTCCGACATCCACGGGCAGGAGCTAGTCGCTCTATCACACGTCACAGTATCATACTAATATTATTAAGGCGAAAGTTTGTGAGTGTGTTTGTATGTTTGTTACTTCTTCACGCACAAATGGCTGAAACACTTTTGATGAAATTTGGTATGGAGGTAGCTGACGCCCTGGATTAACTCATCGGATACTTTTATCCCCGATATTCTCACGGGATTGCGGCTTCCGTCCATGGGGGATAGAGGGTAGGTAGAAACTACAGGTAACTTCGTTTACGTTCATACATTTATTTATTAGTAGTTAAAAGAATCATCATACTCGTACTATGGTTGCCGCCAGATAACAAAAAAATAAAAGTCGTTGACAGTTTGACACCCGTCTACCAATGTTTTCCAATATTTCAAAAAGATACGAAAAATTTAAAGACTGTTGCTAACACGATTAACATAAACGTATCGCGGTAAGGGGCGTCCTTGACACTATTATGAAACTCGACTGAAGCAGTATTAATAGCGACAGTTTTGTATAACGAGCGATCTATATCGAATAAGTTTGGACTTTTTGGTACAAGTCGGATCACCGACTTTTATTTTTTTTGTTATCTGGTGGCAATGATATATCACATCAAAAAAAAACCCTATCGCACGCCATCTTACGTTATAAAACCAATGACAAGAGTTCATTATTTTTTTAATTACAAGCAAAGGCTACAATAACATACAGCCATAACAGATCATGTGACAAGAATAATGATGCTATCTTGATAAGCAAGGAGGTTAGTTCCAACGTAAAAGCATTTAAATATCTAGATTTACATGGCTTACTTTAGCTTTAATAGTGCTAACTGTTTATATCTTCCTTGGCTGTTCATAAAATATAATGTTTTAAATATTATTATGTTGTAAGATTGACATTTTGATTATTTCTGATGTCTGTGACAATCTTGTTGACATACATTTTAAGTGCTTATGAGCAGTGGTACTAATCCAGCAAGATCTACATTGTATCAACTGGATCAAACATTACTTTTATTTGTTTAAAACCTTTTTGCTCACTTTAGACATTGGCGAAATAGCCGACATCGCCTTTGCTTGCCATTAATTAAAAATATAATAGAATAGAGCAGTTTTGGCCCAATGGCAACGGCCGCGACTTGAACCCAGACATGCGTTTTGCTTTGTGTAAATTATTTCATCACCACTGCTCTTATAACGGTGAAGAAAAATACCATGAGGAAACCGGCATGTTCTATAACCAAAAAATCGAAGACATGGGACATCTACCAACCCGCACTGGGCTCGCGTGGTGGATTACGGCCCACTCCCTCTAGAAGAGAGGACTATGTCCCAGCAGTGTGAACATTGTAGGATGATTATGTATGTACAGGCGCCAGAATATCAAGCTACCCGAAACTGTCAAATTTTGCTAATCAACTTTGAACGTTATGCTTTAGCGATAAAGTTGAAAATCTATTAAAGAAATTTGACAGATTGTAGTAGCTTGATATGCTGGCGTCTGTACCTATTATGTACCCTTTCATCACAGCTATGTAGGCATGAGGATTTTCTAACTTTAAAGATTCATACTTCGTAATGGTGAAATATTTAGATACAATTTTCACACCACCCAACATTCAAATTCCATTCATGTTAATCTAACTGACTCGCATCGCATAATAATCAATAATACTTCACATTCTAAAAGAATTAAAACGGAGAGTTGTACGCACGGCTACACATCAAACCAATCCAGTATAAGCTGACTTCTGAGTGTACGAAAAAACTATAACAAAACTGGAATTACATAGCTTATCGCCGTGTGTACCAACGCAATCAATATTTATAGAAGGAAATTATATCGTCGGGAAGAAAGAGTATTCAAATCAAGTCACTATAAGTTCATGAATAAAAGGAAATGATAAATTGTTTGCGCGTAACTTCCTAATTATGTGCGTAAGTATATGTAAATGGTTGTATATGCAAAGTGTAGGGTAATTAGTGTTATGTTGTACAGAAAAATAAGGAGTTTTGTTATGTACAGACACCAGCACATCAAGCTACCCGAAACTGTCAAATTTTCCCAATCAACTCTGAACTTTATGCTTTAGCGATAAAGTGGAAAATCTATTAAATAAACAGAGAGAGAGAGTGTGTTTTTAGTATGAGAGCAGTGATGGCCCGGTGGCATCGGCCGCGACTTACGGGTTGTAGGTCGTAGATTCGAACCCAGACAGACACATTACTTTGTGTAAATTATTTCACTACCACTGCTCTCAAAACGGTGAAGGAAAACATCATGAGGAAACCGGCATGTCCTAGAATCAAACATTCGAAGTCGTGTGACATCTACCAACCCACACTGGGCCCGCGTGGTGGTGGATGACGGCCCACTCCCTCTCACATTGGGAACATTATAGGTTGATTATGATAATGACATGGTAGTAATTGTCCTCCAGTCCAAATTTCGGCCACGGCAGTCAATCCCAACGGAGACTAACTATCTACGCTAGTACACAAATATGTGCGTAGACACATGTGAACTCACTCATCCCTCACTCTTCTAATCCGATGGGACGGCATTCCCACACGGCCGGTGAGCAATTAGACGCAGGATCAACGGCATAACGTGCTTTCCGAGGCACGGGGGTATCACCCCGCCAACTTCCAAACTCCGGGGCTGTTACTGAGAAACTCCTGTGACGCATATTTTCCCCTAACTTGTGTGTTTTCTGTGTAATGTTTGACGCAATAGTATATTTCATTACAAGTGCGGAAAGGTTGTCATTGCAAAGAGTTCCGACAAATGTCTACCCGAGCCGAGGCGCAGCCGAAGGCGAGGGTTGACAGTCGGAACAAGTTGCAATGACGGTTTCGCACGTGTACTGAACGACTATTTTTAATACAGTTGCGAAAAAATGAAGCAATTTAATAAAATAATAAAAACACAATAAACTCAACTAACTAATGATGCCAACCGTAGAATATAAGCAGAGATTTTTTTTCTTCACCCATTCTGGTAGGCAAAGGGAACTATGCCCATACAGCCAAGTCTTCAGTAGAATTTTTTTATTGATATGAAATGAAAATGAAATTTAATGAGATGAAATGAAATGAAACCTAACCTAACTCATTCAATCAAATCATTAAATCTGATATTGAAACAAATTAGTAGCTTCTTTTTAGAAATATACGTATTTGCATGAATCATAAAAACTTCTATGAATGTTTTTAGTAAAAACTTCATGGTTGGTTTCTTTTTGAAAGACATTATTTTGACAGTTGGGAAAGAGAACGCACGAGTTCGGGAAAGGTAAAAAAAAAGCACGAGTATGTAATAGCCCACATCCCGAACGCTATACGTCCCTGCAATACGCCACTTTTTGAGCAACTGTATTAAAAATAAACGTTTTTAATTCATTCTTCTTTGTAAAAACCCAATAACACTTTGCCGAACTTGGAATCACACCCAGGACCCCATGCGAAGTAGTCGCTCTTGCGACGACGAGACCAGCGGGCTTATGACAGTATAGAGGTATGAGGAACAGGGTGTAAAGTTCACTCATACTCTATAGAAAAGGGAGGATCCTCCGACCAGACGGGTGTTGTGTCTGGCGGGCAACTGCCCATTGATTCGTGTCGGGCCGTTGTATCTATGCTAGTTGCGCGGTAAACTCTGCTTGCGCGATGCAGGATTTGCGGGACGTCAGTAACTCGCGTTGTTTGCATGTGGCGTTGTAGATACCGCTACAACAGTACAACGGGACTGCATCCACCACACACGTCTCGAGGCTATACCAATCTAAAATCACTTTTACTATATACCATTAACATGCACGCGATGGAGTGAAAACAATTGGTCCATGTATTATGTATGTACTTTCTCCTTAGAACGTTTTATTGCATTCTTGACCTCGCGTCAAATCCTGTTTTGTGTTAAACTGTCGACAGTTTGCGAATTTCACTTGTTTTTTGGCATAACAAAATGGGTGATATGACTCATTTTTATCAGCCTTTGTAACAATTGCATACGGGCCTTCAAAGTGCATTTTCCAAAGTAAATAGTTCTTAGCATAGTTGTTCTTTTCTAAGCTATGGGGAATAAGTACTGGAGGCTTAAAATTAACTATCAAAAGAGAATTGGCAGTACAGCAAACAGGGGTTCTATTTGTCAGAGCATTGTTGTCAAAACAATCTGAACCTAGAAGTTATCACTACAACCAATTTCTTATCATAATTATCAGCTCAAAAATGTTTTCTGCTAAACATGGGCTCCCAAAGGCCTCTATATAAAAGGTCATAGAAAGATTGCCATGAGCAACAAGTTTAGCGGCTGAGTCAACCACCGTTTCAAAATAATATAAGCCGTTATCCTTAATTCTAGGTAACGTAGTTCATTACAGTAATTGGATTGCGGGTGTTAAATAACAGTAACTGCTTCGTTATATGTAATTAAACTGGAAGCTATATAAGTAAACTAACTTATGTATCAAACCTTTCCTGTAGGTCTATCATGCACTATTATCAACACCTTTCCTGTAGGTCTACCATGCACTATTATCAACACCTTTGCTGTAGATCTACCATGCACACCTTTCCTGTTCACCTTTCCTGTAGGTCATCAACACCTTTCCTGCAGGTCTACCATGCACTATTATCAACACCTTTCCTGCAGGTCTACCATGCACTATTATCAACACCTTTCCTGTAGGTCTACCATGCACTATTATCAACACCTTTCCTGTAGGTCTACCATGCACTATTATCAACACCTTTCCTGTAGGTCTACCATGGACTATTATCAACACCTTTCCTGTAGGTCTACTGACTACCAGACTGCGCCACAATACCCTGTCCTCCGTCTCTTCCGCAAGCAGTCCCAGTCAATTTCTTTTTTTATTAAAGAAAGAAAGAAAACACGTTTATTTGCGGCAAACATGACGCATAAAAATAAAAACATAAGAAAAACAAAATAACAATTTGGGAGAAAGTATGCGTCACTTCTACGCAAAATTAATAGGTCTTCGGTTCATCCACCTGGGTGGCGTCCTAAACTACGCTTGCCGATACGTAGTCTTGTCTCCAGGACTCGTCTGCTACAAACATGGCCAGCCCATAAGCCTATTCAATTTGCTTACTTTGAAAGCTATGTCGGGACCTCCTGAAAGAAAGAAAATACGTTTCAGTTTTCCGTACCGTTTTTCGTGTCGTTTTCCTGCACTCTTATAGCAGACCAATATTTTACGAATATTTTGGTGACATGAGAAGTGCCAAGCGATCCGGGTCAGCGGGATTGTCCGAAAGGGTTACCGCTGGCCCGGAACATAAAGGGCGAAGGAAGGAACACGGGTGGGTTTTAGTCAGTAAGAGTCTGACACTCCCTTCCGCTCCACCCAGAGCGGGAGGAGTCATTTAATGATTTCCCATCCTGAAAAAAAAAAAAAGTGCCAAGCGATTTTCAACCATGTGCAGTACAATCATAACAGTTCTGACCTGCCTTTAAAACGGTCATGGTATGAGCTCAGTCCTTGGCCATATTACAAGCGTTTCTTTTGGCGTGCAGCCAAAATCGGAACTAACCTAGCCATCTTGTTTTTTCAATACATTTCAAAACAACACAAATTTTCACCAACAGCGACCCCGACTCAGTAAAGCACTGGTGGCCTAGTGGTAAAGGTCACTGCTTACGAGTTGTAGGGCATAGGATCGAACCCAAACAGGCGCTTTACTTGTGTAAGTTATTTCATCACCACTACTCTTAAAACGGTGAAGAAAAACATCGTGAGGAAACCGGCATGCCCTAGAACCAAAAATTAGAAGACATGTGTCATCTACCAACACGCACTGGGCCCGCGTGGTGGAACGAGGTCTATGTCCCAGGGAACATTATAAGCTGCTTATGCCCCCCTGTCAATGTCATTCGAGGGCCAAAGTATCCTTGTAGCAGTGTAGGTTTTGAATCAGCTCCCAGTCGAACCAGAAACGGCTGAGCATTAATATTTTACGTGATCAACCGCCATCTGACCTCCTAGTCAAAGATACCGGTACTTTATTTTTATAGCTTGACTTTATACCGTTTGGAATACTACTCGCCCTACAAGGACACCACCGTAACGATATATTAAATGGTGTAGTCGACCATTTTAGTTTGACACGTCATGGTATAATATGGCACGCTTCGCATATGATATTAGTACGTGATCTTTGTAAAGAAGCTTTTTTGCCCTGGCTGGAGGCCTTAATTAATGAAAGCTTCGACAGGGGCCGTATTATGAAGTAGATATTAACACCATCATGATTCCTGGGATGGTGGTACTTATCGGTATCAATATACGTAATGGAATTGGGGTGACACTTCTCTATGGTGGTATGGTTCAGTCCCACCCTACCCCCAGGGGTATGGTGGGTCCGGAGTGGGTCATGCATAGCTTCGTCTCTCCCTCGCACTAGAATCATGATGGCATTAAAACGTCATAATAAGGCACCAGGGTAGTCTAGTTAAGCACCAGACAACTCCTTGACTAATCTGCGAGATGCCGAAATGAAACAATTACGAAGCTCGTACGAGGAAGTAATACCACCAAAATTCTTTGCATCTAAAACACTAGTCAGAGGTGAAGGCTGGGCGTTTTGGGGGACTGTTTTATGTAATACTAGCTTTGCCCCGCGGTATCACCCGCGTAAATGTCGATCCCGTGGGAATATCGGGATGAAAAGTAGCCTATGTTAATCCAGGGTGTCAGCTACCTCCATACAAAATTTTATCAAAATTGGTCCAGCCGTTTGAGCGTGAAGAAGTAACAACCATATAAACACACACACACTCACAATCTTTCGGCTTTATAATATTAGTGTGATAGTGTGATTGACGTTCAAAAAGTGATGATTCTCAGCCTAATTTAAATAAATGATTTTGATTTACTACCATAAAGCAGCGTTGCTATGTTCCGGTTTGAAACGAATGGGAGCCGGTGTAATTACAGGCACAGAAGGTATTTCACTTTTATCTCTGGGATGACATGGCAACGCACCAACAATGACTCTGATATTCCAGATATCGATAGGCGGGGAGGCCATTTAAATAACAAACAGCGCCACTGTGATATCCCAAGATATTTTGGTGACTATTTTTGGCGCGTCTTATTTAGTATGCAGTAGGTGTTACGATATGTCATTGACTCGTAAGTTTCCATTTTGGTTGCGAATATTTTTTGTATTTCAAAACGTTACTACAGTAGTGAAGCTTATTTTTATTAATATACTTAAACTATGGTAGGTATGTTATCTGAGCTTCTAATATAATTTAAGTAAAATAATAGCCCGTGAAGCCAGAAATCAGATTTTCTTAGATAATCTTGATTAGAAATAATTATCATGAATCCTTGTTTCGTGCCAGTAAAAGATTCATTTCTAAAGCACCATAATAGACTACACTGGCATCCAGAAAAACTGAATGAACGTGAAACTGCAATAGTTTTTAGGGTTCCGTACCCAAAGGGTAAAAACGGGACCCCATTATTAAGGCTCCACCGTCCGTCTGTCACCAGGCTGTATCACATGAACCGTGATAGCTAGACAGCTGTAATTTTCACAGATGATGTATTTCTGTTGCCGCTATAACAACAAATACTAAAAACAGAATAACATAAATATTTTATTTCCCATACAACAAACGTGTTTTTTTCGGCGCTTTTGCCTTGTGGTACGGAACCCTTCGTATGCGACTCCG
Organism: Luperina nickerlii; assembly: GCA_963855955.1. Classification (NCBI taxonomy): domain Eukaryota; kingdom Metazoa; phylum Arthropoda; class Insecta; order Lepidoptera; family Noctuidae; genus Luperina; species Luperina nickerlii. The sequence continues at coordinate 2,656,019 of OY979682.1, read as the reverse complement.
ACTCGCGCTTGGCCAGTTTTATGAGAACCTATCAATATTATTCATTTCAACTTTTAACTGAACAGTCACGCAGTAATGTAGGTAACCTTCTTATGTAACCTTCTAACACTTGGTTAACTTGACAAAGACATGATCGACCTTTGTAATTTATTAGTGCAAAAACCTATGTCACATGGAACTGAAGTTTGTAGTTTTAGCCACGGTTCGCTGATATATATGGCTATATATCAAATATCGGATGTTTTGATATTTATCATAGACTAGATTTGCCCGCGACTCCGTCTACGTGAAATTTCTTGTTCCCGACCCCGTCGCATCGCATCGCCTGCCCTTGTTATTACTTGGTTTTCGCTTAGCGTCTTTTTCTTTTTGATCGGCTCCTAAGGTATCTAGCGTGATGTTTATCACAAAATCATACGCTGGTTTAATTATAAATATCGGATTTTTACGAACGAGTATTACTAACAAATTGATCGAATCAGTGCCATTATTTAATGTTGTGAATGTTGTGATCTTTCGTTCTACTTTTTGTAGATCAATTTAAAGCTCACAGCATTTCAGAAATACATCGATTTCATATTCACACAGCATTTTTTAAACGTTAGAATGGCAATAGACTATATGTGTCCTGTTCCTAATATTTAATTGTGGAAGAAAATCAACGTAAACAACTCTTGACTTGAGCAAGAGAAATTCTGCCATTTTGGTAATCTTTATTGGCATAAATTCTTCTAAAATATGCAGCTCGATATAGATACCTCAGGTATTTCATAATTCTACCTACACAATTCTTCCGCATCCGACCTGCATAATTTAGTTAGACTTTTTCAAGTCAAATATTAAAAAATCTAGCTCAAAGTAACAATTACATAAACGTATGTATGACGTTGTGTTCTACATAATTTATAGCTTAACGAATTGAAGGTTTTTTGAGTTTGTGTGTCATTGTATGCTATGATGCTATCATAATCATTATATGGTGAGCAGAGTTTTTAAGAAACATCGTGAAGAAAATTGGGGATATATAGCATAATCAGCATATAATGTTACCACTGCTGGGACTCAAGCCTCCTCTCTCCCAGATGGAGTGGGCTAAAATCTACCACGCGGGCCCAGTGCGGGTTGGTAGACGTTGTCTTCGATTTTTTTGTTCTAAGACGTACCGGTTTCCTCACGATGTTTTCCTTCACCGTTTCGAGAGCAGTGGTGATGAAATAATTTACACAAAGTAAAGCAGTCGAACCCACGAGCTACGAGTCGTAAAGGCGCGGGCCCACCGCGGTGCACGGAGAGGCTACGCACGTGTATTAAGCTTCGCTTTGGAAGAAAATGTATGTGATTGTATCCACTGCAACCCACGGAGAGTCTACGCATGAATTGACGTCATTGATACACGCGTGGCTTGCTCGAATAGGCGGTTACATAGCTCAACGCTGGCGACGACGTGGGTCTACGTTTCTACTAGAGTACACGAATATGACCCACGACTATGTACAGCTCGCTTATCGCAGCGCAGTTTTCAGTCAGTTTTTTGTCCGTGGATTGCAGTGGCACGTGCTAGCCTCTCCGTGCGCCGTGCCACGCTATATATAGTCGTAGGTCATATTCGTGTACTCCAGTGGAAACGTAGACCCACGTTGCCAAGCAAATTAATACACGCAGCTAAAATGCGCCGCGTGCCCGTGCACAGCATGCGCCGCGGTGGGCCCGCGCCTTTCGGGGCCATTACCACTGAGCCACCTCTGCAATTGGGGATAGGTATGTGTGTGTTGATTGAGGTGACAAAAGTCGCGCAATGAGCGATGCCTTTGTGTCGCGCGCGATTATATCGCGTGTCGCGTCTGTTGTAGGAGCCTTAAAGGCTCCTACAAACAGGCGCGGCGGCGCGGACGCGTATCGCGCGCGACAGAAAGGCACCGCTTGTTGCGCGACTTGCGGTGCCTTTGTGTCGCGTGTCGCGTCGCGCCTGTGTGTACGAGCCTTAAGGCGTTTAACATAGCTGAATATTGTGAGCTGTCGTGCAAGAGTATTGGGGTGGGCTTCTAGCCGTTTCCTGTATGTAATCTTGATATTATTGATTTCTTCTCTCATTGTAAGCATTTCCAGGTGTTCGTGGATCTCAGAATTAGTCACATACCAGGGTACATTAATGATTGTTTGGAGAATTATGTTCTGCGTTCTTTGTATTCGCATGATGGAGGAGTTGCAAGCACTACCCCCAGCTGAAGACCGTACATCCATATAGGTTTCAGGATCGGTATTTAGTGTCGTTATAATTTTTATGATTATTGGCCACTAGCCCCGTGTGTTAAATAATAATGTCGCCATTTTATCGGCACGTTGTACTTACTTTATTATACACCAAAAATACATTTATTTATTTATTTTATTTTATAAATTACAAGTTTATTATACTTAAACAAAGCCCACAATTAGACCTCTGGGGTCTGTCATAGCATGCCATGGCCTGAGGTTTGACCTTTTTTTTAACAGTGAAGTTATAATCGAGTTGATGTAATGTTCTTTCAGCTTACCCTTTATGTTTTTACTATTACTTAACACCACAAAACATATAATGAGGCTTATCGCTTGCTGCGATCTTTAATTTTTCTTATCCTCGCCGATCTTTCGATTCGCTTGGTGTTGTACACAAGCAAATCAATTTATATTGCTCAAATTAATTACAAATCGATAATGTATTATTACAATTGTTGATTGGATTGTAATATATTTTACTAGCAGCGCCCCGCGGTTTTACCCGCATAAGTTTTGATCCCGTGGAAATGTCGGGATAAAAACTATCCTATGTCCTTTCCCGGGTCTCAAACTATCTCTGTACCAAATTTCATCTAAATCGGTTCAGCGGTTTAAGCGTGAAGAGACAGACAAACAGAAACAACAACCTCTCAATGCCGGTCAGTATCTAAGAGTACCTACGTGTTTGCCTTCAGCACTGCGATCTGCAACTAACAAAGCCTTTCCCAACTAACATTTTGGTTATAAGAATAAGTGCTACATGAGCTGCTTAAGAGAATTTTAAGAACCCAAAGTTCTGTAAAGGCACTAACAATTGGGCGATAAAGCGTTCTGTATCTCTCTTATAACCCTGGTTTGGGCCTGTTCATGTTAGAGCTTGAAGCGACTTAATGGTTATAGAGAGTGATAAATGAGTGATTATTAAGAGTTAGAACAGTGCTATTGTAGCAGTGATTACCACTTCAAGTGTTTAATGCACTATACACAGGGTATAACTGCAAGCTAAAGTAGTAAACAAGTTATGGAAACCACTTTAATGACTTTTTGGTTACACATGGTTAGTTCATGTAACCAATATATAACTTAAGAATATACCGGACTTATTTAGTAGCAATAAAAATCACCGAAAGCGAAAATATTTAAACTGTTTTCGCACAGTTTTACGTTCTTGTTACAGTCAATAGTGATAATATTTTCTAGCACGCATTCATGTCTTGGTGTTTTAATAAATAATTAAGGTAAGTGAAATGTTTAAGATTACTGGGTGTTATAGGAATTAAATCACATGCGGCGGTAAGTTTACGGTAACAATATATACTAGTTTTCATCTCATTTTTGAAACGCCTTAATAATAAACTACTTTTGATGATAAAATTATGTAAAAAATACTGCTTGAATTTTTTTTTTTCTTTATTTATCTCATTTATCAATTCCCGGTAGAGATAAACTACGATAACATGGCGCGCCCCTCCAAATTACTGTTTCGATGTGTTTAGCCATATCCTTACGAAAGTTTTTGTATGTAGTTGTAAGTGTTCGTCTTCAGTAGCAGGCCGGCAGCGGTCTGAGACAGTCAAGTTGTTGATACTACATCGCTCAGTGACACGAAAGTACTGATTGCAAAATAAGTTAGTCATGGAAAATTTGGGGAGTGTTAAAAAACTATGTCGCAAACAAAAATATACATAGACCATAACTACACATCCATAATGAAATTACTTCATGAAGATCTAGACATGATCGATTGCACAATGTGGACCAACACTTGCAGACATGTGGAGGAGACGAAATCCAAATACTGGGATAACTACGACGACGAGCAAGAATTTATTATTCACGTAGGAGAATCAGATTCTGAAAACGACACATCAAGCTTCTATGACAGCGATGAACAAAATTTTAGTTCCAGTGCTAATAGAGATAATTAAGATTTTTTTATTTTATATAAACGTTGTGGGCCAAGTGATTAATGAGGGTATTATTAATAACGCCCGGGCAGTATGAATAATGCCCTCATTGTCACTTGGACCATAATGTATATTATGTACTTTTTTATAATACCTAATTATGATTACGTATTTTTGTTAATTAATGATTTTGATGTCTTAGTAACTAAAAATAAATGTGTTACAAATATATTATAAAGGTTTCATTTATTAAATATTTATTTTATAAAGCATTAATGATTAATATAATAAACAGTCATAAATTATTAATATGTATAAAAATAATAAGAGTCACATTTCATTCATTCATTCATTTTATTGAAAACATTAAACATCAAAATATTAGATTTAGAGTAAATTAAATTTCAATATTTGAACACAATAAAATTTATTCATAGTTTTGTGCAATCGGTACTCGTAATATCTCACTTATTACCAGATTTGTTGGTCAACTAATCATAACTAGCCGACCGCGCAAGACAACGCACGTGTTCGTTTCATAGAATACCTCAGTGCAGCGCCATACTAATAATAATGAGCGATTAATGACGGCACTAGTCGAGCAACATATCCGTGGATTTGTTTTTGTTTGACGGTTTTTGCATTACACACACATGCGTTGTGAGTGTTGGTGGTGCTTTGTAAATACTTACACAAATACTTTCAAACGTTTCTGAATTTTGGAGGGGCGCGCCATGTTATCGTAGTTAATCTCTACCTCCTTAAGACATTTTAATTGAAAATTATGAACAATGTAAGTAAATAATTGGACTAGGAACATTTCAATAAGTTTTTTCTTTCACAATTTTTTATAGGATATGTTTTTTAAATGGCGTCTTAGTTCTAATTGCTTAAGGATCCTGATAACTCTGTTATTCCTCCCGTAGTGATTAAATACTGAAACTAAGCACTTGCATGGCACTAGAAGTTCTAAAACATATTTATAAAAGTGAAAAAACATAGAGTTTATAGGTTTAACTTGTTTAATAATTCTACGCGGAGCTGTGAGCTGATAATTTTTAGGGTTCTGTTATCGTTTGAAGAAAACCCTTTATATATCACACGCCTGACTGAATGACAATAAAATCCAAGAATTATGTATAATTTTGTAATAATAATATTAGCTGTCAACATATTTTCTAAATACAAAAAAGTTGAAAATAAAATTGCACATACAAAGAATGACCATAAGAAAGTAGTTTCTTCTTAATGTTGAAATATAGTACGTATTGTTGCCTATTTATATGAAAAAAGTTCTTATACTTTGCACTAATACCTACTTATTTACCTTTTATTTAGTAAGTTAATTAATTTTATGATTTCTTTAATTATTAACAAAACTTCCCCTGTTATTTCAGTAAAACAGATAAAAACATCGAATACGAACATAAAGGTAATGAATATTGTGTCATAGAATCAAACAATTCTTTTGAGCCTAATGAAACCAACAAAGTAGACAATAATGACAAAATTAAAATAGATTCAAAAGAAATTGAAGAAGACAATGCAGCAATCAAAGAAATAGAAAGAGAACAAAATGATGATAAGAAAATGACAATAGATACAATAGAAGTGGATAGATACAATGGAAGACTAGCTCAGAAAAAAATAAAGAAAATACATTAAAAGAACCAAAAAACAAAGATAAAAGTAATGAGCCAAGTACATCACCTAACAGTAATTTTCAGATCGAGAAAAACATCCCGAAAAAGAAAATCGTAACAATATCTAAAAAGAAGAGAGAGAAAGAAGAGAGAATATGAATATTTGAAAAGTTTCTTAAGTTTTTTGATTGTAAGTTTTTAGTTTTGTGTCATGCTGAGTAAGAGTTGCCCTTTGATAATATTAAACAAATACAGGTGAATTTAAAATTATCAGCAATGTTTTAAGGGATGACTCAGACCATGAGCCTGAATAACTTTCATTATAGGACTAACTACATAAATCGCACAAAAAATAAAACCATGTGTTCCATAAATTTTGGCCGAGTAGGTAAGTATTGCACTTTTCTATGGAACAGCTGGTTTATGTTTTGGGACGATTTAGTTGGTCCCATAATTAAAGTTGTACAGGTTCATGGTCTGACCAACCCCTAAAATTTTGCTTATGATTTCAAGTTCAGCCTGTAGATACTATACTATTATGATATAAAAATTTAATGTAAGTAAGAATAGTTGATTGATTGAACACATGTTGATTTTGTTCATGACTGTCTTTCGCTATTGTACAGTCATTCGCCCTGGTGTGAAAGTGTTGGAAATCATCCACTGACTGATTAAATAACTCTTTGACTGATTATATTACTAGTAGATATGTCAAATGACTAATAAAACACGATTCCTTCAAATAACAATCTTTTATTTTCAAACTATGTGTAAAAGACGTAGGAAATACAGAAAACTACTTCTTTTAATACAAACTAATTTACTTTTTACATCTTTAGGATATAATAGAAGTTAGGTTTTTTTGATTACCTTTCCCATAATAAATGCCAATAATGAATGGATCACTAGTGTTACCTTGATAAATGTTAGCCAATATAGACCAGAATTCATATTTAGAGCTTTTAAATATAGGAAAACCATCAAAATTTATATTCAGAAGAATGTTGTTTGGCAGTGGTACACAATTTCCAAGTATATTTGATAAAGGCAATGATCCCATGATGCCAATATTCACCACCTTTGATGGTTTTAAGACAAATTGCTGTTGGCGTTTGTAAAATCGTTCGAGGATTGGACGGTAAAATATCCGTGAATCTCTTATTTAAAATTAAAAGTAAATACCATGTTCCTAAATAATTTTTAAAATTTATATTTTTCATATATTCACTTTCTTGTTCGTCATCCGAGTTGTTTGAACTACTGAGAGGTAACAGATCGTCACAGATTAGAGGATATTCAACATCGGAGATAATTTGCTGTTGTACGGAACCCTGTTGTATTTTAGTTGATCGCTCTTGATATGAATCGTTATCGAGTTCACTGAATTTGTATTTTGTACATCTATTGATATCAGAACGTTAAGTGAATTAAATCCTATTTTACTCAACTTAAAGTGATAATGAAGAGTTATAAAATTTGCACATAATGTTTGCTGCTATATACAAGTTTTTATAAAAACCACAATATTACTTATGGTTGACCGATAAACTGCATTATGTAGCCTACAATGATTTAAAGGTGGATTCTAACTCTTGCAGAATCTAGCTCTATAAGACTTATAATCAACACTTCTTAGATCCTTATAGCTTTCATACTAACTCTTAAGGCTCGACAAAACTTGTTAGGTGGTACAAAGTATTTGTCTAACTCTTTTTAAGAATACCAGTTGATAGTAAGTGTACGCGACGATAGGTCGTGGTGGAGCAAATGAAATGGTAGCGGACTGTATAACACGTATAATGATTAATTAAGAAAAATAAAATAACAACGGTCGTCGGTTAAACATGTAAATAAGAAAATGATTAAGACGCGTGAGCGCAGCCGTGCACGAAGGAGAGCAACAGCTGACTGTCGTGGCGTTGTGGCGCGGGGGCCCGCGCTCGGCCGTCGGCCGGCTGACTCCCCGCTGTCCCCGCAACCCTCGTTCACTGCCGCCAGCGCGCGGCGATGTTGAGAGGAGCGCGAGCGGTCTCAACAGTAAGTGTTAGTACACACCTGAGCATCACTCACAGCGTTTAATACTTCTTGAAGCTATTAGAGTAAGCCTTAAGGTGTTACAAGACCTTTTACTACCTCAGTAGTCGAATATCAGCCGTTAGTAAGTGTTAGTAGACACCTTACAATTGCTTTTATAGGTTTGTGCATCTTAAAGCTATAAGAATAAGTTATACAATGGTTTTGATAAACTCTATGCTAGCGTCTTGATTTATATTATTTTAATTTATTACTGTTATTCCTCTGGAAGGTTTAATTATTTATAACTAACCCTACTGTAGAGTCGAATGTTGCTATCAGAGTTCTTATATAACATATATAATACTAAGAGCTTTAAAAAAAGGCTGCCGTAAGCTCTAAAATGTTTGTTGGGTTATTACACAATGTTTCATATAAAAGTAATAATTTAATGTTATTCTGTAAGTAACTAAGTACTTCTCCAGGGTTTTTCTTCAAAAACTAAGATAAATGAAAAGAGCTTAAACGCTGCTAAAACTTAAACCACTCTTAACAAAAAATTAAAAATTAAGTCGGTTTAGCTATTTGGGAGCTATGATGCCGCAGACAGACACACAAATACACACGTTATAATTATTATGTACCAGTAGTTTTTATCAATGCAGACAATAAAAGTAGCAATGTGGGGTTTATTTATAAACGTTACTAAAAGTTAAGTAATGATTAGTGTCTGTTACATTTCTGACGTTTAAGCGTTACTTAACTTTAAGCAACGTTTATAAATAAAGGCTCCTTCAAACAGGCGCGACACGCGATAAAATCGCGCGCGACACAAAGGCACCGCGAGTCGCGCAACGAGCTGTGCCTTTGTGTCGCCTGTCGCGCCTGTTTGCAGGAGCCTTAAAGCGGATGATGATAGAGAAGGAAAGTAATCTCCCCGGAGGTTAGATTTTATTTTTATTGAGGCGTGTAACGCGAGACATTTCAAACACCAAACCTGTTTGGAGCATAATATTTTGGTACAGACGATAACAACAGTCGTATGTTTTTTTTAATATTAAGTACCTACCTACCCTTCGAATGGTAAAATACGTACAACCGATAAATTTTATTACAACTTGACTTCCAGCTGCAATGAAGATTTATTTTTATTTTTTTATTACTAATTAATTAGTCTACATGCTGTCCCACTGCTGAGCAAAGCGAAGTTTTGGAGAAATAAATACAATTTAAATGGCTTTACAAAACTATGTAACTATTCATAATTATGTGTGAAATACCATATTTCAGGCAAATAAATGAATCTCATCTAACTACGGAGCTTTAATAATAACTTTTGTAATTAAATACCGCATTATTCCACTTAAAGCCAGAGTGAAAACTCTAAAGGCAAAATATACCTGGAGCTTCGATCAAAATAACACTAAATAACTACAAAAAAACCTCGAAGATGATAAAAATAAGTATCCCTTTCTCAGTTTTTTTTTACGCTGAGCCTTGACCCTTTGCAATTAACATCAAGGTAAGATTATCCACAATCTTTACCCCAAAATTGGACGCAAATAAAAACAAAAGACGACCAAACCTGTTTATGAACAAAATTCTTCTTATATCAAATTAACTAGCCGCCCCAGTCTCGCATGGTTTTTACAACTTGACAAAACATCAAAATATCTTTATTATAAGTAAGTTAATGGATTATACACATAATTTTCATTACCACTGCTCTCAAAATGATGAAGGAAAACATCGTAAGGAAATCGTATAAAAGACATGCCGGTTGGCATGTCTTTTATAACCAAAAATTCGAAGACATGTGACATCCACCAACCCGCAGTGGACCCGCGTGGTGGATTACAGCTTGAAGTCCACTCCCACAGAGAGGAGGCCTGTGTGTCCCAGCAGTGGGAACACTGTGGGCTAATTATGCTATACACATAATAACCCTTGCGCAATGAATTCTCTGTGAAAACCGCATCAAAATCCGTTGCGTAGTTTCTTCGTAAATAAAGCACTAGGAAGTGGTGAAGGACTGTTTTGGCAGATTGTCTTATGTAATTTTTACGTTCAAAAAGTGCTGATTCTCAACCTAGTTTAAATATATGATTAGATTTAGGAAGAACATCGCAATCACACAGACTGACACGTAAAGCGACTATAATTTTTAATTTCTATACCGCACGATAACGCACTTGTGAGCTCGCTCATACATTTTGTTCGGTCACTTTTTTATGTCCAGTGGGCGTATCCAAGCGCTAATGGTACAGGTTCGATTCCCGATCGCGTGCCGGCTTTAGGAATTTTAATGCTTATCCTTTTTTGTTACTAGTTTTTTGTTAGTATAGTTTTTTGGTTGAATATTTTGAGGATCTGGTGTCGGAATTTCAACTTAAAATGGATTATGTAAAACCGTTTGTCACTTTTTATAAAAATATTTTGTTGTTGTATATTAGAGATATAAAGGCTCCTTCAAACAGGCGCGACACGACACGCGACACAAAGGCACCGCAAGTCGCGCAACGAGCGGTGCCTTTGTGTCGCGCGCGATTATAACGCGTGTCGCGCCTGTTTGTAGGAGCCTTAATGCTTTTGGGTGTGGTCCTAAATATACTCTCACAGAATATGTTATTTTTGCTTATAAAGGCTTCTGATTTCGACTGGATTTATTCAGAACACCAATTTATTTATACCGACTGACTTTGTTTACTATCTGGACTAAAACAGGGTACAAAAGTTAACGCAGTATTCTGCTTAAGGCACAGAAATCTCTCTTTTTTTCTCCAAAAATAAAATAAAAATCTCTTTTCTTACATTCAATTCTCTGATTGAAGCCGGCCGATGGCTTCAATCAAAGGATTCAATGTCTACGAATTCATGGATAAATAATTTCCGCGTGTAGAGTTATAAGTTGAATTTTTATATTATTTGGTCGATTTATTTCTTTTTTTTTTTTGTTGTTTTACTATGAAAAGTTTACTTCAAATAAGTAATGGTATACAGTGACAGGTTAATTTAATTTATAGGTCACCCGGTATAATTAGTGGTGACTTATAATGCGATACGTCAAACCATCCAGTATAATAAATTATTATACTTTTTACACGTAGTTTTCTTTAAAATGTTAGAATCGAATCCATAAAAGATAATAATCTACTTTTTGCCCAGCTAGAAGTCGAGAAGCGTGAGAAACATTATCATTATGCACTCGTTAATTAGATTAGTAGAATATACGTGCGACTCATTTAATTAATGTTTATTTTTAATTGTAATTAAGTAATGGTATAATGTTTCATTTATGAACCAACAATTAAATTACCTACCTACTGGCTAAATAAGTATAGGTCAATAATACATGCAAAGACCAATCTTATACCCAGTTTTTGAGTTTTTTTTTTGCCATACAACGTTGCAATGCTGCCAGTCTTTTGGGCACGTTTCCTGTTGACAGCGATGCGGATGAATTTTTTGATGCCCTTTGATTATTTTCCCTCCTTTTTATTTACTTGTAGGTAAATATTATTACTATTATTTATATTGTATTTTATGTGTTTTTGAATTGAGAATTTGAATTCAGAAACTCTGCTTTTGCTTTTGGTAGGTAGGTAGTTAAAATTCAAAATTTCTTGATTTTTTTTGCTGTAACTGTGTCTAGTTTCATGTAGTGTGGAGGTCAGAAAAAGTGTTATTGGGTTGTTTTAGTAGGAAGTCTTCAGTGCCAACTCAGAGTTAATCATTATTGTGCTCGGTTAATTTCAACAGGCCAACCAGCTATTACATGAAATTTAATTAAACATAATGTGGGTGTAACTGCTGAAAAAAAAACGAATAAATCGGCAAACAATATAAAAATTCTACCCCTTCTCTACGCGCGGAAATTATCAATGAATTTGTAGCGACATTCAATCCATCGGCCGGCTTCAATCAAAGGATTGAATGTGAAATTAAGAAAAAGAGATTTTTTATTTTATTTTTCTACTCCGTTCACCTTTTATACCCTGTTTTGTCCAGATGGCAAAAGAGTCAGCTTATAATACACCTCTACTTATTCCTTCGAGGATTACAGTTGCAATATTATATTACATCCGATAACGTCTCTTGACCGCTAAAAAAAACTAACAAAGTCCACAGATAAAAAAATGGCTACGTTCTTTATTTAAACACCATGTTTGCCTGCTACAGTGTCAGACTAACTATCAAGTTGATTGCCGTGAGCTCATCGTGATGTCATTGTACATATCTTCCTTTTACCTGTTTTAAATTGTATGCAGATTCGAATGTGAGATTAAAGGTGGTCGCACATTTATCAGCATCGTACGCGCCGCACACACCGTGCACGCCGCATTTACTGATGGCCTTGCACATATGCGCAGAACCCGCCATACGCGCCGTACGCAAATCTTTAGGTATTGCCAACAACTTTTGCAGTTTTTTCTATCTTCTCTGGTGTGAATCAGTGTGGTGTTATGGATGGAGGTATGGAGAAAGTTTCATCATACAGCATTTTTTTTTCACTGCAGACACCACTGAGTATCAGCACGCGCCGAACGCACCGTACGCGCCTTATTATATGACGTCATTAGAATGCTTCCTTCAATATTCGAATGCCTACATCATTTTACGAAATGCGGCGCGTACGGTGCGGGTGTCATGTGCGAGGTTTCACATGATTTCATACAACGAATTCTAAAATGCGACTCGTGCGGTGCGTGTGTTGCTGACAAATGTGCAATCAGCTTTACTGAAATTAACGAAATGTAATGTAGGTATAAACTTATGGAAAACGAATAAGTATAAAACATATATACTGGGTGGCAGGACTGGTAGGAACATCGACGCACAAACTGTAACCACAAATTCAGCACACGATCCTAGACCCCAAGCGCAGACATTTTTCGTCAACACCTAACAGCTGTTTCATAAAAGAGTGCAATATCTACTCGACAAAATGTATTATAGTATCCGTCACGAGAAGCTATAAATTATGTAAACACACATTCAGGGGTTCGCAACCTTTGGATCAAATAGAAAAAAAAAAACAGTTATATAATGATTTTTATTTTTATATAAGGATATAATCATGTTAACACACACATATAATTTGACGGATGGTTTTATTTTAATCGCCAACGAAAAATTTCAACCCACGTTCCAAATCATGTGCTGAATTCAAGATTAAAGTTTGTGCGTCGATGACCCTGCCATCTTGTATATTATTGTTTATAATAACATTAATTATTTTGCCTATATTATCTTTCCCCAGGATGCCATCCATCTATCTCCTTGCCAAGTTTTCTCGTAATCCGTTTAGTGGTTTTGGCGTGAAATATACAGACAGAGTTACTTACGATACGAATTTATAATATTATTAGGAGCGCCCCGCGGTTCAACCCGCATAGGTGCCAATCCCTCTAAACTCTAAAATATAATTCAATCATGATTCGAAAAACACGTGGCGCCATCTATTATCATAATAAGATTATTGTTGTTTTCCTCGGGAACAGCACTTTTTTTCGGGATGAAAGTTACCCATGTCCGTTTCTGTACACCTGACAATGCGAAATTTCAGGATGATCGGTTCAATAGTTTAGGCGTGAAAAGGTAACAAACAAACAAACTTTCTTTCGCATTTATAATAACATAGTTAGGATTATAAATGGATTTACTGTCAATTCAGCAAATTCTTCGTTCGTTCCAAAATGCTTAGCAACCCAAAATAATGGTATCTTTGGCCGATTTGTCAAGCACTTGGCCGACTTACGGTATCGAGTCGCCAATTACCGAGAATCGATTCTTCCGGAAAATCGATATCAGCGGTTGCGTAATCGGTATCAAGTTGGGTTGCATCGATTTTGAGTAAAGCTGTTCGTGATATTTTGGTGTCATTCTTAGTATTGTAATAATTTTGTTTCATTGTTTTACTTGTAAAATTGCAGAATAAGTTGAATTATTGATAAATGCCATTTGTTTTTAGTTTTCTTGGTAATTTATAAAAGTCTATATATTAGGTTACTATTGCAATTAAATGAATGCAATGTTTCGAAAATATTACATTTCTTTTCCTGAGTCAGAAATTCCAGATAAATAACTCCTTTTGGGGAATTATTTTAGTTAATTCCATTTTATTAAAAATCAAAAATACTTCAATTCTTTCTCACAATCAAAATACAGATTCGTCGATAACTACCTTTTTCAAAAACTTACGTACAACACTACGCTAATTTACAAACGGTTCAATTAAGTTATAAAAAAAAATCCATACAGATAATACTCATTTTCTCAACAACTTTATGACCTTATTCTATAGAATAGGGTCATAAAGCTGTATACAACAGAACCACCTGCATTTAACAATAAACAGCCCAGGGAAATGCATAGAATAGCTCATAACTAGTAATTTGCTGCCTTTCGCTGACCTCTGGTGGCGAAAGCTGGCAAGGTCACAACTATTGATATGTTAGCCGCTCTGTGTTTATGTCTATGCTCAAGCGCATTTATAAGCCAGTGTTTAAGACTAGGTGTTTGTTTACAACTTGTAAATATGATTTGTCTTTGGCGTTAGAAAGGTGAAAACAGTTTTAATTTATAGTCTAGAATAATTTAATTTTGTTGAGTTTTCAGTTTCTCAAATGTCTAGAAATGGAAAGATACTCATCAGTTAGGTTAAGTTAGCACTTTCATATGCCTTCAGAAATAAAAATAATCACAAAGAATCATCAAACCATTCACTCATCACTGCCCCACATAAAATCTCATTCACACCAGGACACAGCCTAACCAAAACAGTACACCCAGTAGCACTGCTAACCCCGAGTACCGTAACCATGTAGGCTGTGTAAAAAACAAAATGCGCGAGCCAAAAGGAATGTGACCGGTCGAACTAGCCTTGTTTGAAGGGCAACTAGTGGACAATGTTGGTGGAGTCTAGCTGAGCCGCTTACACAGGTTGTGTATTGCTCAAACTTGTATTTTAAGCTAGTTTAAGAAGCAAGGGTAAGGTTACCTCGGGTTGTTGGTTTGGTGAATGAGGAATCCCTTCCTCATTCACCCCTCATTTCCCGGGATCGTCATTTGTTTTTGGCGTTGAGTGACATTAGTTGTGTCAATCATTCAGGTGATATCGTCAGTGCCTTGGCTAATAATTTAATAAACTAATATTATAAAAAGAGAAAAGATTTGAATTTTTGTATGTTTGTTTGTGACGCATTCACGCTACACTGTCTGGACGGATTTAAGTGAAAGTTGGCATATGGGTTAGACCATGACCTGTATTACGACATGGAATACCTTTTATCCCGATATTTCTTCGGTTTCGTGGATTATGTGGTTGAAATCGCGGGGCGCAGCTAGTTTGAAATAAATGCTTTGATTTTTGACTTTTGCTACGATAGTAGAAAATTATCCGCACCTTATTTATGAAGCCCTTATCCCCATGAAGAAAATAAACCGCGGGTTTAGGTCACACAGTGCTATAAACAGAATTTTTGTGGTTCTACAACTATCAAGCAATGCAAATACAGTCGAAACTGTACGCGAATCGACAAAGGAATGGAGGTGTTAATTTAGCGGACGTTACGTCACCAGTTGCATCACTCCATTGAGTACCTACCTACAGCTTCATGGTCGTGAATTAAGCACAATCTGTGTTGTTTGTTAAGTTCGATTGAATATTCTGCATTTAGTTAGAGTAAAGTAAGGCGGGGCCCGTGGCTAAATTATAACAGCTGCACAGGTCGATCGAGCAGGTTAAGCTACGCTTGCCGCGGTTGGTCTGTGGATGGGTGACCTTCTTTACATACCGAGACCCCTCCGTGCCTCGGAAAGCACGTTAAGGGATGATTCTCATTAGAGCGGGCCGTGGCCGGGGCGGGCCGAGGCCGGGGCGGGGACGGGCCGGAGCCCGTCCGTGCTGCACGATTTATATTACGTTCTAGCCGTTGGTCCCGGCTGTCATTCATGGATCTTTGACGGTCGTTACGGGTAGTCAGAAGCCCGAAAGTCTGACAACCAGTCTTACTAAGGAGTATCTCATTATCCAGTAACTGGATTGTGGAGGTCAGATAGGCAGTCGCTCCATGTAAAATACTGGTATTTAGCTGCATCCGGTTAGACTGGTAGCCGACCCCAACATAGTTGGGAAAAGGCTAGGAAGATGAGTTAGAGTAAAGTAAAATAGAAGCCAATGACGGAGGTGGCGTATTCGTTTAGCTTTTATTGATGAGAGAGGACACAAGCAGATTCGTAGCCACAGTCAGAGTTATCAAAGCAGCAATAAAATCACTCTTAAGGCTCCTTCAAACAGGCGCGACACGACACGCGACATAAAGGCACCGCAAGTCGCGCAACGAGCGGTGCCTTTGTGTCGCGCGCGATTATGTCGAGTGTCGCTCCTGTTTGTAGGAGACTTTATTGGGTCCAAGATTTTGGTATATAATTTTTTTACACTTGATGCCCTGTGTTATCATAATTATCCTATAATGTTCCTACTGGGACATAGTCTTCCTCTCTTCGAGTGGGAGTGGACTATAGTCCACCACGCGGGCTCCAGTGCGGGTTGGTAGATGTCACTTCTTCGAATTTTTGCTTGAATGTTTGGCTGAATTATGTTATCCCTAATTCTATTACAGTCAAACCAGGCATCAGATTAATATCTCTTTTCTGAAGATTCATTGATGTTTTCTTGAACGAGGCTCTAAAGACCCTTTTCTCATGAGAGGAAGAGCGGTCAGGTAGGTAATGTAGGTTATAATCGAGAGAAAAGATTCTGCCTTTAAGACAATGTTAACTGAAACATAGTCTTAACAAGTTCGATAACATTATCTTTACAAATTAACATATTGTTTTTTTCCAATATACCTATTAGTGAAAATAATTTACAAAATATTTTAGCGTTTAGTCGCTAATTAAAAATGGCTGGTTGTTTTGCATCCCTGTGCTAAAATATATACAAGTGGAACTGCGTCTTATGTTGTAACTTTTTACAATTTTTTGCGTCATTTTAAATGTTTTTTTTTTGGAGTTGCGATGAATTAATTATAAAAAAAAAAACGAAGCGCTCCAAAAGCATCGTAATAGTATCATGATTTTCATTTTGTTGTTTTTAAATTACCTATTAACCTTATTAATATTCATTATTATCATCGATTGTACCTACGACCGCATTCTTAGGAAATATAGAATAGAATACTCTTTATTATGTACACCATATAAATTACAGACATAAATATAGAAACTGTACAAAGGGTGACACAATGGGTGGTATTATCGCTAAGAGCGATCTTTTAAAGACAACCTTAGGATGGATTTAAAAAAGGGAAGGACAGACAATTACTGTAGGTAGTCCGTAGTGTACCATTTTTTTTATATACTAATTAACTTGCTCGAGTTTCGTACACTGCTACCACTGCTACAAGGATCTTTAGGTGCTCGTCTATGACACAAGTGTGAAAAACAAAAACTAAGTACCTATATTAATATTTTAGAGCGTTAAAATTTGTTTGTATGTAGGGGATAATTTCCGGAACTCCCACTCGGATTTGAAAAATTCTTTTTGCGTTTGATACTTCAATTCTTGAGGAAGGTGATAGACTATTTACCGTCATACTACGACCCTTAGAAGCCGAGCAAAAGGAAGAAAAGTCAGAGAGAACGCTAACCGAAAACGAAGTAATAGCACGGGCGAACTATGGGATGCGACGCGATGGGTCAGGGGCTGAAATTTGTGGACAAAGTCGCGGCCAGAAGCTAGTATATACTATTTTTGTCTATCAACGCTATTATCTATCTATCTATAGAAATCACATTACTCCACACATTACCTCTCACAATGTCAATACCAATACATATTCAATTCACCGTAACATTGAGTGCAAGATAATAGCAACACGCAGTTTTCTCTCACGTCCCGCTAGAGGTCGCGGGTGACGCATGATGTTAATATGGGTAGGGCTTGCAGTCTCTGCTGATTGTTAATTAGTCAATCAATCATAGGTATCAATCAATCTTTAGAAATATGTTGGAGACATTTAGGAATGTTAAGAGGTTAACCTTGTAGGTGTTGTAGACTCATTATTATTTATTTATTTATCCTTCTACTGGTACGTCATACAGTAATTACACCAACGGAGCAAAAAATTCCATCCTGTGCGCGGTGGACATCGAACGGGCGGCGATGGAACACGCATGCTCACACAGCGTCAACTCCACAGTTCCATTACTCATAGATGTTTCGATTTGCTGTCCATTTTGGTACTTATTGACCGGCCTACGCTGTAATTTAAATACATTGTAAAAGCTCATATTTTTGAAAGAGTAACCGTGGAGTTTCTTTTCGACTTTTCTTCATAGGGAACCACCAATTGGAACCGTGCACCTAGCTTTTGACGTTTCATCATTTCCATGTAGGTATATCTGAAATAAAATATTTGGATTTTGAAGCTCCGTCTATTATAGGGTAATTTTTTGTTTGTTGTTGATCTTGGTGTAATTTAGATTCTTTGGGAAACATCTTTTTGTCACTCTTTTTTCGTATTTTATCAAACTAGGTCATCAGCTGAAGTTCGTTTTTTTAATCCCAGAGACTAATCTGACATTCTAGTCTTTTGTGTTTGCATTTTTTTAGTATAGAAGTTTGATATTACACCTGTCAGATTAGTCTCTGTGATTAAAAAATGAACTTTAGTAACGTTTCCGGAAAATATGCTTAGTCTGTAGCTCTTTAAATAAAGAAGAAACAAAGAAAGAAAAGTATTTATTTGGACATGAACAAGAAGATAACACGCCACTCGCTACATTATTATGACGCAACCAAATCTTGTATAAAATAAATTTTACTTGATAATCTTTACATTCATGTCATGTGACTCCTTTCATCATAAAAACTCAAGTAAAACCACGGCGAAAGGCTATTCCACTAACAAAGTGAGCAATGCGTTTTTCCTTGATTTTTATTATTCAGTAAAAAACATTTCAATATGTTCATAACGAGATGAAACGAATCAATTTATTATTTTTGTATTAAGTTATTATTATATCGATAAACGCAATAGTAAAAATCGAGACTTTTTCAGATTTCTCGTATTCAATGCTGATTGTTGTGTGGTTTTCAAAAGCCATTTAATTCTGGCCTTTTGTGAAAGGTTACTGAAGGCAACATTTTCAATAAAAATACGAGACGCAGACGCTATTGTATAATGGATTACTCGTGTCTAAGTTTTAAGCTGGACTACTGACACAATTAAGTTTATTATAGACACTAGCTTCTGCTCGCGACTTCGTCCGCGTGAAATTTCTTGTTCCCCGACCCAGTCGTCGCATCGCCTGCCTGCGCTTTTAATTCGTTTACCTTTTTTCTGACTTTTTTGGTTTTTGCTCGGCTCCTAAGGGTCCTAGCGAGATGTTAAGTAGTCTATAGCCTTCCTCGAAAATTGGACTATTAAATGCAAAAAGAATTTTTCAAAACCGACTGGTATTTCCAGAGATTAGCGCGTTCAACCAAACAAACAAACTCTTCAGCTTTATAATATTAGTATAGATGAGTAAAAGAAGAATTTGCATGGATTAAAGGGGTACAGTAAAGAACTCATCATGCATGTTTTTAGAATCTCAAAACCAATAAAAAAAAAATATAAAAATTAATAATGGGACGCCATAAAATTATTAAATCCCTGTATTAATTTTATGGCGTCCCATTATTATTTTTCATATATTTTTTTATATTGGTTTTGAGATTCTTGACATTTTATGACCAGCTCTATTGCACAAGGTGGCAAGGACATCGACACACAACCTGTTACGATGGATTCAGTACAGGATTCTGAACCTCCCTGCATGAGTTGAAATTTTTCATCATTTTGACCGCGTAGATTTCTTTTCTATGAAACAGCAGATTTTTTTTTGATAACTGATGAAACATTTCAGCTCTAGTGGGTCTACCTATTTGCTGAATTCATGGTTTCAGTTTGTGCCCCCCTGCAGGTATAGTTACCCCACAATGAGACATTTAAAATAAAATCTTTATTTAATTTTGTAAATCATGAAACTTTGATTTTCTCTTGACTGTACTTACCTGTCAAAAAGAGTAATCCTAGATAAAGTAGGTAAGACAGAGATTAAAACAGAAGACGAACTAGCAGGGGTTCGAGGAGTTTCTAATAATAAATCACTTATTCTGTTAATGTTATGACACGACAAGGATGTGTATTCACATGCGGTGTATTTATTCAAACGCATGACAGATGTCATGTAAATATTGTTTTAGTAGGTAGAGGGGAAAATAGGTATTCATGCTTTGCATAAGCATTGTATCCACTATTCTGTGAATTCTCTCTAAGAAACAGTTTTGTACCAGGAACAATAAAATTAATTTTTTTTAAATATTTTTACAAACATTTACATATTTTTGTCAACGGTGTTCTCTAACTGCCACTACAATCGTGGGTGCGCAATGTGGAACTCCCTGGGTGATCTTCGCATGGGTAACATCGAGTTAAAAGTTTAATCTCATCATCCTCTGCCCTTGTCCCAATTTATTTGGGCTTATCAATTTTCTTTGATTATATTCTAGTGATTACAATCGATAGACCTATCCGAAGAAATAAGTTCACTAATTCCATAAATGTAATTACTTTATCGAGCTTACTAAATTGTCAACCGTCATGAATGACTAAATCACTAATAGAGATCGCAATCCTTAACGTTGAATGGCACATTAAGCACAGCTTTTCCTACAAGGCATGCAAGTGTGAAAAATAACTAATTCTGTCCTCAAACAAGGCCCTAACCTAGGCTTGGACGTTAATTATGTCAATGGGTCAAATACATAAGTACAAACTTAATAAACTGACTCATGACTGACTGACTGACAGGCAAAGTAAACAATAGACCGCACGTCTGCCGGACCCAGTGCGAACGCGGTGCTCCTGACCAAACCATATCCCACTATCTTGGAGTGTCCAGGATCCCACTATGTTGGAGTGTCCAAAGTTTCCCTGTCCACAACTCAAACTCAAAGCATTTATTTCAATTAAACCATTAACAGGCACTTTTGAATTGTCAAGAAGTCGGTCAGTCCGAAAATATTATGATGCTAGTTGCCCATCCCAAAGCGTAGGTACCTATGGAGAAGAACGGGCAAGAAACTCCATGGACACTCTTTTTAAATACAATTTTACAAAAATATTAGTTACATCATTACTTTTGAATAAATAATTATAATGTGAGAACGATGTAAAACATACAACTGCACTTTTGAAGACCTTAAAAAAGCCACTGAGCAGCGATTGGCGTAGCCACATAATGGGCCCAACTAATCTAAAATAAAAGAATCCTCCTTATTATGTACCCAATATAAATAATAACTTTTTTTGGCGGGGTGAGTTGGACTCCTTCTTAAAGGGTTGGCCTACAATCACAGTAGACCGGGAAAAGAGAAAGACGGAAGGGAGGCGCCGCGTTTGGCTTTTAGTGGATCAACAAAGGCTTATAAAAAATTACAACCAGACTTGGATAGGAATTTCACTGCAATAAAGAGCAATTTACGAGTACCTTTTCATAATAATAACTAGAATCTCACCTTGGTCCACACCTGTGAGATTCTGAAAGTACTAACCTGAGATAATTAAATTTAAAAACCAAAATAATAATAACTTTTACCTTGGCTGTCGACTCGAAAAGAAGACTGCACGTCCGTGATACTTAGACTTTTTTGTTTTATGTATCTAGTTGGCTTCAAAGTTTGTATGCAGACCAAGTCTTCGGCGATAACTATACCTATTATCAACTTTAATAACCTCTTCGATAAACCGTTACAATATTAAAATATTCACTACTGTATGCGTTCATAACGGCGTGTAATAATTTGTGTGGCCAAATAGCCTGTCACATTAACCTATTGACTTTGCACTACATACCTAAGAAAAAACACAGTGGCACTCCGGGAGTGACGACAGAAGTGAAAACTTGAACAATTACGTGTGTATTTTTGGAATCGTCTTATAAACAGAATACTTTGCCATGACTCACTGACATATCGGATATACATTACAACCGAGTACATCCCGAGGACAGCCGAACACATCCGAATGTAGCGTGGTGTCGGTTACAGTAACAGTGTCGCGAGTTCAATGGTTTTTAACCCATCTCAAAAAATGCTCAACGCGCTAAAGAAATTTTCACTTAAAATAAACCTGCTCTCAAAACGGTGAAGGAAAACATAGTGAGGAAACCGGCATGACCTAGAATCACAAATTCGAAGACATGTGACATCTACCAACCCGCACTGGGCCCGCATTGTAGATTGCAGCCCTCCCGAAGAGAGGAGGCCTGTGTCCCAGCAGTGGGAACATTATAGGCGGATTATAACATACTTACTTTATAGATATTAGTAAGTTTTATTAAAAATACCTACTATATTTTAAAGCCAGTTTCTATAACGTCGCCTTAGAGTGAAAACCTCGGGAATGCAATTCCTCGTAAGTAGTATTTTATGCTTTCGGACAATCTTATAGTATCGAACAGTTCTGGATAAAAAAGCGGGTTCAATTTCCATATTAATTAATAAGAATACGTTATAGAACCACCCTTTATGTTTTTTTAACCGACTTCAAAAAAGGAGGTTCTGTATTCTTATTAATTTTATTTAATCCGCTTTTATACCCAGAGCTGTTCGATACTATAAGATTGTCCGAAATGCATAAAATTCTACTTACGAGGTATTGCATTCCCGAGGTTTTCACTCTAAGGCGACGATAAGTAGAATTTGATAGTACTATTCAAATTCTACATAGGAAGAGCGGCATCGGCATTACAGAGATTGAATTGACAGGTACCTGTCAATTCAATCACTATAATGCCGATGCCGCTCTTTCACGTCGAAACGTTGAATCAATCAATCAATTATTTGAATCGCTGATTGATTGAGTGACCCGTTACGTTCGCGCTCCGATGGATTCTTCGGAACTAATTCTGAATTATGACGCTATCTGAATTCAATTGTTAATGTGAACCTGTATATTTTCTAGTAATAGAAATAGTGTGGATTAAAGATAATTTCGACAGTTATTATTACGAATTACAATGTGCATAACCATAGCTATACGAGACTGCGGGCTGCTCTGACAAATGCCATATGGAAAACCCAATAACACTGCCTAACCCGAAAATAGAACCCAGTATTATATGTATAAACCAGTTAACCTACAATATAATCATTCAATAATGAAATAATGGCTAATTTAGATATAAACCTATGTTCAAACATAGATTTTAAGCCCCAGACAAGTAGTTAGTTTCTTAATCTTACTGACTTAGCAAAATCAGAAATCTAGACGCTTCGTTAAACCATTCTACTATTCAAATATCGTTATTAAATAAAAAATATTAAGACCCGTTTCACCGTTTTACAACTCGCAAGTCGAGGCGTTACCTCTGGTCCCATAAGTGATTTCTTATAAGTGATTCTCATTTGTGTCGCGCGCGATTATGTCGAGTGTCGCTCCTGTTTGTAGGAGACTTTATTGGGTCCAAGATTTTGGTATATAATTTTTTTACACTTGATGCCCTGTGTTATCATAATTATCCTATAATGTTCCTACTGGGACATAGTCTTCCTCTCTTCGAGTGGGAGTGGACTATAGTCCACCACGCGGGCTCCAGTGCGGGTTGGTAGATGTCACTTCTTCGAATTTTTGCTTGAATGTTTGGCTGAATTATGTTATCCCTAATTCTATTGCAGTCAAACCAGGCATCAGATTAATATCTCTTTTCTGAAGATTCATTGATGTTTTCTTGAACGAGGCTCTAAAGACCCTTTTCTCATGAGAGGAAGAGCGGTCAGGTAGGTAATGTAGGTTATAATCGAGAGAAAAGATTCTGCCTTTAAGACAATGTTAACTGAAACATAGTCTTAACAAGTTCGATAACATTATCTTTACAAATTAACATATTGTTTTTTTCCAATATACCTATTAGTGAAAATAATTTACAAAATATTTTAGCGTTTAGTCGCTAATTAAAAATGGCTGGTTGTTTTGCATCCCTGTGCTAAAATATATACAAGTGGAACTGCGTCTTATGTTGTAACTTTTTACAATTTTTTGCGTCATTTTAAATGTTTTTTTTTTGGAGTTGCGATGAATTAATTATAAAAAAAAAAACGAAGCGCTCCAAAAGCATCGTAATAGTATCATGATTTTCATTTTGTTGTTTTTAAATTACCTATTAACCTTATTAATATTCATTATTATCATCGATTGTACCTACGACCGCATTCTTAGGAAATATAGAATAGAATACTCTTTATTATGTACACCATATAAATTACAGACATAAATATAGAAACTGTACAAAGGGTGACACAATGGGTGGTATTATCGCTAAGAGCGATCTTTTAAAGACAACCTTAGGATGGATTTAAAAAAGGGAAGGACAGACAATTACTGTAGGTAGTCCGTAGTGTACCATTTTTTTTATATACTAATTAACTTGCTCGAGTTTCGTACACTGCTACCACTGCTACAAGGATCTTTAGGTGCTCGTCTATGACACAAGTGTGAAAAACAAAAACTAAGTACCTATATTAATATTTTAGAGCGTTAAAATTTGTTTGTATGTAGGGGATAATTTCCGGAACTCCCACTCGGATTTGAAAAATTCTTTTTGCGTTTGATACTTCAATTCTTGAGGAAGGTGATAGACTATTTACCGTCATACTACGACCCTTAGAAGCCGAGCAAAAGGAAGAAAAGTCAGAGAGAACGCTAACCGAAAACGAAGTAATAGCACGGGCGAACTATGGGATGCGACGCGATGGGTCAGGGGCTGAAATTTGTGGACAAAGTCGCGGCCAGAAGCTAGTATATACTATTTTTGTCTATCAACGCTATTATCTATCTATCTATAGAAATCACATTACTCCACACATTACCTCTCACAATGTCAATACCAATACATATTCAATTCACCGTAACATTGAGTGCAAGATAATAGCAACACGCAGTTTTCTCTCACGTCCCGCTAGAGGTCGCGGGTGACGCATGATGTTAATATGGGTAGGGCTTGCAGTCTCTGCTGATTGTTAATTAGTCAATCAATCATAGGTATCAATCAATCTTTAGAAATATGTTGGAGACATTTAGGAATGTTAAGAGGTTAACCTTGTAGGTGTTGTAGACTCATTATTATTTATTTATTTATCCTTCTACTGGTACGTCATACAGTAATTACACCAACGGAGCAAAAAATTCCATCCTGTGCGCGGTGGACATCGAACGGGCGGCGATGGAACACGCATGCTCACACAGCGTCAACTCCACAGTTCCATTACTCATAGATGTTTCGATTTGCTGTCCATTTTGGTACTTATTGACCGGCCTACGCTGTAATTTAAATACATTGTAAAAGCTCATATTTTTGAAAGAGTAACCGTGGAGTTTCTTTTCGACTTTTCTTCATAGGGAACCACCAATTGGAACCGTGCACCTAGCTTTTGACGTTTCATCATTTCCATGTAGGTATATCTGAAATAAAATATTTGGATTTTGAAGCTCCGTCTATTATAGGGTAATTTTTTGTTTGTTGTTGATCTTGGTGTAATTTAGATTCTTTGGGAAACATCTTTTTGTCACTCTTTTTTCGTATTTTATCAAACTAGGTCATCAGCTGAAGTTCGTTTTTTTAATCCCAGAGACTAATCTGACATTCTAGTCTTTTGTGTTTGCATTTTTTTAGTATAGAAGTTTGATATTACACCTGTCAGATTAGTCTCTGTGATTAAAAAATGAACTTTAGTAACGTTTCCGGAAAATATGCTTAGTCTGTAGCTCTTTAAATAAAGAAGAAACAAAGAAAGAAAAGTATTTATTTGGACATGAACAAGAAGATAACACGCCACTCGCTACATTATTATGACGCAACCAAATCTTGTATAAAATAAATTTTACTTGATAATCTTTACATTCATGTCATGTGACTCCTTTCATCATAAAAACTCAAGTAAAACCACGGCGAAAGGCTATTCCACTAACAAAGTGAGCAATGCGTTTTTCCTTGATTTTTATTATTCAGTAAAAAACATTTCAATATGTTCATAACGAGATGAAACGAATCAATTTATTATTTTTGTATTAAGTTATTATTATATCGATAAACGCAATAGTAAAAATCGAGACTTTTTCAGATTTCTCGTATTCAATGCTGATTGTTGTGTGGTTTTCAAAAGCCATTTAATTCTGGCCTTTTGTGAAAGGTTACTGAAGGCAACATTTTCAATAAAAATACGAGACGCAGACGCTATTGTATAATGGATTACTCGTGTCTAAGTTTTAAGCTGGACTACTGACACAATTAAGTTTATTATAGACACTAGCTTCTGCTCGCGACTTCGTCCGCGTGAAATTTCTTGTTCCCCGACCCAGTCGTCGCATCGCCTGCCTGCGCTTTTAATTCGTTTACCTTTTTTCTGACTTTTTTGGTTTTTGCTCGGCTCCTAAGGGTCCTAGCGAGATGTTAAGTAGTCTATAGCCTTCCTCGAAAATTGGACTATTAAATGCAAAAAGAATTTTTCAAAACCGACTGGTATTTCCAGAGATTAGCGCGTTCAACCAAACAAACAAACTCTTCAGCTTTATAATATTAGTATAGATGAGTAAAAGAAGAATTTGCATGGATTAAAGGGGTACAGTAAAGAACTCATCATGCATGTTTTTAGAATCTCAAAACCAATAAAAAAAAAATATAAAAATTAATAATGGGACGCCATAAAATTATTAAATCCCTGTATTAATTTTATGGCGTCCCATTATTATTTTTCATATATTTTTTTATATTGGTTTTGAGATTCTTGACATTTTATGACCAGCTCTATTGCACAAGGTGGCAAGGACATCGACACACAACCTGTTACGATGGATTCAGTACAGGATTCTGAACCTCCCTGCATGAGTTGAAATTTTTCATCATTTTGACCGCGTAGATTTCTTTTCTATGAAACAGCAGATTTTTTTTTGATAACTGATGAAACATTTCAGCTCTAGTGGGTCTACCTATTTGCTGAATTCATGGTTTCAGTTTGTGCCCCCCTGCAGGTATAGTTACCCCACAATGAGACATTTAAAATAAAATCTTTATTTAATTTTGTAAATCATGAAACTTTGATTTTCTCTTGACTGTACTTACCTGTCAAAAAGAGTAATCCTAGATAAAGTAGGTAAGACAGAGATTAAAACAGAAGACGAACTAGCAGGGGTTCGAGGAGTTTCTAATAATAAATCACTTATTCTGTTAATGTTATGACACGACAAGGATGTGTATTCACATGCGGTGTATTTATTCAAACGCATGACAGATGTCATGTAAATATTGTTTTAGTAGGTAGAGGGGAAAATAGGTATTCATGCTTTGCATAAGCATTGTATCCACTATTCTGTGAATTCTCTCTAAGAAACAGTTTTGTACCAGGAACAATAAAATTAATTTTTTTTAAATATTTTTACAAACATTTACATATTTTTGTCAACGGTGTTCTCTAACTGCCACTACAATCGTGGGTGCGCAATGTGGAACTCCCTGGGTGATCTTCGCATGGGTAACATCGAGTTAAAAGTTTAATCTCATCATCCTCTGCCCTTGTCCCAATTTATTTGGGCTTATCAATTTTCTTTGATTATATTCTAGTGATTACAATCGATAGACCTATCCGAAGAAATAAGTTCACTAATTCCATAAATGTAATTACTTTATCGAGCTTACTAAATTGTCAACCGTCATGAATGACTAAATCACTAATAGAGATCGCAATCCTTAACGTTGAATGGCACATTAAGCACAGCTTTTCCTACAAGGCATGCAAGTGTGAAAAATAACTAATTCTGTCCTCAAACAAGGCCCTAACCTAGGCTTGGACGTTAATTATGTCAATGGGTCAAATACATAAGTACAAACTTAATAAACTGACTCATGACTGACTGACTGACAGGCAAAGTAAACAATAGACCGCACGTCTGCCGGACCCAGTGCGAACGCGGTGCTCCTGACCAAACCATATCCCACTATCTTGGAGTGTCCAGGATCCCACTATGTTGGAGTGTCCAAAGTTTCCCTGTCCACAACTCAAACTCAAAGCATTTATTTCAATTAAACCATTAACAGGCACTTTTGAATTGTCAAGAAGTCGGTCAGTCCGAAAATATTATGATGCTAGTTGCCCATCCCAAAGCGTAGGTACCTATGGAGAAGAACGGGCAAGAAACTCCATGGACACTCTTTTTAAATACAATTTTACAAAAATATTAGTTACATCATTACTTTTGAATAAATAATTATAATGTGAGAACGATGTAAAACATACAACTGCACTTTTGAAGACCTTAAAAAAGCCACTGAGCAGCGATTGGCGTAGCCACATAATGGGCCCAACTAATCTAAAATAAAAGAATCCTCCTTATTATGTACCCAATATAAATAATAACTTTTTTTGGCGGGGTGAGTTGGACTCCTTCTTAAAGGGTTGGCCTACAATCACAGTAGACCGGGAAAAGAGAAAGACGGAAGGGAGGCGCCGCGTTTGGCTTTTAGTGGATCAACAAAGGCTTATAAAAAATTACAACCAGACTTGGATAGGAATTTCACTGCAATAAAGAGCAATTTACGAGTACCTTTTCATAATAATAACTAGAATCTCACCTTGGTCCACACCTGTGAGATTCTGAAAGTACTAACCTGAGATAATTAAATTTAAAAACCAAAATAATAATAACTTTTACCTTGGCTGTCGACTCGAAAAGAAGACTGCACGTCCGTGATACTTAGACTTTTTTGTTTTATGTATCTAGTTGGCTTCAAAGTTTGTATGCAGACCAAGTCTTCGGCGATAACTATACCTATTATCAACTTTAATAACCTCTTCGATAAACCGTTACAATATTAAAATATTCACTACTGTATGCGTTCATAACGGCGTGTAATAATTTGTGTGGCCAAATAGCCTGTCACATTAACCTATTGACTTTGCACTACATACCTAAGAAAAAACACAGTGGCACTCCGGGAGTGACGACAGAAGTGAAAACTTGAACAATTACGTGTGTATTTTTGGAATCGTCTTATAAACAGAATACTTTGCCATGACTCACTGACATATCGGATATACATTACAACCGAGTACATCCCGAGGACAGCCGAACACATCCGAATGTAGCGTGGTGTCGGTTACAGTAACAGTGTCGCGAGTTCAATGGTTTTTAACCCATCTCAAAAAATGCTCAACGCGCTAAAGAAATTTTCACTTAAAATAAACCTGCTCTCAAAACGGTGAAGGAAAACATAGTGAGGAAACCGGCATGACCTAGAATCACAAATTCGAAGACATGTGACATCTACCAACCCGCACTGGGCCCGCATTGTAGATTGCAGCCCTCCCGAAGAGAGGAGGCCTGTGTCCCAGCAGTGGGAACATTATAGGCGGATTATAACATACTTACTTTATAGATATTAGTAAGTTTTATTAAAAATACCTACTATATTTTAAAGCCAGTTTCTATAACGTCGCCTTAGAGTGAAAACCTCGGGAATGCAATTCCTCGTAAGTAGTATTTTATGCTTTCGGACAATCTTATAGTATCGAACAGTTCTGGATAAAAAAGCGGGTTCAATTTCCATATTAATTAATAAGAATACGTTATAGAACCACCCTTTATGTTTTTTTAACCGACTTCAAAAAAGGAGGTTCTGTATTCTTATTAATTTTATTTAATCCGCTTTTATACCCAGAGCTGTTCGATACTATAAGATTGTCCGAAATGCATAAAATTCTACTTACGAGGTATTGCATTCCCGAGGTTTTCACTCTAAGGCGACGATAAGTAGAATTTGATAGTACTATTCAAATTCTACATAGGAAGAGCGGCATCGGCATTACAGAGATTGAATTGACAGGTACCTGTCAATTCAATCACTATAATGCCGATGCCGCTCTTTCACGTCGAAACGTTGAATCAATCAATCAATTATTTGAATCGCTGATTGATTGAGTGACCCGTTACGTTCGCGCTCCGATGGATTCTTCGGAACTAATTCTGAATTATGACGCTATCTGAATTCAATTGTTAATGTGAACCTGTATATTTTCTAGTAATAGAAATAGTGTGGATTAAAGATAATTTCGACAGTTATTATTACGAATTACAATGTGCATAACCATAGCTATACGAGACTGCGGGCTGCTCTGACAAATGCCATATGGAAAACCCAATAACACTGCCTAACCCGAAAATAGAACCCAGTATTATATGTATAAACCAGTTAACCTACAATATAATCATTCAATAATGAAATAATGGCTAATTTAGATATAAACCTATGTTCAAACATAGATTTTAAGCCCCAGACAAGTAGTTAGTTTCTTAATCTTACTGACTTAGCAAAATCAGAAATCTAGACGCTTCGTTAAACCATTCTACTATTCAAATATCGTTATTAAATAAAAAATATTAAGACCCGTTTCACCGTTTTACAACTCGCAAGTCGAGGCGTTACCTCTGGTCCCATAAGTGGATAATGCATCGTAAAACCCTATATTATTGCAGGTTAAAGTGGTGGTAAATACTTTCCATAATGGATCCGATAACTTCGACCAGATTGCCAATATATTAAACAAAGGAAATCATTATAATCATTGCACATTCTTCAAACAAAGAATCAGGAATACAATATAGTACCTATTACATTATTAGAATTTATTAAAATGTTGTCGACCTCGGTGTGGCGAACAACGGTCATGACGTGTGCTGCGGACCACTATGATTTCTCATAAATAAAAAATAATGATTATTTTTTAATGGACTACGTGTTGATAAAAAATAGTTATAATAATATTATAGTCAATGAACTCGGCATAATGTATCTAAACTTAAAATTATAGCTTGCAATGAAATGATTTAAAGTTTTTGGAGAGGAAACAAAAGTGGATCAAACAGTTCTTCCATTTTCAAAAAAAAAATATTTTAAACTAGCAGCGCCCCGCAGTTTTACCCGCATTAGTTTCGATTCTGTGGGAATATCAGGATAAAAATTGAAGAAGACATAAGTACTCATTTTTTATGAAACTAAGTAAAATCCTAATTTGAGTTAACTCACGAACTAACGAACGAAGGCAGATTTGCTTTTCGCGTGTTTTTTATGTTTTCACAAACTTTTATTTTTAATTTGCTTGCTTGCGTGCGTTTTTTTATCATGCAGCCCGGTACTTGTTCATACAATGTTCGTGATTAATTTCTTCGGTAATTGGAACTTTTACTAACAATATACACATTCCAAATTCAAATCACTTTTAGTCCCTAGGGATTAAAGAGCTATTTTAGTCCCTGTTTAGGAAGAATACACTAGCTCTTTTTGAATAGATGTGATAAAAAATATACTAAGGGATTAATAGAATTATTATCATTAAAATCATATGTACAAATCTCTCAACGACGATATTCACACAGTATGAACTTCAGTTACGATGACGCTTGCACAAAAATTAAAATCAATATTTCTCACTGCGACAAGAAACCGTTGAGGCATGAAAATTGTAGAATAGACATTTTTGTAACGTCTTGAAACCATGAACTATTTAATTTAAAGTAAAACAGGTACTCACCTTATTGAAATCGGATTCGTTCAGCAAGTTTGTAAATAAATTGCTTGCGTTTTCGCATTTTTTCGCACTTTATTAACGCAATTTTTCTTATAGACAGCGTAGGAAAGGGACGTTACACAACATCACGCCTGTGAGTATTCTTTAAAGGGGAAGACAGAGGTCTATAAATTTGCGTGCAAAACCATTGGACCAACCCATGCTCTCCGTTTGAGACACGATATCTCAAAAATCGTAATGAATATAATTTATTATTTTATGTTGTGTGAAGGTAGGTAAGGTACAGTTTATTTGAACATAGCACTATATTTTGATAAAAGCAATATTCTTGACCAGATCGTCACGATTCTTCAGAATGTCCTCATCACTCACTTTTGCTCGGAAAAGGTGCGTGAATTTTTTTGTCAATGAAATTGACAAACGTTAAATTTTGTTTATTTATTTTCGTTTAATCAAAATTGAACTTGATTTTGTTAATGGGCTTAAAAAAAAGGAGGTTCTTGATTCAATACCCATATTTGTAAGTTCGTGATTTTCTTAAAAACGAATGAATCAGTTTTGATAATTCTTTCACAAATATAATCTACATACTTTCAAGAAAGTTTTAATATCACACTAATATTCTAAAGGCGAAAGTTTGTGTGTGTGTGTTTATATGTTTGTTACTTCTTCATACTCAAACGGCTAGACCAATTTCGTTAAAATTTTGTATGGAGGGTGCTGACACCCTGGATTAATATATAGGCTACTTTTTTCCGCGATATTCCCACGGAATCGAAACTTATGCGAGTGAAACCGCGGCGCGCAGCTAGTACAATATACTCGTATACCTATTAGGTTATTGTTAGTAAAACTCATTGAATTATATTATTTCAAATCGAAGAGCGAGAGGGGTGGGTCGATTTTTTTGCACGCAAGTGTAGTATAGTAATGACAATAGCAACCAATATTAACCATACGAGTACAACATAAAGGCTCCTACAAACAGGCGCGACACGCGATATAATATAACGCAATTAAATCGCGCGCGACACAAAGGCACCGCCCGTTGCGCAACTTGCGGTGCCTTTGTGTCGCGCGCGATTATATCGCGTGCCGCGCCTGTTTGAAGGAGCCTTAACTCGGTTAAAATAATTAATACCAGCCTACTAGCGTGCCACTGCTGGCAAAGGCTTCTTCTCACACAG
Source organism: Luperina nickerlii (assembly GCA_963855955.1). Classification (NCBI taxonomy): domain Eukaryota; kingdom Metazoa; phylum Arthropoda; class Insecta; order Lepidoptera; family Noctuidae; genus Luperina; species Luperina nickerlii. The sequence goes on along the minus strand of OY979682.1, from coordinate 2,623,384 downwards.
AGAAGGCACGAGCATTAATCACCACGCTTGCCCAATACGGGTTGGCAATTTCAGACTTATAGTATATCAACTATAAAGTTTAGGTTTCCTCACGATTTTTGAAGTGAAAACTTCTTGAGGCGCGTTGGGCACTTCTTGAGATGGGAAAAAAACCATTGAGCTGTTACCGTAAGCGAAACCGCGCGTGTTTTGTTTATAAGACGATTAAAAAGTACCCGCTTCGGATGTGTTCGGCTGTCCTCGGGATGTAGGTAGTCGGTTTTAATGTATACCTATCCGATATGTCAGTGAGTGATGGCCAAGTATTCTGTTTGTGTTTTGTTTTCACTTCTGTCGGCACTCCCAGAGTGCCACTGTTTTTTTTTCATTCATCGATGTCAATCATAATCCAACACACAACTCAGGAAGTGTAATTAAAATGAAAAAAATCACATAGAAACTTGCCCGGATTAGAACCCACAACCATGTATTAGAGGCCAGGCCTTAACCACTGAGCAATCGTGACATTGGATAATATAAAATATTACAAACAATAGATGAATCAACGCTAAACGAATTAATCTCTTACTAATTGACGCTATATTTGGGAAGATTCCAAAGCTGTTGGTGCGTAGGATGATAATCTGTTTGTTTCTTAACCTAATGGAATGGAAACACACATTCGTCATTCAGTCATTAAAGATTTATAATCTCTTTACGTTCGTTTATAAGAGACTAGCAGTGCCCTGCGGTTTCACCTGCATAAGTTTGGATCCCGTGGAAATATCCCCGTGTATACCCGAATATACCCGTGGGAATAAATATAATAATAAAACCATACTAAAGGCTCCTGCAAACGGGCGCGACGTGCGACACGAATCGCGCGCGACACAAAGGCACCGCTCGTTGCGCGACTTGCGGTGCCTTTGTGTCGCGTGTCGTGTCGCGCCTGTTTGAAGGAGCCTTAATATACATACAATCATTCTGATTTTTTGTCAGATTATTCTACATGCAACATACCAAAATACTAGTGTTTTAATTTTTTAGTCCAATCAATAGATTTTTTGTAATTAAATAATTGCTTCATATTTTGCAATAAATTACCAGCGTTGTGTCTTCTCGCTTCCCTTTCTATGCAATCTGACAGTGACCGCGCTTTAGGTCATGTAAGCCCCTCAAATGAAATAGACGACCACTATTCCCCCGACAGCTGTCTCCTGTGGAGGGCAAGGCTAATCAGGTCATACGATAGCGTGTCGGATGATTGTGAATAGCTATGCCGTACGGGTAGACGTCTCATGTCTTCGAATGACTGGTTCTAGGACACGACAGTTTACGCGCACTGGGCCCACGTGGTCGATTACGGCCGAGGGGAGGCCTGTGTCGCAATATAAATATGGTGTCCCAGCAGTGGGACCAAAGCTGATTATGTTATCAACTACAGAGATAAAGATAAAAATGTCCCATTTGATAATTTTAAGTCTGTACTTAGTTTTTATTGCTGCAAATTATTCGAAGTCTGTACTTAGAAGTTTTTATTGCTGCAAATTATTCATGGTTTATTTTTTGTAATTTATTGACACCAGCTGAAAATAAACATCACATTTATCACATAGTATGTTATCTTCTAAAGATATTTCCGGTCACAAATCTTTGAGGAATTCCCGACATTCCAACTGATATCTTGTACTCAGATATTTCGAAACAACTAAAGAAATGAGTTGCCCGATAGTGATTGATGTTTGTGTTTGGAAGTGACAAATAACTAATCGGTCTTCTGTCACTGTTTCATAGAGAGCGATGGCCTTATTACCTAAATTTTTGAGGATGTTTTCGGAATCGCTATAGGTACTTACAGAGTGGAGAGAGTGTTTGTTTGTATGTTTGTACGCGCTAATCTCTGGAACTATCGGTCGAATACGATTTTTTAAAGTGAAAACTTCTTTAGGCGCGTTGGGCATTTTTTGAGATGGGAAAAAACCATTGAACTCGCGCTACTGTTACCGTAAGCAACACCGCGCGTGTTTTGTTTATAAGACGATTAAGAAAATAGCCGCTTCGGATGTGTTCGGTTGTCCTCGGGATGTAGGTACTCAGTTTTAATGTTTAACCAATATGTCAGTGATTGATGGCAAAGTATTCTGTTTGTGTTTTGTTTTCATTCCTGTCGGCACTCCCAGAGTGCCACTGTTTTTTTTTGCATCTGGTAGCCCAATTCTTGAGGAAGGCTATTGGCTATTTAACATCACGCTAGGCCCTTAAGGAGCCGAGCAAAAACAAAAAATGTCAAAAAGAACGATAAGCGAAAACGAAGTAGGTAATAGTGCGGGCAGCCGATGCGATGCGATGCGACGGATAGGTCGGGGGAACAAGTTTCACGTGGACGAAGTCGCGGGCAGAAGCTAGTATACATATATAAGGTCCCATTAAAATATATGGACAAACTTTTAGAAATCATTCAGACCAACAAAATATGGACGATGGTAAAAAAATATATAAGAAAAACTTACAAGAAAAATAATCAGCTAACGAAAATACACTAATGTACCGGCAATTTATTATTGTAGGTTAAAATAAAATCACTTTAAACAGTGTTTTTTTTTTGCTTAGATATCTTTAGTTAGACGTACTGAGCGCTGTGTTAAAATTTGTCCATCTTTTTTAATGGGACCCTGTATATAGGGGTTTTCTCACATCAAAGACTAATAGCCCTATGATACAAAATACAATAATACTAGCAGCGCCGCACGGTTCCACCCGCAAAAGTGTTGATCCCGTGGGAATATCGGGATAAAAACTATCCTATGTCCTTCCCCGGGATGCAATCTATCTCTCTGCCAAATTTTATCGAAATCCGTTCAGTGGTTTAGGCGTGAAAAGGTAACATACATACAGACAGACAGAGTTACTTTCGAATTTATAATATTACTATGGATAGAAAGTTTCAGCTAATAATAATACGATTTGTTGATCTATTTTACTTAACGGCAACCCTGCTGATACTAAAAGGGAACTATCTTGTAGATAAATAAAACACGTTTGAGGATTGAGGACTTAGTAAGGAATTCCGCTACTTCTAATCAATATGCATTCTTTGAACTATAAACCTTAACGTATGTGTTTTAAAGGTCAAATCACCTTGTATATGGAACAGCTAGTGTATATCACAAACTTATTTTAAGCTCTAAGAAACGGAAAATAGAATTAAATATTCTTTGAAACTATTGACGATAAAGTTGTGTAAGATGCTGTGCTAATGGGTATAAAAAATTCAGGAATTATATGATCACGACTGAATCTTCACGCTCTTACCGCTTACGGTGTAAGCAGAGTTTGTGGTTATCAATGCTTGTATCGACACCGCTTCCCATGTAGGTATACGGGAGTACTTCCATGCATTTTGTTTTAATACTACCTGTCTGTTGTTGTTAGTTTGTTTGCAAGTTTTTTACCCAAGCAGGGACTCAAAAAGAAAACCCGAATATCAAGATTATGTAATTCGGAATTTTCTGTTTTTTGTTTCACTGGATTATACAGTATTCTTTATAAATTAGTTATTCATGTTTTATTGTATGTAGATCATGATCAGAAACCATACTAAATGTATAAAAACAGATTACATTGTATGTACCAACAATTTACAAACACAAACAACCAGAAATTCTAGAAGAAAACAAGTTTCAGAATGTATAATTTCCAAAAAAACATTAAACAAAAACGAATAATTAATTACACCTTAAATGCTAAATCTGACAAACGCCATTTATTAGCCATTTAGTGTATTACACACAACAGCACAAAACCGCGCGCCGGGTGCGCATGCGCCGATCGTTGACAGCGCAGGCGCGCCTCGTGCCGCTTGCCTTTTTATTTAGCAACCTTCGATAAGCACTTTTTGTTAGATAATAGGTGGCTATAAGCTATGTATGTTGGCGTATTTTGAGTAGGTAGTCGTTTTTGGAGGTAAGTTGGAAGAAAATAAATTCTTGCCGGGTAATAAGCGGTTTGGTGTTATTATGAATTGAAATCTCTACATTTATATCTGTAATTTTAATAGTGTACCTACATAATAAAGAGTATTCTATCTATCTATTTATCTATCTATGATGGAAACCGGAGAGCAGGCAAAGCAGTGAATATTTTAGTAAAACCACCTCTTTTTAATATATCGCGCTACGTAGAACTTAGCATGTCTGTAATGACAGCCGAAAGAAGTACTTCAAACCATACAAATAGTTCCTAGACAACCGCTTTAAGTGTTTTGTATTTCTGCAGTACTGCCTTAAGTGTTTTGTATTTCTGCAACGACTTTCCACAGCACTCTAATTGCATGACACACTATTAATCTAAATCTGAATCATTTTAAAGGATATTGCAAAACCATTACTTCATATGTTCGAAAAATGTGTGTGCTGAACACGTAAACAACGCAATGTATTTTGTTGAACTGTCGAAATGAATCCCATTGCACTGATAGTGTGTTACGCTATTAGCCCGCTGGATTGACAGAGGGTATTCGGTAGCTTAGGTCAATCCAATTTTGACTTTACCATCATTGTTTCCGCTGATAGAAAGTCACTTGTAGCGGTATCTACAACGCCACATACAAACAACGCGTCGTACTGACGTCACGCAAATCCTGCATCGCGCAAGCAGAGTTTACCGCGCAACTAGCATAGATACAACGGCCCGACATGAATCAACGGGCAGTTGCCCGCCAGACACAACACCCGTCTGGTCGGAGGATCCTTCCTTTTCTATAGAGTATGAGTGAACTTTACACCCTGTTCCTCATACCTCTATACACTTGTCTAAGTCCTCATGTCCCAAAATCAAGTATGCAATGCTGCTCCTACTACAGTTTCGTATAAAGACCCAAACATTGGCACTTAGAGTTCAGTATAGTCCACAAATCAAACAAAAAAGTACACAGTACTACTAAATTAGTGCCATAGATTCCATATTGGACATACCATCACGGTATAACGTTCAAAATAATGCCAGAAGAAGTGCTAGAAACGATTTACAGGACAATAGGTACCACTTTTTGTGGCTACTCCAGATCTTTAGAGCGCAGTGACTTGTTGATTAAGGCTCTTTATACAAACCATTAGTGATTTTCTTTTGCTTACAGTTCGTTAGTGCTTTGAGTATACCTACTGCGTTTTAAAACGAGGAAGGAATTCTAAAGTGTTTTGATTTTTTGTGAGGTGAACATACTCTGATGCGTCATACGGTCAGACATTTCAACAATAATGGTAGCTTTTAGTATATTACCTACTACATTTATTAACCATCATAAGTTCTGCATTTTTTCAAGGCAATTAGTATGACTTTAATAGTAAGCGCTTAATTAATACAGGCTGTAAACTTAGTTTGGGAGCCAGGAGATAAATTAGTCGCACATCTCTGTACCAAATTATTGTACAATTGATTTTGTCACCAAGATAATAAATAAATTATTATTATTGATAGCCTAGGCAAGACATAATTATAAACAGGAAGCTTATTATTTGACTATAAAAGGATAATTTTTACAACTGCTAGTCGATTCTGTAAAAATCTCACCGTGAAAGCTTAGGTGATGTGAGTTTGTTTTTGCTAGGAATTGACACTATTGACAGCTCACTCCGCGCTCACTTCACTTAAGTTTTCACGGTGAGATGGTTACAGAATAATAGTAAAGTAGTAAAAAATATTATCACTTAATTATCTAGCATAATCAGCCTATAGTGTTCCCACTGCTGGGACACAGGCCTCCTCTGTGTGGGGAGTGGGCTGTAATCCCACGCGGGCCCAATGCGAGTTGGCAAATCGTGTTGGTGGCAGTGGTGAAGGTTCCGTTGATGGATGTCACTTCTTCGATTTTTTGGTTCTAGGACATGCCGGTTTCCTCAACGATATTTTCCGCACTGTTTAGAGAGCAGTGATGAAATAATTCACACAAAGTAAGTCCCTGCTTGGGTTAGAACCCACGACCTACAAACTATTAAGTCACGGCCGGTACAACATTGACCACCATTGGCCTTTCCTATTTTTACCTGAAGAAGAAAGAAAGAAAGAAAATACGTTTATTTGCGGCAAACATGACGCATAAAAATAAAATCACAAACAATAGAAAAACAAAAATAACAATTTGGGAGAAAGTATGCGTCACATCTACGCAAAACGGCCAACGCTCAGCATAATGCTAAGACCCTATACGAGACAGAGCCCCAGCGCTGGTTTTCAGCGACAGCCGGTGATTGACGTGATGACATCAGCCAGTGCAGCATACGATTAGATATAAATAAAAACAACAATCAAAATAAGAAATAAAATATACCTACATTACAAAAAGTGGTATGAACATGAAATATATCAAATGGTAACATTCCTATCACATATCTCTTTTTTCACCAAATTGTGCACCCAGAAATGCTACCTCAAAATTCCCTTCAATTTTGACAGCTCTCTACATACAACAGTTTATAATCTATGCAAACTAAAAAGAAGGTCTACACCTAGAATCCAACACATTAACACATAAAACCTAGGAACTAACTAGGCCCTTGCCCGCAGCCGCATCCACTAACTCCCAAGCACCGTTACCTTTCCTGTCTTAGCCTGAGTAGTTTATACCTAGATACCTACCCACCTAGCCACCTAGGTACGGCTAAAGCCGGACCAACGACAGTTATATTTACGCCTATTTCCTTAATAGGAAGATGAGAGGAATATTGTGAAGATGGAGACGGTTTTGACCGCTTTCTGTTCGTTATCTTTGGTTGTGTTAGCCAGGGTTTTGGGGTTTTAGAAAGATTTGATGGGTCGATAAAACTGAGGCTTAATTGGGACTCGTTTGTCGCCGAGATGAGTCTGCGACTAGTTTTCGAACGTTTTAGACTACCCTTCTGATTTAACTGTGGCAGCCCCACGTTTTAGTTTTAGTATTAGAGTTAAAGTTGATAAAAATCTTGTTGTTATTGTCAACATTTTGACGATTTTTCTGTAAAATGTCTTCAAGAGTAAAGCCTGAGAGCTACTGAACTTTTACCGTCTTGTTTTTCAGTAATTAGTCAATCCTATACGTTATTCTTTTTGCTGTAGGATAACACTATAAACTTAATTCGATTAATCGTGCTTTAGTAAAAAGTGCTTCTGACAAGGAAGTATTTAAAGAGTTGAAACCTTGAATTAGATAAGGTTTTGTCGTGCGTTTCTATACAAGTTTACGTAAAATAATGCTAGTTACGTGCGTCCAAATTCAAATATATAAAAAAATGTACCCACTTTGAAAGCAACTTTTAATTATAGCAGCGGTTACCAAAAATATCACTTGGTTTAGTTTACTTCGTGGGTTACTAATTAATCCAATGCCAAGTTTAGTAATTGAGTAATGAATAATGACAGAAGAGCCGAGCCGGTAAACACTTTTTTTTAAGTGAAAACGCGTTGGGCATTTTTTAAGATGGGACAAAACCATTGAACTCGCGCCACTGTTACCGTAAGCGACACCGCGCGTGTTTTCTTTAAAAGACGATTAAAAAAATACCCGCTTCGGATAGTTCGGCTGTGTTCGGGATGTACTCAACGTACGTTCAACGTAACGTTCATGTTCGTGAACGAGCGCCGTCGGTTGAGACTGGTCATCTCTTAACTGCCAAGGCTTATTTTTAATCTTATATTTTGAAATGATTCTTCATTTGTGTTTTTTTTTTTACATTGTTCTCACATATAGAAGCAACAATAATAATGTACCCATGATTTGTAATATCTTGATTTAAAAGAGTGTCCATGGAGTTTCTTGCCCGTTCTTCTCCATAGAGATCTACGTTTTGGAATGGGCAACTAGCTTCAACTTTCTGACTAACTGACGGACTATTTTAATTTTGTCAATTCAAAAGTGCCTGTACAAGGTTTAATTGAAATAAATGCTTTGAGTTTGAGTTTGACTCGGTTTTATGTAAATCCGATATGTCAGTGAGTGACGACAAAGTATTCTGTTTGTGTTTTGTTTTCACTTCTGTCGGCACTCCCGGAGTGCCACTGTTTTTTTGGTGCGCGGTGGAAATACTCATGGACTTCCTCCATCGTGGGAGACAGAGGCCCCATGCCGGACTCTTACCGGCTAAACCACCGCGGTGTTCCACCTCTACCTCTGGCCCGGTGCGAGATTTGCATAAGCATACACCGCTCGCGAGCCGGTAAACGGGTAAACACTGCTGAATTTTGGTATTAGGTACTGAATTTTAAGCCGCTAGCCGTGTTGTTTTGCTGAATATTTTTAAGTCTTACTTTACACATTATTTCAAATTTGACACAAAAAATGTAAGAAATGTTTGAAATCAAAAGTTTGCTTATTTTTTTACAAGCTCTATCTCTGGCTTCAGGTAAAATTTTATTTCAATTTTTCAATAGTCGATTTATTATCTTTTAGCTGGAGAGTAAATTTTGCCGTTTGACAGTTTTTGTACAGAAAATATGTCAAACTGTCATATTTATTCTTCAGATAAAGTCATCTGACTATTGAAAAATCAGCTCTTAAGTCTAAGAATTTTATCCAATATATATATTTTAATCCTAATTAATAAAAAAATACGCTAACATAATTTAACTACTTAATTAAAAACTGCAATAAATAATTGTTAATACCTACTCTTACTTTCCCATAAAAAAATACCTGTTATAAATATCACCTAAAACATACTATGTCACGAATCGAAACGAAACGTTTCAGTGACGAACAAAAACGACCAAGTGAACGAAACTTTCGCTCCTTCCACCACTACGAATTCCTCGCTAAATTCTCCATACATCTCTAGTTTTGTTAGCCTTAATAAATACATATGCTGTTATGAGCGAGCATTGGATGGTAATCATTCGTATCGGTCGTGTGATGATAGCTTCATCGCGTGGTAGGGTTGTGCTTTCACAGATATTTGTAACCGTGTCAGGTTTTTTACGTAATAATTATGGATTGTTATTTTTGAGGTGGTTTCATGGGTGTTTCTTTAAGAACTCGATATTTCATCATCGTTGTTAACAGGATTGAGATGCTCCACCCACTGCTGAGAGGCCTCATCCCTTTTTATGATTCCGTACCCAAAGGGTAAAAACGGGACTTATTACTAAGACTCCAATGTCCGTCTGTCTGTCTGTCACCAGGCTGTATCTCATGAACCGTGATAGCTAGACAGTTGAAATTTTCACAGATGATGTATTTCTGTTGCCGCTATAACAACAAATATTAAAAACAGAATAAAATAAATATTACGAGGGGCTCCAATACAACAAACCTGTTTTTTTGGGCGTTTTTGCCTTGTGGAACGGAACCCTTCGTGTGCGATTCCAACTCGCACTTGGCCAGTTTTTTCCCATGCTTCCTTGATCTGTGTCAGTCCAATACAGGTGTTACCCTTGGTCCTTTATACTCTGGTGGATCCTCTACCCATCCAGCTGTCAGTCTGGTAAAAGGTCTCAAAACTTAGCATAAACCAACCATACCAAGCATGTTGATGTAATGCCATAATCCACCTCGCGGACCGAGTGCTGGTTGTCTCAAAGTTATAACGTCCTCATTCAGTAAATATGTATTAACTTTTGTATACTAACAAACTATTAAAATACAAATATAATATCCTATCCTAACCAAAACAATTAACCTAAAATATAGGAATTTTTCGATGCCATATTTTAATTTACTTGTTAATAGTTTTAGTTCGGTTAGGATATTATTATTTAAATTTAATAGTTTGTTAGTTTATTTAAGGAGTTTATCGTGTATATGTATGTTATTGTACTAGATATTTTTTTAAATGAAATAAAGTTCCTGATATGATAAATTCGCCACTTGACTGGCATGGTTAAAACATTACCCGAAGGGTTATTCTTGAAAGTTAACAAAATAATTACATACTTACCAAAATAATGACTACGTGTGAAGATCAATGGTCTATGCTGGGAGCACTGACCTCTGCGTCCACAGACAAGCTTTTTAGCGCCTTGGGCCGTAGTGATGTGCAATTAGGGGCTTAGTCGATTACCATAAGAAGATTATACGGTTTTAATCGGCTTAATAGTTTATTGAAGAGATTAGTTTTTTTATCGTTAAACTCTATTTTTTGTAAAGCTGTGTTTGATAGAATTAGCAATGTAAGAAGTGTCAACTTACTGATTAACTAAATATTTTATAATTTTTTTTTTAGATTAAATTATACTAGGTATCTGACGTTTTTTTTTAATTTTTTTGCGAAATGGGCCTGCTCGCCTTTAAGATCTTTTCGCCTTTAACTTTGAGTAGAAAAAACATTCTTAAGCAGTAAGTTTTTTAAATCTTAATTCAGTTAACTTCTTGTAGAAATAAAACCCGACACTTCGTGGTTAGAGACTATCTTTAAAGCAAAAAAGATACAAAATCTACAATAATTTCCCGTTTTTTGTTGTCTTCTATTTTAAGCCCTTCTTCGTGGTTGCGGGTACCGGATGGTCGACCCTCGACCACAAGAGAACGTGGACAAAATTATTGATATCTATGTGTTCAAAGTTTATTTATAAAGAAAATGGCTACAAAATAAAATATGTTTGACTTTAGATTACAAAATCTTAGCAGGACTTTTTCAAGGAAACTTGGTGATCGATATCACTTGTTAATCTTGGTTTTTTTATAATTGCAGAACTGAAAAATACACTCAAATAGTCGTTTGTTAACCGACTTCAAAAAAGGAGGAGGTTCTCAATTCGGATGTTTTTTCAAATTCAGTTCATACCAAATATTTGGCAGCATTTGGTACTGTGATCATTAATCACTTTTGTTTATCGCCAATTTCCCACGAAATACACTAAATAAAACGAATCTCAATGAAATAGTCAATTTTTCAGCTTAACCGTCGCTAATTTAGTCGATTAGCCTAAATCGATTATTAATCCATCCATAGAACCTTCAAGGTTTTTTGCACAACATACAGTAATATTCCGAAATACCACTGCAAACAATGCCTGTTAAAAGAAACTCCTCATAATCTGTCTATTTCTTTACTACTCTGTGACATCAACCATGTATGCATAATTTAATTATGGTTAGGTATAATTAAATTATGCAACAGATAGGTTAACGAAAAAAAAACAATAATTATGTATTTTGACATAATAATTGATAATAAAGGCTTTTTCAAACCTACGCCTCAAGAGACAACAACATCAATTTTATTTGCCTAGCCTTTTCTCAACTACATATGTTGGGGTCGGCTTCCAGTCCAACCGGGTATAGCAGAGTATTTTCCATAGAGTGACTTTCTATCTGACCACCACAACCCAGTTTTTGGGTAATACGATACCCCTTGGTAAGACTGGCTGTCAGACTTTCGGGCTTCTGACGACCCGTAACGACTGTCAAAAATCCACGAATGACTGCCGGGACCAACGACTTTACCTGCTTTCCGGGGTCTTGGTATGTAAAGATGGTCACCCATCCATGGACCAACCGCGGCAAGCGCAGCTTACCCTAATCGATCGCTTAGGTCATTACTCATCAGACATAACAAACATGAAATCCAGACATCAGGTAGCTCCTCAGGCATTAAGGAGACGGAAAACTCGAAATTTTACCTTATAGTGGATTTTCTGCAAATCCTTCTGTTATGTCCCTAAGTGCGTGTTTATAAGTTTATATGCTAATAGATTGTTATCTCCGGTCGTTAACCTCGCGATAAGGCAACCACATAACCACAGGCGGTAGTCTACTGTCGAACTGAATTGTAATGTAATAGAAATTGATAAGGACTTGTTTAAATGCTCCCTCAAACAGGCGCGACACGACACGCGACACAAAGGCACCGTAAGTCGCGCAACAAGCGGTGCCTTTGTGTCGCGCGCGATTATATCGCGTGTCGCGCCGGTTTGGAGGTGCCTTTAGAAAGGACATAAATATATGTGTAATGTTATGTTAGTCTATTTTTGTTAAACGTTATTATGTTATATTATTTATTTATCTAATTTCTAAAACACTTAGCCTAATTCACATTTAGTTTAGTTCACGATTATTTTAGTTCTTGTATTTTAAAGTAACTGATAATTAAGTATCTTTTCGGAGTTGGAAGGCCTCCCACAAGGTGAACCGACAATCTTGTGAAGGCTGCAGGAACTCGTTGGATTGCGAGAAGCACAGAACCGGTCGAAGTGGAGGTGCTTGGGGGAGGCCTATGTCCAGCAGTGGACGTCTTTCGCCTGAAATGATGATGATAATTATTTGTAGGACGCATAAGGCGTAGTTTCATAGATATTTTATTGCTTGGAATGCTTTTATTTTGGATATTATAATCTCAATTACTGCCTCGTTGGTCTAATGATCGCAATACTACTGAGTATAAGGTCCTGGGTTCGAATTCCGGATTGGGTAAAGTTTTATTGGGATTGTGCCCGGCTGGTGGCAATAGGCTCGCCCCCTGTTACTTGGAACATAAACATAATTGACGAAATTTGGGAGTAATAATAAGTAAAATAAAATAGACAACACAACACCTCACAACCACACACCACCCACCAACCACACACCAACCACCAACCACCCACCACCCATCCACCACCACCAGCTCCACCACCCAGCACCACCACCAGCTCCACTAACCACCACCCACCACCACCAACAGCTCCACCACCTACCACCACCACCCACCATCCACCACCACCCACCATCCACCACCACCCACCACCACCACTGCCCAACCCTTAGGGAATTACAGGCGTGATGTTATGATGTCAATCTCAATAGATTAGCATTTTTATACATATAATTTTAGCTAAGTATAAGTAGTAGTACACTATTTGCGCTGTAGCATGGTGCGGGTGACAGTTTCAGTAACATTTCGTTTCACTCTTGAAAGTTGCCGCGATTTACAATTTATGACTTAATATTTCAGTTGTACCACATTCGTAATATATTAAATAATTAATAACTGTAGTAAATTAAATTAAACCCAACCAGAATGTTCTAATCAAGAAATAAAATCAAATTGAATGAAAAATTAAGCAAAGTGTTATGCGTATAACGTAACGCCATAGACGTATTTAGTGATGGGATGTACTGCTACGATGGATAGTCGATATTTTTTATAATAAAAAACGTATATTGTGCGTAGGTCAATTTTTATTTTTAAAAGGTCTAATTATACAACAGAACATTTATAGGGTAAGGTTGCTTAAAAGGTTGCTAAAAAAAAATACATGTTATTCGTCTAAACTCATATCAGAGTCAGGAACATCTGAATTGTCACTCAATTCATCATCTGAATCTGTGACGGATATTATTAACGATGACTCAATTATGTTGTCAATATGTATGTCACGATCCCAATCAGACATAATGTCCCTTTTTGTTTTATTCACGACCTTCGACCAGTCTTCAGGTTGAACATTGTTGATGGCCTCTTGTAATAGGGCCAACATCTTATTTGCCGTAAATGGCGGCGAAGTATTATTTCTTGCGGCGTAACCTAAAAATAAACGAACTTATAAAAAAAAGTATTCAAATAATCATCAATCAGCCTAATCTAGTATCTGGTAATGTTTTTAAACTAGGTACATGCTACGATCGGAAAGCTGATTTTTTTATAAAGCTTCAAAATGGGAATTGAAATTAAAAGCATACCTTTTATTTGGGCCCAAATCAGCTCAATAGCGTTATACTGGCAATGGTAGGGTGGTAGTCGAAGGACCTGGTGGCCTTTTTCTTTTGCCATCTCGTCCAGAGCATAGGTAGGAGTTGGTGGCTTATGGCGTCGGACTAAGGCAATAAGCTCCGTCTTTAACATTTTTATATCTGCTGTAACTCCGTTTTCACTCAGCCACTTCACCAACTCGCTTTTGCGGTTGGATTGGTTTGGGGGTTTATTAACTTGCACCGAATGGTAGGGTGCGTTGTCCATTATTATGGTCATAGGCTCTTTTAAATTGTTTAATAGACCTATGAACCAATCTTTAAATTTTTCGTAATTCATCTCCTCATGATACTCCGTAGTTTTTTTTGACTTAAAAGCCAGCAAACAATCAGGGACGAATCCACTTGCTGTACCTGCGTGACAAATAATAAGGCGTTCGCCTTTGCCTTCCGGCACTTTGGTACACGATTGTGCCGTATCGTCGGTCCAACTTTTACCCACTGTGTGGTTGGCGTTTAGCCACGTTTCATCCAAAAAGACAACTTTGCTCCAATCACTTATGTTTTTGGCCTTCCTTAAAAATCTACATCTTGCTAGGGCAATGTCAGTCCTATCCATAATAATCTTTCTTTTGTTAACTTTTTTGTAAACAAAGCCAATATCTTTTATAACTTGCCGTAGCGAAGTAATACCTCCTTTGAACAAGTCAGCTTCTTTTAATGATTTTAGAAGCTTGAGCAATGTGGGTAGCTCCATTCTTCTATAATAATCATAAATATGATTTCTAATAGCAACCTTAGCAAAATCATCCAAATCTGTGATTGGCTTCACCTTGGTCCGCTTTTTGTTGGGTGTCGATAATTTATTTTCAAACATCCCATCTTGGCCAATTTTCTCACGTGTTATACGCGAAACAGTATTGCGGCCAATATCAAGAGCTTCGGCTACTCGTTCTACAATATGATTCAATGGTAACAACGGTCCATTATTTTGTTGTTCTCTTTCAAAGTAGTCTCGGAGGCGAACAACAAGCTCCCTGGCCTGACTACCCAAAACAGTTTTTTTTGTATGCTTAGGCATGGTAATAACAACAAACTCAACAAACTTATAACAAATAACAATTTAACAAAAATGAAAACAAACAATGAAATCGTAATACGTGTCACATTAAGTCACAATATAACGCGCTTGCACTCGTACTCGCACTCACAGCATCGCACGGGTAAACAACATGGCCGCCGCGCCGATGCACCATAGAGCAAAAATGTTGTCACGAAAAAAAAAACATAAACCCGATTTTGATTATTTTATATAAGTACAAAGATAATTATGTAGCCATAAAACATTTATATTGACAAGTTTATACACGTAGCACACACGTAGTTACACTGCACAACTGAATAATACACTAATTTTCATAACAATATTAAAGAGAACTAGATTCACGCTGCGAGTATCGTTAGCGATAAAAATGAATTGCATAACCTCACATCCCTACGTGGTACTGACAAATGTCAACGTCATACGGGCAACTGTCACCCGCACCATGCTACAGCGCAAATAGTGTAGTAGCGGTAGTTTCAAAGATAACCAGAAACAAACAGGTACTGTGTAAATAATAAAACAAATAAAACATGTAAACAGTAAGACATAAATGAGTTTCACAAGTAGTTACCATAAAATATTGAGCAGCCAGTTAGACTTTATTACATACTATACTTACAGTTTTTAAACACTACTTGTAAATTAAACTTACCCACAAACAAAATAAATTAATGTTTTTCTTTTTTGTTTCAGATCTTCGAATAAGACTTCCATATTATATTGAAAGGTAAATATATTAACCAAATATCTCGCTTAATCAGCCTAATCTGTTCCCACTGCTGGGACACAGGCCTCCTCTCTGTGGGAGGAAGTGGGCTGTAATCTACAACGCGGGCCCAGTGCGGGTTGGTAGATGTCACATGTCTTCGAATTTGTGATTCATAGACATTTTTAAGCCAGTTTTCTCACGATGTTTTTCTTCTCCGTTCACTTTACCACACATTTAATTATGTATAAATATGAATAAGTACCGATTTTTGTTGTTGAACGACCCGAAAAAAATGGCTTTCAGGACTTTCATAGACTAACGAAATCGTACCGTGTCAGCTGTTTTGTTGGGCTTTAGTTGTTCGGTATAACAACTGGGGCTAGTTAAAATTTGAATACGCGAAAGAGATAGTTAACTTATATTTGTCTCGTTTACCTACTCTTACTTTTGTATATAGTAAGATTGTCCTGCTCAGATTATTATTATACATAACTACTTGGCCAGAGGCATCGCCTTACAACGTGGTAATGCCGCCAGTCTCTTGGGTACATTACCAGTCGACAGCGATGCGAATGAATTTTTTGACGCAATTTTTTAGTTTCTATATAGTTTTAGTTAAGTTAGGATTTAATTTTGTTATTTTTAGATTTGGTTAAAGTAAAGTTGTATATATTTTGGTTATTCTCCGTTTGTTTGTTAGTTATAACAATGTGCATTGTTGGTTATATACCTCTATTAAAAGGATTCAGTAGATATTATAGATAATATATTTTGTGACTTGCTATCGAAGATTTTTTTATAGTTTTCCTAATGAATCTCAGTTTAAATTTTTACTCATATTCACTATACATTTTGTGCAATTTTCTCCAATATTACTGAATGCTTTGCACACAACCAAAGCCCACTCTCCAATAAATAAACTAAAGCTTTTAAAACGAAAGCTCCGCAGAACCGACGTCATACTTCCGTCAACGGAAGTTACGCCATGACAGTTGTCTATTGAATATGCGCTATTAGATTATGTAATAACTAAAGTTATTGTTAATAGATAGTTATTGTGTGCGTGACATGGTTGATAAGTTGTGTGTGGCGCGAAGATGGGCGGCCATTTTGTGGTGACGCCATTTTATTTTTGAAACGCTATTATGTAAAGGTTCCTAAGTTTAAACATAAAGTTCCTTCCGGTGTAATTCCTTGCTGGTTTAGCGGTCGCAAGCGTTACTGCTGTACATGAAGTCTCGGGTTCAATTCCCAGGTCGAGAGGTGTTATTGAGTTTTTCTTAAAAGGATTTAAACTTGCGTTTAGGTCCTGTAGTCGGGGGACTACAGGTCCTAAACGCAAAAAATACAAGTTTTATAATGCCTAAAAGTATATGATCGACTGCAGTAAACAAAATCAGAAAAATATATGATATTCTTCAGGATATATGATAGTTAGATAGTCTGTTGAAAACATAATACAACTAATTTGATATGATAGAAAAAAAATCATCAAGATACCTCTAAAAACTTTCTTTTTACAATAAAATTCATTCTAATATACATACAATTATTCTGATTTTTTGTCAGAATATTCTACAAGCAACATACTAAAGCACTAGTGTTTTAATTTTTTAGTCCAAACAATATATTTTTTTGTAAATAGGTGTTTGCATCATATTTTGCAATAAATTACCAGCGTTGTGTCATCGCGCTTCTCTTTCTTTTCTATGCAGTCCGACAGTGACCGCGCTCTAAGTCATGTAGTCCCCTTATAAGTAATTCGCGAGACACAGGTACATTAAATTATCGTCTCTCGATCAAAAATGCACTTCTCGATTCTCGCGCCAATCTCTTCATCTGAACATAATCTTACCGTTCCATTACCGCACATTTCCTTACTACAGACAATATTTCACTTCCTAACTATTGTTGAATAAAAGTTTAACTTCTAAGTTCCTACTTAAACTGTATTGAGGTAAGCAGACTAATGAGTTAACTATTATACTTACTAACAAAACCATCAAGCAATCATTATCATTAGATACACATCATCATTGGTGCCTTTCAACCACAGAGTAATGTGAACCCTTTAGGGACATTATCATGTGTGTCAGAGTCAGAGTAGGGTACTTAGAATATTGAGTAGGGTTTTCGATTCTGAGGAAATATGGAAATGTTGTGTGGAAAGTTTAGTTTAGTGATAAGTAGGTGTTCGTCAGAAATAATCTGTAAGAATGCATCAGTCAGTGTATCAGAGTTGTGTCATTAGATAATTTACAGAGTGGTAAGGACATTGACGCAGAACCAGTTACCAATAGATTCAGTCCATAATTCTGAATCCCCCCACCCGTATGCAAGAACGCAGGCGTTCATTAATTCACTAAAAACGAAAAACTTCGCAAGCAATGGGAAATATTACTGAAGGCTGCAAGTGTCGACCTCAAGATGACCTGCTTCTCACACAGATAGCTGTACGTCGCTAGCTCCTGCGTCACCAGTCCTGACTCTCTTCATGTTTTGGTTGGTTGTTAGTTTAGTATATTGTGGCGTCTTGCGATTTCCACGCGATCGAAGTGGCGGACCTTTTTTTTTTTTGTTGTCGGGGAGAAACCTTTGAAAAGGCACCCGACCTCCGAGGAGGGACGTCGGGGAGTGTGGGATTTTTACCTCACTAAAACCGACCCGGTGATCACCATCAGCACATAGGGGTGGTCCCGGTTTCTCTTAAGAGACCAATTCCGGAACCCCCCCCCCCCCCCCCGTAGCTATAAAATTATTTCATTATAGATCTCAATGAAAACAGGAGCCATCATGCAAGACCGGCTAAAACAAAAAAAATCCCTATCATTATCTACTTGAGCACACCAGTAGATCAAGCATCAATAACAAAACGGAATTATTCCGCGGAATTTGTACGTTTCGTTGAAGTATGTATAACAAAAACTTCAGTAGTTAGTGCATGTTCGATTTAATTGATCGAACACAGTTTCCGACTTTCATTTAGCGTTAAATGCTATGAAAAACGAATCAGCAGGCGCCTTGAATTACATAGTAAAGTACAGTAGGTTAAGAGCGTTTACAACATACGGCATTTCATACAAACTTTCAAGCCCTTGTTTTTGAAATGAATGACCGATATTAATGAAACTTCATACGCATAAGCAGGATACAAAGGTCTAAAAAGTGACTTAAGAACAATTTGAAAAAGTTGACTGGTCTTTGATCTCTGTTTATATTTGAGAAAAACTAGGTCGAAGCCAAGTGATATAGTTTATCAGTCTTCAGTTGATCAGAACTAAATTATTGCTACAAAAATACAAAATACTCTGTTATAAATCTTCAATAAAATAAGTTAAAAATAATTAATTTTAATTTATAAAAATCTAGATTACAATCAAGCTTCATAGTAACCCAGTTTCAATTCAATCGTTCATTTTCATAGTAAACAAAAGCCGATCATATGGAACACAATTCCGACTTAGATTACTAACTTTATTATACTATGGCATTGTTTAGTTTTTCATCAACATCATAATAGACGCCTGTTTTATTGTATTTCTGATTGACTTTTATTGTTAAATGAGGTTGTATGATTATTCAAATTAGATGCTTTGAATGGAAACTATCACTTTCTTTGTATCCTACGATAAATGAAGGGGCATAAGGGACATGTTGTGAGGAAAGTTTTAAGTATTAAAATAGAGTGGAAACCAAAGAAACGATAAGATAATTTATTTACGATGGATAAAAATAAATGAATGTGTTAAAAATGATAGCATCGTCTGCCTAGCCTTTTCCCAACTATGTTGGGGTCGGCTTCCAGTCTAACCGGAAGCAGCTGAATACCAGTATTTTACATGGAGCGACTGCCTATCTGACCTCCACAACCCTGTTACTAACGCAATGAATGTTGTTGTTGTTGTGTTGTTGTTGTTCCTGTACGAGTCGCAATAAATACTTTTTCTTTCTTTCTTTCTTTCTTTCTAACTGTCAAAATGAAACCCATTGCTACTGATAGTATGTTACGAAATTGCCCCGCGGACTGTGAAATTTCTTAAAATTACGAGAATTGCCCCTCTAGAGTTAAGGCTCCTTCAAACAGGCGCGACACGACACGCGACACAAAGGCACCGCAAGGCGCGCAACGAGCGGTGCATTTGTGTCGCGCGCGATCATATCGCGTGTCGCGCCTGTTTGTAGGTGCCTTTAGTCGTGCACTGTAGGCCGTAAAAACAAATGCCTTTTTAATATATTCATTTCTGCTTTTACGTACATTCGTATAGCGAGGTTATAAGTAAAAGTATATCTGTCTTCCGTCGAAGCTTAATAACCCATTGTTATTCGTTAGTCACGCTTTTAACACGACGATTCCTAATGTTTTGCTCGCCAGTGTATTTGTACGTGACTTCGAATAGAAATGGTTTCTTTTGGTACGATTATACGAATGCGAGCCCCGTGGGGTTTCGTATTACTAAATGTTTAAAATCTTTCTTAAATCAGCTGATGTAAAGTTGGACATTTTTTCCTTACAGAACTGTTATAGTAGAGTTCTGAGTCTCGTGACTTTATAGTAGGTTTATAGAACGTTTTTGTGCTAAAATGCGTTTATAAATACCTAACAATTTTTGACAACGAGACTTTAGCAAGCCTTTAGATGTTCCATAACTTATTATGAATAAGACCGTCAGTTTTTTAAAACATAGTGAACCTGCCAAAATGAAGCATGTGTCTACTGACTCGACAGTAAACGGTCTAAATAAAAATAATCTAAACTAATATTATACACCCTTACATTTGATCGTTTTAATCCTTAAAATGGGTCATTATACTCATCATTATGAACAACTTTTACTATGGGACCAATCCTGAAATCGTGAAAAAATAAATGTTGCTCCATACATTATGTCGTATGTATGTGAAATCAAGTGTTTGGCAAAAAAGTGGGGAATGTACGTGAACTTTGTGCCCCCATTCTAAATAAAGGGGGCAACGCACTGCCCCGGGGCACGACTTATGACACAATAAACACGAGAAAAAGAAACGCCAAATAAAATAAACAAAAAGATCCATTGTGCGTGTCCGCTTGTTCCGTGCCGGGTGACGAAATATTACGTGTCTTTTAACGTTTACGATTTTGTCATCTAGATTGTAAAGTTATTTAATATTAATTTTGAGGTGTTTGGTGACCGGAACAGCAAGGGTTCACAACAGACCTATTCAATGTTGCTTTCAAGTATTGGTCCTTGCACTTTTATTTTAACGTAGATATTGAAATACATACAGAAACTATGTAGTAGCAGGTGTCTAAACCTACCTATTAAGTAACATAATTTTAAAAGTTTTATAAACATTGACATTGGAATATTAATTAGTAATTACACACTACGTGGCTTATCTAAATAATGATTAGCGACTATTTAAGCAACGATAATAAATAAAAAGGTTGAAATCAAGTAAGTCAGACTTCTTATTTAACAATTATTTCTAAAACTAGACGTAGGTACATATCTTCGAGCTCCTAAACAATCACCCCACCTGATAATTAAAATAAAATTACACCATTAAAAAAAGTAAACAGACAAGTAATAATAGCACTAATTGTCGAACAATTAAGTATAAAGTTGACCGCCACCTTACGTCACCGTTACCGGTAACTGTAGAGCTAACGGCGCACGCGCGGCAATTTTAACATTATTAGTTGGCGGGTATAAAGCTACGCTCACACGACACTGTCATCACCAACTGAAGATGCGTTGGTGTTGTCACAATTGTGTGAAAATGCACTTCAGTGGAAAATAAGGAAACGCTTTGACGATGATATCGTCATCGTTTTAGATATAATTATACAGAAGCTGTTGGTGTACCGTTGTAACAAATAAATAAAGCTTTAACGATGACACATGCCATAATGCCGGTTAGGTATATGCCGGTTTATGAGCCACAAGATACAAGTGACACTTAGTTTGTGGCTCATTGAATTTGGCTAAACTGTATTGTTACTCTTTGGTTAATAAACTTTATTTTTATTAGTTAGATTCTAGATTTAAAACTATTCAACCTTTTAGTACATAACTTATTAAAATTCAATTATCTACTTTTTTGTAAAGCACCATGTAGCCAGGATTATTTGTTATTTTAATCAATGCTTGCCTGTTCTGTATGAGACCTTTCCACTGCAATGGAACAATTAATAACGTATATAATGTTATTTCCATTCATTTTAGTAAAGGCATGTACTGAATAAACCCTTTGTAATGTTTCTGCCAATGTTCCCAGAATTCATCTCATTTTCCTTTAAAATACAGAAAATGCGCTGTCCCCACAATCAAGTTTTTCTAAACGAACAGACAGCTGTGCTGCTGGGGAGTTTGTTGCGCTACTTCTTCCCAGCTCATGCACAGGGAAGTGGTGAAGAGCGGGCGTTTTGGAGGACTGTCTTATGATAAATGATAAATGATAATATGTAATTTTGACGTTCAAAAAGTGCTGATTCTCAGTTTGAATAAACGCCTTTTGATTTTGAAATCATTAAGTTTATTCAATTACATCGGTGATTCCGGTACCGTGTGACAGTACCTTAACCCTTTAGTTACGTGTAACCGTTGACACAGTTGATTTATACGCTCGTGTCGAAAAGAAAGAAAAAGTAGTTACATGTCGGATTGTCGGATAATTGTAGGGAGGCAAAACGGTACTGACATTTAGTACGGTCATGTTGATAATTGGTTTTGGCAGTTAGGTACCCTTTTCAATGTCGTAGGGTAATTTTACGGATTGGATGGTGGTCTTATATTATTGAATTGTAAATGTACAGACGCCAGCACATCAAGCTACTACAATCTGTCAAATTTATTTCTAAGATTTTCAGCTTTATCGCTAAAATAAAAGGTTCAAAGTTGATTGGGAAAATTTGACAGTTTCGGGTAGCTTGATGTGCTGGCGTCTGTACCTTGATTATGTAAAGATTGATTATTAGTACAGTACCCGGCGATAAATATTGCACATCGACCTTTGGAAAGAGACAATCGGCTAATTTCGGCTTCGCAGAGCGTTATCTCTGTTGCACGAAATACAAACAGTCCGGTATCTATTAGGAGCTGTTAAAACAATTATGATTTGCTTCTTTTGATAATTATTTTTATTCTTTGTATAAAATGGTTTTGTGTAAAAAGGTCGATGTGCAATATTTATCGCCGGGTACTGTATATTGCTTTTAATACGGGAAAAGGAGAAGAAAAGCGTAAGCATAATTTTAAATTATTCAATGTCTCCATTTAGGGGTAAATTGTTTTCAACACAACAATTTCAATTTCTAGCTTCTTACATAATTTTGAATTGTTATTTCGACGGTACTTCTTTGGAGCTCAGAAGAAAGACTATTCTTTGGCTTTAAGTAGATATACTATATGATTGCGTTCTCATGTGGCACCAACCTGAAAACCTCATCCAACCCATTCTTCTTCCACACATAAGCAGAAGATGGAATAGAATAGAAGAATAGAATAGAATACTCTTTATTATGTACACCATATAAATTACAGACATAAATATAGAAACTGTACAAAGGGTGACACAATGGGCGATCTTATCGCTGAGAGCGATCTTTTAAAGACAACCTTAGGATGGATTTAAAAAGGGGAAGGACAGACAAATACTGTAGGTAGTCCGCGGTGTAACATTTACATAATACAATAAATACATACATATAGTATAACTACACTATATTCCACAAATCTATATCCTACATCAGCTCAGCTTATCGCAGTCTACTGCTGGAAGCCTGAAAGCCACTCTAAGGCTGCGTCACAACACCCTGTCGTCCGCCTTCCGCATCCAGGCTGTCCCAGACACCTTCTTGAGGTCGTCGGTCTCACACAACGCTATATCCTACACAATAATAATACGGCCCCTCGTACGCCTTCCAAAGGACCGGGACCCCATGGCCCCGAGATATGTGAAATGAAAAAAAAATAAAAATAATAATAATAAGTAGTTTATTTATAAAAAGGGGGATACATTTACAATGAATAGCTTAACAATTAAAATAAAATAGCGCACAGTTGCTAATTTGCCTGAACTAGGTTGAATGACACCAATACCACAGCCGAGCAACATTCACGTCTGAAGCTCAGCAAACAATGCGGTAGAACAATGTCGTAGAACAAGGCAAGTCGGTCATTGCGTTCTCACTGTCAGTAACACTTTATAGTTTCATGTCTTAACTGGTGAAAACGTGCTTGATTAGGAGCCGGAAGACTGGAAGCTGACCCCAATTAAGTTGGGAAAAGGCTGGGCAGATGATGATGAGGTAGACGAGTGTGATCTATACGATTATGAAAGAGGTAGTGAGTTTGTACACAGGGAGTAATTTTCGGAACTACTGATCCGCTTCCGAAAATTCTTTCACTAATGAGTAGAGCTACAGTATTGCCGAATGTAATAGGATATATAACAAGAAATTTCACGCGGACGAAGTCGCTGGAAGAAGCTAGTATTGACTAAACCTTTGGTCTGGAAAAGGCTACTGAACGGAGTATAGAAATGGTTTCAAGTTTGTGCAAACCCGTGTCTGTATAAAAAAAAAGTTCAATCTCCCATTAATCAAGCTAGCCTCAAGATGGATTGTTTGTTTGTCTTTTAGATTTAGTTAATTAGGAAAGTGAGGAGAGTCAGAACCCTCTCAATTTATATGTTTTAAGTAAGATAATCGAAATAAATCTTTCACTCCTTATTACTACATAACATAACATCACGCCTTGTTCAGCCGGAGGGGTGGACAGAGGTGGACCCATTGTAAATATGTGAGCACCTTGTATCACATAATTAATTTATCTGTCAAGTCTCCATTTTTAATTCTTTTACCTATTATGGTACAGTAATTTTATTCTCGGTGCATCGTCTTCACATATAATTACATAATTAATGTGCAAAAAATATTATAAAACATTATAAAAGAGCAACGGTGGAGTTTCTTGCCCATTCTTCACCGTAATTATGAAAACTACCTTTTGAAAGAGGCGACTGGAATCAATTATATTTAATTGTAAATTTTGACGTTCAAAAGTGCTTTTTATGTGCTCACCCATACTCATATTATAAATGCGAAAGTGTGTCTGTCTGTCTGTTACCTCTTCACGCTTAAACCGCTGAACCGATTTCAATGAAATTTGGTATAGAGATATTTTGAGTACCGGGAAAGGACATAGGATACATTTTATCCCGATATTCCCTCGGGATTGAAACTTATGCGGGTAAAACCGCGGGGCGCAGCAAGTTTGAAATAAATAATAATAATAATGTTTATTTTTTTCCACAAATAATAATACTTATAAAACTAACACAAATGCTTTGACTTTGGCACCCACATTTCGCCTGTTATGTATAAGTTTGATTAGCAATTGGCTCGCCCCCTACTACATGGGGAGATAAGGGGGAGGCCATTAACAGGGCACAAATCCAGACTTTGGACTGCTACTGAGAAATTCCAGACAGAAAACATGATAACACGCCGACCCGGGAATTGAACCTAGGACCTCTTGCTCAGCAGTGGCGTGTGCG
This sequence comes from Luperina nickerlii, assembly GCA_963855955.1. Taxonomy (NCBI): domain Eukaryota; kingdom Metazoa; phylum Arthropoda; class Insecta; order Lepidoptera; family Noctuidae; genus Luperina; species Luperina nickerlii. The sequence continues at coordinate 2,598,418 of OY979682.1, read as the reverse complement.
ACCACTAGACCGACGGGGCAGTCCTCATTACTACAATAAACAATCTAATCATAGTAAATACCTTACCACTCAAAGTGAGAGTTTTAACAACACAGTCTGCGGTTAGCACCGTGTGTTAGTTATTATTACGAAAGTTTCCTATTGTATAACGTAGTCCGAATTGTGTGATCATCATCTGCCTAGCCTTTTCCCAACCATGTCGGGGTCGGCTTCTAGTCTAACCAAATGCAGCTGAATACCAGTATTTTAGATGAAGCGACTGTGTGATATCATTAAAATCTAGATCATAGTAAAGGTGTATATAGCATAGTTGTCACGATGAGGCCAAAAACAATAACAGCCTCACGGGCAATCTTCAAGGTTAAGCAACGCTTACCGAGGTCGGTCCGTGGATCGGTGACCATCCATTACATACTGAAACACCTACGTGCCTCGGAGAGCACATCAAACAGTTGGTTCTAGTTATCATTCGCAGATCTTTGATAATCGTTACGGGTAGTCACCCGAAAGTCTGACAATCAGTCGTGCCAAGGGGTTTTGTGTTACCCAGTAACTGGGTTATGCAGGTTACATAGGCAATCGCTTCATGTAAAATACTGGTATTTAGCTGTATCAGGTTAGACTGGAAGCCGACCCCAAGATAGTTGAGAAAAGTCTATGCAGATGATTATGAAGAATTATATTTTATACATGTCATGTACACTCTGTAGTGAAGGTTTTCAGACTTTCGTGAATAAATTCAAGGTATAGATTAACATATATGATTTGATACTTAAATCTACGACCTTAAATACCCGCAGGTTCATTACCAACGTAATATGTAACATAAATAAAGCAAGATAATGTCTGTATAACGTGATGCACTCAAGGCGTTTCCGATTGAGATAGTGAGAAAGTATCAAAATTCTTTTTATCAGTTAATTGCACAATACAGGGCTATGGCATAATCAAACCAAGATGGCGACCAATAGTTACGATAACAAAACAAAGTATGAATTGGTGGACTTTTTGTTTTTAGTGAAAAAGTTAATTAACTATTTTCTGGTTTGAGTTTTTTTTAATTCGATTGCCATTTTTACTGCAATGTTGATTGATACATTTTTTTTATCGATTTCATATATTATAGCATCGGCTGATGCTATAATATTTTCACTACTGGGACAGCCCTCCTCTCAGTGTCAGGAAGTGAGCCATAATCCACCACGCAGGCCCAATGCGCGGGTTGATAGATGTCACATGTCTTCGAATTTTTTGGCTCTAGGACATGCCGGTTTCCTCACGACGTTTTTCTTCACCGTTTTGAGAGCAGTGGTGATGGAATAATTTACACAAAGTAAGCCTGTCTGGGTTTGAAGCTACGACCTACAACTCGTAAGTCGCGGACGTTACCACTGCGCCACCCCTGCTTATTGGGCCCCTACCTCTCCGATTTCATATACCTAGGCTATAGCTGGGTGTCATTTTGGGCTTTGGGCCCAACTTTGTATGAAACGTGCCTGGTCTCCTTATTGTAGGTATGTTTCTAGAAAGAAAAGAGAATGAAAAGGTATTTATTGTGACTCGTAGATCACAAACGAAACTAAACACAGCAAAATAAAAATCCAAGTTATATAAAAAAAAAGTAACCAAAGGAAAATGAAACGGAAAGTCCTATACGAGGCCAAAAGGCTCCTATCTCAGCATGATGCTGCGACATTTCAAAATTAAATGACGCTGCGCTGGTATTTTGATAGGGCCCGCTGTGATGTCAAGGACAGTTACAGAACAAAATAAACATTAAGTAAAATAATAGCAAATAAAAAAAAATGTTTTTTTTAATCTGCGCCAGACGTAACCTCATTACTTGTCTATGCCTTAAGTGTCAGAGGCTGGTGTGGTTCTAGGGTTTCATTAAACTTTATGATAATAACGTTTCTAATAACGTGTTCAAGTTAATAGCTTATTAAAGCTCTGTGTTGGCGTTGTATCGCCGAACTGTTATTATCCTCACAATCATGTCATTCCAACCTACACGTATTCGGTAATTGAGCTCTGAGCTAGATTAACTACACCTTCGCAGATATCTAAGGGATAAATTTTACAGTTTATAATTGCTTATTTTTTGTCTGTTTGTTGCACATAGAATATTGTATATAGCACATAGATCATATAGTGACGAGAGCTTGAACCGGTTTTCTTTATATGCTTGCAAAGTTTTGTGCTTATACAAGGGTGTGAAAAACTTTGTAGTCAAGCCTCATTCGTATAAAAATAACTGAAAATCCCTCCCGAAAGCTTACTGAAAGTCGGCAATGTCCTAAACAGCTGTCAAATATTTCGCAGTTTTGATGAATTATTCAATATTACTAAAAAAATATGAAATATCGCTCTGTGTTGCAATAAAATATTATTTATGATTTCGACCCTGACGGTTTTAACTTTTCTTGCACTTTTTCGTTATTGGACTTTAGAAAAAATAACATGACTGTTTGAAACATAACAAGTTTATTCATGTGCAATAATAAATCTTATCCAAACCTGAAACAGAAAAAAAAATAGAGAGAAGAATAAAAAGGAGAACAGAATAGAGAGAATAGAAAAAATAGAAGAATAGAGAATAGGGGAATTGAATAGAGTATAGAGGCCTTTGGCCTGCAGTGGAACATCTCAGGCTTTTAATAATAATATATTTAATTAACTAGCAGCGCCCCGCGGTTTTATCCGTGTAAGTGTCGAGCCTATGTGTTAATCCTAGTTATAAACTATTTCTGTGCCTTTCATCTAAATCCGTTTAAGCCGTTTGTGCGTGAAGAAGTAACAAACATACACACACACTCACAAACTTCGCCTTTATGGTATTAGTGTGATACTAGCTGCGTCCCGCGGTGTCACCCGCATAAGTGTCAATCCCGTGGGAATATCGGGATAAAAAGTAGCCCATAATATGTTAATCCAGGGTGTCAGCTACCTCCATATAAAATTTTAGCAAAATTGGTCCAGCCGTTTGAGCGTGAAGAAGTAACAAACATACAAACACACACTCACAAACTTTCGCCTTTATAATATTAGTGTGATAGTAGGAAGTAGGATAATAAACCTGAAATAATTAATTAACCCTTGGGGTTAAATATATATTTTAAACATTCGTCATGTAATAAAAAAATTGCAAAGCGATTTTACTGCTTGATGATCCGTCAATAAATATGAAAAGGCTTTCGTCCTAAAGTTGTACAATCACCACAATCTCAAAGAGAATGTGGATTACAAACATAATCTTAAAACAAAAAAAAATCTAGCTCTATTAACCTGAATTTCAACGGTCCATCGCTCGCTACAGTAACCATTATTAGACACAAGTAATTTATAGAATTATTTCTATTATTACGGTATGTGATGGCCGCTATTACTTTTAATACGCTGTGTGTTTTAGCGGTAAATGTATTAAATGGATAGACAGGTGGACTGATAGATTAGAATGTCCCTTCTCTTCTATTAAATGTTGTACGTGTTGAAAAGGGGGCATTAAATGTCGTTACGTCAAGTGGTTTTAATAAATAAGAATTATAATTTTAAGTGATGACGATGCTCCTATAATAAAATTAGTCTACCACAAAAGGTAAAAATAATTAATAATGAAGCAATGACAGGTAAATCAATTATGTGATAGATACACGGTGCTCACATATTTACAAATTATTTACAAATATTGTAAAAGTGAGATGATTTTCCTAGAATTTTAACAAGTGTGTGAGTTACTGTAGTCACAGATTGTAAAAATCAATGTCATAATTAAAAAAAATATATATAAATTAAATTAGCAACCAGCTTGATTTTGTCTAGACTCTAGATTGTCGTATGGAGCAGGACCAGCATGTTTCCAAGCATCATCTTGGATATAATCCGCTAATTTGTAATATCCTTGTTTGCAAAGTGTACTTTTAAAGGTTTTTCACAAAGGTTGCCCGAAATTTTAATTACCCGGGCTATAAAAGTAATCGATGCCTTATCGCCTGCAAGCATTGTTACTTGGTCTTGTTCAAGATGGCTCCTGAAATTGTCTTTAAAATAGCTAGGCCAAAATCAGTTGGTTATTCGAGAAGTATCCATAGATACTCGTTTTTTCATCCGTAATCTAACCAACTCCTTAGAAACTAGAAACTCAGTCTTCTACGGGTTTCTAAAAGCAATGTTTACTTCACTTAGGTACCTACATTATTTTGTCTTCAAATCGTAAGTCTTCTAGAACCAAGCCAGAAGTTTTGAGAAACCGTAGGAACAGCAGAGTTTTATAGTCACTTGAGTTTAAAAGTGCGTCAAACGCGATCTTCAAATCGGTGTATCACCTAACGGTGTCCCAACCGGTGCTCTGCCAAATGCTAATACAATACAACTGTAATGTACATTTGATTTTATTTTCGTGATGCTCCATTGTGGTTTCAGGTTGATCGCCCAAAACATGGCTATTTCTTTCAGAATTTGAGAAAATTAAAAAATCTTCATATATTTTTTAATTTTTGGATCGCGTTTGTTTGGTTAAATAATGCAAATAAGAAGTTCGCTGGGTGCGTTTATTTAAAGTGGTTAATTAAAACACGTTGTTTAAAGTTAAGAGACGTTTAATCATCAAACGTTAATCATTACTTAACTTTAAGCAACTTTTATAAATAAACTCCCAAGTGTTTAAAATAAATAATCGCGTATTCACACCTCTTAACGATTCGAAAATAAATATGTTTAGAAAATAAACAGTACAGTTATTGCGTCCCAAATACCTACGGGCAATCACTAGCTTGGAGCCCCAAAAAACCGCGAGCAACCACATTCAAATTATGAAGTAAAGACAATTACAGGTTGCCCAATTGACTCACCTAATGTCGTTACAAGAGTGTTGGTTGTTGGCAACCAATTACAATGAACCCAAGGCCGGTTGATGCAACCACGCGTGAGATATTTTTTATTAGCATGATTTTCACCGTTCTTTTGGTCTTATCGCAGTTTAAATATTTGGTTTTTTGTAATATGTTATTAAGATAGTAAATGGCGCATCTTTGTTTTGCTGTGTAATGAAGGTCTTGTTTGTAATGAAAGTGAAGTGATAATTAGGGTCATTTTGACCTCTCAAGTGGGTTTTTAAGATTGAAAGTTTTATTACGTAAGATAGGAAAACGCAACGAAGATCTGGGGGCCTAAAAATGCCACTTTGGCAGAATCATAAAAGGATAACATTATGAATCATAATATGGCGAAGACAGTTCGTGTTTTTCTTTTTTCGCTGCACTACGTAGGTATAATCAAAGAGATTGGGATTGAATTTGGATTGGATTGATTGGTATTTTAGCACAGATAAAAAAAAAATACTGAAAAATCCTTCACCAATGGGATTTGATACGATTAACTTAACAGTTAACTGTCCATTATGATTCATAATGTTATCCTTTTATGATTCTGCTAGAGTGGCCTTTTTAGGCCCCTGGGCCCTAGTTCACTAATTCCTTACGTCGTAATCGCGTCAATTCCTTACCTAATCACGACATCTGCTATTAATGTATTCTCTATGACTCAATGGCGTGGTTTGAACTGTCAAAATACATGTCATGTTGTCCGTACGGTTGACATTTCGATTCCTTACCGTTAAGGGCGTTTACGCCGTACGGCGTTTCATACGAACTTTCAAGGCCTTGTTTTTCGAAATGAATGAACCGATTTTAATGAAACTTCATAAGGATAAGCAGGATACAAAGGTCTAAAATAAAATAGAGATCCATGCAGACTTGCATTGCTGGATACTCCTAAGTCAGCCAAGTATGCAAAAAGTTTCCTAGTCATGTGTATACGCATTTATAACAAAATTCCTAAAGAAATGAAATTGTTATTTAATATTAATTCATTTAGAAAGAAATTATTAAAATGGTTGAAAGAACATATGTTTTATTACATTAATGATTTTCTTAACAAAAAACTTTAAAGTTCTGACTTTTGACATTGCGGATACTGCTGAGAGACAAATATTGTAACATTATTGTGTGGACTTTAATATCTGTGACATTGAACAACAATTATCTAATAATTATTATTTTGCATGCATTTTATACATAACCTGTATAGCTAAACATGTGGACTTAAGAATAATATCTGACTGTAACAACTTTATACCATGTTTAAGGCAAATAAAGATTTATCTTATCTTATCTAAAAAGTTACTTTAGTACATTTTCGTTGAACAGCGGCACACATAAAATGGCAAACGATCGCAATGCTTTTTTTTTCTGACAGTTCAACAAAATTCATTGCGTTATTTACGTTGTTGAGCTGACGTATTTTGCAAACCTATGAAGCAATGGATTAGGAATTTCTTCAAAATCCTCGGTTTGTGATTGACAGTCTGATACGCCATTACTGCTGTGCTGATTTTGGCTAGCAGTGCATTCACGAACTCAAAACTATACAAGGTCAAATTAAATTAGCTAGCAAAACCCTGCAGACTTCTGTGTAAACTTCACAGAAATCTAAACACGGTAAAATCGATATCTAAACACTGTAAAACACAAAAAATACAGATCTTCTTAATTACCTACTTCAAATTTTATGGTCTGGCAGTTTGAGTAATTTTTGTGGCCTACCCAAATGTCCTTTCTTTGGTATTGTTCGTCGGATCGTTGAGCTCCTTAAGTCTTGAGTTGAGCTGCACGATTTCTGACAAATGCGTGCACTGACTGGACAGGTCCTCTCAATCTGTGTGGTTCTTTCCTCAAAAGACCATCTCAGACATCGACCTACATGGTCTTCATATAACCTGACCAAGATTATGTCTGGACTTTAAAAGAGACTATGACCTCTGAGTTTGTTTCGGCCTTTCTTCTCAGAGTAGTCAGATAGGAAACGCCGACCTCATTTAGTTTAAAAAATATGATTGACGTGTAAAAGTGTTTGTACAAACCTACTTACAAAAACAAAATCATTTATCATTTATCAAATACCTACAGTACCTACAACAGGGCAGGTCATTGTCTCCAGAAAAAAAACATCAAAGCTTTTTCTTTATTTTATCTGTTTACAAATCGGTACCTATCACGGCTGTGGAGTTTCGCTAGATAAATAAATTTGAACCTATATAGGTAGGTATGTAGATTTAAAATAAGCTGATATGATCAAGACAACACATAACATCGTTTTCAAACTTGTGAGCCAAGGGGCCCAACCTTGCGATCTATTAACATTTGAAACCGCTAAATACTTTTACTTAGCGCTATTACAATAAAGTAAAAACTATTTAAACAGCGAGCCTATTAGGTAACAAGTTGCGTCTACTAAATATTATCGTGGAATCTGCCAACTGTGCAACTTTGTATTCGATCAACGAATACTAATAACCACATGTGCTGAATGCCATTTGATGCGCATTGTTGAAACAGGGCAATCTGAAATGTGGGTGGAATTTTAATAACAGTTTTATTTACTGCAGTTGTTTATTTTGGTCATCAAAATACTAAAGTTTTAAGATATATTTCTAACTAGCTTCTGCCCGCGACTTCGTCCGCGTAAAATTTCGTGTTTCCCCGACCCACCCCATCGCATCGCATCGCATCGACCTTTTTTTTGCTGATCTCCTGAGAGTCCTGCTGTGATGTTAAATAACCTATAGGCTTCCTCAAGAATCGAACTATCAAATGCAAAAAGAATTTTTCAAATCCGACTGCACTGCGACGACAGTTTCAGAGATTAGCGTGTTCAAACAAACAAACATACAAACTCAGCTTTATTATTAGATTATAATAGATTTATCATATTTTCCAAGTCCTTATCCTTCTACTTTCGTTAGATCTTTTTAGGTTCCATACCCAAAGGGTAAAAACTAAGACTCGTCTGTCCGTCTGTTACCAGGCTGTATCTCATGAACCGTGATAGCTAGACAGTTGAAATTTTCACAGATGATTTACTTTAGTTGCCGCTATAACAACAAATAATAAAAACACAATAAAATATTTATTTAAGGGAGGCTCCCATACAACAAAAGTGTTTTTTTCGGCGTTTTTGCCTTGCGGTAAGGACCCTTCGTGTGCGAGTGCGACTCGCACTTGGCCAGTTTTTAATAGGGAATATGCATGATTCTTTTTTATTTAAATAATTAATCCTCATTCATGTAATAAACAGTTTAGTAAAACTGTTTTTCGGATAACTATGAAATTAAAAAAGATATGAGCCATCGAAGATTTGTTTCTATCTCTTTCTCGCAAAACGAAATTTAACACGGAGTTTATATGGCCGTAGTGACATGTGACGTCACAGTCTATGTCGGATCTCTCTGTCTAATTGGTGTGTAATCAATAGTTTTAAATGCTCATATCGGCCGTGTTTCTTGGCCGATTTTAATTTTAATTTCACTTTTTGTCATCTCTACTACGGTATTTTCATATTTTGTTAATAAATGCCTTGAAAAAATTCATGCATATTCCCTATTGGAGCTACCAAAAAATATCTTTTACGTTTATCATAAATCTTTCAGCAGTCATCCCGGTGTTTATTTCCTTCTTAGTCATACCATCTTTCACATAATCCTTTCACCCAATAAAGTAATGGAATATGTTTCATCTGCTTATAATTCAGTTCAGATTTCAAGAGTTGCCTTAGAAATAATGTGCTCTTTCTCTACCTTATGTAAGAATTTCAAGATACGTTTTGGAATACCAAATTGTTTTAGACATGTTTATACTTTATCTGATGAATTTTGAGTGATGACCGCGATCAGGTATGTGGCGGCATCTACATACATCGCCACACGCGAACTACGCGTCACACTGACGTCACGCAAAATCCTGCATCGCGCTAGTAAAGTTTACCGCTCAACTATATGGAACGTTTTGACATCAATCGTTGAGCAGTAGCCAACCAGTCCGGTGATCTGATCAGGGGATTCTCCCTATTCTATGGGGGATGACTGAACTTTACACCATGTTCCTCATGCCTCGCTAAGTAGAAGCTCTTAAAATATGTGGGGCGATGATCCTCGCAGGGCGGCTGGTAGCAGTTGCATAAGAGAAGCCGAGAATGGAGTAAATTGGCGTGAAATTGGAGAGAGCTATGTCCAGCTGTGGACTACAAGATCATCCGATAATGTTCCCACTGCTGAGACACAGGCTTTCTTATTGTGTGAAGGAGTGGACCGTAATCCACTACGCGAACCAGTGCGGGTTGGTAGATGTCACATGTTTTTGAATTTTTGGTTCTAGGACATGCCGGTTTTCTCGCGATGTATGTTTTCCTTCACCGTTTTAAGAACAGTGGTGATGGAATAATTAACACTAAGTACAGCGACTGTCTGGGTTAGCTGCTAATGACTAAGATGAACCTCATCTACACACGTATTTATTAACTTAGGCATTCTAGCGTCAAACTAATAATTCTACTTAAAATGGCTTCATTCTGTAGGCACTTATGCAATCTTGAGATGCATATGAAATAACATTGGTATAATTAATTTACGTTATAGATCTGTGTCAAAATCTCAGACAGTTATGAAACTATAATTTAATTTACTGCAACATTCGTTAAAATTATAGGTTTCTGGGTTTTTAGAAGATTTGAATCTATTTGCTAAGCAAGTATGAATATTTTATTAATTTAAATATTTTGATAATTTTTTTTTGACATCTGAGGCAAACTACGAAAAATAAAAGATTAGAGGAAATATTTTCAAAGAATGAAGTATCTAACTTAATGAAATTAATCCATACTAATATTATACATTAGAAAGTAACTCTGTCTGTATGTTATCTCTTCACGCCTAAACCACTGAACGGATTTCGATAAAATTTCGCAAGGAGATAGATGGCATCCTTGGGAAGGACAAAGGCTACTTTTTTATCCCGGTAGCATGTTCCCGTGGGATAATTTCCGACATCCACGCGGGTGAAACCGCAGGCAGAAGGTAGTGTTTGAATATATTAAGTTACAAGTACAACTTCAGATTTGTAAATGAACATATTCATTGTTTGACTTCATAGGACAAACGCTCCCATCTTTTTCATAAAAAACCTAACAAGAATCTTCTGTTTGTTTCAGTCCCCCAACAATGACATAAGCCCACAAGATGGCGCTACGGTTGAAGAAAGACATAAAGAAGGCCTCCTACTACGTGTGGTTCCTGGGTGCGCAGGAGTCGCGCGGCCTGCGGGGCGAGGAGTTTGCTCTGCCCGCTATCCGGATATTGGAGGAGAGGGCACGTGATTTGGAGCCTTTTAAGGTTACTCTACAGGTTGGTACAATCCTCTAACATTTTAAATTAAATGGGTCGTCAGAAGCCCGAAAGTCTGATAACCACTCTTATCAAGGGGTATCGTATCACAGTAACTGAGTTGTGCAGATAGGCAGTCGCTTCATGTAAAATATTGGTATTCAGCTGCATCCGGTTAGACTGGAAGCCGACCCCATCATAGTTGGGAAAAGGCTAGGCAGATGATGAAACGGCTGCCTTTATTTTTGATGCAAAACTAGTTTTGTTGTTTGGCAGAGATGAAGGCAACATTTAACATCAGAACATTTGGTAAAAATAACGCAGAGTCTAAAACACCACGTTGTTTATAATTTGTTAACTCCTTTGTGGTGTTACAAGTAAATTATTGTAGCAACATTTTTTGGAAATAAACTTCTTGAATCAGTTGCTAGAAGAGTGGAGACGATCATATAGTATTTCTGTTTTTGCTATAAGGGCCAGTAGAACTTAAATTATAGCTAGTATAATGTTCCCACCGCTGGGACACTGACCTGTCTGTGACAGGGACTGGGCCGTAATCCACCATGCGATCCCAGTGCGGGTTGGTAGATGGCACATGTCTTCGAATTTATGGTTCTAGTACATGCCGGTTTCCTCACGATGTTTTCCTTCACCGTTTTGAGAGCAGCAGTGATGAAATAATTTACACAAAGTAAATCGCCAGTCTGGGTTCGAACCTACGACCTACAACTCGTAAGTCGCGGCCTTTACCACCGGGCCACCAGTGCTCTCAAGTTAAATGAAAGAAAGAAAGAGATGAATGAAATAAGTTAAATTACAAGTTACAATGGCTAAATAACTGCCAAGCAAAAAACAATTACTTACTAAAAAGTTAAATTGTAACTTACTGTAGGCTGTCTTCATTTCAGTATTGCAATGGGTACTTTTTGTTATTGCTACCGAAAATAAGAAAATAAACATCTCGATTGGTACAGTACTATGGCCACAGTGGTCGAGCTGTTGACTTGTGCAGTTGTGCGCTCCGGGTCAAGGATGTATTTCAAGCACGAAACAAATATTTGTATGTTTACCAAGAGTTGTTCCGGGTCCGGCCGTTTGTGTATACTGAGGGCTTTGACTAGGAGAAATCCTAGTATATTGGCCACCATTTTTATTACCAAATAAAATCGATGAAGTTCCTTTTCGCTGTATAATTATGCACTAGCTTCTGCCCGCGATTTCGTTCGCGTAAATTTTTTTGTTCCCCCGACCCCGTCGCATCGCCTGCCCGCGCTATTATTTCGTGTTCACTTAGCGTTCTTTTTGCTCTTTTTCTTTTTGCCCGTCTCCTAAGGGTTCTAGCGTGATGTTTCCTTTGCGGGTTCCAAGGCAGTTGAAACGTCTCTCAGAGGCTTTGTTGACCGTAATGTCTCGGCGCTTGTCTGTTAGTCGAAAATGTAGATTCTGGCAGTGGATTCTGAGTTGGCAGTTGGATACCCCCTTGCCGGTGTGCCTCGGAAAGCACGTTAAGCTGTTAGTCCTGCGCCTGATTTCTCCTGATCGTGTCGGATTGCCGTCCTACCAGACTATTAAAGTGAGAGAAGAGAGAGTGCACCTGTGTCATAGTTTTAATAGGTTTATGCGTATCTTTATATTTAAAATATTTATTCCTTAATGTTCATAATTGCACCTACCACTGTTTGTCTCTGCATCACCCACAGGTTGACTGGTAGAAAATGCCTATGGCACTAAGTCCGCCTCTGTACATTTATGTGTTTGAAGTATTAAATAAATAAATATCTATGGCTCTCTCCGCTGAGATTAACCGCCATTGCCGAAATTCGGTCTGGAGGTCAATTAAATTCTGGCTTACAGCGGTGACTGAGAATAGAGTGATGACTTGTCCTAATAAACAAAAAATATCATTCGGTTTTTATAATCGTGCATAATTTTGAGTAAACAGTTTACAGCACTTTATCAGATCCTGACTTTCTTGTAAATCTTAAGTTCTCACGAATAACTTCGCGTTTCGTCACATCTGGGTGTGTTATAGCAATAAGGAAAATAATACGTTTATTACTTATGTAGGTACTTACAGCGAGGGCGCGCTCAAACTCACTTTTGTTGACATACATACCAACGGAAATATTTCCTTTTAATTTTAAAGTAAGGACTTTTCACACGGTTGACATTTTGTGACCCTATCATTATTTGTTATGTAAGTATGCCATTACGTTTCTTAATGAGGAATTTAACACATAAGATCCGGGCCCTAGAAAACATGGCCATGCCATCAGTGTAGATATCCTATATTACTGAATGTGGGGGGGTAATATTTTACTTGGTTGGTTGGTCCCTCTCTTCACCAAGAAAAATATGCCCTCTAATTCAGTCAGGATGCTGTTTTTGGTAAAGAAGCATGACTGCCACATCTGTAGAATTTTATACAAAGACTAGCTTTTACCCGCGGCTTCGCCCGCGTGGAGGTTGGAAATTATTCACAGAAAATTCAACCCTCCATTTCACCCTCAAATGCAATGTTCCCTGCGCATACAGTGTGGCCGGTAGTCGTCTTCCCAACACCGTAGCAAATGTGTACTAACTAGTTTATGTAAGACTTTAACGTGTGATTATATAACGTGACTGTGCTAATTAATATACGACAGACTTTACACCGGACACTGGCATTTTATTTACTTGCAACCTTCTTCAACGTTAGCAAAGGTTCTAACATTGGTGATCCCGACGTGATCTTAAAGACGTGGTTGTGGTGAAGTGCAGTAAGCAGTGAAGTGATAGTGTGGTAACGCGCGGAAGACGACTCCCCGTCGACTGGGACTTAACGGCAGGAATTTCAAAGGTTCCACCATGAGTCAACCAACACCACCATCTTCTGCCCAACTGGCCAGCATCAACGTCACGGACAGGATTCCGATGTTTTGGACAGACATGCTTCGGATGTGGTTCGCACAATTCGAGTCCGCCTTGGAACCATTGAAGCAAGGGGATTCAGCCAAATATCATCTGGTGATATCAAGGCCTCTGGTCAGCTTTACCACAAATTTGGCATAGTCAGCATTATTGCTGCCTGTAGTCCCTACAAAAATAAATGTTTGTTTCGTAATAGATTGCATTTATACTTCATTAGTTCCGATCCGTCAAGAGTTGGCAGCGAAAGTTTTAGTATCGTACTAATTGATTTGTTTGTTCTCTTACATTATGTAAGCTATGGCTGGAGGCTTCCTCTGTTCCGAGTTGTTGATTGATGGTGTGTATTGAATTAAATTATGTTCGCATGGTTGGATGGTTGGAATGTCAAGTTAGGGAGTATTGGTTGAACAACTTTGTGTGGTCACCACTATTTTTGTTAAGCTTGGTGATTGTGGCAACACTCCTTTGGTCAAGGAGGCCTGTGTCAAATGTGACTTACGAAGTTTAAGTGTCCAATTAAGTCAGCCATTTGATGATTCTAGTCAACAAATATTATAAATAGTGATAGTGATATTAATCTCAAATGAATGCACAGACACCTATTAGACGAATGTTTAAGTCAATCCGAACTTTCTGAACATTAAAAATATTTAGAAAGTAATAACTCGTCACCATTTCCTGGTGTTCAAGCTAGCCAGACTGAATTCTTCTTCATTTGATGCCTATATCTTACTACCGAAGATTGGCAGAATAACTAAATCCCCTAAACACCATGCGTTATTCAGAGACTCTTTCCCTAAATCAAGATGGCGTAATAAGAGAAAGGGAGGAAGGGTCTGGTATAAAAAAACACATCACATAAATATCGGGCCCTAAATATCATGTAGTTTAATAGGGGTTTCAGTCTATAATATCTGTAAAGGCTCCTACAAACAGGCGCGACACGACACGCGACACAGTCACCGCAAGTCGCGCAACGAGCGGTGCCTTTGTGTCGCGCGCAATTATATCGCGTGTCGCGCCTGTTTGTAGGAGGCTTTAGGAAGCGAATCAAATTCAAGCTCACAAAAGCAGCCAGATCCGTAGTATATGGCTGTAGCACGTAGGCCATACAAAGATTCCTACATCAGACCTTCTATTAATCCACCATTTTCTCCCTCCAGGTATCCCACAAAGGCCTGAAGATAATCCAGAATGTGACAGCGAAGGGCAAACAGCAGACGATCAAGCATTTCATACCTCACGGCAGCATCACCAGTGCCGTGGTCCAGTCGGATGTCGTCGCGTGTGTACTGTTGCTGTACAACCCGCTGACTGGCTGTCCAGTACATGTACATGCTTACAGGTTAGTTAAAGTGTATTTATAGGCTGATGTTATTGGGAACGCTGGGAGAGGACGCCCTAGAGAAGGTCATTTACCTACCGTTCGTAATGTTTTTCGAAGAGATCGTCGGGTGTTTAGTGTTCGCAAATGTGCGCATTTGTGAACGTGGATGAAGAAAATGAGCTATTTCTGCCTACCTTATAAACAGATTATAGTGCTTGTCTGTAAGATATCTGTAAGAAATGATTTAGTAAATGGCTAGAGATCTTGTAGTACCAAATTTTTCAAAGTATACCTATTACCTACTTTACTAATAGTACAGTCAGCAACAAAAGTCGATTAAGAATTCAGTTTTTTTTTAATCTCAGTTATTGAGCAAAATATTAACACCAGTTTTTTTTTTAATCTCAGTTATTGAGCAAAATATTTGTTCTAAATTGTATTTTACTTCTGCTGCAATTTTGAACAAATATTTTGCTCAATAACTGAGATTAAAAAAACTGAGGTGTTAATCGACTTTTGTTGCTGACCGTACCTATGTTTTTTTTTAGTTGATTATAAAATAAACGGGTTTGTGTCAAAACAAACCATCTATTTTTAGTAGAATTTTACATAAGTGTAGTTTTTCGGTATTCCTCTTCTACGCTGGTGCTGTAATAACGTATTACAAGACAATTTGTTGACAGATTTATTTGATAAATTAAAGCCTTAATAGCCACCATTCATTAAGCCTAGGTTAAGTAAGTTTATCCTTTTAAGGCGCAGTTTTAGAAGCAATTTATAACGCATTAGTGTAATTTAGTGTCGTGTAGTTGCCACGTAATATACCTGCATAACATCACATCTGTTTGGCCACCATGCCAACACGTCTATTTCTGCCGTCAAATAGCGTTGCTGTGTTCCCATGTGAAGGGTATGGATGGGTGACGGCAAATGAGACATTTCAGCTTTGTCATAGGATGGCAACACACCTGTGATGCTTCTGGTATTGCAGATGTTTATTAGCGACGATGAAATCATCAGGTAGAACGTCGGCTTGTTTGCCATCCAAAAAACAAATTCAAACTCCGTAGGTATTGAGAATTTCTTAAAGGGGAACGCCAGGGTAGTTCGAAAATTCAAATGTTTTTTGCAATTCGCAGGTCAGTGTCAGGTTGCATACCTACCAGCACCTTACGCTCAATAGATGAGGCAGACAACACCCATGTAATATTAAAAAATCAACTTTATTCAAGATCATCATGACCTGTTATGCATAAATTAAAAATCAAACGTCATTTTTTCAAACTGAGCTGAGAATCAGCACTTTTCGACCGTCAAAATTACCTAAGACAGTCCTCCAATGCACGGGCCCTTCACCACTTTCTAGTGCTTTCGCTGGGAAGAGGAAGTGGCGCAACAAACTCCTCAGCAGCACAGCTGTCTATTCAGTTAGAAAGAACATGATTCTATACATAATAATCAATATTAAAATATGTGACCATATTTTAATAGTGATTCTTTAAAACAATTGCAGGAAACAAAATGGCATTTTAGGTCATTGTAAGGTCACACTGGTAATGTCAAGAATGTATTCACAGACTGGTTTCAAATTGTAGATGATCTGGCTATGCGCATCTGTGAGATTTAGTGGTGACGATCTTACTAAAGTCTATCGTAGTTTGCACAGTGATATTTATCGTCTTCACTAATAAAATCAATCGAGGTCAATCGTCGAATCCGACTCGACTGGGCAGCGTTCGGGAAGCTACGCAATATCTTCTCGTCCCAGATACCGCAATGTCTCAAGACGAAATTCTTTGACCAGTGCGTGTTGCCAGTGATGACATATGGCACTGAAACGTGGTCGCTCACAATGGGCCTTATAAAGGGCCATGGAGAGAGCTATGCTTGGAGTTTCCCTGAGTGATCGAATCAGAAATGAGGAGATCCGCAGAAGAACCAAGGTAACCGACATAGCCCGAAGAATTGCCAAACTTAAGTGGCAGTGAGCAGGGCACATTGCTCGCAGAACAGATGGTCGGGCCGAAAGGTTCTGGAGCGGCGACCGCGTACCGGAAGACGTAGCGTTGGAAGGCCCGACGACCTTGTGAAGGCCGCAGGAACTCGTTGGATGCGAGAAGCACAGAACCGGTTGAAGTGGAGGTGCTTGGGGGAGGCCTATGTCCAGCAGTGGAGGTCTTTCGGCTGAAATGAGGATGATGACACTAATAATAAAACTAAAGAGTTTGTTTGTTTGAATGCACTAATCTCTGGAACTACCAGTCGGATTTGAAAAAATCTTTTTGCATTTGATATCTCAATTCTTGAGGGAGGCTGTAGGAGAACATCACGCTAGGACCCTAAGGGGCCGAGCAAAAAAAAAAAAAAGAAAAAAAACCACACACAGGAACGCTACGCAAAAATTAAATAATAGCGTGATGCGACGGTCGGGGAACAAGAAATTTCACGCGGACGAAGTCGCGGGCAGAAGCTATATATAATATATATGATAAAACTATAAATTATTGATAGCAACAGGAAGTAGCCTATAGGTTTTGATTTATTTGCGAGTACCAAAATTTGTCGTGTGAATGGCCGCATTTTTTATTGTGTTGACTTGCGCCTAAGACTTCTCTTAGAAGCTTGATTTTTTTAGATCTTACACCTAGCTATTTGATATTAATTTCACGGAACGGTGGTACGGAACCCTTCGTGTGCGAATCCGATTCGCACTTGGCCAGTTTTTTCATACGAAACCCGAAGCGAAAAGTGAAGCGTCTGCTATCGACTGCCAATCTTCTCTGTATCTTCAGTGGTAAACAAATACATTGTCAGACAGTCAGTTATGTTCTAGATAAATATGTACACCTACGTTATCTCTATGTAACAAACTTCTTGCAGTTACTGTAAAGAGTTCTACTAACCCCAATTACAAACCAAGCGTGATGATAAGAATAAGTTTTATGTATTGACTGATGTAAAATAAATTGGATTCTGTTTACGTTGTTGTTGATATGGCTGCCGTGATTAGCTGATAAGGAGAGCTGGGAAACAATAGATTTAGGTTTGTAGGTAAATAACTCTTTAGGTATTACTTCACAGTGCTACAGTTAATCTATACTAATATTATAAAGCTGAAGAGTTTGTTTGTTTGGTTGAACGCGCTAATTTCTGGAACTACCAGTCGGATTTAAAAAATGCATTAAAATTTTCTTAAAATTCTTTAAAAATTCTTTTCTTTGCATTTGATAGCCCAATTCTTGAGAAAGGCTATAGGCTATTTAACATCACGCTATGACCTTTAGGAGCCAAGCAAAAAGAAAAAAGTCAGAAAGGACGCTAAGCAAAAACGAAGTAATAGCGCGGGCAGGCGATGCGATGCGACGGGGTGGGTCGGAGTAACAAGAAATTTCACGCGGACGAAGTCGCGGGCAGAAGCTAGTACCTAATAATCTGTACGTTGTACAGACGCCAGCACATCAAATCAAACTACTGCAATCTCTCAAATTTCTTTAATAGATTTTCATCTTTATCGCTAAATAATAACAGCCGCACAGGTCGATCGATCAGGTTAAGCTACACTTACCGCGGTTGGTCTCTGGATGGGTGACCATCTTTACATACCGAGACCCCTCCATGCCTCGGAAAGCACGTTAAGCCGTTGGTCCCGGCTGTCATTCGTGGATCTTTGACAGTGTTTTTTTCCCATCTCAGAAAATGCCCAACGCGTTCAAAGAAGTTTTCACTTCAAAAATGAACCGAAAAAACTACTGAGCTGTTGACGCTGGGACAAGACGGGCAAGGAATTGAATCAAACAATGATCACTAGGATTTCACACCATTTAGTCCTCTGCGAAATTTTCCTTGACACAACCTATGATACAAAAACCATTACTGACACCAAACTTTCACATAATCCATGTCATTACACCTTAACTAAATATTTAGCACAAGAGCTATCACAAAGGGTGGCATCTTCACCTGACATTTGACATTTGATGTCGCAACTCCCGTGCAGCATCCTTGTGCAACTCTGTAAACTTAGCGTCCATTATTTATGTTGGCAACAATAATATCTCAAAGGTTTTGCAGAGGAAATAATAATAATTGTTATTTAAATGGAAATTGACTATTTCTATTGAGGTTTAAGAGGATAAGGCTGGGTGCACACAAAGGACTATAGACCTCTGAGTGTGTAGGAGGTACGCTAAGTAAGTGCGCTTCGCCCATGCTTGGCCATACATTGACGATATCTGCTAGATGTTACCAGGCACACTGAATTTCTAAATCTCTTCTAGATAACAAAAACCTAAGTATCATCACACTTGCGACGTATATGCTAAATCGGAAAAATATAAAAGAATTCTTTATTTGAATTTACACTTTCAAGAAGTTTTTTTTTTATCAGCCGGCAATTTTTTTTTTCAGTTTTTTTTTTTTTTGCTATTCCACCAATTCGCACTAAGCGTTTTAAAATGTCCTTTATAATGCGCACAGCAAAAGAGTGGAACTCTCTACCTGCGTTTGTGTTTCCGAGTGCATACAACCCGAATCTCTTCAAAGTAAGAGTGAACAGGCTTCTTCTGGGTGAGCTCACTCCATCGTAGACTTTGTCTCTGTCATCTCTGACCTAGACTAGAGTCAAGAGCAAACCCATTTCAAATAAAATAATAAAATAGCCGGCGCTGTCTCGCTCCTTGCCAAAAGCCTCCTTATACTCCTAAAAATAGAATTAAAGTATGTTTTTACCAGAATTTACTTAGAAAGCACATAATATTTAATCATAAATCGTTTTGGTTATTGCTGTTTTAAAACAATATCATCCAACGCGATATTTTAATAATTTTATCCTACAAAACGAGGCAAAACATAATATAAAAGAAACTCTCAGATTATCCTTCAAAATAATGCTTGCATTACAAGCACAAACTACAACTTTAGGATTTCCATCTCAATGTAGCAACGGCTGACATATCACGTTTGTGCGCTGGCGCATCTAGAGGTCAGAGCGACATCTAGCGGAGGCTTGCGGAGAATTCGTTACGAGACCCACTTCTATAGTTTATGGTTATTGGCTGGTGCAGAAGTAGGTTTGCTAGTGTCACGAGGTTTAATGACAGTTAGATGCTGAGGTCAGGGTTAAAAGGTTAGGTTTTTAGAGAGTATTGAGTTAGGGTTTAAAAAATTTAATAAGTATAAATGATGAAAAAACAACAGCCGTCCCATACAGTTTAGAACAGCAGATAGGTATTAATTTTTTGTATGGAACATGGATTTTATTCGCTAATAGTAAAAGTTATTACAGTACGATGGTCTTCAAGTAAATATTTTTGTATTATGTTAGTCTACTAGCTTCTGCCCGCGACTTCGCCCGCGTGAAATTTCACCCGCCCCCATTCACCCTCTTAGGGGTGGAATTTCGAAAAACCCTTTCTTAGTGGATACCTATTCTCCATAAAGAACACACCCTCCAAATTTCATGTCTCTAGGACCAGTGGCTTAGGCTGTGGGTTGGCTGACTGATATACATTTACCAATCAAGAAGGGATCGAGCAGAAACTAGTTAGTCTATAATATTCCTGCCTTCAAAACAGCTTTCCTCCAAGAAATCAACAACTACAGTCATTAACCTGTCTACGCACACTTAAAACGCTCTCTATAAGTAAATCTAATCTCGACTACGATCCCTGTTTACGACAATCATATAGGCGGTTTGAAATCGAATGCAGGCAGCTGAGATTGTAAATTAAAAGCCGCTTCACTTTAATAACTGCAAAAAGGTTTCAAAACCGGTAGTGGCTGGCAATAACCTAGGGTTCTAGGGCTGAGCCTTGTACTAGGGAGTTATACACTCCTGTAGAGCAATGAGGGTTTTCGTCAAAGAGCCTATATTTTCTTTAGTCATGACTGAATGATGAACGAATGAATGAATCGAATGATGAACGTCATCATATATTTTATATTGGGAGACCTCTTGTCACAGTGGTGCCAACTGGTGTCGTAAATTTTCACGAAAACCCTCATTAAGCCATCCTGCACTTTTTGTCTTTTAAACTTTTTAAATGGTCGTGAATTCAAATTCAGAACAATGACGACACCAAAATGATGGTTAGTATACTGCACGATTGATTATATCGGCATCAAAACTGCATAAAAACTTTTTCTTCGGCTCATTACTGTAATGTTTTAGGCATTTATACCTTACATGGAAATGCACGACAAAAATGACGTAGTTTTGTAAGTCCATACAAACATACAAACTTTTCTACTTGGAGTTTTGACAACTTCTCCTCAAAAGAGTTTACCTTTTGAGGATGAATTGTCAAAAAGCCTTCCTTAATGCCCACCTTCGTTACATAAGGCGCACTTGTTCAAAATCTCATGCTTCCAGACCAGACCCAGTGATTTCAGCTGTGAATTTTAGGATGAGATTCTCGAATCACCGTAAAACAAAACAAATCTTTTGTTTTCAAGTAAAGCCAGAAAGAGTTTGAAAACCTTTAAAACTGACAATTTTATGTTTATGGCAGTACTGCATGATTGTTAATTAATTTAAATGATTATTTGGTAAAACACACTAGCAGCTAATTAGCTGAAATATATATTTATTATGAGTTTCGTTTTCCACAATAGAATCAGAATGAAAGAATAGTTAAATAATCCCAAAATCCCAAAAACATTTAAAATATAATTGCTTGAAAAGTGATTTGTCTGATATTATTTCAAACTAACTGTTGCCCGCGACTTTGTCTGCGATACATGATGAAAAGTATCCTATGCCCTTCATGCATACACATGGTCTACCCATATCGTGAACGTACGTAAGCGTGAGGACATTATCACATAAAAAGAAATATACATATATAAAAATCCGAATTGAGAACCTCCTTCTTTTTTTAAGTCGGTTAAAAATCGGCAAAATGCACATCGTGATGCTTGCATACAACGAAATAATTGCAGGTATTAAAATATTGATAAAAATAGTAGCTAGCCCTAACAACTAGTACCTCCCACTTATCTTCCTAACGAGCTTGCGTTAGAAGCTCTTTAAAATAGAAGCAGTTTTGATTAGAATTTCAATGAAAATCATGAAACTTGTACTTGAACAGTAAAAGTACGGCCTACGCTTCATTTATGGCAATTTTATAAGCTTGTTCTTGACTGGAGTTTGTTTTTACTGGGAATGAGAAAAAAGGTTTGAATTTAAGTTGCGACCTTTTTGTTTTCGCTGTAAATGCGCTTGGCTGAACTTGGGTTGTCGTCGCCATAGATTGGAGGGTTGAAAAAAGGAAACTGTCATGGGAAACCATAGATAATATGGAAAATCCGGGAAAATCCAGTGCAATTTTTTTTTAAATATTGTGCCGCTTAAATTTGGCAATGCATATATCATTTTTGGCATTGAGGTATTATGTACTGACGTAGTAGGTACATAGTGCCTCAATGTTGATTATTTTTTATATGTAGCTACAGTCAAAACTGGACTTCCATTATAATAACTAAGTATAAGCCAAGCCAATAAAGTGAGGGGCCCGTGGCTAAATAATAACAGCCGCACAGGACGATCGATCAGGTTAAGCTACGCTTGCCGCGGTTGGTCTGTGGATGGGTGACCATATTTACATACCGTAACCTCTCCGTGCCTCGGAAAGCACGTTAACCCGTTGGTCCCGGCTGCCATTCGTAGAACTTTGACAGTCGTTACTGGTAGTCAGAACCCCGAAAGTCTAACAACCAGTCTTACCAAAAGGGGTATCGTATTACCCAGTAACTGGGTTGTGGAGGTCAGACAGGCAGTCGCTCCATGTAAAATACTGGTATTCAGCTGCATTCGATTAGACTGGAAGCCGACCCCAACATAGTTGGGAAAAGGCTAGGCAGATGATGAATGGTCAATAAAGTGCCAATGAATTTCAAGTTTTCTTAAACTCTGTTACAGTTTAAATTTAAATGTCACTAAAATAATAATGTGAAGATAATATATTTATTTTCAATTTAGGAAGAGGGATATAAACAACTTTAATGATCTATAATATTTTGTTAAAGGTATTTAGTAACGAATTTTCTAAGCTTTATTTACCTATTGTAAGATTAATCACAGCTGCGGATACCCAAAACTCTTTAACCTCGAATAAAGCTTTTAAAAACTCGTTTTTAATATGAAATTTATGATAAATTCATTAAGGACGTGGTTATATTCTCTATGGAGACAGCCTAAGGTGTGGCAAAACCACAATATTTAAAAATCAAGGATAGCGTATACTTTCTAATGAATATAAATAAAAGCATTTCTAGCTCAAAGGTGAATAGGGCGACCTCTGACGTAGACATGGAAACATATTATACGACTAAACAAATAAAAAAACATATCCATCGATCGCTGTCCATGCCACAAGTTTTTGTTGCTCCCTTTCACCGAATCAATGGTCACGTAGCCGCGAGTAATTCACGCCTTTTGACAGCTCGCGATTTTTGACAGCTGTTCTAAAATGGCAGACTTCAATAAAAAAATACTTTCACTTATATTTCGTCGCTACAAATAAGTTTTTGCGGCAACAATAGAACACGTTTGGGTGTTATAAATAGAAGATAGTTTGCTAATGTTGCGTGAAGAGAAAATTAAAAATGGCGGCCGATTTTTTTTCTATTTGGCACTATTACTGTTGAGTTGTGCCTTGTATCAATATTTTTATTGATAAAATTGTTTTTTTGTGACACTCTCGATTATTATAAGACGTCGTTTTAAGTTGTTATAGGCAATGACAGTGCGCAACATGTCAAATTATGCCACAGATTACAAAATATATATGATTGGTCTCCCAAAGGTCATTATGATATCATCATGACAAACATTTTGGGTACAAATATTTGCTTACCGGAACTGAGCAATAAATATACTAAGCGTTACCTAATGTAATACATGGAAAATTTAACTAAAATAGTGCAAACGCCTGAAACAACAGTATCCGCTGTATTTCCTTAGTTGATTGTGATTTGGGAAAGGATTATTGTGTTCTGCTTCCAATTTATTTCATAATCAACCTATTTGAACCTATAAAGATTTATTGTCAAGCTAGGCGTCCCGATAAAAATATCCTGCATATAACATTATTCCTACACTCAGCATTGGGTGGCGAAAGTGTGAAGAAGAAGAATAGGGGTCGAGCCTATTGCAAAGAAGAAGTGGCTAATAATACCTACTAAATCATAATCTTCGAGCCCTTCAATCGGTCTTCCAGGTCACTGCAGTACACAGCCCTGTCCTGAAGGAACTTGCACAAAAGTATGCAAGTAGCTTGCATGGCGTGTGCCATAACAACTTCTGATTGGTGAATACCATAATAGCATGCAAACTACTTGTATAATTTTGTGCAAGTTACAGGCATGTGTATTTCAGCCTTAATCTGCGCCATGACACCCGGTCGTGTAGACCTACTTCACTTTGTCCGTTTCCCGCCATTCCTCGTGACTGACAGACGACATTAGTGACAGCTGTTACCTACTTTTGTGTAAATGAGAGTGTTTTCATAACTATTAAATGGATACACTACAGGGCGTGTTGCCAGTTTCTGATCTTACTAGAAACGTAAAAAATTTCATTACCTAGGTATCACCACACTAAAAAAAATAGCACTCCCTCAAATTAATTATTAAAAGAAACATCTTCACCTTGACATTCTCAATAGAATGCCGGGTCATATGAATCAGACGGCTCCGACTGAGGTCACATTAAACAAAATAATAATATGATTATCACATCATCAACCATTATAAATTGACCTGCCGCTCATTTGCATATACATCTTTCATTTTAAATTAGGAATCTTTTATTTGACAGCCTTGTTGGTTTAATGTTTGCAAGCTCGACTGCGAACTCAAACTTACAAACAAACAAAGGGAAAATCATCAATAGAACTCTCTAAGTTCATATTATTACCCTGTTGAATGATCATTACATGAAATCATGACATTTGAGGCCAGTTCTAGCTCAAGGAGTTGTAGGTATAGCTAATTCTAAAGTTTATAATTCTCTAAAACCATGCTTGTTACGGTCGCGAATCGTATTTTAATCAACATATAACTTGACACTGACTTCCAAATTGCAAACCGCAGGCTACCTTAGCGCATCAAAGTAAAATCGTTTATTTAAAAGAGGCACTTTTGAACGGCAAAATTTACAAAAACATTGAATTGATTCTAGTCGCGGTTCCAAAAGATAGTTTCGTATGGAGAAGAATTGGCAAGAAATTCCACCGTTACTCTACCCTTAAGAATGTATGATAGATTCCTATTAAATAATTGATTCATTCAATAACTTTTTTAAATGATTCACACGTCATTATTAGCATAGTTCGTTCTAAAAGTACCAGTGCGTTGGTAGTAACTTGTATGTAGCACTTGTTACCTTGAAGACGTCTATTGTGAGCAGGCAGTGACAGGCTGCTGACTATCACCTACGGAATGAGTTATAGCCTTCAGATCACTAGTGAGATGCGGTCTGTGCGTGCCTTTATTTAGAGGCAGTAGGTGACTTGCCCGCGGTCGGTACGACGTACTCAATCTTTGTCTACTTTTAAAATTATGATAATAAAACACTTCCTCTCTCCTTAAACATCGTCATTATATTTTCTTTGCTCTTGTTTCATGATTATTATTATACTTATTTTAGATTAGTATATAATATGTTTTATGTATGTATTTATTGTATTATGTAAATGGTACACCACAGACACATAGACACTGACTGTCTCTGCCAGAAAAAACAAAACAACACAAAAGTTTAAAAAATAAGGTTTCAAGCGGTTTCAAGCAGTCTAATGAAGTTAGTTCAATAAAATGATTTCAAGAGTAGTAATATACAGGGTTATTGGTAAAACATTAACAACTTCTTAAGAGGTACTCATCATTATGATAAAATGATATGATATGATAAAATCAGCTTTTCCCTACATTTATGTTCGTATAACTCGTCAAAATGTAGGGAACAGCTGATTTTTTTTCGCGATTTCAGGTTTGGTCCCATAGTAAAAGTGGTTCATAATGATAAGTACAATGACCTCTTAAGAGGTTGTTAATGTTTTACCAATAACCCTGTATAAGTTAATGGTTCAATCTCAGATTTGATGCCATTGACTAAATCAGAATGCTTGAAAAAAGATTTTGCTTTTTTAATTTTTTTGTGGTTTTCTATATTTCAGTGAGATACGCACGACGACATATCAAGTATTGTGATTATAAGCTGACTTCTCATTACATGAAAAGCGAGCAATGTGAGCTCAGCTAAAACTGGAAATATACATGTGTATGATAATTATGTCGTCGTGTGTACCAATAGATAATCCAAGTCAGCGTAATTTTACGCGTTCAAAGTATGCTTCGACACATGCATTAGTCTTTACTTATTTTTTTTTCTATTGTATTCATAGGCTGTCAATCGCTTTCCATCACCCTATTCGCTAATCCATACTTCCATACTAATATTATAAATTCGAAAGTAACGCTGTCTGTCATTCTGTCTGTATCTTACCTTTTCAAGCTTAAACCACTGAACGGATTTCGATAAAATTTGGCAGAGAGACATACCTCGCGGGCGAAGCCGCGGGCGGAAGCTAGTGTAACATAAATAACGACACTTCTAACCGAAGCCAAAGATTACCCAACAGTTGGCACTCCAAATAAATTCTTTGTTGCAAAGAGTACCTACAAAGCCTACACAAATATATCTAAACAAGCTTCTGCCCGCGACTTCGCCCGCGTGAAATTCCGGCTTCCGACCCACAGCCTTGCATCGTGTCGCTTACCCGCTTTTAAATCGTTTTGGCTTAGCGTTCTTTCTGACTTTTTTTGCTCGTTTCTTAGGGGTCGTAGCGTGATTTTATATAACCTATATATCCTTCCTCAAGAATTGGGCTATCAAGTGCACAAAGAATTTCTCAAATCTAACTGGTAGTGTCAGAGATGCGAGTTCAAACTCACAAAGCATCTATATAGCTACAGGCGAACTACGCATTACACTGACGTCACGCAAAATTCTGCATCTCGCAAGCAGAGTTTATTGCGCAACTAGCATATGCAACGTCCTAACATGAATCGTCGTAATTCCGATCCAGCCCGTCCCTTGCTGTCCTCTCCCAGTGATGCCCTAAGCCGAGGTCCGTACCCCACAGAGGTGCTCTTTGCGGGTAATCGCTTAGTTTTTAAAGCCCTGGCTGGAGGCCTTAATTTATTGAGGCATCCACAGGCAAACCCGGTAAGGCAGACGAAAACCTCATAGGGTGATCTGCGAGATGCCATTAAAAAAAATAATAAATATATAATAATAATAAATAATATTAATATCGTCGTATAGACACAACACCCGGTTGGTCCTACCTTTTCTATGGAGGTTGAATGAACTTTAGACCTTATACCTCATACCTACAAAATAAACAAATTCTTTAGCTTCATTACATTAGTACAGGTTTTATTTACATACAAATATTTCCCAAGTATTTTAGATACAAACTGAATGCTGCTGAGATCATTCGCCTATAAAAGCATCGATGTTCATTGAATAAACATTACTCAATTGAAATTCTCACGACGTATAAGCAAAATAAACAAATAAATTAAGTACCTTATCTGTTAAAGGTCGTAGTTGCAACAGAATTGAGTACAATTAAATATTGTATGCACTTTGTTCATTTTCTTTACTTTAACACATTTAATATTTTTAATTTGATTTTGAAATCGGTTGTTTTTTTCTTTAGTAAAAAAGTTTTATTGAATGAGGGTTGTTTTGAAAAGTAGAAACATAGATTCGTATGAAGTTTTATAATGGGTGCAGAATGGAGAGTTTCATGACAGGCCTGGGGTCAAAGTTAGGTTTATGGGAGCAGAATGGGGAATTTCATGACAGACCTGGGGTCAAAGTTAGGTTTAGCTCTCAGATTCTTTTTCATCCTAGAAAACTCTCAATATCAGCATTCCCTTTTAGTCTTCGAATTTATTTATGAAACAGCATTTAAACTTTTGACTGTCACACTAATATTATAGAGGCGAATGTTTGTGAGTGTGTTTGTATGTTTGCTACTCCTTCACGCAAAAACTACTGAACAGATTTGGATGAAATTTGGCACACAGATGGTTTATAACCAGAATTAAGAGAATAGAAAGAAAGAAGAAATTATATTGAATTATAAAAGAACGTAGAATATTCTTCTTTTTATCGCGATATTCCCACTGGATCGAAACTTAGCTACCTACGTATGAAAGTAAATTAGTTACAATTGTGCCTAATTATTAGCATCAGCTGCCGAACTAGGTTTATAGTCTGTATTTCAGTATGCAGTGCCTCAACCCGTAAGCTCGTTCGTAAGCTCATACTTGCATACCCAGTCCTCAGGTATGCAAGAATAAGCTTACTATGTCCTAAACGAAAACCTATGTACCGAGTTTACAGTTCATTGGTCACCAACGCTTGTAACATGTTTTAAGCCTATATAACCCCAAAAAAAAGTTCCAAGACTAACTCTTTTTCTTAAACACAATAAACAGGAATGTGCAAGATCTAAGTGACAAGTGAAAACCTTGACATTAAAATGTCAACATTCCTACATCAAGCGAGTTTCGAACATCGGATCGAATCGTGTAACTTCGTTTTTGTTGCCCGTGCGCAAGATGCGACGTCCGTCACACCGAAGTCTTAAACAGGATTAAATTGATAGGATTAATATTCATTGAATAACTTATATTAATGGAATGTCATTAAGTTGATTGTTCGAAGTTAATCCAATGTGATGATCAGAGATTAATCATATTTATCGAGTGTCTGTAACAATCTGTGTGGTCTTTGACTAAGACTTAACAACTTTGAAAACCTTCTGTCAGATATTTTTCTACAAAAAATTAGAAGGGTGCACAACGCATAAACAAAAATAAAAAAAAACAGTGGTACTCTGGGAGTGCCGAGAACAAATAGAATACTTTGCTATCACTCACTGACATATCGGACATACCTAATTAAAACCAAGTACGAGTACATCCCGAGGACAGCCGAACACATCCGAAACAGATAATATCTTAATCGCCTTATTAACAAAACATGCGCCGTATCACTTACTGTAACAATGGTGCGAGTTCAATGGTTTTTTCCCATCTCAAAAAATGCCCACCGCGCCCTAAGAAAGTTTTCACTTCAATAAATAAAGTCGTCCAGACCGAATTTTGGCCATGGCGACCACTCGCAGCGGAGACCAGTCTTCGGCGCGGGAGATATTATGGTACACAATTGACCCCCTCCCCGTAACCGCCCCGTTGGTCTCGTGGTCGTAAGCGCGACTGCTGAGCGTGGGGTCCTGTGTTCGATTCCCGGGCAAAATGTTATTTGGTTTTCCAATGGGAATTTGGAAGTTAGAGCCAAAAATTCAATGACATGTGACATCTACCAACCCGCACCTGCCCCCGCGTGGTGGATTACTCCCTCTCACAGAGACGAGGCCTGTGTCTCAACAGTGGGATCATTATATTATGACTGATAATGCCCTCAAAAGTCCAAACCTGTTCGCACAGCCAACTTCTTTGTGTTACACATTAGTGTGAGACGCATCCATTGTAATCGTCAATTAAGTCGCATGCTATCAATTCTCTCGTTAATTACTAACACTTAGGCAGGTAGGTGCTCATCTATTTCTAAAATAACACAGCAGGTGATGAGATGTCTCTTGAGGAATTTAACCTTTAAATGTCTTCAGTATGTTCTTAAATAATTACCTAACTGGAATTTTATTGCAAAAATATCGACGGGTATACTTGTAGTGTCTGATCCAGCAGCTTAATTGCGTAAAACACTATCAATCTCAATCTGAATCATTTTGAAGGATTGGATTGGATTTTTTTTTTTTTTTTGATTGGATAAGATTTTTTTTTGGATTGGATTGGATTTTTTTTGGATTGGATTGGATTTTTTTTTGGATTTTTTTTTGGATTTTTTTTTTATGCATTGCTTCATAAGTTCGGAAAATTTGTCTGCTCAACACGTAAAGAACGCGATGAATATTGTTGAACTGTCAAAATGAAACCGATTCCGATTGACAATGTGTTACGCAATTGCCCTGCAGGTTAGGGTTACCAGTGAAGTTGAAGGCTTTCTCAACTTTGTTTCTGAGGTCATCTGTATCTTAGAAGTAATCCCTCAAATCCCTGTAGTGTCTTAATAAGGTAGCTAACCTAAACCTTTCCAACAATTCTAAATCAAACAATTCTAGCTGCTTACTTTGAAATGAAATTATCGCTGATCACATGGAGTGATTCAGTCAGTCGCTCCATGTAAAATACTGGTATTCAGCTGCATCCGGTTAGAATGGAAGCCGACCCCAACATAGTTGGGTAAAGGCTGGGCAGATGATGATGAGATGGGGTGATTCAGATACATTTGGAGACAAATTTCATAATATACAACGGAGGAATCAAGACAGACTAAACAAATAAAGTCCTGGAGACCAAGCTTCGGCCATGGCGACCAAACTCAAATGGAGACTACTAGACTAGCCATCGGCGCGAGAGATATTATAGTGCACAAGTGTGTACAATGCGTGCCACGAAATATGAGACTTGACCCCGCCTCCCCCGCTCTTTCCGCCGCCTTTATGACGTCCGGTCTCGTCCCGCACTCAGACCTCATACCGCTAAAGATACCTAAAATCGTGTTCTACACAAGTCAAACCACGTGGTGTGTCAAGTCTCATCTTTCGTGGCACGCATTGCACGCAGACACAGGTGCACTCCCTCTTCCCTCACTCTCATTGTCCGATGGGACAGCAATCAAACATGACCGGAAGGAGATCAGGCGCGATAGCAACGGCTAACGTGCGTCTGCTAGTCAAACTACAAGGTTACTCGAATACCAATGTACAGACTCCAGCACATCACCCTGTAAGGATAGATGTAAGTTGAGAAATAAATAAATAAATAAACCTACCCGAAACTGTCATATTTTTCCGATCAACTTTGAACCTTATGCTTTAGCGATAAAGTTGAAAATCTATCAAAGAAATTTGACTGATTGTAGTAGCTTGATGTGCTGGCGTCTGTACCAATACAAACCCACAACACAGTAGAGTCAGGTTGCCGGCCCACAGCGCTCACCAACCAATAACTCCAATCTAGGTCCAATTGACAAAAGGCACTAGGTACATCTCGTACACTCGAAGACAAGTCAAGCTTTACAGACGTATAATGTGACTTCGCTTTTTTTTTTCTCAGTTAGTATTAATGATGGTCCACGCATCATGTTTGTGAACGGGCGCCGTTCGGTTGAGACTGGTCATCTCTTAACTGCGAAGGCTTATTTTTAATCTTATAATTTGAAATGTTTCTTCATTTGTGTTTTTTTTTTACATTGTTCTCACATATAGAAGCAACAAGAATAATGTACCCAGGATTTTAAAATATCTTGATTTAAAAGTGTCCATGGAGTTTCTTGCCCGTTCTTCTCCATAGAGATTTACATTTTGGAATGGGCAACTATGTAGCTTCAACTTTCTGACTAACTGACAGACTATTTAATTTTGACAATTCAAAAGTGCCTGTACAAGGTTTAATTTAAATAAATGCTTTGAGTTTGAGTTTGAGGTCTGGCAGTTTAAGTACTTTATGCGGCCTACCAAAATGTCCTTTCTTTGGTATTGTTCGTCGAGTCGTTGAGCTCCTTGAATTCTGAGTTGAGCTACTCGATTACTGATTAATGCTTGCATTAACTGGTTCGCTCAAAGCTGTGTGGTTCTTTGCTCAAAAGACCACTTCAGACACTAGCCATGATCCTTACATAATCTGACCAATTTTATGTCTGGACTATATAAACGACTTTGACCCCTGAGTTGGTTTTGCCATTTCTTTTCAGGGGTATTCAGGAAACGTCGACTCCATCTAGCTTTTTAGGGTTCCGTACCCAAAGGGTAAAAACGGGACTATTACTAAGACTCCACTGTCCGTCTGTCTGTCACCAGGCTGTATCTCATAAACCGTGATAGCTAGACAGTTGAAATTTTCACAGATGATGTATTTCTGTTGCCGCTATAACAACAAATACTAAAAACAGAATAAAATAAATAGTTAATGGGGGGGAGGGGGGCTCCCATACAACAAACGTGTGTTTTTCGGCGTTTTTGCCTTGTGGTACGGAACCCTTCGTATGCGAGTCCAACTCGCACTTGATCAGTTTTTTTTTATTTGATGTGTAAAAGTGATTCCTGCATCATAATAGCATAATAAACAATTTCTTTGGCTTGACTTTCCGTTCAATGAGAGGTTAGATTATACAATAAATGTATAGCTTGCTTGTCGAGTGTACAGACGCCAGCACATCAAGCTACCGAAACTGTCAAATTGTCCCAATCAGCTTTGAACCTTATGCTTTAGCGATAAAGATGAATATCTATTAAAGAAATTTGACAGATTGTAGTAACTTGATGTGCTGGCGTCTGTACATAACATAGCATTCATGTACCACGGACCACCAGTAATTTTCAAACCTGCATATGATATATGCAGGTTTGACAATTACTGGTGATTTAAATATTAAATGAATTGTTAATACACATTTACATTGCTGCCATGCTGTGTGGCATTTAGATAGAATGTGGTTTTTTGTAACGTGATCTACCAGTTATGAAACTATTTTTTGTGCTGGTGAAATCTATATCTATACTAATATTATAAAGCTGAAGAGTTTGTTTGTTTGGTTGTACGCGCTAATCTCTGGAACTACCAGTCGGATTTGAAAAATTCTTTTTGCATTTGATAGCCCAATTCTTGAGAAAGGCTATAGGCTATTTAACATCATGCTATGACCTTTGAGAACCGAGCAAAAAGAAAAAAAAGTAAGAAAGAACGCTAAGCAAAAACGAAGTAATAGCGCGGGCAGGCGATGCGATGCGACGGGGTGGGTCGGAGTAACAAGAAATTTCACGCGGACGAAGTCGCGGGCAGAAGCTAGTTGTTAAATAAGTCTAAAATACTACTCCTATAAGTAGTAAACTCAGTATACTACTAATTATAATATAAAATATGGGCTTTTTTACAACCAATCTGTCTAGCCTTTTCCCAACTATGTTGGGGTTGGCTTCCAGTCTAACCGGACGCAGTTGAACACCAGTATTTTACATGGAGCGACTGCCTACCTGACCTCCACAGCCCAATTACTGGGTAACACAATATACCCCTTGGTAAGATTGGCTGTCAGACTTGAACTCGGGCTTCTGACGACCCGTAACGACCAGCGACTAGGACCAACGGCTCAAATTGCTTTCCGAATCACGACGATGGTCACCCATCCACCAACCGACCGCGGCAAGCATAGCTTAACATTCGAGCTACCCGTGCGGCTGTTATTATTTCGTCATGAACCCTATAAATATGTGCTTTTTTACATAGAACATTAAAGTGGCATAAAAAATTGTTCTTTCTTCAAAAAAACAAACAGTCGTATAAAAGAGCTTTGAGATAGTTTTCGTCACAGTTCGAAAATGAGCATTTGAAAAAAGAATGAAAAAAACATTTATTTGACCCAGACTAAGACTGTTTAGCTGTGTTCAACAGCTAACATGAGATAGTTTACATGAGAGATTTAACTATAAGAAACCAAGGGAAAGGTAACAGCTTATAATCAAGTGTTAAATCAACCATAAACTTTTTACAACTATTTAAATCTCGAACCCAATCACTGCAACCATCTGTCACTCTGCTCTCATTCTCACATGAACAAAGTTGTATAACCAGCCAGTTATTCGTATGACATAAGTCTATGCTAATGCTCTATAGTTTGTATATGTTAATCGCAGGGCCCGGCCCGCCTATACGTGGTCCTTCTTGCGACACATCCGTTCAGAGTAGATTGCGATAGAGGTGGTCGACCGTAATCAGATTAGCCATGACACCTGTGAACTCTGAGGTTTTAAGACAAGATTCGCTGGACAATGTTGATGACTTTTAGATCGTCGTAACTTTGAAACCATTTCCTTAATATATTTACTGCATTCCACAGTGTGAACTTACGTTTACAAAGACCATTGTGGACCCTGTCAGGTACAGCAAATTAGGAGCGAGGAAAAGGGTTTTAATTTGACAAATTAATTGCTAAAATATACTATAATATAATATTGAAAAAAAGATATTATATAAAACATGTCATTTAAAATTTGACATTTATTAAAGTAATTAATTTTTTTCCTTTAGGAAAGCAAAAAATAGTCTGAGCAGTTTGATCAATCCGAGCTTTTTCAACTATTTAAGGGTTTATTTATATTATACTTAAAACTAAGCAAAGTTTATTGCATTTGCAAATGTTAGGGCAGTCACTCACCTTCCTTTGCACATAAACTTTTTAACTACCACTACTTAGACATACAAAGAACATCAAAGTGTCAAATAAATACACAAAGACTGGCGAAATAGTTGCGCTTTGAGGAATACCCCGAAAGTTATATCAGAATATTTAAAATGGTGTCATTTAAACCTCCCTTCGCAAATATTACCCAACCTTTTTACCACCTATTGTACCACCTGTCAACCTTTGACAGATGAGGCCGCCGCCATAATGTAATCAACTTTGACGTTACCTCGGCTTTCGGGGGCGGTCGGCTCTCATTCGGGTGCTCTCGGAATGCGTATGCGTGACTAGAGTTTTGCAATGCATACTTTGTCATAAAGTGATCGTGTTTGAACGACACGAGTAATGATGGATGTTGAAAATGGTTTTATATTGTAATATTTATCTTGGCGTTTTGCATGAGAATTGGCCATCTTGCTGTTAAACAATAGCTCTGTGCAATAGTATTTAGTTTGTGGCACGAAGTGGATTGTGAAGTCGCTAGTTTATGGTACACTAATATTAAGGTCGTCAAAATAAAAATATGACAAGATAATTTACAGGTTTTTCTTTTGTTTTAAATAGCAAAACAAACATGACAATTAGCCTCCTTTTTTAAGTCAGTGTATTTATTTTATCGTCTATATTACCGGCCTTCGTGAATACATACGATAACATACCTGTACATACTTATTCATCAAAGCCTATCGCAGTCCACTGCTAGACATAGGCCTCCAGTCCGTCTTAGCCACCTTCTTAAGGTCGTCGGCACATCTAGCTCGGGGGCGTCCCACACTACGCTTGCCGATACGCGGTCTCCACTTTAGGATTCGTCTGCTCCACCAGCCATCGATCCTTCGACACATATAAAATATATTCTTCCCCTAAAATAAACTTGGGAACTGAGAATTTCAGTTGAGTCATTCACAATCTGGTATAGCGGACACATTCTTTATTAAAAATATAGCAATGCCATTCAGATTCGGAATCACAAAGCAAAAGGAAAAACTCTTTTGCTTATATATTGTAAATCTTACGACACAAATCTCACCAAACTATCTTTGTCTACAGATGCGACTCGGACCACACAGCCGAGATGCTATACACGCATCTTCAAGCCTTAATAGAGAGACCAGAAAACCAGAAGAAGTTCGCCGACATCGAGCGCAAACTACAGATGCGAGGAGCCTTACCATCTTCGAAAAAACCCCCGGACTCTTCCCTAGGGAGCGAAGTATCCAGGGAATCAGACTCGGGGAGCAACGAGGAGAGATGTGTGGCCAATTTGTATGACAGTTTGGCCGCAGAGTTGAAACAAAAGCTATCGACAGGTAAACGTGGATTAGGTCAGTCTTTTTGATTATTTTCCGTAGGTAGATGTCGCTTGCTTCTCCACGCCTTTATGTGCAGCGGTTTGGTATGTAGTTTGAAGCTTTGTTTTATTTGTGTAATATGCTGTATGCTGCTGAAATGAGAATGGAAATAATGTAGGCTATTTTAATTTTTGTGTTTAACAACCACACTAGTCTTACTGAGTAATATTCAGTTAAACAGAAGCCGCATATGTAGCCCTTTTAAAGAAAACTTTTGTAGATGAGAAACTCCTCATCTACAATGTTTTTGTGTGTCGTATTAAAAAACTCAAAACAGACTTTTTTTTCTAAAGATACTATAGAAGTTTTTGGTACTTGCATTAAATGTTTTACAAACTCAGCTACGATGAGAGTTTTATAGGTAGCTATGTTAATTTTTATTATTTAATTTTAATAATTATTTATTTAAATATATTTTTCAATTTAAGCTTCGCAGTTGAAGAAAACTTTAGTCATAATAATTATAAGTGTGTAGGATACACACTTATAATTTCTTGTTCCACAACATTACCTTTATTTTGATTATTGATTAGTTGAACTAGCAGAATTTTAATTTGCATTAAGATGTCAACTTTCTGAAATTCTAATTAGAAAATCTACCACCTTGTTGCTTACCAAAATGAAACCCTACCTTAAGACAACAGATTAAATTGATCACTCACTCGTCCTCACATACCTACTCACCCCCACTCACCCCAGAACTCACCTCCACTCACTCACCCCCACCAACTCACCCCTACTCACTCACTCCCTAAATCTTACAGGCAAGAGCCCGATCCTCCTGCCTCCTCGAGACTACGACACGGTCCACCGCCAGAAAGGGAACCTCTCCAACATCGACACGAGACGCTGCCTCAACCAGAACATCGTGGGGGTGAATGCCAGGCGTAAGCTCGAGTCTTCAGGGGGCAGCTCCGGGATAGGAAGCGATCTCGCCCCCTCGCCGGAGAGGAATGAGTACAGGCAGCACGATAATCATAGTACTAGTGGTGAGTTGATACTTTTTATGATTTTAGTAAGTATTTACGTACCTACTTTTGCGTACACGTAGATCCCACGGGGTAATTGCGTACCACGCTTAAATGACAATGCTTTTAAATTTTGACAATTCAACAACATTCATTGCGTGATTAAAGATATGGAGCAGGCAAATTTTTCAAACACGTCAAGCAATGGATTAGAAATTTCTTTCAAAATCCGTCGCATTTTGATTGAAAGCATGTTGCCCGATTGAGGTGCCGCATGCCGGTGCCCATACTTTTATGTATGCGCTTAGAACTGTTACCGTAATGGACTAAAAGTAGAAAAAAGAGGTAAACTAACCTTCTCTAATCTGTAATTCCCATAGGAGAAAAATATAATAAATATGTACTTAGTTTTCAATAGGACCAATTTTTAAACCCTATCAATCAAAATTCTTTTTTTTTTCGCACAACGGTGGTTCACGAATCCCTTCGGCTGTCAAAGTGAGAGTGAAGAATAGGCATCTTCTTGGCTTGTTCGTTCCATCATAGACCTCATCCATCGCTCACCAGGCAAGATCTAGGTCAAGAGCGAGATATTGATAAAAATAGAAATAAATTAAAACTATGAGAATACAAAAAATATATAATGGTAGGTATGATTAGGCAGTTGCGTGTATCATCACCAGGATGATTGCCAGTTGTTTTTCTTGGAATATTTCTGGTTGAAATAAAAAATGTATTTCCGTGTTCATAAGCGTGATTGGTAAAAAAAATTTAATACTTATGTTGTCTAATTTGATGCTCATAATAATCATATTAGTTTAGGCACGCTCAGGAGTTCATTATTACTATTTATTTCTTTTTGCAGACCCCAACAAGTGTATAGCACACCTCAGATAGATTTTTTTTTTAGGGAAAACATGTGCTCGTCTTAACGTTTAAGAGGGATGCGCTAGGTAGCCAGATAGTGTAACGCTCGCGAATCATATAACCTAAGTTACCATGTTATTAGTAAATGCGGTCATTCATCGAGACCACCCAGTTTGCATCACCGACTGATTCGAATGAATAACTTATAAAAATATTACGTAGTGTTTTGTTATTTATTACTAACTTATGTTCATGTAATATTATTGGTAACCTGTCTGTCTGTTGATTTATGTGTACAAATCAACTATGACATAAAGACCTACTTGATTAATTTTATATAAGCACATTTTTGTGGTTATATAAACAAAAAACAAGATCTGAAACGAAGACCCTCATTACATGTGGTTAATGTCATCTAAAAGGCAATAGAGAGGGCTACGCTTGGGGCTTACAGTACCCGGCGATAAATATTGCACATCGACCTTTCGAAAGATTCTGGAAAGAAGTAGAAAAAAGAAAAACTCTCTTCAAAAAAAAAACTTCTGGAAAGGAGAAGAAGTTTGGAAGATTCTTTGGAAGATTTTGGAGAGATTGGAGGTTTGGATTTTTGGAAGATTTGGAGAGCCGATTGTCTCTTTCCAAAGGTCAATGCGCAATATTTATCGCCGGGTACTGTACCTACGTGATCGAATCAGAAATGAAGAGATCCGTAGCAGAACCAAGATAACCGACATAGCCTAGTGGCAGTGGACAGGGCACATTGCTTGCAGAACAATTGGCCAATGATGCCGAAAGGTTCTGGAATGACCGCCGCGTACCGCATGACGTTGCGTTAGAAGGCCTCACACAATGTGGACCGATGACCTGGTGAAAGCCGCCGTGAAGGATTCCGCTAGATGCGAGAAGCACAGAAGCAGTCGAAGAGGCGGTGAAATTCAAAACAGGACGTCAGCACAGTTAGGAAAATGCCAACCAAAACATTTTATTTTATTTTTTTATTTATTTATTTATTTATTAAACATACAACGACCTACAAATATGTCGCGAACTCATGACAAAATACCAGTGTAGAAAATGGTTTTCCACTTATTGTAAAACTAGCGACCCGCTCTTGCTTCGCACGGGTACAATGGCGACATGTCAAACATTGCGATTTCTGTGCTTTATGTTTAAGGGCCTTACTCTCGTTTAGTACCGTAACACGGTCACTTTATGAAGCTTATAACTTATTAACGGTTTGGTTAGAAGGTCTGTAAAAAATATATGTTTGCTATAGATTCATGTACAGCATTTTTGAAACAGGGTTTTTTCATAAAGCTAATACTTTTGCCTTAAAAAAATATTTACCAAAACGCTATTTTGGCTAATATTTCCTTATAACTTCTAAACGGCTTTGATGTTTGGAAATATTTTTACACTGAAAAATTGATGGTTCGAAGTACTACATATTTGAAAGAGCGTTTTTAAATCAATCAACAGTTGCAAAGACAATGCCCCATTTTGAGATAGAGCTTCAGAGGTGCTCTGCGCGGGCGCGGGCGGCAGTCGTGCGTTAGCACTGAGACGGGGTGGCTGTGTCGCTCGCTGCTCCGCCCGGCTATCGATCGACTACGCGCGTTTGGCTGTGTTAGTGCAAATATTTATGAACGAATTGTATCAGTATGCGTTTATAGACTAGCTCGCTGCAGAGGGCCCATTTCTATTGTCCGCGTGGACGCTTTATTAGTGGTGCCATTTCTAAATACTGTTTTTGTTTATATTGTTTATTTTGTAAATATAAGATAATTTGTAAATAAATAAAAATGCCAAAGCAAAGCAAGTCAAGAAAAATACTTTTTCTCTACGACGACGCACCGTTTTATAGATATTAGCGAAAAACTCAAATGTGGGAATTTTTATACCCCCCACTCCGGCTCACCTCCTAGACGCGGGGACTTTTAGTACCTATGTTCACTCCCTAAGCACTCTGAAGAAATCGCTCAGGGCCCAGCTCACGCACTCTACACCTCTTATCTCTATCTCTTAATAGTTATTCGTTGAGTGGACTAATAAGTATCTATCTATCTATCTATACGAATAAATAAAATTGGAGTGTCTGTTTGTAATATTAAAACAACCGCTTCTTACTAAATGCATATGAATGTATACACGGTACAGTCAACCTCTAGACGTCCACTTACACCGCAATGACCATTATCGCCTGCGCTATACGGGCTGCGGCGTCTATACACACATGCGCATATTTATCCGTGTGAGTGATGCTCATGCCGTGTAGCATCGCTACGAGTAGTTAAAGATGTGGTCAATGCTAGACAAGGATGACAATATCAGTAACTTGTTTTTTTTATCGCCGTCTGATTATTTTTTTCATAGTACTGCAAAATTTCGATAATATAACATAAGTAAACATTAGCTAGATCGGTAACGAGGCTGCACTCGCTAATGTGATCGGGATAGATGTGAGTTCAAATCCGAGTTGGGCCAGTTTTTTTTGATGTTTTATATAATTATTATTATGTGTTAGTAATTTATTTTTGTAAATTACTTTGAACAAATAGATATTACAATAAAGGTAATTTATTATTATAATATGATAACAAATGAAATAAATTTTGATATGGTAACATTGTAATATTTTTTATACATAAGAAATCCTTTACACTTACTTATGTTATTATTATAGTATTGAATGTTAAAAAACACACCTTAATTACTAAATAACGGAAACAAATAAAAGTAAACAACATAAACATAAAGCAAAGTATATAACAAAAAACAATTAAAAATAGAACAAAGTATACCAAAAAAAACGAAATAAAAATAAAACCAAATGTCTTGATTGACGCAAAGAAGATCCTCCGACTGGGATCGAACCCACGGCGAGAAATCTTAACCAGGCACTATGCCCCGAGACCAACTGGTTACTTGTATCCCGTGGCGAATATGTTGATCACTATTTCACGACGAATCGAAATAAGGCAGCTTTATCAATTGAGGCCGGAATACTTATGCCTGAACTATAAGGTTTTAGGTTATATATTATGGATATTATGAAAATACAGCTTAATTATTCATTTTCTCAATGAAAAGAGGATTGAAACTTAACCTCAATATTACAATAATATAAATACTAATTTGGTAAGTTACCACCACTATGTCCCCTGACACAAAATTACCCTACCTGTTTAGGATTTTTAATATTTCGTGTGACCTCCGTTAGCCTCGATACAGCTAATGAGACGTCGACGCATAGACGCTACAATATTTGCACAGATATTTTTGCCGCGAATAGTGGAATAATTTATGTGAACTAGTAAAGTAGTTAAAAAATTAGGATAGATTTGAAACAGAGTGAACTTAACACTTTGTTTGAAATCTACCCTCATGTTTTAAAAACGACGCTAAGATTGAAAATAATTGTAAAACAAAAGAATCTTCGTTTAGTTGTGGAATATTTAACATAATTATTGGTTAGCAACTCGGCATTCTAATTGCACATGTGATACTTAAAAAATATTTTTCATGTTCGATGTGAGACTCGAACCCGAACGTTCGCCATGCGAGGCACAGTGCTAGCCACTTTGGCCACCGTAACGCTTACGAAATTTTTTGAAATTTGTAATAACAATCATGTTGCCAATTTGTATTGTTGTCAAACGTTCTTATAGAAGAAGGTCATAAGTACTAATATTGCTATGCCATAGTTTTGTGAGATTGCAGTCGACTTCTGACTGTTAAATTGCACATATACCAAAATATTTTTTTTTACAATTTTTGTCTGTCTGTCCGTCTGTCGTCTGTTTGTTCCCGCTAATCTCTGAAACGGCTAGACCGATTAAGACGGGACTTTCACTAGCAGATAGGTGAATAAGGAGTTACTTAGACTAGGTACATTTATTTTAGAAAAAAAAACAAAATAGGTTCCTACGAAAAAAAATTAAAATCAATGAAATGAAATATTGAATAATATCCGATTCAAATAGGGAGGTTGTATTATACTCCGTTTAATTAGGTACTTTCAAATGTAATCAAATCATAATAAAGAAACGGAGTATAGTTATGTTTATAAGTGGATCCTATACGTGAAGATTCCTTAATCTCCATAGAAATTGATTGAATAAATAATATAATAATATACTTAGTGTTTTTGTTTAAGAAAATCGTACACCAAATATTGTATATAAAAAGGCTAATACGAAAAACTAAAAATAAATAATAATTAAACTAAAAATGCAAAAACGATCAAAAAGAACTAAATGGAGAAATATTAGAAGAATTTCATTAAAATTAGCATAGGTATTTCTTTACGCGGAATACAGAATTAATAAGTTATCGTAAACTCTGCGAACTCAACAATAACTTTTTTCTTAAATTCCACGCGGACGAAGTCGCGGGTAACAGCTAGTACAAAATATATCAGTCTTGCATTCGCCATTCCCTTCTGGAATCGTAGGCAAAAATGGCGACCTACGTGCGGCATGTCTGCGCCTCTGCATATTCTTTGATCATCGTTTTAGTGTATCGCGCCACCGCAAGCATCGGGAGTAGGACGCTTAGCTCCGCCCACATGCACAAGGTCAGTGAGCCATCTTTACACCTTAATATTAATGTATTATTCACAATAAACGTTCCGGAACAAATGTTCTAAATGATGGTAAATACCGCATCAAAATCCGTAGCGTATTTTAGAAGAACAACGCGATCATACAGACGTACACAAAAAGCAACTTTGATTTATAATAATTATAATAATAATTTATTTATTTCACACATACATAATTCTAGTCCATAGTTTTGCACTCATACATTTTAATTACTTATGTACTTTATTAAATTCTAAACAGATAAAAACCCAAAATAAAACTGTGACTAATTAAATTTAAATATTCAAAAATCCAGTTAAAAAAAATGTCAGAATCGTATAAAAAATTAAATAAAATTTCAAATTATTATAAGTATTATAAATTATATAAGTACAGATAGCTTGAAACCTACACACAAACCCGCGATCTTCACATAGTCTAAATAAAGTATTCCAACACACATAATTACTTATTTAGATTGCTTTCTTGAAATTAATCCGGTTGCACCAAATGTCAAGAAAAGTTGGCGGCAGCTTACGACATGTTGTCGAACATTCACTAAACTAATATCGGTTTGTTACGAGAATTTTTATTACTTTAGTTAACTTATGTATATTCATTTCTTGGTTGAAAGTGATCTGCCGGTCGATTCTGTAAAAATCTCACCGTGAAAACTTAGGTGAAGTGAGTTTGTTTTTGCTAGGAATTGACATTATTGACAGCTCACTCCGCGCTCACTTCACCTAAGTTTTCACGGTGAGATTTTTACAGAATAGCACCGCTTCACCCTAATTGCGTAACACACTATCAATAACAATCTGAATCCTTTTGAAGGATATTGCTAATCCATTGCTTCATTTGTTCGAAAAATGTGTTTGCTCAACAACGTAAATAACGCAATGAATGTTGTAGAACTGTCAAATTGAAACCCATTGCCACTGATAGTGTGTTACGCAGTTACCCCGCTGCTTCGTTAGTCTAGTGGTCGCAAGTGCTACTCCTGAGTGTGAGGTCCTGGGTAAGATTCTCAAGTCGGGCAAAGTGTTCTTGGGTTTTCTTACCTGGAATTTCTCAGTAGCAGTCCGGAGTCGATATTTGTGGTCGATTGATGACAACAGGCTCGTCTTGGACCCCGTTACATGGGACTTAACTGGCAAAATGTGGGTTTCTATAGGTTCACCTGCCTGTCTGCCTTACCCTTTGGAAAATACAGGCGTTATGTTGTACAGAAATACAATTGGAAGGGAAAGGAGAAATAATTTTCCTAAAGATGGTCCCAGGGCCCAGGAATAGAAACAACCTTTCCTTAAATGGGAAAGCTCGACAAAAACATTGATTTTGAAAGAAATAGGAAATAGTCAAATTCAAAGTCAAAGCATTTATTTCAAATAGGCACATGTAAGGCACTTTTGAACGTCAGAAATTACAACAAATAGAATTGATTCTAGTCGCCCATTCCAAAAGGTAGTTTTCGTATGGAGAAGAACGGACAAGAAACTCCACCGTTACTCTTTTAAAATAATTTACAAAATTTTGCATACATTAATTATATAATAATAATATGTGAACAGGATGCACCTAAAATAAAAATTACTATACCACAATAGGTAAAAGACTTAAAAATGAAACCATGACATATAAATTAATTATCTGATGGGGGTAATAGGGGGAACCTCCTAAGAATGCAAGCCATGAAGTACCGCTTTCTGAATCAAGTCTTTCATCCAGCTGCCCCACGAGAGCCTCCTCAGGTGTTGATAGAGGCTCTTGGCTATTAACCCATTCGCTGTCACGATTTTAGCATAATTATTATTCGCAAAGTAATGACTGGTCTGGCCTTCAATGTGCGATAGACATAAGGTTTTTTTCTTCGTTATTATTTGATGGTTAAAACTTGGAGTCATGGTATTTACTTAATAGCAAAAATTATAGATTTTATCATTCAATGTAAAAATCAAGGGTGCTTACGTACCGCTGCACCAATTTACAAATTAGTAGAATTTAGGACGTTCTTATCTGGAAAAGAACCGGAGTTACCGACATATAGCTTGCAGAGTAAGGTGAAGTGGCAGTCTGGCCATGTTTGTCGAAGAACCGATGGCCGGTAAAGCTTTATCCCGTTTGTTAGGATAAATCCTACTTAATATTATTATCCCGAAAGTTTGTGAGGATGGATGAATGTTTGCTACTCTTTTACGCAAAAACTACTGACCAGATTTGAATGAAATTTGGCACACAGACAGTTTATAACCAGGATTAACACATGGAATACTTTTATTCCCGATATTCCCACGAGATCGAGAGTTATGCGGGTGAAACCGCGGGATGCTGCTAGTATTCTTATAAAAGCAATCTCTTTTTAAATAACCCGTCATCGTCTTTAATCATGTACGCATTTAATAGCTACAATATAAAACCTAACATATGATTAATATCCAATTACTGTATGGGCAGGCCCCTCTTTTCCATTGGGCATTCTGGGCAAGTGCCCAGGGCCCCGCGATCTTCAGGGGCCCTGGCCTGCTTTCATAAAAAAAAAAAACATTATTTGCAGCCGCCGTTCCATTCTACGCATAATTATATAGTAACCGATTCAATGACAAAATATCTGATTTGCAGCGCGATTTACAATAATTTTCCAGGCCCCCAGTTATGAAATATTAGTATGTTTCTCTTATTGTCTCTTATCTACACAGGGGCCCCGCGATCCATAGGTGCCCAGGGCCTCCAATTGGTTAAAGACGGCCCTGTGCATGGGAGTCGTTTTCTATAGGAAATGACGTCATGAGACAGTTATTACAGCTAAGAACATGGTATCAGGCCATTGTTGTTTGTATTCTTAATTGTTGTGTGATAAAAAACGGATTGGATCGGGAACGGCATTTGTATTGGAAGGTTTATAAATGCCTTAATTAAAAATAGCCCCGCCTTCGAGAAATCCTCACTTCATAAACATTATCAACCTATAATGTGCCCACTGCTGGGACACAGGCCTCGTCTTACAGAGGGAGTGAGCAATATTCCAACGCACGCCCATTGCGCGTTGGTGGATGTGACAATCGTCGTCTTTGAATTTTTGGTTCAGTATGTTT
Organism: Luperina nickerlii; assembly: GCA_963855955.1. Classification (NCBI taxonomy): domain Eukaryota; kingdom Metazoa; phylum Arthropoda; class Insecta; order Lepidoptera; family Noctuidae; genus Luperina; species Luperina nickerlii. Next base: position 2,553,764 of record OY979682.1, on the reverse strand, counting down.
AGCTTGTGACAGATATATATACAAATACACATATATATATCAAATTAAACTCTGAATACGTGATGGGATCGATAGCTAAATACGATAAAAAAAAATGTTTTTTTCTTAGGGGTCAACGACCGCTGGTACTGTTGTTACTTGAAGTAAGAGTTGAGAAAATGTGTTTTATCGATTTTAAATATCCATACCAATCACGGCTGTGAAGTTTACCCAAAAAAAAAATGGCTTTTAAACTGATATTTCAAGTAAATACACTAAGAGAGGTCGATGATCCCACAAAAAAAAAATAATCAACTTAATTTCTTTTTGTTTTATTATGTTTACATATCGATAGCCATAACGTCCGTGGAGTTTCGCTAGCTAATTTAATTTAAAAATCACCACAGTTTTCAAACGCCCCATAATAAAAAGAAACATTAAAACTACATACATTACTTCGTACATTTGCTCTCAAATGGTTCAAGAGCATAACCTTCGACGTATCAAAGCATTGAGACACCCTAATGACTTGTGAAACATTTGCCTCCAAAACGATCACACCTCACATTACAACCGACCTACTTGACTCAAATCTGACAATTAAATTTAAACTCTTTGCTTGAAATTATAGGGTGCAAAGTTAAACGTGTGTGCACTGTAGATATGGTTGATTTAGTTAGCAAGAGGATGTAGTGAAATCGAGCAAAGCGTTCCCTTTCAAAAAGTTTTGACGGCTATTCAAGACTCGCAATTTTTGAAAAGAGAATAGTGAGATTTTTTTTGAGAGGGATCTAGGTCTACTCCCACCCACTCCCTCTAACAGAGAGGAGGCTTGTGTCCAGTAGAGACATTATAGGCTCATTATACTAAATAGAAGACATACCCTATCCTCTAATAAAAAAAAATATCAAGCCTAACTAACCTCAAAAGCGAAGAATACGCAAGTTTTTCACATGCACAAACACCAAATAGGCAGTTTAGAGACTCCCACGCCTCACGCGTTTAAAACAATACTGTGCAACAGAGACAGAAGATGGTTTTCCATTATGGACGCCAGTTTTCCCAAAGAAGAAAAAACGGTGATTGTGTTGAAAAGATTTTCAATGATCGACCTTCCTATTCACAGTGGTGATTCCTTTGTTTATAGTTGTTTTAATTGTCTGATGTATATGCAGTCTTTGACAAGCAAAAGGTAGCTTTGTTTATAAACAAACATAAGTATAGTCTGTTCCAAAAGTATAAGATGAAAATGTAAACAAATTGATCAGAAAACGTACCTATGTATGACAATTTGTACTGCCACTTACAAAGAAAGGGCTTTGAAGGTCTGTGGTATACCTACCTGTCCGCAATTTTTTTTTCAAAATGGCGGCCACGCTTGATTCATACATAAATCGATAGCTGACATTAATGTAAACAGAAAACATAATGGGACCAACCCCGTAAACTGTCACGTTTCTGAGATATTAACGTTCACCGTTGATCACGTGACGTCCATATCTTTGAACATGGTTAAAGGTACACATTGTATTGTATATTGTTGTAAGTAAATATTGGTTTATGTAGAATCGAAGGTGGAATTTAATTATAGAATGTTTCATCTTTGGTTCCATATAAACCAATATTTTGACTGGCACACACCTTTATTACATAACTAAATTTACACCGTTATGAATATTAATAAAGATCAAATCATCATCAAAGTTATTAAAATCAATCTACATTTTGTAGGTCATACACTTAATTCTGAAATAATTACAAAATAGCTAACATTTGCAAGCATTCAGTCCACCGATTTCTTGAGCAATTCATTATGTCATTTGCAAATTCGATTTTAACGACTAAAGCACGTGATACACATTCCTCTTAAGCCCGGAATACACATGCCTGTAACTTACACAAAAGCATGAAAATTGTAGCTTGAAAACTCCTTGCATACTTACAAGTTACATGCAATTTTGTGCAAATTACATTAATGTATTTACGACTTAACTCTGCACAATACATGTGCATTAGGTACGTTTGTTCTACTTAAAAAATGAGAGTGGACTAAAAGTTTAATTACTAGAAATTGAATGTAAAAAGTGCTAATTAAATGAAAGTAATTTGATGTGAAATGCTATTGTTCATATCGCAGTTTGAAACATTTGTGGAATTTTTTGTTTAAAATTACTTAGCAAATTTTAACTTTGGCTTTGTAATGTGTATATTAGTCTTAGCTAGACTAAATGCAATTAGCAGGTTCCTATACGTTCAGTATGTAACACACGGACAATCCCTTTTTATAGTAGGTAGACTGCCCCGTTGATTTCTTGGTCGCAAGCGCGACTGCTGAACGGGATCCTGGGTTTAATTCTCAGGTCGAGCTGAGTGTTATTAGGTTTTTCCACTAGGAATTCCTTAGTAATAGCCCAGAGTTTGGAAGTTGACGTTGTAATTCCCCCGTGTGTCGTTGGTCCTGCGCCTGATCTCTCTCCTGTCGTGTCGGATTGCCATCCCATCGGACTATGAGAGTGAGGCAAAAGAGAGTGCACCTATGTCTGCGCGCACACTTGTGCACTATAACATCTCCCGCGCCGAAGGCTGGTCTATGTTAAGACTGGCCGCCATGACTGGATTACCGTCTGGAGGACAATTATAGAGGTAGTTTAGTTGTTTACTTTTCAACCAACCCGAGAAATGTCTTATAAACTTTGATCTATATATAAGGTCCCATTAAAATAGATGGACAAACTTTTAGAAAGCATTCAGACCACCAAAATAAGGACGACGGTAAAAATATATATCAGAAAAATGAATAAAAGAAAAATAAACAGCTAACGAAAATACACTCTAGTCCGCCGGCAATTTATTATTTTAAGTCAAAATAAAATCACTTTAATCAGTGTTTTTTTTTTTTGCTTGAATATCTTTAGTTAGAAGTACTGAGCGCTGTGTTGAAATTTGTCCATCTATTTTAATGGGACCCTGTACATATGTGTATAATTCAAAGTCCTGACTGACTGAAATAATTATCAACCCACAGCCTAAACCGCTTGTCCTAGAAACATGAAATTTGAAGGGTGTGTTTTTTAGGTATCGACTAAGAAAGGGTTTTTCGAAATTCCACCCTTGAGAAGGTGGATGGGGGAGGGTGAAATTTCACGCGGATGAAGTCGCGGGCAGAAGCTAGTCGTTCATAAGAAAATACACTTGAAAGGACAATAAATATAATCGTGAAAACCGTTGAGCACCTACATGCAAATGGCTTTTAGTAGACGAGCGTTTCAACATCTGCCTAGCCTTTTCCCGACTATGTTGGGGTCAGCTTCCAGTCTAACCGGATGCAGCTGAATACCGGTATTTTACATGGAGTGACTGTCTATCTGACCTCCACAACCCAGTTACTGGGTAATACGATACTCCTTGGTAAGACTGGTTGTCAGACTTTCGGGCTTCTGACTACCCGTAACGACTGTTAAAGATCTAAGAATGACATTCGGGCAGAAGACGAGCGTTTGACGGGTTAATCTAAGTGGGTACTCACAACGACATATCAAGCTAAATGTTCCCAGTTTTAGCTTATACCTCGCATTGTATGGGCTTTTCGTACAATGAGAAGTCAGCTTATACTAGAAATGAATTGTTTGATATGTCGTCGTGCAATCCATATTAATCCACAATACATCCATTAATTTTTCATTCCATATTCGTTTTTCACCAGAAAAATCAAATCTTAATGAATGAATTAACGTATGAATGAAAAAATGAATGAATGATATATTTATTTGCAGGTAGCAAACATAAGTTCTTATGACCTCTATGGGTTTCACTATGTTTGGAATTTCAGCCATGCAAATATTTAGATTTTACATCTTGGTTATACTTATAGCATGCAGTACACATTTAGTAATTAGCAATAACATAAAAATACTATTAGGCACATTGCAACAATCTAGGATGTTTTTCAGCAGATGGAAACTACTACAAGCAAACAGCATTGCAAAACTCATATCTACACAATTTAATAACTCGAAACCAAATGTTCCAAGAGCATTCAAATTGCAACAACCTCAATCTTAACTGTTTCGCAGTAGGTAGCTATAAAAGTTTATTAAACTCAGCAACAAACAATGCTTTGAAAATAATTATATTTTCCCATAAAGCACAGAGGAATCGGAACAATATACTTTTAACAATGAAACGAAACTGAGCACTTTGGCCGAATCACATGTAATTGGCGCGCTTTTCAACAAAATGGCGGCGTGGGAACGTCAAACGGTTTTTTTTTTCTATTTTTCACCTATTATTTACTTAGGTTGATGAACATGAAGCGGCATCTACATCGCCACATGCGAAGTATGCACCGTAATGACGTCACGCAAAATCCTGCATCGCGCAAGCAGAGTTTACCGCACAATTAGTATAAATATACAACGTCCCGATATCAATCATCGGGCAGTAGCCCACCAAACACAACACCCGTCTGTCTCTGTCTGTCTCCCCCCTTTTCTATAGACGATGTGTGAACTTTACACCCAGTTCCTCATACCTCTATAACCAAAATAAATAATTCATACAAAAGAAGTTTTTAACTGCAAACAGAGTCCATCAAAACAGTCAATCAATTAACAGTCTAAAATGTGGCCCACGTACACAACGGCTATAATATATCAAGGCTATAAAAGCTAGCAGGCCACATAATTTCGATAAGATAGACAGCGTACAGTCGGCGCACGTCGTTGGAACACTTTGAATTAAACTTGAACTGCTCTAGCGTAGTACCTACGAAGTTTCAATAGCTGATCTGATGGCAAGCCAGATTTGAGAGCAGTGGTAACAGCCCCGACCCGTGGGTTCAAACCTAGGCAGGCTCTTTCCTTTGTGTTAATAATTTCACCATCACTGTTCTCAAAATGGTGAAGGAAAACATCGTTAGGAAACCGGCGTGTCCTAGAGCCAAAAATTCGAAGACATGTGACATCCCGGCCCGCGTAGTAGATTACTGCAATCTCGGAGAGAGGAGGCCTTTGGCCCAGAAGTGGGAACATTATAGGCTAATGAGGGTTTTCGTGAAAATTTACGACACCAGTTGCCACTACTGTGACAAGAGGTCTTCCAATATAAAATATATGATGACGTTCATCATTCGATTCATTCATTCGTTCATCATTCAGTCATGACTAAAGAAAATATAGGCTCTTTGACAGATGTCTGGACCTGACGTGTCAGTTCTGCCACCTGGCGAACGTCATTTCAGAAAGAAAGGGCTCGTGGCTGGTGCCACTCGTGTCTATCAAAGTTTAAGTTATGCTATGCTAGCCGCAGTCGGTTCATAGATGGGTGCCTATCCATTACATGTCTAGACACCTCCATGCCTCGAAAAGCACGTTTAGGCGATGATCCCGTCTGCCATTCGTAGATCATTGACAGCGTTACGGGTAGTCAGAAACCCAAACGTCTGACAACCTGTCTAACCAAGGGTATCGTGTTACCCATACACTGGGTTCTGGAGGTCAGATAAGCAGTCGCTCCATGTAAAATACTGGTATTCAACTGCTGCTGCATTCGGTTAAACTGGAAGCCGACGCCAAAAAAACGTGCTCCAGACCGAATTTCGACCACGGCGACCAATCTCAGCGAAGACCAGCCTTAGGCGCGGGAGATCTTATAGTGCCCGCGTGTGTGCGAAACACAGGTGCAGTTTCTCTTCCCTCACTCTCATTTTCCGATGGGACGGCATCCGACACGACCGGAGAGAGAACAGACAATGCTAAGGAGATTGATTGAAGGGGCCAGCTTGAATTGGTTTTGTAACCAGTGACGTGCAGCCTACTCAAACTCAAGGCATTTATTTCAATTAAACCATTTACAGGCACTTTTAACGTGTCAAGAAGTCGGTCAGTCAGAAAATATTAAGGTAAGTTGCCCATTCCGAAGCGTAGTAGGTGCTATGGAGAAGAACGGACAAGAAAATCCATGGACACTCTTTTAAATTATATTATAATTTCATTATATATACGAGAACGAATTAAAAAAGCACGTACACGTTAAAAGCGTCCAGAGTACAGCAAATAGTAACAAAACAAACAGTCCAAAGATAAAATAATTCAAAATAAGCCGAGGCAGCTAACTAATGACTAGCCCCAACTGACGGCGCCCGTTTACGAACATGACGTATAAATCAGCAATATTCAGCTCAACCATTTTGAAGGGAGCTGACAGCTGAGGTACTGTACATATTAACATTACAGTTTTAACCGCCTAAAGCTTTAATCGAAACCAGAGTAACTGTTATTATAAACCGCTATTTTAGAAATAAAATCATGACAGATGCGTGTCGGACGACACACGAAATAAAGTTTCGTAGTCGTCTTACGGCGGAACCCAATGAGGTTTTTCTGAAATGACGTTCGCTAGGTGGCAGCACTGACAAGTCAGGTCCAGGCATCTGTCAAAAGGCCTATATTTTATTTAGTCATGACTGAATGATGAACGAATGAATAAATTGAATGATGAACGTCATCATATATTTTATATTCATCGTCGAAATGGAAGACCTCTTGTCAAAGTGTATTAGCTTCGCTCTTCACTTTGTTTTCACTTAGCGATCCTTCTGACTTTTTTCTTTTAGCTTGACACCTAAGGCGCGATGTATAAATAGTGTGATGTTAAATAGCTTATATACCATTTCTCAGACATTAGGCTACCAAATGCAAGATTTTTTCAAATCCGATCTAGCTACCTATCCAGAGATTCATACCCATTCCAGAGATTTGAGCGTTTAAACAAACAAACTACAGCTTTATTATAATAAGTCAGCGGGAAATCCTAAACCTTATCTACTTTTAGGCTCCATAAAAAAGACAATTGATTATTCATCCATTCATTCAATACTTATGCGTAAATAAAGAGCTTCTATAAAGTCACAGAACACTAATTTCAACACTCAAAAAAAAAACGAAATAACTATTTTTCAAACGAACAAAAAAAAAACGCGAATGAGCATATTAACGCTACAACATTACACAAGTTCCATAATCTACGGAACCATGAAAAACAGCAATCAAAACACACGAACCTACTAAAAATGACTCCAGTTTGAAGCTACTTAGCTACAGAAAAAAAAACAACCACACTCGTGTTCACACGGCAACATATCATGCATAATAATTTACTTTTTGTTTTATCATGTTTAGATAACCTAGCTAATTTAATTTTACTATATAGTTTGATATGTTGTCTTGCGTATACGCAACTTTCATTTATCTTTTGACAGCCCTAACAAGTCCAAGCGCCCACGATTCAATACAGACTACAGGTTCTTATCTATGTCAATTCTTTATTTAAAAAACATGTTGGCAAGTGTTTCGGAGATGGGATCCCGTTAAACGCAAAAGTGAGATTACTACGAGACATTCCGAACCAGTCGCCTGCGCATATTATTATAAAAAGTAGGCTAGCGAGTTGTATTTCAGAAATATTTTTATGTGTTTTTAGTCGATAGTGCTAAATACATAATAATTTCTTGTATTTTCGGGGCTTTTGTAAGAATGCTTTAGGTCATAATGCCGTTACATTCACATGTTACATGCATGATAGTAGTGGTGACCCAGTGGCAACGGCCGCGACTTACGAGTTGTAGGTCGTAGGTTCGATCCCAGACAGGCGCATAACTTTGTGTGAATTATTTCATCACCACTGCTCTCAAAACGATGAAGCAATACATCGTGAGGAAACTGTCATGTTCTACAACCAAAAATTCGAAGACGCGTAACATCTATCTACAAACCCGCATCATCATCTGGGCCCGCGTGGTGGATTTGAACCACTCCCTTTCACCAGGGGGAGGTCTGTGTCCCAGTAGTGGGAGCATTTTAGGCTGATTATTACTTGCATAGGTAAACAAAGTATGTCTGTAGGTCATGCTAATATTATTCACGTACGTATTCGGGGTCGCGACTCTGCAGATAAAATCTAAGAAAAACCGCTATATTATTCGAAGCGTCTCTATCCAATGAAACGTTAGTTAGACGTTAGGTTCAAAATCCCATTTTGTCAATCAACGATATATTTGAATAAAAACCAGCGAGAAATTATTTCCCCTATAATGTTATAATTTTCGTAATCAATTATGAACCCGGCACTCTATTTGCATTGTACACTTTCAATAACAATCTGAATCATTTTGAAGGATATTGCAAACCCATTGTTATAAGTTTGAAAAAATATCATTTTACTTTAAGCTGCACTTTTTGGCACAAGTAACTGCAGTTTGTTCATGCGATAATGCGGAACAAATATTATTTCTAAAGAGCTTAAAATTCCACGTAACGTTTTCACATGGTTTACCGCTTAGCCTTTGTAGCTGCATCTGCGCCGTTTGCAGCCAACATGGTTATTCATTCCAACATGGTTATTCATTTTACGTTCTATTGAAAGACATATTCTGAAAGTTTTGCCTGTTAGGACGATTATTTACTCCCATCGTATGGTAAAATGTTTATTTCCATGAATGCTTGCTTATCAACATTTTCTGTTTTTCCAGAGGAAGACTGGGCGGAGAGCACAGCGTACATGATGCACGAAGCATTCGACGCGTCTCCCCCGCGCCGTGCGACTTCCCCCCGCCGCGCCTCCCCCGCGCGCCGCGCCTCCCCCGCGCACCGCGCCCTCTCCCCACGCAACTACGACCGAACCTACCCCGATGACTTTTCCGACCAGTTCCGCGACCAACTCGCCCCCTTCCGCGACCAAACCTTCGAGCGAAGGTTCCGTCACGAATCACTTGAACGCGTCAAACCAGAAAAACCAGTAGAAAAGTTCCAAGATGACACAGTCAACTACAGGAGACGGTACGTCGCGGAAACCAAACCTTCCAACAGAAGCATTGATAAGGTCGAAGATCGGAGGTTCGGCAAACTCCAAAGGGGCGCCAGCGAAGGCAGCCTGAAAGTCGCCGAAGCGTCCCCGAAAGACAGGTTCAACGTAGCTAAAGAAAAGTTCATGAATCTGGAACGGGAGAGGTTTAACAGAGAGCTGGAAGCGCACATGGCGATGAGGAGGAGCATGCTGGAGCGGAACAGTCGCTCGACTTCTTCCCCCGAGGAGGAAAGGAGGGACGAGCGACAGGACCGGCACAGAGACATTAGCTCCCGGAGAGAGCCCGAGCGCTCTCATCGCGACTTGGAGCGCCACCGCGAGCCCGAGAGGCGTAAGGAGACCGACAGGATGCGCGAGGTCGAGCCGAGGGAGATACCGCACCGGGAGATAGAGAGACTTCCGCGCATCGGCAGGAAGCGCGACGACGTGAAGCGATACGAGTACGGCGCGGAGGAGTACTTGAACAGGATCGAGCCGAAGCCGCACAGAGAAGAGTTCGACAACTTCGAGAGACGCGGCAGGAGGGAGCTGGACAGACGCATCGAGGAGGACGAGATCATAGAACCAGTCATTGAAGATAGGAGGAGAGACTGGAACGACCGGCAGAGGGCATTCAGCCGCTCGCGTTTGCTGGACGACCAGCGCCAGTCGTACGTGGAGGGAGACAGGGAGAGATACTACGACCGGGATTACCGAGACTTCCGTGACCTGGCTGACCGACAGCAGACGAAGTTCCGCCACAGCTACGCGGAACCGATACCCAGGGGACGACTCGGTACTGTCAGACCGTACTGAATGCCATAATAGATTCATAGATGTTAATTTTGGAATATCAAAACTTTAGAACCAAAAACAACGTTTTGTTGAAGTCGGACGAAGGCGCAAGCCTGTTGGATTGTTGTCAATACCTGATTTATTCGTTAAATATAATAATGGACACAAATTTTGTTAACATACTTCTGTATTATAAAAAAAATGGCGGCGTGGCAGGTTAAACCTCTTTTCGAATTTTACCTGTGTCTGCGAGGTTTGATCGTAAGTCAGCAGTGTGTTAATTTTAGAATAAAAAAATCATATAAGTGCCTTTATGCAATAGATTTATATTTATAAATACTCATTTAAGTGCGGTAAATGTCACAGAAATAATAATAATTTACTTTTGTAAATATAAATGAAGTACCTTTTGTTATTTTATAGTTAGAACACAAAATCACGACATTGTTATATTATACAAATAAATATTGTTATAAAATGTTATTTTTATCGAAGAAATATCAATAATAGTTATATTATTGGTGAAAGAGAAGAAACATAAAAATGAATAATGGAGTTCCATTTATTGTTAAATTTTTCAAAATTTATGTTACATTACTTTCGGAATTACTTATTTCAATTTAGTTTTTGGATTGTTTCACTGAGAATATCACATAATATCAATAATTCTATTACTACAGGAATTCTGTTTAATATCTTCTTACCACTGTATTCTCTTTGCAACTCACATTGATTACAGATTTCCTTGAATTAATGGGGTAATTGCGTATTTGACAATTCAACAGCATTCATTGCGTTATTGACGTGTAAAACATTATGAAGCAATAGATTAACAATTTCCTTCGAACCTTCGGATTGTGAATGTATGTGTTACACAATTCGATTGCTGGTTTTATAATATGTAACTTACTGAATAGTAAAAAAAACTCAGTGAAACCATCTCTTATGTTTGTAATTTATTTGTAAGTTAATATAGATTGTAAATGAATATAATATCATGTTTTATGAAAGGATTTTCAACAATAAAAATGTAAACATTACACATTCAGATTTGTTTTCCTTTACAGGGTCATATTAAATTAGCTAGCGAAACTCCGCAGTCGTGACCCCTAAAAAAACATATTTTTTTTTATCGTGTTTTTTTTATCGTGTTGTGTGATGGGTATTGACATCAATACCCATCACATCTCCAAAGTTTCGCTAGATAATTTAATTTGTCCCTGTATTTACCTCTATGGTTTAAGTATGTTTGAATTATTTCCGCTAGGCGATTCTTAAAACGCGCGGCGTTTTAGGTGACTGTCTTATGTAATTTTGACGTTCGAAAAGTGCCAATTCTCAGAAATGACATGAATTTGAAAAAAAAAAAAACAAAAGACACTTGTTCGAAAAAGTTCACGTTTGACGTCGAGGTTGGTCAAGTACACTTAATACAAAAAGTCAAAAGCATTTATCATCATCATTCTACAACAGTCCACTGCTGGACTTAGGTCTCTCCAGGTCCACGCCATTTTGCTCGATTCCCGGTAACTCTTATCCAGCTACTACCAGCCACCCTGCGAAGATCGTCGCTCCACCTAGCCTGAGGGGCGTCCTACCTAACGAGTGCCGATTCGCGGTCTCCGCTTAAGAACACGTCTACCCCAACGGTCATCAGTTCTACGGCTAATATGGCCAGCATTCAAAGCATTCAGCAATTAAAATAAAATAAAAAATAAAATCATAAAGTAATATTACTTTATTATTTAGTTGACCCGGCGAACTTCGTATCGCCCCACCATCGCCAGCCGCTCTACCCGCGCTTTTAAATCTCTGATAATCTTCTAAGATAGGTATTAATTTTAATGATATGCTGTAAAGGGCAATTTTGATTTACATGACATGCACAACGTAATGTATTTAATTGGATAAGGAATAATACTGTATTGTTTAAAATAGCTTTGTAAATAACCCATTTTTTTTTTTGTAATATGTAAAAGATAAAAATGTTTACTGTGGGCACAGATAATATAATACTCTACGTACAGATACCCAATCCCATACAAAGAAATGACACCTCCCTAAGACTGGTTATTTTTTTCCTTCATCACAGATGGCATCAGAGTTTACAACGCCATCTAGTAATAGAAATTTAAAAACAAATCGTTTGGCATAACGTCGTCGTTGCGCATGCAAAAGTCGCTGTGTTTTTAGTGAACTTATTTGAGTTATATGAATAATTATAACATTTAGCGTGTTTATACGGAACTTTCGATGTATGAGTATCACATAGCTACATTCCTTAACTTTTTAAATAATGCACTTATCACATAGCTGTTTATACAGTATGTGTGTATTGAAATAACGATTAAAACTGCATAAAGAACTGAAAATAACTAAATAACACAGTAAATAGCGGCTTTTGCATGCGCAAGAACGTTAATCGCTTTCGCACATCATCGATTAGCTTATCATGATCTAAGCTGTTGCCCGCGATAACGTCCGCATGGAAGTCAGAACACAGAGAGGCAATTCTCGTAATTTAAAGAACGTTCAGTCTCATTTCAAAAATACCTCTAAATTCCCTATATTTTTCACAAGTTTATGACATTGATTATTGTCGCTGAGATGAGACGTGCCGCAACGCATTGCAAAAATCCTTCTCCACCATTTTCGTACATTTTCTATGCACCAACGCACAATACAAACGGGACACACCACACTGTTTTTAGATTAAAATGCGTTACGCTACGACCCGTTGCGGCTGTAATGAGCGCTGTAATGAGACTTTATACTCCCTAAACGTCTTTTTGCGAAAATATTAGTTGGTCACAGTTTTATCCTAACTTATCCCACTTGGTTGGGGTGCCATTATTTGAATCACTTTAAAAAAGATCAGCAAACGGGGTAATTTCGTAACACACTAACTACTATCACTAAATTTGTCTGCACAACAACGTAAATTAATGTTTCATTGCGTTATTTATTTGCGTTGTTGACCAGACAAATTCGAACATTATGAAGTAATGGATTAGGAATATCCTTCAAAATAATTATTCAGAATGTGATTGATAGTGTGTTACAAAGTTAGAAAGTTCAAAGATGAAACTGCAGCGGTTTGATTGCAAAGGAGAAAGTACTTATAAAAGTAAGTAGCAAAATGATGTACAATGCGTGCCACGAAAGAAGAGACTTGACACACCACGTGGTTTGACATGCGCAGTACACGATTTTAGGTATCTTTAGCGGTATGAGGTCTGAGTGCGGGACGGGACCGGACGTCATAGGGGCGGCGGAAAGAGGCGGGGGAGGCGGGGTCAAGTCTCTTCTTTCGTGGCACGCATTGTATGATACAATCGATAGTAGGTGCACGTGTAATCTACATTCGCGATTTATTTGCCAAAAATGTAAACAAATATGAGTTTTTGGAAAAATAAATTTAAATCCTACAAAGTTCAGTTTACGCTACAACTTCAAACGTTTTTATAACTTTTTCAATGGTGCTAGTCACTCTGAAATCAACTTAATTACCATTGAAATAAAGTTGATATTTGCTTAACTTGAAATAATCCTAATTTGAAACATGACATAAGTTTGAATAGACTTTAGGTATAATTATCCATAAGTATTACTTAGATAACAATCGATCATACAGATACCGAGTAACGTTATCAAATATATATATTACAGTAGCAGTCAATATTATGTATAATTTTAGGAGTTCCTGCAGGTGTCTTGCGGTATCAGCAGACAGAAGAATTTCATCAGAGTATAGCATAGTCCACTGCAGTAGAGAAGGTATAGTACCCTTAGTGAGGTAATCCAATACCAGGTTGATCAATAGGGGGCTGAGAGCAGATCCCTGAGGGACACCCATTTTGAGCTCGAATGCTTTGCTTACGCCTTGCTAGGCTTCGAACTCATGTGCCAGTATTGTTGTACATACTCGTATCTACAATGAGCTCAATGTATAATATTCTAGTACATTTTGGGCACGAAGACCCTGCCTTACTAGCTTACGTGCTACTCTGTCGAAAGCTTTTTCGAGATCTATAAAGGCTAGATTATAGGTCTTTGTTGTTAATCCTACATTTTTCCATCAGGATTCTGATTGTTGTTTGTTGTTGCTGATTTTTGACGTCAGTGGTTGACCAGGATGCTGTGAAGCATCTGCATCAGCTGTTTTGGAGATATTTCAGAGATATTGATCGTTTATTGATTATTCGTTCCCATATTTTAAGTGTATGAGAGGTCAATTTTATACCTATATGTATAGTTTTCACCGCAAAAGGCGGCCCTTACACCTAACAATACTAATCTTATTTTTAAGTACAAACACTAACATAACTAACAAATAAATAAATAAGTGCACAACACGTTAAAATATAAAACTAAATGTAATACTAAATGTAAGGGATAAAATAAAGCTAAATAAATAAATATATATATGTATAGTTTTCGCACTACGCCATATCACCCTTGTTATTATAAAAAGGTAGTAGATAGCTTTTTTTTTCAGGATGGGAAATCATCAAATGACTCCTCCCGCTCTGGGTGGAGCGGAAGGGAGTGTCAGACTCTTACTGACTAAAACCCACCCGTGTTCCTTCCTTAGCCCTTTATGTTCCGAGCCAGCGGTAACCCTTTCGGACAATCCCGCTGACCCGGCAGGCTTCGGCCCTGACGGGCCCCTTCCATTGATGCTGACATCCCTTTGAGGCGCGCGTGGAACACGTACGCGCCGTCCGGCACGGGCCTGGTCCTGATCGGACGGTGAGTTACCCATTACTCTCCGCCAGCAGGCCCGCGCCTACGGTGGCCGGGAGTCGTCGCGCGGCTCCCGACGCCCGGAGCGTCTCCCGCGGCGGCTGGGACGGGAGGCTCTCTCCCTCAGCCGTCCCGCCGCCTCCTTTGCTAGCATGACTGCTTCGCAGAAGGAGGCGACTGCCCCCCACTCCCTCTCGCCCCGGACCATGGCTTGAACCAGGGCCGGACGCGAGAGGTCTCCGCCGCTGCCGATCGCCTCTACGAGGACACGGCGGTGCTCCGCCCAAGCGTGGCAGACCACCGTATGCTCCACCGTGTCCTCTGGGCGATCCTGGCAATGGTGACACCCGGGCGTTTCCTCCCGCCTGATGATGTGCAGGAAACTCCCGAAACTTCCATGTCCGGTGAGGACCAGCGTCAGGCGATAGGTGAGAGCGCCGTGAGGAGTGGCTAGAGAGGCGTCTCTCTAGCCACTCCTCAAAGAGGGGTCTTACCGCCGCTATCGCGGCGTGCCCTAAGGTAGTAGATAGCTTTGACCACCAATTGCAAATGCATGGCGCATTTGGAATTGGTGGCTATGATGATATTAAAATAAAGTTTAGTAAGCCAAACTTTGACTATTGGTCCTAGACTTTTACTAAAACTGCTGGTATCTCGTCCGGGCCCGTAGTTTTTCGGTTTTTCATTTTAGCTACCGCACGTCCAACCTCCAAAATATCTACTTCGGGTATTGATTCATGTGTAGGTTCGCAGGGTATGATGTTCATTCGGGAATTCTTCATTCCCTACCGAGTAAATCCGTATTCTTCATTCACTACTGAATGAAGAATGGGGACTTGTTCCATCTCGGACAACAATTTTTTCCAGATGGAAAAGCCCAAGGACAAATAAAACAACAAAAAATATTATCGTTATATCATTGTATTTACAAAATATTGCACTTGGCATGTGCCGCGACGCACTGACTTACATCTAACACATATTGCACAAACATTGCACCGGTTATAAGATCGACAGTTTACACTTAACATAAAATATTACATACAAGATCAGATTTTTTAGGAATTAACATCATTTTACAGATTTTTTTAATAGATATCATGTATTTTGCAGCGTAAGACGCTTATCTGCTTTTATTGCTATGGCTACATTGTTGCGATAACACGAACAGCGCTTCGCAAGCTCTCTGTTGTAGGACAAGACGTTGAGCAGTATGCGAAAGAGAGCTCTCGAAGTTTAGTTCGGGATAGCGCGCGCTTTAGCATCAAACGTATCTATAATAGCGCCTTTTCTTAACCGAGGGTAAAGCTGACATACAAGATATCATAAAAAACCAAGCCAATAAAAGAACATTCTGTTCTTAATTAGGTAAGTTTCCGTAAAATTGATTTAATTTCAAGAGATAAATAGTTCTACTACGTTTCACTAATTATTTAGATACACAAAAAAAAATTTCAAGCACTTGTCTCACCCTCATTTTTAATTAATCCATTCTCAGATAAATAATAAAAACTAGATAACAATAGATTCTTTAAAAACTTGGCTATACACACTGCCGTGCACCAACATGGACTTTTTTCTTGAAAATAATTCTAAAAGAAATCCTTAAAATCATTATTTTTATATTAAAATTGGTGAGACAGGCGCCTAACTTTATAAAGTAAATATTTTATAATAAAAAGGAAAATTGCTAACAAGGTTGCTCAGGCGCAGACCGATAATCATCATGAATAGAATAATATATACCGACTTTTATATTAACAAAGTTAAACCAGTCTCATTTCAATAAAATTAGACTTATTTAAGAAAATAACTAAAAAGAATCAAAATTCTTTGTTTCACTTTCAGGAAATAACATAACGAAAACTCACTAAATCACAAAAAATACAGATTTTTTGATTTTCTGAAAAAAATACTTTACGTAAACCTACCAGTAACTTGATACGTTTCCTTTATGTTATAGGACTACGCACAATTTAATGATATTTTATTCCTTTTATTTTAATTTCATTCCTTCAAATCCCGTATAAGCTCAACTAATGGGCTTAGTGAGTTTTTGCTCTATAAGGACGTTTTGTCAAAGTTGTTCATGTTTTGTGCATCCTGAGTTACGCGTGGTGTGCCATAACTTACATAGGACAAAACTCTAGTAGTACAAGTAAACGTAGTAAAAGGTGTTCATCAGGATATAGCATATTTACAACGTGTTCAAGCCACGTTTCGGTCAGTTCGGACACAACCTCATATTATCCAGTTCCAAAACTTTTTGACGAAAGTGTAAACAAACCAGCACCCTGATTTCATACCACATCACACATATCAATCACAATCTGAATCATTTTCAAACATATTTTCTATTGCTTAAAATGTTCGAAAAATCTGTCTGCTTAAGGCGAAAGCGGCAGGGTAGCCCACGAATTCAATATTTTTTACGTTTTTTGCATTTTGCTGGTCAGTATTAAGTTGTACGTTGATTAATATATGATTCGCGGCCGTAACAAATATGTATTTACAGAATTATAATAATTAAAGTCATCAACACAACTCTCTAAGACCAAGTAGGTAATCCCACAGGATGACTATTTCATGAAATCTTGACATTTTGGGAATATACTAACCTAACAAGTTGTATTATTGATTCTAATGATTATGATTCTGTAACATATTTTTTACGACCGCGAATCACATTTTAATCAACGTACAACTTAATACTGACCAGCAAAATTGCAAAAAACGTAAAAAAAATTGAATTTCGCAGGCTACCCTGGCGCTTTTGCCTTAACTAGATAAATAAAGCAATTAATGTTGTTAAACTACCAAAATTAAAACCATTGCTACTGTTTGTGTGTTCCGAAATTACCCCGCTGTATAAGTTACTGAATCACTACATTCTGTCTTTCGAAGTTTTCAACTTTAGGTCCCACTTTTTTCAACAAATATTGTTTGAATAACATTATTATATTGTAACTAGCTGTGCCCTGCGGTTTCACCCGCATACGGGATAAAAAATAGCATATATGTTAATCCAGGGTGTCAGCTACCTCCATTCCAAATTTTTCCATATCAAAATTTGTCCAGCAGTTTGAGCGTGAAGAAGTAACAAACATATAAACACATACACACACACACACTCACAAACTTTCGCCTTTATAATATTCGTTTGATTGAAAAGTCGTCGACAAAAATTGAAGACACAAATATTTATAATCTCAAATGTCATCTTTAAGGTGATTCAAAATAAGGGTTTTTACTATTTATATAAAATCATTTAATTTGTAAGTGGCACAACAATTTGCCATCCACTGATACGTTTTCTGACCTATTTGTTTACATTTTCGTCAAATTCTTTGGGAATAGAGTATGGTAACGGTTAGACGCTTTATCGCGATTAGTTTCAGAGTCGGTAAGTGTAGTGTTCAGTTCACAATAGTGAAGTAGAGATAGACCGCACCATCGCCTACTTGCACTAAGTTATTACTAAATACAGGGTGTGTATTAAAACTGAAGCAAATTTTGACAAAATGGAACCAGTTCCTGACTATTTAACGATTCTCTAAAATTCTGGCGAGTCGTAATATCCTTTTTTTTTTATAAGTGCCCTATTTCGGACAAGTGCTAGTCCTGATATAAATCTCAGCACAAAAAGAACGATAAATATATTAATCAAGTCCTGGATGGAATTCCTGTTAATTAGGCTATACTTAACTAATTAGATTTCAAGCAGCCTAATTCAATACACCATACTATGTAAAATTACATTCGTACAAATAAATAAATTCTGATTCTAATTCTGATTTTGATTTAAATTCTGATTCTAATATACACCCTGCACACTAAATTATTCTATGTATAAAGGTTATTTTCAAAAATAAATAACTACATACATAGTTTTAACATTAACAATCGATATACTTTATAGCCTTATTTTAAAATAAGGTGGTATACGTGTATGAGATACAAAACTTAGTAAAAATACGTGAATATACAAGTTTTTTTAATTATTCATCAAGAAAGCATGTGTCACGGTATAATTGGCTATATTTACACGATGTTTTTTTGCAAGTGAGGAGGCGAAATATACAAAAATAAAACGTGTTATCGTTAAAATAGCATGCGTTTTCTGTAACGTTATTTAGCATTTACTATTTACTCTCTAGCTACAGGTAAAAATCTCATCACTTGTTGCTAAAAAAGCATCGTGTAAATGGGGCATTCTTCCAAAAGGTTAAAACATTCGGAGCATTGGCACGATATTCCGACCAACGATGTATGGAACTCTTTCTCGGATTTAAATCCGTTGGTATGTTTGTGACGTCAATAGAACACGCCTTAAATAGTCATTCAAAATGACGTAGTTTTTCATTTCGTATCATTTTGTGTACCTATAATATAATTTTGTCTAGTCATATTGCACTTTTCATTAAAAATATATTAATAACCTAAAAATATTGCACTTTCCAACCATTTGGAATAATTTTCAATTATTTTGGTTTCGTATTTTTAATTACAATAATATTCAGACCCAATATTATTGTGAAACAAAATTGTAACACCCTTTTGCCTCCACAATTATTCTTTATAAAATCTCTTTTAATTTTCATTTAGTAATTTTATTAGTTGACAATGGCCATGAATTCTTGCTTCTGTAAATAATAATATCGATGTCAGATATTCCTGATCCATTATCACAGATATTATTATTATATAGAAGCTATTAGGTTATCTGACTTCAGTTAGATGCATTTACAAGATACTGAAAACGCAACTATAATTTCTCCAAAAAACGAGAAAGAATATTACATCTTGTAAATACACTTAAAGCAATGTCAGTTGAATTACTTGTACAATCATTTTACATTACTTGATTAGGATACATTCGTTTGAGATTTCTCAACGCCTTATAGCGTTGTAATAATTATTACAATTTAATTAATATTTGAATATAATTATTTATATGAAATGAGCTAAATCAACGTAATAAGGCGTAACCTCAAACCTTACCCTTTAGGGCAAGTACCCTAACGTGTCCTCTAGACTAGCGTTCCTGCTGAGGGGCGCGTGCGCGAACAGCGCGGCGGCGGGGACCCGCTGGCGGGGCCCGCACAGCGCGGCCGGGGCCCCGGCGGGCACATAGGGTGCGCGCGCGGCCCCCGGGCCCCCGCACAGCGCGGCCCCCGGGCCCCCGCAAAGCGCGCGCACGTCGGTGCGCTGCGACAGACGCACGTCGGCGAATAGCGCGGCCATCTCTGCTGACTTCTTCACTGACAGAGCCTCCTGTGACCCCGCGCCCGTGCTGCGGACTGGATAAAAGGATTTCTTTATTAATAACATCGCACAAACAAACCACGGACATGCCTAACAGAGGGGTAATGAGGGTTTTCGTGAAAATTTACGACACCAGTTGGCACCACTGTGACAAGAGGTCTTCCAATATAAAATATATGATGACGTTCATCATTCGATTCATTCATTCGTTCATCATTCAGTCATGACTAAGGAAAATATAGGCTCTTTGACAGATGCCTGGACCTGACGTGTCAGTGCTGCCACCTGGCGAACGTCGTTTCAAAAAACCCTCATTGCGTAACACACTATCAGTAGCAATGGGTTTAATTTTGCCAGTTCAACAACACTCATTGCGTTATTTACGTTATGGAGCAGACACATTATTCGAACATATGAAGCACTGGATTACTATATCCTTCAAAATTATTCAGAATCAAATTGATGGTGTGCTACATAATTAGGGTGCAGGTCTTCTTGTGAGGTAATTAAGTCCTTCAGCCAGAGCATAAACTAAACTAAGCAACTACACGTTAACGCCACCCCCTGTGTGCTTACGGCGTCGCTAGTCAGAAGACCAGCAAGAAAAAGTCTGGCTCAAAATGAAGAAGGAGGGTTTTGCGAAGGAGGGGTTGGGGTTTTTGGGGAGGGAGGATTTTGCGTAAATGTGACGCATACTTTTTCCCAAATTGTTTTTTGTTTTTCTGTTGTTTTTGTTTTTTATTTTTATGCGTCATGTTTGCTGCAAATAAACGTATTTTTTTTCTTTAAGGATGTTTTCATAGTATGACACTTTTATGTCAGTCCAAATCTACTTAGACTTAACCTCTTTCTCCTCCGTTTACATACACAGAACAACACAAACCAAACAACAACCAGATAACAACCTAAGATTGCACTTAGCCTCCATACGGTTATTTAAAAAGCGCTCAATTCAGGGATCCTTACCAGTAAGTCGCTGCATGTTCCTGGCTCGCGGCTTGTTCTGCAGCAGCAGCTCGTAGTCCAGCGCGACGCTGTCCGAGCTGCGCGCGCGCCGCCCGCGCTCCGAGCGCCGCCGCCCGCCCGCGCTCACGCCCCACCGACTGGAACATTACAACATATTGCTTAATATCACTGTCTATTCCATCGCATTCTTTATTCTGGTCCATTTTTCTTATTTGTTTATATATTTATTCATATTATACATAAATTAAGTCACTTTACGTGTCCGTCTGTGTGATCGTGTTGTTCTACTACACTACGCTACGGATTTTAATGCGGTGGCCACCATCATTTAGAGAATTTAGAAGGTTTATGTGTTTAATCAATTTGTGATGGGATCTGCAGCGCCAAATGAGAACTACGCATCACACTGACGTCACGCAAAATCCTGCATCTCGCAAGCAGAGTTTACCGCGCAACTAGCATAGATACAATGTCCCGACATCAATCATCGGACAGTTGTCCACCAGGACACAACACCTGTCTGGTCGAACGATCCTTCCCTTACTATGGAGGATGAGTGAAATTTACATTCATATTAAACTTACTAGAGATATCTACAATATATTTTCAAGTCGTAAAAACTAGGCGAAGCAATTGCGGGTCAATAGCTGGCTTTGCACAAATCTGAGGCTCTCTGCTTCCATGGCCTCGGAACAAAAAACCTCGGGATTTACACATAGTGGTAGGAGGCGTCCGCATCGGTATCGAGTCGACGATGACGACCTGGGACCCGGGACCTGGAACTTATCCTCAATAGCCGGTGGGACTTCGGCCGCACTTTCAGCAACCGGTCCCCAGTTTGATGAGCGTTGCAGCTGCTCTTGTTGTCGTGTGTCCTGATTCTGTCGCAGTATGATTTGGAGGCCTGTTATACTGTGGGAGGCCTCTAGTTACTTGTAACAAAGATAATGTCTCACCTTGTTCTGCCGCTTTTGTCGTCTTGTGTCCTGATTCTGTCGCAGTAGATATTGGAGGGACTACGTAGGTACTCCATACTGTGGGAAGCCTGTACCCTCCGAGGCCCGGTGCAGTAGCACTTATTGCTGTCTGCGCAGCTTTCTGAGTCGCATGAGCAGTAGCTGAAGTCGCCGTCGTAACATTCCCTGGAATTTCGGAATTACTTTGTTAATAAAACTATTTCGCTACTTTATTTCGTTTGTTGAATTATTATTCAGTCGACAGCTTACACGGATAGTACTGATACTGCTGGGCAGTTTGTTGCGCCACTTCTTCTTTCCAGCAAAAGCATTAGGCAATGGTGACGGGCGGGCGTTTTGGGGGACTGTCTTATGTAATTTTGACGCTCGCTCGAAAAGTGCTGATTTTCGGCCTAATCTGAATAAATTACTTTTGGTTTTGAATATGCGAAAATGTTGGCGCTATTTGTACAGTTAAAGTTTTTACTGAAGCTCTGGGATCGAAGGCCTAAAAGAAAGGGAGACGGGACATTTTCTGAACTGTTGACTACTGACTGCATATAATGTAATTAAAGAAAAACACAGCTGCTAATAATTCCGTTTAATCGTCAAACAATTCCACTAATCAAGCCAAATATTTGGTGAAATTAATTCCTAAATTCAACTGTAAATAACTCTTAATTCAGTTCAGTAACTCACACGTCCCAGCCGTCTGACACGCTCTGATTACCCCTCCACACATTTCATTTCTACTACAACTAGTTAACACTAAAATCAACCATATCATAAAGCAATAAGGTTGAAAATTAACTGTTAAAAAGGATATTTAATATAATTAATACTACTATCTCTGCAACTTCTATTGGTCGTAGTGACCAAGATGTCGAAAGTAGAGAAATTTTTCATTAAACAACTAAGTTTATAATGTGTGTGGATTGTTTTTATGAATAATTTTATATCGTTATGTGTTTTTTCTTAATTTTAATAATAGGGTTTTTAATTGCAGTTATTTTTTGCCCTATTACTTTACCTGAGTGGCCAATATCAAGCGTAAAACCGTTTCTCTTTATGTTAATTAGAAAAGAAAGAAAGAAAGAAAATTTGTTATTAATTATGCCTTTGTAATAAATTCAAACTACAAGGAGTAGGATCCGTATTATTTGTTTACATTTTTAGCAAATAAATTGAGAATGCAGATTACATTGTATAAGATTAAACCATAGCAGTATAATATAATTGTAAGAAGTAGGTATGTAATAAGGTGGTGCATTGTTATGTAAAAGAGCGCCTCTCGCCATCAAACGTAAAATTTTGGCGAGTTTAGATTTAAGTAACACCTCTTTATTTTTAATTAATTTAATATCATTAAAGAAACCATTTAAAAAAATGTGTGTGTTTGATGAGATTTTAGGCCTTCTCTCGGTGAGAGGGAGTGGGCCGTAATCCACCACGTGAGCCCAGTGCAGGTTGGTAGATGTCACATGTCTTCGAATTTTTAGTTCTAGGACATTTCCTCACCATGTTTTTCTTCACTGTTTTGAGAGCATTGATGAGTAAATATTTTACATAAAAATAAAGCGCCTGTCTGGGTTCGAACCCACGATCTAAAACTCGTAAAATCTAAAATACAGTACCGGGCGATAAATATTGCACATCGACCTTTAGAAAGAGACAATCGGCTAATTTCGGCTTCGTAGAGCGTTATCTCTGTCGCACGAAATACAAACAGTCCGGTATCTATTAGGAGCTGTTAAAACAATTATGATTTGCTTCTTTTGATAATTATTTTTATTCTTTGTATAAAATACTGCAATTTCCAAAGGTCGATGTGCAATATTTATCGCCGTGTACTGTAGAGTCGTGCCAGTGACAGAAAGAAAGAAGACAAGACATCAGCTGAAAATCTCACAAAATCTAGCTAGATCTTTATACCAATATTCCGCAATAATCAATTGATGTCAAATTATGGCCACTTTAGCGAAATGTCAATGATATAAAAATGTCGGCCATTGCGCAAATTGTTAAAACTCACTTTTAATTTTATCGCGGTCGTTATCGCAAATTTATCTAAATTACTTTTGATATTGTTAAAGCAATAATCGTTTGCTTCTTGTAAATCTTTGGAGTTTGCGAAATATTATCTTGACGAAATCTAAAATGGAAGCTAATGATGTATCTCGTTCCTTCATTAATTCTTATGAGATATACAAAAATTCTTGGAAATAGAGAATATATATCTGGAGATTTCTAGGCTTAAAAATATTTATTCTCAATTAGCCACAAAGTCACAAACAAGAGCCAAAGAAAATTAAATCTTATTTCACGGCAATAAGACTCAATTTTAAATGCACAATGTAATGCTAGGGTCTACAGGACTTAGCTTTAAAAATATTAAGCTTTGATCATTGTATTATGCTTTTAACTCCGTATTTCCATCATTTTACGGACTTGGACGTGGACGTCCACGATAATATCATTTCTTACGATTCAAAAAGACTAATAAGCCCTCCGGATTCCGCGCGCCCGGAACTGGCGATTCGTCTATTAATAAATAGTATTAAAATTCAAAATGTGCAATTTCGTACAAGTCACCTATAGAAAAATAATATTATTTAAAAGTGACAATTCGCACTTTTCGGGTGAGTAAATTCGTGCGGATCGGCTAATAAGCCTACAACGTCTTTCTAAGTTGTACCAATAGAAATAAAAAAGTACTCACTTCGAACAATCTTTGCAGCTCTTGCTTTTACTTAAAAGCTTGGACTTGGCTGACTCCTTCGTATCCACCGCAGAGCAATAACACTTGGATTTACTTCCACCCTTTAATGAGCAATAACACCTGTCCACGCAACTTTCAGATTCACATTCAGAACAAGACACGTAACCACTCGAACTATTCCTGTTCTGACAGCCTAATCTATTGCTCAGGGTAAGAAAATCCGAGTCTTCTGACGTCGACGTCCTCTCTCCCGGCCTGGATTTTCCAGTTCCTTTTGAAACATGGACGATCTTGTCGGATCTTTTCGAATGCCTTTGTCTCGACGCTTGTCGCTTTGGGGGAGGTAGCGTGGGCTCTTTGGGACGAAACTGCCGCAAATCGTAGCTGGAGGTAGAAACGGAGCTTTCCGATACCGGGTCTTTCGCCAAGTCCGTAGATCCGGAAGTATTGTTCTCTTTACTTCTTACGTCTTTGCCGAACGGCATCCGAAAAACCATCCGGAGACCGTTCGCGCCTTTTAATATCTTGCGTCTTTTGTTTTGAAACATACTGTTTCTTCTTAATATCTTTTTCTTTTGCTTCTTCATGATTGCTTTGCTGTGCTGAAAGAGTTCGTCTTTCGTTAAGGTTACTGCTAGTTTCAATAGGAATTCTTTGTATATCGGCTTTAGATCATTGAAGGACATCCCTTCAGCATCTATTATGGCATTTAGGATCTCGTCCATTGAATGCAAGTTCTCTTGAACTTTGAATTCATTAAAAAGTTCATTGAACCCTAACGGTGAGCCGCCTCCTTTCTTACCGTTGTTTCTGGAATTTAAAATTAAAGTTGAATTATTCCGTATCAACTGCGATACTAAGCCCATATACACACGGACGTAGAAATATCGCGGCGGGATTTCATCACGCTCTGTATTTTCAACTCTTGGTGTTGAGCCGAGCATTGAGATCAGCCCAACGCGTCAAAAAACACACTGTTGGATTTCCAACTCTCGCCGCTTAGCAATGCGTTGGAAATCCAGTGCGCGAAAAAAAAATCGCCACGGGACAAACGCGCTCGTGCTACCTGGGCTAATGTGTTAAACAGTGATTACAGGGTTATGAAAGTAAAATCTTCGATTGTATCAAACAACTTTTTCCTTTCCATAGAACCACAATGATTTGTAAGATTTGCTTTAGCTTAATTAAGGCGTGCTAGAAATCGTAATTGAGCCGAAGTTTGCACATTAAAACAGATTTAGCCAGTCACTGATCAAATTAACGATAACACAAATGGGAAAAAAAGTAATAAAAAAATATATATATATATAAAGCAGAGTACATTGGCTTTCTCAATAAGGATGTTGCAAGTGTAATGATAGTTAAAAATAACTCGGCGGCGTATTGGATCAGAGGAATGTAGCGGACGCGCTTGCGTTGCCACAATTACGAGCATGCGAACGCCCGCAACACTCCACTAAGCACGCTCTATGCGCCTCTCGTTACAGCAATTTGAACGAACGTATTGATCATGTGAAAAACTAAAGATGTCAGCGTGCATTGGGTAAAAGGAAATATCAGCTCAAGCGTACCAACGGAATTGCTAGGAACGAAATTTCAACACTTGATTTATACACTAGAACAATTTAGAAATACATACCTGTGTCCAATCGACTTGTACCTAGCAAGTCCACCCGCGTTCAAGAAGCTACCCGAGCGAGGAATGGCTACTTTAGTCAATATATCTCCGGATTCGTTTATAGACTTTCTTCCACTTTGACTTCTTCGTAGAGGCTCTTTGGGAGGCTCCGGTGGGGCTTCTGAAGGCGGCTTTATAGGTATCGGAGGAGGTAAGGTCGGTGGTCTCTGCAAACTTTTTCTTCGTTCCAATTCTCTAAAAAGTTCTATTTTCTCGGAAACCTTGCTTCGGACGGACGATTCACTGCTGTGTATGTTTTTAAGGTTTTGTATCTGACGATGGCCAGGATTCTGAGCCTTTTCGGCGGACTTTTTCGAGCCCTGCGTATCGCTGCCACTTGTGTCGTTATGCTTTATAGAATCCAGCTTGGCTTTCACTTCTTCTACTGTGATTCGTTTCACATCGGCGGGAGGGATCGACGGAGGTGGGGGGAGGCGCGACAGGCTCTCTGAAGATAACTTTTTCGTTCTTTCCAGCTTGGGTTTTTCTATGTAAGATTCGCAGGCAGAGAACCCATCTGCTCTATCACTGTCGCCACTCATCGAAGACGTGCTTCGTTTTTTGCGCGGCGGCCTGATTGGTATTTCGTTTGGCGACATGCTGCTTCCAACGCTCATACAGCTAACTCCGTTTCGATTCTTGAACTTCTTCTTGTCATTGTGACCCTGCCGGCTCATGTGCGCCATCAGCGATTTGTATAACGTGGCCGCTATTACGATAGCGTCCTCTGTCGTCTGACATACAAATCCATGACACTCCAGCTGCTTCGCGACGCCGATCTTCCTCATCACAACAGCGAAAAGGGGTGAATGCGAGTTTTCGTTGTGGGAGAGGATATACTTTTTGTCTGGTGACTCTAAAGTTTTGAAAAGGGCTTGTCGGTCGATGTTATCAGGATCGGTGATAAGGGGCAGGAAGGCGTAGCAAAGATCGTGGTCGTCTTCTTCGGAGGGTTGAACGACGAATTTCACGGCTGACCAGACCGCGATCGTGGGGAAGGGGTTCAGTTGTTCAAGGTCGCCTTTTTCGCCTTTGTATCTTACTTTGAGTCCGCTTTTTGAGATTTCTAATCGTCCATTTAGGGCGTTTTTATGGCGGTAATTTCTCCTATATGTAAAATATAGGTCTCTTAAGGGTGTCTGGAGTCCTGAGAGGCTGGTGACCTTGCTGTGCAGGGGCGTGGAGCCGAGGTAGTGCACATTAAAGATGTGTACGCCGAAGGACTCTATCGCCTGTTTGGACTCGCCCGCCATGTCCGCGAACATCCGTTCTATGCGATCTTGCACTGTGTTGCTACTGACTTTGCTCCTGCAGTAGCCGTCTTCATCTTCGTAGATCTTTACTTTCCCATCGTGGGTCGAATTGGCCTGTGAACAAGAAGATATTCTTTAAAATAATTATTCTATATGGATTTTTGCCTAATTTTTGGCCAAAAATCAGCACCACAAAGGGACAATGCTGCCAGCCTTCTGGCCACTTTTCCCGCGGTGCGGACGAATTTTTTAATGCCCTATGATTCTTTACCCTTGTTTTATTTTATATACATAATATTATTATTTTGGGACTCATAGCTCGTATATTATGTAAATATTATTTTAATTATGGATCTCCCGT
This sequence comes from Luperina nickerlii, assembly GCA_963855955.1. Lineage (NCBI taxonomy): Eukaryota > Metazoa > Arthropoda > Insecta > Lepidoptera > Noctuidae > Luperina > Luperina nickerlii. The sequence goes on along the minus strand of OY979682.1, from coordinate 2,526,205 downwards.
CAACATTTTCTGTAAGTATCATGAAAAAATCCTGGGTCATAACAACAATAAACTGTTCCAAAAGAAAGTGTTTTCAACAAAGTGGTCAGGCGAAAAATAAAAATAAATATCTACATAAATACTAATTATAATGTATCCAATAAACCCAGTACATCCGCATATGACTTTGTATATAATACTTATATATCTTTACATAAGTAGACCGTGCAGGCGTGCCTACCGAGATGTTTGATGAGCGAAACTGTTATAATAATTGTCTTTATTAAATTAACGAAGAATACAGATTTATCTTCCATTAGGTTTTTCTTATTAGCATCCCGGAGTTAAGATTTATGCCCAGTTAAGCTCGCCCTCAATAAGATATATTGTGAAATGTGGGTGTATCGTTCGCCTCTGTTTAACACGTCGGGAAATACAGGCGTGAAGCTATGTTATAATAAATCGTTTATTTATAAAAAGGGGATAAATTTACAATGAACACTTTAACAATTAAAACTTTTTTACAAAAAAAAAAAACAACCAACTTCCAAATAAGACACTACAAGGTGAAAAAATTACTTTAATTTCGGAAGTCGGTGTCGTTGGGTTCGCATTTTTGTTGTTTACCACTGACTTCCGAAATTATAGTACATTATGATATAAGTGCGGTAAGTTGAAAATTACAGCCGAGGCGATATTGCTTGCCCGAGCCGTAGGCGAGGGCTAAAAGAAAGCAGAGGCTGTAATTTTCAAAGCGCACGTATGTCATACGACGTTTTATAACATATTTGCGAGGAAATAAATAAAACTCGGACTGAACTTGCATATTTGCTTGTTTTCCATATGATGAAATTTTGATACGCTTGTAAGTATCTATCGGTCGATTTTTCGGGCGAGGCTTAGAGTAGCCTTTTTCGCTGCCTCTGAGACTTCTGGCGGTGTGGAATTAATAAATTCATCATTACTTGACGACATTTTCAAATAAAAAACAGTACAGCGAAAAGAAAAACCGCGCGGAACAATTTTTACTTCTTAACAGATAAGCGATGCGCGCGCGTTCGCGCTTTTTTTTTCAGGCATAGGCACAAAACAGCCAGTATTATTAATAAAGTAAATTAATATTTTTGTTTTTGTTACAGATATTAATGGTTGTAATTTATTGTCAAAATTAATTAAATTAAAGAATGAAATGTTTATTTATTATATTTTATCTCCCAAAGTTAATTTTATTCATAAAATGTTGGCATCTTTTCTGAAATAAAAACTCTTTGCTAAGATTTAAAAAAGTACCGTTCGTTTTGACGGAGCATCTTGATAAACCGTGCGATTTACTTTACATTACCGCACAAGTGCGTAATGAGATACATTACGATATTGAAATTGGTGAAATAAGAGACGCTTTACGAGCAAATATGTTATAAAAGTTATTTTCCACTTTGTTGTGTCTTATTTGGAAGTCGGTTGTTTTTTTTTTGTAATTTTTTTTTATTTTTCACTTTTAATTTGTACTTACAACTAACACATACTCGTATAATAATACTTGCTGTGTAAATATCAGTGACAGTAAATTATTACCACATCATCAATACGAACTAAATGGCAAAAATACGTATAATGAAGATAACTCAAAAACTACTCAAGTAAAGTTAATAAAAAGTATATGGGACCACTCCTGAGGCACACCATATCCATAATTTTTTTTTAATACGTTTGACAATTGCCGGAGATATCGCGTAAGAAACATACAAAAAAAAAATCATACAGGCGAATTGAGAACCTCCTCCATTTTTGAAGTCGGTTAAAAATTGCGCACAGTTGCTAATTTTCCTGAACTAGGTTAAACCTGTGTTTCAAGCTAGAAAGTGCATAAATACTTAATGTAATAAATTAACAACGGAAAAACGACTAACGGAACAACGGAAAAACTAAATTAAAACTTAGGTAAATAAAAGTAAAATATAGAATGTTAGCAGTTCTATTTGCAGACAATAAGCAGGTCTTCTGTCTGTGCATAGTCGATGGTTAGTAAATATTTAAGTATCATTTTTTTACAGCTATAATAATTTAGTTTATAGATAGGTACTTAGTTTTCTATTTAATCTGATATACAGCATTGGGCCTAAGAATGTTAAAAATATTTCTACTGTTATGTTAGAGATCTATTGCTACTCGACAGTAGTTGACAGAATAATCGGCGAATCTATTTAAATATAATAGGTTATTGAATTGGAAATAGGTAGACGATATTGCATGCAGTTGTGTGGTAGTTTACATATATTTAAGACGTCATCGACGTTGTTCCAACTGTCATTCGTGGATCTTTGGCAGTCGTTACGGGTCGTCAGAAGCCCGAAAGTCTGACAACCAATCTTACCAAGGGGTATTGTAATACCCAGTTACTGGGTTGTGGAGGTCAGATCATGGTCATCAGTCACTTCATGTAAAATACTGGGATTAAGCTGCATCCAGTTTGACTGGAAGCCGACCCCAACATAGTTGGTTAACTCGTCGCGCGTCCAATTAGCAGACACAATAAAAAGTTTATTGTTATCGGTACACATGGTGTACACTCGACGTGCGAAGATTTAAAGGCTAGGCAGATGATTATCATGACTTAAGACGTCATCATTAAGACAGATAAGACTAATCTTCTCCTTCTTCTTATTTTTGTCTTGAAAATAGAAAATGTATAAAATTATAAGTCACTACAAAGCTTAAGTCAATCCTGTTGAAAGCCATTGTAGATACGAAACGCTTTGAAAGCGATTGTCACTTGTCTAGGCTTTTTTTTTTGAGGATTGTCTCTGATCCATCTTACAGATAGATTGACACCAAGGATAGGTCAAGCACATTAATTCATTTCTGTAAGCAGAAAAAATTATATAAGACAGCCCCAAAACGAAACGGGCCCCGTTTTTTCACTATGACCACTAATTTGAAACCACATCAATTCCTTACCTAATCGTTTGTAACGTATTCTCTATGACACAATGGCGTGGTTTGAACTGTCAAATAGTAGACGCTGGCAGAACAGTCGACATCGGCTCAGTCGCCAAAGAAGAAAAAAAAAAAGTTGTCCGTACAGTTGACATTTCTATTCCTTGCCGTAAACAAGACACTATCTTGAGGTGGTTTGCACGTGGTAAGATTTCGCGGGGAATAATACGGAATTGGGGCTCAGAATAGAAAACAACTTGCTTCAAGCGCGATTGGTGGTTACGTCAATACCCCAAAAATATAAGTACATAATTTATCTATTGTGTTAGGTACCGCCAATTACAGGGATTTTATTACTTAATTAACATTGCGAAATCTGCAGTCATTGGGCTTAGTTGTTGTAATAGTTACAGTGTCTTAGACATTTACATATATGTATGTAATTTGTTATCTGGGTCGTCTTGATCTGATACCCTTTGCAATCCATTGTAGGCTATTGTAACCATTTTGTTAGTTACAAGATGCAATTATTTTTTAATTAGGTAAGATCTAATTTTGCATTCTCATTCTTTTTTTTTTTTTTGCTTAATGGGACCGCTCTTGGAGTCTTGGCCCCGATCACGCCTGATGGAAAGCGACGGATGAGGTCTATGTTGGATTGAGCATGCCCAGAAGATACCTAAGGCACTGAATGAATCTTAAAATATATTATCTCACTTAAAAAAAAATAGTAGCCGATTCTCAGACCTACCCGATATGCACACAAAATTTCATAAGAATCGGTCAAGCCGTTTCGGAGGCGTATGGTAACTAACATTGTGACACGAGAATTTTATATATAAGATAATATATTTTATCGTATTTAGATACCGATACCAATCACATCTGTGAAGTTTACACAATAACAAAACTGATTTTTAAACTGATATTTCAAGTAAAATCACTAACTGCAGTCGATGACCCCGCAAAAAAGACATCAAATTTATTTTCTTTTCCTTTTCTCACGTTAAGATATCGATAATTCGATACCCATCACGTGTGCGGGGTTTCGCTAGCTAATTTAATTTGACCTTGTAGAAACATACTAACAAAGAAATATTAGATGGTAAGTGTAATCATATCAGCTATGTTGCTATTGATGCCGAAGACTGCAAGTGTGCATTTCTCACGAACGTTATTGTCAACTCAGAGTTAGCAGCTGTCACCAAGAATGTCTACTTTACATAATTATGAAGCACGTGCATTTGTTGTGAGACATTGATATGACAGTCATGGGAACGAACCTGCGACATCACTATGCTGTTACATTTCTGGAGGCTTTTATAATAATAATATTATATCGTTTATACACTACAATCCAATTACAGTAACAACGAACAATGACTAAAAAAATATGTTAATAAAACTTACAAACTAACCCAACGACAACTAATAACTACGTGGCTCAACACAATGTTAGCACGTGCCTTTGCACCCAGTGCAAGTGACAGCTATGTGAACAACTGAACATAACCCATCATAGCATAAATAATTATGTAAGCTGTCACGCCCATTATGCCTGGAGGCATTTATTTAGATATTTTGTTAACATTTTTAATTTTTTGTTTTTTTTTTTTTGCTTGACTATAGTTTTCATTGTATTTATAGGTATATTGGTATGGCTAGCTGTCATATGGCAAATAATTTAATTTAATGTTCTGTTTCGTAGTGTTAATTACTTTGCATACCTACTATTGTATGGAAGCAAGTTTTTCAAGCAAGTAGTTTGTTGCGATACTTCTTCCCAGCGAAAGCACTACGAAGTACTTAGTGAAGGGTGGGCGTTTTGTGGAACTGTCTTATGTAATTTTGATGTTCGAAAAGTGCTGATTCTCAGCCTTAGTTGAATAAATAAGTTATGATTTTGATTTTGCCCATGGTGACAGTTACCTTAGGATCTCTATCTGGCACCTGCACGTAGTGGTGGCTGGTGAGGGAGCGAGTGTCGTCGAACAGCGCGTCGATCTTGTGCTTATAGGAGAGCGACGAGACGGACGGCGCGCGCGCACGCCTCGGCTCGTCCTCGCGCGCGCCCAGGCGGAACCCGCCCGGAGGCGCGCTGCCGTTGTCGCACGTCACCATCTGGGGGCAAATAATAATCTATATTAAATTCACTGACAGACGACACACAACCTAAACCACTGGATCTTGATCGCATCCGATGGGAGATCACATCGTGCCACAATCGGTCACACGGCTTGTATAAATGCTTTTTTTATGGTTCCGTACAAGGAAAAACGGAACCCTTATAAGATCACCTCGTTGTCCGTCTGTCAAGACCTTTTTCTCAGGAACGCGTAGAGTTATCAAGTTGAAATTAATATCAAATACTCAAGGTTGTAATCTCTTGAACCAGGGAAAAAATCAAACTTCTAAGTCAACGCAATCAATAGATACGGGCGTTTATGTTCCTTTTATGCCGCACATTTTGACACTCGCAAGGGAATCAAAACCCATAGGGTACTTTCCGTTGACCTACAATCATAAAATTTGGCAAGAAGGAATGTCATGCAGCACAAGTAAAGGAAAACATCCGAAAACCGTAAATTTGTTATAGCATATTACAAAAAAAAACCGTGATAAACTATTTACATACCCACAAATTTGTAATGAACCCTCGGTTCGCGAGTCTGACTCATACTCGACCGGATTTTTTTATAGCCAGATAGGCCTGCTCTTCACCTCAACCTGTAAGGCTAAAATCATCTTCCTTCAGCCCTCAAGCTAATTTATTTGGGACGGCGCAGCATATCTTTTTTTCTTCCATACATTTCTATTAGCAGTCAACTCAGAATCCACACCCTTACTAGCAGTTCCCTAGTGTAACAAAATAAAAACTGCATCGTTACCAGACCTTGTTTCCATCCGGGGATTGCATGGCACTTGCATTCAGTTATATACTCGATGATCGATTATATTCGATTCAATTGATTGATCGAATGATCGATGGGTCCGTAATAACGCTTTTTGCGAGCCTATAATAGCTGTTTTATTTAGTATAATTTATGTCGGTAACCGGTATGTTGGTTTTGCACTATTTAACGTACATACGCCAGCACATCAAGCTACATTTAACTGTCAGATTTTCCCAATCAACTCTGAACCTTAAGCTTTAGCGGTAAAGTTGAAAATCTATTAAAGAAATCTGACAGATTGTGGTAGGTTGATGTGCTGGCGTCCGTACGTTTTACATCCCCTCCACATTAGTTGGCAATGTAGCTGAAGTTCGAGACTTTTGGAGAATATCTATTATTGGCTTATCTATTATAATCTATTAGTCGATTCGCACGAATTTACTCGCTCGAAACGGGCGAATCGTCGCTTTATTTTTATTTCTATAGGAGACTCGCAAGTCGCACGATGTTAATTTATTTGTGGGCGAATCGACAACTCCAGAAATATGTATGAGGCAATTGGCACATTTTTAATTGTATGCAATAAAGTTAAGAACAATGTACACGTTTAATAATATTATTATTATTATTATTATTATTATTTACTAGCGGCGGCCCGCGGTTTCGCACGCATAAGTTTTGACCCCGTGAGAATATCGGGATAAAAACAGGTTTCTTACTAAACTTCAACTATATCCGACGATACTGCATTCTTATCTCTTTTGTTGACTGTACATGCTAATTTCATGAATGGCTTTAATAGACGTAGAGTAATTTGATAAGCAATTAATTTCCCTGATGATTTTGTTTTCCCTACGGCAGTTTATAAATGAAGGTAAATGTTGAAGTAAATCCCTCCTAAATCCCCCCCTTTATTCGTAAACGTTGCTTAAAGTTAAGTAGTGATTAGCGGCTGTTTAACCATACATTTTTGACGTTTTAACGTCACGGAAGGAACACGGGTGGGTTTTAGTCAGTAAGAGTCTGACACTCCCATCCGCTCCACCCAGAGTGGGATGGGTCATTTGATGACTTCCCATCCTCAAAAAAAAAAGACATGTCAAGAATCCAAGAAGAGAGTTACGTATGATTCATAATAAATGGCATCCACCAATAGCTGGCTGGGTTCACCACAATATATTATTGTGAATGCAAATACTTTGTTAAATATATTAGTTTGAAAGCCCATCACTTTCAAACCGCAGTAAGTAACAATTTCTGTTGTCATGTTGCGACTCGTTGAAGAAAATGACAAGTACCGGGAGGTCTATTGTTGAAAAGATCTTCTTAGTGGCTTAGCGGACGTACGCAACAAATTATTGTAATCTAATAAAATAAATAAATTAATTATAATATAATTAATTACAATTTTATTTAACTAATTACAATAATATTTAATTAATTACAATAATTAATCTAATTTAACTCTAGGGCCATGGGGCCCGAGTGCCCACTTAGTATTTCGAGACATCGCCAATCGATTGGTCGACTCTTCACGTGACCAGAGGGATGGCTTATTTTTGGGCCAAAGAATCAGCATTGCCATACAACGTGTCAATGCTGCCAGTCTTTTGGGCACGTTTCCTGTTGACAGCGATGCGGATGAATTTTTTGATGCCCTTTGATATTTTCCCTCCTTTTTATTTACTTGTACATATTATTACTATTATTAATATTGTATTTTATGTGTTTATATGGTGTAAATAAAATCAAAAGATTTTTTTTATTCTGTAAATAGATATCTGTGATCGAATCAGAAATGAGGAGATCCGCAGGAGAAGCAAGGTAACCGACATAGCCCGAAGAATTGCCAAACTTAAGTGGCAGTGGGCAGGGCACATTGCTCGCAGAACAGATGGCCGATAGGGCCGAAAGTTTCTGGAGTGGCGACCGCGTACCGGAAGACGTAGCGTTGGAAGGCCTCCACAAGATGGACCGACGACCTTGTGAAGGCCGCAGGAACCCGTTGGATGCGAGAAGCACAGAACCGGTCGAAGTGGACGTGCTTGGGGGAGGCCTATGTCCAGCAGTGGACGTCTTTCGGCTGAAATGATGATGATGATGATGAAATAATATCGGAATCACTTTTACACGTCATAATTTAAAAAAAAAACAAGCTAGATGTATTCGACATTACCTATCAGACTACCCCTGAGAAGAAATGGCAAAATAATTTCAAGGGTTTGAAGTCTCTTTTAAAGTCCAGACATAATCTTGGTCACATCATGTGAGGACAATGTAGATTAGTGCCTGAAATTATCTTTTGACGAAAGAACCACAACACCATTCCAGTCAGTACAAGCATTTGTCAGTAATCAGAACTATTAAATGTCATTATGTACAAACAGAAGTCTTGGAGAAGGGTAACTAATGCTTTTCCCTGCAATTTCTTAGTTAAAAAAAAACATACATAAAGTCCTACATATAACCTCCTCCTTTTTGGAAGTCGGTTAATAACATACATATGTACATAATATATAAAGAACGTGTAATATTTTTTTAATTACCCAGTTCCAGTTACAAGAAATGTACACACGAAAACATGCGAGACCTACAAAAGTACGGCACAGTTACGGCACAGTTGGCGCAGTGGTTAAGCGATTGACTGCTGCGCTGCGTGTCGCGGGTTCGATTCCCGCACGGAACAAATATTTGTATGACCTACAAGTAGTTGTTCCGGGTCTGGCTGTTTGTGTATGTGAGTTTAAATGTTTGTAAACTCACCCACAATACAGGAGAAATTCCTAGTGTAGGGCAACGTTTTTAAAAAAAAAAGTACATACATTAACGAAAATGTGACCTCATTCATACCTTCACGTAACAATACACAACTGTGCTAGTCCTACCAATTATTCGATTTATAACACCTCTATTTATTTGCAATCAAGTGTAATTAAAATTAATTATCTTTCGCCAATTTTCTCGTCAATTGCACTTAATCCTGCGTTTGACAGTTTTGAATGGAACTATTGCAAAAGGTGCATTTTAGCCTGTACGAGTCACTAAATTTTTAGTACAGTAAGAGCGGTTTCGCACTACATCCGATCCGAATCCGAATTAAAGACCTGACTTCTATCCGAATTGGGAATGTTCCAAATTCTGACGGATAGAGTTCGGATCTAGTGCGCAACCCCTCATACAAATAGGTCTATAGTCACTTCGGACAGGCATTTCTCGGATTCGGATCGGATGTAGCGCAGAACCGCTCTAAAAGCCTCTAGCATGGCTGACAGGGGAGAATGAAAGAAGAAAACGTGTAGCGTCGACCCCAAGTAACATGGGAGAAGTACAGGGAGATGATGATGAAGGCCCACTTCCATGATAAATATTTCATCATCATCAGCATACAGCAGTCCACTGCTGGACATAAGGCTCTCCTATTGCACGCCATTCAACTCCATTTTTGGCAACTCTCATCCAGCTGCTAGCAACCACCCTGCGAAGGTCGTCGCTCCACTTAGCCTGACGTTCGCCGAGTCCCGGTCTCCGCTCACGAACACGTCTACCCCAAAGGTCAACGGATAAATTTTTAAATGCATTTAACTCTAAACGTATTGAAATCATCATTCTGTCTCTGTCATCTTCTGTCGTCTTGTTTCAAATTCGTTTAGCGCTAAATTCATTTAGTGATTTTTTGTGCAAGTTGGACACATAGGGTAGTCTAGAATAGAATACTCATTATTATGTATACCATATAAATTACAGACATAAATACAGAAACTGTACAAAGGGTGACACAATGGGCGGTCTTATCGCTAAGAGCAATCTTTTAAAGACAACCTTCATCCACAATAAAGGAGAAATTCCTAGAATACACCGATTTAAAAAAAAATTGATGGATTAAAAAGGGGAAGGACATACAAATACTGTAGGTAGTCTGTGGTGTAAATACGCCAGCACATCAAGATACCCGAAACTGTAACATTTCCCCAATCAACTTTGAACTTTTTTTTGCTTTAGCGATAAAGATGAAAATGTGCTGGCGTCTGTACCATTTACATAATACAATAAATTCAGTCTCAGTCTAGTGTGGGTTTTTGGTGCTAATCTTTCGAGGAAATATATTTCCTACAAGTATCCCGCCATATCTGGGGGCACGGTAGTGTCCCCGCCAAGTCGAGCAAAAAGCGGCCGTACCATCCTTTTACAATTTCGGTTCACTTTTCTAGATACACCAACTGCATAAATAACTTTATCATCATCATTATCAGCCTATAATGCAAATGCCTGTGTCCCAGCAGTGGGAATAACTTTATAATCCCTTATAAATATATAGGATTACAAAGTTACATTTGCAGTGAATGAATCAGTGTACCTGAATAATTATGTATAATATAATGGAATAATAGGTGTAGATAGACCTAGATATAATTATGTTCAACGATAACTTCAAAAATAGTCAATTAAAGGAATGAAAAAGCAAGAATGGGACATGTCTTATGAAGTTATACTTATCAAAATCCCGTAAAGTATTAAGTGAACTAAATTACGCGAAATTGCTATAAACACTAATAAACATACCCGCGCCGCGGCTTCCACGCTTCACGTCCGTCACAGAAAGGCGGCCATTTTCTTCCAGGCAACCTTTGGTCTTACTGCGATATCGCAGGTATACTGTATATACTGTATATATACTGTATAAAACGTGGTTTGTGTGTAACACACAAACCACGTTTTATTAAATTTACGCTAATTGTATCAGTCAGTATGGGTATAAACATTTAAATAATCTTTATATAAATCTAATTCTATAGAAAAAAAATGGGTAAGGTAATTTACTGATTTTAAAAAACTTTGAGTGCGGCAGTGAGTGCCGTGCATTAGTTCAAGTTAATCCTCTGTTAAGCGTGATGATGTAATTTTCTGTTAGGTACATTGACAGTATTTATAGTGAATGAGAGATAACAATTCTACATAATGATTAACTTAAGAAATAAATTATATAATTAGTCTAAATAATGCGCTGATGGATATCGGTGCTGCAGTATTCACATCCGGACAAACTTACGTGGCACTTTCGAGAGTTAAAAAAACTACGCACGCACGCACGCAACGCACTAAACAATCTAATTTAATATAATATGTATTACGTGTGAGATACATTATGTTTGCATGCGATGGCCAAGTCAATTTATTTATTTAAAACACAAAAGATTCTTAATATTGATATGGTCACTATAAGATATTGTTAGGTTAGCTAATTACGTAATAACTTAAGACAGAAGGTCCCTTAAGTAGGGATTGAATAAATTAACCGACTTGGATCTCACAACTTTTTGTGGCAGAAGAACTGAGTTTTTTTACATGTTATGTTTTTGATGGCATTTTTTATTGATTTACACAATAATACATGTTTAAAAGAACGTCGTTCTGTCACTCATTTGCTGTGTGACAGTCTATTTCTAAATCTCAATGTGATTTAGCGCCATGTTAAAACCGACGAAAGCATTATTAGCATAATGAGCTTAATCTTCCCACCGCTGGGACACAGGCCTCCTCTCCGTGAGAGGGAGTGGGCCGTAATCCACCACGTAGGCCCAGTGCGGGTTGGTATATGTCACATAACTTCGATTTTTTTTTTGTTCTGGGACATGCCGGTTTCTTCACAATGTGTTCCTTCACCGTCAGAGCATTATTAATAGAACTCAATTATTCTCTTCGAAATTTCGCTAAATTATTAACAAATAGCAGCGCCCGCGAATGCACCCGCATAAGTGTCAATCTCGGGGGAATATCGGGATAAAAAATATCCTATGTGTTATACTGATGTATAAGCCATATTACTGTAAAGTTTCATCCAAATCCGTTCAGCCGTTTCTGCGTGAAGAAATAACAAACATACAAACACACTCACAAACTTTTGCATTTAAGACATTAGTGCGATATTATATTTATCATGAATCCGTTAAAAAACCTGTTCATTTCATAAGGCAATTAATCAGTAGAAAGAAATGCAAGCTTTCTGTTAGACCTAAGGCATTTTATGATTTCACTTTTCTTAAATAAACTTTATATTAAAAAACGATTTATGGTTAGAATGTACATTATTGGCGCTAAGCCTAACCCGGAACATATAGGGCTAAGGAACACGGGTGGGTTTTAGTCAGTAAGAGTCTGAAACTCCCTTCCGCTCCACCCAGAGCGGGAGGGGTCATTTGATGATTTCCCATCCTGAAAAAAAAATCTTACTTTCAAAGCAGGAAAATGTTCACAAATGGAAAGGAAGCGGTTGTTATGATTTTATGGTTTCATTGACATTTAGTGTGTAACGGATTAATCAAGAATTGACCCGGCGAACTTCGTAACGCTACAGAATCAATCTTCATTAAACAAAACAGTGGCACTCCAGGAGTGCCGACCGAAGTGAAAACTTGAAAAAGCATAGTAATTTTATTAATGAAATTTTATGTTTGAAGATCATTCTTCCCAAAGAAAATGTACCGCGCGTTGATGTCTTTATTATGGCCAAAACTTAAAACGGTAACAGTGTCGCGTGTTCAATGGTTTTTTGCCCATCTTAAAAAAAGCCCGACGCGCCTAAACAAGTTTTCAGTTCATAAATCGCGAATTTTCCCGTTTTAATAGTTATTATATTAGTAACAAATCAAAGATCAGAAAAATCGGTCCTTCTGTTCTTGAGGGGTAAGTAATAGATGATATAACAACAAAATCTCTAATATTAACAACATATAACAACGGAACCTATAATTTTATTTAATATAGTGATTAGTTAATATAATGAACGATTGATATAATTTTAAAATAACTAATTTTTATAAGCATAACATACATTTAATATAACACCGTTTGACATAACATACATCTATATTACTAATATTATAAAGCTGAAGAGTTTGTTTGTTTGTTTGTTTGAACGCGCTAATCTCAGGAACTACTGGTTCGAATTGAAAAAACTATTTTTGTGTTGGATAGTCCATTTATCGAGGAAGGCTATAGGCTATATAACATCACGCTACGACCAATAGGAGCGGAGCATCAATGAAAAATGATGCAAAAACGGGAAAAAAATATTCCTTTTGAGAGCTTTCGTTGCGTACGCTGCGTAAACGGTTAAAGTTACGCAAAAATCATGTATGACGGAATTGTTTCCCTTTAAAAGTTCTAAAAAAAAGTCCGCGACAGCATATGTCTATCTTTTAAGGTTTACTCACTATAACCTTTTTTATGGTAATCAAATTTCTTCTAAACTAATGCATTATTTGCGAAGGTTTTTTTTTATAAACATGATATTAATCCTTATCAAAATAAATACGTTATTCATCACAAGTATTTAATTTTGAATAAAATTGCCCTTGACATCATATGATTTCAATGAATATCTTAGGAGTTGCATAGTTTACAAGTAATATAGTCGCATAGTTTACATGTATAAGTAATAATCTTAAAGTAATGGAATATATTTTTAACCGACTTCAAAAAAGGAGGAGGTTCTCAATTCGGATGTTTCTATTTTTTATGTATATTCGGGCATAACTCCCTCATATAATATGTATAGACAGACGGATTTGCAAAAATTTATTTGTTATATGTTATATGAAATATTTTTTTTGTTCGAAATATTTTTACTCCGAAACTCATCATCAGATCTTTATGAAATTTAAATAGGACCAATTTAAATTTCATAAAGATCTGATGATGAGTTTCGGAGACAGACAACGGAACTCTTCAATAAATGCCAGCAAATCAACCGCGATTGCTGCTATAGCATATGTATGCATTGTTTACGCAATCACACAACATAACATTACGCCTGTACCTTTGAAAGGGGTAGGCAGATGTGTTCAATAGCTTCCTGTCACTGATATTCACATACCAAGTAGTGTTATATGAATTTGTTTGGGGTAGGCAGGTACAACTAAAAAGTGAAAAATAAAAACTTAAAAATAAAAAAAACAACCGACTTCCAAAAAAAATACTACAAAGTGAAAAATAACTTTAATTTCGAAAGTCGGTGTCAAAAAATGAAAATACAGAACCAACGACACCGACTTCCGAAATTAAAGTTATTTTTCACTTTGTATTTTTTTGGAAGTCGGTTCTTTTTTTTTGTCAACAAGTTTTTAGTAGGTTTTTTCCTGAAATTACCGCGGGTGAAACGGCGGGGCACAGATATTATTAAATAAAGTTACCTTTAGCAGTTAATAGAACAGAAAAACAAACTGTTGTTTGTTTGTTTGAACACGCTAATCTCTGGAATTATCAATTATTTTTGCATTAGATTGTCCAATCCATGTGGAAAGCTTAATCACGCCAGGACTCTTTGGAGCTGAGCAAAAAGAAAAAGGTCAGGAAGAATGCTAAGAGAAAACGATGTGATAGCGCGGGCGGGTGATGCGATGCGATGGGTTGGGGGAGCAAGAAATTTCACGCGGACGAAGTCGCGGGCAGAGGCTAGTTAAATATAAAATCGTTTGACATACCACTCAAAAGATATAAACTTATTTGGTGTAATATGATGAAAACGCCTACTTTAAAACATAAAAAACTTTGTTTTATTCTTTGTAAGTTCTATCGTAGTTATAGGTAGATAACCTAAGTAGATATTAAACATAACTAGTCACTGATTACCACCTGCGCTAAGATAGGTCGACGGAGCCCCGCTTCGCGGGGCTCCTATTTCTGGGTGGTTTAAAAAAAAATAACCACGAAGATTAAGGCGGGAGCTCCGCTCCGCTTCGCTCCCGCCTTAGCCTTCTAATCTAACCTATCCGAGTCGGGGTGTTAACCATAATGACGTTTTTTATATATATTAAACGTTAGACCAAATGATTTTCGATTACATAAACGTTATATCAAACAACGTTATACTAATTAAGTTTTAGAATAAATAAATGTAATGTAAAGAAATTATATCAACAGTTGGTATATCTCACGTTGATTATATCTTATGAACGACAATAAAATGAAATTAGACCAAATGAGTTTATACGTTATGAGACGCACCCGTTCTTGAGTTATAAATGGTGTAACTAACCCGACTTTGTTTTATTAATATAGATTTTGTTAAGCTTTTACACTTAGTTTTGATGAGATATTTGTGCATGAGGTATGAGGAACAGGGTGTAAAGTTCACTCAACCTCCATAGAAAAGGGAGGATCCTCCGACCAGACGTGTTTTGTGTGTGACGTGTTCTGGTGGGCAACTGCTCGACGATTGATTCTGTTAGGACGTTGTATACAAGGTCAAAGTAAATTAGCTAGCGAAATTCTGCAGACGTGGTGGCACTCTAACTATTGTGCAACACACTATCAATCACAATCTGAATCATTTTAAAGGATACATATTGCTAATCCATTTCTTTTTTCAGGATTGGAAATCATCAAATGAAGGGGTCATTCAGGGGCCGAAAAAAAAAATTCGAAATTCGAAATTGATATGTTTCCTTTATATTTTAGGACTACGCACAATTTAATGATATTTTATTCCTTTTTTAATTTCATTCCTTCAAATCCCGTATAAGCTCAACTGATGGGCTTTTTTTTTGATGATGGGAAGTCGTCAAATGACCCCTCCCGCTCTGGGTGGAGCGGAAGGGAGTGTCAGACTCTTACTGACTAAAACCCGCCCGTGTTCCTTCCTTAGCCCTTTATGTTCCGGGCCAGCGATAACCCTTTCGGACAATCCCGCTGACATTGCCAATCCGTTGCTTCATAAATGTCTGAAAAAATTGTTTCCTCAACAACGTAAAAAACGCAATGAATGTTGTTGAACTGTCAAATTGAAAGTCATTCCTACTCACAGTGTGTTACGCGATTACCCCGCAGAAATCGCCCCAGTCTGTATGGTTATGTTTGTATAAGTTAAGGCTCCTTCAAACAGGCGCGACACGCGATAAAATCACGTGCGACACAAAGGCACCGCAAGTCGCGTAACGAGTGGTGCCTTTGAGTCGCGCGCGATTCGCATCGCGCGTCGCGCCTGTTTGCAGGAGCCTTTATGTTTGAAAATTCTGGTAAATCTCGAAAATTTTTAATTATTTTATCCTAGCAAAACCATTACTGATTTCAATCTTAATTACTACATAATCAGCCTATAATGTATGCAACTGCTGAGCTGCTAATTTTCCGTGATATTATTGATACGGTTGTCACAGTATTGTGATCTTGTATTAAAAATTTTACTATCTTTCTCTAATAAAGGACCGCGCCGGAAAGTGTTAAGGACGCAGATAACAGCTGTAAAAGACCCTTGTACTCCCCGTCATTGTAATCATTTTTTCATACTGGACGATACTTGAAACCTTCTGGTTGCAGAGATATTGAAGGTCAAAATTCCAACTTTTACTGACGTTTTTTTACGAAAACAAGGTTTAAATGTTATAACACAACTTTAAATTCCCCCACGACCCCTGTACCATTGCATGCACCCATAAGCACAATGTTTTGCGTGCGTTGCGTCGCACACTACCGCAAGCAGGAATTCACACCAAAAATAAAAGTCGTTTCCCGGCAATCACTTTTGTGCAATTTTACTTTGTTTGATGTACAGAGCACATCAAGCTACTACATTCTGTCAAATTCCTTTAATAGATTTTCAATTTTATCGCTGAAGCTTAAGGTTTAAAGTTGATTGGGAAAATTTGACACTTTCAGGTAGCTTGATGTGCTGGCGTCTGTAAAGAACGCGTAGTTGACGGCTATGTGATGTGTCTTTTTATACCCAGCTTACTTACTGAGAAAGTGAAAAGTGCTTCTTTTCACACATGTCTTATTCGTTTTTTAGAAACACAGTGGAATATTAGAACGTATGTTTTTATCTCTGTTAGAAACAAATACCTAAGATATAATAATATGAACTACGAAAAATTACTGTAAGCCATTTTTGTTTAACAAATAAGAAAACTGAAAACAAAGCACTTTACATTAGACTATTTAAAAATGGCAGCTACACGTAGGTACACCTTGGCAAGAATCCAAAAAAATAATTGACATATTATACACTCCCGAACACCTAAAGGCTCCTTTAAACAGGCGCGACACGACACGCGACACAAAGGCGCCGCAAGTCGCGCAACGAGCGGTGCCTTTGTGTCGCGCGCGATTATATCGCGTGTCGCACCTGTTTGTAGGAGCCTTTAATCGAGTCACCGTGCATATTTACATGTAAGTATAAAAGTTTAAAGCATCAAAATAATTTAGAGTCAAGAAAAGTTTTTAAGCAGTTTTTGGAGACGACATACTGGCCATCATGCTAACGGTAGCTCGATTTACATGTCTGGGAACTGTATTATTATAATCTAGTAAATACTTAATATTACGTAATCAGAGAGTGCGTAGATAATTATAAAAATGTTTCTATAATACTCACTTTTTGACAAGACGATGGGCCTTGGGCCCTATATTTATAAGCATTTTGACACACCCACACCCACTATCCAGAACACCTGAAACAATTATAATTACCAAAATTAATAAAATAACATATTTTCTGGTAAATGGTAAACTTAAATGAAGGTCAAAAAGTGAATTTATTTAACTTGAAAGAAACAATTTCCAAATCTTTATTGATCACTGATGCTGTTACTTTAAAAGAGACTATCATCAATTAGCTTTTGCCCGCAGCTGCGCCCGCGTGGTGGTCACGGGAATGTATTACCGGGATAAAAAGTATCCTATGTCCAAATCCAGGTCATCTATCAGTCGATCTATCTGTGTGCTAGATTTCATCCAAGTCCGTTCAGCCGTAAAGGTGTGAAAAAGTAATAGACAGAGAGACAGACAGACAGACAAAGAGACAGACAGACAGACGGACAGAGAGTTTCGCATTTCTATAAATACATCTCAGGCTATCTCTGAAAGGTTTTCTTACGACTTACAATAATAATTTTCAAAATTATGTGGTTGCTCTTGGCAGATAGTAAAAATGACCACATATCCTGCGATGACCACAAATTGGTCGAAATGACATCGAGCCTTGAGAAAAAGCATGTAATGGAAAAAGATGTGTAAGGAGTTGATAACGGACTGATCTCAAAAATAGCTGTAATAGGTAGACATTGTTACGTATAACTTTAGCATTGTGGCTTGAATTCTTGTGGCGTAGCTTGAATCATGTCCTTCTATCCGGATGTAACACAGCCATTTAACTACTCGGAGACTATTTGCACTATAAAGTAGACTAGCTTCCGCCCGCGGCTTTTCCCACGAGGTATGTCGATAAAAACTATCCTAACTCCTCGAGATTCAAAAGATAAGATATAAAAATTTAACAAAAAATTAAGAAGAAAAAACGAAGATTAAGAGAGAAGATTAATATTTTTTTTAATGGGTTTGCTCCTGACTCTAATCTAGGTCAGAGGTGACAGAGACAAAGTCTACGATGGAGTGAGCTTACCCAGAAGAAGCCTGTTCACTCTTACTTTGAAGAGATTCGGGTTGTATGCACTCGGAAACACAAACGCAGGTAGAGAGTTCCACTCTTTTGCTGTGCGCATTATGAAGGACATTTGAAAACGCTTAGTGCGAATTGGTGGAATAGCAACTAGGCAGGAATGGTAGGTAACTTGCAGTGCGTTTGGATGTCCGAAGGTAGAAGGGGGCCTGTGGAATGAGGTCGTGGAGTTCTTGGGTACCTACACTCACCGAAGTACAGTCTGTAAGAGCGACAAGCAGGCAACTATTTATAAGTTTCTTTGCTATATAATCCAAATGTGTTTGAGATATTGAATAATTTCGGTTATAACCGCAGAAAAAACGTTGTTTTTCATAGTTTTATCGATATTAGGAAATATAATAAACTTAATTTTACAGTCGATAAAATCAATACTGCACAAATGTAAATATTCATCCCAACTACGGAACTCTTCACTGTGCGTGGTCCGACACTTACTTTAGTGGTTTTTAAGGATTAGACTTTACAAAACACATCATTTTCTGTCTTCATAACCACAAAACCACTTGCCTTGGTTTAGGAACTTTACAATCATCCGTTCCATTTTTCATATAGACCCATTCTTTAATGTATGAATATCCTGTCATCTTCATCGTTCTCATTCTCTCCTAATTTATTTATTATATCAACTCTCAGCCTCATTGCTGATGACGAGAGACATTCTGTTGCGCTTTGGGTGAATTTGAAAGAATAGCTACCTATAAAATTCATTATGGTACAGTCAGCAACAAAAGTCGATTAACACTTCAGTTGTTGTAATCTCAGTTAATGAGCAAAATATTAACACTTTAGTTTTTTTAATCTCAGTTATTGAGCAAAATATTGACACTTCAGTTTTTTTAATCTCAGTTATTGAGCAAAATATTTGTTCAAAATTGCTTTGTACTTCTGCTGCAATTTTGAACAAATATTTTGCTCAATAACTGAGATTGAAAAAACTGAAGTGTTAATCGACTTTTGTTGCTGACAGTACAAGCATTGGAACTCTTTAATTTTTAATTGTACCACAATATCGCATTGGGTCTAGCCTGTAAGGATATATTTGTATGTTTGGAGTGAATAAATTACTTTTTTTTTAATATTTTAGTCATCATCTCGATTAATACGCAAAACTGTCCTCACGACACTTTCCTCATTCCTCCGCATCTATGCCCACAACATGACAACAGAGAGGCAATTCTCATAATGATCTCAGCCTCAATCTGTCAAACATACCTGTAATTTCCCTGCGATTGTCGCTGAGTTTACATTGCGACTAGATTTTTGACGTTTTCAATTACGGGAATTGGCCTTCAGATCACCGCAGAACTTTTCTGTCACCGGTGCCACTTTCAGACTTTTTCATATGTGCGATTCTTATTCTATCCATTCGCGTAACACCACACAACTCTCTTCTATTCTCATTTCAGCTGCTGAATAAATATACGATATAGGTATCAGTTAAAACCCCAGATTATTGACATGTTATCACCATCTTTTTAATAAGTATATAAATCTTCATAGACAAGCGTGCTATACTTATGTAAATGAGCATAAACAGGAGAAAGCGAAAGTTTTCTTCGCGAAATGTTACGGATTGAATTAAATCGTTATGTGCTGTATTATTTTTTACGTGTAATTTGTATGTTGATTTGAAAAAATGTTGAGCCGGTCTCGTGTGTCGTATTTTTATTTGATAAATGGTTTTTCGTTAATGTAATATTCATAACAGTTGTACCGCCACTTGTGGAGGATATCTCAATTAATTTAGTTTTATACGAGAAGAAAAAAGAAAGAAATAAAGAAGGAAAGAAGGGAAGAAATATGAGAAGTTACATGTAACTACATATTAACTCAACTCAGGCTGAGTTGAGTTGAGTTAAGTATCGCAGTCCGTTGGACATAGGCCTCTCCCAGGCTACGCCACAACAGCCTTTCGAATTCAGCCTGTCCCAGTCCCAGCCACCTTTTAGAGGTCGTTTGTAAATCTAGCTGGGGGCGTCCCAAACTACGCTACATACATATCGCTCCCCCCACCGAATAATATGGTAATCGAGAAATCAAAATTTTACAGGAAAAATAAAAAACTGTTTTATGCGTATATCTCGGCACGGGTAGATCGTAAGGTAGACATTTAAACGTCAAAACAAAGCTAATTTTTTTACAATCTAATTTATATTATGATTTTTTTGTAATACTTTAATAAAATTAAGTTATTCACAAAAATAATGTTACTGAAATTAAATGTCAAAAGTATAGTATGCAACGCATCATAACCATATTATTCGCGTGTAAACGCAACAATATCGTAGTCAATATTAATGCATTATAGTATTATTCGTTGTAATACAGTGTCAAAAAACCTAACGGCAATATGATATTACGATATTATTCGTGTGAAATCCAAGCGATAGTGTATAATGTAATATTACATTACAGTAATATTCGTCGATGTGTGGTGTCAAAAGATTAACAGTAATATAATGTTGCAAATACATGTTTTATTAAATAATCCAGTACTTATTACTTGATTTGGCAGAAAAATAACAATAATAGAGGAAGTTGATATTAATACTGGATAATTTATAATAGCGTTATATTAAAATTTATGAAATAAAACAAAGGTTTTATTATTTATCATAATCAGTCCTTTTATTTATTAACTAGCTGTGCCCGCGACTTCGTCAGCGTGGAATAGTGACTTTTCGGGCAGCATATTTTGAATTACATATACCGTCGTTTGGGTAGCTAAAAATTTACTTTACAGTAATGCTTCTCTGTATACGATATTTGACGTATGGCCATCGGGGATGAAAGCATACAGGCTCCTAGGATTGCTAACCCGTGACAGAGCCACATACAACTGAGCGTGCGAGAAACAGCTGATACTTAGATCTACACCTACAACTTTCAGCGTCTGACCTTGGGCTTTATTAATTGTCATCGCAAAACATAGGCTGACTGGAAACTGGACTCGTTTAAAACTAGATGGAAAATTGTTTGGAATGAGAGGAATCCGAGGAATGAAAACACTTTTACCTTTTCCACACCTTGTTAAAATCTTTGCTTCTATCAGATTTCTTTGTAAATTGGTCACTTTTAACCTGGTGCCATTGCTAAGTTTTGGGGGGCTTAAATTTCTAAGAAGCATTATCGGTACGCCTACTTTTAATTTTATTTTATGTGCGGGTAGTCCAGGAGCATTGAGGGATTCTAAAAATTCTACTGGGTAGCTTGTAGATTTTCCTTCTTCCATGACTCTGTTAATGGAGATATACTTAACATAATCCCCCGGAACATAGCTCAAAATTTCAGCGTTTATTGTTGCTGCTTGGTCGTTTCGTGGCGTCAAAATAGCTCTTTCGCAAAGCCAGAAATTTTCGCAAGTTGGTATTTGCGTTGCGTTTCCATACACAGATGATATGAGGTCTCGCATTGATGAAACTATGTTGCATAGGTTTTCATTAAGAGAAACTTTTCCTTGTTCCTGCGGTAACACACCGTTACCAATCTCAAGTAGCAAATCTGAAAATTCTTGAGCATTTTCGTTGCCTCTAATTTGCGCACGCATATTTAATATCAAATGCAAAGGTATAATGTAATGCCACAGTCGAGAACTCTTTAGGCAGGCTCTAACTTTAACAGCCCTTGTTCCACGTGGTATTACAGGGAGAGTCTGACGAAAATCGCCACAAAAAAGCATAGTAATGCCATCCATGGGTTGATCACTTTGCTTGACATCACGCAACGTTCTGTCTACTGCTTCTACTGCTTTTCGATTGGCCATTGTGGACTCATCCCATATAATAAGGCTACAATCACGAAGAACCTTAGCTTTATCGCTGTTTCTTGAAATATTACAAACAGGGCTTTCTGTGCGGTCTAAATCGATCGGAATTTTGAACATTGTATGAGCAGTTTTCCCACCTGGCAACAATGTGGCTGCTATGCCTGATGAAGCGACAGCAAGCGCGATTTTACCTTGGCTTCGTACCTTCGCCAAAATAACTTTCGTAAGAAATGTTTTACCCGTTCCACCGGGTGCATCTACAAATAGCATTTCTTCCAAAGTAGGTACTATCAACGCTCACCAGATCAAATATCAAACGCTGTTCATCAGTTAGCCTCGGGAGTGCGCGTCCATGTACGTACTCTGATAGTATACCTTAAAAATGTCCGCCGTGATTCTTTAAATTGACATAACTTTTTTATTTATGAACCGATTGACATGAAATAAACACTAAATGTTAAGTGAAGCTTACTACAATATATTAGTGAAAACCGCATCTAAATCGAATAAGCCGTTTCTATTATATTGTAAACAAAAATAATACACAAATATAATTGTTTTATACTTTACGTGGAAAAAGGCATGCATTTCTTACGCGAATATAATGGTAATCGTCGCTTACCGAAAAAGTTAACGATTGCATGATCTGTAATAACATGTTATGGTATTATTCGTGCAAAAAGTGTGTTTAGATTTTAAGGGAATAATGTTGTTATGTTCATTACGGTACCATTGAAATTATTGTACTTTTATAAATATACATGGAAAAAATACAAAAAAAATTACAAGATGATAATTAATGCTCTAGACACCGAATATGCAATAAAACGAAAACTGTCGTAGTACCACATTACCATGTTATTCGGTGGGGGGAGCGATATATCATAACATTAGAGGCACCTTCAAACAGGCGCGACACAAAGACACCGAAAGTCGCGCAACGATGCCTTTGTGTCGCGCGCGATTATATCGCGTATCGCGCCTGTTTGTAGAAGCCTTTACTCAAACCTTTTTCCCATGGAGTTAGGCAGAAAGTACAGAAGGTGGCGTTCTGTAGTTTCTGCTACAATCCTTACATACATAAACATACCTACTCCTTTGCCTTCGTTAAAGTTCACACCCTAATTGCGCAACACGGCATCACAGTCTAAATCATTTTGAAGGATATAGCCTATCCATTGCTTCATAATTATATTCGAACAATTTGTCTGCTTAACATCGTAAATAACGCCATGAATGTTGTTAAACTGTCAAAATGAAAGCCATTGCTACTGTTAGGAAGAATTTCACCAAACTTATACACCTGTATAAGTTTGGTGAAATTCTTCCTCTAGACTAGACTAGGTCTTATCCGGAAAATAAATATTGATTCTTTTAGGTTTTCCATACTGTTGCGCGCCACAAATAATGCTTGATACATGGCGACATTAGTTACCACTAGCGCCATCTAGTATCGGGTAGCGGAACTAGTACCTTGGTACTAGGCCTTGACCCTACTTGACCTTTTTCTAAGTACTAGTAATTCCGAGAACTATCGACGTCGAGTCAGTCGGGACCGCTATGTGCTCGAACATACTAGATGTTTATAGAATAGCTCTGTGGCACTATATAAGGCGGGCGCGAGCCGCGAGACAGATATTCCTGGCTGGAGGCTTTGAGTTCTCTCAAGGCAGCCGCAGGATTGTCCGACGAGATGCCATATTAAAAAAAAAAAAAAAAAAAAAAGCGAGACAGATAGTTTCGATTAAGCGATACGAGCGATAACATCGAAAGCGACATTCAAGTGCGACTTAAGAGTGATCAGTAAGTGCAATTGTGTTTTCTAATTAGTGTTTGAGTTGTATTTAGTGTTGGTGAGTAAAGTGTCAATTTTTGGTGATTAAATCGGCAGTTTTTATTGTCACGAACCCCAAGCTCGTAACAATACTAAATCTGTCACACATCTACGGATAAAAGATATCAGAGGGCAATTCTCGTAATTTTAAGAACGTTTACAGTCTAATCTCAGTTTCAATCTGTCAAAAATACCTCCAATTGTTAACAAGTTTTAGACATTCAATGTCTCTGAGATGAGACTGCGACTATAGAGCTTTTTTAATTACGGGAATTGCCTCTCAGTCTTTAGCCAAATCAGGCCTTAGTGTACTACGGAATTACCCCACTGGTCTAACACGCACGCTGCCTGTTACGAGTAAAAATAAGAATATTTATACCATAAATAACCTTGCACACATCGAAATGAATTTATTAATATCGAATTTCATCGAAATGAAATCATCAAATTAATTTGACAACATCATTAAGTTGTATAACATCGACTAAATTAATTAACTCAAAGCATTTTTAACACCAAGGCTGGAAATAATCTAGATTTATAGAGTGGTGACAAGCTTAGCGTTGTCAAAACCGGTGTTTTCTAGGATACTAACTGCATCCGCGTTCGTTCGCGTGCAAATCGTAAAACAAATTAGATTGAATGGGTTTTAATTTTTGTGCGTGGACGCCTTTTTCTAAAACAAAAGTAGCCTAAGTTACTCCTTATATCATCAGCTATCTTCCAGTGAAAGTACAGTCTAAATCGGTCCAGTCAGTTCGGAGATAAGCCGGAACAAACAAACAGAGAGATGAAAAGTAAATAATATTTTGTAGCTATACAGGCAGATTTTTTATCACTACCCAAATCTTTACAGGGTGTTCTATTACCCATGAATATGAACAACTTTCACTATGGAACCAACTCTGAAAACACGAAAAATAAATCAGCTGTTTAATACAAAAGTTCGATAGCTACCTACTTGACCAAAATGTATGATACAGCTGATTTTTTTTTAATACAACTAATTTGAGACGATAGAAGAAAATCCTCCTAAAAACTTTCTTTTTATAATAAAAACCATACTACCTAATATACATACAATCATTCTGATTTTTTATCAGATTATTCTACAAGCAACATACTAAAACACTAGTGTTTTAATGAATATGTTGATGCAAGAACTAAACTAAGGCACCTGAAGATAGAGTCTATTCAATTTAGAACTGCTTGAAGCGGCCTGCATGCAGAATTGTATAAAATGTGTTGTATCCATTAGCAGCTCAGATTAACAAACACAACAACAAGCAACAATTCTTTGGTCTACACTGTTCTTGCAAGCGCAAACATCACATTAAGGCGCGACACGCGATATAATCGCGCGCGACACAAAGGCATCGCTCGTTGCGCGACTTGCGGTGCCTTTGTGTCGCGTGTCGTGTCGCGCCTGTTTGAAGGAGCCTTTATGTTTTACCCCTTTACTTATTTAAAAAGTTTTAATAATAAGCGTCTGATTAACCTTTTTTTTTCTGGAGTGGAGTTTCTATTTTTCGTAACTTTAAGCAACTTTTATAGTAAGTAAGGGTGTTGAAGTAAAGTTTAAATAAAATACTTGTCCTGCAGGTAACAATATCGCATCGTGTAACTATACCATACAAGACCTTTTGAACCGCACGAGCGGCGCGTACGCTTCACAATGGATGATCACAAACTTCGCGTTTCCACTTCTATTGTTTTCAAACTATTACTTTAACAGTCCACGATTGAAAACAAAAGGATAATTTTCTTTCCGTATCATGATTTATTCCGGTCTGATCTTCTACACCCCCCCATTGGGTAAGCTTAACTTTCTTTATAATAATGACACAGCTTGAAATATACATATATTAGCAGAAGGGCTTATTGTTGATTCGAGGGGCTTATGGCCAAGTAATAACAGCCGAATCGATCGTTCAGGTTAAGCTACGTTTGTCACGGTTGGTCCGTGGACGGGTGACCATCTTTACATCCCAAGACCCCTCCGTGCTTAAGTCGTTGGTCCCGGCTGTCGATCTTTGACAGTCGTTACGGGTCGTCAGAAGCCCGAAAGTCTGACATCCCATGTTACCAACGGGTATCGTATTAACCAGTAACTGGGTGGTGGAGGTCAGATAGGCAGTCGCTCCATATAAAATACTGGTATTCAGCTGCATCCGGTTTGATTGGAAGCCGACCCAATCAAAGTTGCGAAAAGGCAACGCAGATGATGAGAAGAGGTTATGTTAAATTATTCAGGGAACGTACTACCAACTTAAATAATGATGGCCCTAGCAAGAACGCGGCACGTTAAGGAGTTGGCCATAATCCACCACGCGGGCCCAGTGCGGGTTGGTAGATTATTATTAATAACCGGCGGCGGCGCGAGTCGTTGCCCGGAATGTTACCATTCGATATATTTCATGTTCATACCACCTTTTTGTAATGTATATATTTTATTTCTTATTTTGATTGTTGTTTTTATTTATATCAAATCGTATGCTGCACTGGCTGACGTCATCACGTCAACGCTGGCTGTCACTGAAAGCCAGCGCTGGGGCCCTGTCTCGTATAGGGTCATAGCATTATCATTAGCATTTTCTTTCTTTCTTTCTTTCTTTCATTATGTTGAGCGATGGCCGTTTTGCGTAGATGTGACGCATACTTTCTCCCAAATTGTTATTTTGTTTTTCTGTTGTTTGTTTTTTATTTTTATGTGTCATTTTTGCTGCAAATAAACGTATTTTCATTTTTTCGTTCTAGATGTCCCATGTCTTCGAAGTTTTGGTTCCAGGACATGCCCGTTTCCTCACGATGTTTTCCTTCACCGTTTTGAGAGCAGTGGTGGTGAAATGTAAAGTGACTGCTTGGGTTCAAACCCACGACCGACAACTTGTAAGTCGGGGCCACCTAGCCATGACTCAAGACTGATGCAAGTGGGCCGATGTGAAGATGGTATTTTTTTTTTATTTTCATAGATGATCTCGCCGGGTGGGAAGCAATGGATGAGGTCTACGATGGCAATTACCCCGCATGAATGATCTAGTTACGCTCATACCCAGATCATTGGGGTAATTGCGTAACCCACTGATAGTAGCAAAGGCCTTCATTTTGATAGTTCAACAATATTCATGGCATTATTTACGTTCAAACTCAAACTCAAAGCATTTATTTCAATTAAACCATTTACAGGCACTTTTCGAAGTTGGTCAGTCAGAAAATATGAAGCTAGTTGCCCATTCCAAAGCGTAGGTACCTATAGAGAAGAACGGGCAAGAAACTCCATAAACACTCTTTTTAAATTATATTTTATAAAAATATTAGTTACATCAATACTTTTGATTTTAAAATTATTGAATGTGAGAACGATGTAAAAAAATAAGAAAGACGTACGCGTTAAAAGCGTCCAGAGTACAACAAATAGTACTTAACAAACAACAATCCAAAAATAAAATAATTAAAAATAAGCCGAGGCAGCTAAGTGATGACGGTGTTGAGCAGACAAAATTTTAGAACATATGAAGCAATTTATTAGTAATATCCTTCAAAATTATTCAGTTTGTGATTGATAGTGTGTAATAGAGATCAACGATCGATAGTAATAGTAGCCAACCTCGAACGAGACCACAGACAACAATTTTCGACACCCCAATGCATCCGCAAAGAATTTCGAAAAACACAAATCATCACTTTCATTCGTTTCTCAACTCTGAATAATTATGCATGAAACTATTAGCAAACTAATCAGATCATAATGTTAATTATATGGTTGACAAACTGAGTGGTTGTTAATATCATTTAAATATCATATAAATGTTGGAACTGATTGATTTAACAGCTTCAAAGTTACAAGACAACAATAAAATATGAATAAACTAGCTGACCCGGCTAATTTCGTACCGCCCCGCCAGCCGCTCTGCCCCCGCTTTTTAAATCTCTGATATCTTCTAAGATATTCATTTTAACGATATGCTGAAAAGGGCAATTTTGATCTACATAAAATGCAAAACGTATCTAATGTATTTAATTAGATAAGGAATAACACTGAATTGTTTAAAATAGCTTGGTAAATAACCCATATTTTTTGTAATATGTAAAAGATAATAATGGTTACTGTCGGTTATCCTTAGGAGATAAGCATATACCATCGCGGACGTTTTTATCGATAGTTTTAAGATATACAATTCCGCAGTACAGACGCCAGCACACCAACTTTGAAACACACCAAAAGTATCTCTACAAGTCCCTATATAATGTCCATTAAATTATATAATAAACTACCCGCACTAATAAAAAAGAAGAGAAAATTAACACATTTAAAAAAAATTTGACAATTCTTGCTGAATAAAAGCTACTACTCGGTAAACGAATATCTTAGTGATAGTCTTAAGTCATAACTTAAAAAGAACTCGATACTTTAAATTAAATTTATTTATTTATTTATTACTAGCAGCGCCAACAGACAGATAGACACACTTTTTAATATTAGTATGGATTATTACATCTCTTAATATTTATATTTATTCTGTTTATATTTTATATAGAAGCTATTAGTTTATCTCTAAAATACCTACATCATTATTATAATATAGTAGTTTGTTATCATGTAATGTTATAAAATTAACAAACGCTTCCTCTCTCCTACCTCACTTATTTTGCTGTGCCTGACAGGGTCCATATGATCTAACTATAAGTTTACCACCTAAGAATACCTATATGTGGAATGCAATAAAAGTATTGAGTATTCCTCGAAAAAAAATATTTTATAATTTCATTCCTTGAAATGCATTAACGATGAAACAGAGAAGAGCATGAAGGATTCGTAATAAATTATATCGATAGACGTTTCATTTGGTGCGTTTCAAAGTTGGTGCGTTTCGATGAATACCCCTCAGTAAGACCACAAACTAAACTAAACACAGTCAAAAATAAAAAATAAAACAAATTATAAAAAAGGAACAAAAAGAAAAATGAAACAGAAAGTCCTACACGAGGCCGAAAGGCTCCTATCTCAGCATGACATGGTTTACTGTTTCAGATTTTTTTTTTATTTTATTTTATTGCTAAATACTCTTGACCTCGATCACGCCTGATGGAAAGCGATGGATGAGGTCTATGATGGAACGAGCGTGCCCAGAAGATGCCTAAGGCACTGGAACTTCCACGCATAATATAAGATAATTTATTTCTCTCAAAAATAATACAATTATTCACTCCTATGAGGAAAAACTTAAAAATTAAGATAAGCGACGGTTTCGCTGGGTTATGAATAACTAGCTGCGCCCCGCGGTTTCACCGGCGTAAATGTCAATACCGTGAGAATATCAGGACAAAAAGTAGCCTTTATGTTAATCCAAGGTGTCAGCTACCTCCCCCCCCGGTGGGTTCCCGCATTGTCGAGGCAGGGGGGCTCAGTAGCCGTGGCTTGGACACACACGGTGAAGCGAAGAGGAACCCGAGGAGGGGCCTCTCGTCAGGGCTTTTGCTGACAAGCCAACGACGTAGCGGCCAAAAGTAGGTTGCGGTGCCGCTTGGGCGACATCGCAACTGAGGCGGGCCGCGATGTCGTATCGGGGGCATCGCGGCTGAGGGTTGGAGGCCGCGGCGGGAGAGGAGTACCGGTATTGCGGTGCGCCGCTCTCCCTACCTTCCGCGGCCTTGACGGGGTCGCCACCGTGTGATGGCGGACGCGGTGGGGCTGCAGGGGAGGAGGAGTGTTGGTATTACGTTGGCCACTCTCTCTATCCTCTGCAGCCGAAAATTGGCAGGCGGCGGAGCCAATGACCTGACCCGTCGTAGGGGGACCAAGGGTGCCCAGACACGGGGTCGTCTGGCACCCATGTGCTGGTTTGGTGCCTGGGGTGGTCACGGCGTGCTATGTGTTCTGGTGCGCCGGTGATGGGGAGTACTCCCCAGAGGAGCGTCCGACAACGGACAGCCGCGGCGGATTCACGGATGAGTGCTAACGCGTGCCCGTGTTCCCGCCGTAAGCGGCAGAGGAGGACACCGTGGAGTTTTAGTGGGTTAGAATCCCACATAACTGCACTATCTCCCCGTGGTAGTGCAGTATGCATGAGCATTTCTCCACGATAAAAAAAGGGTGTCAGCTACCTCCATATTTTTTTTTATCAAAATTGGTCCAGCCGTTTGAGCGTGAAGAAGTAACTAACATATAAACACACACTCACTAATAAACTTTCGCCTTTATAATATTAGTGTGATGATCTAAAATTAAGTTTTATAAAAATAAAATAAAGAAGAGTACAGACTTACAATTAAAACATTATTCTGAATATGGTGCTTTGCTTTCATAGCCTTATAAAAGTTGGAAGTGAATTTGATTCCTTAATTACTTTAGATATAGAGTTATAGAGTATATTTTATTCACAAAGACAACAATTACAATAATTTACAAGCTAACACAAAAATATATTATTATATACAAAGTATATAACAAAAAATTTAATAAAAAGGCAGGAGTTCATTTGATATCAAAAGATTCGCCCTCATCACTGTCAAAGGGATAAGTGCCCAAAAGGCTAACAGCATTAACCACGGTGGATGGCAATGCTGATTCATTGGGCTAAAAATAAGCCAGCCCTCTGAGATAATATATAATTACATATTCTTGTTATAGAGTTGTGCCTCCTCATATTTTTACCAACTACTAACACAAAAGTAGATTGCAGTTGCATCGCACTGTCGTCATTACAATTTTAAAAATATTCTGAGCGGCCCTTACATTCTAGGCTCATTATAATTTGCTTTCGTTTAAAACGTATGAGGAATTTTAATTGCATATTACCGGGCCGTGTTTTCTTTTAAAAAAGCCGAAAGACGAGCAATCACCTCGCTAAAGTAAACTAAGTAACGGGTGTCATGGATATTTGATGAGTTTTTATAAGGTTGTTATTTTTGTTTTATTGTCATTTAGAAAGGTTATAAATTTTCTTTTCACGTGTTGTGGCAAGTGAAAATGTTATTATAAAAGCTGTGTTTTATGCGGTGCATGTACTGAGGGAAACAAAATAATTGTACTCACGCCCCTCGCGCTCATTTAACATTTATGTATTTTTAGTGGAAGTTTCCAATTGTAATTTTGATTTTATGGTTGCTAATACCTGAAATAAACGATTATTATTATATGAATCGACAGTTTAAAGACCTTTATATGTACCTACAGAGTTTTGGCATAGAAGAGGGTCACATCATTTCCTGTATATAACTGTAAAAGCAGCCTACAGATTTAGGGAAAACGGTCTCGCCCCTCCGGTTAAAAATAAGTGGGATGAAACCTTGGTTTACGTCGGAAAGAGACCGAAACGAAGCGATGGTCGTTTTCCGTGGATGTGACGCAAATTTTCCTCCAACGTGTTCTTTTTTTGTGTTTGTGTTCTTTTTTTGCGTCATGTTCACAGCAAATAAACGTTTTTTCTTCTTTCAAAATATTAATGAAAAATTTTACAAAAAGGTGACAAAACATATCTTTCAAGATTTCAAATGCAGCATAAAAAAACAGTGCACTTGCACTATAAAAGACGAGGCCACTGTCGATGTAGCTGAGTGTACAAACAAAATGCAATGAATCGATGCATCAAAGAAAAAGAGAGAAATATTAGAGGAGAGGATTATAATTGACTAATTATAAAGCAGAAGTAGAAAGCTACTAAGATTTAATTCCTCAAATGATGTCTTGGTGCCCAAATACTTGCACGTTGAAGGAATTATAATGGACGCTACTGACAACGCAAAACTCATAGCTAAATTCTAGACTGACTCAGTTTATGTAGATTGCCATTAACACCCAAAGAAGAAGCTAAAACCAGTCGATACCTTACCCAATAAAAATATTCACAAACACCGCTTTATAAACATTAAGAAACAAACTAATATTAATAGGTATCGCTTAGACGGGTATTCATAATTACAAAACCTACCTTACGCAAGAAACTCGATACATTTTAAAGCTGATAATTATTCAGAAGTGGACACCTTAATATTAGCAATTAGACATGGTTTTAGACGTTTATCTAGTTCATTAATTTCAGAGTAATTGATGTTACATGTTATACATAAGCTAAGTTCGCTTTTTGATTCTGTCTGTGTGACCGCGTTAACCTTCTAAACTATGCAACAGATTATATGTATATTGCATTAAAATTAAACTTACATATACTTATCAAAGAAATCTCGATGTCAAGTCGTAAACAAACCGTGCGAAGCCGGGACGTGTCACTAGTTTTTAGTATAGGGGACTAACTGGACCTAAACGCAAAAAACGCAAATTTTATAATGCCTAAAAGTATATGATCGACTACAGTAAACAAAATCAAAAAAATATATGATATTCTTCAGGATATATGTTAGTATGATAGTGTATTGAAAACATAATACAACTAATTTGGTACTATAGCAAAAATCATGAAGATACCTCTAAAAACTTTCTTTTCACAATAAAAACCATACTAATATATATTCAATCATTCTGATTTTTTGTGAGATTATTCTACAAACAACATACTAAAGCACTAGTGTTTTAATTTTTTGGTCCAAACAATAATTATTTCGTAAATAAATAATCGCTTCATATTTTGCAATAAATTACCAGCGTTGTATCATCGCGCTTCTCTTTCTTATCTATGCAGTCCGACAGTGACCGCGCTTTAGGTTACGTAGTCCCCTGAATTGTACCTACGTAATTTGTTATAGTAAATTGGAACTATAACAAACAACAAATAACAAACAACAGTAACAATAACAAATAACAATATCGAAATATGTCATTGGCAGGGCAATAGAATAGAATAGAATACTCTTTATTATGTACACCAATGACAATGACAAATGACAATGGCAATGACATATTTCGATATTTAGAATGAACAAACATTGATCATGACGCTTCATCACTGTGTGTCCACGATTTTAGGTCATTGCGGATTTCCTCACTGTATTTTTCGTTTCTCCTTATGTGGATTAGATCTTAGAAAAAGTGAAAATTAAAAGATATGGCTTTATGGCAAGGTATACTATACGGTATAGGCTACTCGATCGGGCTATCTGTGGATGTCCCATTAAATTAAGACCTCTAGCCAGGGCATAAAACTTATAATCTAAGCGTCTACCCGCTAAGGGTCTAAACAGACGGACTGCATTTCAGCTGCAACATCGCAGTTTGAATGCACTGCTTCAAAACCTAGTTATGTCAACTGCATTTAAATTACGATGTTGCAGCTGGCATACCTACAGCTCAAACGCAGTCCGTCTGTTTAGACCCTAAGAGCATCCCCTGCGGGGTACGGCTTAGGGCGTGCAAGGTTTAAAACAACTCAAGGTTACACTTGAAATCTTTAGGCTACTACGATGAACATTAAATAAAAAATAATAATAAATTTATTTAATAAAAACGTTTACAAAAGGTGTAAATTTAGCCAAAAAGTAGAAAAACTTTCCATACAATTAAACTGCCTAAAAATAAACTAAAACTAATATATTTTTCTTACAGGTGAAAGTAGCGATGGTTCGGAATTAGAGTGTTTAGTAGCGACCTGCCCGAACTAGGTTTATTCAAACCTGTGTTTCAGGCCATCCCTTTACATTTAAATTAAATTGGAGCGTTAATTTTTAAATAAAACTGATATAAAAATAATTAATTAACAATTCTGAGAAAAAGCACATCGGTACATTAATACCTAATACTAAGTCTATGTAAACATACAAAAGTAAATACTTACAAGGGAATCAAATTATAATCATGACAAAATTTCTAAAAGTTTTTCTGTGTCTGTGTAATTGAGTATCGCTAAGTATTCTGATAACATTGTACTACATTTTTTATAGCTTACACTATAGAAGCTTAGTAACTTGTTCAGTCTATTATACAGAAAAGGTCCTAAGAACACATAAAAACGATTAGCAAACGCATGTCTAGTTTGAGGCTTTATGCAAACCAAGTCTTTCCTTCTCTTGTCGGAATGTACTGGGTCAAAAGGAAGTGCAGTGTGCTGGTGTTGTACTATGCTTAGGATAAATAATTGCCTCACTGTTAGTACATTACATGCTATGTAGAGTTGGTGCGTAGGAAATCTAAATGGGCGAAAAGTAGCAACCTTTAGAATAGCTCTTTGAGCGCGCTCTAGAGGGAGTAAAATTAAGGGAGGGAAATTAAATTGAGGGAGTAAATAAACGTACCTACAAAAACACATAACCTAAAACAATTCAGAGAAAAAAACTCCGCTAGAAATAAGAAAGATAGCTGAGCATTCAATCGCATGTAATAACGGCGTGCACCGCTAAATGGTGCTGCTACCCTGCGCGACGGACGAGAACAGTTACATTTACCCTACTTGCCTCGATCGTGGACTGCCTATAAACGTCGTAAGACGAGGAAATCAAACCATTAAAATTAAGACCATAGTAAATATTATGGGGGTATTAAAATTAAATTCATTGTAATTTAGGTTTAGTAGGTAGGTACAAGTAATACGGTACTTGGCTGAAGTACTAATATAAATTTAATTATCCCGTAAAATATGTCAGTTAACCTAATGATAAGCACAGCTATGTGGCCAAGTGGTTGAGTCCTCTCCTCTCCTGCATGAGGTTATTGGTTCAAATCCGGGTAAAAAAATATTTCATAACAACAAAATAGTAACATGATAAAAAAAACAGTGGCACTCCGGGAGTGTCGACAGAAGTGAAAACAAAACACAAACAGAATACTTTGCCATCACTCACTGACATATCGGATATACAGGCTGTTTGGTAGAAAGACCGACATAATTTTCTTAGGGATAGGAAATATCATACTATCCTAGTTTTCACCCATAACACCCGTCTTCAGGGTTACGGTAGGTAATTGAGATAATAATATGTTTCTTTTTAATTACTCTAAATATCGTCATAAATATTTTGTTTGTGGTTGTAATATAGCGCAATAATGTTTAGTATTACCTTCAATTTACATTTATGTAAATTGGTTCTAGAAAATTACTTGGGTGCTTCCAAAGTCGTAAATATAATATGTTAAGAAACGAAAAAATTAAATTAAAAATACACAATATAAATAAAGAATAAAACAATTATGTGCTAGCAAATGACATCCCCAATCCCTCAAAAAATTGTGTCGGTCCTTATACCAAACACCCTGTATATTAAAACCGAGTACCTACTTCCCGAGGACAGCCGAACACATCAGAAGCGGGTATTTTTTTAACCGACTTATATACAAAAAACGCGCGGTGTCGCTTACGGTAACAGTGGCGCGAGTTCAATGGTTTTCTCCCATCTCAAAAATGCCGAACGCGCCTAATAAAAATTTTCACATCAAAAACAAGAAGAGCTCAGAAAACCATACTTCGTTGGTGATTCTCAAAATTTTGAGCAGCTATCGTAATGATATAGCACAGAATTGGTGCCCTGAGACAGTGAGGCGGGGTCGCGGCACACCACGTAGGAGATGACGGGAAGAGCTGGATAGGTTCCGTCAAAACTGTAAGGAGGACGCGCGAGCTCGTGAAAGATGGAAGGAGTGGAGGGAGGGAGGCCTGTGCCAGGAGTGGGACTGCGCAAGCTAGTAAAAAAAACTATCATGTTTTATGTAATGATAATAAAGGAATTCAATCAACTAAATACCTAAAACTAAAGAAATACCTAAAACATTCCTCCCACAAGGTGGACCGACGACCTTGTGAAGACCGCAGGAACTCGTTGGATGCGAGAAGCACAAAACCGGTCGAAGTGGAGGTGCTTGGGGGAGGCCTATGTCCAGCAGTGGACATCTTTCGGCTGAAATGATGACCTAAAACATTATGATTATGCAATTTTTAATGATGGTAATATTGGAGTTCTAGCTCTTGTAGTACAGTAAATTCTAGTTCAAGAGTCAGTGCTACACTGACGCATTTGTCTTGAAATTTACCTAAATAAAAAGTTTTGTGTATTTTAATTAGAATTGGTAGTGCTCATTCTTCAATCCAAAAACGGAATATAACATAACAAGATTCTCGTTAAATCGGTTACCTAAACTAAAACCATCACGGTAACCTTATTATCCATAGCGGACAAATTTCGCCATTCAACGATACGATATTAATTATATCATGGCAGCGAAACTAAAGAAATGGGAAAGTTGAATGAATTTTAAGACTAGAGAATGTTTAATTTTTTTTTTTCCTAATTGATTTGTTTGCTTTTGTTTCCGTGAGAGAATTAGTAATCAAATCGTAGGCTGCCAAAATAACGAACGATTATTGCTCGGCTTCTATAAACAAAAACGAATCGTTTTGCTTACCAATATTAGCATTTTTTATTGCCAAACTTTGCATAATTTATACATTTGTAGGCAAATTTTCCTGTGATTGTTATTTCCATATGAGAGGGTCTATTTTGCCAAGCTATAGGACTTTGCTTCATTTGATAACGATATAAGAGTCTTAATTTTAACCAATAAGGTCCGCAAATCATAGTAATCGGCCAGGCATACCTGGCCGATGACTATAATCGAAAAAAGAACACATATAAGGAAAAGAAAAAAAATTGTAAAAAGAATATTGAAAAGAACACAAATAAGGTAGATGCTTCAGTTTGGCGTTATTTTAGACCACGATCGAAAGAGCAAATCCCAAACAATTAAAATAAAATTGTTTGGTGACAATGTTTTCAGTTATAACAGGAACCTTTCGGAAAATATGTCAAATCAAATCAAATTATTTATTTGCTAGAATGCAGGTAAGTATACAAATAAGGCCGTGAAGAATTAAAGTTGAGCCATACATTCTGCCCAAGATTCGACATGCAAAATTTAAATTAATGAAAACGATGCTTTAACTAATAAAAAAAAAATAAGAACATTTAAAGATATTCATCGGATAAAAATTAACAGTTCATGTCCCAGTATATGTATATGTTTTTGCAACGAAGGCTTTTTTCTCTGTTAGTTCGAATTTGATTTTCAGGGTGGCAGGGAAGCCCAAAGTGAAACCATGAATTCAGCACATGATTCTAGCGAAAAAATTATTCATAGGTTACTTATCTGAAAAAAAAATCTGCTGTTTCATAGAAAAGTGCAATACCTATGCGATTAAAAATTATGGAACAGCATTTTTTTTAATAAACGACGAATAAATTCAGCGCCTCATTTTTTTTTTTTTGGGTGGAAAATTATCAAATAACTTCTCCCGCTCTGGGCGGAGCGGGAGGACGTGTTAGACTTTTACCGACTAAAACCCACCCGTGTTCCTTCAGTTGCCTGTGCCAGGGGTCACGGTCACGGTATCACTTTCGAACAACCCGCGACCCCGACAGGCATCTCTTAGAGGCGCGCGTGGAACACAATGCGCCGTCGACCCGGGCCTGGTCCTTACCGGACGGCGAGCCGCCCATTGCTCGCCGTCCGCAAGCCCGCATTTCAACGCCTCTTGTGTTGAAATTTTGGTTCAGAATCATGTACTGAATTCATGGTAACAAGTTACGCCTCGATGTGGGATGCTACCCTGTATTTTTACAGTTTTTGTATTTCCTTATCTCAACTTAAAGCTTGAGACAAGATAATGACACACAAACTAACAAAATACACAAAAAGTTAATTAAACATATTAATGAATACCTACCTCATTAGGCAAAAACGCTCTAATTCTATGTTTAAAATATTCCACTTTCGGCTCGCAAAATGCAAGCACGTGAAAATAATGCAGAACAGTTGCGTGCTAAATAAGGTTGCCACCCACTGTAATCATGCAGTACCTCTTTAAATGAATTGGCGAAACTTCGGTATCGGTATCAAAAAACTACATCTGTGTAGCCTTATCCCAACTATGTTGGAGTCGGCTTCCAGTCTAACCGGATGCAGCTTAATACTTTACTTAATATTTTACGTGGAAGTCGCCTTCCTATCTAACCTCCACAATCCCTGTTACTAGGTAATACGACACCCCTTGGCAAGACTTTCGGGCTACTGGCGCACGTTTAAGACTCAAAATTCCACGAATGACAGCCGGGACCAACGGCTTAACGTGCTTTCCGAGACATGGAGAGGTCTTGGTATGAAAGGGGGTCACCCATCCACGGACCAGCCTCGGCAAGCGAAGCTTAACCTGTTCGATTGCCCCGTTATTACTTACCCACAAGCCGTGACTGTAATGAACTGCTAACCCTAGCCCCCCTAGCCTTTAAACAAAAATGGCTCACCGCCACTTAAAAAGATTTATTATATCTATGATCAATTTGACTTAATTGCTAAATTATCTAACATCACGAACTATCAATTCCAACCATTTTTCATTTTTATTACCTACTTCGGCATTAAATAGCTTTAAACCTGCATAAAGGCTCCTGCAAACAGGCGCGACGCGCGACCCGAATCGCATGCGCGATGCGCGACTCGCGATAAAATCGCGCGCGACACAAAGACACCGCTCGTTGCACGACTTGCGGTGCCTTTGTGTCGCGCGCGATTTTATCGCGAGTCGCGCCTGTTTGAAGGAGCCTTTATATCATTATCGAAATAATTGCTAATAATTTATTTTATTTACATAAGTAATTAATAAAACTTCAACAGCACTTAACGTCATGCCTTGTTTCCCAGAAGGGTTTGGCAGACGTGTAGATACCCATAGTTCGCCCACATTTCGCCAGCTAAGTTTAAGTAACTGGTTAAGTAACTGAACTGGGCCTTTTTGGCGCAGCCGTGAGGCACACTTTCCTGCTAATTTTTTACATCGGACTTTGCACTTTTCTTTATCTTAGTTTTTATCTGATGTACGACTATTGTCTATCTGATGTACTGTGTGTCTCTTAGTCTGTGCTAAATAAATGTATTTTCTTTCATTCTTTTCTTTCAAGTATCATAGGGGGCGAGACTATTACCACTAATCAGGCACAATTCCAGACTCTGAGCTGCTACTGAGGAATACATACCTACCATGTTTATAATTATACTCTATTAATATTATTAGCTGACCCGGCAAACTTCGGACCGTCTCAGAATCAATAAGAACGAATGTATGAGAAAATGAGTAATCTTCATGATTTTTTACTTCGTGTTTTTTCCCCCCGTTTTAATAGTTATTCTTCTACTAGCTGCGTCCCGCGGTTTCACTCGCATAACTTTCGATCCCGTACGAATATCGGGATAAAAGTAGGCTATATGTTAATCCAGAGTGTCGGCTACCTCCACACCAAATTTTATCAAAATTGGTCTAGCCGTTTGAGTGTGAAGAAGTAACAAACACACACACTCACTCACTCACTCACAAACTTTCGCCTTTATAATAATTATTAGTGTGATTAGTGTGATTCAGGGCGGAGACAAATCCAATAAATCAAAGATCATAAAAATCGGTCTAGCCGTTGTTGAGTTATAAATGGTGTAACTAACCCGACTTTTTTCTATTTATGTAGAATATTATAACATCAAATAAATCATTCCATACACTTTATTAAAGTAAAGAACTATCTGCCCAGTTGGTCTCGTGGTTGCAAGTGCGACTGCTGAGCGTGGGGGTCCTGGTTTCGATTCCCGGGACCGACAAAGGGTTAATTCGTTTTCCATTAGGAATTAATTGGTCACAGTCCGGAGTTTAGAATTTGACGGTTTAATACCCCCGTGCCTCGGAAAGCACGTAAAGCCGTTGGTCCTGCGCCTGATCTCTCCCCGGTCGTGTCGGATTGCCGTCCCATCGGACTATGAGAGTGAAGGAACAGAGAGTGCACCTGTGTTTACGCACACACTTGTGCACTATAATATCTCCTGCGCACCTGGCTAATCTCTGTTGAGATTGGCCTCCGTGACTAAAAACGATCGGGAGGCTATTAAAGCAAAGAAAGAAATAGTATTTATTGTGACTCGTAAAGGAAGATGATAAACTAAACACAATCATAAAAACATAAAAAACAAAATTATGTAAAAAGAAAGTAAAAAAACAGAAAGTCCTGTACGAGGCGAAAAGATCAAAAGGCTTAGTATTACTCGTACACTATTGTTTGAATTTTGAGTTTGCTTTCAGTGTTACTCTCGCAGTAAAAGTTGGTCCCTTGGACCCCTTTTCAGGTTTTCAGTTATTTCAATTACACTTTGCATGTAAAGACGCCAGCACATCAAGCTACCCGAAACTGTCAAATTATCCCAATCAACTTAGAACCTTATGCTGTAGCGATAAAGCTGAAAATCTATTTAAAAAAATTTACAGATTGTAGTAGCTTGATATGCTGGCGTGTGTACATACCACTGAAGACACAATATCACTTTACTCCATAATCATACTAATTTGCAAATTACAACGCGCACAGTGTGATCGCTAATTAAAATTCTAAATGGCAACTCGCGTGACAAGAACACATCAATTGATTTGATGTATCGAGGTACGACAGGTACATTTTTTTTTTTTTTTTTTTGTTTAGCCTGTGCTGTCCCACTCCTGGGCAAAGGCCTCCCTCCACTCCTTCCATCTTTCGCGAGCCCGCGCGTCCTCCTTCCAATTTTGATGGAACCTATCGAGCTCGTCCCGCCATCTCCTACGTGGTCTGCCGCGACCCCGCCTCACTGTCTCAGGGCACCAATTCTGCGCTATTTGGGCCCACAGTTTGTCCGGCATGCGGCAGACATGTCCTGCCCAGTCCCATTTAAGTTGGGCAGCCTTTTGAGCCACGTCAGCTATCTTTGTTTTGGAGCGCAGTATTGTGTTTCGAACACGATCCGTTAATTTAACGCCTAGTATACTGCGCTCCATTGCTCGTTGGCAGACCTTGAGTTTGGACTTCTGGATGTTAGTTAAAGACCAAGTTTGTGCACCATAGGTTAAGACGGGAAGAATACACATGTCCATGAGCCTGCGTTTCAGTGCCATAGGCAACTCACCCTTAAATAGTTCTTTAACAGGTACATTAACTTTTTATTTTCAACTAGGTATTTAGAACACACAATACACGAAAACATTAACATCGACATTCAGCAATTTACTTAAGTCGTAACCATTGCATCAGTAATTTTGGGTTTTATTTATTTATTCAATAAGTACTGTGGAGGGTCCAGATGGGAGCTTCACAATATAATTAAAAAGCTTTGACTTGTATGAAATATATTTACGACTTCACATTATCATGTTATTTCTAACACTGCTTACCTAAACAAAACTACCTTATTAAAATATTTGACACTTGCTTGAAAGAAGCGACGTGGCCTCTTAATGAGAGAGAACAATTAATGACGTGATAGTTCACATCAGCCTGGAGGAGGCTTAAACTCAAACTCAAAGCATTTGTTTCAATTAAACCATTTACAGGCGCACTTTTAAATTGATAAGAAGTCGGTCAGTCAGAAAATATGAAGCTAGTTG
Source organism: Luperina nickerlii (assembly GCA_963855955.1). Taxonomy (NCBI): domain Eukaryota; kingdom Metazoa; phylum Arthropoda; class Insecta; order Lepidoptera; family Noctuidae; genus Luperina; species Luperina nickerlii. The sequence goes on along the minus strand of OY979682.1, from coordinate 2,485,014 downwards.
TCCATTCCAAAGAGTATGGAGAAGAACGGGCAAGAAACTCCATGGACACTCTTTTTAAATTATATTTTACAAAAATATTAGTTACATCATTACTTTTTATTTTAAAATTATATAATGTAAATTAAATGATCATAACTCTTTTCCCCATGGGACGGTATTGAGCCAGAGGGAGGGAAAGCTTAAGAGGCCAGGGTTCTTCGAAGAAGTCTACCATATACCCGGCGCCTCCACCAACTTGTGGAGGGTCCAGATAGGAGCTTCAGAATATGAATAATAAGCTTTGACTTCTATGAAATATTTTTACGACTTTACATTAACATGTTATTTCTAACACTGCTTACCTAAACAAAACTACCTTATTAAAATATTTGACACTTGCTTGAACGTTCGAATGGAACACACCGGCGATTATAACCAGCCTGTACTGCTAAAGGTAGGGCTACACAAATAGCCTCTACAGTACCTACCCTAACAGGGTCAAATTAAATTAGCTAGCGAAACTCTGCAGACATGATAGGTTCGATATCTAAACACGATAAAATAAAAACAAAACAAATTTGATGTTTTTTCTTGGAGTTCAGCGACTGCTGATTAATAGAATAGAATATAGAATAGAATAGAATATTTATTTGCCAGAAACATGGTGTTTACAAAGGCGTTCATAACATTGCATAGTGCTACATGTCTCACCGTTTTAACGGTATGCAAAAACAAATTACAATTAACAATTAAATGAAGTTCTTGCAAAAAATTCCAATTTAAGTGCATTTACATTACATTAATTTTAAAGTTTAAATATTATTTCAATTAGTATATTATATAATACCTATATACTACACACTTCCATTTTTACTATATTATTATGAATAAATAAAACAATTCATTTAACAATTATTATCACATAATTTAAATAATTACTTATGCCTGTATTTTGGAGCCAGATCAAGAGAAAAAAATTTACAGGGACATTTTACAAAAACTCGTGAATTGACTAAAAACATTGTATTAATTACCAACATGAAGTATGAATTGAGAAGATCTCTTTTGTTTCGTCGTGTTGAGATATCGTTACCTATCACGTCTGTGAGATTTTCACATTAAAAATCTGATTTAGAAACTGATATTTCAAGTGACTACACTATCTGCGGTCGGAGATTGCACAAGAAAAAATCTTCGATGTTATTTCTACAGTACCTACCCGGCGATAAATATTGCACATCGACCATTTTACACAAAACCATTTTATACAAAGAATAAAAATAATTATCAAAAGAAGCAAATCATAATTGTTTTAACAGCTCCTGATAGATACCGGACTGTTTGTATTTCGTGCGACAGAGATAACGCTCTAAGAAGCCGAAATTAGCCGATTGTCTCTTTCCAAAGGTCGATGCGCAATATTTATCGCCTGTATTTTGTTTTATCGTCTTTAGACATCAATACCCATTAAGTGCGTGGAATTTGACCCAGTATATACACATAACATTAGCATAAACCAAAATTTAGGTATTCACATATTCAGCCTATAATGTTCCCACTGCTGGGACACAGGCCTCCTCTCAATGCGAGGGAGTGGGCCATGCATAATCCACCACGCGGGCCCAGTGCGGGTAGGCGTAGGTATATTGATTGACCTACATTTAAACATAGTGAAAAATTTGCTCGCTAAAAAGCCGTCGCAATGAAGTAAAAATCTCATTCTAACACTTATTAAAATTCAATATCTCTTTCTATATTTAGATTCGATATATTATGACGCAACGAAGTTCATCTGATAAGCGAAAAGTCTACGGATTCCACAAATATTTCTTGAGTTTAGTGGTATACTGACACTTTCACGCCTAATTTGTTGCCATTAGAACCAAATGCCCTAGTGCATGTAACGCGTATGCGTGTGTTGTGCGCCTAATGTATACAATGCCTGAAATAAAATGATTTATTATTAATTATTATTAATAATAATTATTATTAAATAAATAAGTTGAAAAACTTGAAATAATTTTCTCCAATCTGTATTAAGTGCGCTATTTGCATGTTATTCAAACTCAAACCAAACTCAAAGCATTTATTTCAATGAAACCATTTACAGGCACTTTTAAATTGTCAAGAAGTCGGTCAGTCAGAAAATATGAAGCTAGTTGCCCATTCCAAAGCGTAGTAGGTACCTATGGAGAAGAATGAGCTAGAAACTCCATGGACACTCTTTGAAATTATATTTACACAAAAATATTAGTTACATCATTAATGTTATATGAGAGATAGATGTAAAAAAAGACGTAGAAAAAAGACGAGTCAAGAGTACCTACAGCAAATAGTAACAAAAAAACAAACCAAAAATAAAATAATTAAAAATAAGCCGAGGCAGCTAAGTGATGACCAGCCCCAACTGACGGCACCTATTCACGAACATGGCGCAGAGATCAGCTATTTCATTTCTAGATATTATTTATAACCAGGGACCCGCCCCAGCTTCGCAGGGGTGTAATTTTGTTTTTCGAATTTCCTATATTTTCTTTCATACTAACCTTGTCCTGACAATACCGAACATAACTGTTCGAGTCTTAATCGCAAGTATGCACATTCACTCGTCCACCAAAATGTGGGCCAGTTCGCGTTCAGATCTCAATAGACACACCACGAGCTCAAAACCATTGCCACTACCATCGTCTAGTAACTAAGTGTTATAGTGATCTATATGTATTTTATAGCTATTTCCTTTACCATTACCATTGTCTTGTAACTAAGTGTTATAGTGATTTAATATACAGCTATTTCCCTTACAATTCGAGACTTAACCATAACTGAACCATATCCGAGAAAGGAGTGTTAGATCACCATAGCGTCTAGCACTAATTTTTACAACAACAAAAAAAAAATCCAATTCGGTGCTGTCATTCGGAAGTTATGCGCTTACAGACATTTCGGCTATTTGTTTTATACTATGTAAGGAGGATTACGTACTGCCGAAGCACAGAACCGGTCGAAGGGGAGGTGCTTGCGGGAGGCCTTTGTCCGACTGTCCAGTGGACGTCTTTCGACTGAGATGACCATGATGACGTACTGCCTCATTGGTCTAATGGTTGCAAGCGCTACAGCTGAGCATGAGGTTCTGGGTTCGATTCCCAGCTCTAAAGTGTTATTGGGTATGTAACTAATATTTTTTTCTTTAAGTCGACATCCATCTAGCTGGGGAGCGTCCCATACTACGCTTTCCGATACGCGGTCTCCACTCCAGGACTCGTCTGCTTCACCGGCCATCGGTCCTTCGACGGAAATGGTCGTGATGTTATGTTATTATTATCTACTGCCTGTTGACTGTGACTATCAAAATACTAGATCATGCCATTGCGCTTGCACTCTCGTCTTAACAATAATAACAGCACTTCAAGTTACTTAAGTGGAAGGTAAAGTAATCACACGTTACATCGCTATACGTTGATTACATGCAGTTAGGCTAACGCGTGCGTTTCTAAACGCTCATTACGAAAACCCCTATACCTATGTTGCATTAAGTTGGAACTAACATGACTTATTTATTTTTATTTTTTTATGTATTCAGTCGGTTACCGTGGTTCTTCTGCGGATCTCCTCATTCCTGATTCGATCACGCCGGGAAACTCCAAGCATAGCCCTTTCCATTGCCCTTTGGGTGACTTTTAACCTTCTTATAAGGCCCATTATGAGCGACCACGGTTCAAGGTTCTGGAGTGGCAACCGCGTACCGGAAGACGTAGCATTGGAAGGTCTCCCACAAGGTGGTCCGACGACCTTGTGAAGGCCGCAGGAACCCGTTTCCGCTGGATGCGAGAAGCACAGAACCGGTCGAAGTGGAGGTGCTTGGGGGAGGACTATGTCCAGCAGTGGACGTCTTTCGGCTAAAATGATGATGTATTCAGTAGTACAAATACATTTAAGTTGATGCCAAAATAAACTCATTAGAGTGTTACCGTGCATCAAAATCATCGACTACATAATTTAGATAATTAATGATAGATCGTCCGCAGTCATAAAATTTCATAAGAATCGGTCAAGCCGTTTCGGAGGAGTTATGTTACAAACAGTGACACGAGAATTTTATATATTAGAAAATAGATTATACATGATTTATTTCAATGGCTGTGATATATTCTCTTAGTGTTCACAACATGTCATACTTAAAAGGCTTTAAACATCACATTCCGTTTTAAAGATAATTAGAAAGAAACTTCGAGACATGTTCAAATTCTTAACTTGTCACATCGAAGTCACCTGACATGAGAAATCGATGATAAATTAAGAATTATGCTGTAAAGACTTTCCCCCATTATCGGTTGTCGATAATGTCGGATGCGTTATTGCGATATCTGTTTTTAGTACGAGGGCGACACTGTAAGTTTTTAGAGCTGGCCACTTGTAAACGTTATAATAAAACTAATAACTTGCTAATTTGTTCAGTTTTTGATTTTCTAAGAACTTTCAGTGTCACCCTCGTACCTACAATAATAACGACGCGACGGACGGCGCAAGTAAAACGCTTGCGTTCCTCCGTCCTGCTATATTCCTTTATGAGTTCTTAGAACATTTTGTATTAGGACGCATACGATCTGACACACACATGCGTTAATAACGTAATAACGTGTAGTGCGGGCCTGTGCGGGTTACACGCACACGTTAGAAATATGGGTTGATAAAAACGCAGCTGTGTGGCAAGGAATCGGAACGCATTATTGCAATAACGCATCCGACATTATCGACAGACAAAACGCACCTGTGGAGGAGAGCATTAAATCCGATCGATGGTCGTATTATCGATAACGGTATGATCAAGAATGTGTTCTTGCGGTGTTGATCTTATTTATGTGATATTGGCTGGGATCGAGTAAGAAGTAAAGGAAAGCGAATTTCTAAGGAAATTTCGTCGTTTTTTGGCCAAAGAATTAGCATTGTCAACAATGCTGCCAGTCTTCTGGTCACATTCCCGGATGCAGTGGCGGACTAAGCCCGTCAGAGGCCCGGGGCGGCAGCAAAGCTGAATGAGGCCCCCCGACTTTAAAAAAATTTAGTTTTACAAGCTTTTTATTCAGTTCACATTTGTATGTATAAATAAGTGTTTATGTTTATTTCGTCGGCAACGCCACTTTTCTTCTCTTCAGAATTCGAAAAGATTCGATAAAGATTCAACAAGCGATTTTGCCTCTTCAGTCTTCGTTTTTTTAGCTTCCTTTTCTGAGAGCCAGATGGTTGAATCCTTTTTAATAAAAATAATGAGATAAATAAGAAACTTTTATAAAAGATAGCTAAACTCTTCAAAAACTAATCATTATTGATTTGACGATATAGATATACAAATGTACAGACTTTGCCATGTTGAGTCTCACAATGAGAACAAGCACATACCTACATCCCTAATAAACGTGCACTACAAATAAAATAAGGACCAATGTACTTGTAGGTGCATATTGACTAGAAACTACGGATTATAATTGCTAGGTTAAATTATACGAAGAATTACTTACTTTTTTAAATACTCGAAAATGCACTAACTCAACTCTGAACTCATTTACTTTTATACCACAACAAAAATCAAAAACACTATTACACTTTTTAATGAAATTACTTTGAACGGATAAGATCGCGTTTATTATTTTACAATTTGAAAAAAGGCTTATCTGTTCGCGAAAATATAATATAAAATATACAATAAAATAATAGTAGATTTTATAACAAGTGCACAAAACAAACCATTTTTATCCGAGACTTTTAGCAGCCCGAGCCGAAGGCGAGGGCTGATAGTAATGTCGAGGATAGAAATGGTTTTGTGGACGAGTTATAAACTCTGCTTTTCACTTCGATTGCGAGGAAATAAAACAGTAGTATAACATAACATGTCTTTAATTAAAATTCAAAGTAAAATTAGAACAGTTTTGAATACTGAAGGAAATTATTTATTTTTTAATCTTACGACATTGATATTAGGCTGCAGACCTATACAGCCTACTATTAAATTAATTTTGTAATAATAATTTTCTTAAATCAACTAATCTACAGTACTTGAATTAAAATTTTAATATCTATTATATCTTAAAAAACACATAAGGCAAATAAATTAAAGTAAATATTATATAATAACAAATTCTATCTATGAACTTCTTATTGCATTTGGCTGTATGGCTCATTTTCTTTGCCTTAATATAATACATTTATGAGTAGATACGTTAATGCCCTTGTGTACAAAATTCGATTTTGTGCAGCCTATACCCTGCACAAAGAAGCACTTTCAGAGCATGAGAAGTGAAAACTATTAAATATCAATGTAATGAAATTAAATATTTCTTAAATGAGGCCTATGTTTATTTTTCGACGTAAATAGAACGTAGTGAATGTAAATGTAGGCGTACATGAGTGAATTATTTGCACTTCATTCATTCAGGGATTTCTGGGGAAGTACCCGCTACAAAGACGGGAATTCTCCCAGCATATTGGACGCGTTCAGCAAAGTTAAAAGAATATTAGTACCACGTAAAAAGTCTAGATGGCTGTAGTGTTTTGATCTTGATGAAATTATGTTTGTTTTTTATTATGTTGCACATTATTAAAGGAACGCGGAGGCATTTGGGGGCCCCCCAAGACCGGAGGCCCTGGGCGGGCCGCCCCTTCCGCCCCCCTGTTAGTCCGCCACTGCACGGATGACAGCGATGCGGACGAGTACTTCGACGCCTAAGTGTCCTTGCGGATCTCCTCGTTTCTGATTCGATCACGCAGGGAAACTCCAAGCATAGCCCTCTCCATTGCCCTTTGGGTGACTTTTAGCCTTCTAAAAAGGCCCATTGTGAGCGGCCACGTTTCAGTGGCAACACGCACACAGTAACAGTAGTGACTGCCTATCTGTCCATGCGTCTTTAAAATCCGAGTTGCTCAAACATCAAAAACTCGTTATGTATTTTTTATTTATGTATGTGTCTCTTTGTTACAATTCTTGGAATGAAATTAGAAATCGAAACAATGACATTTCAAAAGCTACTGGTTTTTGAAAACGTTTTGCACTTTGAATTAAGTACCCATCGAGCGGATGTGTTTAGTAAAACGTGACTCTCACATTATGTATGAGTTTGCATTCTGTTTGATTGTGATTACCATCGGGTCCAATATCGCTTCAATTATAATTTGGAGCCATTGTATTATGCATGTATAACCAGCTCCACTATAAGAACGTCTTCCTGGTATATAGTATACACGGGGTCAAATTATAAGCTAGCGAAACTCTGAAGGCGCTAGACGTGATGAGTAAGTATCAATATCTGAACACGATAAAATAAAAAGAAATTAATTTTACGATGTTTTTTAGTTCAACCGCCGTTAGTTCACTTGTATTATCAGTTTAAATATCTCTGTTTTGTATAAGATACATAAACTTTCACCTTCATCCCATAGGAGTAGGTAGAAACTACAGAACGCGATTTACTACGATTTTTCAAGACTGCCAACTAATATTCATATTGGAAACGATATCTTGTTATAGCAACAGGATACAGGCAGATAATATACATGATAACTATCACTTAATAAGCAATAAACACCTTTACATCCAAAGAAAGTGAAGATATTTTCCCACAATTCAAATAATTCCTAGAAACACCATCTCAATCCTAACTAATATTATAAATGCGAAAGTAAGTTTGTTTGTTACCTTTTCACGCCTAAACCACTGAACTGATAATCCTGAAATATTGTATATACGTTGTCAGGTGTACAAAAACGGACATAGGGTACCTTTCATCCCGAAAAAACTGCTGTTCCCAAGGAAAACAACAATAACGTTATTATGATAATAGATGGCGCCACGTGTCTTTCGAACGGGATCTATACTTATGGGGAAACCGCGTTCACTATTAATAAATCTAAGTACTAGCAGCGCAAAGGACGTAATACCACAGCCTAGATAGAACCAGTATGGTAGCACATAAACCCACTGAACAGCTTACTGTACTGTGGCGCAGAAGCGCTACATTTTGTCATAACGGTGCAAGGGAGGATTGTGGCTGGCCGCTTTTACTTATGAGTGAAGATATAAACTTTAAGATAATATGCTGGTTGTTGTAAATGCCAGCCTAGTTGTTGGAGTAGGTCTTAGATTGTATCGTTCTAGAAAGGGTCAGTTTATTAATAGAAGACGTATTTGGGTTACGAAGGCAAGGCTTATGGCGGATGAACGTAGGAGTACTTATTATGAAAGTTGACGTTTTATGAAGCGAGAAGCAGAGTGTAGTTGTAATTGATATACGATAGTTGGCCTTGACTTACCAGCTTAGCCTTAGCTATAAACATAAATTAAATAGACAATGGACCCTGGTTTTGTTTCGCCATTTCTTGTCAAGGTTAATCTATATATATAAAATTCAAAATACTGACTGATATATCAACGCACAGCCTAAACCGCTGGTCCTAGAGACATGAAATTTGGAGGGTGTGTTCTTTGTGAAGAGTAGGTATCGAAATTCCACACCTAAGAGGGTGAAATTCCACGCGGACGAAATCGCGGGCAGAAATTAGTCAGATAGGAAATGTTGACTCTATCAAGCTTATTTCTATTAAACAACATGTAAATATGATTTTGAGATATTCTATTTACAGAATAAACAGTTTCATTTCATATCATTATGTCATTTGTATGTTAGAAGAAGGCAAACCATATACTCTTTACTTCTCTCTATACAAAATCATTCTTCTCTGCCTAATCGGACAAAACAGGCGTAATGTTCATGTGTATCCATACTAATACTATAAATTCGAAAGTAACTTTGTTTGTCCGTCTGTCTGTTACCTTTTCACGCCTAAACCACTGAACGGATTTCGATAAAATTTGGCAGAGAGATAGGTTGCATCCCGGGGAAGGGCATAGGATAGTTTTAATCCCGACATTCCTACGAAATAGACACTTCACCATTTCAGCCAAAATTGGGGGAGGCCTATGTCCAGCAGTGGACGTCTTTCGGATCGACAATTATGCGGGTGACCGCGGGGCGCTGCCAGTGTGTAATAAATATTGGAAGTAAATGGTTGCATAGCTCACAATGAATAAAATGTCTACAAACATCTAACTGTAACAAATGAATCCAAAACCTTTCCTATTCTTTCATATTAAATAAACAAAGCTATACAAAAACTATAAGCTTTAATAGTGTGTAAATTCCACAAAATATGCAAAATTTATCGACGAATAATATTTCTAGTATTAATCAAGAGACAGAATTGGCATAGATAAAATTTAACAACCATGTCCTCAAGTTCACGACTACAATATATCACCATACTAGTATTAAATTATTTATCAACGTGAATACTAAGCATATCTTATGCATTATGCAAATCATAATTAATAAAGTAGGCAGTCGACAGGTATAATAGCTGCAATCATAATAATTTCACGGCTCGTATTGCCGTCTTTGTTAACTACCATTTGCTACTTGGGTTATATAATATTCAGTATTGTCTTCTAGTTAGATTTCCTTTAAATCTTTGTGTAGATTAAAATTGGCTACATTTAGCATGTTTTATTAACAGTTTTCTGATTAGAGTCCATGAAATGTTTGGAATCTATAAAGAAATATCTACGCTACGACAATGTATGGAATGTTATGGCTCGTCATCCTTTTGCCCTTATCCCAATTTGTTTCGGGTATACGCAGAATAATATCTTTTTCTTTCATACTATGTCTTTTAGGTGTCATCTCAGTATTCACTTCTTTTCTGACCATCTTCTTCACAATGTATCCATCGTTTCTTTGGTCTTCATCTACTCTTCATACTTAAAACTTTCCCCGCGACATGTTTATCCGTCCATAAATATTGTATCGTGACTGCATAAACTGGAGTCCTCTATGCCTCTGCTAATTCTTATATCTTTGCTTTCTTTTGCTTTTTGCTCTGTTCTTTCTAAACCTGTCTCGTCTACATTCTTTATGGTATTGTTTCCTTCTATTCTGATAACTTGTTAGATTTTTTTACATATCTCTATATTAAGTTATGCTCCATCTTCTACCATTATTACTAAGGTTTTGTCTATGCCTAAAACTAAAATAACCAAAAATCAGGTACCAAATGATTAGAAACGAGATTTTTTGTTTAAAAAAAGCCAACAACTATCCATATTGGATATGCATATTATAAAACCGGTAACACACCATCGGTTGTAACAACCACAAAACCGGTATACTATTCAAATTAAGTAATTTAGGCATAAGGTTTATATAAGTATTCATAATATAGTTTCGATTTCGTTGTTCATAATGTTATTAGAAAAGTTTTATATATTTTGCTTATTTTTATTAACTAAGTTATTTCACTTTTTATTTCAACATTTGTAGTGAAAGTTAATTCGCAATGAAGACGAAGTTTAATGTGTTGGTAATTAATTCAGTGTTTTACGAGGCTTTGTTATGGATGGCTTGTATTATTACAGTTATTTGAGAGAGAATGAAAAAAGTATATGATGCGGTGAATCTTTTTGAGTTACGAGTGACGGAGTTGGCAGAATCCAATGAAATTGATATATCTCATGGTAACGTTGGAGAGGATGCGCGATAGCAAACTTTTGATCCTATGACTTATTTGGCATTACCCAAGGCTGTAATTACTTTGATTGAGTAAACCAATTCGTTTTGTATTTTAGGAAGTCTATGAACCCATTTGGACGACCTTTTGTTGCACCATTGTTGCAAAACGATTTATTTCTTTGCCTTCATAATATGTGGTTATCGATACAACTTTTATTAAATTTATAAGTGGAGCATTATTTTGTAATAAGTTATGGATAAGTAATGTTATGTATACGAGTAGGTAATACGGATTTCGTCAAATTTCCGACAGTTGCAACGAATCAACACTGTATTACACCGCAGTACATTGCTGGAAATACAACTTTCCCATATATTTCCCATCGTCAAGTAATAGGTTAAGGTGAAATCCACTGTCACCTTTAGCAATAACGTCTTTTCATTCGTCATCAATCTCTGGCTGGCCTCTGTACCTAATATATTTGGTTCTACGAAATGCTATTTATATAATAGTTTGGTCGTTAATTTAAAATATACATAAAGAAGTGTGAAAGTCGGGTAGATTGATAAAAATACTTTATGATGATTGAGTATCGTTTGCTTCTGGTATGAGCACGCCTAAAGCAATAGTTTTAGTAAAATTACAGTGATAATAAACGTGGAACATAATTCACTCTTGCCATTGATCTTTTGGTTCCAATTGCGTTCAAAACAAATAGAGCTTATAAGCATTCCTCTGTGCTTTGCCAACCTTTTTCAATACCTAACTTAAAGAAGAAAAAAGTAATATCTATGAAGGAATCCACATCGTGTCGACTATTGCCGGTCCTGTGAAATAAGAGCTTTCAATTAAGCCCTTTATATTGAACGCAAATCGTGTGTCGATCAACAACGATATATATCGTTTTTTATCGTTTGTAATGCGTCACCTTAATAGTTGTTTAATCGGAAGTTCATGTGTACGTACGGCCACACATCAAGCTACACATAATCAGTGTAAGCTGACTTCTAATTGTACGAAAAATCTATACAATGTGAGGTCAGCTAAAACTGGAAATATATATAGTTTGATGTGTCTCCGTGTGTCCTTTCAAAGCTGAAAATAATTATGATAAAGATCAAGGCAAGTCATATGTTCTGCTCACCAAATTAGTTTACCGACGGGCTACCGTTAAATCTTATTCGGTAGAAAGTTAATCCAAATAAATGTATGTAAAAAGTTACAGTAAATACTTTCGAAGCTTTAAATTATTGCAACTTATGACTGCGTCCGAACGAGACACTGACATTGGCATTTAGGGTAAATGGGTTATACCGTTACAGGTACGCCAAATTTGTTAATTCCGTCTCTAATCATTTCGTAAGGTTTCTGTCCCATTTCGCATCCAAGTTATTAGGAGTAACATGACTCACACTGATGCTGATAATATTGGATTTCGCAAGCCAATTGTACAGACGCCAGCACATCAAGCTACTCGAAACTATCAACTGTCCCAATCAACCTTGAACCTAATGCTTTAACGATATAGTTGAAAATCTATTAAAGAAATTTGACAGATTGTAGTACAGTACCCGGCGATAAATATTGCACATCGACCTTTACCTTTTATGTATTTTATACAAAGAATAAAAATTATTATCAAAAGAAGCAAATCATAATTGTTTTAACAGCTCCTAATAGATACCGGACTGTTTGTATTTCGTGCGACAGAGATAACACTCTACGAAGCCGAAATTAGCCGATTGTCTCTTTCCAAAGGTCGATGTGCAATATTTATCGCCGGGTACTGTAGCTTGATGTGCTGGCGTCTGTACATCCTAAAAACTTAACTCTTTACATCAAATCATTTTACTATACTTTTTGGTGGGGCTCATGGCTAATTAATAACAGTCGCACGGGTCAATCGGTCAAATTAAGCTACGCTTGCCGCGGTTGGTCGGTGGATAGGTGACCTATCATTACGACTGCGGCTCCTCCGTTCCTCGGCAGCACGTTAAGGGCTGGATCTACGCCATTGACCTTGCTCATGTGGGCGTTACCAAGACAAAGCCCCCCGCGTGCGCCTCCCCACCCCTAACAATAACTTCGTGCAACGCGAATATAATTTTGTGCTAAATGTTGCATCATCGCAGCGCCCGGCGCCCGGCCCCCGCCGCCCGCCGCATGCTATCGCTATCGCTTCCAGTAGCTGTATCTAATGCAGAGGTGTAAAACCTTTTGAATGTCCAAGACCGAAAGCAAGGGAAAATATAATTATGTATATTGTATAATTTATAGTTTTTACGCGTTTTAGGTTTAACTATGATGAAGAGACTTTTACATGTTACCATTGTATATCTTGATTTACTCGATAAAATTTACTACTTACTTTAAAAAAATCTGGGAATTATGAACCTGGAAGGACCGGTCAGATTTACCAAAACTGTCAATCTGAATCCATCCTTCCGAGACCGGGTTACCTATAACATCGCCAATTTGCGTGATTTTGAAGGGTTCTATTATACTAACAAAATGTATATGATGTTGCTGTTGTGTTACCATGACAACAAAATTATACCGTTGTCAGACTACTAAAACTGTTAGTTGAAAATATCTATTACTTATAATTACATTGGTAAAACTTATTGCAGAAGTATTAAAGGAAAATAAAAAATCATGGAACATAATATGTATATATGAAAAAATTAAATTTTTTGTTTACAATGTTCATATGATAGTCGTACATTTTAGGCCGGATGTGATGTAATTTCTTGAAATTGATCGTGTCCACATCTTGCGACTATTGTACCAACCACACCACATGTATTTAGGTTATTTTTTTTCTGGACTATTGTTTCCATCGATTACAAAATCATATTGCATAAACGACACTTCAGCGTCAATTTAGTCATTAGGCCTGTCAGTGGTTCAGATATAATTTCAATCGACTGTAAGCCGCAATTCAAAGGCTCATGGGATGATAATTATATTCTGTAGTTCTTTAAAAAAATGGCTTACATTTACAATACGTCTACCAATAGATTTTACTCTGAAACAAAATTAATTTAAGTTAATGGAACAAACTGTTCTATCTATTTCACTCAAGATTGTTAAAGAACATAAAGAACCTGGTATCTTCTGTTTCTTTATCATCTGTTATTTGGTTTCGATCTTGTTGCAAACTATGTTCAATAAATAGGTGGTGACTCTTGAGTACTTGGGGGACTCTTGGTAGTAGAACTGAAAAGTCACGAAGATCATTGTGTAAGTGTAATAAATAAATGTCGTTGTTGCTATTACCCAATTTCTTTCCTCAATCTGTAATATCTTGAGTCGTGAGTTTATTTAAAACAAAATTATACATGTTTTCTCCATAATTTATTATATGCACCGATTTTTGTTGTACGTTGGGTGATAATAATTTATTTATTTAAACTTTTCGCACAAAAAGGTACAAAGGCGGACCTAATGCCTTAGGCATTCTCTACCAGTCAACCAAGGGTGGTGAAGAGATTGGATGGCAGGTGCTTTGTTTGAGAGGAACAATGACAAAAAAAAATCTATTAAAACTAGTCTATTTATTGGCAGTGGAGCTGTAAACAAACAACGATTTTATAATGCAAAATGTTGGGTTCAATCACGGAATAGAAAAAAAAGAGTGAAACTGTCGATATTCATAAAATAACCGCTGTCACCAAACTGACACAATATTTGAGTGTACGTCATCATTGCGAAGTTCATTACCGCGATGTACGTTACTGCGAAAGTTTGTTATTGCAAACTTACGTTGCAATAACAAACTTTCGCTGTAACGTACATCGCAGTAAAGAACTTTCGCGATAACGTACTTCGCAATCAAGAACTTTCGCGATAACGTATTTCGCAGTAAAGAACTTTCGCGATAACGTAGTTCATAGTAAAGAACTTTCGCGATAACGTAGTTCGCAGTAAAGAACTTTCGCGATAACGTACTTCGCGCGCCTCAAAGAGCTCTCAGCAATCTTACGGAGCCCCCATAGAGGGCCAAACGCCTGCCCGGGTCGTGGGACTGTCTTATCAGGTAACCGTGACCCTGAAACGTAAAGGGCTATTGATGAACTCATTGGATGATACCTAATCGTACAGTGATTGTATTGTAATTCATTAATGATTGTATTATGATAAAATTTAATTAAAATATTTTTGGAACAAAATATAACATGGGTGTAAAAATTATTGGAATCGATTCAGTTACTGATTCTGAACAAACTAGTATATTCAGGTTTCGCATATCCTAAAAATAATGTTGTAGATATCTACACAAACTTTATAAAAGTAAAATTGACAAAATGTTTAACATCCATGTTCGTTACTTATACTTTCATACTTTTTGTTGACATAGTTTTACGTTCATAATACCGAAATATCAACCATAAATGATTTACAAAATAATAGTGCCCTTCAAAACATTTTTGTGTGACAATGGCGGATTGGCGGTGGCTAACGGCTTCTACAAAGGCAGACAATACGAACAGAATAATAAAACGTTTTTCCCGTCGAAATAGAGTTCATTATTAGTTGCGAGGTGCTCTTTTCTATGAAAATATTGGGCCGAAATAAGACCTTATTTTTATAAAGTTAACCGTGTAATTCGATTGTGCATCGGATTCTCAGAATAATTTTAGTAAACTGCGTACTTACCTAGTTTAGAAAAATTTTTAGTTTTCACCGTTTATGGTTTAGTAATAAAGACCTAATTCTCTTTTCGTATTAGTTTATGTTATAGAGTCTGTACCGTATACCTACTAATTTTGTGTATACCTACTTTAAAATTCTAATTGGTTGGGCTACCGACAATAATTTTGTTTCTTTCTTTCTTTTTAAAGAAAACGTTGCCCGACAATAGTAATTACTCCTGTATCGTGGATGCGCGACACAAACAGCCAGACCCGGAACAACTACCTGTAGGCAATACAAAAATTTGTTCCGTGCGGGAATCGAACCCGCGACACGCAGCGCAGCAGTCAATCGCTCAGCCACTGCGCCAACCGTGTCGTCAAAGTGTGTTTGCGGAGAAAAGTATCACAGGTCCGTTCAGCACAGCGTCTCGTCCCGCACTGATTTATTGGGCGCCGGAGGGGTGGCTACGCGATCTGCGAGTAGCGATTACGTAAAAAAATCGATTATAAATAATTAAGAAAGTTATTGGCAAAAATAAGCCGAAGGGGACATCGGCATTACTTAATATAATATATTGGTGGCAATTAAAAGATCCTGTGATTGATAGTTTAGGAGAAAAATGGTAGTAAGTTACAAAAACAGAGGTCACTTTGCGTATTTATTTATGATATTTCAAATATATTTTTATTTTTTTTGAGCCGAAGAGGACATGCTTTATATTGTGTAGATTAATATATATTTTTTTGAGAAAAATTCTTGTAAGGATTACGGAAAAAAATGGTTCTAATGTATCCTAAATGAAGCCCAATTCACATATATCGACGCCTGTAGTTCTTTGACAGTCGTTATGGGCAGTCAGAAGCCCAAAAGTGTGACGACCAGTCTTACCAAGGGGTATTCTTTTTTTATAGAGGTTCAGTACAATATTTCTCCAAAAAAACTCAGACTGTATTGTTTCAGATTATATCTTAACCAAACGTACCTACCACTGCGCGGTTAAAACAACCTTAGATGCATCGAGTTCGATACGACTAACGGCAAAAGCAAAAACTACGTGCACATATCTATCGACAAACACTTTTAAGGAAATTTCAAATGATTCGGAATAAACGACTTTTACCGAAGTTTTCCGAAGTGTTCCGACTTTCGAGCCGAACGAATTCATTTGATTGTCCTTAAAGTGAGATGTTATTTGCACATTGACATGGTTTGGTTTAAGTACAAGGTCATTATTGAGAATGATTCGTAACGCGATATATTGAAGGGCCGAGAGAAAAGGACCAATTTCAATAGTAGGCCATTGTAAATTGGCGTCGACTGCCTCAGATACTAAACCAACCGGTCTATCCTCAAATCTCACCGTGAAAACCATAGATTTAGTTACGACGCTAGTACTATACAGGGTTATTGGCAAAACATTAACAACCTCTTAAGAGGTAATTGTACTCATCATTATGAACAACTTTTACTGAGGGACCAAACCTGAAATCACGAAAAAAAATCAGCTGTTCCCTACAACCCCCTGTTCCTGTTCGTACAACTCGTCAAAATGTAGGGAACAGCTGATTTTTTTTTCGCGATTTCAAGTTTGGTCCCATAGTAAAAGTTGTTCATAATGATGAGTACAATGACCTCTTAAGAGGTTGTTAATGTTTTACCAATAACCCTGTATACTAAATCTGTGGTGGAAACGTAGGTGAAGCGAGCTTTCATTCCATCTGAAGCTAGCGATTGACAGCATTGACTCAGCTCATTTCACCTATGATTTCTCGGTAAGATTTTTAAAGAATGCATCGGCTGATGTCAGCCAAAAAATATAGTTACCTTAAACTTTACATTCCTTGGTATAAAGTCACGAAAGCCTGGCAGGTCCTTCTAGAGCGTACAGACGCCAGCACATCGAGTTACTACAATGTGTCAAATTTCTTTAATAGATTTTCAACTTTATCGCTAAAGCATAAGATTCAAAGTTGATTGGGAAAATTTGACAGTTTCGGGTAGCTTGATGTGCTGGCGTCTGTACATCCCGCGCGGGCTGGCAATGTCGCATTTCGAAAAACCACTAGAAATGCGACGATGCCAGTCCGCTCGGGATGACCGCTCTTAACAAAAGGCCACTTGTCAAAGAAACTTAGCAAATATCTGTTTTGTAACTACAAAACAAATATTAAGCAACCACGCAAATTCAGACGAAAATCGGGCTGTGTCTCATCTTTTTCTTAATTTATGTACTTACTTTCCAATAACTGGGTAAAGACGACTAAAACAAAACTGTTTACTCAGTCCATTGCCAAGGTCTAACTCAAAAGAACTTGCGAACCGCGCATCAATAGCTCCCACATGCATAATGATTTAAATTTTCTCGTAAATTCATTCTATTAAAATTTTCTCACATGCTAATTCTGCGCACGGAATCCTATTAGACCAAGTAAAGCTAATAATACACTTATGCTTATCACTTAGCACAGTTGGCATTATAGAGATAATTACCGTAATTTAGTGACACTTCGACAGATTATACTGACATTTAGACGCGCTTGCGTGACACTAAGTATAAGTAGCACTAAGCATCATTATTTCTCTGTCAATCGTTTTAGGTTAAGGGGGATGCGCAAGGTAGCCCGCGAAATTCTTCTCACGTTTTTTGCAATTTGCAGGTCACTGGTGCCGATTCTGTGTTCACAAACTAAACTAAATTTAAGTTTAGTACATCTTTCTATTTCATTAAGAAAAGGACAGAAGATAAATTTTAGTTTAGTCCTGTCAAATTAATCAGCGCCTGACCTAAATTGACATAATAATATCTTTAGTAGACAAGTTTTTAATCAAGTCTAAACGTGTATGGAGTAGTGTCAGGCGCTGATTAATTTGACAGGACTAAACTAAATTTATCTTCTATCCTTTTTTTAATGAAATAGAAAGAAAAAGATGCACTGAACTTAAAATTAAGTTTAGTTTGTGAACAAGGATATCGGCACCAGTGTCAGGTTGTATGTTAATTAAATTATGAGTCGCGAGCGTTACAACTTTGTATTTATAGGATTATAACCATTAACATCATCAATCCAACCCCCTACGTCCACATAAACCTATTTAATGACTATTTCATGAAATATTAATCACTGGGATTATTTGAACTTAGAGGCGTTACCAGCACGTTACAAAAAACGTAAGACAAAAATTTTGCGGACTGCCTTGGCGCTTCCCCCTTAAGCTAAGACGGAATGATGACAGAGATAACTACTTATGTTTACAGTAATTACACATGCAAGTTGCATGACATCGTCAATCAACTTAGCCTATCGCACTCAGTGCTAAACACATAAAAGTCATTCATTTCAAATAGGCACTTTTGAACGTCAATTACAGTAAAATTGAATTGATTCTAGTCGCCCCTTCCAAAAGGTAGTGTTCGTATGGAGAAGAATGGGCTAGAAAGTCCACCGTTACTCTTTTAATATGTTTTACAAGGTTTTGTATACATAATATAAATACATGTGAAGACGATGCACCTTAAATAAAATTAGTGTACCACAAAAGGTAAAAAGAATTTAAAATGAAGCAATGACAGGTAAATCAATTATTGATAGATACATGATGCTCACATATTTACAAATAGCTTCTGCCCGCGACTTCGTCCGCGTGAAATTCTTGTTACTCCGACCCACCCCGTCGCATCGCATCGCCTGCCCGCGCTATTACTTCGTTTTTGCTTAGCGTTTTTTCTGACTTTTTTCTTTTTGCTCGGCTCCTAAAGATCATAGCGTGATGTTAAATAGCCTATAGCCTTCCTCAAGAATTGGGCTATCAAATGCAAAAAGAATTTTTCAAATCCGACTGGTAGTTCCAGAGATTAGCGCGTTCAACCAAACAAACAAACAAACTCTTCAGCTTTATTATTATCAGTCACAATCTAAATTAATTCGAAGGATATTGCTAATCCATTGCTTCATATGTTCGGAAAATTTGTCTGCTCAACAACGTAAATAACGCAATGAATGTTGTTGAACTGTCAAAATGAAAAACATTGCCATTGTAAGTTATAGTATTTATGCTTACTTACACTTTACTTTCATCACGCATAATACTATTTATCATTATTTACACTTTAATACTATTTATCATCCTTTTTATTTGTTTATATGTTTACATTATACTTTTACTCAATTTTCATGTTGTGACACGTCAATTGTCAAACTGTCAATTACTTTTTAAATGTCTTTCTGGCTTAGTCTATGGTAATTACTCTTTGGTCTAAATAACTTAAATTATTTTTATCAATATGTTTAGCTTTTGTATTATTAAGATTATTACGATTGTTTAGTCTAAATAACTTAATTTTAAATTAGATTTATAATATTCTTTACGCACTCGTGGATATGTCTTGGCCGGATACACTTGTCAGATTAGATGATGGCCACATAGAAGAAAACTGATATTTGAAAAAGGAAGACTACTTAGAAACGAGCTCATGAACAGCTGGAGGCTGCTGGCATTCGAGTCTTGGGACTGAGACATTAAGCATCAGAAAACTGCTTGGTTTTGCTATGTCAACTTGAACTGCTTGGTTCTGCTGCGACATCTTTGACTAACCCAGGGGATCCAGCTAAAGATTCCACCTGGGACCTTCTACTTCTAATCTTCGCGAGCTAACCTCGTATAACTTGCTACCCTGACGCCTGATACCCGTTCCTACAGTGCTGAGCTGATTCCATAACGTGAACTATAAAACTCCAGTGAGTGCGCGCGTGTGTGAACTATAAACTTCCGAGAGTGCGTGCTATTTAGTATTTTTATAACTAGCTGTTTTTATAACTTTCTGTATTTTATCTTCCCTAATAAAAATTATTGGACGGTCTGCTTACCCTCTATTTTAAATATGGTAGAGATCGTTACAGTTTGGCGCCACAACGTTAAAATAACTCGAACTCACCCCCTTTTTCTAAATTCTAAAAAAAACTAGCACTAGGTATCTATTTTTGAACTCCTTATTTGGCTTAGTCTTTTGAATACTAACTAACTTATTTTTCTTCTTCAGCTCTCTTCTTGAAGACTCCTATATTCGACTCAACACTTCTTCATACTGAACATCATCTTATACTTCATTCTCATACATCCCACTACCGAAAGGTAGTTGGCATCCATTCTTCGCTTGTCAGTGTTTTTAAAACCATTCGTGGTCACTTACAAGTTGGGGTTTGGCTTACTCTACGACGTACTATTGGACAATATCCCGTAGTCGTTTCCTCCTACACTTAACTCTTTACCAATACATCACTACACTGCACCCCACATACTTGCACACTACAGCGTTTACCCATTGGTAATCGTACTCATTCTTCGCTTGGCGTGTTTTTAAAACCACCTCGTGGTCACTACCAAGTTAGGGGATTGAGACACTTCACGACTGAAACAGGAGAATATCCTGTGGATGTTTATTCAAACCTATACATCTACACAACTCCTATAACAAATACTCCACTATCCTCTTAAACACTTATTATATAATATATTTATACTTATATCTGGGAATCATACCGAAATAAGTATATCGTGGGCTCTCAAAATATTTTTCTAATTGTTATTGTTTGACATTGGTTGCTAGGTAACTAGCCATAGAGCATTTGCATTGAGTATTAGTCTTTTTGCGCGGTGGCAAAAGTAGGTACTAAACTTTATGCATTAGTTCCGATTTTCACCACCAACGCAAAAAAAGTTTTCATTGGTTTTCGATTTTTATTTTCTGTAGACTGTGTCTTACTCTTAAATTTATATACACTTTTGGACCGTATCCAACACTCAGACTCTCCTGACGTTTACTCGGAGCTTACTTACTGCTGCCCTTGACGTTTTACTCGGAGCTTACCGTCTACTGTATTACGGGAGCTGCCCTAGCGTTTTTTTTTTGACTGCGGTGTTGCGGTTCAGACCTAACCCTTCTATCCTTCCTCCCCTCTTAACTCTTAGCACTCTTGAGACGACACTTGAGTCCTTTCTAACATTCGAGTTTTCTTTAACTCTGACCTCTCTCTTAACTCTTAACACTCTTGAGACGACACTTGAGTCCTTTCTTACATTAGAGTTTTCTTTAACTCAAGTTCCTCTTTCAACATTATTTTCTCAATCATGGATAGAATTATTTTCTTTGAACTTTTAAACAAAGCTGAGCTTGAATATGAAATCAAAATAAGATTAGAAGAACCAAAAGATACAGTAATACAGCTTAAAAAACAAATTCTTCAACTTGCACCTCGTACTCCTTCTAAAGATATTTTGGACTCGATATTAGAAGTTAAAACTGATTTAGACGAACTTACCTCTACTTTAAATTATATCGATTCAAAAATTCAATTATTAGAACAGGGTAACCAAAGACTTAACAAAAAAATTAAATCTTTTATTAATCATCTTTACTTTCGACTTGAGAGGATTGATATTGAATCAGATCCCTCAGAGGTAAATCGTTTATCTCAAATTAAAGAAAGATTTCTCACCTTAGAATTAAAATTTAATTCTTTAACAACTGTTTCCAACGACATCAACTCTCAACCTATAGAAATCAACCGTCCTTCTTCGACTCCTAATAGTCCCAATGACACAATGTTTCATACTATGCTTCCTGACATTCAGTCAAACTCTATTCCTAATAATTCCCTTAACGAATTAAAACGAATAAAATATGACGGAAACTCTTGTCCGCGTTCCTTTATACAGAAAATTCAGGAATTCAGTATTTCTAGGAATATTTCTCGTGACAAATTATTAGATCATGCGTTTGAATTATTAACTGATAACGCTTTACATTGGTATCGTTTTAAACGTGACTCTTTATTTTCATGGAGCGAACTTTGCGAAGCTTTGATTAGAGACTTTGGCGGTTTTGACTATGACCACAAATTATTAGAAGCTATCAACAGTCGAACTCAGGGCAAAGATGAACCTATTGTTATTTTTGTTTCCATACTAACCGGCATGTTTTCCAGACTTTCAGAAAAATTAACGGAAACTAAAAAACTCCAAATTATTATTCGTAACATTCGACCTTGCTATTCACCTTACATCGCGAATAATAACATTAACTCTATTGATGAGCTTATTTCTTGTTGTCGAAAATATGAAGAATTCTTAGACAAAGAAAAACTTTTCAATGAACCTCAAACTACTAATAACCCTATAACTGTTGAATTTAACTATAAATCCACTAACTTAACGTCAAAGCCCTCAACTTCTAACGCGTTCACTCCTAGAACAAATTTTAAGCGTTTTAACAATAAACCTCAAGTTAATACAATTAATAAAGTTAATTATAATGCTTTTTGCGTACGCTGCCGCACTAATGGTCATACGCTAACTAATTGCTCTCAACCTCGTTCATTAATTATTTGTTTTAGATGTGGTTTAAAAGATGTTAAATTTACTGATTGTCCTAACTGTAATAAAACTAACAACTCAAAAAACTAAACAACGGCTTGGGTAATAAAAACTTTAATCAATCAGACTGGCATGATTGGTTACAAACTATTAAAAATTTCTTTCATTGTTACAAAATAACTTCACTTTACGATAATGAAAAAGATTTTAATCGTCCTTTTATTGATATTTCTATCAATGACAAAATATTTTCCGGCTTACTAGATAGTGGTAGTTCTATTACAATACTTGGTAATAACTCTCACCTAGAAATTTTAAAATTAGGCTTCACGTTATCCAAGTCTTCTTCAGTGACGATTACTACTGCCAGTAATAATAAAAGTAAATCCCTTGGCTCAATTGAAATTCCGATTAGATACAATAATCAAACTCATCTCATCCAAGCCTTCGTATTCCCTAATATATCTCCTTCAATTATTTTAGGAGTCGACTTTTGGAAAAAGTTTAATCTTATTCCACACATACTTTCTTCGGCTTTTAAAGCGAATACTAAATGTTCAGTGGTTACTGAAACTACTAAACAAATACTGCCTTACGATCATCTCTCTTTAGAGCAAAAAACTATCGCTGATGATATGATTAAACGATTCAAAGCTATATCCTTCGAGAGTAGAGGAGTACTGGGTCGCACTCATCTTATTAGTCATCATATTGATACAGGTGACACTCTTCCAATTAAACAACGATGTTATCGTCTTTCTCCTGAAAAACAAAAAGCTCTCATAATAGAAGTCGATAAAATGTTACAATGGGGCGTCATTGAAAAATGCGAAAGCCCTTGGCTTTCTCCGGTTATCATTACACCTAAAAAGAATGGTGAATGGCGATTTTGTGTTGATAGTCGTAAACTAAATTCAGTTACTCGTAGAGACGCGTACAGCCTTCCGTTTGTTAATGAAATTTTAGATAACCTTAAAAACGCTAAATTTCTTTCAAGCATTGATATTGCTAAAGCATTTTGGGAAATCCCTTTAAAAGATGAAGCGGATAAAGATAAAACAGCTTTTTATGTCCCTGGTCGCGGCATGTATCGTTTTGTTATCATGCCCTTTGGTTTAACTAATGCTCCAGCTACTCAACAAAGACTTATGGACATGCTTTTTACTCCTGAATTTGATAATAAGGTCTTTTGTTACCTTGATGATATAATAATCATCTCTGAATCATTTGAAGAGCATATCTCTTATCTACTTAAAGTTCTTGAGAAATTAACGTTTGCTAGATTAACTATTAACTTCGAAAAAAGTCAATTCTTTAAAAATGAACTTAAATACTTAGGGTACATTGTAGATGAAAACGGTTTAAGATCAGATCCTGCTAAAATAAAAGCAATACTCGAATTTCCTACTCCCACTTCTCGTAAAGAAGTTAGAAAATTTATTGGAACTTGTAGTTGGTTTCGACGTTTTATTCCCAACTTCAGCACAATTGCAACTCCACTTAATAAATTAACTTCTTCCGGTAAAAACGCCCCTAAATTCATTTGGGATAATGATGCTAATCTGGCTTTTAATAAACTAAAAGAAGCTCTTGTTACTACCCCTATACTAGCTTGTCCTGACTACAATCTCCCTTTCTCTGTACATTGCGATGCTTCTAACTTTGCCATTGGTGGTATGTTAACACAAGTAAAAGACGACAAAGAAGTAGTTATAGCCTATATGAGCAAATCTCTTAACAAAAACGAACGAAATTACTCAACTACTGAAAGAGAAACTCTTGCGGTAATTTCAGCTTTAGAACATTGGCGTTGTTATATCGATAATGGTAAACAATTCACGGTTTATACTGACCACGCAGCACTTAAATGGTTTCTAAAATTATCCAATCCATCAGGTAGACTCGCGCGGTGGGCTCTTAGGTTGTCATCTTTTAATTTTATTCTAAAACACAAAAGGGGTAAAGACAATTTAGTTCCTGACTTACTCTCTCGTAATCCTACATGTCCACTTGGCATTAATCCTGTCTCACTTGATCCTCAACCTATATCTCCAGCATTAGAACACTATAACAAACTACTTTTAGAATGTCGTAGCAATCCTGATCAATATCCCAATTATACTATTCGTGAAAATAAATTATTCCGCTATACTCAATCTCCCCACGCGTTAACTGAAGATTTCGCGTGGAAAGAAGTTCCTCACCCTAATCTTCGGGAAACTCTTATTAAAGATAATCATGGGTCTCCAGATCAGCCTCATCTAGGAATCTTTAAAACTTATAAAAAATTATCACTTCTATATTACTGGCCAGCTATGTTTAAGGATATCGCTAAAATAATTTCTTCCTGTGATAATTGCTTAACTTACAAACACGCTAATCACTCACCCTTTGGTCTTATGGGTAAACCAAAAATTTGTTCCAGGCCCTTTCAAACAATTTCTTTGGATCTAATGGGTCCTCTACCTATGACTAGACGTAGGAATCAATTTATCTTAGTGGTTAATTGTTGCTTTACTAAATATTCCCTGATCTTTCCGTTAAAACGGGCTACTAGTGCTAACGTCATCTCTAACTTGGAAAATTTTGTTTTTCTAGTCCATGGAGTACCTCAAACTATTATTATGGACAATGGATCGCAATTTCAATCCCATGAATTTCGCAACTTTCTGGGCAGATATAATATACCATTTATATTTTTCTCTCCTCACTATTGCCCCCAAGTTAATCCCACTGAAAGGTACAATCGCACTATAATCACAGCTTTGTCATCTTTGGTTGGTGATGACCATAGATCTTGGGACATCCATCTTCCTAAAGTCCAATACGCTATGAACAGCACAACTAATATTACCACTGGTTTCTCTCCTAACTTTTTGCTTTTCGGACGTGAAACAGTTACTTCTGGCTCACTTTATACACCAACTAATAATCTTGATGAAATCGTTTTTCTACCTAGGGACATCTATGCTACTAACATAGGTTTATTGTCTGCAACTTTCGATAAAGTTCAGATAGCCCTTCATATTGCTCATGCTCGTAACTCTTCTCGTTACAATGAAACACATACCTTTAAAGAATATAACGTTGGAGATACAGTCTGGCGTAAAAACTATACAATTAGTCAAGCGGGTACTTATTTTAGCTCTAAACTAGCGCCGAAATATGTAAAATCAACTATTTTACAAAAATTATCACCATTAGTATATATACTAGAAGATCAACTAGGCAACCGAGCTAAATACCATATTAAAGACTTTAAAATATAATTTATTCAATTATATGTAAAAAAAATCTTTTTACTATATTCATAACTCATCCCTTTCTTCTTTCCTTCCTCTATAATAGAGTTCCTTTTGATTTATTAAAACTCTATTTGTTTTTTTTAATTCATTCATCGGTTCTTAAACCAATAAAAGATTAATTTTAATCTTTCCTATATAATTATCTATTCTTTTCTACAAGTTAATATGATAACTTGTCTATTTCTATCAACTCTAAAAGTTGATTGGAGCGGTTGACAACTCCATAAAAATAAGCCCTTGTTGACTATCGACTCTAAAAGTTGATTTTCTGACTATCGACTCTAAAAGTTGATTTTCTGACTATCGACTCTAAAAGTTGATTTTCTGTCTATCGACTCTAAAAGTTGATTAGGAGCGGATGACAACTCCTTTAAAAATAAGCCTTTGTTAAATCTTTATATTTTCATCTCATTAGTGGTTTTAGACGCGAGCGGATTACAACTCCTTAAATAAGCCTTAAAGTTATGACTTATCAGGTTGAGTAGTGATCATTGAATGTGAATCCTACCTGACCTAACTTCGTAAGATGTCGGTGTGTTTGAATGAGTTATGTAAGTTTTGTGAATGTTGTAATATTTTAACCTTAGCAAAATTTTTGTTCTAGGCCAAAAATTTTCTCGGGGTTGTTGGGGAAATATAGTATTTATGCTTACTTACACTTTACTTTCATCACGCATAATACTATTTATCATTATTTACACTTTAATACTATTTATCATCCTTTTTATTTGTTTATATGTTTACATTATACTTTTACTCAATTTTCATGTTGTGACACGTCAATTGTCAAACTGTCAATTACTTTTTAAATGTCTTTCTGGCTTAGTCTATGGTAATTACTCTTTGGTCTAAATAACTTAAATTATTTTTATCAATATGTTTAGCTTTTGTATTATTAAGATTATTACGATTGTTTAGTCTAAATAACTTAATTTTAAATTAGATTTATAATATTCTTTACGCACTCGTGGATATGTCTTGGCCGGATACACTTGTCAGATTAGATGATGGCCACATAGAAGAAAACTGATATTTGAAAAAGGAAGACTACTTAGAAACGAGCTCATGAACAGCTGGAGGCTGCTGGCATTCGAGTCTTGGGACTGAGACATTAAGCATCAGAAAACTGCTTGGTTTTGCTATGTCAACTTGAACTGCTTGGTTCTGCTGCGACATCTTTGACTAACCCAGGGGATCCAGCTAAAGATTCCACCTGGGACCTTCTACTTCTAATCTTCGCGAGCTAACCTCGTATAACTTGCTACCCTGACGCCTGATACCCGTTCCTACAGTGCTGAGCTGATTCCATAACGTGAACTATAAAACTCCAGTGAGTGCGCGCGTGTGTGAACTATAAACTTCCGAGAGTGCGTGCTATTTAGTATTTTTATAACTAGCTGTTTTTATAACTTTCTGTATTTTATCTTCCCTAATAAAAATTATTGGACGGTCTGCTTACCCTCTATTTTAAATATGGTAGAGATCGTTACAAAGTGTGTTACCCAATTACCCCATAGATGTTGCGGCGTAGCTTGGGAGAGGACGTCTATGTTCAACGGGACAATTGCCAGCCGCTGCGCCTGCGTGGTTGACGAAATAATCCCACGGGAACGTACTATGTACCAGAATATCCTGTGTGTTAATCCAAGTTATAAACTATATGTGTGCCAATTTTCATCCACATCCGTTCAACCGTTTTTGAGTGATTGAGTAATATCTAAATACTCAAACTTTCACATTTATAATATTATACCTAGTAGGATTTAAAACGGAATTCTAACACAAAAGGTGGGTATCGTCTGCCGCAATATTTTATCGACAACCATGAGATGGACAAAATGGATTGTCTGACATAGGTCGGTAGGTACCTACTCTAAGCAGTCAGCCAATTTGAAATGTTTTATTGATGTTTTTTTTTTATGTATGGTCATTGATACTTTCGTCAATTGTGGATCGATATTAAAAATTATTTGGTGTTTGGTAGAGAAAGCATGCACGGTGTTGCCATATAAGTTTTATTCACTTTGCTTTGGTAGTTTTTGAGTTAGCTTCGATAATACGTATACAACAAAATTGATTGCAAAATGAGAAGTGTTAGCGCCGCACGTTCCAATCCAGAGGTGGAATTACTCCTGTTCTTACCACACTACGTAATTGGACTGTCGTTGCACACTCAAATACACAGCAATTATAAACTAAAACGATCGAACAGAAGTTACATTATGAATACAGGCCGTCACAGAAGTGTTTCAGCCCAGCAAATTGAACTTAATTAAACTTAACGTTTAATTAAGTTCAATATTTATTGAGCAACCCGGAAAAGTGTATTCAAGAACAAAATTGAAACCGTTTTTAGAATATACTCTTTAGTCATAATCATTCTACAACTAGATACAGCGTATGTCAGAAATGTGTGGTCATATCAAAGAATACGGTACTGATCATCAAACTTAACAACATTCTCCATGGAGCCAACATCGTAATTGCGATAAAATAATCAGCTCCGATACAAAATTTCAATACCTACTCAATCCAAATGTCCCATACATTTGGATTGAGTAGGTATTGAAATTTTACAGCTGATATTTTTGATTTCCTTCATGATAATGTAAGAAAACATTTACCTAATTTATAATGTCAGCTTCTTGTTCAACTAAAAGACTGTCCTATATAAAACACCAGTAAAATAATAAAAAAAAACTTAATTGTTCAGAATAGTATATTTCATTACAAGTGCGGAAAGGTTGTCATTGCAAAGAGTTCCGACAAATTTCTACCCGAGCCGAGGCGCAGCCGAAGGCGAGGGTTGACAGTCGGAACAAGTTGCAATGACGGTTTCGCACGTGTACTGAACGACTATTTTTAATACAGTTGCGAAAAAATTAAGCAATTTAATAAAATAATAAGAACACAATAAACTCAACTAACTAATGGCGCCAACCGTAGAATATAAGCAGAGGTTTTTTTTTCTTCACCCATTCTGGTAGGCAAAGGGAACTATGCCCATACAGCCAAGTCTTCAGTAGATTTTTTTTATGGATATGAAATGAAAATGAAATTTAATGAAATGAAATGAAACCTAACCTAACTCATTCAATAAAATCATTAAATCTGATATTGAAACAAATTAGTAGGTAGCTTTTTTAGAAATATACGTATTTGCATGAATCATAAAAACTTCTATATTTTTTTTTAGTAAAAACTGCATGGTTGGTTTTTCTTTTTAATAGACATTATTTTGACAGTTGGGAAAGAGAACGCACGAGTTCGGGAAAGGTAAAAAAAAGCACGAGTATGTAATAGCCCACATCCCGAACGCTATACGTCCCTGCAATACGCCACTTTTTGAGCAACTGTATTAAAAAAACACATTACGATATTTGAATAGCACTCGCCTCCACACTAGGATTCCCTGTGTCGTGGAGACTAGTCTCCTTCGTCTTCTAGATTATTAAGTACTTAGTAGGTAGGCTCACACATAGCACCGGTCGGTAGTAAATTCCTTGATTTTCCTACAAAATCAGGATATTCGCGACTCACGTAGACATTTCAATGCAAAACAAATCAAGGAAGTCAAACCAACTGTAATAACCCGGTCTCAAATACTGCTAACCCAACCTTCACCTGCTTAAAACAAAAGAAGTCCAAACAATGCTTGCACCGTAAGCGTTACGTACTCGACGGTACTTGCGCGTACGCATCGCCGTGCGCTTCCTACAAGGAACTTGCTCCTGATCCGTTACATACGCGTGATTGACGCTCGCATCTAGTTCATCATTTGTAATCATTTAATGACAGCTGGAGTAATTAGTGACTGAAAGGAGAATTGAAGATGGATTATGAAAGACAGATAGTAGTCAAGTTTATGTAGGGAAATAAGATTATGTATATTCGAGTCTACAAGTGAATACTAAAAAGAAAGAAAGAAAAATAAGTTTATTTGTCACAGAAACATGTGAAAACCAAAAGATAATAACAAAGGAAAATAAAAAAAAAATCTCCCGAGCACAAAACAGAAATAAGTAGGTACCTAGTCGAAGCTGCAAGTCATTTTCCACCCAGGAAACAAAAAAAAGGCTTCCAGTCTAACTGGATACAGCTGAATACCATTATTTTACATGGAGCGTCTGCCTATCCGACCTCCACAACCCAGTGTCTGGGTAAATACCCCTTGGAATACTGGTTGTCAGACTTTCGGGCTTCTGACGGCCCGTAACGACTATCAAAGATCCACGAATGACAGCCGGGACTAACGGCTTACCGTGCTTTCCGAGGCACGGAGGGGTCTTGGTATATTAAGATAGTCACCCATCCACAGAGCAAGCGTAGCTTAACCTGGTCGATCAACTTGTGCGGCTGTTATTATTTAGCCGCGGACCATTATTAATCGGGAAAAAAATGTTGTAGAAGTAAATGTAACTATAGCACCAAGCAACCAATATGCTTCTTGTAACCTGCATCCTTTTAAATATTTATTAGCCGTTCAAATCCCAAGGCAGATGGCTGAATGAAGGGTACCCTACTTTCAATTCCGATGACCTTCGATTCAAAGCTTTTAGTTTCAATACTAAACTCCGTGTACAAAATGTTATGTGACATTTTCTTATGTACTTGTATAATTTAATTCAGGGTCAAATTAAATTAGCTAGAGGAACTCCCATGGGTATCTATCAATATCTTAACATGATAAAACAAATAGAAATGAATTTGATGTTTTTTTTGTGGGGTCATCGACCGCAGTTAGTATACTTTATAGTCACTTGAACTATCAGTTACAAAAAATCAGTTTTTGTTTGGTGTAAACTTTACATAGGTACCTACGTGATGGATATCAATATTTTAAAATGATTAAACAAAAGAAAATAGATATCGTGTTAAGGCTCCGACGACACGCGATATAATCGCGCGCGACACAAAGGCACCGCTCGTTGCGCGACTTGCGGTGCATTTGTGTCGCGAGCGATTTTATCGCGTGTCGCGCCTGTTTGAAGGAGCCTTTAAGCGGTACCCATCACGTCTGCAGAGTTTCGCTAGCTAATTTGATATGACCCTGTATCCATTAAATTCGAAACTAACTCTGTCTGTCCGTCTGAGAATTTCCTGATGGAAAAATCCAATAAAACTTTGCCCGACCAGGAAATCCTACCCAGGACTTCATGCTCAACAGTAGTACTTGTGACCACCAGACTAACGAGACAATCGAATTTGGGAAAATATCAAGACTATTCCAGAGGAGGGTCCGGCAACAGACAGCCGCGGCGGGTTCACGGATGCGTGCTAACACGTGCCCATGTTCCCGCCGTAAGCGGCAGAGGAGGACACCGTGGAGTTTTAGTGGGTTAGAGTCCCACATAACTGCACTATCTCCCCCGGGTAGTGCAGTATGCATGAGCATTTCTCCACGTTAAAAAAAAAAATTAAGTGTAGAATCAAAAAAATGTTCACAATCGAAAGTTATAAGTTAGAATTATCCTAACTTATAACGTTCGAAGGTGAATTTTGACTTTTTATGAATAAAACCCATTAAAATAAAAGTGATAGGCACAAAATCTCGGCAGCAACGTATTGCATAACACAATCACGAGACATTTAACTAAGTTATTAGCCTACGCATTACCTAGAGTGATTAAAAACTAAATTTTATAATTACATACAACAATACAACACTACACTACACACACACTATACTTTTTTTACAATTATTATTATTATTATTTTATTATTATTACATATTTTTTAAGCCTCTATCCAGACTTGGCGGTCATAAAATTTAGTTATTAATCACAGACGATTCAAGAAGAAATTGCGTTTTTATTTTTGTTTTTTAAGTATTTTTTAATCATAAATCCATGTTGATGTAATGAATAATCCCATACTTTCTCAAGCTTTCATCTAGACTGTAATAATTCAGTTTTATCTAAGCCTAGATTGTTAAGCATAAATCTAGAGGTAAATGAAAATTTTATTGTTTTCATAATCAGATGATAACTTCATTTAAATTCAACGACTTTTTGCAGGTGCAGCAGATACATAATATTATAATGAACAAGAATTTAGTATCTAACTATTTCCGAAATTTCGTTACCATACAAATTCCTGTGTTCTTACAAGCCCACGAAAATAAAAGAAGAACATCCTCTTCATAAAAATTCCTGGGTAGTTGTTACCATGTTTTATTTGTTGTCTGATTTCTACAACGCTTAAGAAACTAGAATTTCGCAAAAGAAATCATTTGTTTGTACCATAATCCATAACATTCAACATTACCCTGCCTGCTCTACATAAGCAATATAACTTGTAACATGTCATCATTCTACATAGTTATTACAAGTCATTTGAACCTTACGCCTGTCATCAGACGCAATTTGACTGCATCTGATGGTGTCTCTATGGATTTTTCTCTCCATTTCCTAGCATTACGCGCACATTACACGTAATCTGTAACTGGTACACCGACGGGGAGATCCGACGGAGAGTATTAATTTCCGACGGTATAGAAAGCTACGCTAAGACTCGATCTAACACTGGAATAAAGATTACCTATCTAAGATAACATCGCGTTTGTTTATGCGAACGGATAAACAAACGCGTCTTATTTATAACAGGAACCGCGGTTATGTAGCAATTCGATATTTGAACGATAAAAATCTTGAAAGACGTTGAAAGTAACAAAATCAAAACGATAGTGAAATTACTGGCCATAAAAAGAGCTCCATAATGTTCTATTGTGAGCCCTAAAAGGTAAAGAGGTTGAAATAAAATCTTGTTAGCGCGACCTTAGACCTTCACTTTCGCTGCCGCTAAACAAAAAAAAAATAACAATAAGACTTCTGCGTCGTCATTGCGAACTTGGACCAAAAATAAAGAAAGGCTGAATGAGAGGAATCCTTGGCCGTACTCCTGTCAAAATTCTGTCAGTAACAATTAAATAACAACAAAACCAAAAATAGCGCTCTACAGTAATTGTTGAAAAGAGAAATTGTAAATAAGTCTGGTGATAACAAGACAAGAATGGTTGTGACAAGAAGCAGCCAGTTTAAACAACTGTTTTAATGTGCTTAACCTAAAACTAAAGTGTCATTTAACTGGTAACATTCTTGAGCAACGAGCTAACTGCTCAAATTTACAAGCTTATGAGATATGCATGTAAGAGTGGGTCAACTACTTACGAATATTTTGTTCTCGGATCGGACAAGAGCTTGCTTAGGTACAGACGCCAGCACATCAAGCTACCCGAAACTGTCAAATTTTCCCAATCAACTTTGAACCTTATTCTTTAGCGATAAAGTTGAAAATCCATTAAATAAATTTGACAGATTGTAGTAGCTTGATGTGCTGCGTCTG
Organism: Luperina nickerlii; assembly: GCA_963855955.1. Lineage (NCBI taxonomy): Eukaryota > Metazoa > Arthropoda > Insecta > Lepidoptera > Noctuidae > Luperina > Luperina nickerlii. The sequence continues at coordinate 2,451,823 of OY979682.1, read as the reverse complement.
TACTTAGTAATCGAGGACGCAGTACAGTGGAGAAAGAAAACCATACATAAAGAGAGTAAGCAAATGATGCTTAAAGTATGTACTTCTCGCTAAGATAATTCTCAACACTTTTTAAACAGTATGTAAATCAAGTAATGCGGCTGAATATGAATGTATTAGCATTATTCCAGGGACTGAGAGTATAATAACATGAATAACTTTTACAATGAGACCAACTCTAAGATACCAAAAAAAAAACTGTTTTATACAAAAATGAAATACGAACTCGAACTTCTTCAATCATAATATGATGAAATCTATCTTTAGTCATAAATATGGAGAACCGCACTACCTCATTTTTCGAAATATTTCAACATAAGTTTAATCTTTTAAAATGACGGGAAGTGGAATCCAACCAACCTACACCTTATATCTTCTACAAAGATCTTTTGGCACTCGAATGACGTTGTCAGGGCACAATTTCTGCAATAATTGTTTTAGGAAATGTATTGAAAAAACAAGATGGCAACGTTAGTTCCGATTTGGACCACGTGCCAAAATATCCTTGTACTTCTATATCCCATTATCAAATTAATCGTCGCACAGACAGTGTGAAATCTGCCATTCTAATGATAACCGTATAAGAAACGGGTATGCAAACATAAATACATATTGAACGCGATTTAATTTACATCACAAATCATGGCAGCCGTTCCCCTTAGCTGGGTATTACAGCTTCCACGGCGAGTTGAGCAAGTGATTTATGAATGTTTTCTCATTTCCGCAGTTCTATCGTATTTGATATGCAACAAATGTTATTGGTTAGCAAACAAGCTGTCCACCTGATCATGACTGGCAATGGACATCTGCCGATCAATTATGTAAAATGACACCGTGAAAACTTAGGTGAAGTGAGCTTGAAGTGAGCTGTCATTCCACTTGGAGGGATTCACACTTTGGAGGGAGGAGGAAGGGACACTTTTGACAGCTCACTTCGCCGAAATTTTCACGGTGTGAATTTTACAGAATAAATAAGCTGCAGTACAAAAGGCATCACAGATGCTTTGCCATGCCAGAGACTAAGATGAAATGTCTCATCTGCTTGTAATCACACCAGCGCCCTTGCCATTCAGACCGGAACAAAGTGCAGTATTGCTTCTTGGAGGCAACAAAGGTGAAAACTTAACGAGGTTAGCTCATGTTCTGTCTTATGTCTTTGGTCTTGGTGTGACCATTAAATTGTAACCTCCTCACTTGTCATGACATCTCAAGCAATGGGCAACATTATAATATCAAACTTTTAACTTTTATGTGTTGAATACGAGGCTTTTGGATACTTTGTATTTGTGTGCGTCTTGTTTGTACAGACGTCAGCACATCAAGCTAATTTCTTTAATAGATTTTCAACTTTATTGTTAAAGGATGAGGTTCAAAGATGATTGGGAAAATTTGACAGTTTCGGGTAGCTTGATGTGCTGGCGTCTGTACATCAACAATTTTCCTGTCTTTTCTTTTATGTTGTGGTGAAAAGATTAGGTAGCTAGCAAGGCATCACACAGACGTCACGTAAAATCCTGCATCGCGCAAGAAAAGTTTACCGAGGAACTAGCTTACATACAACAAGCCGACATCAATTGTCGGGTTATTGCCCACCAGACACTACACTCGTCTTGACGGAGGATCCTCCCTTTTCTGTGGAAGATGAGTGAATTCTACAACCTATTTCTCATACCAAACGGTGCTATTCTGTATAAATCTCACCGTGAAAACTTAGGTAAAGAGAGCGTGGGGTGAGCTGCCAATAGTGTCAATTCCTAGCAAAAACAAACTCACTTCACCTAAGTTTTCACGGTGAGATTTTTACAGAATTGACCGGCTGTATAGGGCTAACCATCTAGGGTATGCCAAAGGCTTTTGAGTGCATCCTAGATTATGCTACTACATATTTGTAAAACTCACCACCTCTAGAAGGCACGCGATGCTTTAGTGCACACACAGTTTGAAAATAACGGTGTTACGTGCGAATATATAGATAACGACTTGGGCACTCTAGGCTGAGGCACCTTCACTACACCTACTCACCACAAAATTAATAGTTTGCGCTCAGTCATAGTGATTTTAAATGTCCAATGAAATGCATGACTAAATAAATCAACATAATTTCTTGCGGTCACATGTATTTTTCAACAGACGATTACTACACATGCAATTTATAAAATTCTAACAACTCTTAGAAGGAGTGGAACGGTAGCTGTAAATCACTTTTTGACACTAATTATAGCTAGCTACGTTTAATCAATTACGGACTTCAAGGCAGTCTTACAAAAAAACTAGAACGGCTTGAATTTATTTACTTTGCAAGATAAAAACGCTTTAATTTGCTGCTTAGGAGCAAGTTGCGACCGTATTTAGAAGCCAGCACGGGGTATTCATTACGTATCTAAGCCTCTTTTGGAATACTCAAGTTATTTGCAACGCAAATCAGGGCTGCATTCCTCATTTAACTGCAGCGTTGATCAACGTAGGGTCTACCATGTACGTATGTACGGTGTACCAGGATTTTGTACTGATATTTCATATGAAATCCTAAATGTTATAAACTAAAGTTATAGCAAGTACCTACAAAACATACTTAGTTGTGGTTTCCAACGACCAATAACAAGGACAAAACTGACAAAGAAGCTTTTAATCAAGTTCTTCTAACTTAGCAGACATGTGTGCTGCTGGGGAGTTGGTTCCACCGCTTTTTCCCAGCTAAAGCTCTAGGCAGTGGTGAAAGTGGGCGTTGTGGGGGACTGTCTTGTCATTTTGACGTTCAAAAGGTGCTGATTCTCAGCCTAGTTTGAATTTATAAATAACTATTGATTTTAAAAAGGCATTCAAAAAGAAAAAGTCTACCTTTTAATTTTTGTCAATAACATTTTAATGCGACATTAACTTTATGGTTTCGCTAGGAAGTCAGCTAGCGTCAAGAGTAAAAAAATACTTTAAATAACTCAGCAATTTAATCAGAACCTCTTTCCCATAAAAGCAGTGCAGACAAGAGACCTAGATCGGTACCCATCACACCCAAATTAAAACCGAATCACACCGTACTTTCCATTTCTTGGTACGTTATTTCGGTAATAAATTAACGGCACATACGAGCACGGTATGGTCTTAGACTATTTGCATCAAGTAGGTCATCGCGTGTGTTTACAGCCATGATCAGCACAGTTATATCGATCAACCGCTAGAATATGACGTTATATACCTTTTATGATTTAAAATCATTCTTTCATTTCTGAGGCTTTTTGGTGTCTTGCAAAGTAGATTTTTGGCGGTGGCGAAGTCTAATCTCGCTGGTCATTAACGGTTACTTCGCTAATCCTTAACTTGGTTTTAAACTCAAAGAATTTATTTCATTCAAACTATTTTTATGCAGGTACTTTTGAATGGTTAAAGTTTTTGATAAATATTAAGTTGTAGTCCGTTCCAAAATATAGTTTCCTAATAAGAAGGACGGACAATTAACTCCACGTTAAAGAGGCTATGATCTACATCAATGAATCTGCCTAGCCTTTTCCTAACTAAGTTGAGGTCGGCTTCCAGTCTAACCGTAGATATGCAGCTAAATACCAGTATTTTACATGGAGCGACTGCCTCTCTGACCTCCACAACCAAGTTACTGAGCATTACGATAGGTAACCATTGGTAAGATTGGTTGTCTGGCTTTCGGACTTCTGACTACTATTTTTACGTGACTTCGGAGAGTAATTATGGTTTTAACCGGTATGTATGTATGCTTATCTGTTCCCTCATAACTTCAAATTATTTACAATAATTTGACAAATGAGATATCGTTAGAAGCGTCTTGACCGTCCGCTAGGTATAGGACGCTAGCTATGTGACGTTACACTAAATTCAATATGGCGCCCTCTAGAGGACATAAAGTAATGAATTTAAAAATAAATATTTTGAGATGGTGCCTTGTTGGGTATCAAATGAAAGGGCTTAATTTGCACATTCCAAAAATATAAATATTACTGAAATATGCCCCAAAATAATTAAATAAAAATTAAGTTTAATAAATAAAACCCGACTACTGAAAAGCATGATTAGTTTTTAAACTTATTTTTTATTATATGTTTGTTATGGTCTATGGGACCATAAAACTTTTTGTTGCTAAATTCTCGTAAAACAAAGTAGAAGTTTCAATCAGTAAAGCTTTGGATCATTACGACTTAATCACTATCCTAATAATATTGTAAATGTGAAAGTTTGTGAAGATAATAGCTTTTCGTAATAAACTTAAATGCCGTCTTATTACAAAATGAGATTTTACTTTAGCCGGAGCTGAAACCTTCGACCTCGAAGGTTTCAGCTCCGGCTAAAGTAAAAGCTTTTGCATTTCAAACTTTATTCCGACTAATACTCGGTTCCTCTATAAACATAAATGAAGCATTTGCTTACCATTTTTATTGCCGCACCGGGTAAGTATATAACTACCTGACAAAGTACTTTTTATTACTTGATGATTTTATCTTTTAAGTAAGTATGTATATATTAGCAGCGCCCCGCTGTTTAAGTGTAAGTAAGTGTCGATCCCGTTCGAAAGACACGTGGCGCCATCTATTATCATAATAACGTTATCGTTGTTTTCCTCGGGAACAGCACTTTTTTCGGGATGGCAGGTACCCTATGTCCTTGCCTTACAGGCGTTGCACGGGGGGTTCCGAAATTGGTATTTTAAGAGGAACCACCCCTATGTGCTGATGGTGATCACCGGGGCGGTTTTAGTGAGGTAAAAATTCCACACTCCCCGACCTCCCTCCCCGGAGGTCGGGTGCCTTTTGAAGGTATCCCACCGACAAAAAAAAAAAAACTGGCACTCCGGTAGTGCCGACAGAAGTGAAAACTTGAACAATTACGAGTGTATTTTGTGAATCGTCTTATAAACAAAACACGCGTGTTAAGGTGTGTTCCTTATTTTATAGGGTTTTTTGCAAATCAGGTATGATGACCAAAGTGACTGGTTTATTCTTCTCGTGAAAGGAATTTATTCAGATTTACAAATAAGCATACAGGATAGACTTCAGTTCGTGGTGTTGGTCGCGGCAGTGGTAAGAGAAGCAAGCCCATGGAGCTCGTCGTCAGTTATATATCCGTGGTTCAGCGCCATCTCGTCGTTGTTGGATGAACTACGTAGTTAGTACGCGAGGCCCTCGTAGTTCTTCCCGATGTGCATAGATGGCGCTGTCCTCAACAACGCGCGTCTTTCGTTTTACGTCTTACGAATCTTACGATCAGGGTCACGTGACCTGACGCGAATTTAGAAGTTTTTACCCATTCCAAAAAAAGTACACAGCGCCGCTAAAGAAGTTTTCACTTCAAAAAAGGTACCCTATGTCCGTTTCTGTACACCTCACACACAACGTATTTGCAAAATTTCAGGATGATCGGTTCAGTTGTTTAGGCGTGAAAAGGTAACAAATAACAAACTTACTTTCGCATTTATAATATTAGTTAGGATACAAACTGTGTCTTTAATTTCTGTAATTGGTTTTAAAGTTTTTTTTTAAATCGTATTAATTAAAGAAAAAAGAAATAGATTCGTATCTCGTAGCTATCGTATATCGTTATAGCTACTTCTTATTGGAAGGGTCTACTATGTAAAGCTATGAAATATTTGCTTCATTATTGGTAAAGATACAAGAGTTTTAATTTTAACCAATAGCGGTCCGTATATTATAGAAATCGGCCATACATAAAAGTATTTTTTTTATTTATTACCGGACTAAGTTGTCAGCTTTTTTTATAAGGAACTGTTTTACTTTAGTCAAACTGTATTGCAGCAGTATCTACAACGCCACATGCTAACTTCGCGTCATACTGACGTCACGCAAAATCTGCATCGCGCAAGCAGAGTTGACCACGCAACTAGCATAATTATATAAAAAAAAAAAAATAATAATATAAATAATAATAATATAATATTAATGCTCGACGATTGATCGTCGAGCATTAAGCGTCTGCTTAATACTTATGCTTATGCTTGCTCTTTGTATGCTTGGTTGTCGTCTGACAACCTCCTGGGTTGAACTGCTAATTGACAATCCCAAAAAAATTGTCAGGCAGGTGCCCACCAGACGCGGAGTGGAGGAGACGTGAGCTCGACAAACGGATTTGCGAATAACACTTGTGCGACAAAACTGTACTGCGACTCATCATAGTTCGAATGTACGCTTGTGCGACACACTGAAGCTCGACATCACGCTAGTGCGACAAGAAGACACATTATTATTCATAATTATATGTATATCTGATGACCTTGGTAACTCAGTTAGTTACAGACTCTTAGTAATGTTCTCGGATTCGTTTCCGGGTTACAAAACTTGTTAGCACTTTTAACAATATAATTCTACGACCCCCGTTTGGTCGGAGGATCCTCCCTTTTCTAGAGTATGAGTGAACTTTATTCCTCTATTATATAGGACCTTTCTTAAGAATATTACCAATCCTCCTAGGGTGTTTCCACGCACATCTACCTTGTAAATACCTTTTATTAGTCACCTTTCATTCAATCTCTCAAACTCAAACTCAAAGCATTTATTTCAATTAAACCATTTACAGGCACTTTACTTTTGAATTGTCAAGAAGTCGGTCAGTCAGAAAATATGAAGCTAGTTGCCCATTCCAAAGCGTAGGCACCTATGGAGAAGAACGGGCAAGAAACTCCATGGACACTCTTTTTAAATTATATTATACAAAAATATTAGTTACATCATTACTTTTGAATTTAAAATTATATAATGTGAGAACGATGTAAAAAATTAAGAAATACGTACGCGTTAAAAGCGTCCAGAGTACAACAAATAGTAATTATTAATAAACAACAATCCAAAAATAAAACAATTAAAAATAAGCCGAGGCAGCTAAGTGATGACCAGCCCCAACTGACGGCGCCCGTTCACGAACATGATGCATAAATCAGCACCATTCAGCTCAACCATTTTGAAGGGAGCTAAATGATCCAACACACACGCCACCGTCAGCGAGACATATGAGTGAACATGACATACTATCAGCTGTGAGGGCACATTCGAGTCAATGAAAGACATATTATTACCCTCAACATGACAAAACCATCTAAGCATCTGATATTTTTAATCTTTGCCACTGAGTCATGTACATCGTCTTTTAAGACCGACATAGTCGTTAGTAAAGTACCAAAGAGAACCAATAAACGACTTTCTAGATTACACCCGACTTTCTCAGTAACTAGTCATAACTGACCTTGCTTAGAAACAATGTATTAATTCCTAAACTGCTCACGCACGCAGCTACGCTGAAACTCACGCATTTTAACGAGATTTATCGATAGTTTGAAAGCCATTGAAGGTACAGCACTAGAGTTTTGTCGATGAATCGATGCTATTATAGACAACATTATTGTGTATGGTATTCTTCTTTGGGTCGTAAAAATGAATGAGATAGAGCCATACGAAATTAATGATTGAAATAAAAATTACGTACAGTTAAGTGAAATGTAAAATTATTGTAGACTTAGCTGACCCGTCAGACGTTGTCCAATCAAAATTTCAATTTCGAATTTTCGGCTGTTGCTTTGGGTTTTTCCTAGTAGACATTGAGGCGAATCGATTAGATTTTTTTTTTTGCTTGTTGCGAGTTTAACACACTGCAATTGACTTTTTAAATATGTAAGTATTAAAATAATACAAAATTAAATAAAATTAGCTAGCGACGTGGTGAGTATCTAAACTTGATAAAAAATGAAAGAGAAATGAAAGAGAATAAAAGAAAGAAAAAAAGAAATGAAAAAAAAAATGAAAAAAATGATGAATGAATGATGATGAATGAATGAAAGAGTATTCTATTCTATTCTATTCTAATGAAAAAAAAATCGACATTATTTTGGGGAACCGCGTGGTGTGTTGTTGCTTAAATTATGAGCTTTATATATCATACCCATCACTACTGCTGAGTTTGGCTAGCTAATTTAATTTGACCCTGAATATAGGGTGGCAGGGACTTCGACCCGCAACCTGTTACTGTAGTTCAGTACATGATTCTGAACCCAAACGAATCAGAACGAAAAATAAATAAGCTGTTCCATACATTTGACCGCGAAACAGCAGTTTTTTTTTTAATACCATACGAAGAATTTCTACGCTTGAGGGGTCTAGAATCATGTCCCTGCCACCGTATTATGAGTGTAAAGTAAATACAGATAATAAACTGTTTTTTTTTTTTTCAGCACTATGTATATTTTTCGGCAGCATCATTATAGGTCCATGTTATGCGATATTATTTCCTACTAGCAGCGCCCCGCGATTTCACCCGCATAAGTGTCGATTCCGTGGGAATATCGAGATAAAAACTATCCTATGTCCTTTCCCGGGACTCAAACTATCTCTACACCAAATTTCATCTAAATCGGTTCAGCGGTTTAAGCGTGAAGAGGTAACAAATAAACAGAGAGACACACTTTCGCATTTATAATATTAGTTTGGATTGATAACCAAAAAAAATCCATGTCCAAAATCCTCCTACACATTATAACAATCTAAACTTTAAACGTATCGCTTGACCTAAAGTGATGTAAAACTTACAAGTCACTCTGAAAGTAGGTTAAGTTAACAAAAAGCACTGTCACTTCTTTTACTGTCAGTGGCCATAATGCATATGGAATTTCACATCGATATTTAATTATTTATGTCGAGTCTATTCAAGGTCTAATGCCGGGTACAGCTTTGTGAACCCGTGGCTAAATAATAACAGCCGCACAAGTCGATCGATCAGGTTAAGCTGCGCTTACCGCGGTTGGTCTGTGGATGGGTGACCATCTTTACATACCGAGACCCCTCCGTGCCTCGGAAAGCACGTTAAGCTATTGGTCCCGGCTGTAATTCGTGGATCTTTGACAGTCATTACGGGTAGTCAGAAGCCCGAAAGTCTGACAACCATATACTTACCAGGGGGTATCGTATTACCCAGTAATTGGGTTGTGGAGGTCAGATAGGCAGTCGCTCCGTGTAAAATACTGGTATTCAGCTGCATCCGGTTAGACTGGACGCCGACCCCAACATAGTTGGGAAAAGGCTAGGCGGATGATGAGATTAGTGAAACGTAACATGAAATGTAACAACCGCAACTAAGCGAATTTGTTTCAATGTGTGTGAGAACGAGCCAACCCTCTGGTCACGTGAAGTGTCCACCAGACCCCTAAGTCACTATGATCACTTAGCGCATTCTCTATGATACAATCAACGAAACCGCACGAAATGAACGCGAAGTTGGCGTGGCTTGAACTGTCAAAATACATGTTATACGTACGGTTGACATTTCGATTCCTTGCCGTTACAGAGGTTTCTACTAGATACGATATTGACGTGGTTAGCACTTGGTAAGATTACGCGGGAAATAATGACCCGAATTTCGTCCCCAAACGGCTCAAAACTATATAGGTAACATATATTACATACAAGCTAGATTATTCTATAATGTATCAAGAATTGAATCTGTAAAACATCACAATATGCTTGATCATTATTTAAACTTTCTTTTATCCACGCTTATGTTCGTAAAGATTTTTGAAGTAGGAAAAGTCTGTATTATGTATTTACTTCCCCATTTATTTTTACAGCAAATTAGCTATAAATTTATGTTGGATATCAATAACACGAACAGGCTGTCAAACAAATAATTATTGAGCTTCTAAAGAACGTTTTTAATCACACTAAAGGCGAATGTTTGTGAGTGTGTGTGTTTATGTTTGGTACTTCTTCACGCTCAAACGGCTGGACCAATTTTGATAAAAATTTGTATGGAGGTAGCTGACACCCTGGATTAACATATAGGCTTTTATGCCGATATTCCCAGGGAATCGTAACTTATGCGGGAGAAACCGGTGGGGCGCTAGTTATCTATATATGTATATAAAATTCAAAGTCCTGACTGACTGATATATCAACGCACAGCCTAAACCGCTGGTCATAGAGACATGAATTTTGGAGGGTGTGTTCTTTGTGAAGAATAGATATCCACTAAGAAAGGGTTTTTCGAATTCCTACCCCTAAGAGAATGAATGGAGGGTGAAATTTCACGCTTACAAAGTCGCGGGCAGAAGCTGATGGTTTTGTATCTCATTTGGTCAGCTTTCTTGGCTTGTAGCATGTTTCTTCTACATCACCCGTTGGCACATATCAAGTTTATTTGTTAAGTTTCTTGTTAGAGCCCATGTTTGACTTATCTCACTCATACCCGTAGAATAGTACATTACGATACGTGTGACTTAAGAAATCCATTATTGAACGCCGTGCTTTAATACTACGAGTACTTAAGTCACACGTATAATCGTATACTATTTTATAGTACGTGTGACTTAAACGCGCCCTTAGGTCACGCTTTTTTGTCTAAAAATGGACTACCTTAAGTCACAGACAAGCGTGACTTAAGTGCGGGTTTAGGTCACACACACGGTGCTATAAAGGATCTTAAATTCAGAAAGAAACACAGTCCGCGATACCAATCAGCAAAATTATTTACCAGGCTGCCTTTACATCTGAAAAGCACGGTCCACACTAGTTCTTTTAAAACTACACTAAAAGATTTCCTACATGATAAATTATTTATTTTTCTGTAAGTAGGTTTGTACAAACACACGTCAGTCATATTTTTAGGGTTCCGTACCTCAAAAGGAAAAACGGAACCCTTATAGGATCACTTTGTTGTCCGTCCGTCCGTCCATCCGCCTGTCTGTCAAGACCCTTTATCTCAGAAACGCGTGGATGTATCGAGTAATTAAAACCATATACTCAGGTCTACAGTCCCTTGAAGCTGTGAAAAAATCAAACTTCTAAGTTAACGTAAAAAAAAGATACGGTCGTTTATGCCGCAAAAAACGTATATTTCGACACTCTCAAGGGAACCAAAATTTATAGGGTACTTCTCGTTGACCTTGAATCATGAAATTTGGCAAGAAGCAAGACCATGTAGCACAAGTAAAGGAAAAAAAAACCCGTGATAAACTATTTACATACCTACAAAGTACGGAACCCTCGGTGCGCAACTCCGATTCACATTTGATCGGTTTTTTTTAAACTAGATGAGTTCGGAGTTCCCTATAGAACAAATGTCTACCTATTATGCCATCGAAGATTTGTAGTTCATATATGATTATTGTAGTAGGTATCTAGAATTATTATATGATTTATGTTATCTGATTGATTTTTTTAAATCTACATATGTTGTTTGTGTATAACTTAATTTTTAATTTAATTTATGTAAATTCAGATACAAATTATTGTTAATGAATAAATGACTAATGACCATACATTAATAGCTTTTATTAATAAATAATACTCATAAAAACTTAATTAAGGCCAGAACATCTTAGTGCTTCTGTGAGAAGCACTAAGATGTTCTGGCCTTAATTAAGTTTTACCTGCAAAATAAGGCGCGAAACGCACGGCGGGGCGGGCCGAGCCGGTCAATTTGACCGCGAACGCACATAGAGGGCAAAAAGACCGCGCCGCCGATGTTTATCGGATGATGTCTCTCGCGGTCATCCGCGGACAAAATGACCGCCGTCTGCGGAGCGCCTAGGTGTTGTGGCGGCTATTAAAATAAGACAATTGCGCAAAGAAATCAGTTAAATAAGACAGGTTATATGAAAGTGGACCTAGTTTTGAAACTAGGTCGTGAATCGCAGGCAAACGTTACTGGTCTACACATGTGCGTAAGTATAACAAGCTCGCTAGTGTTAAAATAACAATATCATTTAACACAAACCGTGTGCCCGATAGGTTTTCCCTTAGGTAACTTCTCAGGAGCCAAATATGAAAGGGTTTTTTTTGGAAACTAACCCCGTTTGCAAAAAAAACCCTTTCATCTTTGGCCCCTCTCATCTTTGGCCTCTCTCACCTTTGGCCCCTTTCATCATCATCATCCACAGCCCTTCACCCACTTCTTGTCATAGGCATCTCTTTTCTTGTGCCAATCCCCACGTTTCAGTACCAGCCTCATCCAGGTTTTGCCTGCGATGGCAACAATGTCGCCTGATCCTTTAGGGGAGGAATTGTCAAAAATCTCACTTTCGTTACAAAAAGAATTCTTCTGCTTCTAGACCCAGCGGCACATCTGTGCCAACGGTTTAGGCTGGGCGAAGTCTGTCAGTGAACTGAAGTCTCACTGACAGACAACGCACAGCCTTAACAAAAAGGCTAATAAATAAAAAATATTAGGTAGACCAACTCTGTTCCCCTGCGTAAAATTTTTCGGACTTGATCCACTATTCTCGTCTCAGCATATTATAACAAGTGACCCGCCCCTGATTCGTGCGGGTGCAATGGTGACATGCTAAAACAAGAATCAAGAAAGAATCAAGTTAAATTTAAATGTTGGTATGTATAATACATGGTATCTAACTATCTCCCGCATCAAAATCCATTGCGTAGTTTAAAGAATCTAAGTACAGACGCGAAAAGCGACCTTGTTTCAATTATGAATAGATATTACATTTCTTAGTAAAATATGTATATACTAAAATCTGCCCATGAATATTATCTTTGCGTCAAAAAGTAAACCACGTAAATCGAGAAACTGGTTCTTGAGTTATAAGGCACAGATAGGGAGACATAGAGACGTTGCAAAGATAAGGAAGCATAATCAAATGGAATGCCCAGCTCTCGATGTAGAAATAATTAAATACTATTAGGAGCAAATTAATTACATAAATGCATATTATCAAAATCGATTTAACGTTTCGAAAAATTGTATCAGATTAAGATTACCGAAAGGTCGATGCAGTTTCGTGTGTTAAGCGAACGATCTCTACAGTGACATCATTAGACCGACTGCAATCCTTGCTACCTAACAAATCTACACAACATGATTTGAACAAGTTGGAGCAATGGTAGCCTAATGGTGTAGTATAAACAGGGAGCCGGACGCCCGATGTCACCACTGTGTCGACTGCCGGGAGGACACGGCGAGGCATACGCTGGACGGCACCAGTCGGGGGTTGCGGAAGGATAGTACGTTCCCGCGACCTCCGGCAAAGGTGTAAGATGGAACACCGGGTTGGGTTTTAGCCAGTAAGAGTCTGACAGACCTCTCCCCCGCCGCAGGACGGAGGACATCCATGAGAATTTTCCACCACGGAATAAAAAAAAATTGTGGGTTAGTGGTAACAGCCGCGACTTAGCGAGTTGATGGTAGTAAGTTATTTCAATGTATATCAATCAAGTAAAAGTGACAATTGCAATTGATCGAAGTGTCCATGTAACATTGATGCTATAAAGATCTTTCTAAAACAGTAAAGAAATACTTTGCCTCTTTATCAGAAACACAATCGACATTACTTTTTACTTCAACCACAAAATATGATAGCCTACTCTTCTGACATCACAGTATCTTTCATCATATCATAGAAATCATAAAACCGAACACAACATCGTAAAATGTAAGTATACTAGTTAACGAAAAAGCGAATTAACATTTATTAATATTGAAAGAGCCATCTTAAATAAAGTAGTTGGTAATCAGCGTAGTATTATGAAATTGGACGTAAATGCCTTAGGAAATACATTTCATTTGAATTTTTATACGCAATCCGAGATTAGACAGAGAAATCTACACTTTCTAGTATACCTATCGTAAAATGATTAAATGTTAAGTAATTGTTTTTTTAATCCTTTATGTCGTGAGTAGTGAGATAGTGGATACTTGGCAATTGCATGCAACTGAGACGAGAATGCTAAGAGGGATATGTGGTGTTACAAGAATAAGAAAAATGTAAAATAAGAAATGAGAAGAAGTCTAAAAGTGACACGGGTGACTGAAAAGTTGTGTGGAAACCGGAAATGTGAAATGACGTCAACCGGTGCAGTATACGATGAGATATAAAATAACACAATAAAATAAATAAACAATACCAAGTTATAAAAATGTTTATATGAGTAAACATAATATTTATAAAATGGTAACATTCCGGGCAACAAAACACCGATAAGCATATCATAAAAAGCTGCTTAGAGGCAAAAATAACTATGGTAGTAGACCAGGGCAATTGCATTACACATTATCAATCGGAATCAGTTTCATTTTGACAGTTCAACAATATTCATTGCGTTGTCACGTGTTGAGCATACAAATTTTTCGAACTTATGAAGCAATGGATTAGTAGTTTGCTTCAAAATGATTCAGATTCCGATCAATCTGAATAATTTTGAAGCTAACTACCAATAGCACTATCAATAGTGTGGAACGTAACTAGGCTGCTGGTCTACTAGACCTCCTACACAAAGAGCTACTTCCTAAAGCCACACATGGTACACACACGTTTTTGTTGCCGTGAAAAACTACGGTTTATTCACCGTGTCGTCAGTGTTGTATAGATTACTATGGAAGGTTGTACTCACGATGACATATCAAGCTATACATTTCCAGCATAAGCTGACTTCTCATTGTACAAAAAGCCTATACAGGTCAGATAAAACTGAAAATATGTAAGGCCCCATTAAAATAGATGACAAACTTTTAGAAATCATTCAGACCACCAAAATAAGTACGATGGTAATAGTACATTATAAGTGCGGTAAGTTGAAAATTACAGCCGAGGCGATATTGCTTGCCCGAGCCGTAGGCGAGGGCTAAAAGAAAGCAGAGGCTGTAATTTTCAAAGCGCACGTATGTCATACGACGTTTTATAACATATTTGCGAGGAAATAAATAAAACTCGGACTGAATTTGCATATTTGCTTGTTTTCCATATGATGAAATTTTGATACGCTTGTAAGTCTCTATCGGTCGATTTCTCAGGCAAGAGGCTTAGAGTAGCCTTTTTCGCTGCCTCTGAGACTTCTGGCAGTGTGGAATTAATAAATTCATCATTACTTGACGACATTTTCAAATAAAAAAAAGTACAACGAAAAGAAAAAGCGCGCGGAATAATTTTTACTTCTTAACAAATAAGTGATGCACGCGCGTTCGCGCTTTTTTTTCAGGCATAGGCACAGAACAGCCAGTATTATTAATAAAGTAAATAGATATTTTTATTTTTGTTACAGATATTAATGGTTGTAATTTAGTGTCAAAATTAATTAAATTAAAGAATTAAATGTTTATTTATTATATTTTATCTCCCAAAGTTAATTTTATTCATAAAATGTTGACTACTTTTCTGAAATAAAAACTATTTGCTAAGATTTAAAAAAGTACCGTTCGTTTTGACGGAGCATCTTGATAAACCGTGCGATTTACTTTACATTACCGCACAAGTGCGTAATGAGATACATTACGATATTGAAATTGGTGAAATAAGAGACCCTTTACGAGCAAATATGTTATAAAATATATAAGAAAAACGCATAGATACTTAGAAGAAAAATAATCAGCTAACGAAAATAAACTAATGTGCCTGTACGGTTCGTACACTTGTAGAGTTGTTAAGGTTGAGGTTAGAGCGCGTAGAGAAAAGATCACTTAGTTCCCGATAGATTTATTCTTGTTTACAGGTAAAATTGTTGACGATTCCTTTCTCTAATGTTAGTCACCGCGTAGCAGTAATCGCACTCATTGATTTATTGGAAGGCATAATATACCACTAAAATGACTCACGTATGGTGCGAGGCACCGCGTCAGCAAAACATGTACAGTCTAAGACTGTACAGTGCCGGCAATTTATTATTTTAGGTCAAAATAAAATCATTTTAATCAGTGTTTATTTTTTGCTTGGATATCTTTAGTTGGACGTACTGAGCGCTGTGTTAAAATTTGTCCATCTATTTTAATGGGACTCTGTATAGCTTAATACGAGTATGTCATCATATACACATATACATGGACACGTTTTTTCTACGGCACAGTTTATTCGCCGTGTGTAGGCACGGTCGTCAGTGTTGTATGGATCACTATGGAAGCTTGGCGCGGTTACCTTAATGGAATCGTGCCGTATACGAATGTGTAATTATGGAGGTAGTTTCTTTTTCACGGTAATCAACAGCATCAAAACAACGTTTGTAAATTTGTTTGTCCTAAATAACTATTAAACACGCATCATCCATCAAAAAATCTATTTACAAAGTTAATAACATAATCATAGTGGCCCTAACATGAAGAGTGAAAAGATCAATTTGTCCAATTAACCAAATTATAATTAACTTGCGTTCAATCAAATTTATGACTCAATTTTTTTAAATGGTGAACCTGTCTGTATTTATAAATGCAATCGACATTGTAAGAAGATACATAGACATTTTTTAAGGGGATTACAGGACCTAAACGCAAAAAGACGCAAGTTTTAGAAACAATAAAAGTGATCGACTACAGTAAACAAAATCAGAAAAATATATGATATTTTTCAGATATATATGCAAGGTAGATAGTGTGTTGAAAACATAATATAACTAATTTGATACGATAGAAAAAAATCATGAAGTTACCTCTAAAAAATTTATTTTTACAATAAAAACCATACCAATATAAGTATATACAATCATTATGATTTTTTGTCAGATTATTCTACAAGCAACATATTAAATAACTAGTGTTTTAATTATTTAGTCCGAACAATAGATTTTTTTTTAAAGATAATTGCTTCATATTTTGCAATAAATTACCAGCGCTGTGACATCGCGCTTCTCTTTCTTTTCTGTGCAGTCCGACAAAGACCGCACTTTAGGTCATGTAGTCGCCAAAATAATATTTACAAAACCTAATATATTTATAAAAAATTTAAAATCAAAAGTAATGATGTAACTAATATTTTTGTAAAATATAATTTAAAAAGTGTCCATGGAGTTTCTTGCCCGTTCTTCTCCATAGGTACCTACGCTTTGGAATGGGCAACTAGCTTCATATTTTCTGACTGACCGACTTCTTGACCATTCAGAAGTGCCTGTAAATGGTTTAATTGAAATAAATGGTTTGAGTTTTGAGTTTGAGTTTATCAAGTACCTAATCTGATCTGACTGATCAACAAATCACTGTAAGGAAAGAAAATAGATAACACAAAACAACCATAACACTAGTTTACATGAATTTTGTTCATGAAATGGAATACATACGGTTAAGTTACTTTAGGTATCTACATCTCGGAAAAAATATTTAAAAAAATCCAGCACGTCAGTTTTTTGTAATATTTATTAACAAGATTTTTACAAATTACTACATGTACATAAGCAACAGAAAGTTAAAAATGGGTAATTTTTGTTCTTTTTTATAAATATTTTTATCTGTATCTCTTACAACAGACCAACAATAGTCACCTAGCATATTTTGGTCCCAAAAACCTTGATAATTTTGCTCAAATGATTTTAAATCTTGGTGAAATCGCTCACCGTGTTCATCACTCACACTACCAAGATTTTCTGGACGAAAATCTAAATGGGAATGTAAAAAATAAATTTTTAGTGATATATTTCCACCCATACGCTCATAATTTTGCAATAGATTTTCAACAATCTCTTTGTAATTATCACTTTTTTTATTGCCTAAAAAAATTTTAACGACACTTTTGAAAGAGTTCCAGGCTGCTTTTTCTACCTCGGTTAAAAGGCTCTCGAATTTTGTATCGTCCAATATTCTCCTGATTTGAGGACCCACAAATATTCCTTCCTTTAATTTTGCCGCAGAAAGATTCGAATGTTTGCATATTTTATACTATCTTTATTTTTTGAGTTAAAACCAAAAGACAAAAGTAACAGTCAGTTACCTACGTGGTTAGTTGGCTTTCTCCATATCATTGGTTTACCAAATTTCAGTGATCTATTTTTACCTGAATACCAGGAGCTAAGGACCAATCTGCAATTAGTGCAAATCACATGAGGAACCCAATTTTTATCTTGATTTGACACCGAAAATCCAAAATGATCTAAATAGGCTTCTTGCAATGGTTTTGTTACAGGGAAACCACGATTTAACTGAACAACTTTACCACAAACATAACAAAATCGATTTGGATGTAGTTTGCACACTCTAGATGACATTTCGATATAAAAATAAGATTTTTCAGTCACT
This sequence comes from Luperina nickerlii, assembly GCA_963855955.1. Lineage (NCBI taxonomy): Eukaryota > Metazoa > Arthropoda > Insecta > Lepidoptera > Noctuidae > Luperina > Luperina nickerlii. Next base: position 2,433,823 of record OY979682.1, on the reverse strand, counting down.
CAGTTGTTTACAAAATCAAACGATAAACGTATTTAAACGATTGCGGGTAGATAAAAACAAAGACCTCTATATCTCAGAATTGTGACGTGCTACGAAAAATAAAAAAAATATATTTTTAATTACCGTCCATAGCCTGCATAAATAATATATGTTTCATTTAATGAACAAAAAAAATATTTTTTTTGTAAACTAGTGATCAATCTGCCTAGATTTTTCCCATGTCGGCTCACCATCTAATCAGATGCAGCTAAACACCACCAAACTATACCGACATGATGTCACTGATAAATCAAAACCCAAGTTACAGTTATTTTCATTTCCAAACGCGTCGTGGTGGCATTTCAAAAAACCCTTCTTGAAGACGGTTGGGAATTCGGAGAAAGTGAACCTACGTTTAAAAGTGTAATTCTTTTTCCCTACAGGAACATTGTGCTCCCCCCTCCCCCCCTCCCTCCCACTCCGGCGCACCTCCTAGACATCAGGACTTTTAGTAAGTTCACTCCCTAAGCACCTTGAACAAGCTTTGAAGAAATCGCTCACTTCCCTGCTCACGCACTCTACAACCCTTATGGGCCAATCGTTGACTGAACTATTAATCAGAGTGGTACCGCGACAGCTTTTTGAACGTAATTAGTCGATTCTAAAACCCCTATTATACTACACGATATTTAGATTATTATCGCGTAATGTAATAAGGATTTTATGTACTTGTGAGGGTATCGGTACCAAGACATGTATGTAGGAAAGAACTGCAACTTGTATATAAGTGGATCTATCAAACACGATCTATATTTTGTAAGCAATAAATAAAGGGAAAATAGAAAATATATAATTTAATTCTGAGCACAGAAAAATAATCGCGTTCTTGATGAAATGTAGTCAATTTGACTTCTAATGTGTATAAAAACAATTTCTAAAAGAAAACACAATGTTTTTTAGGTTCAAAACAAACTTGCAATATTTTTAAGTGTGGCTCACACATAAATACAGACGCAGCTAATCATCCACATCTGCAAAAACCAACACTAACCCCATTTTTCTAATCAAACATCAATTAAAAGTTCCATAGCTCCATTAAAAAGAAATTAACAATTTTAACGATCAGCCTCACCTACCTACTTCCTTTATACAAATGTTAAATAAGAAATGGCCGCTCAGACGCTCAGGGCACCCACGCGTATATAATCATCTAGCAATTAGCTCGAGCTAAATGTTCAGTAAATATTAAAGAGAGATCGTTTTGAGAACGACTTCTGTTTAATTTAGGGTAGTTCTAACATGTTGCAAAAAAGTTGTTTTTAGCATAAGGGCTCCTTCAAACAGGAGCAATTCGCGTCGCACGTCGCGCCTGTTTGCAGGAACCTTAATCAGTATGTAATGTTCCCTCTGCTGAGAGACAGACATCCTCTCTGTGAGAGGGCCGTAATCCAACACGCGCGCCCAGAGTGAATTGAAGGACGTCACATGTCTTCGAGTTTTTGGTTCTCTTCACAATTTTGAGAGCAGTGGTGATGAAAAATTTTACACAAAGTAAATTGCCTTCTTGGGTTTGAACCTACGATCTACAACTAGTCACGCACCACTGCTGCTTAATTTTCATTAGTTGTAGCGAAATCAAAAACCTATTTTTTAACAAAGTGAGAATGAAATCGGCATGTCATTGTATTTTCAAGACATACTACAGAAATGACTGCCTCGTTGACTACTGGCCGCAGGTGCTACTGCTGACTCATGGTCCTGATTCGATTCCCGGAGAACAATTCTTGAATTTACCTCCCCGAAACTTGCAAAAATTCTTTACTACAAATATACAGAATATGTAGACTGATTTTCAGTTAAACTGTAATACGTCTAATACACCAGATGTATTACAGTTTAACTGAAAATCATTATAAGTTTAGAATTTAAGCTAATATGTATTGTGTTTATCACGTTAAGCCGTTGGTCCCGGCTGTCATTCGTGGATCTTTGACATTCGTTACGGTTAGTCAGAAGCCTGAAAATCTGACAACCAGTCTTAACAAAAGGGGTATCGTATTACCCAGTGACTGGGTTGTGGAGGTCAGTTAGGCAGTGTAAAATACTAGTACTCAGCTGCATCTGGTTAGACTGGAAGCCGACCGCAACATAGTTGGGAAAAGGCAGATGATGATGATGTAGGTATTGTGTTTCAGTCATCACCAGAATATGTAACAGGAAAATTAAACAAATTACCATCTTCTGACTCAACGAACAGATATAAAATAAAAAACACACATAAATTTTAGTGACTATATCGAGAAAGTTGCTCCACATACGATTCACTTCATATCCTCTATAACTTCCCATATTTTTCTTTCCTTAATGTTTCTATAATAAGTTAATAATAAAAAGAATACATGCACTGTGTTTTTCAACTGCCCCATTGGTCTCGTGGTCGCAAGCGCGACTGCTGAGCGTGGGGTCCAGGGTTTGATTTCCGGGTCGGGTAGTGTTATTGAGTTTTTCCATCAGGAATTTCTTAGTAACAGCTCGGAATTTGGAAGTCGGCGGTGTGATACCCCCTGTGCCTCGGAAAGTACGTTAAGCCGTTCGTGTTGCGCCTGACCTCTCTCCCGCCGTGTCGGATTGCCATCCCATCGGACTATGAGAGTGAGGGAACAGAGAGTGCGCCTGTGTCTGCGCGCACACTTGTGCACTTTAACATCTCCCGCGCCGAAGACTAGTCTCTGTTGTCATTGACCGCCGTGACCGAAATACGGTCTGCAGGACTCTATTTATTGTTTTTCATATAAATGCACTAACTAAAATCCGTTTTATTTAAGTCCACTCAACTACATGTCATTCTTTCCGTATCGGTCATAATAGATTTGTAATTTAGTTTGATCCAGAGATGAAATTATTATAAATATGATGATTCGATCTGCCTTTTATCGGAGGCTTAGCTTTATATAAAATACATGTAGTTATGGGATTTTTCGTTAATTTAATTATATTAAGTATAGTAATTAATTACTCATCATCTGCCTAGTCCTTTTCCAACTATGTTAGGGTCGGCTTCCAGTCTAATAATAATTAGTATTGTCTAATATAGTAAGTAAATACTAAGATAATAAATAATCTTCATTGCAATAATTGTACATTATAACACACTATAATGTAGTTTAAATAAATAAATTTGTGCAATTGTTTTGTGAAATGAATGTCACTTGAATAAAACTTATTCGAAAAACAAGATGGCGGCGTTACTTGCAGTTTTGCATTTTTTTTTCCCATCGGCAAAAGTGACAAACTTCCATACAAACTTTCATCCCATAAGAAACTCCTTTAGAGAAATTATTTACATACTCTTGCGCCATCCCATATTCCTGACTTGGCATGCTGTGCTGGCGCTGCTGCTGCGGCTGCGGAAATCCTCAAACGGCGAAAATATAATAACCTTATCAGAAATTATATTTTCGAGCCGTTTGGGGTTGAAACCCTCGGGCCGTGGGGCCGAGTGCTCATGGTCTTTTTAACGAAATTTCGAAACATCTAGTTGACACTTCCCGTGACCCAAGGACTGGCTTTTACCATGGCCAAAGGCTAAGCGTTGCCATACAGCGTGGTAATGCCGCCAGTCTCTTGAGTACCTACATTACCAGCCGACAGCGATGCGGATGAATTTTTCGGCGCTATAATTTAGTTTGTGTTACAGTTTTAATTAAGTTAGCATTTAATTTTGTTATTTTTATTAATTAATTAGGTATCAGTTGTTATTTGCTTACTTATTATTTAAATTTACAGAAACAACTTATTTTACATAATGAAGGAATGATTTTCCAGAAATGTTCGTTACAAAAAGAACTCTTGTGCAAAATTTCATTCATCTAGACCCAGCGGTTTTGGCTGCCAGTGAGAAAATTTCAGATTTTTATTAAGTAGATCAAAAAAACTATAGATAACCCCATCTGTGCCATCAAACAACTCCATTCTATTTAATTCCACTGCTTAATCTAATGTCCAAACCCAGTCATGCTAATCAAACCGAAGAAATCTCTCTGTATCAGTGGACAATTTAATGTACTTTTTATAATGGCGTTAAATGAGTAAATTACGCTAGAATGATTTTGAAAGGGGTTAAGTAATTGAAAGTGACGTGAGTCAATTCATAGGCACGCAGAAAGCAATGCACTAAAATACGAGTAAGTCATACTTTTTAAATAAAGTGAAAATCTTAGATGACGTTATAAAATAAAAAGAAAGAAAATACGTTTATTTGCGGTAAACATGACGCATCAAAAAAAAAACACGAACAAAAAAAACAAAATAATAATTTGGGAGAAAACAATAATGACCAATCAATTATTGATCTTTGTGATGTAGATCTATATCATCATTCATCATCATTTCAGTCGAAAGACGTTCACTGCTGGACATAGGCCTCCCCCAAGCACCTCCGCTTCGACATGTTTTGTGCTTCTCACATCCAACGGGTTCCTGCGGCCTTCACAAGGTCGTCGGGCCGCCTTTTGGGAGGCCTTCCAACGCTACGTCTTCCGGTACGCAGTCGTTACTCCAGAACCTTTCGGCCCCATCGGCCATCTGTACTGCGAGCAATGTGCCCTGCCCACTGCCACTTAACCTATGTGACTTTGTTAACAATTGAATTGCAGTGTATAAAACTTAAGATATATTGTGCATATTTGTGCGAAGATAAATCCTACACTATTTACTTAAACAGGATGAAAGACATCGACGCGAAAACTGTAAATTGATTCAGTACATGGTACTTAAGAATTTGTTAGTCGGTTATCAAAAAAAAATGTTGTTTCAGAGGAAAGTGCAATTACCTACGCGATCAAAATGTATGGGACAGTTTTTTTTTTATAACCGATCTTTTTAATGCATTGAGAAAATTCATCGGTTTTTGGTAATCGACGAACAATTTCTACGCTGTCTTGAATCATGTGTTGAATTTATGGTATCAGTTTGCGCGTCGATTTCCCTACACCCTGTATATACCCTTGTTGCGTTAATACCTTTTTAGTTACTCCAGAATCTTTCCGCCCCATCGGCCATCTGTTCTGCGAGCAATGTGCCCGGCCCACTGCCACTTAAATTTAGCAATTCTTCGGGCTATGTCGGTTACCTTGGTTCTCCGGCGGATCTCCTCTCATTCCTGATTCGATCACGCAGGGAAACTCCAAACATAGCCCTCTCTATTGGCCTTTGGGTGACTTTTAGCCTTCCTATAAGGCCCATTGATTGTGAGCGACCGCGTTTCAGTGCCATAAGTCATCCCTGGCAACATGCACTGTCTGCACACACACTGCACAAGTTGTTTACTAAAAGCTGAATCGGGACAAAAATAAACATTCATACCTCTCATAGACGCTTCATCCAAATATCAATTAAGAATGTAATTAGTAACCAACGATACGCCTCCATCAACACTGCACCCACAAGAGGCACACTCTCTACCTACCACTTTCATTCTCTTCATGCACAATGAATTAAAGCAAACGTAACTATAATAAATATTTATCAGCAGCAATGACTACCTACAAATTGACACTCATAAATCATGATTAAAACCAACACCATATTCGACCTTAAAACTGAAGAGGCAAGGTAGAAAGTCGTATGCAAAGTTATGAGTATTTAGGTACTCTGGTAAATCACGAAGACTGGGCTTCGCAACTTTTACTTGACGAAAACTTTCGAGTTATTGCCTATGAGCTGTGTTAGAAAATTGTTGAACAAAAGAGTAAGTAGTAATATAAAGTAATATAAAATAACAACCTAATCAGTTTTAAAATGTAATGGGTAGTAAAATTATGACTGATTTAGAATGAATGAATTCTTGTTTTGTTTGTTTTTCATATAACTTGTATTGTCACTGCTAGGCAAAGTTCTCCCCCATATTTGTCCACTTTTCTTTGAATAAGTATGATTTTATTTCATGAAAATAAATCAGGCGAATTTCTTTTTCCTGATCTTCTTCATCATATCAAAACGTCCACCGTTGGTCACATCCCTTCAAGAATCGCCACACTCATCAGCCATCAATTCACATACGAGTACGTATTCCATTAAGGAAAGTCCATTAGGGGCCGTCCATTAATCACGTGATGTTTTTTTTGGTATTTTTAACCCCCCCCTCCCCCTTGGTGATATATGGTGAGGTTTAAGACTTACCCCCCGCCTCATATCACGTGTATCTTTAGTACCTAAAAAGAATCGGACCTTTTTTTTATGTTTATAAAATACAGGTATAATCATCTAATTTTATTAGAAAGTTTGCAGGATGTTTTTAAAAAAATAAATACACGTGATATATTACTACACCCCCCCTCCCCCCTTGTGATATTTCGTTATTTTTTATGGACCCCTCCCCCCCTTTCGAGCCTCACGTGATTAAATGGACAGCCCCTTATGTTATGGTATGTCTTTTTCTATTTGATAAATACTTTTAAATTAATTGAAATGAATATTTAAATTTTAATAAATCTTTTAATATAATTAATTCTATTTAATACACTTCCTTCGATATTTACAGGAAATAATTAATTTAATATAAATAAATAGGTAAACTCACCATAATAAAGTCCAAAAGAATCACCTCAAAAATCCAAATTGATTATAACAAATTCAAAACTTTTAACAAAATAATTTGAGAACACTACACTTCACAGATTATAAAAGTTTAATTTTCGCGCGCAAGAACCTTAGACGTTTTTTTTTTCGATGTGTGGAAGCGCGCCTGCGTGCGGCGTTCGTGCCGGCCAGTGGTCAACTGCCTTCGAGTTCGTTAATCGTTTGCGTTTCGACATATGCACATCCACGATTCGCATCTCAAAACAAGTGAAATTTGCTGTTTAATCAATTTTGTTTTATATATATTTTCAGGCATGCAGCGTCTTGTTTAGCAAGGATTTTGTGGGGAAGTTAGGAACTTGTAAACTTTTTATTTGGCCGCGAAAATGGGGCCAGTATGTTGCCGGAAAAGTATTGGAATTAAAAACGCATTATCAATTTCTTGTATTTTTTTTTCAAGTTCACGTCTTTCCTAAAATACAAACATTATAAATATCTCCAATTAATACCAGCTAACAAACTGAACCGGTGCCATACCTAAAACTTTCACTCGGCTATTTTGTCAATATTATTCATAATTATCGGCCACAAAAAAAAAACTTTCATCGATAAGGTCTACTGACGTAATATCACATCAGTAATAGAGAGAAAACTTCTACTAACTTTACTTATGACATTAAACCAAGCAGCCTTGATTACTAACTCGATAAATTAATCGATATGACAACAAAGTTATCGATATGCTTCGAACATAATCGAGAAAGCCGAGTCGTACTCCTGGGACCATGAAAGTGTCTGTGAGGGGCTTGAGTGAAGATAAACATAAGGTATGTATAGAATCTGTATTACTCAGTATGCTTATGTTATGGTGGTCGGGAAAACGGTGCGAGTTGCTTTTGGTCACAGACAAGCTGTAATCGGATAAGTAGCGAAGTAAGAGATTTTCAATGAAATCTTCAAACGGCTAGTTGACACATCCCGTGACCCAAGGGCTTCCTTTTACCTTGGTCAGGTGATAAGTATAGAACGTAGCAATGCCGACAGTCTCTTGCGTAGGTATGTACAGACGCCAGCACATCAAGCTACTACAATCTGTCAAATTTCTTTAATAGATTTTCAGCTTTATCACTAAACCATAAGGTTCAATGTTGATTGAGAAAATTTGACAGTTTCGGGTAGCTTGGTGTGCTACGGAGGAATATTTCGACGCCATATTTTAGTTTGTTAATAAATTATATTTTTAGTAACTAACAGTATTAAAATAATAATAATAATATGATTATTATTATTATTTGATTATTTCTCCTCCTTTTTATTTACTTGTAGTAAATAAAAAGGAGGAGAAATAATCAAAGGGCATCAAAAAATTCATCCGCATCGCTGTCAACAGGAAACATGCCCAAAAGACTGGCAGCATTGACACGTTGTATGGCAATGCTGATTCTTTGGCCCAAAAATAAGCCAGCCCTCTGGTCACATGAAGAGTCGACCAAACGCTTGGCGATGTCTCGAAATACTAAGTGGGCACTCGGGCCCCATGGCCCTAGAGTTTCAACCCCAAACGGTTCAAACATATAAGATCCAAAGAGATTTGAGTAATTACGCCGTTTGAGGTTTTCCGCACCTGCAGCAGCCGCCCCAGCACAGCTCGACGTGCTTGGAAGATGGGATGGCGCAAGGGTGTCGACTCACGTTGCATCCCACACCAAAGGCCTACCAACCTTCCAAGGCATTATAGTCATTCCGTCTGGTCTCTTCCCATTGTCGCGTGCCAAGCCGTTGGGTTCTAAAACAGCTGGCACCCTGGCGGTGACAAGAGTACGACGGATGATGTCATTGATGCTGGCATGCCGTGCTATCCGGCCTGCGCTTTTACTGCAGGATAAGCCATGGTGCCCGAGGCAGTCGACACCTTCACCGCATTGACAGCGATGTGGAGCCACGCAAGGGGCGCCCAGACGCAGACAAGTAGTGAGCCGGAAGGTGGAGTCACCCAGCAAAGTGCCTATGTTGGGTGACGGTAGCGCCTGAAGCCAGAGGCCCGACTCCCACTCACCCACAGCCAATAGACGGGTACGCTCAGCAGTATTGATGGACGTATTAATAAGATTATTCCGTACCAACCTGCAGCGCGGCTCACCCCACTGCCTCTGGGAAGATGGGTTCTCGGGCCGACCTGTATCCGGGCAAGCCATTTTCCAGGCGTTCACCGCGTCGGCCAAGCACGGCACTTTAGAATCAACCAGGGAGGGGGCTAAAATCTTCCTGGTCAACTTTTCGATGCTGTGGACAGAGGACAGGAACGCCGGTAAGCTAATATTGGTAATTTTGCGGACGCCGAGGCCACCAAAACGGATGGTTAGTGTGGCTTGCAACCATGCTCGGTCGTCCAAGACCACATTTAGAATGGATGTTAGTGTGCTGCAAATAATTTGGTCAATTTTGTCCAAGAAATGTGGCTGCTTCCATAAAGGGGAAGAGCGTAGAAAATACCCCAAATGCCCATTGTATGTTTTGTATTCATAATCGTATTTTTTTGTTATGTATTTTCTGGTGTACAATAAAGTATATATAAATAAATAAAATACATAAAATGTGGGCCAAAACAACAGTATCTAATCAGGGTGAACGCCGAATGTAAATTAATTTTGGAGAGTCTGTCCGAAATGTCATTGAAATTTTTGATTTTTTCTTCTATTAAAGGAGAAAAACTATCTTCCAAAATTGGGGAACCTAGGAGGTGCAATGAGCTTTTTTCTAAAAATTTTATTTGTGCAGCTAATTTTTTTTTTTTTGCATTAAATTTCTCTAGGGTCAATTGTGTGTCGGTAATGTCAGAAAGGTAAATTTCGCATTTTGAGGGGTTAAGGTCCAAGCCAATAGATTTAAATTCCTGTTTGAGAAGTTGTAGGTCTTTCAAAACGGTGTCTACATCACCTCCTAGCTTTCCATCATCTAGATACCACACGTTGAATTTTGAATTTAGTTTCTGAATAATTGGGTGGATAGCTAAACTGAAAATGACAAGACCGAGAGGGTCACCTTGTTGGCATCCTACTGCAGATTCCAAAACATTGTCCCTATATTATAATAATTTGGAAGGGTGTCTGTAACACTGCCACAAGAAACCGGGTAGTTCCTTTTTGACTTCAGCCAACAAAGTGTCCCTATTTACAGAATTAAAGGCGTTCTTCACGTCAACCTTGAGAATGACCTCACCACATGATTAGGATATTATATTTGTATTTTAATAGTTTGTTAGTTTATTCAGTATTAGACGTTTGTCCATTTAATAAATAAACACTCCTCTAAGGATAGTACATACAACAAGATACACACATTAAGATATCTTTATTTCGAATTTTCGTGAATCGCAGTTTTTCTCGGCTATAGCTAACGTTGGCGTCAAAAGGCTAACGCCAGATGCACATATCGTCTAGAGACGCAGACTTGAGATGACGTCGCAGACTGACGGTCAGAAAGCGAGCCGCTATCACCGCAAGTATCCGTTGCGAGTACCCGCGCACCGTGTCAAGAACATACTGTAGATTATGTAGGCACAGATAGGACATCTTGCTCTAAAGACGGTAAGATACAGAGACGAAACTTGGCGAAAACTACGCCACGATCTGCTAAAATCAGTGCATATATTCATGACCCTGATCGGCCCAGACTCGTTTGCATAGAAAAATCTACGACATACTTTTTTGTATGTCGTAGATTTTTCTATGCAAACGAGTCCCCCTGCCCCCCAGTCCCCCTGCGAGTGTCCCTGCCATCCTGTACTATGCAAATGCATTGTTTCGTGTCCGCGTTTCACAGCAATTTTTTTTTAAGTGTAACTTCTTTACGCAAGCTTGACTTGGGGAGTAAGCTGGCGAACGCGTGACGTAGGCGTTACGAAAAGTGTGATCGGGCGAGGCGAACGGGAGTTGAGATATAAGCAAGAGATAGATATAAGCAAGAGAAGAGAGTTGGATATAAGCAAGAGAAAGCAGTGCGCGCGCACATTTTCTTTCTCTCTTCCTCTCATAGCCAAATACGTTCCGTATATCTAAGCACAGTGCAGGCCTATTGTTTGTATCACAGAGTAGGACCAAGAGAGAGCAGTGCGCGCGCACATTTTCTTTCTCTCTTTCTTTTATAGCTAGTAAATGAAATATGTATATATCTCAGTCATTAGTTCGTTTACGAGTTTGCTAGCGTTACGCGAACGGTGATGCTTTGGTTATTTTTTTTTCGTAATTCAAATAATTGAAAAAAATTTACTCCAAAACGCGGAGGCGATAAAGATATATATGCAGACCTATATTGTATATACATACAGATGGAGCTAAAGAAGTTTCACTTCAGTCGTGTGGTCATAAACACATTCGCTTTTTTTTTAAATAACCTACGATTTTCAACGAGTTCAGAAACATGTGCTGAATTTATGTCTACAGTTTGTGCGTTTATGTCCCTGCCAGCGTGTATAGGCAAAAAGCTCCAACCACTTAACAAAAACACTGACCATCCGACTACCACATCTGTTTTCCATAATCTGTGCACACAAACACGCACAAGTACAGTTATTAATTACATATACCACCTATTTGCTTGCCGGTCGGCAAACAAGAGCGATCAGCTATCATAAGCTGAGACAGATGGCTACACGAGCTATAATGGATACTACGATTATTTTAATGCGTTTCTTGAAGTGATTTGGTAATGAAAATGATTGATTTTGCGTCATTAGCTTGATTGTTGGAAGCAATTGATTTAATTTAAGATTATTTTACACTGGTGCCGATTCCCTGGTTCACAAACTAAACTAAATTTAAGTTCAATGCATCTTTTTCTTTCTATTCCATTAAGAAAAGGACAGAAGATAAATTTTAGTTTAGAGTCATGTCAAATTAATCAGCGCTTGACACTACTCCATACAAGCTTAGACGTGATTAAAACTTGCCTCCTAAAGTTATGTCAATTTACTTCAGGCACTGGTTAATTTGACAGATCTAAACTAAAATTTATCTTATGTCCTTTTCTTAATGAAATGGAAAGAAATAGATGCACTGAACTCTAATTTAGTTTAGTTTGTGAACAACAGAATCGGCACCATTGACTACCCCGGCGGTCTCGTCTTCACAAGCGCGACTGCTGAGCGTGCGGTCCTCGGTTCGATTAGCAGGTCAGGCCAAGTGTCCATTGAGTGTTTGTTTCCATTAGACTATTCTCAGTTACAGCCCAAAGTTTGGAAGTTGGCGGTGTGACGCCCCCGTGCCTTGGAGAGCACGTTAGGCCGTTGGGTCCTTCGCCTGATCTCTCTCCGGTCGTATCGGATTGCCGTCTCATCGGACTATGAGAGTGAATGAAAAGAGAATGCACCTGTGTTTGCGCACACACTCTTACGCACTATAATATCTCACGCACCGAAGGCTAGTCTCCATTGTAATTGGCCGCCGTGGCCGAAATACGGTCTGGAGAACAATACTTACTTATATGTTATATTTTCTTTGATGAAAACATCGTGACGAAACCGGCATGTTTTAATACTTACCAAAAATTCGAAGACATGTGACATCTACCAGCCCGCACTGGGCACGCGTGGTGGATTGCGGTCCACTCCCTCTCACCAAAGGAGGCCTGTGTCCCAGCAGTGGAAACATTATAGGCTATTATGATTTATTTTCTTTGTAATCATGCTCCTAATTTGGTCTCATAATTGTGCTTATGTGTGGTGTGCTATTTCTATATGGCAATGTGTGTTCCTGGGCAAAAAATGAACCATTTCTACCCGTTGAAGATTCCGCGAAAATTGATGCAGGTTTTATCATGAATTAGGTGCGAATTTTATCTATTTTATACACTCTGCGCACGCCATCGCTTAATACGCATACGTGACTTCGAGCGTAGAATCCTGGGTTTTTTTTTTCAGGATGGGAAATCATCAAATGACTCCTCCCGCTCTGGGTGGAGCGGAAGGGAGTGTCAGACTCTTACTGACTAAAACCCACCCGTGTTCCTTCCTTAGCCCTTTATGTTCCGGGCCAGCGGTAACCCTTTCGGACAATCCCGGCGGCCTGGAATCCTGGGTTCTATGTCCCGATTGAAAAAGGTATCACCTATAATCTTAGTTTTGATAATTACCAAGGGGTATCGTATCACCCAGTTACTCGGTTGTGGAGGTCAGATAGGCAGTCGCACCATGTAAAATACTGGTTAGGCCATAGATATCCGTGGGTAAGGCCCTGTTTCAATTCGCAACAAAATGTTTTCTATAGCGACTAAATTGATTTTGAATCCACGTCGGCAGAGGTTTTATACCTCGGAGCAAAAATGTCGCCAGTAACATTACTTAGTAGTTAGTACTGTAAAGGTTGTCTGCAAAACTCGACCTTATATTGTGCAGGCTGGCTAAAAAATAACTCGGCGGGATAATAGGGAATATGCATGAATTTTTTTTCATGGCATTTATTAACAAAATATGAAAATACCGTAGTAGAGATGACAAAAAGTGAAATTAAAATTAAAATCGGCCAAGAAACACGGCCGATATGAGCATTTAAAACTATTGATTACACACCAATTAGACAGAGAGATCCGACATAGACTGTGACGTCACATGTCACTACGGCCATATAAACTCCGTGTTAAATTTCGTTTTGCGAGAAAGAGATAGAAACAAATCTTCGATGGCTCATATCTTTTTTAATTTCATAGTTATCCGAAAAACAGTTTTACTAAACTGTTTATTACATGAATGAGGATTAATTTTTTAAATAAAAAAAAATCATGCATATTCCCTATTGCATTCATAGTAGTTGTAATGACTTTCATTGCGTTATTTACGTTGTTGAGCAGACACATTTTAGAACATATGAAGCAATGGATTAGCAATATCCAGGTCAATTTCATTTATTAATAATTATGAAAATGACATGTCAATAAAATTTGTCATAAAATTTACAAAAATAGAGTGTGGATCACCAGTTTATTATAAGTACATTATAAAGATTAATTGAGAAAAATTACAATAACATTCCTACTAAGAGCTGATTTTTCAATCATTTGATAACTTTATTCAAGGAATACTTTTGAAATTTTTATAGTTATTTCATACAAAAACTGTCAAACGTCAATTTTATTCCTCGAATAAAAGTTATCTGGCGATTGAAAAATCAGCCCTTAATAGAATAATAACCATTCGTCAAAACAAAAAAGAAAAAAAAAAGCAGACAAATACCTAAATCATAATCACATCAATTACCTAAAACCATTCTTTTAGGTCATCTATTACCTGGTCGGTTAATCAGCCTTTAATTTTCGCTTTGAAAGCATTGTCAGACGTTGCGCTTACAACTTCATCAGAGTGCGATTCTGTAAGACCTCATTCCAAACTTCGCATCTGAATCCGCTGTGAGTTGCTTGATTGGCATTCTAAAAACTCGGTTGACAATTCGAATTTACACTAGCGCTACACTTGCGAGCGTGTGAGCGAGTTGAACTAAATTGAACGTGAGATTTTGACAAGTAAAGTATGAGATGACGTAAGAGTTTGTATTCTGTAAGGTAATTCCGTCGTCACTTCGATGCTCACTTCGCATTCGAACCCGAATCAAAGTGTCAAATAATAAGTATCTATTTTACGAGTGAAAATACAACAAATCCTATATAAATAGTGTTAAAATAATATTTTTATGTCAGTGTTAAAAATTAGTACAGTAACTAGGTACATAATTAGTGGTTAAAAACTACTTTTTGGGCGTTTGTATATAGTGAATACAGCGATAACGATAGCAAGAATGTTTTTGTTTAAATCTTTATTAGAAGAGGCTCATGCTTTGGATAAACTAGAAAAGCGTCGACAATCTAACCAAATTCGCAGTTCATTTTTATTAACCCGAGATGACGACTAGATAGATTGTCAAAGGAACTAATTGACCAATTTGGAATATGAGTTAGTGCCTCTGATAAAGCCCACAAAACGTCGAGGCAAAGGACTTTCAACTCGTGTAAAAGTAAGTGCTTCTTTTTACTAAGTATAAAGTTACTTTTGTAAGTATTTATACAGTTTATAGCTGATAGATTTGTAAACAAGCACACCACCATAATTTATTGCTTCTCATGTAAACACTTCATAGGAATATTCAATATTCTTCATATAATACAAGTAAGAGTGAACAGGCTTCTTCTGGGTAAGCTCACTCCATCGTAGACTTTGTCTGTGTCATCTCTGACCTAGATTAGAGTCAAGAGCAAACCCATTGCAAAAAAAAAAATCTCTTAGGTTGTTGCCCTGCTAGCTATGTTTTCATGTTAGTATAAGGACTCTATGTAATTATTTGATACTTATTAATTTTTTCAGGTGATTCAGGATATGCTCAGCGCGCCTACCTTGTGACGCCAATTAGTGGTGCTGAAGATAATTCCCCAGAAGCTTTCTACAATGACCGTCACTTAACTGCTCGCAATTCAGTCAAACCAAATCCAAACTAATCACCAATGTACTTTCAATAAAACCGCTCTAGTATCTGTTTAAAATAGTTTTATTTATTATATATTATATTAACTTACATGACTACACTCTATCTCTATTCTTAGCCGCTGCAAATGCTTGCAGCCCTTTCCCCACTACAGCTACAGCTTCAGCTAAAATCCTCTCTTTCCGCACTCCTCTCCAGAAAAGACTGCGGGATTTGTGCATAAAGTCATTGTATCTCCAGCTGCTGTTCTTCCACCCTCAGAAATCTGTACTAGTCGGGTGGAACTGCGGCATGAAGGAGGGGTGGGTGTGTGTGAAAGTGTTATCGGTGGAGGGGACAGGCTACGATGATTTGACTGATTAGATGATATGAGGATTTGGAGGAGTGTGTTCTTACTGGATATTCTGAAACAACAGAAACAATCCTAAAATGGAAACCCACTTACCTATATTATAATTAAATACATATTGATAATTCCAAGGAAAGTTGCTAAAGTGAAAGTAGATGTTATTAAATAATAATCAACAAAAATAAGAAACTAAAGTAGCTAAGTTGCTATCTCCCAAAACTATAGCTCACAGTCACTCAGACACATACCTGCAAAATGCTTGGGCTTGTTCCAACAGTTGCGCTGGATGAGGAAGCAAACAGTGTTCTTGAAATTGCAGGATCAGGTAGTCTGTAATTGTGTTCTTGACTATCCTCAATCAGTTTGGAACCCTAAAAAGTAAATTGCATAAAATGTTACTCCATATACTACACTAATGTTACTCGTATTTTCTTTCTTTCTTTTCTATATCTTCCTTATGGAATAAAATTAGACAAAAATATTTAGACTGAAAATAGTACCCTGAAACTAAATTAGTATTTGAATTATATTAGTAATTAATTTTAATATAGATAGGTACTACATTTAGATCTAATAGAATCTAGACACATCAGATTTATAATAGTGGGTATGTACCTAGTAGTTAGTAGAATAATATTAACTTACATAAATCACAATAACTGGTGGTTCCTCTGTAGGTGCCTGACTCTTGTTGTGTACATGAATCTATAACGGATAAATGCTAGATAAGAGTACCTATATCATTAATTAATCACATACAATTATGAATTAAATTTAAATATCATACATAGTCAGTATCAGCATCTTGTATTGGTTGTGCTTCATGTGATGGAGATAGAGTATCATTTTCCTGAAACAGGTAATAATAAAATTTGCCAAATAATTCAAATAAAAATACACTTTACATTATTATATGTATTTTAAACAGATAGATTTCCCAATTCTTGGACAATACCAGCCAGACAGGATTGATGCAAAAAAGCTAGTACCTATTTTAGCATTTCTAGATTTCTTACCGGAAACCACCTAACAAGACCACCAGTCAGACCAATACTACAACCAGACATTATAATTAAAGAAATTATAAAAAAATGCTGTTATGCACAATGTATTTTTCAAACTACCTATATTTAAGAAACTCCATTTTCTTATTATTAATAGTCATTGATTGAGTAAAATTAATAATAAGATAATGAAACCAACGAACACACTTAACAACTTAACTGTCCATAAAGTAGACACAATAGTTAAACAATCAGCATGAATCATATATGACTCATGGGACAGGGAAACTGTTAAGAGTAGACCAAGATTCGTCTTCGTCGCACATTTTTAGTGGTTTGCTTTGAGGAATGTTAAGTGGTTCTGACAAGTAGTAAAAAAAGTGACGCTCACCTTGGTCGACTGTTTGAAATTTTTGATACTATTTAGGTGCACGGCTAGTTCCTCCCACTGGCGTCGACTTCGCTCTCTGGCATTTTGAGTTCTCAAGAAACCCTTCGCCATGCTGAGTTTCTTTTCCATAAACACTACCAGAGTTTCAACCTGAGCCGACGATGGATGAGAGGAACGTGGCTCATTTGGACTGGAACATTATTGTTGGATTATAAAACAAAATAAATACTATTTTAATTAATATCATTTTTAAACTTTACAACCACAAATATAAACTTACTTCATGATTATTTCACTATTGTTTTCGGCACTGAACGATCAAATCAAACACAAAAACAAAACAAAGCAGCGCACACGCACTACCAAAATATTGTCCCGGTTGACATTTTTTTTTTTTTTCGAAAGGGATGCATAGATTATATTCATGGCACAAATTCAGAGTTTTCTGTTTTTTTGCATATTAGCTGCCTCAAATAAGCAAAATAAAAAAATGAAATAATAAATTTTAATTTAAACATCATATTAGCTGAAATTCTGTCCCAAAAACTCAACAATTGTGTCAAAAAACTAGAATCGATAAAACTCGACTAACATTTTGTTGAGTGTGTCAGTCTCTAGTACAATATTGGTCGCTTCGGAGCTCACTTCACTTCGCAAGTGACTGGGTAATGCTTACAGAATGCAAAATCAAGGTCATTTTGAACCTTATGCGAAGTGATAGTGGCTAGCGAAGTGAGATGCGAGTTGTCTCTTGAATTTTACAGAATCGACGTGCTGGTGGCCGATTGTATACCGATGGACCCATGATACTTCCAGATTTAGCCAGGGTGTGTGTGTGAGGGATCCTTCAAAATGATTCAGATTATGATTGAAAATGTGTTACACATTGCAGTTCGAACATTCAAGCGAATTTAGAATGAATTTCCAATTACTTCTATTAAGTAAATATCCAGCACTTGTTCTAGCGATACGCCGATATTTAAAATTGTTCTTATCACCATCCCTCTTTTTATTACGAAAAAACAGTGATAGAATAAGCGCGTTAACATTAACACATTCGCTTGGAATAAACATAATGGTTATAACATTTAATAGCCCCCACAGTACCGTAGTCCTCATGAGATTGTATGATAAGCTTGCTTGATATGTAGTTGTGGACTTCATTTTCAGTATGCAGCCTGCTGGGACATCGTGAGATATCTAACGACCGGTTGGGTGACATACTATGTAGTTATTTACACTGCTGCAACTACTCCAGTACAGCGACTTTCCAACTTTTTCAAAGCAATTTTTTTCAGTAATCAATACCTATGTAATCAATTATGTAATATCGCTTTGTAGTGAATTGACCAGTGATAAATTAAACTTTATAAAACTTAGCAATCAATGGGAAATTGCTACTGAAGGCTGCGGGTGTCGACCACAGGACGAGCTGCTTCTCACACGGACAACTGTACGTCGCTGCTCCCGCGTCACCAGTCCCGACTCTCTTCATATTTTGGCTGCTGAGACCAAAACTTATAGTAATAAACAGGAAAGTTTTATAAAAATGTGACTGTTATTTTAGTAAATTGATCTTTTACGACTTCCACGCGAACGAAAACGCGGACAGAAACTGTCATAAACCTGTTACATTAACCACATATCTTCGACAAACATAACCGCGTTAATTGCCAGTTAACACTCGAACATGTGCCAAAAGTCAAATATTTAGGTGAAACGAGCCATGGAAAGTAGGATGAAGACTGTGTGCATAATGATTACGATGTAAATGCTTTATAGTTCTTGCCCTCTTACGGCAGCGGAAGGATTATGTACAGTTATGGATCTCCATGAGTAACTACTTATGTTTACTTTTCACTCGATTGCGCGGGGCGAAATGAGTGTGATGTAGCTGAAATATGTAGATATGATCAGCAAAAAAGGTTGATAGCAATCTTTTACTGTTACTGTATCATCCCACTACAGGACAAAGGCCTCTCCCCATGACTTCCAGCTCTTTCTATCCAGGGCTAAAGTAGACCTCTTGTCGTTTGTTTTGTCCAGGTCGTCCCGTCATCTTCTACGGGGTCTGCCGCGACGCCTTTTACCTGTGTCAGGGCTCCACGTGGTGGTTATTTTGGCCGCTTATTGAGCATACGGCAGACGTGGCCAGCCCAGTCCCACTTCAGCTTAGCGGTTTTTTGAGCAACGTCAGTAATCTGTGTTTTGGAGCGCAGTGTGGTGTTGTGAATATGGTCTGTCAATTTGACGCCTAGAATACTGCGCTCCATTGCACGTTGGCAAACCTTGAGTCTGGGATCCTTATGTCAGAATGGGAAGGATGCACATGTCCATAATTTTTCGCTTTAGTGTCAAAGGCAGATTCCCTTTCATAAGCTCTTTCATGGACCATTAGCTCTTCCAGAAATTTTCGGTTCGTCTTAAGACTTCCTTGTCTAGTCTGGACTGGAAAAAAAGGAACTGGCCCATGTATTCATGGACATATTGCATAGCAATCTTTTACATGAGTTTAATATCCAAATCTTGAAAATGCTACGACTACATTGCAGGCGAGCAGTGGTGGCCCAGTGGAACCGGCACCGATTTACGAGCAGCGCGTCGTTCCGTAAGTTCGAACCCAGACAGGCGCTTTACTTTGTGTAATTTAGTTCATCACCACTGCTCTCAAAACGGTGAAGGAAAACATCGTGAGGAAACCGGCATGTCCTAGAACAGAAAATTCGACGACATGTGACATCTAACAATCCGCACTGGGCCCGCGTGGTGGATTACGGCCCACTCCCTCTCACAGACAGAGAGGAGGCCTGTGGCCCCACAGTGGGAACCTTTATATGTATGGTCGGATGCCATTCGTGAATCGAAGCTGGGCCCACGAGTTCAAAACATCACTTTTTGCTCTAAGCAATAGCAGCAATCATCGATCATCACCTTAATGCCGCCATCTATGATCATATATCTACAACAGTTGATGAAGATCTTTTCGTAGAACTTTCTCTTTTCAGACTTCGAACAGTAGGCAACCAAGGACTCAGTTTGATGTATTTAGTGATTTTATGATAGATGGCGCTGCACGTAGGTGACGGACTTATAAAATAGACTATGTGTAAAAAACCGACAAGGACTGGGTATTTTTATTTAACATTACCAAAAGCTAATAAAAATTGTATTATTATTATTAAAAAATAAAAAAAATTAGCTATTTAAAATTCACGTTTTTAGTAAAGAACCGCTTGCCGTCGTTGAAGGCAACAAGAGCTGAGGAGGTTCAGGTCCTGGTGAAGACCAACTGTCCGAAAAGGACACGCGCGAGCGCCCCTTCAAATTTTGGAGGAAGCGCCTTAAATTCACACGCATCGAAGATTTGGGGTCGATGGGGCTCTCCTCTAGCGAGGAGGACCTGTCGTTCGCAGATACCGAGATTACCCTAATTTAATTCGACATTATCAAATTTTCAACAGAGGTCTTATGTATGACTCGTAGACATACACTAAACGACGGGCCTTCTAAAGTTCACCATTTAAAAATGGCTTTGTATTTTTTTCTGAAATTATCCACTTGATAACATCCTCACGGATCGGATAAGGTTTTTTCACATATTGTATAAATAGGCACCTACCTACCCAAAATAAAAATTATTAGCCTAAGAAACAAAATATATTCGCACTCTAATTGCGTAACATACTTTCAATCACAATCTGAATCATTTTGAAGGATATTGCAAATCTTCATATGTTACGAAACTGAGCATCAGTGAAGGATTTTTGAAAATTCATCCCCTAAAGGGGTTAAATAGGCGATGAAATTCGTAATTTTTACATCCCATCGGGTGTACGGCTTGTATATAAGGTATATTCAAATGTATGTTTCCAATTGTTGTTATTTCAAGTTAAACAAATATCAACTTTATTTTAGTTGCAATTAAGTTGATTTTAGAATGAGAAGCACTATTTAAAAAGTTATAAAAATGTTTGAAGTAGTAGCATAAACTGAACTTTATTATGTGGGCATTAAAGTTATTTTTCCAAATACTCATATTTGTTTACATGTTTAGCAAAAAAAATCGCGAACGGTGATTAGGTACCTACATTATGTATGTACTGCGCGCTTCCTTTACTTGTAAGTTTCGATGATGCAGGCGTCTATTAGTTCTGTTACTAGATTTTCGATATTATTAAAATACTAGCATAGTTGATAAATGGTTTGGCAGTGAAAACTGCTTCTGCACTTGATGCTGCTCTGCGCTGCGCCTCGCCATATGTGCATATACTGGGCTAACGAAAATGAAATACGATGTTTATATGTTACAGACTACATTTAATTGAATAACTATAATAATAATTGAATACATCGTTGTCTGTTCGTTGAAAAAATCACCATACAATATAAACATAATTATAGATTAATTTTACGTGTATCTACAAGAATATTGTACAATTTTCAATCGTTTTGCATTGAGTTTTTTTTTTTTTCATAAAATATTTTCATTAATTACATAGATAATAAAAGTACATGACCCCAGACTAAAAGCCTGATTCACACTAAGCCAGTAAATAAGCAAGTTACGATGCTAGCATCCTGTGTGTGGACGAGATATTTTTACATCGCTAACGAGTGTTCTGCCAATTCATACTGGCTTGCTTACTGGCCTCGTGTCTCAAGCCTAATTGCGCCAATGCCTTTAATAAGTCCCACGTGATAGGCAAGCCTATCTTACAAATAATTATAAAAAAAATAAACTAGGAATGATAATAAACTTTAATGGCACTCATAGCCTAAAATATTTGATGATGACATTTTATATAATTTTTCGCGAAAATGTTTTATTACTATTTACATTATTTTTTTAATATTATATTTTTTTATTTCTTACTTAATAATCAGTTAATAAATTGGATGACATTTTCGTGATTAAATGCTTGATAATTAGCGCCAATAGTTCGTATTAAACATTCGAAAGATGGCGCTAAAAACTACGCAAGTTTCTCAAGACACCTTGAAAATGATGTTCATTGACAGTTTTTTCTCTACCTTTAAGTAAATATTAAATAATATTCATTGTTATTTTTTTTTTATATATCAAATAATTGTTACAAACAAAATTTTGTGAAAATCACCAGTCATTTGATCACTTTAAAAAAACCTTCCAATTTTTATTTAAAGATTTTTTTTGTGCATGGCAACTGGTGTTTCCACACTACTTATTCTAGTCATACCAGCTTATAATATTTCCCTCATAATTGACTAATATTTTAGTTTTGTACACACGTTTTCTATCAAACTCTTGTTTAAAGGTAGGGGAGAGGGGGGTACAGTGGACCGTGGGGCACAGTGAATCCCTTTATATAACTCCCTGTCTATCGGTTACACACACACCGCAGACCGATGAAACACGCGCTTTAATAGTTCCCCCTCCCGACCGCCAGTGCCCTTGACGCTCTCGCTGTGGATGCACGTGTAGCCACCATTTCGCCGCCCGTAAGTACTAAATCTATTTTTTTACCGGTGTTCATCGAATATTCTACACTAAAAACTATTTGATATTGTGTTAATATGATTACATTTCCTAAATAATGATTTAATAAGCTCTCAAAATAAAGTGGTGCGCTTGTCGTTTAGGTTAAGTTAATCGTAAAAATATGTTTCATTTTCAAATATGGCGTGTCGGGGAACAGTGGACTTTTTCACTCTGGGGCACAGTGGACCGCGGCCCACTGTACCCCATACTGATATTACGTATAGCTAACTTAATTTGGTAATTGTTTTAGGCTAACAACATGGTCCGGAACCGCACAAGAAAAACTAATATTGGTCTCGTTACAGGTTACCAGATGTTCCAGACATAGCTTCGATACCCTTAGGAGATGTAAAAATGATTTTACCTTCGCCTACTTTTAGTGAAACTAAACGGCAACAACAGGTCTATAAATTTGATCTCGACTTTTCCCGCTTAAATGTGCGATAATTTTTTTTTAAGTTAGGTATCTAAGTTAATCAAAAGACTGATTATGTTGTAATAATTTTGATAAAAATTATTGATATAAACAAATTTCATCAAAAGACTGATTATGTTATAATAATTTTGATTAAAGTATTGATTAAACAAATTAATCTTTTATTTCATATCTATATTAAAACAGTTCACTGTGACCCATTCAAAAAAGCATGGTAATTCCATGTGTTGATTCACTGCACCCCATTACGATCCACAGTACCCCACATGAAGATCCAGTGTGACCCAGATGTGGGGTACAGTGGATCATTTCCCAAATTTAAAAAAAACTTCTAATACCAGAAATCTATTGATTTTTTTGCTAATGTTGAAATACATTTCGTTAGCCAACATCCTGCTCTATTAAATGAAGCAGTAATTTTTTTAATTTACTTTTTATTCACTGATTTGAACCGCTTACAAAAAAAAGTGATCCACTGTACCCCCCTCTCCCCTACATACATTCAATGCCTTTTCAGACATTTACAGTTACCGGACGAACGGTTATTGATCCAATATTTTAACCGGTAACCGTATAGTATGAAAAGTTTCACCGTTCATGTTTTTTGACATTTTCATAATTAAGACACTTTTAGGACAGATAACCTACAGTCATTTGCAGTGTTATTAGTCGGTTATTCATGCTTTTCCATACAATTTTTGCAAAAAAAATTACATTCAATTAAAACAATTGAGCTGAGCTAAATTTACTAAAAGATTTAAGACCCCTCTTACTATAAAAACGCAACGAAGTTATAACAAGTTAACGCCGTTAAAAAGTTACTTTATATGAACTTACTTTTTTACAAAACGTGGTTTAACGATAGCCGATTCAAGTGTCACTCACAAGTCAAGACTCAATCGTTAAACCCCGTTTAACGTATCCTTCTTTTTGAAAAAAGGTGATGGCTTCTGACAATTTATTTAAAATTACATTAAATATAGAATTGAATCGAGACTTGATAAAAAACAAACCAATGAAAATAAAACTGTGGAAACTTTATATAGATTATGACAAAAATACACGACAACTGACTTACTAATTCTTAGATCGGAATACACACTAACTTAACCATTTTCTCTGATATTAAGGCACAATTAAATAGGTATATAAATGACTATATAGTGCTTATATACTAGTTGCATATAATTATGTCAAGAACACGTTTATTAATAAACTTATCGTTCATTACTTGCTTGAAATTTGTGCATTACTCATAATAACCTCTACGAATACCGATATTACAGGATGAATTTTGGGCTGCTTATAATATTTTAATTTTCAAAGCAAACTCATTTGCCATCGACACGCTAGAAAAGAAGATGAAGAAGGAGAAGAGAGAAGATGAAGAAGATGAAGTAGAAGTTTGGGCAGATAGCTCAGCAGCTGTCGGTCTTACCGGTTGGTCTGTTATAGACAAAAGCTTGAGTCTTTATGTTTGAAGAAGAACTTGACTCTCCTATAGATGACTGGCTAGTGTGATCATCTATAGCATCATATACTAAGGACCCGGACGTTAGCAGGTAGAAGTCGACAACCAGTCCTTGTTTGTGTTAATGTCTTGGTAATAATCAAGAAGACGGGAGGAAAGATAAAATTCAACAACAAAAAAAACTAATATGATGAAAAAAAAACTAAGATGAGATTAGCCCACAAAAAAAACAGTAGCACTCCGGGAGTGCCGACAGAAGTGACAACAAAACACAAACAGAATACTTTGCCATCACTCACTGACATATCGGATATATATTAATAAAACCGAGTACATCCCGAGGACAGCCGAACACATCCGAAGCGGGTATTTTTTTAATCGTCTTATAAACAAAACACGCGCTGTGTCGCTTCGGTAACAGTGGCGCGAGTTCAATAGTTTTTTCCCATCTCAAAAAATGCCCAACGCGCCTAAAGAAGTTTTGACTTCAAAAAGATCTTGACTTTCAAGCTAGATAAAATAATGTCACTGTCACCATGAAAGAGGATAGTTTAGCATAACATTATACCATGATATTGTTTGTATTATATAGACTGCGGCAACGTGTTTTCTGTTTTTTTTAAATCTCCAAGCTTACCAAGCGTTTTGATATATGATAGAACTTGTGAGCCCTATAATTCCTCCATAAAGTTTAGAAGACCCAAATCTAATCAACTATACCGGTTTCGTAGCTTTTGATGACAAAATATTTCCATTGTCTTGCCCACACAATGTGGATTATCTCCACCAATGTCACGACTTTGTGACGATTTCTAAGTTTCAAGATAGCCCACGATAGTATGTAGACTATTTGTATGTGTAAAATATAGCTTAATTAAAAATATTTCAGTGTTAGGAAAGATTAACAGATTTTTTTGACAGATAACAAAAGCAATATGGCGGATGACGTAATGCACTATTATAACTTATAATGACGCCATCATAATTCGATTATTTTATTACGAAACGTGCTCTTGACTGCTAAACATATTTAAATGAATTAATGATATTAACAACATAACCTTTTTAATTTTACTTAAAACAATACAGTTCGGGCCTTTGCACGGCCTCGAACGGCGTAAAACTCATGCAATAATTGCTCAAATGATTTTTAAACATCCGTGGACATAAATCGATATTTAATTACTAGAAATAATTAAATTACAGTTTCTTAGGTACCCTGTTTAGCGTAGGTACGGATTTCTAAAGTAATTAATCGATGATCGGAAACAACCGAGAACATTCGTGACAAATCGATTAAATAAAACCTCGATTCGATTCTACGATCGCTGTGCCGCGTTCGCATTTTGTAATTGGGTTATCATATTTTACGGCTTAGTACACAATGTTTTTTTTACAAATGACACCTTTTATGTCCAAAGCTGATTTTGTATAGAGAACGACACTTTACAACAGTAGTTCACCAGCATTGTCACCTTTTACACCAATTCAGCAATGGATAATCAAGCGGTTACCTTATCATAGGCGTTCATGAGGATCAAACACACCTAACAGTATCCATTAGCAGTTAAAAAACTGATATTTTCACAAACGCTACGTTTAACTCCCGTTAACGTTACGTTATTTTATAGAAACGTGTGTTTAATCCATTGTCATTTGAGTGCACAAGTTATTTGGTTGTGTTCGTTTAGTTTCGTGATCGAGGTAAAATGTGTTGGCTCCGATGGTGCGCTGCTTTCGTCATCAGCCGATAGATGGCGCCCTTTCAGCTGTGGCGTTGTGTTATCTGAAACATAAATAAAGAAATTCAATCATCTCATTGTGTTATATGTAGCACTTACTGTTTTTGTGAAGGACTGAAATAAGAACAAATACTCTCTCGCTACGCTCTTTAAAACACAGCGGGGGGGTAATTGTGTAAGAGTACAGACGCCAGCACATCAAGCTACCCGAAACTGTCAAATTTTCGCAATCAACTTTGAACCTTATGCTTTAGCGATGAAGTTGAAAATCTATCAAAGAAATTTGACAGATTGTAGTAGCTTGATGTGCTGGCGTCTGTACCTAGCAATAGTTTTCATTTTGACAGCTCAACAACTTTCATTGCGTTATTTGAATTGTTGAGCAGACACATTTTTCTAAAATATGAAGCAATGGATTAGCAATATCCTTCAAAATGATTCAGATTGTGATTGATAGTGTGTTACACAATTAGGTTGCAGATTATGGGTTTAAAATGTACCATTGTGAAATTATCAGCCTTGAAGGGACCAGTGAGAAAAACATCATGATGAAATAAGATAATCGTCTTTTTCGCATCGATAGCACAACAGTTTATTGGTTGGCCCAAAACTTCAACGAAATAAACATGAACATGATAGTTTAATACAAATCTATCACACTAATATTATAAAGGCGAAAGCTTGTGAGTGCGTGCGTGTTTATATGTTTGTTACTTCTTCACGCTCAAACGGCTGGACCAATTTTGATAAAATTTTGTATGGAGGTAGCTGACACCCTGGATTAACATATAGGCTACTTTTTATCCCGATATTCTCACGGGATCGCAACTTACGCGGGTATAACCGCGGGCCGCAGCTAGTAAATAATAAAGCTGAAAAGTGTTTGTGTGAACGCGCTAATCTCTGGAACTTCTAGTTGGATTTAAAATCTTTTTGCATTTGATGGCCTAATTTGAGGAGGGCTATAGGTTACTTATCATCACGCTAGAACCCTTAGGAGCCAAGCAAAAATAAAAAAGTCAGTAAGAACGCTATGTGAAAACGAAGTAATAGCGCTGGCGATGCGATGCGATGCGACGCAGTGGGGCGGGGGAACAAGAAATTTCACGCGGACGAAGTCGCGGGCAGAAGCTAGTATTAAAATAAAAACAAATATTATTGCAAATAAGTAATTGTTCAATTTCTTAATTAGGTAAATATTATAAGTAGTTAAGTGTGAGCCTTTTTTTTTCAGGGTGGGAAATCATCGAATGACCCCTCCCGCTCTGGGTGGAGCGGAAGGGAGTGTAAGGCTCTTACTGACTAAAACCCACCCGAGTTCCTTCCTTCGCCCTTTATGTTCCGGGCCAGCGGTAACCCTTGACCCTTGTGAGCCTTGACTGAAGGTGTAAGAGCAGAAAAGATTTCCGATTCAACATGACTAACGTGATGGCCATGGAAGTATTTTTTTTACCACGATTACCATTGCAAAAGCAAATTATATGATGGTTTATTGATTAATAGGAGAAAACTGGTTTGAGTAAAGATGAATGTAAGACCATACCCTTGAAGTTCATTTAATATTTGATTGGTTTGATATTTTTTTATGGGTACCTACTGTTAAAGAAGACTATAATATCTATACTTAATATTATAAAGCTGAAGAGTTTGTTTGTTTGGTTGAACGCGCTAATCTCTGGAACTACCAGACAGATTTGAAAAATTCTTTTTGCATTTGATGGCCCAATTCTTGAGGAAGGCTATAGGCTATACCATCACGCTATGACCTTTAGGAGCCGAGTAAAAAGAAAAAAGTCCGGAAGTGCGCTAAGCAAAAACGAAGTAACAGCGCGGGCAGGCGATGCGATGCGACGGGGTGGGTCGGAGTAACAAGAAATTTCACGCGGACGAAGTCGCGGGCAGAAGCTAGTCATACATAAATCTATACATAACGAAGTCGGTTTTCAGCACCCTAATAGCGTAACACACTAACAATCTCAATCTGAATCATTTCGAAGGAAAGGATCATGACCGTTGATGTATGGAAATCCGTCTTAAGTTGAAACACAATAAATCTTTATTTATTATAGACTACGGTTTATATACTATTAAATAAAAGTATTTATTTTCACACAAGTATCCGAGTTTTATAGTAATTAAACAAATTCGGAGATAACCTAAAAATTATGTCTAAACTACTCGCAACTTCTAAAATGACCACAGATCACTCATGTAGGTACAAAACAACAAAGCTAGTTAAAAACAAAATAAGAGAACAGCTGCTAATTGAAAAAAAACGTGAATAATCGTGCTTTTTACTATTTAAGTGGAGAGATTAATCGCGGTGACTATTCTCAATCGACACATACTTAAACAATAACAGTAATGGCGGCTTCCGCAGGCGCCGGCGCTTAGGGATGGCGATCGAGTTTTTAATCGATTTTAGAAACTTGAAAACGAGTTCCAATGTTTTTCCTGCGGATTGCAACTTTTAAGTTTTGATACGCAGTTTCTTTGTTCTGTTTTTTGTAACCAACAATATTTTTTAATTTATTTTGTATTCGATTATTCATTACATTTGACTAATTATGCTGGTAAAGCTGTCAATGTAGAATAATAGCGGGAACAGATCTATCAGAACTCAATTTATTGCTAAATCGATTCTTTCCTGCGATTCGGATAGATTTAAAAATCGATCTTGTTTAGGAATAATCGTCATCCCTACCGGTACGTCTGTCATCTGCCTTGACAGTTGCATCTGCGTGAGACGAAACACAAAAATTAATATTTTCACAACGGAACTATGAAATACATATACAGTACCTACGTTATAATAATGATATTACTAATTATTTAGCTATTTACGAGTTTAATATCATTTTTGTGATGTTTTTATGTAAAGGCTCATACTTACGTAACTCGTACAAATGAAGAGAACGAAACGTCCATCCCATCATCACTATACGGAAATGTACCTAGCAATCGTTAATTTACTGTTTATCTTAAAATCATAATTCCGGATAAGAAAACAAAATTCCTGAAGTGAAAAGCTTGTAAAAAATAAGCAAATAATTTGTATATTAATTTGGTTTTCATACGTGCAACTTTCCTAGACTGGTTTTGAACAATCTCCTTTGCTAATCCATTGCTTCATATGTTAAATAAATGTGTCTGCTCAACATCGTAAATAACGCAATGAGTGTCGTTGAACTGTCAAATTGAAACCCATTGCTTATGAGTGTATTACGCAATTACCCGCCGGTCTGTCTGTGTGACCGATCTGAAATCTTCTAATTACTACACAATGGTTTCCGATGCGGTAGTCACTATCTTTTAGAGCACTTAAAATAAGAAACCTCGATATTCCGTCAAGTCGTTAAAACCGTGCGAAGCAGGGGCGGATCGTTAGTGAATAGATAAATGATATGTTACTAGGGACACGCCTCTGTTTTACACGCGGTTACACAGGTAACCACGTAAAGCGACTTTAATTTATGATAATTGTATAGAAGATAGCTTCTGCCCGCGACTTCGCCCGCGTGAAATTTCACACTTCACCCTCCTAGGGGTGGAATTTCGAAAAAGCCTTTCTTAGTGGTCCTACTCTTCAGAAAGAACCGACCCTCTAAATTTTATGTCTCTAGGACCATCGGTTTAGGCTGTGCGTTGATATATCAGTCAGTCAGAATGTTGAATCTATACTAATATTATAAAGCTGAAGAGTTTGTTTGTTTGTTTGGTTGAACGCGCTAATCTCTGGAACTACCAGTCGGATTTGAAAAATTCTTTTTGCATTTGATAGCCCAATTCTTGAGGAAGGCTATAGGCTATTTAACATCACGCTATGACCTTTAGGAGCCGAGCAAAAAGAAAAAAAGTCAGAAAGAACGCTAAGCAAAAACGAAGTAATAGCGCGGGCAGGCGATGCGATGCGACGGGGTGGGTCGGAGTAACAAGAAATTTCACGCGGACGAAGTCGCGGGTAGAAGCTAGTTTTATATATATAGAGCAGCGCCCCGCGGTTTCACCCGTATAAGTGTCGATCCCGTGGGAATATCGGGATAAAAACTATCCTATGTCCTTTCTCGGCGTTTGCAATGTAAGCGCACAAAAATATGTTTGTTACGACATCACATTACAAATCTTAGAATTTCTCGCTCGCTTTTCTCGCTTTTTCTCTACTATAATATGCATGTATTATACATATAAACTTTCCTCTTGAATCACTCTGTCTATTAAAAAAACCGCATCAAAATCCGTTGCGTAATTTTAAAGATCTAAGCATACATAGGGACAGACAGCGGGAAACGACTTTGTTTTATACTAACATGTATAAAACAAAGTAAGAGTAAGAGAGAGAGAGTAAGAGTAAGAAGAGAGAGAGTGTAAGTAGTTGTAAGTATGGATGGTGGCGCGTGCGGTACCCGCACTGGGCCCGCGTGGTAGATTACGCTCCCTCTCGCAGAAAGGAGGCCTGGGTCCAGGTGTGAGAACGTTAGATGCTGATTCTAAGGAAGTAAAGAAGTAAGGATTCTAAGTAATAGTAGTCTTGTAGTATTTATCTCGTTACCTAGGCGCATGTCTCTGTCGCATGACGTGCGGCATCTCCCGGTGCTCATCCTCGCCCAGCTGCAAGCCTGCCACCAGCTGCATGATCTCTCGCTCCTTCTTTAGTTCCTCGCGACCTGACTCCACCTGGAATTCAGAAAATGAGAGGTTAATATTGGAAGAGTCATTTAGATAAATTTTTATTTTTATAAGTATGGATAAAGTTGTTTATTGGGTTTTTACTATACAATATTTAACACAACTAAGTAAATAAAATTACTAATTAACTACACCTACAAATAAATACAACAACAACAGGACATTTAGGCGTCGAAGTATCCAGATACAATATATTTAAACTAATATTCGAACAGACACAACACGAAGATTTTTTTTGTGAAAGTTGAGTAAAACTTTTCGTTTATGTCGCTTTTTAACCGACTTCAAAAAAGGAGGAGGTTCTCAATTCGGATGTTTATATAGGTATATCAAAAAACAAAAATACAGAACCAACGACACCGACTTCCGAAATTAAAGTTATTTTTCACTGGACTCATTAGGGTGACTAAATTATAAGAGATTGTTTAGAAATAAGCATGATACAGGTTTGTCATAATTTAGGTACCTACAGTTACTTTAAATAAACACAGCACACAATACACAGCTTTAACAATTTTCGACAGTGCTACTGTAATTAGCACAAAAAACAAATGGCAAAGACGACCCACTTAAACAAACGAAACGCGATTACATAAACTATAGTCAACAATAAAATATGTCACCTTTGGGCACCCTCGACCCAATTTTCAATAACGATAACGTTTCTCACCACGTAACTACATAGTTACAATCGTTGTGCAACGGTTACAGTAACTACGCAATAACGAACCGGGCGTTATTTCCTTATGGGTGAACGTGGGATATTTTCACTACACGCATGAACTTTAACGAATAAAGTGATTCTGAATTAAGAACAATTTCGAAAATTGACCGTTTTACCCAATTCCGAACGTTCGAAGGAGTTTGGTAATGTGTTTTGGTTAATGGAATACAAAGGAATTGTTTTGCGTTTGGCGTAAACTCTGTGCGTGCAATATTTGCTTTTGATCCAATGAAGTGTTTTCATTGAATCAAATTGTGTTTGGCGTAAACTGTGTGCGTGCAATATTTGCTTTTGATTCAATGAAGTGTTTTCATTGAATCAAAACGACCAATCTGCATTGTTCATATTCATGGATTTACAACTGGCTGTGCCCGCGACTTCATCACGTGCATGTCGAAAAACATTTTGAATTTCATGGGTTTTTGCGCGGAACCCTAAACCTTTTTCTGAAATAAAAGAAGCTTGAGTACTCCTTATAACATCAGCTATCTGTCAGGGAAAGTCCCGTCAAAATCGTTCCAGTCGTTTCGGAGATTAGACGGAACAAACAGATAGACGAAATGTAAAAAAAATAATTATATTCTTACTTTCATATGCATTTAGTAAAAAACTATAATTTTGACATTACAAACAGACACTTCAATTTTATTTATTTGTATGTATGTATTTGTATATATGCCTAGTACTTTCAATGTAAAAACTTCCAAATACGACTGAACTGACTCACGGCAACTAAGGAAAATATTAAAAGGAAACAACGACTGAAATGTCCAAGGTGAATAGCAAGCCAAGTAATCAATGCTCGTCTCTCAGCAGTCATGCAGTGCACTAAAATGATGCAACAGACGTAAAGTAAGCAGACACAGACAGTGGAATGTTTTGTAATAAAGATACCTACATCGAAAGGCACAAAACAGTGCAGTAAGCGGTATAGGCACAAAAATTCTTAAGCTAAAGCTTTTTATTATGGGCTAAAGATCCATTATTCCAATGTTGCAAAACATCGTTAGAGGTTTTGTTTATAAACAAAAGAAATCGTAGGATGTTTTCCTTCATCGTTTTAAGAGCAGTGGTGATGAAATTAAATACACAAAGTAAAGCGACTACCTGGGTTTTCAACCCATTACCTACAACAGTACAACTGGTAAGTCGGGGTCGTTACCAGTGGGCCACTTACTGCTCTTTATACAGAATGCCTTTTAATTAATAGGGAATCTTTCAGGGGGATGAAAATGTTCGTGAAAATAAACTTTTAATAAGAGACTAAAGGAAATGACAACCCGGTGAGTAAAAATTTGAGTGAAAATTGCGAATAAAAAATCAGCTGTTCCCTACATTTTGACGAGTTATACAAATAAATGTAGTTATATAAATGTAGGGAACATCTGATTTTTTTTTTGCGATTTCAGGTTTGGTCCCATAGTAAAAGTTGTTCATAATGATGAGTACAATGACCTCTCAAAAGGTTGTTAATGTTTTACCAATAACCCTGTATATGTGCTCGTATAAACTCAGTCTCGGTCAGAATATTTATGACTCCGGTGCCTGCGTGCTAAGTTATCACCATTAGGCACGCTGACAATACACTGACGCTATGATTTACATCGCCGTACAATGACAACGCCGTACAATAATTCATCCAAATAGAAAGGTTTGATTTACAATTATTGCTAAAAAAGCTTATCATAAAGACAGTTAACTTCGCTGTTTTCCGACGTTTCAAACGACTTTGCTGTGATCATTGTCAAGGTGAGTTTAATTGGTTTTTTTGACGCGACGCGATACGACGATTGTAAATAAGTACCAATGTGGCATAAAAAGTTTTAAAAATAAGTAATAAGTTGTGCACTAATAAATAAATAATTTTATAACCTCAATTTTTGTCGATGATTACAATTAACTAGTTAGGCATTCGAACAATCATTCTTTAAAAAGGGGTGAGATATAAAATTGAAAACTAAATACAGATGAATGTGTTACTAATTCCCGTATTAACCGATAGCGTATGAATTTAATCTGATAAAAATATCTGATGAAAGTATAAACAAACTCTGTTGTTTACACTTTCATCGGATACTTTTAGAACAGGCTATACCTACTGTTTTCGTGCTGGCACTAAAGAAAAAGAAATTACAATATTTTCGAAATTTGAAAGCACTCTACCTACCTCGTCAATCAGTCAAATTACGACAAATGTCATTGCAAAAGAAAAAAAAATGTCTTGCCATAATACGTTCACGATCGACTTAACTGCACACGCAATTTCAAAGTCATTTTGTACTTCGTAGTGCAAAGGAAGTTCTTGGTTCCCACGGTGCGATTGTAGGTATACTTGATGTCATATCGAGTGACATTTTGAAATGTATCGAGATGCGGTTCGAGTGCTGGCTCGATGTGGGTGTCATCGTAATTTATTTTTATTATAATGCGATCAATTTGAATATGTCCTCGAATGTTCAATTTTTATCGAGAAATTGTGTAGGCCGGTGATTATTTTTCAATATCTAACAGGTACCATATTATGGTTTAATGTCATCATGATTCCAGCGTAAGAGAGAGAGACGGAGCTATACATGACTTATAGTACGATCCCGTTTTTGGACTGGAATAATGATGGCATTAATACTTCGTTATACGGACCTTGGTATTATCCGAAGGCATAACAAGTAGGGTTGGCTCTTGGTCCCAGCTGTCATTCTTAGATCTTTGACAGTCGCTACATGTAGTCAGAAGCCTGAAAGTCTGACAACCAGTCTTACCAAGGGGTATCGTGTTACCCAGTTACTGGATTGTGGAGGTCAGGTCAGGTGGCAGAAAATACTGATAAGTATTCAGCTGAATTCGGTTAGTCTAGAAGCCGACTCCAACATAGTTGGGAAAACGCTAGACAGATGATGTTTTCGTTTAAAAAATCCTACTTACTAAAAAGTGTCGTAGATTATTCAGGAAGATGTTATATTATGACTTCTAAATAATTTTTGACTAGTATCAGCGCAAACAAGGACAAAGGCCGCGCAGATAATGAAATTGTATAATTAACTGATCTGATGCATCTCCCAGCCCGCACTGGGCCAGAGTGGTGGATTACGGCCCACTCCCTCTCACGGACAGGAGGCCTGTGTCCCAGCAGTGGGAATAATATTGGCCGATTATGATGACTATTGACAAATACTTGCACTGACTGAACTGGTCCACTAAAATCTTACTTACAAAAAAAAAATCTTACTTATAAATATTTTCTATGTATTTGTTTTTTTGCTGTTGCACCTACTGAATATTGTTTCTGCATCACCGTAAGGTAGACTGGTAGAAAATGCCCAAGGCATTAAGTCCGCCTTTGTACAGTTTTTTACTTGTGCATAAAGTTTAATAAATAAATAAATAAAAATCTGTGTACCATTTCAGACAATGATCTACATGGTCCTCACATGATCTGACCAAGATTATCTATGCCTGGAATTTAAAGAAGACTGACACCTGAGTTTGTTTCGCCATTTCTTCTGACAGAGGTAGTAAAATAGGAAATGTCGACTCCATCTGGCTCCACGCGCGGCTTGTCCGCGCGTGGTATGTCGATAAAAAGTCTATGCTCTCTCCCAGGATTATGTCTATGCTATGCTATGAATTTTCTAGAACAAAAAGTGATTATGTATTCATTGCTCACATTTTAGTCCAGTCGTAAGTGAAAATTAAAACTATATCACGTCTATGACTTTGCATAATAAACTACACTACTTACTACTTTTAGCAACGTAATTTCCTTATGCTTTCTTTAGCAATACAAAGCGTAAAGTATATTATGTAATTCTGCCCGCGACTTCGTCCGCGTGAAATTTCTTGTTACTCCGACCCACCCCGTCGCATCGCATCGCCTGCCCGCGCTATTACTTCGTTTTTGCTTAGCGTTCTTTCTGATTTTTTTCTATTTGCTCGGCTCTTAAAAGTCATAGCGTGATGTTAAATAGACTTTAGCCTTCCTCAAGAATTGGGCTATCAAATGCAAAAAGAATTTTTCAAATCCGTCTGGTAGTTCCAGAGATTAGCGCGTTCAACCAAATAAACTCTTCAGCTTTATAATATTAGTATAGATAGTATAGATAACCACAAAGTCGTACTGCGGGGTAATCGCGTAACACTATCAGCAGCTGGCTTTCATATTGACAATTCAACAACATTCATTGCGTTATTTACATTGTTGAGCAGACACATTTTTCCAACATCTTACTAACTAAAACCCACCCGTGTTCCTTAGCCCTTTATGTTCCGAGCCAGCGGTAACCCTTTCGGACAATCCCGCTGCCCCGGCAGGCTTCGGCCCTGACGGGCCCCTTCTGATGATGCTGACGTCTCTTTGAGGCGCGCGTGGAACACGTACGCGCCGTCCGGCACGGGCCTGGTCCTGTTCAGACGGTGAGCTAACCATTACTCTCCGCCCGCAGGCCCTTAGCTATATCCTTCAAAATTATAAAAAAAGCAAAAAGGTTGCTGGTATTGTATCACTAGAATATATTCTTCGCAATCGAAAGTTTAAACTAGAGAATTTCTTTTATTTTATTTATTAAAAGGACAAAATACAGCATGTAAATGCTAAAGAAAATACGAGAAAATCCTAAAAGAAATAAACATGTAACCCACACCATTGTCTACGTATTAATAAAAAAATTAAAAGAAGTAAAAGACTGGCGGAGAATTAATTCGGATAGTATTTTTTTATTTCCTACACCATTTTTCTTTCATTCGATTTACATTTATTCGATTCATGGAAATCGATGGTAATGCCTATCACTTTGACAGTTGAGCCACGTTCATTGCGTTATATTTAGGTTGCGCAGCTGAATTTTTTAAACCTATGAAGCAATGGACTAGGAATTTCTTTCAAAACCTTCAGAATTATTAAATGTGTGTGTTACGCAATTGGGGTACCTACCTACTAGGGTAAATCTAAAATCTAAACATACAAATCTTTAACAATAGCTCAAGCCTCAAAGCCATATACAAAAACGCCACCTAGATCCCTGCCCATCCCTTTAAATAGCAATCGTAATGAATACACATAACGCAACGGATTTGTCGTCTTACTTTCTACGGCCAACTATGCAAACGCTGTCTATTTGCACTGCGACACGCATGCGCTGTGTACTAATCGTCAGCGTACGCGCATTTGAATGTGCGCACCGATACAGGTAGTTAATTGGTACTTATGTGTTGGGAAAGGTTCGAAATCAATGTGGGTTGCAGTCGGCTAATATAGACCTTGATCATTATAAGGGTCCTAAGGTTGTCTTTAAAAGATCGCTCTTAGCGATAAGACCGCCCATTGTGTCACCCTTTGTACAGTTTCTATATTTATGTCTGTAATTTATATGGTGTACATAATAAAGAGTATTCTATTCTATTCTATTCTATTCTATACCTTGTTCCAAAAGTATCAGATAAAACTGTAAACAAATTGATCAGTAATCAGACTTCATCATCATCTGCCTAGCCTTTTCCCAACTATTTTGGGGTCAGCTTCCAGTCTAACCGGATGCAGCTGAGTACCAGTATTTTACATGAAGTGACTTATCGTCATAGGCATCTGACATCCACAACCCAGTAATCGCGATATTGTTACCTCCGAGCGAACGTAGGCTTAGTATCAAATATTATCCAAACCGACATATTGTAGGTTGGAAAAACTTTGCATATCTATAGTCTGTTCCAAAAGTATCTAAAGATAATGTGAAAAAATGGATCAGAAATCATACCTGTGGATGCCAATATGTAGTGTCACTTACTAATTACGGAGCTTTAAATGGATTATTTGAATTATAATAATAATAATATTTAATAATAATATTTATTATTTGGATTATTTGAATCTGTCATCGTGACATTATACAGGCTATGGCGTAAAAAGAATATATTTAAACGAATAATTGAACCCTGTTGACCGATCAAGAAAGATCACCCTCAAATTTTTTGTCACTGCCCCAACATTATTATCCAAAAGAAATTGCATATTAATGTTACTTGCAACTAGTTGCGACCAATCCATTGATTAATTTAAATATTAATTAATAGTGAAACAATATGGTCTCGGCCCGTTAACTCAGCCATATACAATGAAAACCGTGTAACCTAGATAGGATACCTTTGCATGCACCTAACTTTGATGTGCGATTACTGTCTAGGCGTCGTGGATAAAAAATAATTTAAATTAAACCAACTTGTTTGTTGATCAAATTGATACCTAACACATTAAACACACTCGTTACACCTCACATTCACACACGTTTAACGATCATAATATAATAAATCAATTGTTATCATAATTTTTACTACTCTTTTTTGTCATGTAAGAATTTAATAACAATTTTAATCATACGTTTAATCATTTAATTTAATAATTTACTTTAATAATGAAGGTAACTACTATTTTAATTATTATTTTGTTTGTTGTAAATACAAACGATGTATTGCATAAAATCCAGAACCTACTGATTCGGAGAAGACACTGGCTCCTGTACTGGCACACAGGTGTTACACCTAGCCTAAGAAGGCCACTTTGGCAGAATCATAAAAGGATAACATTATGAATCATAATGGACAGTTAACTGTTAAATTAATCGTATCAAATCCCATTGGTGAAGGATTTTTCAGTATTTTTTTTGTCTGTGCTAAAATACTAATCAATCTAATCCAATCCCATACTCTTTGATTATACCTACTTAGTGCAGCGAAAAAAGGAAAACACGGTCTTTCTTCGCCATATTATGATTCATAATGTTATCCTTTCAAGATTCTGCCAAAGTGCCCAAGTGCTCCAAGAGTCAGGGCTTCACTTTGTTTGTACACATTTTTTATGTCAATAAATAATTTTATTATATTTATTATACCTTAAATCAATTTAAAAAATATAAAAATGGTTTGAAGTAGTAGCAGAAACTGAAATTTATTTTTCCAATTAGGTACTCATATTTGTTTACCAAATGGCAAATAAATCGCGAACGGTGATTATTATGTTTTTTTAAGTGTGTTCAAATAATAATTGCTGCAATTAAATCTCATAATAATCGAATGGAATCCTTCAAATTGCTGCAACAAAAGGTGTGTAGTACTTACAAGCTCCTGTGAAGCCCTAATAACCGTTATTAGGCAGGACCTTGGCGTGCCTTGGGAGTCACGGACAATGGAAATATCAAAGTCTATACCTGCCGCAAGGCACAGTTCCAGAGGAGTTTCAACTAGTTTGTTACATTGTCAGTGGTTATGTTACGTAAAAGAAATAAAGTAAAGTATAATCTATCTATGTAGTACTATAATCTATATGAATGTACCTATAATAATAATATAATTTAACTTAACTTAATATCTATTTTATATTTAATTTAATTTTTCTGATACTATGGGTGTGTGTAAAAAAAAACCTGCCTGAAATAAATGAATTTTAATTTTAATTTTTTTTTTAAGTTTTGCAAGTAAATAAGTCTGAATAGATACCTTTATTGAATACATACTTCTTGTGGCAAAATAATGACAGCCGTACAGGTCGATCAATCAGGTTAAGCTACGGTTGCCGCGGTTGGTCCGTGGATGGGTGACCATCTTTACATACCGAGACCCCTCCGTGCCTCGGAAAGCACGTTAAGCCGTTGGTCCCGGCTGTTATTCGTGGATCTTTGACAGTCGTCAGAAGCCCGAAAGTCTGACACCAGTCTTATCAAAGGGTTTCGCATTACCCAGTAACTGGGTTGTGGAGGTCAGATAGGCCGGAGTCGCTCCATGTAAAATACTGGTACTCAGCTGCATCCGGATAAACTGGAAGCCGAAAAATATAGTTGGAAAAAGGCTACGCAGATGATGACTTCTTGAACGTGTTATTCACTACAACCAAAACGTACGAGTATGAACAACCCAGATAATTCGGAATTTTAAAACATACATCCGTCTTTTGTTTTGCTCGCAACGTCGGCTGAATTTTATGAATTTTGCAACATCGAACTCAAACAGATTTAAGTGTGCATGTAACACACGAGCGACACTCGTCCACGACAGAGACAACTGCAACTTTCGACGAGTGTCGGCGACTGCAACATGCCGCTCGTGTATTTAAGCACCTTACTCAAATGCACGAGCCACACGTTGTCGGCAACAGCCGCATGTGAGGACAGGGGAATGACGATGTGTTTCATTCAGTAGGTTTCAGTGATATCTAATCGGCACTAAAGCCGGAATAGGTACATATATATGCCAGTAACTCGCATAGAAGCAATCTGCCTAGCCTTTTCCCAACTATGTTGGGGTCGGCTTCCAGTATAACCTGATGCAGCTGGATACCAGTATTTTACATGGAGCGACTGCCTATCTGACCTCCACAACCCAGTTACTGGGTAATACAATACTCTTTGGTAAGACTGGTTGCCAGACTTTCGGCCTTCTGACTACCTGTAACGACTTTCAAAGACTGGGACCAACAGCTTAAAAGGCTTTCCGAGGCAGGGAGGGGTATTGGTATGTGAAAATGGTCTCCCATCCACGGAGCAATCGCGGCAAGCGTAGCTTAACCTGATCGATTGCCCGTGCGCCTGTAATTACTTAGCTAGAAGCTCCTTAAGTAGCTTCTACGCCATTGTGTGACCTAAGTACCCATATTATGTCATCTCCAATCATAACAAGTACTACAAGGATCTTTTTGCGCTTGAAATGACACTGACGGGGGGTGTTGTTAGTAAACATTTGTGAAATTTACACAGAAATTGTATTGTAAAATCAAGATGATGCCGTTAGTTCCGATTCCGGCCACGCGCCAAAAGATTCTTGTACAGTTGTATGCCACAATGGCATGCAAGCTATTCCATACTTTTGAGTAAAGTTACTGACAAACCCCTTTATTTGTAAACGTTGCTTTATGTTAAGTAGTGATTAGCGACTGATTTAACCATGCATTTTTGACGTTTAAACATAGTGACATTTAAACGATGATTAAAGTTAAGCGTATCTTCAATCATCGGTTATAAATAAACCCCATCATGTGTATAGGGCTTTAAGATCCTTATAGGCTTTAAGATCCAAAAAATTATAAACAAAAGCTTTTACACTGACCTTTTCCGAAATTCCTTTACAGAAAATAACATGAAAATATATTCGCACTTCGTCCGGCGGCCATGATGGCGACACGGTAAGTTTCCGAGACGAAAGCGTGACATGACATACGCGCATACATGTGGAGTCGTGCTGAATTAATTGATATAATCAGTTGATTGGCTGTGTAAAATAGGTGCAGGTTACCAGTAACGGTTCTTAGCACGCAAATTCCAAGTGTAAGTACTTTAGGTAAAGATTTAACCTTGGTTAACATAACTTCAGATTGTTTCAATCAGACAAAGGGCGAATTTCACCAAATGAAACTGAACGCGATCAGCACATCTAAACCGCGTTCAAAAGCTTTCAGTGTCAATATTCGACAACAATGATGACACTGACAGTTCTTGAACGCAGTTTAGCTGGATCGTTCTTTAGTCAAAGAATTAGCATTGCCATTCAACGTGCCAATGCTGTCAGTCTTCTGAGCACGTTTGCGAATGACAGCGATGCAGACAAGTGTCCTTTTGTTTGTATAGTTAGACATTTAATTTAGTACCTAGTGTAAAAAGTTAGGTATGTTATATATTGTAAAAGTTATGTAAGTAAATGGTTACATTGTTCATGTAGAACACCAATACGTGTAAACAGTAGGGATGCGCCGAATATTCGTTTTATGTTCGGTATTCGGCCAAAATTCCGAACATTCTACCGAATAATATTGGTCTATAAGCATATAATATATGCTTATAGACCAATATTATTCGGTAGAATGTTCGGAATGTTGCACTTCATATCATATGAAGTGCAACACGATTTACATCATAGTATCCATATCCATTGTGTCTTTTCATTTATTCTGTCTATGTAAAGAGATACATAGTAATAATCGAAGCAATGTAAAAACTGGGCAAGTGCGAGTTGGACTCGCACACGAAGGGTTCCGTACCACAAGGCAAAAACGCCAAAAAAAAACCCACGTTTGTTGTATGGGAGCCCCCCTTAAATATTTATTTTATTATGTTTTTAGTATTTGTTGTTATAGCGGCAACAGAAATATATCATTTGTGAAAATTTCAACTGTCTAGCTATCACAGTTCATGAGATACAGCCTGGTGACAGACAGACAGACGGACAGTAGAGTCTTAGTAATACGGTCCCGTTTTACCCCTTGGGTACGGAACCCTAAATATTGTAGAAGAATAGAAGAAATGAAAGTGGTAAATTCGTGTTGACAAAAAAAAAAGTTCAAGGGACGTGCGCTTCAACGCGCTAGACATAATTTATGAGATGCACGATAAAGGACGCCAAATCCTGCCGAAGATTCGGTTCGGTAAACTTTTAACCGAACATGCGGCCGATTATTCGTAGGTATTCGGTAAAACCCGTATTCGAACCATCACTAGTACCTAAACAGTGAATAAAGAATCTAGTTTTATGGCAGGTGACTGGCCCCGCATAATGTAGTCGTAATCGGAACATAATAATAGCCTTCCATATGTAAAAGTTTATATCAACAGTAATAAACATGTGTTCTTATGTTCTGAGTCAACTATTTTAAGCAAAGAAAATGTGTCTTTAATTTAATCGGGACAATTGAGACCCCTTTAAACAGGAATATAGCAATGCTGCTCGACGATAGATATATGAATAATTATAGTCCCTCAAATTATTGACTGTGGTGCCGATTCTGTTTTTCACAAACTGAACTAAATTTAAGCTCAGTGCATCTTTTTGTTTCTATTTCATTAAGAAAAAGACAGAACATAAATTTTAGTTTAGTCCTGTCAAATTAATCGGCGCCTGACACTACTCCATACAAGTT
Source organism: Luperina nickerlii (assembly GCA_963855955.1). Lineage (NCBI taxonomy): Eukaryota > Metazoa > Arthropoda > Insecta > Lepidoptera > Noctuidae > Luperina > Luperina nickerlii. The sequence continues at coordinate 2,391,591 of OY979682.1, read as the reverse complement.
TAGACGTGATTAAAAACTTGCTTACTAAAATTACGTCAATTTACGTCAGGCGCTGATTAATTTGACAGGACTAAACTAAAATTTACCTTCTGTCCTTTTCATAATGAAATAGATAGAAAAAGATGCACTGAACTTAAAAGTTTCGTTTTGAACAACAGAATAGGCACCAATAACATAACATCATCACACCTGTAATTCCCAAGGGATTAGGCAGCTAGGTGTACCCATATTTTCCCAGTTAAGCGGTGCTATTCTGTAAAAATCTCACCGTGAAAACTTAGGTGAAGTGAGCGCAGAGTGAGCTGTCAATAGTGTCAATTCCTAGCGAAAACAAACTCACTTCACCTAAGTTTTCACGGTGAGATTTTTATAGAATCGACCGGCTGTATAAGTTCCATGTAATAGGGGGTGATGGGGGGAACCTATTGCCATCAACTGGGCACAAATCTACACTCCGGGCTACTACTGAGAAAAAAAAAGCCCAAGAACACTGTTCGACCTGGGAATCGAACGCAGGACCTCATGCTCAGCAGTATTAATGTATACTATTATATCTATACTAATATTATAAAGCTGAAGAGTTTGTTTGTTTGGTTGAACGCGCTAATCTCTGGAACTACTAGTCGGATTTGAAAAATTCTTTTTGCATTTGATAGCCCAATTCTTGAGGAAGGCTATAGGCTATTTAACATCACGCTATGACCTTTAGGAGCCGAGCAAAAAGAAAAAAAGTCAGAAAGAACGCTAAGCATAAACGAAGTAATAGCGCGGGCAGGCGATGCGATACGACGGGGTGGATCGGAGTAGCAAGAAATTTCACGCGGACGAAGTCGCGGGCAGAAGCTATTTTAAAAATAATTGTGTGACAAAATCAGCAATATCAATCGCAGGATTAGAAGTATTAGAACTTTGACATAGATTATTGTGCTCACAATATAATATGGTGCTCAAACCTGGTCTTACGACACTTCAGCAGAGGTTCTAGTTCGAGTTTTTCCAGCGAGCCATGGAGCGGAATATCCTGGGGAGATCGAATTTCGGACCGTATGAGGATCACAGAACTGCGCGCCAAAACCAAGATTACGGACGTTACCCAGAAAGCCTCAGAACTTAAGTGGAACTGGGCCGGACATGTCAGATAACAAATGGACTGAGAACCACCGATTGTGTCCCACTAAACGCATGACGCCATCGCGGCAAGCCGAAACCAAGATGGCGGGACAAGCTTTGACTCCTACCGTAGGGAATGGCCGGTACTCGCAAAAGACAGAACTGTGTGGAACTCAAACTCAAAGCATTTATTTCAATTAAACCTTGTACAGGCACTTTTGAATTATCAAAATTAAAATAGTCCGTCAGTTAGAAAGTTGAAGCTAGTTGCCCATTCCAAAACGTAGATCTCTATGGAGAAGAACGGGCAAGAAACTCCATGGACACTGTTTTAAATCAAGATATTAGAAATCGTGGGTACATTATTATTGTTGCTTCTATATGTGAGAACAATGTAAAAAAAAAAACACAAATGAAGAGACATTTCAAAATATAAGATTAAAAATAAGCCTTGGCACTTAAGAGATGACCAGTCTCAACCGACGGCGCCCGTTCACGAACATGACGCGTGGATCAGCACAATCTAGCTCAACCATTTTGTAGGGAACCGAATGATCCAACTCACGCGCCACCATCGATGAGACATTTAAGCGAGCATGACATGTTCTCAACTGCCATGCTCTTTCAAGTCAACATCAAGAAAATCATAATAAACGGAAACATGGTTCTTACATTTACAATATTTTAAAAATGCTTCAAAATTATACAACACTATAGTTTGTAATTTATTTAAGAAAAATGTGAAAGGGAAGGCGTTTGCCCTGCAGTGTACCAATACAGGCTAGTTAGATTAGATAGATTTGTGCTAAATCCGTGTACCATCACAGGAGGGTATTTAGCAAAATATAGCAAATATAAACGAAGCCCCATGAATCTCCTGCAACCATAAATCAACATCCTATCAATCCTACAACCTTAGCAAATGTGAAAGTTTGTATTTTTGGGTGTTTGTTACTCAATCACGCATAAAGGCTCGTACACACAGGCGCGACGCGACACGCGACACAAAGGCACCGCAAGTCGCGCAACGAGCGGTGCCTTTGTGTCGCGCGCGATTCGCGTCGCGCGTCGCGCCTGTTTGCAGGAGCCTTAAACGGTTTATAATCTAGATTAACTTATAAGATACTTTTTATCCCGGTAACTCAATCCACGCAGGCACAGACGCGAACAAAAGCTAGTCCTTACTTCCTTACTTTACTAATATTATAAATTCGAAAGTAACTCTGTCTGTCTGTCTATGTGTCTGTCTGTATGTGTGTTACCTTTTCTCGCCTAAACCACTGAACGGATTTCGATAAAATTTGGCAGAGAGATAGATTGCATCCCGGGGAAGGACATAGGATAGTTTTTATCCCGATATTCCCACGGGATCAATACTTATGCGGGAGAAACCGCGGGCCGCAGCTAGTCGTCTATAAATGTGCGTAGGTAAGTCGTTATGCGTAGACATTGATTCAAATTCACCGCTAGAACCTATCGACAATTCGACAGCGCCGCTTCTAGGTCACTTCGTCCATTCACGTCGCGACGCCCGTTCAAGGTTGTAGCTTTCACACAATCAGCTGAGTGGCCCTCATTACATTTACACTATTTGCGCTGTAGCATGGTGCGGGTGACAGTTGCCCGTATGACGTTGACATTTGTCAGTACCACGTAGGGATGTGAGGTTATGCAATTCATTTTTATCGCTAACGATACTCGCAGCGTGAATCTAGTTCTCTTTAATATTGTTATGAAAATTAGTGTATTATTCAGTTGTGCAGTGTAACTACGTGTGTGCTACGTGTATAAACTTGTCAATATAAATGTTTTATGGCTACATAATTATCTTTGTACTTATATAAAATAATCAAAATCGGGTTTATGTTTTTTTTTTCGTGACAACATTTTTGCTCTATGGTGCATCGGCGCGGCGGCCATGTTGTTTACCCGTGCGATGCTGTGAGTGCGAGTACGAGTGCAAGCGCGTTATATTGTGACTTAATGTGACACGTATTACGATTTCATTGTTTGTTTTCATTTTTGTTAAATTGTTATTTGTTATAAGTTTGTTGAGTTTGTTGTTATTACCATGCCTAAGCATACAAAAAAAACTGTTTTGGGTAGTCAGGCCAGGGAGCTTGTTGTTCGCCTCCGAGACTACTTTGAAAGAGAACAACAAAATAATGGACCGTTGTTACCATTGAATCATATTGTAGAACGAGTAGCCGAAGCTCTTGATATTGGCCGCAATACTGTTTCGCGTATAACACGTGAGAAAATTGGCCAAGATGGGATGTTTGAAAATAAATTATCGACACCCAACAAAAAGCGGACCAAGGTGAAGCCAATCACAGATTTGGATGATTTTGCTAAGGTTGCTATTAGAAATCATATTTATGATTATTATAGAAGAATGGAGCTACCCACATTGCTCAAGCTTCTAAAATCATTAAAAGAAGCTGACTTGTTCAAAGGAGGTATTACTTCGCTACGGCAAGTTATAAAAGATATTGGCTTTGTTTACAAAAAAGTTAACAAAAGAAAGATTATTATGGATAGGACTGACATTGCCCTAGCAAGATGTAGATTTTTAAGGAAGGCCAAAAACATAAGTGATTGGAGCAAAGTTGTCTTTTTGGATGAAACGTGGCTAAACGCCAACCACACAGTGGGTAAAAGTTGGACCGACGATACGGCACAATCGTGTACCAAAGTGCCGGAAGGCAAAGGCGAACGCCTTCGACTACCACCCTACCATTGCCAGTATAACGCTATTGAGCTGATTTGGGCCCAAATAAAAGGTATGCTTTTAATTTCAATTCCCATTTTGAAGCTTTATAAAAAAATCAGCTTTCCGATCGTAGCATGTACCTAGTTTAAAAACATTACCAGATACTAGATTAGGCTGATTGATGATTATTTGAATACTTTTTTTTATAAGTTCGTTTATTTTTAGGTTACGCCGCAAGAAATAATACTTCGCCGCCATTTACGGCAAATAAGATGTTGGCCCTATTACAAGAGGCCATCAACAATGTTCAACCTGAAGACTGGTCGAAGGTCGTGAATAAAACAAAAAGGGACATTATGTCTGATTGGGATCGTGACATACATATTGACAACATAATTGAGTCATCGTTAATAATATCCGTCACAGATTCAGATGATGAATTGAGTGACAATTCAGATGTTCCTGACTCTGATATGAGTTTAGACGAATAACATGTATTTTTTTTTAGCAACCTTTTAAGCAACCTTACCCTATAAATGTTCTGTTGTATAATTAGACCTTTTAAAAATAAAAATTGACCTACGCACAATATACGTTTTTTATTATAAAAAATATCGACTATCCATCGTAGCAGTACATCCCATCACTAAATACGTCTATGGCGTTACGTTATACGCATAACACTTTGCTTAATTTTTCATTCAATTTGATTTTATTTCTTGATTAGAACATTCTGGTTGGGTTTAATTTAATTTACTACAGTTATTAATTATTTAATATATTACGAATGTGGTACAACTGAAATATTAAGTCATAAATTGTAAATCGCGGCAACTTTCAAGAGTGAAACGAAATGTTACTGAAACTGTCACCCGCACCATGCTACAGCGCAAATAGTGTAGTTCAATCATTCAGCTATCACGGCACCGGTAAAAGACGGCATCTCGTATAGTAATTGCGTAGGAAGGTACCAAAGAGGATTTATTACATTTAGGTATAGGCCTACTTGTCATAAGCCTATGCTTATGATAAGTATGAAAGAAAGAAAGAAAGAAAATGCTATCATGATCAGCCAAAAATTTGCCCACTGTTGGGACACTGGTCTCCTCTCTTCGAGAGAGTGGGCTGTAATCCACCACACAGAACCAGTGCGGGTTGGTAGATGTCACACGTCGGTTTTTTGGTTTCTAGGACATGCCGGTCCCCTCACGGTGTTTTCCTTCACCGTTTTTGAGAGCAGTGGTGATAAAATAATTTACACAAAGAAAAGCGCCTGTCTGGGTTCCAACCGTGAGTCGGGGCCGTTATACTGCTAGGCCACCATTGGCATTGCTCCTACATATACTGACATAGACCTACTTATCGACGTCACATTAATGTGCTTGACAAAAAACTGTTTTTTACAGCTTGGTCAGATCAGGTTCGAAATTTGAATCGATACTTCAAGAGTGGACTCTAGAGACTGGCTTGGCTGGATTCATGTTTTCCAACGCCAGATAATTTTAGCGGATGAATAATTTTGAATTTCTGACAGTTCTTCCATACAAAAACTGTCAGACGTCAATTTTATTCCAAGAATAAAAATTATCTGTCGATTGAAAAATCAGCCCTTAAACAATCCCTTAAACAAATTACCTATCTACATTTTAGCATTTTTGTTGATAGACATAAGACTACTTGAATAAAACATTTCAAATACGAAATGCAATTAAAAATTGATAAAAATTACATAACTAGTGTCAAAAAAGTAATAGATGGGCCCGTAGGTATCGCACAATTTCGAAATCAAACAACATTCCATAAAATTTCAAAAAAGAAACACAAGCATAGTGTGCCGAGTCATATCAAATTTACACGTTTCTTTGGCTTATTTCATTCGAGATGCGACATTGGCAACCTCCAAAACTTGTGTGCCGCGAGAAAGTAAAATGCAAAGAAAAAATATCTCACCCGTCGAGTTTCTCCCGCCAAAACCAAGGTCACTGACCGATTGACATTCGATGGTGCCGCCCAAACATCGATAATGAATGCTTTTTTTTAATTTTTCATTGAAGGTATGCAACAGTATTTTGAATTAATATCTGATTATTTAAAAATATCTTACGTAAGATTTTTGGAAAGCCGCAATTTTTGGCGAATAAAAATCTTCCATTTCCCCCAGACTTGCTAATAAATACAACTCAATTTCTGCTGGCCAGCGAAGTCTAGCAAAATGTCGGTAAACCGCCACAATTTAAGTCCAAGAAGTGGCAAGCAGTCTGTTGGTAACAAAAAACATTTGCGATTAGCATAAACCACCAAAGTAACCTACTCCCCTCAATCGATGGTCACGACCAACATGAGATAAGCATTGAGGCCGTTTTTATTCATTCAATCTTGGCCTCTTGGGTCAGTGGCCCACTGTATAGAAGCTACGCAGCATGCTAGACTACAATGTCTATCCCTCACTTACTTTATGGTGACATAAAAATAAAATCGAAGAAATCACTGTCCGTGTTAAATCAGCATAGAGCATTGGCCAAGATTAGCCCACCTAACTGTTAGTAAATCATCAACTTTCTTTAGCAAGCCATAAAATCCATCACCTAATGACAGACATATTTTTTATCATTCGCTGAATTTTTACCAAGGCCAATTCCTGTAATTAAAAACGTACAAAATCAACTCGCAACCTCATCTCAGCAGCAATCAATGTCAAAAACTAAGGGAAATTAGAGATATTTTTGGATCTCATCATCACATCATCATATTTTTTGGAGACACATCAGCCGCAGTAGCGAGCTGTCTCACGTGTCAGAGAGATTTAATTTTTTCATTTAGTGGATTTTAGTACGTGAAATTGGCAAAATTGTGGTGTTTGTTCCACAGAAGCCATTAATCAAGAGTTGAAGTTGAGATATTTTTGACAGATTGAGACAGATTAGGTTGTGAACGTTCTTAAAATTACGAGAACTGCCCCTCAGTTCATTGACACCCAAATAATAAACTTGATTGAAAAAAGTCAAAAACTAAAATTGGTTTCGTCAAGAATTATTCGAGACATAGACAACAGTTGTATTTTTCATTGTAATTAATTTTCATTGTTAATTATGAAAATAAAATAACATTCAACAATTATAATCATGAAAGTCATCAACACAACACTCTAAGACCAAGTAATCCCACAGAATGACTACTTATTTCATGAAATCTTGACATTTTGGGATTATACTAACCTAACAAGTTGTATTATTGATTTTAAAGATTATGATTCTGTAAATACATATTTGTTACGGCCGCGAATCATATTTTGATCGACGTACAACTTAATACTGACCAGCAAATTGCAAAAAACGTAAAAAACATCGAATTTTGCGGGCTACCTTAGCGATTCCCCCGTAAGCCTTACAATTTTATGGTGGTTTGTAGTTTCTAGATATTGGTTAGGGGTTTGTAACTACTGTTTTATTTTGTCTCTAAAGTTCTGTTACCTCAGCTTAAGTAAGTTTCGGTTTAGGTTTGGGTGTTTTGCACTAGTGGATGTCCCTTAAACGGATGAATGAATGAGACCGGTACAAAAACTATTATAAGAAAGAGATACCTTTCATCTTAAAATAAAATTAATAAGTGCGGTCATTTGTTTCTTAGTTTGTGAAATTTGAGAGTCCTTGCCAGTATTGTGGCGGTATCTCATCGCCACATGCAAACTACGCATCATACTGACCTTACGCAAAATCCTGCATCGCGTAAGCAGAGTTTACCGCATGCAACGTCACGAGTACCGAACTATCAATCATCGGGCTGTTGCTCACCAGACACGACACCCATCTGGTCGGAGGATCCTTCCTTTTCTATAGAGTATGAGTTAACTTTACACCATGTTCCTCAAACCTATAGAATATAAATTGTCTTTCGAACCTATGTTTCGAACGAACAGACAGACTGACGTTATCAAGATATTAATAATTATGTAAAACAACCCATTGAAATCTTAAAACCGGTCATTTGTAGCACAGATAATAAATGTCTTCTGGCTGTATTCCACACAGGTGGGCCTTGCCACGCATAAATTAAAAAAAATATCCATCTGGCAAGATTTTTATGTATTTAATCAATGCTAATGTTTATGCTAATGTTATTTCATTTTCATAATTTACAATGAAAATTAATTACAATGAAAAATACAACTGTTGTCTATGTCTCGAATAATTCTTGACTAATATTGATTGCTGCTGAGATGAGATTAATTTTCTTTCAACTCTCCCCCACTCGATTTTTTTAAATTCTCCCGGGTTGGTCCTTTCAAGAGTTGGCAACCCTAATCACAAGTCTAGATGGACAATGGCTGGGGCCATCTTATTCCAAATAGCCACACTAATGGACACACTTAGATACACCACAATACTACGTGAAATTCTTTGGTTCACTCAATTTATATTTTCATGGACATTACCAACATACCGATAGTGAAAGTTCTACATTCAATCGAATAGAGAACCAATAACACTGGCAAGATATACCATGGAAAATTTTAAACCTCCTCATAGAAAATTATCTTTGACTCTATGAAGATAGTATACAAAGTCAAATTTAATTAGGTACCTAGCGAAACTCCGCAAACGTGTTGGGGGTATCGATATGTAAACACGAGCAAATAAAAATAAATATTTGATGATTTTTTTTGGGTTGAATGACCGCTTATTGTAATGTTAGATACCGACTTGAAGGACGAGTTGAGAAAATCTGTATTCTTTGATAATTTATTTCAAGTGACTACGTGCGGTTGATTACCCCAAAAAAATAACATTTGTATTTAATCATGTTTAGATCTAGATGTCGCTACCCCACACGTCTGCGGAGATTCGCTAATTTAATTTGACCCTGTAAAGGTAGAAGTTATCTAGACAGTTTTCTACAGGAAAGTTGCGATTCACTATGAAAAGGTGCTTTTAAAACGATTATTGTATGAACCAACAATGTCTACGAGACACAACAATGGTGCAAGCACAGTCACTTTAATGTTTAAAAATGGCAACTTTCGTGAGCCCATGAATGACACGCAATTAAGACACCATTGGCTGGAGGTGACCCAAAACATCTGGAGAAAACCCTGACTTTTTCATCTGTACTATATGTATAAGGTCCCTTTAAAATAGATAGACAAACTTTTATAAATCATTCCGACCACCAAAATAAGGACGATAGTAAAAAAATATATAAGTAAAACGCATAGATACTTACAAGAAAAATAATCAGCTAACGAAAGTACACTAATGTGCCGGCAATTTATTATTTTAGGTCAAAATAAAATCACTTTAATCAGTGTTTTTTTTTTTTGCTTGAATATCTTTAGTTAGACGTACTGAGCGCTGTGTTAAAATTTGTCCATCTATTTTAATGGGACCCTGTATTTGGGTCGAGTTGGGTTCCAGTCTACCCGGATGCAGCTGACCACCACTACAAACACCTACTACTGGATGGACAGTGTCATGATATGGTTCTAAAGGGAGTGGCTACCGAGATGACAGCTAATAGACAAGTATGTAAAAAAAAGACATGTTGTGCCGACCCCAAATAAATTGGAATAAAGGCGACTGGTTGTCGGACTTTCAGGCTTCTGACTAATGATCCAAGAATAGATGATCCCATTCAGGGAACAACCTCGGCAAATGTAGCTGAACCAATCAATAAAAACAATCAACCCACGCAACTGTAACTTAGCCACGAGCCCCCCTCCCCCCGTCAATGACTCAACTGTTACTTAGCCACGAGCCCCCTTTACCCCGTAGGTAAATGTCACAACTGTAACTTAGTCACATGCCCCCTTTCCCCCGTAAATGTCGCCACTGTAACTTAGCCACGAGCCCCCTTTCCCCCTTAAATGTCGCAACTGTAACTTAGCCACGAGCTCCTCCGGGTAGGCCCAAGAAAAGATATAATATTATCTGTGATCAAAAGTCTAACGGTATAAAAGAATTCGGAAACGGTGTGATTCATCCCAACCGGTCGCCGTGCCTAGGTTTAGTGAAACCGGAACACACGCCCGGCCACAGAAATGCTGTTCAATAAGTAGGTAGGGCTTTCAATAAGGTTATTCTGAAGGTAAATCTGTATAGTGATGTTGCAAATCTGAAGGCCAATTCCCGTAACTAAAAAAGTTCAAAATCTGGTCACATTCTCATCTCAGCGACAATCAAAGTCAAAAGTTTGTCAAATACATAGGGCAATTAGGGGTACCCCTCAGATGGGGGGGGGATTGCCCCTCAGATAGTGTGGCTGTGTGTTTATAAGATCTAGGCGCCTGAACTGCTGCACGGATTTGTAAGAGATAATTAAAAGTACAGGATTATGAAACTATGGGAGCAGTGGCAGCCCAGTGGCATCCTAGGCTCCGACTTACGAGTTCGTAGGTCGTGAGTTCAAACCCAGGTTCCACTTTACTTTGTTGACACATTTGTATATACTCGTAATTTCATCACGACTGCTCACAAAACGGTGAAGGAAAACATCGTGAGGAAACCGGCATGTCCTATCCGCACTGGGCCCGCATGGGAGATGCAGCCCACTCCCTCTGGAAGGGAGGAGGCCTGTGTCCCAGCAGTGGGGGCATTACAGGCTAATTATATGATCATAATTATATAGTTATGTTACATGTAACAATTTTCTGCCAAAATAACCAACAATTTCGAAAGAGAAAATGTCAAACACTGGCTAACCAGATTCAAGCCCAGTGCCTCAATTTCGGCTGCTGTGCAAACGGCTCATACCCACACCCAAAGAGGTAGTAGGTAAGTATAATAAATACACATTTTCTATTATATATGTAAACAAGAAAGCGAGCTCTTTAAGTGAAGTTAAATTGGCGTGACACTTCAAACAATGCTGTCACCAAAATAATGGTAAAATTACTCCATAACGTGGTAAGTAAATTAATTTGTTAAACAACGGTTGTTCGTGGGTACTCTTTGAGACGAGACATTTCAAGGTAGCGTTTGTGTGTACATCCTTCTATTTTTCTATGTTTTAGAGACGGCATATTTGTCAGTCAAGTCAAAATCTCTTTTAAAACAATACCAACTCTAAACTCAAGAAATTAAAACTCAATTTCTGAATTGAGAATTTAAAGTTGAGAATGTGATGTTGGTGAGGCCCGAATTCAAACCACCCGGTTAGGTATTTAAGCAGTTGGTTTATGTTAAATTTCGTAAGGAAATTTTAAATATAGAACTGATTAAATATTTAATCAGTTGATTTAAATGTTGGTGAACACAAGGCTAAGGGGTATTTTTGACAGATTGAGACCAGACTGGACGTTCTTGAAAATAACGAGAATTACCCCTGGCCAAACACTTCAGGTCAAAGCATATGACCATCAAACATGTTCCGTATATAATAGGACGACCAGTATTCCAAGGTAGACCGCATTGATAAAAGTAGGTAATGTCGAACTAACTATGGTACAGACGCCAGCACATCAATCTACCTGAAACTGTCAAATTTTCCCAATCAACCTTGAACCTTATACTTTTGCAATAAAGTTGAAAATCTATTAAAGAAATTTGACAGATTGTAGCTTGATTACCCCTGGCCAAACACTTCAGGTCAAAGCATATGACTTGATGCTAAACTGACAGGTGAGGTTTTGATACCGACGACCAGTATTCCAAGGTAGACCGCATTGATTCAAGTAATGTCGAACTAACTGTGGTACAGACGTCAGCACATCAAGCTACCCGAAACTGTCAAATTTTCCCAATCAACCTTGAACCTTATACTTTTGCGATAAAGTTGAAAATCTATTAAAGAAATTTGACAGATTGTAGCTTGATTACCCCTGGCCAAACACTTCAGGTCAAAGCATATGACTTGATGCTAAACTGACAGGTGAGGTTTTGATACCGACGACCAGTATTCCAAGGTAGACCGCATTGATTCAAGTAATGTCGAACTAACTGTGGTACAGACGTCAGCACATCAAGCTACCCGAAACTGTCAAATTTTCCCAATCAACCTTGAACCTTATACTTTTGCGATAAAGTTGAAAATCTATTAAAGAAATTTGACAGATTGTAGCTTTATGCGCTGGCGTCTGTACCTTGTTATGATACTGACATTTACAATGGCCTTAAATATCAAAATATAATGCCTAATGCTGTATTTTGGAAGGCGAAATAGGAAACTATAGTCTATTCTAAGAGTATCTGATGAAAATGTAAACAAATGGATCAGAAAACGTATACATGCCATCATCTGCCTAGCCTTTTCCCAACTATGTTGAGGTCGGCTTCCAGTCTAACCGGATGCAGCTGAATATTACATGGAGCGACTGCCTATCTGGCCTCCACAACCCAGGTAGGTACTGGGTAATACGATACCCCTTGGTAAGACTGGTTGTCAGACTTTCCGGCTTCTGATGACCCGTATCGACTGTCAAAGATCCACGAATGACAGCCGGGACAAGCGGCACGGAGGGGTCACAGTATGTAAAGATAGTCACCCATCCACAGACCAACCGCGGCAAGCGTAGCTTAACCTGATCGATCGACCTGTGCGGCTGTTATTATTTAGCCACGGGTCCGTCCGTAACGTGTATAAAACTTAATGATAATTTACCTACATTTAAAGATACATCCATTGAAAAATAAGTGCCGATTGATACCGCAACATGACGCGATGTGACCCTGTGCGCATTTTTTAAGATTGCGATATAAATCGAACTTATTTACTACACCATAATATACCTTTATACCTTTTCGTGTAAAAAAAACAGTGGCACTCCGGGAGTGCCGACAGAAGTGAAAACTTGAACAATAACGTGTGTATTTTGTGAATCGTCTTATAAACAAAACATGCGCGGTACCGGCTACGGCCATCCGTCTTACGAATTTTCGATCAAGTCACGTGTCCTGACGCGAGTTTAACATTTTTTACCCATTACAAAAAAAGTGTACAACGCCGCTAAAGAAGTTTTCACTTCAAAAATAAGTTCGATATTGTGTCGCTATGTTAAAAAGTGCGCGCAGCGTCATGTCTTCGTGTGACCTGGCCCTAAATAGCAACATTCCACATGATAAGACAATTTAATTCAGCAAAAACTTTACATTCATACTCCACGCGGCTCGTATTCCTTTCTTCCTTAGATAACGCTTCTTTCTTTCCCACGGAGCGAGATTGTGATCATGTGATCACATAACCGGTTTGAAGACAATTAATATCTAACATTACAAGCATAAATCAAACTAATTGAATTTTGTTTTAGAAAGCTTACTTGAAGCACAGAATAACTAATAGTACTTACTTAGTTTTGGGCAAGTTTTGTTCTCATTTTTGTGAAAAAAAATGGTTTTTAAGCCTATTTTTTCACTTCTTCGGACTTGGTTATTAAATGCCAGAATCAATTTTACGGACTCATTGTGAATGCTTTAACTCGAATGAATATTACAAATCTTCAATGTAATATCTGCTGAGCTGGTCTGTAATTGGTTATTTTGGTCTTTTTTTTTTTGAAAATCGAACGTATATTACAAATCTGCAATGTAATATCTGGACGAGATGGTCTGTAATTGGTTGTTTTGCCCTTTTTTTTATACGAACGTATATTACAAATCTTCAATGTAATATCTGAACAAGACGGTCTGTAAATGGTTGTTTTGCCCTTTTTTCTACTGTTTCTAGTCAAACTAGGTCTTACGTTTTCATTAACACAAGACCTTAGTCAGGTTTTTAATTAAAAATACTTTTTATTTCTTACCTTATATATTTTTAATTTAAAAACGACGTAACTTTCATTCAGTTTTATTTCTTTAGTATTCAAATTACTTGTTTTTATCTAAACGACCTTTAAAAACACGCTTTCAAGCTAAAGGCGTGTGAATCCGACTTTTTATTTTATCTTAAGAGGAAATTGTAGGGAAAACTCTTAGAATTATCATAGTTTACACCGTAGGTTCTCAACGTGGGCGATAACGCTCCCTCGCGGGCCTTTAACTTTCAGGCGGGCAGTAGAAGACCTAGTGAAAATGATATCCTATCTCACTCTATTGAAGATAAAACAAAAAAAAATCGACTTTAATCCTGAGAATGTCGGTGAATTTTCTCACGGTTCAAAAGTTATGACCAATTTTTTTTAATTACTTCTTATAGTGCTCAAAGAAAAATCATTAAAAAAAAATTCAGGGCTCTCTAAAAAAATTTGATCGACAGCCCTGACTAATACTACTCAAAGTGAATAATTCCAGCAATGTAATAACGGAATGACGAATCTCATTAACCCTATCGTGTTAATTTATAATTAATAAGAACGTTTTAATAATCTAAATATAATTAATGAAGCTATTAACCTTAATTGAACCATCTCTAACTTACGTAATCAAATGTAGGTAATCAAATTGATATTAAAGCGTGAATAGGAACGCAATAGACATTACGACATCGTTTGATAAAAAAATCAGTTGTTTTATTGTTAACTGTTCGTCTTAGATTATGTTTTTCGCTTTGATACCGATAGTATCATAATCATCATGAGAGCAATGGTGGTCCAGTGGTAACGACCGTGAATTACAAATTGTAGGTGTGGGTTCGAACCCAGGCATTTTACATTGTGGTAATTAAGTAATCATCACTGCTCTCAAAACGGTGAAGGAAAAACTTATCATGTGAAAACCGGCATGTCATAAAACCAAAAATTCGAAGACACGTGACATCCACCCGCGCTGGGCCCTCGTGGTGGATTACAACAGCCCACTCGCTCTCACAGAGAGGACTTCTGTGTCCCAGCAGTGGAAACATTATAGGCTGATTATCCATAATCATCTGCCCAGCCTTTTCCCAACTATGTTGGGGTCGGCTTCCAGTCTAACCGGATGCAGCTGAATACCAGTATTGTACAGACCCCAGCACATCAAGCTACCCGAAACTGTCAAATTTTCCCAATCAACTATGAACCTTATGCTTTAGCAATAAAGTTGAAAATCTATTAAAGTTTGACAGATTGTAGTAACTTATTGTGCTGGCGTCTGTACATGTAACGACTACCTATCTCCACAACCCAGTTGCTGGCTAACACAATACTTTTTATTAAGGCTCGATACGACTACCGATAACGCAATAATTATGTGCAATTTTAATGTCACAGCATACAAACTTTATCAGTAGACCAATCAAAACATTAAGAATCGATTAGATAATGTTCAAATTCAAATTTATTTATTTGTAGGCATAAGTGTAATATTGGAGTGGTGGTATCTGTGTGGTGGTTTGTGTGTATCGGCAGCATCGGGTTAGGTTAGATGATGATATGATGGTGTGAGGTGTGATATAGTGATAATGATAATTTAAAATAAAAAAAAATGTTGTGTCACTACATGCTGCCTCGCAAGGCGTACAAATATTGCTTACACAGTAACAGGTAGACCTATACGGTGTCCCATTAAAATAGATGGACAAATTTTAACACAGCGCCCAGTACGCGTCTAATTAAGATATCCAAGAAAAAAAAAACACTGATTAAAGTGATTTTATTTTGACCTAAAATAATAAATTGCCGGCACATTAGTGTATTTTCGTTAGCTGATTATTTTTCTTGTAAGTATCTAGATGCGTTTTTCTTAATATTTTTTTACCATCGTCCTTATTTTGGTGGTCTGAATGATTTGTAAAAGTTTTTCCATCTGTTTTAATGGGACCTTATATAATTATGTCAGAAATTCCTACAGCAAAATAAACATTAATAACTGGCCTAATGAAAACCATTACGAATACAAGTTTGTTTGCACTATCAAGATACCGATTTCACCATCGTCGGCGAAGTACAAAAGAAACAAAATATGTAGTTTGCTACAAGATAACCTAGAAGCTTCCATAGAATTCTCCTACTCAACAAAGTGCTATGCCATGTTTGAGCCAAGGCTACATATGTATTTAGAAAATTGCTAGTTGGCTACACCCTTTAAAATTAAGCGGAGTTTACATTAGCAACTGCTTTTATGCTGTAAAACTATTATAATATAGAAATTAATTATTACAATATATTACTATTATATTTATACATAGATCTAGATAGATCTGTGTATAAATATTATAAGTCTTTTTTTCCCCAAATGGCAAGAAACGACCGCGCGGCAGGCCCAGAAAGAGATGGTGGGATAGCTGGACTCCTTCTTAAAGGATAAGCCCACAAGCGCAGTAGACCGAGAAAAAAGGGAAGGGAGGCCTGTAGCCTGTAGCCTGTATTACCCCACTGCTGGGCAAACGCCTCCCTCTCCCTTTTCTATACACGTATTTCTCTGATCAGCCCTTTAAATTACAATTAATTAGGGCTGATTTTTCAATAGGCAGATATCTCCTAACTGAAGAGTAAACATTACCGTTTGACAGCTTTTGTATACAAAATATACCAAACTGTAATATTTATTCCACAGACAAAAGTTATCTGACTATTGAAAAATCAGCCTTTAATTAACTAACCTATTTCTACATAACACCAAAATAAAAGATCACAGCCTTAGTTGTGGGGTTTTTACACAAACTCAAACAAAACTCGAAGCATTTATTTCAATTAAACTATTTACAGGCAATTTTGAATTGTCAAGAAGTCGGTCCATCAGAAAATATGAAGCTAATTACCCATTCCAAAGCGTAGGTACCACAAATTAACCCACCACGCTTGTCTAATGCGATTTGGTGGGTGTGCAGCAAACCACCTACAGGCCGACGTCGCCTGAGGTAGCTGCGCGGTGAGGAAGGGGTGATAGTTGTCACAAGTTGAAGAATCACTGAGCTCTCGCTTCACGGTACAACATCCCTCCTCATCCCCCCACTTCTTAGGGCAAAGGCCTCCCCCCTTTGCCCTGCAGTGGGATAACACAGGCAGCTGATGGTGTGTCATGCTCACTCAAATGTCTCGCTGACGGTGGCGTGTGTGTTGGATCATTTAGCTCCCTTCAAAATGGTTGAGCTGAATGGTGCTGATTTATGCGTCATGTTCGTGAACGGGCGCCGTCAGTTGGGGCTGGTCATCACTTAGCTGCCTCGGCTTATTTTTAATTATTTTAATTTTGGATTGTTGTTAGTTAAGTACTATTTCTTGTACTCTGGACGCTTTTAACGCGTACGTCTTTTTTAATTTTTTACATCGTTCTCACATTATATAATTTTAATATCAAAAGTAATGATGTAACTAATATTTTTGTAAAATATGATTTAAAAAGAGTGTCCAAGTCCATGGAGTTTCTTGCCCGTTCTTCTCCATAGGTACCTACGCTTTGGAATGGGCAACTAGCTTCATATTTTCTGACTGACCGACTTCTTGACAATTCAAAAGTGCCTGTAAATGGTTTAATTGAAATAAATGCTTTGAGTTTGAGTTTGAGATTAAATAAAATAAATAAATAAAAAGCTCAGCTGCCAAAGTTTTTTTTTTCAGGTTATAAAATCTTAATTTTATTTTCTAAAATCAGTATCAAGTCATCAAGAAGCTATCTATTGGGAGTCATTATAAGTGATTAAGCTAAAAACTCCATCATGTAAACCATGCCGAAACAACACGGAACGAATAAAAAAAAGACGGTAAAATGTCTATGACATCACCACCGACTAAAACAGATAGAAAAAAAACTCACAACCGCAATTCATCAAGGATCTTCAATACACGAAGCTGTATAGAAAAAATACTTAAAACAATTTAAATAGATAATCTTCCCAGGCATTATTACCTCATACTTCATAGCTTGAAGTAACGTTGCAAAACCTGACAATTACCCACTCGCGGATTTTCGGAAACCGCGAGCAATACTAAATGTCGTAACTGCATGCTTGAATTTTAATTGATCATTGCAAACTTAATAAAATCGGAAATTAGTTTTGAAGTTAGTTATTTGGTTAGCAGACTAAAGTAGGCTAAAAAATAGCGCTATCTTGTACTGGTAGGTGAAATGAGAAAGAGATGGGGATATTTTAGAGGTGTCAGTTTTAAATAGAGTGCTAAGGATCTTTTGGCGCCTGAATGACTTTGACAGCGGGGCGTGTTGTTGTAAACATTTTGTGAAATTGTCACTGACATTGTATTGACAAAACAAGATGGCGGCATTGGTTCCGATTTTGGCCACACGCCAAAAGATTCTTTTAGCGTTGTAACTGCTCCTAAAAACATTCAAAATCTAGGCAATCTCATCTCAGAGATAATCAATCTCAAAAACTTGTCAAAAATGTAGGGAAATTAGAGGTATTTTTGACAGAGACTGAGATCAGACTGTAAACGTTCGTAAAAATTAAAAGAATTGGCCGTGTCGTATTAATCATGATGGCATTGACGTTTTAATGCCATCATGATTCTAGTGTAAGAGATAGACGGAGCTATATATGACCGATAGCACCATCCCTTTTTCTGACTGGAATCTTAGTGGCATTAATAAAAAACTAAATAAATAAAAATGTTTATTGCAATTACATACAATGAAAACACACAATACACTAATACATACATTAATACTTCATAATACGGACCCCATCTCCTGTGGTTCATGATACGGAAGTAGTTTAAATACCCAAGTCATCAAAATCGTCTTATGAAATTGACCTTGATTGTTTGAATTGACCTACATATGTATTATAATGAAAATGACCTTATGTCATTTTCATTTTGTTTGGTATTAATGAAACGACCTTAAAACTACATGAAATATAAGGGTTATATTTAATCAAAACGTTTACACATCTTTGATTTTGCAAAGAAAAAAACAACACCTAGCTTCAATTTGGCAATCTATAATACTCGTAGTAGAATAAAATATATCCCTACATCCTACATTCTAATGCTAAAACTTGACTATATACAGATAAGGCATCTTTTCGTTTAGCATAAATTCTTAAGACTATTCTTTTGTACATGAACTTTAGTTAGATAGACATAGGGATGATAATCGCTTAGCATAAAAAGCTAGGCTGTATTTAGAACAGTTGGGCGCCGCATTCCTAGGCCAGTTGCGTGACATTAGCATTATCGTACACGGTGTGTTCTGATACTTGAGTATCAAGGACCAAGAAGGTTCTTAGGTATACTTTACGTACTTGAACAAAATCAAAAGTTATTTATTCAAATAAGGCTGAGAATCAGCACTTTTTGAGAACGTCCAAATTGGGTACATAAGACAGTCCCTCAAAACGCCCGCCCTTCACCACTTAGTGCTTTCGCTGGGAAGAAGAAGTGGCGCAACAAACTCGCCAGCAGCACATCTGTTTGTAATAAAAAGTTCATTTTTAGCACTTTATGACCTAAACCCGCAATTTAGTCACACTTTTCTGTCCATTTTTAGTCACAGAAAAGTGTGACTTAAATGCGGGTTTAGGTCACACGAGCTATAAAATAGTATACGATACGTGTGACTTATGTAGTCTTAATAATTGACCACTTAAGTCACACGTATGGTAATGTACTATTACGATGACCATAGAATTGTATGGCAAAGAGTCTGTTTTCTCAAAACCTGATAATTAGGAGAGAGAGAAGATCCCTGATTATCTGGGAGAAGCCGTAACCATCGGAAAAGATTACGAACTTACATTCTATTTTTCATTCTCTATGTAACTCCTTTAGGCGATACGGTGACGATCCCTTTGAGAGTTGATATGTGTGCTATGACCTTTAGGCTGAGCGATGTCTGCCAGCAATATTTGATTTTTAATTAGTAGACTCTGAATTCAATAGAGCAGTGCTGGCCCAGTGGTATCGACACCGACTTGCAAATTGTAGGTCGTGAGTTCGGACCCAGGCAGGCACTTTCTTTGTTCATTTAATTTCATTACCCCTGCTCTCAAAACGGTGAAGGAAAACATCGTGAGGAAACCGACATGTCCTCGAACCAAAAGTTCGTAGACATGTGACATCCACCAACCGGCTCTGAAGCCGCGTGGTAGATTACAGCATTCTCTTTGATTATAGCCAACTCCCTCTCACAGAGAGAAGTCCTGTGTCTCAGCAGTAGAACAGACACCATTACGAGATTCTGAATTCGAATAGGTACAGTTATATACAGGGTGATTTTATTTGTATAATTGCTTACAACAGCGAAATAAAATGTGCAATTACTCGACAAAAATAGCAAAATAACATAACTTCACAATTTTATTTTAAAAAAGAACTATTACTTCACCTATGTATTCATTAACCACATTCATCAAGCTATTGCTTATTCATAACTTTACATTACTGTTCAAAAGTAAACCCTATCGCAATAAAAATAAAGTTGAAATTTGAAGATGCAGTCGCAAGCGCAGTGGGTTCGCGCATGCGTAGTTGCGCAACAGCGCTGGTATGCGGTACATACGTGCTGTAGATATAAGTATAGCTGATCTGGGTGTTAAGAAAAATAATAATGTAACAGCTGTTTGATATTATTACGTTTGCTCTGATTTTTTTAGTTAATTATTTCATGTAGGTAATGATATAGAATTTGAGAGTAAGAGGGTTTCGACCGGTACTATAATAATATATATCGATAACAGCCGCACAAGTCGATCACCGGTTAAGGCTCCTGCAAACAGGCGCGACGCGCGACGCGAATCGCGCGCGACACAGAGGCACCGCTCGTTGCGCGACTTGCGGTGCTTTTGTGTCGCGTGTCGCGTCGCGCCTGTGTGTACGAGCCTTTAAGCGACCCTTGACGCGGTCGGTTCGTGGATGGATGAGCATCCATTACATATCAAGGCCCTCCGTTCCTCGGACAGCACATTAAGCCATTGGTCCCAGCTGTCAATCGTATATCTTTGACAGTCGCGTCGTTATGGGTTGTCAGAAGCTGGCTGAAGACTGGATGCGGAAGGCGGAGGATAAGGTGTTGGGGCCTGAGAGAGGCCTAAGTCCAGCAGTGGACTGCGATAGGCCTGAGTTGGTTGGTTTCAGTTCCTTTCCCATACATTGGGATCGTATCAAGGTCAAAACTTACATGATCATTCTAGCGTGCAACCAAGTTCGAATACCGATTAGCCAAAACCGCAACATAATGTTCTAATAAAAAAAACCACATTTCTAATACCAGTTTCTATAACCTTTGTTTATGAAAGAAAACACGCTATTATCCGGTAGATTAGCCACGTAATTTATACACAACGACCAGCACGGCGATTAGCACGAATTAACAGCGATGGCTCGTTTCCTTTTGTGCGTTGCTCCACGTTCCCTTCTTTTATAATAGTATTGTAATGAGATTGCGAAATTGTTCGGTTTGCGATTTAGAAAATTTTGTGGTAACTGGTAAGGTCGAGAACGACGTGTGGAATTTTATTGCAGACAGTGGCAGCCACGTTGTTGGGTTATCGTGATTCTGTTGTGAATTGCACCGCAATAACCGTGAATTGCACCGCAATAACCTTTTGTTGCAGTCGTGGCTATGTGATGATGGCCGCGACTTGTAGGTCGTAGGTTCGAACCTCGAATCCAGACAGGTGTTTCACTTTGTGTAAATTGTTTAATTTTCATCACCACTGCTCTCAAAACGGTGAAGGAAAACATCGTGAGGAACCCGGCATAACCTAGAACCAAAAAAAAATCGAAGACATGTGACAACTACCAACCCGCACTGGTGGATTAAGGCCCACTTCCTCTCACAGAGAAGAGGTCTGTGTCCCAGCAGTGGGAACATTGCAGGCTGAGCAGTTTTGTATGAAACAGCAGTTTTTTTAATAAGCGATATCATTTTCTACCCTGCCGGTCGATTTTGTAAAAATCTCACCGTGAAAACTTAGGTGAAGTGAGTTTGCTTTTGCTAGGAATTGACACTATTGACAGCTCACTCCACGCTCACTTCACCTAAATTTTCACGGTGAGATTTTTACAGAATAGCACCGCTGGTATATCTGAAGTCATGCGGTATTCCATAGTTACAGTCTGCACATGGATGTCCCTTTTTATCGTTTTTACTTAACAAAACTCAACAAATAGCCTGACAAACTCACCGACATAACGCAATAGTGTTGTAGTGTTTAGCGCTGCGGTTTTCGCAACAGAGCAGGTTCGAGTCCCGTTAGCGAGAAAGTGACGGAACGTGATCGAGGTGTTTCCTTATCTTCCACACCTGGTCGTTGAGGTGACAACAGATGCGTCAATCGGGTCATGTTTGAACGGACTTGAAGAGATTTGAGAATATAAGTTCACAAATGCATCCGAATGTCTTTAAAAAGAGGTTTTGTTTACGGTCCAATGAATATTTTGCAAAGTTGGTACGTAAAGGCTGTCCCCAACAAGAGCGCCGGATTTAAATTTGCCGCCATTTTGTTAATACGCGTTGTACGGTGATTTTTTTTACAGTTGTGACGTACAGTCCACGCCATTTAAGAATATAGAGAATCAAATCAACAACGTATAATTATTGTAAAAACACATTAGAAAAAAATGGTGAAAGTTTTGCGAAAACAGTTCGCCAATTACGTCAAGTTTTCGGTCGCAATAATGCGCCAAATGAATCGACACAAACAGTTGAGGAAATACGGCACGTTACTGGTGAAATACAGCCACATTTATGCGAAAACGTTATTCAAAATTTCAACAAAAGAAAAACCCTGTGCCAGAGGTTTCGTGGTGGCCATTTGCCTGATGTTGTACTTCACGTTTAATCAGGAACATTTTTCTTTATGTTGAGATAAAAATGTTTGCTTAATTCAAAAATAAATGTGTTTTTCTTTGAAATTAAATCCGGCGCTCTTGTTGGGACACCCTATACTATCATAATAGTCTAGCAATAGAGTAGAATAGAAACGTGACGTTTTAAGTATTTGTTCACAAAAGACCTCAAAAGGCCAATTCTCGTAATTAAAAAACGTTCAAATTCAAGTCGCAATCTCATCTCAGCGACGCAAAGAGTGTCGCAGATGAATTGTCGAATCAGCCGGTCGATTCTGTAAAAATCTCACCGTGAAAACTTAGGTGATGTGAGTTTGTTTTTGCTAGGAATTGACACTATTAACAGCTCACTCCACGCTCACTTCACCTAAGTTTTCACGGTGAGATGGTTACAGAATCGCACTGCTGCTGTTTTACATAACCGCTAGCTGTTTTACAAAACAGCTCCGTTTTGTAAGACAGCTGATTCGCGTCAACAGCATAATGTTTCGCAAACGATCACTTTCAATGAAAGTCATAATCACAGCACAGTTTTTATGAGTGAGGCTGTATACCTCACTCATAAAAACTGTACACACTATACTTATAAAATAAAAATGAAGGAAAGGAAACTCATGTCGATGCGTTAAATGAAACCATAAAAATTAACGGTCAGCTGTTATGTAAATATAAGATGTATTGAAGCAACTTCGACACGGTATTTAATTACTTTCGAATGTTTGGTCATTCATCTTTTAAGATAATAGCTAAGAACAAGTTTCCCTTACTTTACGTTTACAAATTCTTTCACACGATTCGAGTACGCATAGTAGTAAAATGTGTGATTGTCGAATTAATGTAGGAACTTCGCAAAATATTTGAGGAAGGCACGCCCCTAGCGTTTTCTTTTCTATAGTGAAAACCGGCAGCATTTTGTCTTTTATAACTAACACCATGCCTCGACGGGTTAAGAAGAGGTGTTAAATCAAATCAAAAGTCATTTGTTCAAATTAGGCTGAAACCAGCACCAGCACTTTTCGAACGTCAAAATTACAAAAGACAGTCCCCCAAAACGCCCTGTAGAAGTATGTATAAACATATCGCCGGATATTTTTAAGCCCCACAGACGCCAGTACATCAAGCTACTACAATCTGTCTTTCTTTAATAGATTTCCAACTTTATTGCTAAAGCATAAGGTCCAAAGTTGATTGGGAATATTTTACAGTTTCGGGTAGCTTGAAGTACTGGCATCTGTACTTGAAATAAGAACTACAAACGATAATTCATACTAATATTATAAATTTTAAAGTAACTCTGTCTGTCTGTCTGTATGTTACCTTTTCATGCCTAAACCTTTGAACGAATTTCGTTAAAATTAACAGAGATACATACCTCGCGTGCTAGTAAATCTATACTATTTTATAAAATTTTAGCATAGGATGTAATATTCTATAGATTATAACTTTAATTATTCATACTCCTCTAACTCTAATTCCGAGGATGCTGTAACGGAATTCTCGGCGGGGTCAAAGTCAAGAATGTTAACAAGGACAAAGATTGCATAATTTTAACATTATACAATCTAACGAAAACACGGACTAAGTAGACGACATCTTTCGTATAATCTTACGATAATATTATAAAAATGATCTAAATTCGGTATGTGGAATATGACAATCAGTGAAGGCTTCGTGGATCTTTGACAGTCATTACGGGTAGTTAGAAGCCCGAAAGTCTGATAACCAGTCTTACCAAGGGGTATCGTTTTACCCAGTAACTGGGTTGTGGAGGTCAGATAGGCAGTCCATGTAAAATACTGGAATTCAGCTGCATCCGGTTAGACTGGAAGCCGACCCCAACATACAACATAGCCGTCCAACATAGATATTGTATACAGGGTGGACAAAAAATCGTGGATCAAACGAAGCAGGGCGATAGTTGGGGTTACTTACAGTAAAAAATATCTTTGTGGCAGAGCCCTAACTTGATCTTCTTAAAAGTTATGACAATTTGGGTGTTTACAGTAAGATTCTAGTTACAAATAATTGTTCATGAGACCTAAAAGATATTGAAAAAAGTGCCAAAACTGATAAATCATGGTACCCACTGTCATAAAAGCACTGTTGTAGTGATGACACTTTTTATATTATGTTTTTTACTGCTAACAACCTATCGCCCTGTTTCGTTTGATCCAGGATTTTTGACCCACCTTGTATACATTTGTTTTAACATACTTATATATGGGAAAACTACTACTTGAAGTATAACTGGACCTACTGTGAACAAATTTCAGAAACTCACTTTTTTCCCTGTCCGCTTGACGTGAAATGCCCGTCATTCCAAAAGGTAGTTTTCGTATGGAGAAGAATGGGCAAGAAACTCCACCATTACTCTTTTAAAATGTTATCATTGCCTCCGTCTTAACAAACTGACACACTAAATAATTCCCAGACTAGCAGACTATTGTAGATTGTGTTATAAGGAAAACATCGAGTTAGGCACCTGTCCCACCGCCAGCGAGAAGCGAGTAGAGCTAGCAACTGAAAATGAGTTGAGCAACGAGTGCGCGACGGCGCGGCGACGAGCGATTACTCGCTGGTATGTAGATGTACCAAGCATAAGTCCCATAGCGAGTGTTCTGCTCGCCTAGGAGTGTCGCTGAGCGAGTACTCTCTTTGATAGCTTTTGTCGTTGCGACAAACGAGTACCTACTCGCCTCTGGTGATAGCAGTCAGCGATTAAAAGTAAGATTCCCATAATTTAAAACTTTAAAAATAGATTTTGTCACAATCTCATCTCGGCGACAAAGAAATATCAAAAACGTGTCAAAACGTAGAGGAATTAGAAGTATTTTTAGGGTTCCGTACCTAAAAAGGAAAAAACGGAACCCCTAGAGGATCACTTTGTTGTTTGTCCGTCCGTCTGTCTGTCAAGACCCTGTATCTAGGGAACGCGTGGTGGTATCAAGCTGAAATTAAAGCCATATTCTCAGGTCTACAGTCCCTTGAAAGTATGAAAAAAAAAAGTTCTAAGTTAACGTAAAAAAAGATACGGCCGTTTAAGCCGCAAAAAGCGTATATTTTTTGACAGAGAGAGCCTGAGATCAGACTCTGCACTTTCTTCAAATTACGAGAACTGTCCCTCTGATATCTTTTATTCATCAAATTTAATTGACGTCGACTATAAAAATTCAAAAATTATTCTCAGGATAAGACTTATTCTAGGTATAAAACTTTGGTGAAACAATGCTTTGTACATTTCTTGAGCGAGAAAATCGTTGATCGCTAGTCGCTTCCTCTTCGGAGGGCGGTGGGACAGGTGCCTATATAATTGTGTAGTGAGCTGTTAACAATGCGGTTCAGAACTGTGGCAGCCGCACCGCTAGATTGATTGGTCTCTGCAGGGTTGACAACCGGATCGCAAAAGTATAGTCCCTAGGTAGTCACATTTTATCATGATAAAGACATATTATGTACATATGTTCGTAGATGTGTCCGTCATCACATCGGGCACCATCAGAACACCAGCGCTGCATTATTTATTTTTTAAATATCGCAGAATTATGCGGAGATAGGACCTTTTTAGCCTCGCACCTTTTTGAAACATCTCTCACAAATATGTTCAAGAAAGAAGACTCGATTGTCAGCTGTTAAAACAGTTATGATTTGATGACCCGAAACGAAATTCGCATCCAAAAACTGGTATACTATTCTAAAAGGCAAACAGGCGCGACACGCGATATAATCGCGCGCGACACAAAGGCACAGCTCGTTGCGCGACTTGCGGTGCCTTTGTGTCGCGTGTCGTGTCGCGCCTGTTTGAAGGAGTCTTTAGAGAGAGGGTGACTACCATAAACAAAAAACTGTAGGTATCTATTACTCATAATGAAAAGGAACATAAAAAACTAATGACCTACAATAGACCTTGTCATACGCAATTAATCTGGTAAATCAGAGGTTGTTTAGCTGCTACAGTAATACAGTTAGTAGTCGTTACGTGTGTAAGTGTGTTATTAGCATATCTATGTATAGCCGTTTCTGTCCCATAAAACAAAAGTGCGTGTCTTTCGTGTAATAATTAGTTACGATAACGGAGTGGCTTGTCAATCAACAGTTATGGCTGGCGAACTTTTTTTTTTTTTTTCTAAATAAGAATTGATCCTTTTATTATGACAATCTGATAATTTCAGAGCAGTGGTGGCTTAGACAATTTGATCATTTAAGAGCAGTGGTGGGCTGCTGGCCCAGTGGTAACGGCCGCGACTTATGAGTTCTAGGTCCTAGGTTCGAACCTAGAAAAGCACTTAACTTTGTGTAAATTATTCATCACCACTGCTCTCAAAACAGTGAAGGGAAACATCGTGAGGAAACCGGCATGTCCTAGCAGCAAAAATTCAAAGACATGTGACATAATGGACCTGCATGGTGGATTATAGCCCACTCCTTCTCATAGAGAGGAGGCCTGTGTCCCAGCAGTGGGAACATGGCTAACAATGCTTATGTTACGTCAATAATTCAGTACTTAGTACCAGCCCCGGATCTAAGGGGGGGGGGGGGTGGAAACCGGGGCACCTGCCCCGGGCGGCAGTTTCACGGGGGCGCCAAATCCTTGAGACAATAATTCGAAATATCGAACAAATGAGGCTTCATTTGTTTGTCTTTTCCTACAATCTCATAGGTTTTTATCAAGTAATCGAATCTTAATATAATATGTTTGAAAAACAATTTTTTCTATTTCCATACGCCCAGTTAGTTTTTGAACACATACGAAGTGATTTATGAACGCATCTTAACAGATCAAGTAAATTTTTGAACGCGTGCGTAGTGTCCGTGATCTTTCTGCCAAGGGAATCCCCGTCACATCTATACGAGCCGAGCCGAACAAATTCAAACAGTTGAACGTCAAGTGACAACACTGTTTGTTTATGTGGTTGATTGCGTTTACGAGTAATCAGCGTTAATAATATAAGTAATTTATTAGTGAAATCATATATTATCGTAGTGGAAATCAACAATTTGCAAATTTTTCTCAAACACTAAAGGGAGGGGGCGCCACTATCAAGGTTTTGCCCCGGTTCGAAAAATCGTAGATCCGGGGCTGCTTAGTACCTAACTATTAAAAAAACCTACAAATTAATATTACTTAAAGTTAAATGGGTAGGATAATTTAGGACTAGAATGATTTTTATTTTATTTAGGGAATTTAGTCCATAATATTATTTTTAGATGTTAATACTTGTATTACTAGTTTTTAGGTTTTTCATAGTTTAGAATTGTAAGTTCTTAAGTTAAGATTAAGACCACGCTATCGCATTAGATATACACCTGTAATGATATTGGTAGGGAGATTTTAATAAATAAATAAATATAACCTTCGTCGTCCAATCCCAACCAGCGTCATATTGAACTCAAATTAAGAAATTATTAGGAAATAATTTATTCGAGGACAAGCCCACGCTTCGAATATTATAATTATTGGACGAAGCTAGTTATTAACATTCCTAACTTGTCTTCAGATTAAATAGCTTTATTTTGTTTAACAAATTGCTACTAATAGGGATGTTGCCTGGGTAAAAATAAATCGATTCGATTTAGTCCCTCAGTAAGATTATTAAAAAATATTGAACACGTATTTTTTGTTTTATCAATTAGATAAAAAATTACAAAGATATATCACATCAAAGTTCAGGAGTGGGGGGCTTTGACGTAATAACGTGCTAAAATTTGTAGCACGGCGTGACGTCATACGAAATTTCCAAGCGCTGTATCTTCGTAATTTTTTGTTTGCCAGACAAAAGAAAAAATACGTATACAATATTTTTTAGTAATCTAACTGATGGACTAAATATATTTTCTTAGTCAACTACCCTATTGTGGGCTTTTTCGACTATGCCTACAGAAATATCCTATCAGTATTGCCTAAAGGACTTCACACAGTCCATCCATATTTTCTTTGGTCTTTAAGATATTATTTATAACTTTGCCATCAGAATGAATTTATTTATAAAACTAACCTTTTACTAACGTGGTACTACACTAAAACATCGTGAAGAAACCGGCATTTCCTAGAACCAAAAATTCAAAAACATGTGTCATCTACCAACCCGCATTGGACCTGCGTGGTGGATCACAGCCATCTCCCTCTCGAATTTTTGGTTCTAGGACATGCGAGTTTCCTCACGATGTTAACCTTCACCGTTTTGAGAGCATGGACGAGATAACTTACATAAAGTAAAATGCTTGCCTGGGTTCGAACCTTCTACCTACAAACTCGTAAGTAGCGGCCGTTACCACTGCTCTCACTATGCCACCACTGTTCTCCGCAGTATAAATTTTGTCTTTATTCTGCAAACGATTGCTGTCAGAGCTATCTACAACCTCCGCAGAGTTTATGGAGGATCAGTTAAGGGGACTACATGACCTGAATACTTTGAACACAACTTATATTAACCAATTTGCATGCTTTAGTCATGAAACTGAAACTAGCAGCTACCAGCTAGCAGCCGACAGAGACGAAACATAACAGATAGGGGCCCGGGCCCCTAAATATTTTTGAAAAATTAGGATCCTTCATTGCAAAATTACAAATAATATTAAAAACTAACATGACATCTGCTTATTAACAATAATTGTTGAATTATAAAAAATTATTTTGTCTTAGTAGGATGATTTTTGTTTATTTACTTAAAAAGCTATATCTTTTCTTCTACACATACGAACTTGCTAAAATTTGCCCTAGAACTTCTTTTTAGTGTGAAAAAGTAGTGAGTGTAATACCAGCCAAGATACTCTAATAGTTTAATTGTAAAAAAATATTTTGTCTCAGTAGAATGATTTTTGTTTATTTAAAAAGCTATATCTTTTCTTCTACACATACGAACCTGCTGAAATTTGCCCTAGAACTTCTTTTTAGTATGAAAAAGTAGTGAGTGTAATACCAGCCAAGATACTCTAATAGTTTAATTGTAAAAAACTATTTTGTCTCAGTAGAATGATTTTTGTTTATTTAAAAAGCTATATCTTTTCTTCTACACATACGAACTTGCTAAAATTTGCCCTAGAACTTCTTTTTAGTGTGAAAAAGTAGTGAGTGTAATACCAGCCAAGATACTCTAATAGTTTAATTGTAAAAAAATATTTTGTCTCAGTAGAATGATTTTTGTTTATTTAAAAAGCTATATCTTTTCTTCTACACATACGAACCTGCTGAAATTTGCCCTAGAACTTCTTTTTAGTATGAAAAAGTAGTGAGTGTAATACCAGCCAAGATACTCTAATAGTTTAATTGTAAAAAACTATTTTGTCTCAGTAGAATGATTTTTGTTTATTTAAAAAGCTATATCTTTTCTTCTACACATACGAACTTGCTAAAATTTGCCCTAGAACTTCTTTTTAGTGTGAAAAAGTAGTGAGAGTAATACCAGCCAAGATACTCTAATAGTTTAATTGTAAAAAAATATTTTGTCTCAGTAGAATGATTTTTGTTTATTTAAAAAGCTATATCTTTTGTTCTACACATACGAACCTGCTGAAATTTGCCATAGAACTTCTTTTTAGTGTGAAAAAGTAGTGGGTGTAATACCAGCCAAGATACTCTAATAGTTTAATTGTAAAAAAATATTTTGTCTCAGTAGAATGATTTTTGTTTATTTAAAAAGCTATATCTTTTCTTCTACACATACGAACCTGCTGAAATTTGCCCTAGAACTTCTTTTTAGTGTGAAAAAGTAGTGGGTGTAATACCAGCCAAGATACTCTAATAGTTTAATTGTAAAAAAATATTTTGTCTCAGTAGAATGATTTTTGTTTATTTAAAAAGCTATATCTTTTCTTCTACACATACGAACCTGCTGAAATTTGCCCTAGAACTTCTTTTTAGTGTGAAAAAGTAGTGGGTGTAATACCAGCCAAGATACTCTAATAGTTTAATTGTAAAAAAATATTTTGTCTCAGTATAATGATTTTTGTTTATTTAAAAAGCTATATCTTTTCTTCTACACATACGAACCTGCTGAAATTTGCCCTAGAACTTATTTTTAGTGTGCAAAAGTAGTGGGTGTAATACCAGCCAAGATACTCTAATAGTTTAATTGTAAAAAAATATTTTGTCTCAGTATAATGATTTTTGTTTATTTAAAAAGCTATATCTTTTCTTCTACACATACGAACCTGCTGAAATTTGCCCTAGAACTTCTTTTTAGTGTGCAAAAGTAGTGGGTGTAATACCAGCCAAGATACTCTAATAGTTTAATTGTAAAAAAATATTTTGTCTCAGTAGAATGATTTTTGTTTATTTAAAAAGCTATATCTTTTCTTCTACACATACGAACCTGCTGAAATTTGCCCTAGAACTTCTTTTTAGTGTGAAAAAGTAGTGGGCGTAATACCAGCCAAGATACTCTAATAGTTTAATTGTAAAAAAATATTTTGTCTCAGTATAATGATTTTTGTTTATTTAAAAAGCTGTATCTTTTCTTCTACACATACGAACCTGCTGAAATTTGCCCTAGAACTTCTTTTTAGTGTGCAAAAGTAGTGGGTGTAATACCAGCCAAGATACTCTAATAGTTTAATTGTAAAAAAATATTTTGTCTCAGTAGAATGATTTTTAATTGTTTAAGAAGCTATATCTTTTCTTCTACACATACGAACTTGCTAAAATTTGCCCTAGAACTTATTTTTAGTGTGAAAAAGTAGTGAGTGTAATACCAGCCAAGATACTCTAATAGTTTAATTGTAAAAAACTATTTTGTTTCAGTAGAATGATTTTTGTTTATTTAAAAAGCTATATCTTTTCTCCTACACATACGAACTTGCTAAAATTTGCCCTAGAACTTCTTTTTAGTGTGAAAAAGTAGTGGGTGTAATACCAGCCAAGATACTCTAATAGTTTAATTGTAAAAAAATATTTTGTCTCAGTAGAATGATTTTTGATTATTTAAAAAGCTATATCTTTTGTTCTACACATACGAACCTGCTGAAATTTGCCATAGAACTTCTTTTTAGTGTGAAAAAGTAGTGGGTGTAATACCAGCCAAGATACTCTAATAGTTTAATTGTAAAAAAATATTTTGTCTCAGTAGAATGATTTTTGTTTATTTAAAAAGCTATATCTTTTCTTCTACACATACGAACCTGCTGAAATTTGCCCTAGAACTTCTTTTTAGTGTGAAAAAGTAGTGGGTGTAATACCAGCCAAGATACTCTAATAGTTTAATTGTAAAAAAATATTTTGTCTCAGTAGAATGATTTTTGTTTATTTAAAAAGCTATATCTTTTCTTCTACACATACGAACCTGCTGAAATTTGCCCTAGAACTTCTTTTTAGTGTGAAAAAGTAGTGGGTGTAATACCAGCCAAGATACTCTAATAGTTTAATTGTAAAAAAATATTTTGTCTCAGTATAATGATTTTTGTTTATTTAAAAAGCTATATCTTTTCTTCTACACATACGAACCTGCTGAAATTTGCCCTAGAACTTATTTTAGTGTGCAAAAGTAGTGGGTGTAATACCAGCCAAGATACTCTAATAGTTTAATTGTAAAAAAATATTTTGTCTCAGTATAATGATTTTTGTTTATTTAAAAAGCTATATCTTTTCTTCTACACATACGAACCTGCTGAAATTTGCCCTAGAACTTCTTTTTAGTGTGCAAAAGTAGTGGGTGTAATACCAGCCAAGATACTCTAATAGTTTAATTGTAAAAAAATATTTTGTCTCAGTAGAATGATTTTTAATTGTTTAAGAAGCTATATCTTTTCTTCTACACATACGAACTTGCTAAAATTTGCCCTAGAACTTCTTTTTAGTGTGAAAAAGTAGTGAGTGTAATACCAGCCAAGATACTCTAATAGTTTAATTGTAAAAAACTATTTTGTCTCAGTAGAATGATTTTTGTTTATTTAAAAAGCTATATCTTTTCTTCTACACATACGAACCTGCTAAAATTTGCCCTCGAACTTTTTTTTAGTGTGAAAAAGTAGTGGGTGTAATACCAGCCAAGATACTCTAATAGTTTAATTGTAAAAAACTATTTCGTCTCAGTAGAATGATTTTTGTTTATTTAAAAAGCTATATCTTTCGTTCTACACATACGAACCTGCTGAAATTTGCCCTCGAACTTCTTTTTAGTGTGAAAAAGTAGTGGGTGTAATACCAGCCAAGATACTCTAATAGTTTAATTGTAAAAAAATATTTTGTCTCAGTAGAATGATTTTTGTTTATTTAAAAAGCTATATATTTTCTTCTACACATACGAACCTGCTGAAATTTGCCCTAGAACTTCTTTTTAGTGTGAAAAAGTAGTGGGTGTAATACCAGCCAAGATACTCTAATAGTTTAATTGTAAAAAAATATTTTGTCTCAGTAGAATGATTTTTGTTTATTTAAAAAGCTATATCTTTTCTTCTACACATACGAACCTGCTGAAATTTGCCCTAGAACTTCTTTTTAGTGTGAAAAAGTAGTGGGCGTAATACCAGCCAAGATACTCTAATAGTTTAATTGTAAAAAAATATTTTGTCTCAGTATAATGATTTTTGTTTATTTAAAAAGCTATATCTTTTCTTGTACACATACGAACCTGCTGAAATTTGCCCTAGAACTTCTTTTTAGTGTGCAAAAGTAGTGGGTGTAATACCAGCCA
The DNA here is from genome assembly GCA_963855955.1 of Luperina nickerlii. Lineage (NCBI taxonomy): Eukaryota > Metazoa > Arthropoda > Insecta > Lepidoptera > Noctuidae > Luperina > Luperina nickerlii. Next base: position 2,358,551 of record OY979682.1, on the reverse strand, counting down.
AGATACTCTAATAGTTTAATTGTAAAAAAATATTTTGTCTCAGTAGAATGATTTTTAATTGTTTAAGAAGCTATATCTTTTCTTCTACACATACGAACTTGCTAAAATTTGCCCTAGAACTTATTTTTAGTGTGAAAAAGTAGTGAGTGTAATACCAGCCAAGATACTCTAATAGTTTAATTGTAAAAAACTATTTTGTCTCAGTAGAATGATTTTTGTTTATTTAAAAAGCTATATCTTTTCTCCTACACATACGAACTTGCTAAAATTTGCCCTAGAACTTCTTTTTAGTGTGAAAAAGTAGTGGGTGTAATACCAGCCAAGATACTCTAATAGTTTAATTGTAAAAAAATATTTTGTCTCAGTAGAATGATTTTTGATTATTTAAAAAGCTATATCTTTTCTTCTACACATACGAACTTGCGAAAATTTGCCCTAGAACTTCTTTTTAGTGTGAAAAAGTGGTGAGTGTAATACCAGCCAAGATACTCTAATAGTTTAATTGTAAAAAAATATTTTGTCTCAGTAGAATGATTTTTGATTATTTAAAAAGCTATATCTTTTCTTCTACACATACGAATTTGCTGAAATTTGCCCTAGAACTTCTTTTTAGTGTGAAAAAGTGGTGAGTGTAATACCAGCCAAGATACTCTAATAGTTTAATTGTAAAAAACTATTTTGTCTCAGTAGAATGATTTTTGATTATTTAAAAAGCTATATCTTTTCTTCTACACATACGAACTTGCTAAAATTTGCCCTAGAACTTCTTTTTAGTGTGAAAAAGTGGTGAGTGTAATACCAGCCAAGATACTCTAATAGTTTAATTGTAAAAAAATATTTTGTCTCAGTAGAATGACTTTTGTTTATTTAAAAAGCTATATCTTTTCTTCTACACATACGAACCTGCTGAAATTTGCCCTAGAACTTCTTTTTAGTGTGAAAAATTAGTGGGTGTAATACCAGCCAAGATACTCTAATAGTTTAATTGTAAAAAAATATTTTGTCTCAGTAGAATGATTTTTGATTATTTAAAAAGCTATATCTTTTCTTCTACACATACGAACTTGCTAAAATTTGCCCTAGAACTTCTTTTTAGTGTGAAAAAGTGGTGAGTGTAATACCAGCCAAGATACTCTAATAGTTTAATTGTAAAAAAATATTTTGTCTCAGTAGAATGACTTTTGTTTATTTAAAAAGCTATATCTTTTCTTCTACACATACGAACCTGCTGAAATTTGCCCTAGAACTTCTTTTTAGTGTGAAAAATTAGTGGGTGTAATACCAGCCAAGATACTCTAATAGTTTAATTGTAAAAAAATATTTTGTCTCAGTAGAATGATTTTTGATTATTTAAAAAGCTATATCTTTTCTTCTACACATACGAACTTGCTAAAATTTGCCCTAGAACTTCTTTTTAGTGTGAAAAAGTTGTGAGTGTAATACCAGCCAAGATACTCTAATAGTTTAATTGTAAAAAACTATTTTGTCTCAGTAAAATGATTTTTGTTTATTTAAAAAGCTATATCTTTTCTTCTACACATACGAACTTGCTGAAATTTGCCCTAGAACTTCTTTAGTCAGGTTTTATAAGATTCTGGTGGCAAGAACCAGAGTTATGAATTTTTAACACTGAATACCATATCTCTCCCGATAAAAAACGTTTTATACATTGGGAGATGAACGAAAGAAAGAAACAAAGAAAGAAAATACGTTTATGAGTATGTTTTGTATAAAATGTTTGATGCTAATACTAATCCAGTCATTTATTATTGAAAGAGCTGTTTTGGGCCCGGGCCCCACGCTGCGGTTCGTCCCTGGCTTTGATTGCCGCGGCGCGTAGCTGCTAGTTTCAGCCTCATGCTTTAGTCTTAAGCAAAACATGTATGATCTTATCCTTAACTCATGTAACACCTTTGTATACCATGTTTTACGCAAATAAATAAATATGAATATGAAGCGCGGTCACTGTCGGACTGCATAGAAAAGAAAGAGAAGCGCGATGACAACGCTGGAAATTTATTACAAAATATGAAGCAATTATCTATTTACAAAACATTTATTGTTTGGACGAATAAATTAAAACACTAGTGCTTTATTATGTTGCTTGTAGAACTATCTGACAAAAAATCAGAATGATTATACATATTATGTATATTAGTATGGTTGTTATTGTAAAAAAAAGTTTTTAGAGGTATCTTCACGATTTTTTTCTATCGTATCAAATTAATTGTATTATGTTTTCAACACACTATCTAACTAGCATATATCCTGAAGAATATCATATATTTTTCTAATTTTGTTTACTGTAGTCGATCATATACTTTTAGGCATTATAAAACTTGCGTTTTTTGCGTTTAGGTCCTGTAGTCCCCTTAAATATTTCCCCTATATAACTATTCCTCGACAATTACCGCGAGTTGACCGAGCGCGACGGACGGCAAAACAATAGCTTATTACTGGTACTTTGCTAATAACTCTCGATGTATCACAATTATGTGTGAACTATTTCCTATTTACTTTATTATATTTGTTTTGTTGTCAGTTTGAGCACGTTTGAGATGGTTTAGTAAGTAAGTCACGGGACTCACGGGCGTTATGCTACTTTATAATAATACATAGGTACCGACGCCAGCACATCAAGCTACCTGAAACTGTCAAATTTTCCCAATCAACTTTGAACCTTATGCTTTACCGATAAAGTTGAATACCTATTTTTAAAAATTGACAGATTGAAGTAGCTTGATGTGCTGACATCTGCACTATCTTCGTAACAACTTTAGAATTAGTTATTTAAAATCCCAAATTAAACTATTTTATTTCTTTTCTTTAGTCTTACAGTAAGAACCAACAGCTGATCAAATAACTTCTTTTTTTCTTGTCTTCGTAAAATCTAGATCAGTACATTGCTACAGACATTAGTTTGCTGGCTCGGAACGAATAACAATTATCGCCTGTATGTAGTAATTGTACGTTGGTAATAGCATCGAGATATGCGCCATTATGAAATGATGAAATACAGCGAAAGTGATAATTATGGAGTCGGTAGATGCATCTAGATTTCGTTAGGGGCAATGGAGAGTGACCGAACTGAAAAACTAAGCAATCTTTGTGGAAATCATTACCAGAGTGATTGTTACGTGATTGCTATTTTGTAGTAGCGTTCAAGCTAGGCCATGACTGGTGCCCGGTTTATGAGGTCCTCAATTACAAGACTTGGGGAGCTCGTGGCTAAGTTATAGTCTTAAAGCTCCTTCAAACAACGCGATAAAATCGCGCGCGACACAAAGGCACCGCAAGTCGCGCAAGGAGCGGTGCCTTTGGTGTCGCGTGCGATTATATCGCGTGTCGCGCCTGTTTGTAGGAACCTTTTCATGCTAAAACTTATACGAACGGATTTGTATGAAAGCAAATAGGTGATCATGACCTGCGTTAGGACATAGGTTTCTTTTTATCCCGATATTCCTACGGAATTGAGACTTATGCGGGTGACACCGCGGGGCACAGCTAGTGGAATAGAAGCTTTATTGTTCACCACAATTGTGAATAGATAGTTTCGTGTAAAACGTCGGTATCTTTGCTGTCAATATCTAAGAGACAAGTGAGAATCTTTGTATGGACAGGAAGAAAATTTTATTAATGAAATCGAATCTCTTAATTATTGATTCAACAAAGTTACCTATTGAAGCCAATTCCTTCCACCACTGAGGGTGCAGAAACTCAGTGTGTCAAAATATTGAACCAACGGCACCAACAAATAGTCACACTCTTGCTTAAAATGTCTCAGAAACCGAATATAAGAGCCAGTGCGCACTAGTGACAAAGTGTACGCATTTGACGATTAAACGCGTTGACTTCAATATATGTAGCTCTATACTAATTCCCTGAACGATCAGACTATCGGTCAACAAAAAGTCGCTAGTGCGCGCTGGTTCTAAGAGAGCCAAACGACGTAAAATAAGTCCCTCGTTGCTTACCCACTTTACAGCTACCAATAAGACAACCTATCAATTAACTCCCCTCTTCAATCAAACCAACCATTAAAGAAAAAAACTGTACAAGTAATACAACTAAGGAACATTGACCCGTCCATCCACCGTGTGACTCCTCACACACTGAAAAAAATGTTTCGTTCTAGGTAACCAAAACTTTGTCTACCAGTTACATAAAATTAGTGACAGCCGAACCAGTGTAATACATAACAAAACCCAGTTGAGTTACTGGAGTTATGTTACTTAAAACTAATCTTTTTTTAGTTTTGTATTGCTAACTGCTCTTGTTCAGTGTTCTCAAACCGTTTGTCTGTGGTTTAACTCATTAAAAGTTACCATTTGCCAAACTTTCCAGTCAATATAGCACCTCAATTTATGTTTCAGTAAAATATCTGTTTGCCTATAAGTAATTGTTTTTGCGGTTAAATTACTTAAACGGTTTTGTAAATTATTACCAAATAACATTATTAACACAACTTAACTTTCTCATCGTCTCATCAAACATTTTTACAGTGTCTAGTCAAACATCCCAGTAAGTTTAGCTGATTAGTTGTGCTGCCTTTGCAATGCTTTGACTGATAGTAACTAATTTAATTTGTTATTATCAACACAGTATTTTGCTTACATAGTGCCTAATAGTTTTTATATATATTAATGAATAGTTATGCTATATTGAGAAAACTGTTTTGTAATATAATAATGAATAGTTTAGCTATATTGGAAAAACTGTTTTGTTAAATATTGATGAATAGTTTTGCTATAATGAGAAAACTGTTTTGTTATACTTATATTAATGAAAAGTTTTGCTATATTAAGAAAACTGCTTTGTTATATATTAATGAACAATTTTGCTATACGGAGAAAACTGTTATGTTAAGGTGGATGTATAGTGGTAGCCCGCGAAATTCAAATTTTCTTGTTTTTTTTTGCAATTTGCAAGTCAGTGCCAGGTTGTAACTTGATCAAAATATGATATGCGACAATACGAAGATGCATTTACATAATTATAAACATTAGAATAATCAATGTATCGCTCTGACTTAGATTTGCTCGATATTAGTTAGATTTCGGAAATTTAACTAATGTCGAGCAAATCTAAGCTAGAGCGATGTATTGATTATTCTTATATTTATAGCTATGTAAATACATACTTCTTAATGTCGCATATCATATTTTGATCAAGTTAGGTACAACCTGGCACTGAATTGCAAATGGCAATAAAACACAAGAAAATTTGAATTTCGCAGGCCTACTACTATGCATCCACCCTAAACAGGTGTCCCGGGTGGAGTGGTCCAAACGAAAACTTGGAATAGGTCATAATATTATCTGTTCAAAAATATATATAGGTACCTACGATTGGATTAACCTCAGTTGTACACATAGAAATTATCACTATTTTAAGAATCCATATAACATTTTACCTTATTAATTGAATTAAAAAAATACATGACATGCATTTCTAAAAATAGTGATAATTTCTATACTCCTAAGTATCGCCCAATCATATACCTGGTATTGAAGAGATAGTATAACTTATTCCAAATTTTCCTTTGGATTAGTATAATACTATATCAATTACAAGGAAACATAATTATTTTACTGTTTTTGTTTGTTATATAGGTAAGCAATTTGGCAATGACATTATATATTGAAAATACACACTATTGATAATAAAACTTTTATTAATCATAATTATTGTTACATTCTTATGTAATAATAACAAAAAAAAACTTAATACTAAAAAATAATTCTTTGAGTTACATAACTTTTTCCATTTGAGTCCAGTATTTGTACTTGTGCCATCAGGGGTATCCACTTCCAGTGCTATGGGTTCTGAATCATCCAAAGTTATTGCAGAGGATTCAAGGTTCGGCTCAAAAATGAAATTAAGCACACTATCTGTAAGTCCTACTGGCTGCTGGTCCTTAGAAATCTGAAATATGTACAAAAAATTAGTCATCCCCAAAAAGGAACTGGCATGTACTAGAACCAAAATTTGACATGTGACATCCATCAAATTGCACTGAACCCACATGCTGGGTTATGGTTCACTCTCTTTCACAGAGAGGAGGCCTGTGTCCCAGCAGTGAGAACGTTATAGGCTGATCATGATGGTCCCCAAAAGGAGAGGTTAATAAACATTAAATACACGTAGAGATACTACAGCTACAGATATAGGTACTATAGCTACAGGCAAGCGGACACAAAATTCTCATTGTAAGGGTTACTTTTAACTTTTTAACTACTTATACTATGTTACCTTACTTTATTCTAATTCTTTATTGTACACAAATAAACAGTTGTTGCTTATGGATTATGCATGAAGGTACAAAGGCACGCTTAACCCAGAATTTGATTTTCTAACAGCAAACCTTAGTGATACAGGGATTTGACAATGAGGACAGAAATTAAGTGTACAACTTAGGCGTTATAATAGAAGATATTAAAACCATAATTTATACATAGGAGTACATATGTATGTAAACTAAAAAATGTGCATCTAATTTTAACAGTTACCTACACTACACATACCTAACTATTCAATGGAGAAATTTGAATTATGTAGGTAGGTTCTACACCTAAAGTATGGAATCCCAAAATGTACATGAATCAAAACAATTTTTTCCTAGTTTTGACTTAGGTACCTAGAATTTTTCTGGAATTTAGAAACATGCTGTTAACTTACTGATACTTGATTACTAGCTTCTGATAATGTTCTTAACATTTTGATTTGAGTAGTTAGTTTGGCCCTATGACCAATGATAGGTATTAGGTCTTTTATGTCGTTTTCTGACAGCATTTGAAGTGTCTCTAAATCTATGGCTTGCTCTGCAAATAGTAAAAGCATTTTTGAATAATTAGGCACACAGCACACAATAAGTCTAACATCACATCATCTGCCAGGAGAAGTCCACTGCTGATCAAAGGCCTCCCCTTAAAGGGCCGGGGTGCCATAATCCCCACGCTTGGCAGGCGGCTGCCCCCACAGTAAGTATACCTAGATCTTTGAAAATACAATCATTCGGAAAGAAGTATATATATTTAGCATCAACATTAGCATAGCTAGGTTGATTTAAGTACTTAGCTATGTAGTAATGAACGAACTTACCTATTTACTAGACTACAGTATACCTATAATTAATGACCAGGATCAGTAATGTACTTACCGTGGAACTTGTGTATGTACATTTCAAGGCCCCACTGCCTTAGATAGTCATCCACAGGCCGATTAAGATGATCTTCGTCCATCAGTGGTCTTCGAAGGTCTTTCAGTAGTTTCACGAACATAAAAGCCAGCACCCGCAACGTAGGTAGGTAGATTTACAGAGTAGTTTGAAACCTTTTAATGTAGGTACTTAGATAGGTAAAGATTTCTCCTTTTCTTTCTTTGTAAAATTAAATTGACACGCGTGCGCAACTCGTACACCTTCGATCAATCAACACAAGCAAAGAATAGGTTTATACTCTTTGGAATAGGTACTCTGAGAAAAGAAACTAGAAACAGCTCACGTTACTCGTTTTAACAGACGCGAAATGTGTGGCGAAATGCAGGTTTCGACAGGTTTTTTTCAGTGGCTATAACTAAAGCGTTCCGTTACAAGTTACATTACATTTGTAACAGATAATCGTTTATTTAATTTATTCATAGCCAAAGTTTTGCAAAGCAGCACATTCACCGTGCGTGTTTATCCACAAAGTCAAGGAAGGTTAAAATAGCTAAATTTTTTAGGTAATATATTGACAAAATTATTGTATATAATGTTTTTGCTACGTAAAGTCAATTTTATTAGGCATAATAATGTCGAAGAGTTTTGCTAAATTACGTACAAAGGTTTGGTTACAGGATAACGAATCAGTTTGTTTAAAGAAATTCGGTAAATAACAACAAAAATATTGATCACCTATAACAGAACTGAACTTAACAAAATCAGTTTAGGGCCTGTTAGATAAACCAGTTTTATTATTTTAAATTAACTTTATTTATGGACAAACAAATTTCGGTTATTTCTAAAATAGCCAAAATAGGTTAAGCTATTTCTTTTTTTCAGTGCACCACCTTACACATGGAGTTCTTACAGCACTTATTAATAAAGTTATACAGATCATTTTCGTTTGGATATCAGTTGGTGTAATGTGGTAATGTTGACAATAGGTGTCTCACGGTGAACCGTGGCCTTTAAGTAAAGTAGTGCAGTGTAACTGTGTTGTATGAAGTTAGTTGATTAAGTTATTTGATTTGTTTTCACGGTTGTTACTTGTGGGAAGTTGAAATAGTTTCAAATGTTCTCCCATACATTCCAACTGAAAATGTAAGTTTGTACGCACAATAATGAGATATTTACCATGTTGTTTTAAGACCACAGACTTCTTATAGGTATTCCTGTAATTTATAGGTATAGAACTATTTTCTGTATTTTTTTCAAAATTTTAAGCTCAGTAGTTTCGGAGATAAGGAAGGGGAATGGTCAATTTTCGTCTATTTTCTTAAATAACTTTAATACAATTATGAAAAAATATATTTCAGATCCTCACAGTAAGCCCTTTCATTTGATATGTCACACAATTCAGAATGCGAAGCTTTTTTTTCTATTTGCGCCCATGTTCAAAATTTATTTATTTACGTTACACGTCTGTTTGGGTCACAGAGATTCATATGTGTACCAAAGTTCAACTTAATCGGTCCATTAGATTCGGAGCAAATTAGCTGTGACAGACGGACGGACAGACACACGAGTGATCCTATAAGGGTTCCGTTTTTTCTTTTGAGGTAAGGAACCCTAAAAAGGGTTAACGAGCCAAAAATGACGAAAACTTTCATCTCCTATGCAACCCTTTTAGGGGATGAATTTTCAAAAAGCCTTCTTTAACCCCTTGTATGCCGGGAGCGTAGATCTACGCGAGACACAATAGTTTTTAATTGTTTTCTGTAATTACGGCATACAACCGGTTAATGGTCACTTTCGTTATAAAAGGATCTCTTGTGCAAAATATCTTGCGTCTAGACCGAGCCACTTAGGCGGTGCGATGTTTGTCAATGAATAAATTTAAGATTTTTATTAATAGATAAAAATTGTTTTAAACAATTTTTTTGCATTCATTAGAATCTGTAATAGTAGATAATTTTGTGCCAAAATTATTTTTCAAGACACCATTTTGTTTTTCATAGAAAAGACTTCAACGCGTGCGCATAGATAGTGCTGCCTAAGCACAAATTGATAATCCAATACAAAAATAATGATGATAAAAAATCATGTTAAATCAAGTAACAATCAGCTCAGTCTATCGCAGTCCACTGCTGGACATAGATCTCTCTCAGGCTGCGCCACAACACCCTGTCCTCTGTCTTCCGCATCCAGGTCCTTCCAGCCACCTCCTTTAGGACGTCGGTCCATCTATGTAGCTGGGGGGCGTCCCTACGCTTCGCGACGCTTGCCGATACGCGGTCTCCACTCCAGGACTCGTCTGCTCCACCGGCCATCAGTCCTTCGACAAACATGGCCACCCCACTGCCACTTCAGTTTGCTTACTCTGCAAGCTATGTCGGTAACTCCGGTACTTTTCCGGATAATATAATTACTGATTCGATGTTAAATATCTGTACTTTATTTATTTACTTTAAAGCTGTCTGTCTATAAAACATTATCCGTTGCTGACAAACTGCCTAAATCGTTCAAATAGTCACAGTAGATAAAAAATGTAAACAGAATCTTCAAGTTAAAAAGTGAGTGTATTTTTACTATAAATGCAATCAATACAAAATAATCAGTCATTCAGTCAGTCATCTTGAATGACTACACAATCTTTAATAATATTACATATACACAAATTCTCTTAGTAATTCATGATACTCAGATGACGTGATTTATTAAGGAAAACGTGGTAAAAACCATGACACATTAACAAGTATGTCAGACTAAGGAAATAGTAAGAAAATGTATGTTACTATGTTAGTATAAGGCACTGATAGAATTAGCAACTAAAGGTTTCCAAACTCCAAATTCTGCTGAAAAGGAGCTCGTTTTTATCCCTTCGGTCTTCAATTTAGTGCACTAAGGTCCACTAACACCAAAAACAACTAAATGCGTTTAGTGCTGAACGAGTTTAAAATATCGTTCTCAATCAATCGTTACAATATGACAGAGGAAAAATTATGTTTTAAATAATATGTAAACGGACCTAAGTTTATTTACGGTTTCGTGAAGGTCGCCTCCTGTATAAATAACAAGTTTTTATAATAACAACTAATGTTTATTGATACTTGCGCTGCGTGCACGTAAAGTTTTTTGTCATCGCGCCACGCCAAACGTGATGACTGATGAGTTATTATTGTTCTGTTATTCAGTAAATTGCATTATATTATTTGCAATGTACAGGGTTCATTTTGAAATAAGTTTAGCTAGCACTGGCAGTACGAGTAGTAGTTAAATATTCATATGACATTGGCAAAGTCTTGCCCAGCAGTGAAAAATTATGTCGAATAACTCTCAGAATAAAGTTTTTATTTTTTTTATTTTTCACCCGCATAAGTCTAGATACCTTGGGAATATCGGAATAAAAACATCAACGTCAACCCATGTATCTCCAAATCCGTTCACCCATTTAAGCGTGAATGAGTAACAAACAAACATGCAAAAATTTAAATCTTTTCTCTTTATAGTATTAGTTTAGATTAGTAAAATGATGAATATGATTATTTTCAAAGTTTTTTGGGTACCTACTGTCATTTTGTAAATAGAAAAAGAAACAGTTGCCATGGTGACTCGAAGAAACACTAAAACTCCATGCTAAAAACTAGATTTGCATGCTCTGGTATTTGTATGCCAATGAAGTGGTAAGGCTAACTGATCACAAGACATTTTCAATTAAAAAGTATATTATAAAACCCATGTTACTCCACAACCTTCCCAGTACATAATATAGTTCAATAAACTACAGTTGTGTTGCATTAGCGACAGTTGCAACTGGTTTGACTGCTGACGACTAATCGATGTTACAGCACAGAACTTGCGACACGCGACCGACTGCATGCGAACGATCTTCACGGTTTAACGCGTGCGGAGACAGCAGGGATTCTGACTGAAAGAACCTTTGGTTTCTGCCGCGTTGAAGAAGCATTACAGGCCAGGAAATCATAGCGTGACGAATCATATCGTATCAGGAATGATAACGTGATGGTTGACAGGGGAGAATGCAAAAATAAAACATGTTGCGCCGACCACAAGTAACATGAGACGAGGACAGGGAGAACAAGACAGGCACATTATGGTAGTTCGGATGGTGTGAGAGGTTTCCACCTACAGTCAGCCTTATGACGGTTGATGAGATAGGTCGATGAACTATAGCAATATTCCCGAGATTTGTTGGCAGATTTTAATCACTTCTCAGTTCTCTATCCCATAACCATAATCCCGCACATAATCAGCCTATAATATTCCCACTGCTGGGACACAGGCCTCCTCTCAGTGAGAGGGAGTGGGCCGTAATCCACCACGCGGGCCCAGTGCGGGTTGGTAGATGTCACATATCTTCGAATTTTTGGTTCTAGGACATGTCGGTTTCCTCACGATGTTTTCCTTCACCGTTTTGAGAGCAGTGGTGACGAAATAATTTACACAAAGTAAAGCGCCTGTCTGGGTTCGAACCTACGACCCCGTAAGTTGCCACTTGGGCACCATAATCCCGTAATTCATATTAAATATTATACCGGCTGACTTGCAAGCGTCTGTACAAAAACAGGGTATAAAAGGTGAACGGAAGGTGAACGGTGCCTATGGGAAAAAAAGAGATTTCTCTTTTTCCCAGTTTCAATAAAAGGATTGGTTGTAAAAAAATATAAAAAAAAGAGATTAGTACTCCGTCCACCTTTTATATCCTGTTTCTGCCCAGACGGTAAAAAAAGTCAGCCGGCATGTACATTCAAAAGTAACTCTATCTGTCTATTACCCAGCTGAACGAATTTCGATGGATTTTGGCACATAGGTAGACCAGTATCCTATATTCTAGCCCAGGTCATTGTTAGAATATAGGATACTTATTATCCCGGTAGTTGTTGCCGTGAGATATTTTTCCGACGTACCTAGCGAATCCGGGCAAGAGCTAGCAATAATATATATTTCAAATTAATGTGATTTAAAATAAATAAAATAAAAATACTTTACTTCGGACCTTGATCCATATAAGTAGAGATGTAAGTTTTAGTAATACACAATTATTAAGTCTGGTTTTTGTGTCTGATGCATGAAAACTGGACCAGTGAGCAGAGGGTTGATTATGATCAGGCTTTAAGACCCTGCTGCGTCTGGCAGCTGTTCCTCATAATGAAAGATAAAGAAAGAAAGAAAAAAAAAATGATCCAGGTTATGGAGATTTAAAAAAAAATAAAGGTCTTGAGACATCGCTTTTATTACTCAAGACTGCCATCCTCTGGCACCACTCCTAAGCAATAATTATTATTTTCCTCTAGTGTAGTTAGCTATTAAGAATGTTCTACTGATTTAAAATTCAATGCAGTTTCTAACAGACTTTTAACTACATACAAAATTACACTAATTAGGTTATTAAGACAATGATGCATTTTTATAAGAACGAGAATCTGTTACAATGCTGTTAGAAGGCTCAGAACAGTTATTATTATTGCTTGTATTAATTTATCACCACTTTTTAGAAGAAGTGGATTGTTCTTTACCAAAGATCTATATACTAATAACAAATCTGAACAGTTTGTTTGTTTGTTTGAACGGACTATGTCTGAAACTACCAGCCGGCATTGAAAACATATTTATGCATTTGGTAGCTTAATTCTTGAGGAAGGTTTAATGCTATTTAACATCACGCTACGAGCCTTAGGAGCCAAGCAAAAAGTCAGAACGAACGCTAAGCTGCGCTGCGACGCGGCAGATCGAGGGAACAAATACCTACCTAATTTCCCGAGGACCAAGTCGCGGTCAGAAGCTAGTCACGGATATAGACTAAAGCCCGCTAGCACAGTATTTAAAACATCGTTCTGTCTTCATAATCTTCAAACGATTGACAGAAACCGAACGATGTTTTAACTACTTTTAGCGCTAAACGCATTTACTTACAGATGTGTGGTGCAAGCGGGCCCAAGTATATATCTAACAATGTATCAAAATTATAATTATATTGCATTGTATTAAGTACTTATAGATCGCGTGACGCATCGACCTTTGTCTTACGATTATTTCACTAACAACTTGTGTAATACGCCTTACGTATAACCATGCATCTGTATGTGAACTATGACCCTTTTAGGCTAGAAAACCATTTTATGAAGCGTTTTCTCCTTAGCGTGTCGATGGAAATCTAAATGGACTCGGCCCAGAATTCGGCTACGTGTTTGGCGCCATCACTAGCGTCCGTAAGTTCCTGTAACGTGCAGCTGACAGGACACGAGGACATGACATTGTGTCCAATCGTTTGTAGAACAGCACCACATTTACACTCCAAAGCTGAGACGTCTGTGAATCTCCACCTGAAAAGATTCCCCTTGCTTCGGCCAACCAGGGTGCTGAGTCTGTTTAAAGACTTCTAGGTTATCCAAGGCAACTCATGTCCAGGTGGGAGATCTTCAGCCGATGGAACTAATGGCATGGGTAAGGAAGCACTGTCTTGCTACAGCTTCAGTCTTTCTTTCGATCGTTCGCCAATGAGTGTGAAGCTAATAGTGCCCAATTTAGTCTGTAAAGTTCAAGGGAATACCAAAGACATTACTCAAACTCAAAGCATTTTTTTCAATTAAACCATTTACAGGCACTTTTGAATGGTCAAGAAGTCGGTCAGTCAGAAAATATGAAGCTAGTTGCCCATTCCAAAGCGTAGGTACCTATGAAGAAGAACGGGCAAGAAACTCCATGGACACTCTTTTTAAAAACAAACTAAAAACAAAACAAAAATTGAGCATTAACCTATGGGGTAATCTTCTGGTAGTCTAAAAGGGAAAATTTAGTATAGTATAACTACGAGTATACTAAAATTAGGGAGTATTTAGTTGTGAGTACACTAAATTTAAGGCATAATTAGTTTGGTCTAATTTTTTTTTTGAGAATATCAGTTTTTCATAATCATCATGCCTAGCCTTATCCAAACTATGTTGGGGTGGGCTTCCAGTCTAACCGGATGCAGCTGAGTACTTTTACTTACTTTTGGGAATATTGAGATAAGTAAACACAAAATTCATCGTAAGTTATAAACGGCTCATTTAAGACGTCAGTTAGATATTAAAATATGTGTAGATACGTGTTTATTACATAATACAACGTGGTTATGTATGTATGTTCTTTGGACTTGACCGATAGATTTCGTAATTACTCATCAATGAAATAACTACACTAGTATTTATGTAACAACATCGTTTTAAAACACCGGTATCTTGTAAGCATCTGATTATATTTTCGCTATTACGAAAGGTGATGCAGTTCTTCAAATACTTACATAACATTTTATGTGAAAACTAGCTTCTGCCCGCGACTTCGTCCGCGTGAAATTCCTTGTTACTCCGACCCACCCCGTCGCATCGCATCGCCTGCCCGCGCTATTCTTTCGTTTTTGCTTAGCGTTCTTTCTGACTTTTTTCTTTTTGCTCGGCTCCTAAAGGTCATAGCGTGATGTTAAATAGCCTATATTCTTACAGAAGAATTGGGCTATCAAATGCAAAAAGAATTTTTCAAATCCGACTGGTAGTTCCAGAGATTAGCGCGTTCAACCAAACAAACTCTTCAGCTTTATAATATTAGTAAGTATAGTAATAGTATAGTATAGAAGTATAAGATAATCGTTCGACAAGCAAAACATGTCACACGATAATCGATCTTAAATCACAATCTAAATCATTTTGATGGACATTGCTAATCCATTGCTTCATATGTTAGAAAAATTTGTCTGCTCATCAATTTAAAAACGCAATGAATGTTGTTGAGCTGTCAAAATGAAGGCCACTGCTACTGTCAGTTAGTGTGTTACCCTATTATTTCACTGACTTTGACAGACTGGCTTTTGAGAAATTTTGCAAAGAATCTTCAAGTGAAAATTGCTTAAAGCGCGTTGATCGATTTTTGGTAGAGGACAATCCCATGGGTTTGCGTCACCGACATGGTAATATTAACAGTACAATGCGTGCCACGAAAGATGAGACTTGACCCCGCCTCCCCCGCTCTTTCCGCAGCCCCTATGACGTCCGGTCCCGTCCCGCACTCAGACCTCATACCGCTAAAGATACCTAAAATCGAGTACTGCGCATGTCAAACCACGTGGTGTGTCAAGTCTCATCTTTCGTGGCACGCATTGTATAGCTGTAGCTACAAGGGTGACCACTTCTTTCATAGTTTAAATTTTTCACGTTTGTTGGTAGCCCCATGACTGCCTTTTTATGGGTTTTCTTGACGTTAATAATCATTATTTTATGTATGTAGATATTTATTGCAGATACTCACACTTTTTATTAGCAGTTGTGATGTTCATATTTTAGTTTAAAATGTTATTGGCTTCTAGAAAAACAGTTAAATTATGTTTAAATTACTGCTTCGAAGGTCATTTCAATGACACCTTGATATACAATTATGACGACTGTAAAAAACAACCTTTACGTATGCATTAGAATCCTCGAAAAGTTTTAAAATTTTGTTTTTTGTTTCAAAATTTACTAAACGATATAGAGCTAACTTTACAGGATAACAGTTTGAAGTTTAACTTTCAAAAAAATAAACACGAATTCTTGTAAACATCCTACAGGCGTAATTCTTGCTGTTTTAGAAATCCTATTTTATCATCCGAATCAGAATTTATATGACACTTTCAATGAAAATTTAAACTTTAAACTGTTCTGCTGTAAAGTTAGCTCTGTCGCTTAGTAAATTTTTCCATTCAAGCGTCGAATGTATTCTTCACTGAATATAGGGTTTTTGTACGAATTTCGCTTTCTTTGCTACAGTTAACCATGTCATTACTGACACTGGCTACATAAATCGCCCATCCAAAGAAATACCAGCCAAGCAATGATTCCATACACTTCGTACAGAAATGATTTTGCAAACAATTGCTCTTGACGCGATAATTACATACATACATACTCCAACACACACACATGCATACACCGATGACGTAATAGCTCGGGAGACTGCCAAGTCCGACCCTTTGTTAGCGAATCCACTTAATTATATAGAGAAAGCTGTGCCGCTTATTTCATTATCTTGACCCTACTATTTACGGGTTTCGATGGCCCATAATGAATTTATAAACGCAGAGTTAAAGCATCATTGAGAATGATGGAAAAGAACTGCCGGAACTCCGACTTATACGTAACACCTGGGTTTGAGTCCCGACTACTGACAGTACCGGTTGTCGTGGAATGCGGACCTTAATGTGCCTTCCTTGAAGCGCCCGGTCTATAACACTCTTTAAAGACAGTCCTGTCTTCCGTCCGAAAGGAATTTAACGGTAGTATAAGAAAATATTTGAAAATAGATACTAAAGGGGCTCACCTCGGGTGGAGCTGCAAACTTCAGGTTGGCGAGAGAGCCGTGCGATCTGCTGCGGTGCTCCTGTCGGATGCTGTACGAAAAAGCGCGCTCGTTCAAGTGTCCCTTCTTCCTGTAGATGCCACCTGCGTCCTCCACGGCCTCCAGCCCCGTCATGCTCTGCGCAGCCTTCATCGCCGGAGGGGGAGGAGGTTTCGAACGCCGCGGGTCCACTGTGGCGTACTGCAGACGACCCCGGCCGTGGCCCGGTGGACCCGGTGGGAAGGGCCCCGCAGCCAGCGCGGCCGGAACGCGCCCGCGGTGGCCCAGCGTGGCCGGGCGCGCGTGAGGCAGCGTAGCCGCCGGATGGGCCACCAACACCATGGGGTGCGCGGCTGCCCAAGCTGGAGGCGCGCGCCCCAGTGACCGCCCGTTCATCACCGGCGCCGGTCCAGCGTACAACTCATCAGCTGACGCCGAAGACTTCTTTTTAGTTTTCTTTGCAGTAGCAGTCTTCTTTTTCGGCTCTTCAGGCGGTGGTGGCGGCGGCGGGACGGACGCTGGCCGCGCTATCTGTCGCGGGCGCGGCGCGCGCGCAGGGTGCGGTATGTCATCGCTGGCGTCGTCGCGCTCGGTCTCTCCAACCCAGACCTTGTGATTCTCGTCTCCGTCATACACCTCGAGCTCCTCATCCTGGTCTGGCGGTAGGTGCGAAGGCGCGCGTTCTGCCTCCAGCCGCTTGGCGTACGAGCTGTCCGCGTACGCGTGGAAACAGCAGCGCACGAGCGCGTTGGCTGCGGCCTCGCGCCGGCAGATAAACGCGTGACACTCCAGCACCTTTATGCCCTGCGTGCGACGCAGCACGGCCGCGAACAGCGGCGGGCGGCGCGGCGCCGGCGCGCGGGCGAAGGGTGAGTCCAGCGGCAGGAACCGCGGCGCGCCCTCCACTGTGACCCGGCGCACAGCGGCGCAGTAGTGCAGGCTCGAGATAGGGAAGAAGCGCGCCACCCGCGAGCCGCTCTCATCGATGTTCTCGAGTAGGATGCCGTTCGACCACACCGACAGCCACGAGTCGATGCCGCCGCTCGTCGCTCCCTTTTCCGGATACAACTCGCGCAGTGGTTCCTGGATGCCTTGCAGTCCGTCCTTGCTCTGCTGTGGCACTGCGGAGCCGAGGTAGAGCACGCGGCACCGACATATCGGCGTCGACTCCATTTCGTCACTGCACTATCACAACATGACACTGAATCACTTGAAAACACAAATATGTCGCGGATCGTTCGCTCGCGGAGGTTTACGTGCTGGCCGCGAGGCGGGCGCGGGTCTGAGTGAGCGGAATTCAAGATGGCGGGCGCGGGGGCGCGGGCTCGCGGGGCCGCGGCGCCGGGGGGGGGGCGGGCCGTACCTGCGCGCACGCACCTGCGAAGACGGCTCTACGGACGGGTACGGGTAGGTACATGAGTGCCGATGAACCGGCATTGTGTCAAAAGAGTCGTCGCGAATTTGGCCGCGTTTCTCTCCACGTCACCAGCCGCGACGTGACGGAATGCCACACTTTTGTCCTGTCCTGTTACAGTGAAACCTGAAGGTCGATCGATATTCAGATATTTCCCAGCGGATCCGTTCTCTGTGGACGCCCGTTTGTTGTGAATAACAAGTTGCCGTCGGTTGCAGATTTCCATTGCGCCTTAATTGGGTCATTGTTTGGCTAACGTTTCTTCACTTCGCTAATGGGTCGAAGTGTGCAAATAATGAAGTATGCAGATGTTTGCAACTTGCTTAAAACAATGACGCTATCTCTTTATTATATATACAACTAGCTTCTGCCCGCGACTTCGTCCACGTGAAATTTCTTGTTACTCCGACCCACCAATTATTTTCTGTTCTTGATTTAATAAACCTACCTACGAAAAAGGGTTAGGAAAAATTCCTTTATCTTGAATTCTTAGGTAGATCTTATTAAAAATAAGCTCCTCTAGGTTTCTGTTGTTTTGCAAATTATAGTCAAATAACGACAACATCTTCAGGCACCCATTGTGTGGAAACTTTTGCCCAGCGGTCATCTTGCATGCGGCTGATGTGACCCGCCCAATCAAAAGATTCCACACAATGGGTGGGCAAAAGTAAAAGTTTCCACACAATGGGTGCCTGAAGATGGACGGCGCCGCCGAGGTCAGCCCAGAAAGCGGTGGCGAGATGACCTGGACGCGTACCGCGGCTGGATCGAGTTTGCGCGGGAAACCCCCAAGTCCTTCCAGGAACTCCTCCTGGAAGGACTTGGGGATGCCTTTGTCTAGCAGAGGGACAGTATACGCTAACCAAAAAAAATCTAATCGACGAGTAACCCCTAACGCTACGGTCGAAAATCCATGTGCTGCATTCATGGTTTTAGTTTGCGTGGCGATGCCGTGCCACTTCTATACAAAGAGTGCAGAGTATCTTGAATTAGAACGCCTGGAGTGTACCTACTTATTATAGATTATCAACTGCGCATAACAATTCGATTCCCACTGATTCTATATTGACTTGCGCGGAATAATAAGTGATCAAAACAATAAGTTGGCGTCGCGACTTATAAATGGTTATTTAATAAAAGCCATAAACGATCATTTAAGTATGTGATGTAAGGTTCATTACATAATGATCGTACATAGTGCCATAGTGTATTCCACACACTGCCAGAGTCGTTGCAAACACACTTGCCGCAGCTAATATCAACGTCCTAGCCAGAGCAGTCTTTATCGTGGGCGCAGGGGCTAAGGGGTGCAAGCCAATCCACGTACCATGCGTAAACCTCGAAATTGAAATTAACAAAAAAACTACTTACGATTAACTATGACTCAAGTCAAGATAGATTGACAAATTTGGCTATTATACCTATCGAATTGAAAGTTGATATTTGATAAAACAGCAGGTATGCTGGAAGAGATTTCTTATAAAATAAGCATCACCTTTGAACCTATTTTTCTGTTCCGTTTCATTTCGTGTCTGTTTATACCTATATGTGTGTAAATAAATGGTAAAATAAAATAAATAAATAAAACAGACGATATCATAAAAAAGATTGCCGATTTTAAAAGTCAAAGTCAAAGCATTTATTTCAAAAATAGGCACATAAAAGGCACTTTTGAACGTCAAAAATTACAACAAATAGAATTGATTCTACTCGCCCATTCCAAAAGGTAGTTTTCGTATGGAGAAGAACGGGCAAGAAACTCCACCGTTACTCTTTTAAAATTCTTTCAATATTTTGCATACATTTTATATAATCATAATATGTGAAGACGATGCACTTAAAATAAAATTACTATACGACAATAGGTAAAAGAATTAAAAATGATACCATGACATAAATTAATGAGGGTTTTCTGAAATGACGTTCGCTAGGTGGCAGCACTGGCACGTCAGGTCCAGGCATCTGTCAAAGAGCCTATATTTTCTTTAGTCATGACGGAATGATGAACGAATGAATGAATCGAATGATGAACGTCATCATATATTTTGTATTGGGAGACCTCTTGTCACAGTGGTGCCAACTGGTGTCGTAAATTTTCACGAAAACCCTCATTATCTGATAGATACATGGTGCTCACATATTTACAAACATGGTAAAAGTTTAAAGCCGGAAAAATTAAATTTGATGTTTGAAAATGTAAGTACCTAATTTTATTGATTGGGGCGCAGGCTGATTTTCGCACCCCGGCGCCCCATATGGTTAAAGGCTCCTACAAACAGGCGCGACACGCCATATAATCGCGCGCGATACAAAGGCACCGCTCGTTGCGCGATTTGCGGTGTCTTTGTGTCGCACGTGATTTTATGGCGTGTCGCGCCTGTTTGAAGGAGCCTTAAGACGGCCCTGCGTATTTCGAACACGGATGGGTTTTAGTCAATAAGAGTCTGACACTCCCGCTCCACCCAGAGCGGGAGGGGTCATTTGAAGACATCCCATCCTGAAAAAAAAAATGCCATTGCCCTCGGCTGTCATTCATGCATCTTTGACAGTCGTTAAGCAGTCACAAAGCAAGCCAGTAATAATAATAAGCTTGCTTGGGTATCGTGTTAGGCAGTAACTGGGATGTGAAGGTCAGAGAAGCAGTCGCTCCATGTAAAACACTGGTAATCAGCTGCATCCGTCTAGACTAGACGCCGATCCCAACGTAGTTGGGAAAAGCTACATCGTTCTCACATATAATTATAAATTCAACATTAATGATGGCACCAATATTTTTGTAAAAATCTAATTTAAAAGAGTATCCATGGAGTTTCTTGCCCGTTCTTATCCATAGGTACCTACGCTTTGGAATGGGCAACTATGTAGCTTTATATTTACTGGCTGACCGACTTCTTGACAATTCAAAAGTGCCTGTAAATGGTTTAATTGAAATAAATGCTTTGAGTTTGCTAGGTAGATGATATTGTGAGGGTCGAGAGATCGATAAATCAGTAAATTAGCCGAATGGCTACTTTCTGATTATAGCAAACCAACTTTTCAGTGAAAACAAAAGGATTGTAACATAAATATTAAAATAAAACCTTCGTTTGACGTCAACACTTTATATTTTATAATTAAATTGTCTATTTACAATAGTACACTTCGACATCACTTATAAAAAGTGTGTAATTACTTATGCAATATGCAACATTATTTTAGGTATGCACTACTTAAGACAGCATAACTGGCGAAATGAGGGTAAGTATGTACAGACGCCAGCACATCAAGCTACTACAATCTGTCAAATTACTTTAATAGATTTTCAACTTTATCGCTAAAGTATAAGGCTCAAAGTTGATTGACAAAATTTAACAGTTTCAGGTAGCTTGATGTGCTGGCGTCTGCAATTGTAAATCTCTGTCTCCCCTTCGAGGGAATTAGGCGTGATGTTATGAAATACGTTGGAACTTCTTCAGAATCCCCACTAAGGTTATTTTAAAAATAACCTTATTAAAATGAATAACTTACACGGTCAAATTAGCTTAGTGTAAAAGAAAACTGTTTATTTTTGGTGTAAACTTCACAGACGTGGTTGTTATCGATGTCTAAAACGTTAAAACAAATATTCTCAACTCAATAGTTCAAGTTACAACACTATCAGCGGTCATTGACCCGTGAGAAAAAAAAACATCATTTATTTTTTTTATTTTACCTTGTTTAGATATAGATACCCAACACGTCTGAAGAGTTTCGCTAGCTAATTTAGTTTAACCCTGTATAATATTTTAGACCAATTAAGGTTATTCTAGTGCGGAACCAATGTATCATCATTTCTAGCTTTCAAAAATGCTAAATTACGAAAACATCTTTTTAAAAAAAACTTTAAGATAAAGCAGAGATACTCAACCTTCGACAATCGTTCGCTTACAATATTATAACGAAGCTGTTACTGTATTTTATTTGCATGATCAGCATATAGTGTTCCCACTTCTGGGACACAGACCTCCTCTCTGTGGTGGATTACGACCCACTCCCTCAGTGGGCCGTAATCCACCACGCGGGCCCAGTGCGGGTTGGTGGATGTCACAAGTCTTCGAATTATTCGTTCTAGGGCATGACGGTTTCCTCACGATGTTTTCCTTCACCGTTTTAAGAGTAGTGGTGATGAAATTGAATACAGATAGGAAAGTGCATGCCTGGGTTCGAACTCACGGGCCACTGGGCCGATACCACTGAGCCCCCCACTTTATGAGAAGTGGGGGGTATACAGGTATGAGGAACATGGTGTAAAGTTCACTCACCCTCCATAGAAAAGGGAGGATCCTCCGACCAGACGGGTGTTGTGTCTGGTGGGCAACTGCCCGATGAATCATGTCGGACCGTTGTATCTATGCTAGTTGCGCGGTAAACTCTGCTTGCGAGATGCAGGATTTTGCGTGACGTCAGTATGACGCGTTGTTCGCATGTGGCGTTGTAGATACCGCTACATACCTACTGTCGCACCATGTAAGGCTTCGTGTAAAAATCTTCAAACCCATTTCAAAGCTGGGGGGTACAGTATCATGCAATGAATGCATGGGAACACGTTGGGCGTCGATAAAACCAACCTGTATATTTCCGTCTCGTTCACTCTTACTACTGAATCTAATATGTGTCCTTGTTACATAATTATTATTTATTGATATACTCTATCTACGTGAATCGACAGAAACATAAGTTTGACATGTCAAGCTGTCATACTCAAGTACGATTGGCCTTTTGAAATCGGGTGGAAGTTTAAAAAGTCAGTGTAACAAACGTAGTGATATTTCAATGGCCGATATTAGGACCCGACCTAACTTCACCAATGCCGTATAGTATTTTTATCTAACGAAGCGACGCACGCTTTACTTGGTAACCAAGTGTGCAAACACGCTGTGAAGCATGTAACACACACACACACACACACCACTTCCGATTTTTGCCCGTGTCTCGGACGATACCGAGAGCTCCTGCACTTACAGATACATTCACAGCATGTTCGTATACTTGGTTAACACAAATAAAGCGCGCGTCGCTTCGTGAGATAAAAATACTGCAATGTCCTATAGGTGTGTAGTGCATTTTCGTCTACTAGCAGGATTTCCTAGCTGGCTTATCGGTCTAATGCTAGTATTTAGCGGATTTGTAGGAAGGCTCCTCCACTGTAGGCTGAGGCGCCTTGCGTTTCTGGATTATGTTTTGAATCTGCAACAAAAAAATACTACATTAGTTTGCTTATTGGCGCTCGGCTTTTGGCGCTTTGCTTATTGACGCTCGGCTGCGTGCGTTTTTAATAAAATGCAGTTCTATTTTCACATTAGAAATACAGTGAGTTCAGTGGGTTGTGGAGGTCAGATAGGCAGTCACTCCATGTAAAATACTGGTATTCAGCTGCCTCCGGTTAGACTGGAAGCCGACCCCAACATGATTGGGAATAAGGCTAGGCAGATGCTCTGCGAGTTGGCTTCGGGCCCTCGTACGCCATCAAAGGTTCAGGACCCCAGGGTCACGAGCAATGACAACAGGCGTAAAAATAATATATACTGTACCTGTTGCCACTCCCTATCCAGCTCTGCCTTCTCGCTCTTGTCTTTAGTCTTGCGTGTCTTGCGTCCGTCTTGCGTCTTCACGCCGTACTGGAAGGCGGCCTTCGGCAGCGCCTCCTTGCTGCTCATGTATGCTGAGTACTCTTCCTGCGTGTCGAAGTCCCAGCGACCTGGTCGATAAATATTAATATAAATGCTGTATTATACTACTATAATAAATACCTAAGCGTTTGAAATGGCCACTTTGCATGGAATTCCAAGGAGTAATTTCATAAAATAATAATAAAGTAACTAATTACGTCTGCACGCCGAAATTTTAATGGCAGAGAGATCTCCGTAATTATCTTTAAGAACTGTCTGCACCTCATGTACGCAAAGTACGCTCTAGTCCGAAAAAAGTATGTTGCTATCGATCATGGATAGCTACGTCTCCCTCTTTTAAAACTAGATGGCGCCAGCTATAACATGAAGGACACGTACCTATGGGCCCCTTCTTGTTGCCGGCATCCATCTTGGTGTAGTCCACCTCGTCGTCCGAGTCGTCGATGGCGTCGTCCATCTCGCGCAGCCCCGGGTAGCACTCGGCGTAGCCCTGCGGCTCGGCCGCCAGGCGCGACAGCAGCGCGGCCGAGCGGCGCGAGCGCTCCTCGGCGCGGCGCGGGCCTAGGTCTAACTCCACTGGGGAACACAATATTTATACTTTAAAACATGTACATAATAGAAATCTATAATCTTGAAGAGTAGTGGTGACCCAGTCGTAACAACCTCCACTTACGAGTTGCAGGCCGCGGGTTCTAACTTCGAACCCAGACAGGCGCTTTACTTTGTGTAAATTATTTCATCACCACTGCTCTCAAAAACGGTGAAGGAAAACCTTTTAAATTGTATCAAATAAATGAAGAAATATCATTTAAAAAGAGTGTCCATGGAGTTTCTTGCCCGTTCTTCTCCATAGGTACCTACGCTTTGGAATGGGCAACTAGCTTCATATTTTCTGACTGACCGACTTCTTGACAATTCAAAAGTGCCTGTAAATGGTTTAATTGAAATAAATGCTTTGAGTTTGAGTTTGAGTTTGAAGGTTTTCTGAAATGACGTTCGCTAGGTGGCAGCACTGACACGTCAGGTCCAGGCATCTGTCAAAGAGCCTATATTATTTTCGTGACTAAAGAAAATATAGGCTCTTTGACAGATGCCTGACTGAATGATGAACGAATGAATGAATCGAATGATGAACGTCATCATATATTTTATATTCATTGTCGAAATGGAAGACCTCCTGTCAAAGTGGTGCCAACTGGTGTCGTAAATTTTCACGAAAACCCCCATTGGGATAAGGTAGGAGAATGGTGTGGAGTGTTTGATCAACTCACCTTCCTTCTCATCGTCTGCAGGCTTATCGAAGTATCCGCCGGCTCGCGGCCTCTCCTCGCGCCTCTCTTGCCTCTCGCCCGCATTGTACTCGCCTATTCCGTCGTAGATCGAATCGTCGACGCGACCTTTCTCTGTTTGTTTTTCCTGTTAACAAATTCAGTTAGGAATTAAAATAGATAGATTGATAGAATATGCCTTAATGTTCACAATTTAGCAAAGTTCAATTACATAACCATTAAAATCACCATTTCTCAAATTTATGCCGTTTTATGTTAAATTAAAATAAATTTATAATAGATATACCGGCAGAATTTTTTACCATCTGGACAAAAACAGTGTATAGAAGGTGAATGGAGATTTTTTTTTTAGAAATGCCTTTTTTTACATTCCTTTGATTGAAGCCGACCATTGGCTTCAATCAACGATGTTACTTACGATAGCGAATCATATTTTGATCAACATAAAATCTCATAATATTCTACAAATTGCAAAAAAAAATATTTTCGCGGACTGCCCTGGTGCTATTGCCTTAAGGTGCCGATGGCGTCGTGCCTCAGATAAGAAAAGATCTGTGCCAGTTCGTCGAACATCAAATCATTATCACAGTGGCTATCAACTTTATGGGCAGTTGTTTATGCCATAGTCAGCTGCCCATAGACTCTATCAAGTATCAAGACCATGGGCGCTGTCTATTGTCACAAAATTTTGCTCTCAATGGGTAGACTATGGGCAGCCAAACAAGTAGCCGAATTCTAGGCCGAGTCCATTTAGATTGCCATCGACACGCTAAGAGTAAGCTTACCTTGGTCTTCTTCAGCTTTCGATGGCGACCATGCCTCAAGTAAGAGAAGATCTGCGCCAGTTTGTCGAGCACTACATCATTGGCGCTGGACGCCGAGCTTCGTTCGTCCATCTCGGGCACGTCTGCCTTGCTCCTGGTGAGCGTGGTGGGGATGTCGCTGTCTATGGTCCCTTCATCGTCCAGTTCTACCACGTACGCCATGCGGCCGGGAGCGAACATCTCGTTGCGAAGGACTTTTTTGTTTCTGTTGAGTTTGGGTGATTAAAATAGTTAAGTGCTGAGAGAGAAAAAAGTGTAGTGTGAGTGTGTGAGGGTGTGTTTGTGTGTTTAGTGTGTTTGTGTATGCGTGTAACGTGTAATGTTAAGTGTTAGTTGCTGTATCTATGAAGCTGTAAAACAGTTTTGATTGGCTGACAGACAAGGATACAGCCATAAAGTATGAATGAATAAAACAAACATTTATTTGCTGAACACAGGTACATACATTTGGTATTCAGTAACAATTCAGTTGACTCTCTATGCTGCGGCGGCGTACGAACAAAGGTGCAGTATAATAAAATAAAAATTAAATTCAAATACATCATAAATTAATAAGTCAAGTATTTACAAATTAAGAAGAATTCAATAAACGAATTACAAAACACACATTCATTACTACTCAATTTATATTAATATAACTATCATTAAGAAATCCGTCTCTAGTATAATAATACGTTATACTAAGCAACTGAAGATAAAAAATAAAAAATATTGCCGTATGAAGGTTTTCCAAAAAATTAACTTAAGGCCGAAATTAAGTGTTTATTCGTTTATAAAAGTCACTTACTTCTGTTCCTGTATCATATTGTAGATATTCTTAGCTACCGTCGTATCGAACTGCATCTCTTCTTCCTGCTGATTACAAATTTATTTATTTACAATCAAAGAACTCTTAAGAAATAACCTAAATAAATTTTGATAGCTATAGAACTTCAACTTTGTTACAGTACCCGGCGATAAATATTGCACATCGACCTTTTTACACAAAACCATTTTATACAAAGAATAAAAATAATTATCAAAAGAAGCAAATTATAATTGTTTTAACAGCTCCTAATAGATACCAGACTGTTTGTATTTCGTGCGACAGAGATAACGCTCTACAAAATCGAAATTAGCCGATTGTCTCTTTCCAAAGGTCGATATGCAATATTTATCGCCGGGTTCTTTATGTCATTATTATCATAATCAGCCCATAATGTTCCCACTGCTGGGACACAAGCCTCCTCTGAAAACAAATCCAATATTTCCTGCGCTAACGCAAATCGGTAACAAAATTCACTTTCAATGATATCTCTTTCCGAGTAGGTACTGTTTCTCTGCATTTACAGAAAGCTCTTCAATTTCTGTTTGGGGAGTGTATCATTTGTTTTCCGACATGCACGCGAAGTCGCGGGCACAGCTAGTTTATAATATTAGCATGGGTTCAGAATGCAGGTACAGACGCCAGCACATCAAGCTATCAGAAACTGTCAAATTTTCCCAATCAAATTTGAACCTTACGCTGTAGCGACAAGGTTGAAAATCTATTAAAGAAATTTGACAGATTGTAGTAACTTGATGTGCTGGCGTCTCTACAGTCAGTACTTACCACGGGCACTTCTTTCACCTTCTCCTTGACAGGCTCGACGGGCGCTGTCACCAGGCGCTCCATCTCAGCCTCCTGCTCTTGTTCCCGAGTCTGAATCTCCGACCGAACCTGCACACAAACCATGTATAACATACCTACTGAGCCTGCTAACTGATTCACAAAACATCACGCCTGAATTCCCCGAAAGATTAGGCAGAAGTGTACCTATTTTGCCAGTTATGTAAGTCCTATGCACAGATAAAGATAGACCTAGATAACGCAAGTATCACGATCTGTATGAAAACCAAGCGTGCCATTTTTTGACTACCTACTATGACGTCACAAGCACTATTTAGTGATGGGAAAATCAAATCGATTCAAAGACGCGCCCCACCCCGGGGCCTAACGCCAGCTCATCCAGCCAGCAGTACACAGGACTGAGCGCGAAAGTGGCGCCTTTATGATTTTTGTACGTAAGCTGGGCACGCGAAATAGTTGCTCTTGTGTTATCTAGGTGTACAGTCACGAGCACTAATATGTCAACACTTGGCAACTTTTAATTGCGATTTTTTCGTGAAATAAAATACAACGTTGAAATAAAATGTAACGTTGAAATACGACACTACACAAACCTATGGGTTCGAAAATACTTTGTTCGTAATAAAATAAAATTTCATTCAAAACTAAAGGAATAAATAAAGAACAAATCCTCTTTGAATAAAGCCAAGTATATAACATACTGTTGCGCGCCACAATTGATGCCTGGTACATGGTGACATTAGTTACCACTAGCGCAATCTAGTATCGGGTAGCAGAACTAGTAGGGTCCTAGAAATTCTGAGAACTATCGACATCGGGTCAGTCGGGACCGGTATGTACTCGAACGTTCTAGATGTTTATATAGTAGCTCTGTGGCACTATATAAGGCCGGTGTGAGCCGCGAGACACAGTTTTGAATAAGCGATACAAGCGAGTACATCGAAGCAATATTCAAGTGCGACTAAGAGTGATCAGTAGTGAAATTGTGTTTTATATAATTAGTGTGTTTGAGTTGTAATTAGTGTTGTGATTAAAATTTCAATTTTTGGTTATTAAATCGGCAGTTTTTTTTGTCACGAACCCCAAGCTCGTAACAATACTTATGCTCGTGACTGCACCTATATCTGCGGTCCCATATAATAGGGGACAAGCCTATTGCCATCAACCGGGCACGAATCCAGACTCGGGCTGCTACTGAGAAATTCCAGATAGAAAAACCCAATAAAACTTTTCCCGAGCTGGAAATCAAACCCAGGACCCCATGTTCAGCAGTAGTTCTTGCGACCGCTAAGACCATCGAGGCAGTAGTGATTCATGAAGGTAATAAAATAAAACCAGTATCATCAAGCGTTTTTCGTATACAGGGTGACATTAAAGTAGACACAATAGTAAAACAATCACGTGATTCATGGGACAGGGAATGGGTTAAATTAGTTAGCGAAACTCCGCAGCCGTGATGGGTTAGATGGATAGCGGGATAGGTCTGGCAATAAAAAGAAAAACAATTTTTTTTTGGGTCAGTGACCGCTGTTATTGTAGTTACTTAAAATATGAGTTGAAAATACTGTTTTTTTTTTCGTTTTATTATGTTTGTAAGTATAAAAATATCATCACGTCTGTTGAGTTTCGCTAGCTAATTTATTTTAAACCTGTCATTGTCAAATTTTGGGAAATGCTGGTAGATTTTTGATTAAATTATTTCTTTGACAAACTAAGCCACACTATTACAGATTGTCAAAATATTGTAAAAACGTAGGTGAAACCGCAGGGCGCAACTAGTATATCATAAGTGAGGAAAAGAGAGTGAAAAACTTACCTTTTGTAGCAAAGCGTAGTCAAGACCTTTTACTAAATGGGTATGTTCCATGTCACCACCCAGGTATTTGGATTCCTGTCAATAAATATAATAAAAGTTACATGTTGCTGTTTATAATATGAGATCATAGAGACCTTATCCGGTTTCTTTTAAAGTACAAACTTCTTTAGGCGCATTGAGCGATTTTGGAGAGGAAGATCTTATGGGTTCGCGTCACCGACATGCTAATGTTAACAGTACAGCTGTAGCTTTAAGGGTTACATAACATAATCAGCCTACAATACCCGGCGATAAATATTGCACATCGACTAATTCAAATTGGTGTATTTTATACAAAGAATAAAAATAATTATCAAAAGAAGCAAATCATAATTGAAGGGTTAAGTGGACAAAGGTGTGTCCACTTAACCCTTCAATTATGATTTACATAGTTACGAATTATAACTGGTGTGTTTTAAATCCATGAATCGATTTATCATCAGTTAAAACCTATGTTCATGCAAAAAAGTCGGATTTTTTGATTTTGTCAGATAACACCTTTGTCCACTTAACCCTTCAATTGTTTTAACAGCTCCTAATAGATACCGGACTGTTTGTATTTCGTGCGACAGAGATAACGCTCTACGAAGCCGAAATTAGCCGATTGTCTCTTGCCAAAGGTCGATGTGCAATATTTATCGCCGGGTACTGTACAAAGTTCCCACTGCTGGGAAACAGGCCTCCTATCTGTGAGAGGGAGTGAGCCGTAATCCACCACGCGGACCCAGTGCGGGTTGGTAGATGTCACATGTCTTCGAATGTTTCTTCTAGGACATGCCGGTTTCCTAACAACGTTTTCCTTCAGCGTTTTGAGTGATGAAATAATTTACAATTTTACACTCAAGGGTGACCACTGTTTACTATTAGGCGTTCAGTGACAACCTGTTTTTTTTTCTCTTCTTACACTCTATTTCTGAAATGCTAATCAACACAAAGCTCCGTGAATTTGCTAAGTAACAGACACACATATCATATACTATTTAATAGCTCATGTAACCTTAGGCCGCTATCCCACTGGCGTTTTACGAGCGTTGACGTCAACGCTCGTAAAACGCCAGTGGGATAGCGGCCTAAACCCGCACTTAAGTCATGCTTTTCTGTGTAAAAATGTACTGCTTAAATCACAGAAAAGCATGACTTAAGTGCGGGTTCAGGTCACACGGTGCTATAAACATACTTGATGACATAGAAATATTAAATGATAAATTATTTATTTTCTGTGAGTAGGTTTGTACAAACACTTTTACACGTCAATCATATTTTTTTAAACTAGATGAGGTCGGCGTTTCCTATCTGACTAATCTGAGAAGAAAGGCCGAAATAAACTCAGAGGTCGCAGTCTCTTTTAAAGTCCAGACATAATCTTTAACATCACGCTACGACTCCTAGGAGCCGAGCAAAACGAAAATAAAATCAGAAATAATGCTAAGTGTAATACAAAGTTATAGGGCACAATTATAGGATATTAAGAAATTCCACGCGGACAAGGACAGAAGCTAGTTTATTATACAAACCTGGATAAGCTGTCTTCTTCTTTCTTTGGCATCCATTCCTGATTTCACATCTGGTGCTACAGCTCTGTGAAATGAAAATAATAATGTGTAGAAATATCTACATAAATAAAACATAGTCGGGTTAGTTACTCTTCACCATTTATAAATCAAGAACAGCTGGACAGATTTTTATGATCTTTGATTTTTTGGGTTTGTCTTCACCCCAAATAGCAGAATAACTATTAAAACATGGGAAACGAAAAATAAAATAATGAAGATTCATTTTCTCATACATTCATTCTTATTGATTCTGTGGCGGTACACAGTTCGCCGAGTAAGCTGGTTTTAAATAAAACCTAAAAATGAAAGACATTGCTCAGTCAGAGAAATTCATATATAACCGACACAGATTTCTAATCAAATCAATACAAAAAAAAATTTAATGATATTTTCAAGATGCATTTATGAAAAGGTTGAAAAGATTTTTGAAAACTTATAATTTCCTGCATTATTCTAGGCATGTTCCACAGATTTAAAAAATCTGTAACCATAAACCTGTGGAAAGGCAATGTTTATATACAGCTATAAACTGTTCCCAAACATTTTAATGAAATTGTAAGCAAAGCTTGTTCAGGATATATTCTCATGCAATCACTCACTAAGAACTGATTTTCCGATATTCAGATTACTATGACAGTGGGACATATTTTCTACACAAAAGCTGTCAAGTAGTAATAATTATTCATTCTTCAGTAATGAGATATCTGAGGGGCAATTCTCGCAATTCAAGAATGTTCACAGTCTGATCCCAGTCTCAATCTCTCAAAAATATCTCTGATTAACCTCCATTTTTGACATTTGTTTAGAATAGAATAGAATAGAATATTTTGACGCCAAGATGAGACTGCAACTACATTTTGAACATTTTAAATTACAAGAATTGGCCTTCTGACTATTGTAAAATTAGCCCTATTATAAATAAGAGAATTAGTAATACATTCACCTGTATTTAGAAAGTTTCAACCTTCCAACAATTATTATTTAATAAAATTATTAGATTTTAGTTGAAAAATCGTCATAAAAATGAGGTTATAAAAAGAACACAACATTGTCAAGTAAAAACCTCTTTCAGGTGATTTAGAATTTCAGGTTTAAGTATATTGAAATAACTAAATCAAAGCTGCACTACAAATTATTGGTATTCACAAGTATGTCATTGTTTACATTTTCATCAAATGCTTTTGGAACAGAGATTAGATGCAACATAGATACATTTGCAGTAAAACTTGAAGGGCTTTCCGACATTGTCTCTGGATGAACATAAACAGGGTTAGATCTAAAATTCACCTGTATGCACTACTAGTATTGCTCGTAGGGTCCATGGGCCCCAGTTCGTTGGTACCGTCTCGTCTCTCACGGGCTCGATCCCTGTACTTCTCTGCTAGTTCAGCCAGTTTATTGTCTTCCTGCTTCTTGAGCGCTGCATAGTAAGATTTCTTTTTTCTACGTAGTTCGCCTTTGTTTTCGGCAGGTGGAGGCATTGACCTGAAAGGTTCAGGTGAAATGATACGTGATGTTTTCTCTTTTGATAACATGCATTACATAAAATGCCATAAAAATTTAACACACCAGGCTAATTTTTCATTTAATGTCTGCAATATACGTGATAAGAGCCGGTAAAGAGTAAATTCATCCCAAGGCTGTAGAAGCAGCTTATTTTCTATCTGCACACAATCCCCTAAGAGATACAAACTTCCCCAACAAGGTAAACAATGTGGATAGAAAAACAGCTTACCCTGAGTTGGCCATAGCTTCGCGTACCGAGCCCGTGGGGTGCGAACCCCCGGTGCCCCCGGGCGTTGCCCTAGGAGTCATGAGGAGCTTCCTAAAGTCCTCATTTGTTAGCCTTTGTGAAGCAGGAGTCTGCTCCACGTTATTGTCATCCATTTTTAAGTCTTTTACTAAAGACTATGGCGGTAAAAATAAACAATGCGCTGCAACTTGAACACACTATATGAAGGCGAAATTTTTACGATACTTAATTATTTATTAGAAGCATTGCAGAACGATTTAAAGAAACAACATTGCTTGCTGCTGCATTCATTGATTAGTTTTTGACAGCTATTTTTTTATCAAACAATAGTTTGTGAATGAAGCCAAGGCTTTTAGCTCACAAAGGTACTCACGGAATAAGAACTTGCAGGCAGTATTGTAGAACAAATTAATGGCAATAAAATTGAATATTAAGCGTTTTTTTTTTCAGGATGGGAAATCATCAAATGACCCCTCTCGCTCTGGGTGGAGCGGAAGGGAGTGTCAGACTCTTACTGACTAAAACCCACCCGTGTTCCTTCCTTAGCCCTTTATGTTCCGAGCATGCGGTAATTCCGAGCTTGCGGTAAATAAAATTGAATATTAAGGGTGATTGATGATAAAGATCTATTTATAACATTTTCAGGTCAAATTTAACGACAGATTTTTTGATCGATCTTGTGCATAATGTGCTACTTTACTCTGTACTTTTCGTGAAGAAAACTTTCTATACAGCAATTTTGACGATAATAATGGTAATTTAAAAGCTGCACATAAAATGTTTATACAGGTATTTGTATGTAGTTACATGAGTTTAATATGAATTATGTTGGAATGAATTAAGTAAAAAAAGTAAGTAAAAAAGTAGGGGGTGGGTAGTTTAAGTATAAATAAGTTTGAAGTCGTAGAAGAGCAAAAGAAATAAAAGCAAAAAAAGTAATTAAGATGCTTTATTGAGTCTTTGTAACATGAAAACTTCTTATCGTTAACAGCTATTTAAAAACACAGGGCCCAGTATAGCTTACCTAATAGATGATTAAATATAGGAACACTAAAAACACATAAATTAATAATTGTATGTACCTACACATCACTGACCTCTAATTTATTTATATAGAGGAAATCAACAGTAAAACCAACAATAAACAAGTGTATAAGATTAGTGGTACACATTCACTAAGCTATAAAATGAAGTGCTAAAATATACTGGGCACACCATACTTTTAATTTATCCAAATAGAGCATGAAAGGTGGTGCCTTTGTATCCGACGGTTTCAGTAGCGTTGTCTTGGAATGTTATATACATCCTGAAACAAAATTGATTTAATAATAATGAGGTCTTCAGAACCTACTAAATGAAAACCTTTCTATAAAATACACTCAAATCGTTAGACGAACCAGTAAAGCGTTGGTTTTCTAGGAAAGAGTTTTCGTCTTTATAACCACGGCCATCATGAAAATCAAGTTTCACCAGTATTTGACATTAAGGTGGATACTTACTTATACCTCGGATTAGGAAGGATCTTTGGCAGCCATTACGATGGCTGCCAAAGATTACGAATGATTTTGGAAGATTTTTATTGATTGAACCGTACAACGTTGCCGAGTATACTATTTTTACATTTTTACACTTGACATTGGCTAAATTGTGGTGGTTTTTCCGCAAAAGCCATTAAACGAAGAGAAGAAGAAGAAGACATTAAGGTGTCAAAAAATGCTCTGTAGTTTCCCGTTTGATAAGGCCACTGACCTCTATTCTACAAGTACCTTTTCGCCAAAAAGGAACAGTGGCAGAGTGGCGTCCGAGGACTGGTAGACGAGATGTCGGTCGTCCGGCAGCGAGATGGGCGGACGACATTGTTGCCATCGCGGGCAAAACCTGGATGAGGCTGGCACTGGAGCGTGGGGATTGGCACAAGAGAGGTCTATGCCCAGCAGGAGATCGAGGGGGGATTAAGGGGATCAGATCGGAATAAATTAAAAAAAAAGAACAACAGTATTTTTTATTTTTGTTTAATCATGTTTAGATGTCGATACCCATCGGAGTTTCGCTAGCTAATTTAATTTGACCTTGTATATTTGACTGTAATATCTTTAATTAGTTTTAAAAGCATTTTGCCTGAGCTTTAACGAACATTCACCAAATAATGGAAGATATATGTGTATGTGAATGAACATGATCACTTTTCACTTTCTGTTATTTGAAACCACAGTTTTGATATTATTGGTAGCATTTTTCATATTCTTTAAAAATATTAAACAAAAACAATATCATAAAGGAATCTGCGCATAGCATTCACAACCATCAGACAGAAAATTGTATCGAAAATGACACATTTCGATAACCTGACTTGCCCAGCAAACAGCTATCGGAAGAATAGCGGTCGTTTATTTGATATAAACTGAAAAATCATTCGGGTTTTGGACTTGTGAACAGCGCTTAGAGGACTGCTACGAAAACGTTGATTGATGTTCGATACGGTACGGAAGCGTATCGAGTGGTTGTGAATAGCTATGCTGAATAGAAACCACTAACAAAATTAAATAGGTACATAATTTATTTTTCTGATTGAAAAAATACAGGATATCTTAAGCTTCTAATAAAATAATAATAATAAGGCAATTTTCAACATCAGGCATAAACATTTTAAATATAACAAATAACACAGAAAATAAAAAGATATGATTATACCTAATAGACGCACGCCGAGATTGTAAGTGCATGGTCTAGACATTCATGAGTGAGAGTGAGCCCTTATGATAAAACAAAAAAGAGATTTTTTTAAATGGGTAAAGGTCTACACTATACAATATAAAATGTTATAAAACATGTTTCTATAGAAAGGTAAGCAATGTTACTTATATAAAACAGGCGGGACCCATTTGAATTTGAAAAAAAGTGTGTAGCGCCCTTAGAGATCGATTTGTGAAACAGACATAAAGTTCGTTATCCAATCGATAGTAATCTGGCATGTCTTTTTTTTTAATTGGAGTATGATATTACACCTGTCAAATTACTATCTGGGTTTAAATAAAAAACGAACTTTATGGTAGTTCGACAGTTCTAAATATTCTCATCTCTTTCTTATTTTACCCGTTAGTAAGAGATGACAATATGTTTGTGCGTATACGACAAAATGTGGAACTTAGGCTAGGTTAGGATAATCGTGCGTCAAAGTGTTTTCGTTGAAATCATTGATAATAATTTATAAAATCATTCAACTCTTAAATTCTCACGACTATTTCAGGGGGATGCGCTAGGTAACCTGCGAAATTCAATTCAATTATCTTACGTTTTTTTCCAATTTGCAGATCAGTGTCCTGACACTGACCTGCAAATTGCAAAAAACATAAGAAAATAAAACCTGCAGGCCAATTCTCGTAATTTAAAACGTTCAAAATCTAGTCGCAGTCTCATCTCGGCGACAAGCAAATGTCAAAAACTTGTCAAAATGAAGGGAAATTAGACGAATTTTTTGACAGATTGAGACTGAGATCAGACTGTGAACGTTGTTAAAATTAGTAGAATTGCCCCTCTGTTGTATGTTGAACAATATGATTCGCGATCATTACAAGTATGTATTTACATAATAGGGTAGTTGACTAAGAAAATATATTTAGTCCATCAGTTAGATTACTAAAAAATATTGTATACGTATTTTTTCTTTTGTCTGGCAAACAAAAAATTACGAAGATACAGCGCTTGGAAATTTCGTATGACGTCACGCCGTGCTACAAATTTTAGCACGTTATGATGTCAAAGCCCCCCACTCCTGAACTTTGATGTGATATATCTTTGTAATTTTTTATCTAATTGATAAAACAAAAAATACGTGTTCAATATTTTTTAATAATCTTACTGAGGGACTAAATCGAATCGATTTATTTTTACCCAGGCAACATCCCTATTATAATAATTAAAATCATCATTACAACCCTATAAGTTCATATAATCCTATTGAATGACTATTTGTCATCAACATACAACCTGACTGACTTGCAAATTGCAAAAAACTTAAGAAAGTTTGAATTTTCCCCCGTAAAACAGGCCAGGCGCCAATGGCGCGAATCAGTAATACAAAAAGCAAAAGAGGTAGGTAAGGGGTAAAAGATTTTAAGCCTTTTTGGCGACTCGTGTAACAAAATATGGTGCATAGTAGAATATTTAAAGATGTAGGGAACACAATGGCCAATAACAATAATGGGGGGCAGGCGAGAGTAACCTAGCAATATTTCCGCCGCTCAAAGTCACCGAAATCACGCAGCGTTAAATACCAGTGGAAACCTTTACGTCGGCGTCGGCGGGAAATAAGCAAATTGATTCGATCTTAAATTCCTCGACTCACATTGAGCGACATAAATTATGCTAGGCTGCGGGGTAATTGCGTAACACACTAACAGTAAGAATGGCTTTCAGTTTGACAGTTCGACAATATGCATTGCGTTATTTACGTTG
Source organism: Luperina nickerlii (assembly GCA_963855955.1). NCBI lineage: Eukaryota > Metazoa > Arthropoda > Insecta > Lepidoptera > Noctuidae > Luperina > Luperina nickerlii. The sequence continues at coordinate 2,321,644 of OY979682.1, read as the reverse complement.
TTAAGCAGACAAATATTTCGAACATATGAAGCAATGGATTAGCAATATCCTTCAAAATGATTCAGATTGTGATAGTGTGTTACGCAATTAGGGTGCTGACCTAACCCTGAAGGTCCATCCACAACGAAACTATTTTAGTCGAGCAACATTTTACAACAACTTTCTATAACCTTTAATGCGTTTACTATTTTTATAGCACTGTGATGACCTAAACCCGCACTTAAGACACGCTAATCAGTGACTTAAGTAGTCCATTTTTACACAGAAAAACCTGACTTAAGTGCGGGTTTAGGTCACACCACACGAGCTATCGTGTGACCTAAACCCGTACTTAAGTCAGGTAAAATAGAATAGGTACGATACGTGTGATTTAGCTAGTCTATTAATGCATGGCGTTTAGCACCATCCCACACTCGGGCGCTAATTTCACGCCGTGCAATAATGGACTACTTAAGTCACACGTGTATCGTATTGTACTATTTGCTACCCTTGTTGCACTAACACTTCTTCGCGTTGCTACACAAAAAATACCTTCGATATGGACACATCTTAATGAAAAATATACAGACTAATGTTTATCCAAAAATAGCATGGAATGTGGTGCCCTTGAAGCCGACGTTTCCCGTGGGTTCATCTTGGAATGTTATGTACATCCTGAAATAAATATTATCATTAGATAATGTACCGTGATTGTATAGAAGCAAGTATTACTAACTGAACGGACAGCTGTGCTGCTGGGGAGTTTGTTGGGCCACTTCTTCCCGGTGAAAGCACTAAGAAGTGGTGAAGGGCGGGCGTTTTGGAGAACTGTCTTATGTAATTTTGATGTTCGAAAAGTGCTGATAGCGCGTTCAAACAAACAAATTGCCAACCCGTCTCGAGCAAGCGTGGTGATCAATGCTCGTGCCTTCTGTGTATGAGAAGAGGTCTTTGTTCAGTAGTGGGACAATAATAGACTGGTATTATTATTGTACCGATGACCAGTGGAAACTAGAGGTCGCAATAGCAAATTGTTTTGTTAATTTGCGCCGGGGCATAAGATCAAACCAGAGGTTGAGAAGAATTATTAATAAATTGATAATTTACGACGTAGTGTTTGAGTATCGAAAGCCATGAGGTTCATTAGACATGATAATTTTTTGGGAGCGAGTAAGCGTGAGGAAAGTTTTGAGTAGATATGAATGTCGATGGCTCTAAGAGTAGGGGCAGACCTATTGATGGACTGTGTTAATAATGATATGGTTAGAAAAGGGGGTGCCTCTCAAATTAAGATGTTTATTTTTTATATAGATTCTTATTTTATAAATGTAAGGACTTTGTAGGCCTATAAATAAAAAATGGTCTACAGATCTAAAGTCTGATCTGTAGACCATTTTTTATTTTATCAAGTACCTGGCAGGACTTGTTGACAGGCCTACGCTGTCCTCCCATACCTACTGTAATTTGAAAACATTGTAGAAGACAATTATTTTTAAAACGAGTAACCGTGGAGTTTCTTGCCGGCTCTTATCCATAGGAAACGACCAATTGGATCCGTGCACCTAGCTTCTAACGTTTCTTAGGGGGCGTCCATAAATTACGTGAGATGTTTAAGGGGGAGGGGGTCGAGTCAAATCTCATCTAATCTTACGTTGGAGAGAGGGGGGGTCTCGGCAAATACCACGCAATTTTTTTTCTAATTGAAACAAATACAAATTATACTATTTTGGTCCATTTAATCCACATTATACATGCTTAAGATTTAATCTTAAGCGTATATCGTAATAGGATTAAGATCATTCAATAATTCGTTCGAAAGAAAATAATTTCATTCATACTTCGACGTTATACATCTACTGACTGTCAAACCACCATATTTGTGTAAACGAAGCACGAAAGCAATTTTTTTTCTTTTTATAATAACAATCCAACGCGTTTACGTAAGAAACCCACATTTTAAAAAATCTCACGTGAGATTGTGGGATGGGGAAGGGGGTTGAATAAAATCTCACGACATCTCACCAGGGGGGAGAGAGGGACAGAAAATTTAAAAAAACACCTCACATAATTTATGGACGCCCCCTTAAGTGCCCATGTAGTGAAATACAGTGCACTGTAACCGTAAGCGACACCACGCGTGTTTTGTTCATAAGACGATTAAATAAATACCCGCTTCGGATCTGTTCGGCTGTCCTCGGGATGTACTCGGTTTTAATGTATATCCGATAATGATTGAGTCTGTGAGTGATTGAGTGATGGCAAAGTATTCTGTTTGCGTTTTGTTTTCACTTCTGTCGGCACTCCCAGAGTGCCACTGTTGCTGTTGTTTTTGTATTGTTGCTTACTTCTTGTTCCTATTAGTAGGCAATTATAATACAAGGCGAGTGTGTGATGGGATTTTCCATCGGCAAAAATAATAAACTTTCATACTCTATAATCCCTGTGGGAGATGAATTTTCAAAAATCCTTCCGCAGTGTCGTTATTAAGGAACTCTTGCACAACATTCCATGCTTCGAGACCTATGTGGTTTAGGCTGAGCGCTGTCAGTGAATTTAAGATTTTTGTTAAGTAGATCGTTTGCATGGAGCAGCTCCTCTTGAGTTTGCTTATTATGCCCAAATTGTCTTAGATTAAACACAACTGGCGAATTGGTTCACCCCTGCCTAACCCGTCTGGAAAAACAGGCGTGGAGTTTTGTAATTGTTGTTTTTTAATCTCTCTGATAAAATAAACTAATTTCCACACACTGCAAGTCAAGCCTATTGGTATCAATAGCCGTCTAGACCTTGAAAACTCGTTCATTTCGCGGTCGTGGCTTTAAGTGGCACCTACACTACCTCGTAAGTACTCTTAAGTAGATTACAATGATTACATCTTCAAAAATCAAATAAAATAAAATAAATGATCATTATAATTAAAATCATCCTCAGAGGAATCTGTTTCTTCAATACCTGTAGCTGCAGCTGTGAAAGTTGGCGGCTGCGGTTGATCGCGGATGTTAGTTCCTAATTTGAAGGAGTATTTAATACTGCATCCACTTTTTTATTACCTCATGAGGTACTTATATTGGTGAAAGTAACAGGTCGATTTTAAACGTTTTAATCCCATCGGATAAGTAAAATCGACGTCATTTTTTTTTCATACCTACTTGAAGTTACTCATAATATTGCACGTGAACAATGTGACAATGTATATACACATTGCTTCGGCCAAAGGAGAAACATCTACAGTTTTCCATGGGAATTATTTTGAAAATTATATTATTACAGAGTCAGTGTAGCCCAGTGGTAATGGCGGCGATTGAAGAGTTGTCGTACAAAAAAAAATCCAATATAAGTACACCCGTTACCCGTTACCCTTTCATGCCTTTTACACTGAACGGATTTCGATCAAATTTAGTAAAGAGAAAGATGGCATCCTGGTGAAGGACATACATACATAGGTTACTTTTTGTCCCGGTAGCACGTTCCCGTGGGATAATCTCCGACATTCAGGGCTGATTTTACCAGTCAGATAACTTTTATTCGTGGAATAAAATTGACGTCTGACAGTTCTAGTATGGAAAAACTGTAAAAAATTCAAAATTTATTCTCAGGATAAGACTTATTCTAGATATAAGTTTGGTGGAATGCGCCCTCAATAATATAATAAAACTGAAGAGTTTCTTTGTTTGAACGCGCAATTTCACGCGGACGAAGTCGCGGACAGAATAAATATTATGGCTTACAATAAATATTTTCTTAGATAAAATTATTTGTAGTCCATAACTCAGCAGTATATTATGTATTCATTGTATACCTACGCGAGCACGTTTACCTACTCAATAATAAAAGAAAGAAATAACCAAATCAATATTTTGTATAAACTCCGCTCCGGTCCAGCGTTCTTATCAATAAACAATTATTTAGGTACTTAACTAACATACTTGTTCGAGGTAATGTTTACAAAAACACTAAGTTTGGTCCGGGCTAATTGAGTAACGATAAATAAGTACACTTCCACTGCGAACACTGCGTTAGACTGTTGTCTTTCAATTCTTGTAGCATCATTATTCATTGGAATAGTCTTTCAATTCTTGTAGCATCATTATTCATTGGAATTCCCCGGTCGGTTTGATTTCGTAAATTTTGGGATCAGCCATAAATTACGTCACCCGTTAAGGGGGGGGAATGTCAACAAAGTGTGACATCTTGAGACAAGGGGGACTAGTAATTAACATCTCTAACGTCAACTTAAAACTCTAACAAAGAACTGCAAAATATTACCAATTCTATCAATATCATTGTTAGATTTAATTATAAAATGGCTAAATTGTGTTAGAGCGATTATTAATCCCAGTGACACAAGATGAAGAGGAAGTGAGTTGGAGCTATACATGTCACATCCACCATCCCTTTTCCACAAAAGAACTGTGCCTCATTCGGGAGGCATGCTTCAATATTCTTTCTATTCCCAGTTATTGCAACTCAACTCAACTCACTCTACAGTAGCCACAAGTGAGTGTGAGTAGTGAGTGAGTTGAGTTAACAGAATTGAGGGACACCAGAAGTGAGCTGAGTACTCGATCCTCAGAGAAATTCATCAACTTATGTTGGTGCTACGAGATGTTTTTGTCATAACAGGCTAAGCACATCAACATGATCTATAATGCTAACTAACAAGGGTGGGCACTGATACCTATAATTACAAGATATTAAGTTAGCTTGGGTATTGGCTGCAGCTCTGACTTACTTACCGTAACTTTACTTACCTTAAGGCCTATTTTTATTGTAAACTATATTTTCGCTTGAGGGTGCAATCTTTAACTGAAGCGTCTGATTTCAAAACCCTCTAAAACAATTTTTCCTTGAAATGGACTTTCTCTGGCTAGAATTTTTTTTAAATTCTGTACTAAGTGGCAAACTCAGTTTGGAGCAAATCCCTCTATAACAGCACTAAATTGGGCGTGCACCCTTATGCATGGTAAAAAAATCCACTTTAAATGGCATGGATAAAAAAATTCTTCAACAACATAAACAACCAATCACCTTACTAATAGTATGGAGGTTCAATGCAGCAAGAAGTGCGATAACATTTTATTGAATTTTAAAATCATCATCAACTCGATTTCCAGAAAAATCGTTTAAGCAAGTTAAGAAATTAGACGCTTCAACTAACAATGACAATATGACAATTAATAGAGACGTATGGAAGAAAAAATGACATGTTGCACCAATCCCAAAGAAATTGGAATAGTAATATAGAATAGTGATATAGAATAATAGGAGAATGGTGATGATGATGAACTGTCTTTGAACCCATAAGACCCAATACATTACCTATCATTCTTGATCCCAAGCTCTTGTTCCACTAGCTCAAACAGTATTTTGGCATGTTTTTTGTTCTGTTCCACTCCGAGTGACCCAATTGACATGAGGTTGGCAATAGCGCATGGGTCTGTTGTGCCGCCAAAGCTCATTAGGACATCAGGTATGACGGACACCACGCAGTACTGAAAAGATGTGGGTTATAATTAATAACAAATACATTTTATTTTACTTATTTATTTATTCAGTAGTACACATACATTTTTTACATTTAAGTTGGTGCCAACATAAACTCATTAGAAATTTACTGTACACTACATAATTTAGAATATTAATTTCTGTTGTATTTTTCTTCTTGCATATTTAGATAACATAATATAAGGCCTGCATATCATGAAGGGCTAGACAAAAGTGTTTACACCTATGGCCTTTATTTTTAAGTCTTGTGTAAAAGGGGAACAAACTGCTCTAAACAGGCACAAATCCAAACTAGACAGCCACTGAAACACTTTTAATTGAAAAACCCCAGTCCAAATTAAAACTTTTTGGTTTATTATATATTTTTTTTACTTAATAACAATTTACTTTTTTTATAAAAATTGGTCAGCGAGTCAGTGAATTTTAAATGTTTTTTTTTACTTATGATCTTGATTTATCTGATTTAAGTATTTATTTTGATGGTTATTAAGGGAATCCTGAATATGGAGATCCTGGGGGGGCCATAACTGGCAAAATGAGTGTGGCTCTGCCTAACCCTTCGCGGAATACAAGCGTGATGTTACGTAATGTAAATAGATCAGTAAAATTGAAATACATACCTGTTCTGGTTTCCCAAGAGCCTTCGCTAACACCGGCACGGCTTTTAACACAAAATCTTGAGGAATTTTGCTCCGAGGCACATTAGTTTCGATTCTGAAGTGAGGCATTATGGCCTTATTTACTTAGAGTTATTCAATTTCAAGCAGTGTGATTTCACCTAATCGCAATCGGAAAATACAGACTGGATACAGACGAGTTTCGGCCGGGCGCAAAGAGGATAATATATAATACACTAGCCGGGCGAACGCTTTCTGACAGGAAACTCGACTGATTCTAAAATGTACTCTGTGAGTCTGTGACTGATTCAATGTCAAGCAATGTCACCAAGGAACAACAAACTCTACTAGAATGTCACTAAAACACTGAAAAAACAATGAATTTTTATCGGTAGATGGCTCTAGTGAATATAAGTATTAGAAAAGCGAGAACCATGTAAGAACTGTTGTAGAGCTAGAATAAAATAAAAAAGAATCATAATACTATCTTAGGGCGTGTATCGAATAAGTCCATTGTTGGGCAGTTAGTTTTGACTTGACAACTATTTAGGAGTTTTTAATTTGTGAATTGTAATGTTCAATAAATGGCCTAATAATGATTAATTACTTGTACATATATGCGTATTAATAGAATTTTAAATAAATAATCAATCGCTCACTAAAATTAAAATCACTAAATGAAACATTTTTACGTAGAATAAGTATGTAAAAAATATAATTATAATTTATAACTGGAACGCGAAAATTGTTTATGGTCGGTGAATTCCGTTAATATTATCTGTGTTAGTGTGGTAGTCTTGACCTATGCTATGGATCCCATTAATATCGATGAAAGTAAAGTAAGTGATTTTTTTAGGGTGTAATTATGTGTAATATTAATGATGTTGTACCTACTTACCTAAAAAACTTTTCTCCATCGAAAATTAAAAAAAGCTTTATACGTAAATGGATCATCATCTTATAATAACACGCATGTGTTATTTCGCATCCACGTGCTATACTCGGCAAGGCGGCGTTGTTGAAAACTTTTTTTTTGTGTTTATGGCATATCCGCTTGTGTATAAATCGATGTAAAAAAAAACGTATGCAAAATATGCTCATTGACGTGGAGTTGCGGACACTAGCCCGTATTACCTATTACCTAACTGGGTGTAAAACATGGGCACTTACAAAACATCACGGAAATAAATTACAATACTATCAAAGATCTATGGAACGAAGTATGACAGGAAGAAGTAACATGGATCGAATAAGAAATTAACTTAAAGGAGATAAATCATAAATAACAGACATCTTGACCTGAATTAAGTTTATTTGACGCATCCGTGAGGCACACAATACTATATTAGGTTTAGTTGTTTTTGTGTGAATATTGTATGCTTTAGTTAACCTGGGTCAAATAAACTTACTTTGTTTTTTCTTAAAAAAAATTGAAGTTGTTCTGGGTCTGGACGTATAATGAGAGCAAAACAGGAAAAATTGTGTAAATTAATAACTGATTGGTATCCCAGAAACAGTAAACGAAAAAGAAGAAAACAACAAAGGAGAAGGGAGGACGTGGTAACACTACAGCGGCTCTAACTGGAGGAGATTGGCTCATGATAGAATTCAACGTCTACGTAAAAATAAAATAAATAATGTTAAAAGTATGATAGCGAACCTGCTGATCGAGTGAGTGTCTGTGAAGTTTCTTACCCGTTCTTCTCCATAGTAACCTACTACGCTTTGGAATAGGCTACTAGCTTCATCTTTGTAACTGACCGACTACTTGAAAATTAAAAAAGTTTGTTGTTAACTTTCTCCATTATGTCTTTTAAAGTCTATAACCAAATACCTAAACAAACAAGAGAGAGCTGCCATTACATTATTTCAAAAAGGTACTTAAGAACTGCGGTGCTATTCTGTAAAAATCTCACTGTGAAGAATTAGGTGAAGTGAGCGTGGAGTGAGCTGTCAATAGTGTCAATTCATAGCAAAAACAGCAGCAGCAGCAGTTTGTTTTTGCTAGGAATTGACACTTTTGGCTAAATAAAGTAAATAAATATAAATAGTAAAGTAAATTCTTAAATTATAAGCAATGTTCCAACTACGATCTCACTAGTAATATAATTTAATTTTATAGCATTTTTTCCGATCTACGTAGTAGTAATTGAAGTGTTTATTGCATGCTGAAAGAAGAAAGCAAAATATTTGAAACTATATTTAAGGTCTTTTTAGTACTATAATTTAAGCAAAATTAAAGATAAGCCACTAACTTATCCAACGGTCACTTTGAATTAATTAGTCGATGTTATTCATTCATTCATCGATACGCTCACATCCCTATAGTTAAGTGATGCTTGGAGTTGTGACTTGTCTATGCCCGTAGCGCATTCAGTGTTGCCAACGTGGGCGATTTTTCGCCATTTAGGCTACTCAGAACGAGAATCGGCGACGAAAAAATCTAAAAGGCGACTGCCGGTCGATTCTGTAAAAATCTCACCGTGAAAACTTAGGTGAAGTGAGTTTGTTTTTACTAGGAATTGACACTATTGACAGCTCACTCCACGCTCACCTCACCTAAGTTTTCACGGTGAGATGGTTACAGAATCGCACTGCTGGTCGCCAATTAGGCTACTCTAGGGACAAATTTTTGTTATACTTCCTAGTAGGCAAACAGGCATACTGCCGTGCGTGTGTGTAATGTTGGTACAATTTGATATTGAGATGGTCACCTTATTTGTTTGTGATTGATTATTTTCGGGGAATACCCTGAATTTGTCTTAGCTATTATGTAACCAAATTTAGAATGCAATACAGTTACATGTATTCTATTGTGAATAATTATGACTACTTACCGCAATTAACTGTGTTGTACTGACTAAATAGTTCAGATAAATTCCGGTTATTCCTTTGTCACTTTCGCTTTGTACAACTTCTCCTGTGCAATACTAGCACATCAACTACTACTGAAGACGGCGAAAGTCTTGGTGATGCCTTTTTTTTTTGAGGATGGGAAATCATCAAATGAATCCTCCCGCTCTGGGTGGAGCGGAAGGGAGTGTCAGACTCTTACTGACTAAAACCCACCCGTGTTCCTTCCTTAGCCCTTTATGTTCCGAGCCAGCGGTAACCCTTTCGGACAATCCCGCTGACCCGGCAGGCGGCGAATCAGAATAATCCTAATTCTTGTCTAATTGTTTATGTAGTTTTTAAAATGTTAACTTTAACTTCATTAACGTGTTTAAAAGATGGCTTATGCCTATTTATCAGTGTGTTATGAATATATTATGTATAAATAAATTGATAAAAAATACATTTTATTTTATTAATATTGATATTTTGGTGTTTGGGCTACTTTAGGCTACTACAACTGAAATTCGGCGATATTAGGCTACTTCATCCATGAGAAACGGCGACATTAGAGCCAGCGCTGTTGGCAACACTGAGCGCATTTACGTGCACTTTGTGCAGTAGTGATAACGAAAAACAACACGTATTTTTGTCATCCGGCCATACTTAGAACTTGCCTTGTTGTGCTTTGTTTTACCCAGTCTCAGTAGTGATATCGGGCTAAAAGGGTGTCGGTAATCGTTGGATTGACTATTTGTTGAATTTGTCTCTAAAGTAGATTGCTAAAACATAAAAGGTTTAAACATGGGGGCCGAACAATCTAATGGAAATAGAGGATCAAGACAAGCGCCATCGTAAGTGCTTTTGTTTATTTATTTCTTCCGTATTTTGAGGCAATAAGAAGCGTTTATTTTGCAATATTTTTTTTTAGTTGGTACATGCTTATCAAAAGCATTGCATGTAATGCAATGGGCAATGGTTGGACCTAGTGATTCCTATCTACCTACCAAGATGTTATTTTTGCCTTATTTATTTTTGATGTTATTCTGCATACATCCACCTAATATCAATAATGTAACGCTCTTTGTAGTGACAGTTACATATCGTACGTTTTAAATACGTACGGCAAATTATTGTGAACCTAAACTAAATAAGTTAATCAAGATACAGACAGAATCTCCGCCCCTAAGACGACCCACTGACCAATCAGTTTTTAAGATTGAGATGCGATTCATGCGATAGTTCACTCATAAAAAATAAAAGGAGGTGATATACCTACCTACTTATTAAAAAATGGTATAACGGCGTGCGCTAATAGACTAGGTACTTAAGTCACACGTATCGTAAATTCGTAATCGTATGACTATTTTATAGCTCGTGACCTAAACACGTTTTTCTGTGTTAAAATGCCACTACTTAGGTACCTAAGGTAGTCATAGAGAAGCGTGAACTAGGTGCGCGGGTTTAGTCACACAGTTCTATAAAATCTATTTTAAAAAGTTGCCAGTGCCAGATAATGCACCTGACATATTTTTGAAAAAAATACCACGAGCGTCCACGAGTTAGCGAAGATAAACAACAGTCTTATTTCGATCTATGGTCAAAGTCCTTGAGGTTAATAAGGGTGCGTTTCCACTAACTCGGCGACGAGCGCCTTATTAGGTTACAATGCTCTGCAGGACCTACTTGACTTTGACGACTATTAATTGAACACATTCGGAGCTTATCAGAACTATAATAACAAAATTATCAAGGCTCCCGCAGACAGGGGCGACGTTACGATGCGACGCGATTCTGAGAGCAATTTCTATAGAAAATTGTTCTACTAGGGTACAGACGCCGCACATCAAGCTACTACAATCTGTCAAATTTCTTTAATAGATTTGCAACTTTATCGCCAAAGCATAAGGTTCAAAGTTGATTGGGAAAATTTGACAGTTTCGGGTAGGTTGATGTGCATGGTCGGCGTTATCGCAAGATGGCGCATGTCATGACATTATCATCTTTGACGATTCATAGCACATCGTTATCGCGCTCACGCTAATTCGGAACGGGAGTAAGCATGCTCAAATCGATCACAGCAGCACAATTCGTAATGTAACCAAAGGTACATGCTCTGTAGGACCTACTTGACTGAGTTTGACGATCAATAAACACATTCTTGAGCTTATCGGAACTACAATATAAAAATTATTAACGACTTCCACGAGGTTATGTAACGCGATTCGAATGAAGTTAGCTTCGAAATATAAAACCTCCGCCTCCGTGTTCGTTCGCACGGCGACACAAAGCATACATAACCAGTATAAGCTGACTTCTGATCTTAAGAAAAGCCTATAAAATGCGAGGTCAGCTAAAACTGAAAATGTATAGTTTGATGTGTTGATGCCGATGCTAATCTGAACCAGGGTTGTTGCAGATGCAGGTTTTTACTGTTTAAGCGGATGCTGGTGCTGATTTTTTCAAATCAATATCAACGGAGGCTGATATTCATAAATTACTTAAATAAAACATAATTATCCTACTATACAATTATGTATATTAGCAAACGTGATAAATATATATTATTATATTTTGAATAAAAGACAAGTTATACTTAATAATTGTACCACTAACGTAAAATATTTCCCTATTTATTGAACTTTTCATTGGAGGAGCCATTATGAATTTGAATAACATGGTTTATGGCTTACTTACTTATTTGTTAATATTACGCTACCTGCGCACGTTACACAATCCACGTCGCACGTCCAACTTGGGCGATTCACGATACTTCACGATAGTGAATTATTGGTTGGACGGTCCAACCTATGTTGACAAATCGAATGAGGGAACAAGTGACAGCTTTTTTGCGTAACTGTGGTTAAAACTTCTCGTGACTTGCGCTTGGGGATGTGCCTTCAACGAATCCGTTGCGACTTGATTGTCAGCATTAAAAATGCTGATACGAAGGTGACACTGAAAGTTCTTAGTAAACCAAAAACTGAACAAACTAGTAAGTTATTAGTTTTATTTTATATTTTCAAAATAGTGTCAATTTACATCAAAACATCGCTGCATCCGATGGATTGCTGAGAAAAGCACTTTGCCCACTCGTCCTTAGGGGTCTCTTCGATGGCATTTTAAAACGCAGCCACTCCTTCCTCGGTGTCCATAAAACGTTTATTTCGAAGTTTTTCTTTTATTTTCGGAAATAAATAAAAATCGCATGGTGCGAGGTCGGGCCTAGGGCGGGTGACCCAGTAATTCTACGTCTAACGTCGCCAAGTAGTCGATTGGTGGTGAGTGACGAGGCGTTGTCGTGGTGAAAGAGGACCCTACTGCGAGGTCGTTTCTCCCGAACTTTTCCAAGACAAGTAGCAAACAATTGTTAGTGTACCTACCACTCTGCAGGAACTGTTTTTCGATCCTCTAAAACAATTGTTGCGTAATGACCTGTCCTTTCGAAGAACGAGGCCACCATTTTTTTCCCACGCTTTGACCTCTCTTTACTTTGGCAACTCCTCGGAAGGAAACATCCAGACAGCAGACTGTCTCTTAGTTTCAGGATCATATTAATCCAGCTTTCGTCACCCGTAATTATGTCGAACACAGCATTTGAGTCACCTCCGTTAAATCTTTGAACCACTTCACGACACCAATCAACACGACGGAGTTTTTGGGCCTCTGTCAAATTATGAGGTATCCACCGGGCACAAAGCTTCCTGACCGCTAAATGTTCATGGAGGATTGTGCACATGAGTCATACCGATGCCTAAACTTGTCCGAATTGGCTGATAAGTCACTCTTTTGTCAGTCTCTATCATACGCCGCACAACACTGATGTTATCTTTAGTCGTCGCCGTAGAAGACCGTCCCTCACGCAGATCATCGGTGTGATTAGTGCGACCACGTTTAAACTCATTAAACCAGCTGTAAACAGTAGCACGAGATGACGAGATGGGGCTTCATCGTGAAAGGCCAATCGAAGTCTATCATAACTTTCTTGTAAGACATTGAAACTCATAAAAAATCATGGTACGAAAATGTTCTCGCGTTAAATTCATGCTGACGTGACACAGACAATTTTCTATTTGTCGCCAAATCGTTAAACAAATGAATAAAATACATACACAATAATATTGGCAAAGAGTTCCATTTTCAAAATTTTAACTTATATTTTTGTTATATCGTTTACAAGTGGCCAGTTCTAAAAACTTCAGTGTCGCCCTCGTATTAAAAACAATGCTGATAATCCGCGGATGCTGATGCTAATGCAATTGACAACAAAAACAACCCTGGTCTGAACTGAACATAGGCTCTCCGAACTTTTGCGCATGTCTTTCACTTACATGTCACTATTTGGTTCCTAAGCCCTCGTACCCACAGGCGCGGTAATCCAGTGCGCGATAAAAAATCGCCTTTTCCGCGGTGATTTTTTATCTGTCTGGCACCCATGTGCTGGTTTGGTCCCTGGGGTGGTCACGGCGTGCTATGTGTTCTGGTGCGCCGGTGATGGGGAGTACTCCCCAGAGGAGGGTCCGGACAGCCGCGGCGGGTTCATGGATGAGTGCTTACGCGTGCCCGTGTTCCCGCCGTAGGTGGCAGAGGAGGACACCGTGGAGTTTTAGTGGGTTAGAGTCCCACATTACTGCACTATCTCCCCGTGGTAGTGCAGAATGCATGAGCATTTCTCCACGATAAAAAAAAAGGCTGGCCACATACAGACGGAATTCCGTTTCGAAATATCGATTCTAGAATCCGTATATACAGGGTCAAATAAAATTAGTTATACACAATATATATATATATATACATACGACTTGAGAACCTACTCCGTTTTTTTTTTCGTCGGTTAATAAAAATAACCCTATTGTCTAAACAAAAAAAACAGTCAGTGATACTTTGATGCTAAATATTCAAACCTAAATAATATAATCTCAGAGAATTGACGTAGGACTTTGGTATAGTAATAACTAATAATTTTGTTTTATAATGCTGAATTTTATTTAAATAATCCGTTTATATTTGTTAGCCGGCAAAATAAAAATTTGCCCATTCTGGGTGATCTCCTTATCCTACTAGGTAATGTAGGGACTGTGTCTTACGTACCCATCCCTTGCATAGTTTTAAGAATGTAATATTTTTATAGAGGAACTTATTGTAATAATTTTTAGAAAGTATCTGTTTTGTGTTTTTCCCAAGTTCCGACATCTGCAAGCGATTTAAGTTATAGGTACTATTGTCTTTCATGATTCTTTACTTTTAGTTAAAGTTCATTGTTCTATTATGTTTAGTTATCTTGTATTGTACCTATTTGCTATTTATAGTTAAGGTTCATTGTTCTGTTATTTTCAGTTGTCTTGTATTGTACCCATCTGCATTTCTCGTATTTTATTATTATACTTTTAAAAGGCAGATGTGGATTTGCCGCGTTCTTTGTTTAGTGAACGGCAGATTTGGGAGAGTTTTGGTTCTGAGCTTGAGTCTGTGCTGAACTACGATCGTGCGAGGTCCTCTCTGACTCCCGATCATATTTTACTCGCCGAAGCTCGCCGTAATAGTTTACGGCGAGCTTCGTGTTTCCAGTCGGTTTTTAACTAAGATCGTGCGAGGTCCTCTCTGACCCCCGATCATATTTTACTCGCCAAAGCTCGCCGTAACCTAGTGTTTCTAGTAGTCTTACCCTTCATGTAACATTATTTAATTTTACTTTTTCGTGTCAAGTGTAACTGCTAGCTTTAGTTACTTGATATCTTAAATAAATTAATCGTTACTCATTTACAACTTACTTCAGTGTATTACTCGCCCACCACGGTCACGAATTCCCACAGTGGTGACCCCGACGTGATCAAAGCTATCATATAGCGTGAGTTCGTGACAGTGCGTAAAGAGTTTCGCGAGTGCTAAATCAAAGTACGTGTTAAAATGGCGAGCGATCCAGCGGGAGTCACTAGCGGCGGATGACGCGCATTCCCAGCCAGCCAGCTCCCACGGCTTCAACGGGTATCCTGACCACCAGCATGCAGCGACCGCGCATACCTGGTCATCACCCTCAGCCTCATCAGCAACCTCGGCACAGCACACTGCACTTTCGGCCGGTCAAAAAGAAGAGCTCAATTCCTCTCCTGGTCGACGCAGCAGCCAGCCTCAACCCGGCGTTGTACCACATCCGACGCACTGGAGCATAACGCAGCGCCCGCGCCACCCCGACTCACTGGGAACATCTTCGCAGACAGTTCCGACTCACCGTGAACTATGCGGCACCGACGCACTGGAACCATAACGCAGCGCCCGCGCCACCCCGACTCACTGGGGACATCGTCGCAGACAGTTCCGACTCACCGTGAACTATGCGGCAACCGGTTCCGACTCACTGGAACCTAAGTTGGCCTGGCAAGCATATTCCTCGCCGTTCTGGGAGGCGAGTTAAATTTCCTGATTACTATCAGGCAGGTGTTTCGTGATCTTTATCACTGGTAGGGGGGTACTGTAGGGACTGTGTCTTACGTACCCATCCCTTGCATAGTTTTAAGAATGTAATATTTTTATAGAGGAACTTATTGTAATAATTTTTAGAAAGTATCTGTTTTGTGTTTTTCCCAAGTTCCGACATCTGCAAGCGATTTAAGTTATAGGTACTATTGTCTTTCATGATTCTTTACTTTTAGTTAAAGTTCATTGTTCTATTATGTTTAGTTATCTTGTATTGTACCTATTTGCTATTTATAGTTAAGGTTCATTGTTCTGTTATTTTCAGTTGTCTTGTATTGTACCCATCTGCATTTCTCGTATTTTATTATTATACTTTTAAAAGGCAGATGTGGATTTGCCGCGTTCTTTGTTTAGTGAACGGCAGATTTGGGAGAGTTTTGGTTCTGAGCTTGAGTCTGTGCTGAACTACGATCGTGCGAGGTCCTCTCTGGCTCCCGATCATATTTTACTCGCCGAAGCTCGCCGTAATAGTTTACGGCGAGCTTCGTGTTTCCAGTCGGTTTTTAACTAAGATCGTGCGAGGTCCTCTCTGACCCCCGATCATATTTTACTCGCCAAAGCTCGCCGTAACCTAGTGTTTCTAGTAGTCTTACCCTTCATGTAACATTATTTAATTTTACTTTTTCGTGTCAAGTGTAACTGCTAGCTTTAGTTACTTGATATCTTAAATAAATTAATCGTTACTCATTTACAACTTACTTCAGTGTATTACTCGCCCACCACGGTCACGAATTCCCACAGTAATATAATTTTATAGTCTCATTATGCCGAAATCTGTGAGTACTGTAGGTACGCTTCTGCCTGAATCTTCGGGCATTAGAGGTGTGGGGCAATTCAAGTATTACGTAAGCACTACAAGGGAGCGGGGGGGTCTTTGCTTTGCTTATTTTTATGACATGGGGGATGGGGGGTCTGGATGGTGATTACGTCAGCATTATTTATTTTTTTAATTTTCGGGTTTTCTACAAAATTTTGTCGATTTTGGTTTGAACACATAATATGGCAACCCTACTTGTATATGCCGAAAAGAAACGCATTTCAGGGATTCTACTGGGACTTATAACTGTTGCTCATGAATCAATAAAGAAACCAGAACATATTGAAACATACACCAAGACTCGCACTTGGCCAGTTTTATCTAATACTTCACTTTTTGTTCAGGCCTCAGATGTCCGAGGAGCAGGTGAAGCGTCTCCTCGAAGCCCAAAGAAAGCAATACGAGAGAAAGCTCGAGGATGTGGCCGCAAAAGCAGCCGCTCAGAGGAAACAAGAAGAGTTGGCTAAAGACGCGTTGAAAAGGCAGGAAGAGGACGCCGCTAGAGCAGCCGCGCAGCGGACACAGCAGGAAGAGGCCGCGCGCAACTCTATATTTACCCATTGGTAAGTTCCTTCTTCTATAAATAGAAATCTTCATTCGACACACCCTATACAGTCGAGATAACAAATCTCACATTTTACAAATTTGCGCCAACGTGAGTTTTGTTACAAACTTATGGACACATTGAGAGATAATGTTTCTGTAGAACACTTTTAAGTTGGACCTTGATTTAACATGGAAGATTAAGTTTTGGGGGTAGCTCATTCACCAACGTTGCTACTACATACCATCATGTGCGGTTACCAAAACAGTCTGTTACTTATAATTATTATTCACAAATCAAACGTAATTAACATAAACATGTTATGTATTTAAAGACATAAATAGGGTGTTTGGTAGCTGGATGCAAAGCCTTAAGGGGGTGATGGTTGACACCATTTTACAGCATTTTGAGCCATATTACAACCATGTCTTAGATGAACTATGTTTTTTTTTCAGATAAAGTGGGTATGTTATTTTAGACTAAAAGTTTGCAGTTAAAAATAAAACAGGTACTTTGTCTAAGACATGTATGGCTCAAAACGCTGTAAATGGTGTCAACTATCACTCCCTTAAGCTCTGCACTCAACTTCCAAACACTCTGTATAAGCAATTTAATTTACCATTTTTGATTTTTAGATTTAGAAGCAACATCAACTAATGTGTACAAAACCAATAACTGATTTTGACACAGAGTTGTGAACTACAAAATCGCAGGACTTTTCTATAGAAATCAGACTTCATGTCAGAACTTTTCAATTTTCCATTTGCATACAATGATAATACGTCATTGTTTGCATAGCTGTTCACAACCACTCTATTCGCTTCTGTACCTTATCGTACAATGTTATCGTAGGAGTCCTCTAAGCGCTTTCCACAAGTCCATAACCCGAAAATATTGTCAGTTTAAGGGCTGATTTTTCCATCGCCAGATAACTTTTATTCGAGGAATAAAATTGACGTTTGGCAGTTTTTGAATGAAATAACTGTCAAATTTTAAAAATTATTCCTCGAATAAAGTTACCAGGTGATTGAAAAATCAGCCCTTAATCAAATACCTGCTACTAAGCGCTATTCTTCCAACAGCTGTTTGCTGTCGGGGGCAAGGCAAATAAGCAGTGCGATTCTGTAACCATCTCACCGTGAAAACTTAGGTGAAGTGAGCGTGGAGTGAGCTGTCAATAGTGTAAATTTCTAACAAAAACAAACTCACATCACCTAAGTTTTCACGGTGAGATTTTTACAGAATCGGCCGGCTTTAAGCATCTCACCGTGAAAACTTAGGTGAAGTGAGCGTGGAGAGCTGTCAATAAGTAATGTCAATTCCTAGCAAAAACAAACTCACTTCACCTAAGTTTTCACGATGAGACTTTTACAGAATCGACCGGCTGGTTATCGAAATGTGTCATTTTCGATACGACAGCCGGTCGGTTGTCGGATGTTTATGAACAGCTTTGCTGGTAACCCTAACTGTGAATGAGACCCATATCGCTTTATGAAGGAAATATTTTGCATAAATCAATCAATGAATCCGAAACCCGTGTGTGATTGCTTACAGTGTTATTGAAAGAGATCGAGCGCCCTACAGCTTGTCTGGGAACCAACTGCAGCAGCAAGCAGCATCAGCACCGCCACCACTCTTCAATAATATGTACCCCAACCTTAACAACCCCAACTCCCCCAACAACGGCCAATATAATAATAATATGCAGTACAATAACAACAACAACCCTTTCCGGCCAACTAATCCAAATCAAGAGTTCGTGTTTGTCAGTAACTATGGACACTCAGCAAGGTAATTTATAAAAATAATAAAAGTGCTTTGAAGGCCCGTGGCATACCTACCTGTCCGCTATTTTATTTATTTCATAATGGCGG
The DNA here is from genome assembly GCA_963855955.1 of Luperina nickerlii. Classification (NCBI taxonomy): domain Eukaryota; kingdom Metazoa; phylum Arthropoda; class Insecta; order Lepidoptera; family Noctuidae; genus Luperina; species Luperina nickerlii. Next base: position 2,303,002 of record OY979682.1, on the reverse strand, counting down.
CCACGCATAAACCTATAAAAATAGATAGCTGACATCAATGGAAACAGAAAAAATGATAAAACGAACCCTATAAAGTGTCACGTTTCCGAGAAATTAACTTGATAGATAGGTTGCATGCAGACTGCAATTTTGAAAAAAAAAAAATTGCCGACGGGTATGTATGCCAGGCACCATATAAAAATCCTTAATCCCCTTTGAATTTCGCGGCCAACTATAGCGCATCCCCCTAAAAGGACTGGTCAAACTTAGGCAAACCAAACGCGGGAATTATTTTAAAGTTTAGGAAATCCCTCCAGTTTGAACATCACCATACAACTCATACAAGCAGTTGTCACAATCGGCGTGAGCGATTTTCGTTCTGTACTCCGCGCAGATTTTGTCTGCGCTACACTATCCGTGAAGCAAGCACAATCAATAGTTAAATAATGGGTATGCAACTGTGTATTATAATGAAATGCACTGGACAGTCAATGTGTTAAGCAACTACGTCCGGTCAACTGTACACTAGGTATCAGGCACAGAATGTATTCCTTGTGCATCTATCTTGCTGATTAGATAATCTTTTCACCACGACAGAGCTATTCTCGTCCCGCAGGGTAATTGCGTGACGTACTAACAGTAGGTAGCAATGCCTTGCATTTTGAGAGTTCAACGACATTCATTGCGTTATTTACATTGTTGAGAAGACTTATTTTTCGATCATATGAAGCAATGGATTAGTAATATCCTTCAAAATTATTTAGATTATGATTGTGTGTTACGCAATTAGGGTGCTGACCTAAGGTCCCGTTCTCGGCCTCGATAGATGCGACTTGCGTCAAGCGACACGAGCGCGCGTCTTTTTTCCGTCCGTCCCTCCGCAAGTCGCGTCGCTGTGACTCTGGCTTGCTCTAAACAACTTTTATTTGCTTTTCCTTGTTCGCAGTCGCAAGACACCTGACCCCGCGACCTAACCAAAAAATTTTTTTGCGCCAATACGTCGATAGTCGTATTCTTATGTCACTCGTTAGTTCGGCAAAATCAGAACGTCCTCTGACGACGCGACGATCGCTTTGGTTAGGACTCGGCCTTCGCTCTACAGCACAGTTTTCTTATGTGAATGTTTGTTGTTGACAGCTGTAATAGGCCTGCGCCAGGACCAGCCCCATCGGCTCCTTCGCCCCCTCGCAGGCCGGCTCCGAGAAACCGCTCTGAAAGCAGGTATGTCCCAAAGTCTTACATTTTTATCACGTTGAAGAATTATTAAAATCTACTTAATAAAAATCCTTCATTGCTAGGCAACGCAACGCTAAACCGCTGCTAGGCCTGGAATTGTCTAGAAACATTAAATTATGCACAAGAGCTCCTTTTTCCGGAAGGTGAGCAGAGCAGTAAGGAAGGATTTTTGAAAATTCATCCCCTAAAGGGTTTAAATAGGGGGAACGAAAGTTTCTATGGAAGTTGAATAAAAGAATTCATTAATACAACTCTCTTGAGTTCAATTTGTCCTATTTGTATTGTTGGCATGCGCCAACTTCATGAAATCATGACATTTGAGGTCAATATTAAATTACAGAGTTTTATAGATGATTCTAATAGAAAGAAAGAAAGAAAATACGTTTATTGATGATAATTCTGTAAATAAATAATTTTTACGGTCGTGAATCATTATGTTGATCAACATTTAACCTGACATTCCTGCGAATCACAAAAAGTGTAAGTAAATTTGAAATTCGCGGGCTACCATAAGGGATGCGCTGAAGTAGCCCGCCAATTTCTTAACCTTAAATAATCCATTTTCCCGCCAGAAATCGCAACTCTCCCAGGGAACGTGATGTGTTAGACTGCCCTACCTGCAACCAAAGATATGGCCTGAAAATCTTCCAGTGCGAAAATGGACATAGCTCCTGCAATGATTGTAAGATAAGGGGGCGAGTATGTGGCATCTGCAGAAGGACTCTTACCGGCGTGAGGAATTTTGAAATTGAGAATCACGTTGCTCAGGTACTTATTACATTATTGTGGTTTTAATATATCATTATATAGTAGATTGTACAACTAGTGCGTAAAATGGCTCGTTTATGCCCGATTCAAACACTGCTTTTCACTTCGATTGCGAGAAAATGAAAGAGGCATAAAGTATATAACATTATTTTCACTGTTCAAAAATGTTGCAAAATTTAAGAAGATAATAGCTAATTCCCGCCTCGAAACTTTTATTTTTATTTTCAACGTGTCATTCGACTTGGGTACTTCATATTGCCAAGTTATAAAAACGTTTGGCATTTTTAAATAATAATTGACAACAATTTTATCTGGTTTTATTAAATTAACGATAGAAAACACGGAAGTGATATAAATTAAAGCAAATTAAATGAAATAACGACTTTAAACTGCGACGTTTTGTTGTGCGTGTGGCCCTTAGTCTTAGAGAAAAAAATTACTATATGCACTAGAACACAAAAAGCGACTTTATGTCCCCTACGCACAAAATAAAGACGAACACTTAGAGCATGAGACATGAAAATTTTAAAAAATAAATAAAATAACGGGTGTAAAAAGACGCTTAAAGAAGACAAGAGTCACTTGCCCTTCCCCTCATAATGATCATTTTATGGACCATACCTGGGAACCTTCTGGTTACCTGATATGGAAGGTCGAAGTTTCAACTTTTACTTAATTTTTTTTTTTTAAATGAGATTAATTTGTAAGTTACTAGAACCTACCTTTGAGACCCCTGTACCGTTGCATGCACTCAAAAGCACAATGAAAATTACTATATGCACTAGAACACAAAAAGCGACTTTATGTCCCCTACGCACAAAATAAAGACGAACACTTAGAGCATGAGACATGAAAATTTTAAAAAATAAATAAAATAACGGGTGTAAAAAGACGCTTAAAGAAGACAAGAGTCACTTGCCCTTCCCCTCATAATGATCATTTTATGGACCATACCTGGGAACCTTCTGGTTACCTGATATGGAAGGTCGAAGTTTCAACTTTTACTTAATTTTTTTTTTTAAATGAGATTAATTTGTAAGTTACTAGAACCTACCTTTGAGACCCCTGTACCGTTGCATGCACTCAAAAGCACAATGTTTTGCGTGCATAACATTGCGCAGTACTGTAAACAGCAATGTTTCACACCATAAATAAAAGTTGTTTCCCAGCAATTTTATTTTTGTTCAATGTTACTTAATGTAGGGAATGCGTAGATGACGACTGTAAAAAATGTAGGTACTTACTTACTTACCTTAATATTTTCACTTGGCAATATAAATTGCAATAGTTTGGGAAATTCCAATAACATATGTCATGATTACAGGTAAAGTCCCGCTAGGACGCGATAACAATGAATGAACATGATGAAGTCAATGTGGAAATAACATCCTTTTTTTTATTTCAGACGAAAGCACCATGCCCTCACACTAGTGAAGGTTGTAAGCTGTTCATAAAGGTAATAGACATGGAGGATCACGTCAGGGAGTGTCCTTTCAAGGAACAAGATTGTCCTCTTAATGCAGTGTTTGGTACCTGTCGTTGGAGAGGTAAGAATAATTGATTTTTTATTAATTGATTCCTATTATTATAAGGGTAGGCGTTATCTGTTTAGATTCGAAACCGATTCCAACATACATAGTTGAGAAAAGGCTAGACAGATAAAGATGGGTAGGCCTTTATGCGAAAAATTACACCCTTTGGACTCTTCATTTATACTTTTCTTCTCAAAAATTTCAGGTAAACTGAGTCAATTATCGAGCCATTTCGAAAACGCGCATCCAAATGGTTGTCAAACCAACGTGGACTCGGAGATGCATCTTACGAACGTCCGCAACAACAGTCAACAAGTAAACCTCATCGTCCTGGGCGCCTACAACTTCCTTCTACATGTAAAAGTGTCCGAGACTGACGGCAAAGTCTACATGGCCGTTCAGCTTATCGGCACAAAATACAGCGCGAAGAAGTGGCTGTACGAAGTACACGTCTACAATAAAAGCGAAAACCGCAGGAAATTTATGTACACAGACAATTGTTGTGCTTCCATGGACAAAATAGAAGATGTTTTTAAGGCGGGAGAGTGCGTAGTGTTGCCAATCTGGCACGCTAACACGTTTGTTTGCAACGGCTCATTGACTTACAAGGTTTTCATTAAGCAGACCAATGAAGAAAAGAAGGGTTTCGCCAAAAACCCGCGCGGGAAAGGTAAGAATTATCAGAAGAATTAAACTGTTTTTGTCTGGTATTGGAGAGAGAGAGTGGTTGAGAATTTCAATTTGACGAAATAGTTGCCACAATTTTTTAATTTTTGTGGATAACCGTATTTTTCTCACTGTTGTTAGTACCTACGTCAAATAAAATAAGTGTCCCTTTACAAATTTCGATATGATTTATTCTATGTAGTAGATTCGTGCCGGTACGAAGAAGAGAAAGAAATGTTTACAATTCCAGTACTGAAGGTAAAGAAAAATATTTTGAAATCAATCTGCTGATTGACGATAATATTGTTGTAAACTTGTAAGTGCTGCCATATGCTTCTTCTCTCAAGCGGTAGTAAAAAAAACATGACCTTGTCTTTGCTGTCCTGCAGTCAGGTAAAAATATTAGCTAATCAGCATTTTTGTAGCGGATCCGATTGCCCAAGGCCACAGACCTCTATCATACCATACAGTACTTGTATAATACAGCATGTCGATTCTGTAAAAATCTCACCGTGAATACTTGCGTGGAGTGAGCTGTCAGTGTCATCCCACTGATGCTAGGGATTGACCATGCAAACATTTACAATCATAAAAGAGATTTTAATAATATTTTTTAATGCTAATCCTATTGATATTTTTATATAATTCAAAGCTAGTATTTTAGTGGTCAAAACATTCGCCAGCGCCTAACGCGCTTGCGCGGCGTGAAATATGGCTCATTCCGAATTAAGTCATCATCGCTCACATGAATAATTTGCTTTCCGATTTAGATAAATGACCACTATGGCAGCTGAGAGTCAGTAATATACCTATTCACTTGAATAGTTACTCATGGTTGGATTATAGTATTTATTTGTGTATACACCACGAATTTCCTCTTCTTTGGTAAGGTGGCGACTGTAGCCAGAAGCACAATTTCGAAAATGCCACGTTAGTTTAAAGATCGGTGATAATTATTAATTTAGGGCATGGTCGGTAGTAGGCGTTATCGCAAGATGGCACATGCCATGACTTCATATATGTCGATTCACGGGACATCGTTATCGCGTTCACGTTAATTCAGAAAAGGGCCCTAATTCACTATGACCACTTAATGATTCATTACTTCGAAACCACGTCAATTCCTTAATAACCAGACCTAATCACTACATCTGCTATTAACGTATTCTCTATGACACAATGACCGAAACCGGTTTGAACTGTCAAAATACCACGCTTGACAATCGTACGGCGTGGTAAGATTATGCGGGGAATAATAGATAAATACCATACAGCAGAATTGGGGTCAAGGTGTAAGCACGCTGTAGTCGATTACAGTGAAATTCGGAATGTACCATATATCACTCCACTCGAATCTCGTAACCATGGCAACACCACCTCGGCGTCAACACCTCCACCAGCCGCGTTTTGATTGGCGAATACCTCGCCTTTTTCTACTTTAGAGTTACACATTTTGAAAATCGCTCAACGAAAACTTTGCTTAATCTGCCCCTTGGCAGACTCTAAAGCAGGGTCGCCATGAAATGTTGGGGGTTCAAGGGTCGTTAGAATTAGACAACCAGCTTGATAGAATGTACTTTAATGAATATCTAGTGAATTTATGTTACAATGCGCATTGATGTAAACTGCTTACTTATATTCTAAAGGAGTGTAGGTATGTACTTACTACGTTATGCACTATTAGGGATCATACATACACTTCAGGGTTGGCACCAACCACTTCTTCATTTAAGGGTTACTAGAGGTGCAGTGCAAACACGGGCGCGCGATGAGCGATAAAATATTTGCACTTATTTGACGTTGGTATTGCATTTTCCTAATGTTCTTATACATGACGCCTTACAAGTTAAATATGTAAAAACAAATCTCTAATGTGATAATGAGTGACTAACGCGCAAGCGCGGCGTGATCTTATCACTTCACCTTCACTCCACCCGATTCACGACATTAAATGTCGTGAATCGGTGAAGTGAAGGTGAAGTGATCACGCAATCTGCAATGTGATAATGACAGTGATTAACGCGCAAGCGCGGCGTGATCTTATCACTTCACCTTCACTTCACCCGATTTACGACATTTAGTGTCGTGAATCGGGTGGAGTGATCACGCCACACAAACTACGTGGGATTACATTCTATGGTCCGTCAGCTAGGCATCCGTTAGCACTCGATGACTTGACACACTCGGTTATCTTTTCTAATTCAATAGATTTGGGTTAATAACAACGCTGAACATCGTCGTAGTCTTTACTAGACTCGATCTACAATTGCTCATAATAACCAAACAATGTCGATGCGTATTTTCATCAGTCTAGCTGTCATAAACGTGAATGTTTTAATTTTATTTACTGTTCGTGCGTGACGCGCTCGCGCCTCAGTCTATATAAGGACTTACTAGACTAGGGAAAAAATAAAAAAAAAACAGGATTGAGATTCTGACTGCGCTTCTGTTTTGCTATTTTATTGTAAGTAAAACCCCACAAAATATTAATGTTTTGACCACTAAAATACTAGCTTTGAATTATATAAAAATATCAATAGGATTAGGCTAAAAAAATATTATTAAAATCTCGATTATGATTGTAAATGTATGCTTGGTCAATCCCTAGTATCTGGTAAGATGACACTGCCAGTTCACTCCACGCTCACTTCACCTAAGTTTTCACGGTGAGATGGTTACAGAATCGCACTGCAGGTCAGTGCCCAAGGTGCATCGGACGAACTTTTAAGTAGGTATTGCCAGTTGTAAAGATATTTAATGTCGCCGTTACAAAGATACTTGATAGAATGAGCACTTGTTTTTATAATAAACAAGATTTGCTTACATTCTTAGAACACTAGCTGTAATCTTTCTAAACTACCTATTGTCCGATAAAATTGTCTGAAGTGTACACGTTCAAAGTTCGATAGTGGTTATTATCAATAAGATAGGCATTGCTTGAAAAAAATGCATCGATTATCTCAACTCTACCTCTCTCTTTTACTGATAAGATAAAAAAAATGTCTAAATTGATGTCAGTCAATATTTTTTTCGATTGTCTTCCATCTTTGAGGAGTACAATTTGAAGCCAATCGTGTTTTATTAAATTGGTTTTAACGATATTTTATGAAAATGATCTTTTTTGTATTAATTTTTAATTTGAAGTAGGGTAGTGAACAGAATTTTGATAATAATAACGACATACCCCCTTACTAATAAACTTTGTATAGCGTCTACATAGGTATATACAATAGTAACAGAACGCTTTGTCTTCTTCTTTCGAAAGTCAAATTACTGACGAATGAAAGAGAGAAATCGGTCTGTAACTATTCATTTGATATAATACGTTTATTAGTAAGAAGGGGTAAGTATAAAGATACAATCTTAAAATATTGGCATGTCTTATTCATTAGCCAATGATGAGAAACATGGCGTATTCTATGTCGCCTGTTTTATCTGTGAATTAAGATGCAATGTGAAAGTACCTATATGTCTATACATTGCCTTCTCTATAGGCAGTACAGTATTTTCATAGTTAGCCGACGTTAGCGCGGAGAACGTAAAAATATCGCGGGGGGATTTTATCGTGCATTGTATTTTCAACTCTCGGTGTTGAGCCGAACATTGAGTATCCAACAGCGCATTTCAGCAGGCTTAGTTACTTTACCTCTAACAGCAACCAAACTCCACCACCCTTAGGTATATCAACCAGAATAAATGTCACTGTGATTCAAAATCCGAGGTAAAATAACGATGAAAAGACTGAAAAGTCGGGACTTTCCTTGAGGCTTAAAAGCCTAGCACCCTCTACGTGAAAATATATGTCTCTATAGGGTTCTGTGGTTTCTCAGGCGAGGGAGAATTATTTTTTTTTTTATTATTCGAGTGCGTTCCAGCAAGGTTGGAATGGTGTGCAACATATTACATATTACCTATATCAAATCAAAAGTAATTCATTTAAATTATACTGAGAATCAGCACTTTAGGAATATCTAAATTACATAAGACAGTCCCCCTAAAACGCCCGCCCATCACCACTTCCTTTTGAGCTTTCGCTGTGAAGAAGAAATGGCGCAACAAACTCTACAGCACCGTATCGTATAATACATTTATTACGGATGATGTGTGTCCGTTTATCCTTAAGAGGGATCAAAGACGTAACGGTTAATTAATGCCTATGATTCCTATAACCTCAATCTCATAGTATTTGGGGAGTCTTTTTATAAAGACTGCCAATTTATCTATACTAAACTTTGATACGTAATGAGGACCATATAGGAGTCAGGCAAAAGTATATTGCCCATGTCATATTTAACTTGAAAAAGACAAAACAAGGGTTGCATTTTTGTATTCGGAATGCTATTGTATACTTACTTGCAGTGTTTCCAGTTTTAAACTATGGAAACATTGTCAAGTGTTGCCAGTTAGGGTTAACCGCTGGCAAGTCTTTGGTAGAATTAATGTACAACATGATTGCCATTGACAAAAAATATTATTAATTAGGTATAGATCCATTTTTTTAGAACTTAGATATCTTCTAATCATCTTAGTTATAAGTTTAATTATCTATTCAGTCATCGCAGATGATTCGGGGGAAGAGCAGGTATGGCAAAACTGGCGTAGTACGTACCTACATCGTTGGAAGGCACGAAAACCCAATGTAAAGGATATAGATATTTCTAAAGCTTTTAAGATGAGTGAAAACCGAAATTTAATCTGGCCTATTTTTCATTGGGCTAGGCAGAAACCATAGATACGAGTTTTACATCGATTTATATTCATCCACATACACGGTTGCGGGTACTATGAATCTGACTTTTTCAAAATACATAGGTATACACCGGTAGTCAGTGTTTACCCTTCTACATAGGGCGTCCGTCCCTGACTTCGGCAGTTCATAATAGTAGTATAGTACATTACGAGACGTGTGTCTAAATTAATAGACCACTTAAGTCACACGTACCGTATACTATTTTATAGCTCGTGTGACCTAAGCCCGCACTTCCGTCACGTATTTTGTGTAAAAATAAAAGTACTTATGTAAGTCACAGAAAAGCGTGACTTTAATACGGGTTTTACGCAGTGCTATAAATAATTTTAGCATGTGTTTTTTTAATTATTACCTACCTATTGCTTATCGACTTTCATCATTTTCACGGCATATTTTTTATTTTTATCGCTACTTCTTTTTAAATTTATCATGGCTGCTTGGAAGATAACCCTTCAAAATAAGTAGCATCACGAAGGTTTTTTTTGTGTATTTTGATTACTACATTATGTTATACTGCGACTGGTTAACGGGATTAATCCCTAACTGTAAGTTTTCATTTAATCTTATAAAAACTATTGTATTAATTATAAGTCTTATGTAATCAATTATTATTAATCATTATTTTTATTACTATGTAACTGCTGCATTGTTTCTTCATTATTTTCCTGTATTAGACATTATATTTGTTTCATTCAATAAAGCTTATCGATTTGATTGTAAATATGTACGTTGTTTCATTTGGTCTTGCCCATATACCTAAATGTTAGCTACCTAAGAACTTTATTATAATCTATGAGATACATATACACAATCATTTTTTATAGCATACGTATCAAATCGGAAAGGGATCGGCACCATATCACCTTTCGCCTCGCCGTCAAACAGGAGTCAACCTAACGTAAGCACGTAACCAAAGCGGATCAGCAGCTCCGATACGTCGACTCTGCTACGGCTAGGCGACGCCGTGCTTACGGCTCGCCGACCCAAGACACCATCAAAGTGGTTGATGGTGCAGCAGGCAGGCCGGAGGGGTGAGAGGGGCAAGGGTGGACGAAGACACATAAGCTCGGGTACGGACAGACGTAAGCGCGGGGACGACGAGCCGTAAGTGCAGGGACGACGAGTCGTAACGCACCGCACCTCGGTTCGTGAGCTTGTTCCGAGGCGAGGCGAAACGTTACGATTCCGATTAGTGTGCGTTGAAGTAGGGAGTTTTATACAAAGAATACTGAACGGTTCCCTTTCCGGTTTGATACGTGTGCTATGACCACGGCTGTTCTGTGGCTATGACCTTAACGGAGACGGTGTCTGAGGTACACTGCTACAAGGATCTTTAGGCGCCCGAAGGACGTTGACAGGGGGCGCTGATGGTTAAACTTGTCCTTGTAGCAGTGTTGTTATGAAATGTATTGAAAAAAATCAAGATGGTGACATTATGTCCGTGACTACCGCGCAGCCCCACCAACGCAATTCGCTTCCATATTCGATAAACAAATAGTACCCAATTGGTACTAATTAGTACTCGAACAACAAAATTGGTACCTTAGTGGTTTCCAAGAAAATTGACTTTGATGGTGGTCCGGCGGTAGTCACGCTCTTCAGCAGGACCACCATGAGCGCCGAAGAAGGGGGCATGCTACAGCTATTCTAAGTATACAAATAATTAGTACTCCTCTTATGTGATTCATTTCGTAAAAAAAAACAGCCGTTTGGTTGACTGAAATAACAACAGCCAATCAAATGACTTCGACATGCCTCTAAGAAACCAGGGTTCAGAATTAGGCACGACGCAACTTACTAACGCGTTAACGAATTTGTGATTGGTTACGTCGTCTCGTGTAGGTACGTATCGTCGTTGTCATACTATACTAGTGCTGTGACATTCTGGCTACTCGTTGGTGATTCGAGTTTGTAACTGCTTACTAAGCGAAGCCCGAAAGTCTGACAGCCAGCATTACCAAGTGGTTTCGTGTTACCCAGAAACTGGGTTGTGGAGGTCAGATAGGCAGTCGCTCCATGTAAAATACTGGTATTCAGCTGCATCCGGTTAGACTGGAAGCTGACATGGTTGGGGAAAGTCTAGGCAGATGATGAACTAGTAAGGTACTGTAGCGTTGTGGACGATGAGCTTTAGATTTTGGAAATATCAAATAACGCTTTGGATATCTTTTTATCAACTTTATTTTCATCGACAAAACTAGTGTATGTGATCTGTGACAGTGAAATTGACTAAGTGCGAGCACATACGGTCAAGAAACAAAAGTAGAGATTATAACATACGTTCTAAACAATTAAAGCACTTTTTGTACCAGTTTGACCTTAATTTTTAAATAAATAATAGGTACTTATTTAATTTTATAGCCTGAAAATCGTGATTAAGAAAAAAAAAAGAAAATGTAAATAATCCGGGGGGACCATCTGTGCCCGCTCTTACACAAGTATATTCAATAATATTTAACACAGTTACTTGAGCCTAACAATTAACAAATAATTCACACCTAGAAGTGTAAAGCAGTAGAATAAATAAAAGAACACCATCTTTTGACGACCAATCCAGATAAAACATAAATTTCGGATAAAAGTACGGACGCCAGCACATCAACCTACCACAATCTGTCAGATTTCTTTAATAGATTTTCAACTTTATCGCTAAAGCATAAGGTTCAAAGTTGATTGGGAAAATCTGACAGATTGTGGTAGGTTGATGTGCTGGCGTCTGTACAGTCCGTTCACAGTTATTTTACCTCTGGTTTTGCATCACTGTCAATATCACAGTGATCTGACTATTAATACATCAGCCCTAAGTATTTTAACCTATAGTGAGAATATAATGAAACAGTAAATATTTTATTTAAATAATTTAGGTAATATTGAAACTTTTTCATAGGAGTTTGCAGACACAGTCTAATTTACAAGCGTCACAGTGTAGATACAACATTACAACTAAGTACACATAGTTATAAGAAACAATACTTAAAACGAAAATTCATAATATACTGAACACATTACGTTCGTATTATTTAAGTTTTACATTAAAAAAGGTCACTTTTTTAAATAAAACATGGACGGCATGATATGGGAATTTTGGGATTAATTATTTTATTCTAAAATCCTTTAAAGCTGAACATTACATTACATATTTTTTATAGTTGCCGTCATTTTAAAATACCGGTAAAGGTAGGACGAGATATTGAAGTCTACATTTTTCTACCTCGACTACATTACACATATTATGCATATTTCAGAATTTTCCATTTACGCGTCCCAAGAAATTCGAATAACTGGAAAGGCTCGTCGTGTTAAAAGTCATGCTTGCACAGTACTGTTTTGTACAATATAATGATATAATAATATGTTATAAACTTTTAACATTATTATGAGGTGTTTAATAAAACACATTAGGAAAATTAATATAAAGATATTATTATCATCCAGTTTCAACTCCCTGTATTCTCATGAATATACCAACAATCGTGAAATAAAATAATGTAACTAAGAAATGTGATAAATTAGTAGGTAAATTACGACACGTGTGACTTAAGTTGTCCACTAATGCACGGGGTTTAGCGCCCTCACTAAGCTTGGGAGCTAACTTCAAGCCGTGCAATAATGGACTACTTACGTCACACGTATCGTATACTATTTATAGCTGTGTTCTAAACCCGCACTTAAGTCACGCTTTTCTGTGTAAAAATGGACTACTTAAGTCACAGAATAGCGTGACTGAAGTGCAGGTCACACAGTGCTATAAATGTAATAAAAATGCCGTTCTACCTTACGCTGTGCTTGTTTTATAATCAAAACCGATCTAACCTTATTGTCAATTAGAGATAATTTATTCAAATATTAATCTTCAAAAGCTTAAAGAAAAGACTAGAACATTTTCAAAATCAAAAGCACCACTTACAAACTATTAAAAAGACGACAAAAGCACAAAATATACCTATACGCGTACCGAGGGGGAGGCGAGGACATTCACCCCACTTTTCTCCTGGACCTGAACTGCTGACTAATACATTTATCTGGTAAATTACATACATGCATAAGTTCTTGGTTTGTTTTACGTCAAAAACTGAGTACGCTAATAAAATGTTGCAGCCCAGAATGATCAGTCTTAAGGGCACGACGTGGCCTAAACTATGGTTCTTGGCAGCAAAGACTAGGGTAAACTATAATGTCCGTTCCAAAACTATCTGAGGAAAGTGTAAACAAACCCTGTTCAGCATAGCTATTCACAACTATCCCACAGGCAATCGTATCGAAAATGACTGAATAAAATTAGAATTTTGGGTTTAAGTATTTAAATAATTAATCAGAACACTCTATTTGTAAGTGGCACTAAATTTAGCATCCACAGATACATTTGCTGAACCATTTATTTACATTTTCAACAGACACTTTTGGAACATACTGTAGTTTCTATAGTAAAACCAGGAGGCTAATTCCCGTACCTAATTAAATACGTTCAAAATCTAGGCGCAATCTCATCTCGGCGACAATCGACGTTAAAATTTTGTCAAAAATGTGGACAAATTGAGAGTTATTTCTGAGAGACAGATTAGATTTAGAATGTGAACGTTCTTGAAAATACGGGAGTTGTCTCTCTGGTGTGTGTGTGGTCACCTGCGGGCCTTGTTCGTGACCACTATCGGCTTATTAGCTGATGCGAGTGTTTCAAATAGCTAAGATATTATTAATCTGTCCAGTCTGTTCTTGAAGCAGTTCAGTGTGAGAGCTATCACAATATTTTCCACCTAATCGATGGTGTTCCAAATCGGTTAGTCAATTCAAAGGCTTTTCCTTTGATGTGCGCGAGGTCCCTAACAATGTCAGGCCCAGGTATTCAAAATATTAAAGAAGTGTTTTACACAAAATTACAGTGAACACATAAAGTTAAATTAGTGCTGTGTTTGTTGACAAGAATTTATAATTCAATCTCCTTCTTACATAAGTACAGCAATTAAACTAATTTTTCAATCAACTTTATAAAAAAAGAAAATCATTGCGATGACATTCGGAAAATGCACGAAATCTGGAATTTTGTTTTAAGTTTGCTTTCAGAAAATATGTTAAGCAATAATAGACCTACAAACTTTGCCATAAAGTTTATATTTATTTACTTAAACACAATGTAGTTTACGAACATATTAGGTTGTACGGTCAACGCACATTAGTGGTAAACTGGTAACACACGCACTTTGAAAATAGCTCTTACAGCTACGACATAAAGGTGCCAGGTCAATGTCAAATTGTTATCAATATCAATAATGTCAGGTAAGTGTTGCCAACTATTGCGCCTGTTTGAAATAATTATTCATCAATATTAGAACAACTTAACAAGTAAAATATATACTAAAACATATAATTAAACAAAACTAATTGGTAATAAATTCATAATACAGTAATGTAAATACTTAATTAAAATAAACACTATAAATTTGGAATGTCATTGCTGTTATAACTTCGTTATTATCGAGATCAGTTTCAATAAAATGCATTAATTAAAATAATACTTTACAAAATTATATTCATTATTTATTTCTTGCCCTGTTTACCGTATTTTCACGAAACCACACGAAACTTCCTCCCAAACTGGTGGCCATAAATATAAAAAGCAAAAAAAGTAAAGACCGCCAAAAATTGTTACCCACAAAATTAACAAGTTCCAAAGTTGAATTGATTTAATTAAAACAGGAAAAAGGTGCAACATGTAAGTGCAACCTTTTTGCAACATCTAATCAAGACGCACCCTTAATTTAATTTCAGTACACATTAATGTCAATTACGTTAATAAGTAGGTGTAAAAATCACAATCAATAAGATCACAAATATTATCTAATTAAGTGTGATGGATCGAAAATGCCACGCTGTTCGAAATACACAGATTAGTACACAAATGGAGTACTTAAACGTGATGAAATGAGCAAGTGATGTGTATGCCATGTCACCATGTTCAGACATATACTTCCCTAAGTATTCTACAGTTTATATGGATAACTGTGCTTGGCATTGGCTAGTATAGTTTATCACAGCCAGAGTCGTAACAATAGGAATACTTTGTGAACCTAGCGTAGCCACATTGTCATTCCAGGCGAAACACGTCCATTGCTGGATATAGGCTTCTCGCATGACCACCTAGTCTATGACCATCAAATCACAAAGGAGTTGTTCCTTCACAACACTCACATATTTAACAAATAGATTTCTCGAAATACATTTGTTTGTTAGTACTCCATCTGCTCACTATTCTGGCTTGAGACTCCAGTACTTACAATCATGAAGTATTCTTCTTGCCTGAACTGCACTCCTCTTTTGTACTCCTAGCTCTTATGTAAATGATGTTTTTGAGCTGCTTTGATTGTACTTTAGCAGATGTATCACAAGCCTGAACAAGATGCTACATTCCACCACACCACACCCTTCCCTTCCCCCATTACCAATCTACCTGTTTATTTACTTCCTAACTTTGCATTTACAAAGACATTTCACACTCAAAACGCAGACCTACTCACGAAAAATTATTTTCTTGCGTCAAACAGTGTCTTATAATTTGAAAAATTTAAATCACAAAAACGATGCATGGTGCCAATTTTAGTAAAAAAAGGAAATGTGATTAGTTATTGATGCCTCCGTTGTAAGCATAGTCAGCTTTGTTGTGCATCACCAGATGGTTGTCAACGAAGTAGAAACTGTCTGAACAGGTCTCAAAAGGCGCAGCGATCATTTCGTCCACTGAAATATACAAATAAAAAATATGTAATGCAAAGTATTTTTGTCACATGAAAAAAGTATGCTTAGATGGTTTAATCATGTACGTGGGACAGTCAGAAAGTTTTGCGAAAATAAAATGTTCTATAGGTAAATATTTTTTTATTAAATCTTTTCAAAGTACTCTCCACTAGCCTCTATACAAAGTTTCATGCGTCTCAGTACCATTTTGGGGGAGTGTATAGGGAAAACTTTATCCTAGGTAATAAAAATGTTCATTGAAAATGACAAGAGAAAACACATTAATGTAGTGATGCTGTGATGGAGGTTGGTGGGTTTCAATCCAGGCAAGTACCAATGTGATTGTTCAGTTCTTATATGTACTGTCAGATAAAGCAATTAGCTGACCCACCTATGCATAAATGGTTGAGATTTTTTATAATACAAATAGATAGCATTTTATGATTCTTTTATATTTTATTTATTTGAGCAAAGTAAATCCATAAGTACTAATTATTATAAATGCGAAAGTGTCTGTCTGTAACCTTTTCATGCTTAAACCGCTGAATTGATTTAGATGAAATTTGGTACATAGTTTCGAGTCCCAGGAAAGGACATAGGATAGTTTTTATCCCAATATTATTAGTACTTATAGATAAATAATCTTACCTAGGTCGGGGGGTAGTGTCGGAAACTCGTATATGTGTTCACAAGTGTTTCTTGAAAATGGTATACAGAAACCAAACTCAAAGTCAAAAGTCTTGAGTAATGTATCTCTGAAGAAGTGCTTCTCTATCATCCTGAAGTGGTTGACAGGACGAGGTCCAACTGTGAACTCTACGCTGTAATATCAGACAGATCAAGTTATTACTGTGCTCAAAATACATAATTATCTGAGCTCAAAAACATTAAAAAATAATTGCATATATTTAAGATCATCCTTCAGTTTGTTCCCGACTTCCATATAATTATTATTATTGTGTTTCAGAATTAAATGTCTCCATGTGATTTTCGAGTCCACAGCTCGTCAGTCATATGGTAAATATATCGCAAACCAGCTTTAACGTAACACTCAGGGACACCTGAATAAATGAATATTATACAAACGTACGTGGCTCCAACAGTCTTAAGTTTCAAAAATTGAGGCGTGAACTGGTAGCGGACGAATCTCCCGGCGTTGGGGTCCAGAGGCTCCTCAGGGGCGTCCTCAGTTCCCTCACTATCCACTCCGAAGTCTGTCGGAGGCTTAGCGATCTCAAACAGCACCGTTCCACTTTCCAAGTCACGGATCTTGAATCTCGTGAAATCTATGTCGTATACGTTGGCCTCAGGACTGCACATATAAGTATCCGTAATCCGATCTAGTCTCAGAACATCATCAGGGGTTATTCCACTGACTATTACGTCGTCTTTATTAGTATCCAGCATCGATATTGATTCGCACTTTTTTCCGACTAAACTCATTTTTGATTGTAAAGTATACCTCGTTGATGAATAGAAAGTAATCACAAAAATATAGGCACGATAGATTGAAATTTTATGGCGAACTGCGGATCACGGCATTTTTATCGCGTAAAAATATAAATATTCATTCAATGTTTGTCTTTCACGTCAAACAGAAACTATGACGGCGGAGATCGATCGGATACAATTACTTTGTGGCTACTAGATCATAGAACACAACATTTTGTTAAAGATTTAATATTTGCCGTCATTCGTTAATGAAATTTATGCTTCATTAACAATATCCTTCGAAGTAATTATAAACGACCATTAGTGTGAATTGAGTCAGTTTTTACATATTTCACAACTTCATCAAGTTTTGTGCATCTGTACAGTGTACAAGTAATATAAATATATCACTAACTGTATCCGAACACGATCTTACTGTCATTTTTCAACACAATAACTATTGTAATATTATACAACGTGTAACAGAAACCCTATAGCTATCCTTAAGCACTAAAGATAACAGCTGGTATAGAGTCACTATACTTAGTTTCAACTCAAAATAAAATACTCTAAGAATTGATACCAAATTTTCGGTATCTTGGGTTTCTGAAATTCAAATCATAACAAACATGTCACCGCACTACGTAGGTCAATCACTTTACTTGCCAATATCACGATTAATCTCTTCGGTAATTCTGCGCGCCTAGTACTGTACTAGCCTACCAAACGCGGCGTCTTTGTCGGCGCGAACTGACGAGATCAAACATGCTGCCTACCGCTTTGGCGGTGCGGCGCGCCGTACCGCCAATGCCAAAGCATAGGCGGCATGTGCGCGCGCGCAATACAATACCTACTTTACCGTGATGTAAAAATTAATGTGTAATTATTGATTTTCAGTTTACTCGTTAATATTAATATTAAGCCATAAATTGCACGTAAAAACCGAGATAACAAAACATACGTAAAATATCGAAACAAAGTTTAGGTAGGTTAACTAGTTTCATCTCTTATTATTACTTATTACCGAGAAAACAGTAAAATCTTAAAGTTTTGCTTAATTTAGTAAATTGACTTACATTTTTAAAGGTGGGGTTCGATGTGGTGGCCTTGGTACTGTATGCACAAGGCCGCTCGCTTGTTCATAGACTCCTGAACATTGCGTAGCATGTCTGGTGTGATTGTCCTGAAAGCGGCCTCAATTCGTACTTTCATTTGGTCCACTGTATCACACTGCACTGCGTACACTGCATTTTTAATGTACCCCCACAAAAAAAAGTCTAACGGGGTTAGGTCTGGGGATCGCGGAGGCCAAGCCACGCTTGTGCTACCACGCCCAACCCACTGAGAAAAGCGCGCATCTAAATAATGGCGAACATCTCGAGCAAAATGTGCCGGTGCACCGTCATGTTGGAAAATTAAATTATTCCTCATCACGAGATTGACATAGCTTAACACTGGTAGCACTGTGAGGACATCGTCTAATTCATTCCTCAGGAAGCTTAAATAATTTTGGCCGTTTAAGCTTTGCGGCAAGAAAACTGGTCCTACGACAACGTCTCCAATTATACCTCCCCACACGTTCAGTCGCCATTGGTGTTGAAATGACGACTCTGTCGAAGCATGCGGGTTCGTGTGAGACCAAACATGTTCGTTGTGGATGTTGCTTATTCCCGCTCTCGTGAAGGATGCCTCATCGGTCCATAGTATTTTTGAACCAAAATCTGGCGAAGCTTCTGACTGGTTTCTGTACCACTCGCAGAAGGCCACGCGAGGCAAAAAATCTGCCGGTATCAGCTCCTGGGTACGACGGAAGTGGTATGGGTGCTGACCGTCATTGCTTAGCACTCGCCATACCTGCATGTGGTTAGAGGCACCCAGCGCTAATGCAGCTCGACGTGTGCTAGTGCGTGGATTGAGTTCAAAATGTTCCAGAACAGCTTCTTCAAATTCTGGATCGGTAGTACTCGGGCGACCCTCTGAAGCAGGTGCGTGGAATGACCCAGTTTGGTACAGACGATGTACCATCCGGCTAAAACATGCCGACGAAGGCAGCTGTCGACGGTCAGCATCTGGTCTACCCTCAATAAAACGGTGACGGTACAGTTCTCGGGCAGCTCGCAAATTACCATGTTCTGCTCCGACACACAACATCATTTCGTAATATTCGCTATTACTTATCGACATTTTCAAACACAAAAAAAAAAGTCAATTAGGTGTAGCCGTACTGAACTGATGCGCGTGTCACAGGGACTAGAAACGAGTGCACTAGACACGGAACAGACGTCGACTGGCGAGCAAAACAATAACAATGCTAAATAAATCTCCTATTCCCTGCTATCCTGGTACGTAAATATTATTTCGTTAAAGTTAGATACCTACGAGTATAGGGTGGCTGTCCCAATTAGTGTCCAGTACTATTAAAAAATATTGTTCAAGGATTCAAGATTATTTTACATCTTAATAATAATTTCAACTAAACTCCGTTAAACTTTCAAGTAAATCTAACACACCAGAGTTACGTACCTAATTCAAATTCAAAATTGAAAAATCATTCATTTTTTTTTCACCACATCACGCAGTGGGACGCTGAACGTGCCCCCGTGATTTTTTACCAAATTCAATAAAAACGTGCTTCCGCGCGTGGAATTTTGCTCCGTTCCACGAACCCCGCTGCGTGACACGGTGGTGCAGTGTGGGCCTCCCCTTAGACTCTTACTGACTAAAAACAACATTCCCGCAACCTCGGAAATTCCCGCAACTCCGGACAATTATTACGTAATTTCAATCCATTAAAAATCATAATTTATGGGGCCGCGTTATCTCTTTAGAAGTTGTATTTACCAGGAGTAATTGAAACTACAGGACGGCAATTGGTGCACGTACCCTACTAACCCATTAGGTTTACACACACTAAGATGCTTACATTGTGTGTGTAACGACGTAATCAGGGTTCTGTGAGCAAAAGATTTTCAATTCGGCAATAACAATTCCTAACTCATGCGGTCCTAGTACTTTTATTAATTTCTTTCCACAGTTAGATGCAGTTTTGCGACATTTTTTATTGACTTCGTTTGAATTATACTAAAGACTAAACGTGCTCAAACCAATAAAACCCATGTACTATTGATAAAGCACCGACAGACCGTGAACTTCCGATAATTCTTTCGGTTAGTCCTACAGACAAAAATTATGCGGGCGTGCTATTATTTTGTAATAAAAAAATAGTATTAACTTGTTGTTAATAGTTTTCGACATAATTATTAAAAAAAAAAAACCTTATTTTTAAAATTATGAACGGAACCGTGCAACCGAACTGTGATTTTATTTTGTACTAGGAGAAGCATCAATACCGAAGAGGTGAATTGAAATGATGTTTTGGGTTCAGTTGGACAAAAATTCTTGTTCTAAATCCTTTTTCTATTCTAAGTTTTAATGGCAAATAATAATGTTTATTTAAGCAATTAATTCTTGGTAGGATACACGTAAGGATTCGATTTTTTATGATCAATTCAATGGTACGAGCTGACGATTTTTCGAAACAATTCGTTTTAATGCGATCTTCAAGCAAATCGATTCAATAGTAAGGTGAATCGAATCTCCTGGATCGTATGTGTAAAAATTATTATGATAAGGGCTCATAATAGTTCAAGTTCATGTTTGCCCAAAGTATTATGCTGACAATCATAAACAGCGAATAGGTAGGTTTATTTATTTCAAACAAGATCAATTACATACATAATTATGCCGACACTTTTTAGCTTGTCCGCATTATTTAAGTTAGCACTAAGCGAAGATTGAAACATTTGATTTTAACCGACTACATCTGTACCATCTGAATGAAAGTCATTTAATTACGCTGGAAAGGTTATCAATTATTAATATTATTGATTAAAAGTTTAGACGTACCTACCTGACTGGCAACTGTAAATATGTCACAAAATGTGTGTTAAATGTTGTTTAAAATTTTTTTGATTACGATTTTTGTTGAATTTTTAGTAGATCGATTCAAGAGCACGGGATTCGTTCTGTGAATCGATTAAAAAATCAATTTAAAGCAAAACATCGTTTATCCTTATGGCCACCAAAATAAAAGGATAGGAATAACGTTGGGAAATTCAATACAGGAATATTGTTTTTTAATTAAGTAGGTATTTATTGTGTTGTAGGTACGATGGTAAGGTGGGGTGGGTGAAAGATTACTATTTACTATGTAGATAATAATTATTTACAAAGTAATCTTCTACAAAAGGACAACTACATAAAAAACCAACAAGTGTGTAAATAATACGTGACAGTGCAAACAGGTACCTACCTAAATATTATTTCGTAAAATTTTAATACCTAGACCAAAATCAAAGTTTAGGAAAAGTCAGTATATTTTGTAAACAAAAAATAAACATGCGGAACCTTTTATTCATTTTATTCAGAAATACTAGGAGTAAGAGGTTTATTTTTACTCACAAATGGTTCACTGACACCGATCAGCTGATTTAGTGCTAGTGATGTGTTTATTTCAATTTGAAAAGTTCGGTTTCTGGTATCAATGTATTAAAAATTCTCATAAGTTCTGAACATGTAGATATAGGATTAAAAAACCCTTCCAATATCGTTTGATATCATCCAAAGAAGCCGTGCCTTTGGTATGTATATACCCTTTCCGTTACACGTTGTATAGTGGTTTCAATCTATTTTAATAAAAAAAATATGAATCATGGATTACCTTTGGGAATGAATAATTAACAAAATTAACCCAGTGTACGCATTTTATTAATAAAAATAATTTAATATAACGTTTGCTTGCGTGGTAAATAACACTTGTAAAGAAACGTATGCAGTTCCGGTTGTTTCGCGCTCCATTTCACAAAATCCACCAGCAGGAAAACTAATTTTGCATTAAATTACTAACTCAGAATAGAAACGCTGCTGAAATAAAGGTTGACATTGATTAAATTTAGATTTCCTTGTGTGGATAATTGCTATCTGTTGTTTTGATTATGTGAACGTAGAAATATTGAAAAAGCTGCCAAAGTTGTATCGGAACGTAACTGGAAACATTGACGTAATATCCGTTGCGTCATAACGAAGCATGCGCCTTGTCATTTTCATTGGTTGGTCATAGATTAAAATTATAATAATCTACCAATAATCGGGCCATCGCTCAAGTCTCGTTCTGTGATAAGTCTTCATATAAGGTGGTAGTGGACTGTCTGATGTGCATTTAAAGTGTTATAAAATAAATATACAACATGATTATCAAGGAATAGTGAGTATTTTATGTTAAGGTTAGACAAGTTTGCGAATACAAATCGATTTTCAGGTAATCTACTTGAAAATTTGCCACGGTCCGCCTAGTTGTCCCATCTTATCAGCAGTCGCTAATCGTGAAGTGAAGCTTTAATTTGAATCAGTTGAAATAAATTGTTGCAATATAAAAAGGTAGTGACAGTGACAGATCTCCAGGTCAAGGTTTGTCCGCGGAGACAGTGAATTTCCGCGGATTTATCTAACAGATGTTTGTGTCATTAATACGCTTAGAATAGGGAAATTAAACGCAATTCTCTTTCTTTGCAGCCGTGTGACGCTCCCCCTAACAGTCGAGGAGGTAAGATTCTTTTCGTATTAAGTTCTTTTCAAGGACAATAGAGCCTAGCTCTGAAACCAGATAGTCTGCATCATTGAGTCAAATCTGTCGTAATGAAGTCAACATGTTATTGCCAAACCTCCCCTTAGTAGGAAGTATAATTTATTATTAATATTATGAAATGAAATATTTATTCTGTAAATAGGATTTGAAATCACTTTTACACCTCATATTACTTATTAAAAAAAAATAACCTAGATGATGTCGGCGTTTCCTACCTGACAACTCTGAGAAGAAAGGCCGAAACAAACTCAGAGGTCACAGTCACTTTTAAAAGTCCAGACAAAATCTTGGTCAGTTCATGTAGATTGATGTCTAAAATGGTCTTTTGAGGAAAGTACCACACAATTTTGAGTGGACCAGTCCAGTCATTGCAAACATTTGTCAGTAAATGTTTAGCTCAACTCAGAACTTGAGGAGCTATAACCTACCTACATCAATTACTTGGGTTTCGTAGTATTTTAATTAGATTCTTGTATTATAAGTCTATGGTAACCCTTTTTTAATGTCTCTGTTTGAATAGCGAAACTCTTTCTTTGTTATCTTTACAATGGTCAAGAATCTAGGTCAAAAATATCTCATTGATTTTTTTGGTACAAATTGATGCACAGGCAGCCGCTCCATGTAAAATACTGGTATTCAGCTGCATCCCGTTAGATTGGAAGCTGACCCGAACTTAGTCATTAGTGAGATTTTATTAGTCTACAAAAAAAAAAATTAGTTATCTGATTTCCTCATAATTACTGAATCTTACTCATGAAATACCTAATATATCATCATAATTTTCTCAATATAACTTTTTTCTGCTGTTAAGTAGACTGGTAAACTTAATAAGTAAACAAGCATTCAGCCTACCAATATCTTTTATCTTATTCTATTACAGGCAAAAATATCAAACCAAACAGCCAATTCTTTGTGTATGCCTGCACATTAATTGACCTACAAAAAGCATTTATAAACTTTGAAACTCTTTTTTGTATAAGCAAGAACTAAATTGCGTGTTTTTTAATGCAATGTTAATATTTGTAAAAAAAAATAAACAAGTTCTAGGTTTTAAAATTCTGATATCTAAAGTGCACTATGCTGTGTAAAGGTGGTAGAATCACTTAATTTTCCTTCTTAGTCATTGTCGTTATATTTAGCCATGATAAGTTTGTACTTATCTGTGGTAGAATGTATTAGTTTATAATCCTGTTATAAACACCTAATATTTTATTATGTTATCCATAATGCCCAAATTATTTAAGGTAAAATCACAAATTACTCAAAGTAAAGCGCACCTGTCTGGATTTTGTCGGTTCACACCCAGACAGGGGCTTTACTTTTTGTAAATAATTTCATCATCACTGCTCTGATGACTCTGTAGGGAAACATCGTGAGGAAATGGGCATGTCCTAGAACCAAAAACAGTTCAAAGACGTGACACCTACTTACTTGCACTGGACCCGCATGGTAGGTTATAGCCCAACCCCTGTCAAAGAGGAGGCCTGTGTCTCAGCAGTGGGAACAATATAGTCTGATTATACACAAATTACATAATTAAAAAAAAATTATCTGAAACAGTTTTTTTTTTATTTAAAAAATTGATCAGAAACAGTTTTTTTTAATTTAAAAAATTGAAATCATGCAGGATCCCGGTATTTCGAGATTCTGGTATACCAAGATTGGATGCTCTACTCACATTGTATTTTAAATTAACCATAATACCATCTTCTATACCTGATATTCAGCTGCATCTGGTTAGACTGGAAGCCAACCCCAAAAATAGCTGAGAAAAGGCTTGGCAGATGATGGTGACCATCCTCTACACATCTAAGTGCGGACCATGGATTCCACTTATGTACAATTGTATGTAAGATATTCATTATATTCAGATACAAATAGGTAATAGGCAGTGGTAGCTAGGATGACTATTAACAAAAAAATAAAAAACTTTTACTGGCAATCTTGAGACCCAACTTGTAAGGTAAAATTCAAATTCCTTTGTTGCAAAGATTTCGAGAAAATCCTCTATGATTAAAAAGTGATCACCAAAAGGTTTCATTTTACCTTATGAAGTCTAAAAATGTATTCAAAGGAAAACCTCTTAAAATTGACCTAATTTTGCAATGCATATGTTTATAATAACATCAATATTGATCAGCTCAGCATTATTTTGGTGAACTGGTTAGAATTGCATATTCATTCAATATTATGCTGAGGACATGTTTATGCTTTTGCATATTATTAAAACTGTTGCGGTCGGTAGAAATGAGGCTGGAAGCAAAAATTAAGAAAATATCACATACATAATGACCTTAACCTTATGGGTAACTACAGCATTGAGCCGTTTGGGGTCGAAACGCTCGGGTCATGGGGCCCGAGTGCGCGTCTCCTTTTTAAGGAAATTTCTCGCCGGCTGGTCGACACTTCACGTGACCAGAGGGCTGGATCGTTCTTGGCCAAAGAATTAACATTGCCATTCAACGTGGTAATGCTGTTCTTTGGCCAAAGAACTAACATTACCATTTAACGTGGTAATGCTGCCAGTCTTCTGGGCACGTTTCCGGATGACAGCGATGCGGACGAGTACTTTTTTATAAAAAAAAAAATATATATATATTTTCAAGTTATTAAAAAAATGCATCATTGGATGCTTGCCTACAAGAATTCTTTGCAGTAAGTCGAAATTTAAATAACAGTTATAGTCCTCATGACCGAATCTCGGCTATGGCGGCCAATCTCAGCGGAAACTAGCCATCCTTGCGGGAGATATTATAGTGCACAAGTGTGTCCGTAGACTCTCATACCAACTGCTTAGCGTGTTGTCCGAGCCACGGGGGTTATGACACCATCAACTTCCAAACTCAGGTTGCAACTGAGAAATCTTTAATGGAAAAACTCAGTAACACTGGCCAACCTGGAAATCGAATCGACGCTCAGCATTCGCACTTGCGACCACGAGACCGCCGGGGCAGTTAAAAAAATAACTACATACTTACGTAGTTATCACATACGAAATATTTTTGTGGATCAAATTTTGTTGAACAAATTTATTTTGCTGACAGTACTTTGGCACACTTATAACAATACTAGCTGACCCGACAGACGTTGTCCTGTTTTTGAAGGACACGTGGGGCCATCTATTATCATAATAACATTATTGTTGTATTCCTCGGGAACAGCATTTTTTTTTCAGGTTGAAAGGTATTATCTCTGTTTCTGTACATCTGATAACGTATATGCAATATTTCAGGATGATCGATTCAGTGGTTTAGGTGTGAAAAGGTAACAAACAAACAAAACTTACTTTCGCATTTATAATAGTTAGGATTAGCGGCCCTCCCCAGCTTCGCAGGGATGCAATTTTTTTTTTCCTAAATTTTCTTTCATACAAACCTAGTCCTGAAAATACCGAACACGACGAAAAAAAGAATTATCCAATTCGGTGCAGTCACTCGGAAGTTATGCGCTTAGAGAAACGGCGACTTTATTTTTATACTATGTAAGGATGGCGATAATACAATGTCAATACATTCCAATTGATAATGGTAAATCTTATCGCCTTTTACTAGTTTATAGCCGAACACACCTACATGACATCAAAATTAGATAAAATGGTGTGGGAAATGCATGTTAAAAAAACCGGTCAAGTGCGAGTCAGACTCTCGTACCGATGGTTCCGTACAAATTTGTAGGTATGTAAATAAATAGTTTATCACGGGTTTTTTTTTCGTAATATATCTATAAATTTACGGTTTTCGGATTTTTGCCTTTACTTGTGCTACATGAGTCATGACATTGCTTCTTGTAAAATTTCTTGATTCTAGGTATTGTGCCTATTCATGATGGCAGGATGGCAGCATTTGCAGCCCTGAGAATTTTATATTAATTTCAACTTGATAACTCTACGCGTTCCTGGTAAAAAGAGTCTTGACAGATGGATAACGAAGTGACCTTTTAAGGGTTCAGTTTTTCCTTTTGAGGTACGAAACCCTAAAAAAGAGTTTTTACACCGGAATAAACCATTAACACAACCTCACGCCTGTATTCCTCGTAGTGTTAGGCGGAGCAGGCCGGTCTAGTCTGTAATTTTATCCTTTTATGATTCTGCTAAAGTGGCCTTCTTGGGCCCCCAATTGGAATGACAGCTAACTTCACCTACGTTTTCACGATGAGATTTTTACAGACTAGACCGGCTGTACCTATAGTACACACATATTTCACCAGTTAAGTTCAAGAGCCTTATAAAACGGGGGCGAGCCTATAGCCATCAGCCGGCACAACTCCAGACTCGGGGCTGCTACTGAAAAAGTGTTTTTGGAACGGAGTACAATGCGTGCCACGAAAGATGAGACTTGACACACCACGTGGTTTGACATGCGCAGTACACGGTTTTAGGTATCTTTAGCGGTATGAGGTCTGAGTGCGGGACGGGACCGGACGTCATAGGGGCGGCGGAAAGAGCGGGGGAGGCGGGGTCAAGTCTCATCTTTCGTGGCACGCATTGTACGTTCGGTCGTTTTTGCTTAGCGTTCTTTCTGATTTTTTTTCTTTTGCTCGGTTCCTTAGGGTCCTAGCGTCCTCCAAAATTGGGCTCATCATCGTCTACTTAGCCTTTTCCCCAACTATGCTGGGATCGGGCTTCCAGTCAACCAGCTTCAACTTTCTGACTAACTGACAGACTATTTAATTTTGACAATTCAAAAGTCCCTGTACAAAGTTTAATTGATAAATGCTTTGAGTTGAGTTGAGTTTAGCCGGATGCAGCTGAATAGCAGTATTTCTTCTTTCTTCTCTTCTTCCTCAAGAATTTGGGCTTTCAAAATATGCAAAAAGAATTCTTCAAATCCGACATTTGCACGTTCAAATAAACAAACTCTCCATCTTTATTATTAGTATAGACAGGCAGCAGGCTGTCCAAACAAGGTTGTCTGGTAGGCAGTGCTGTCCATACTAATATTATAAATTCGAAAGTAACTCTGTCTGTCCGTCTGTATGTTACCTTTCACGCCTAAACCACTGAACGGATTTCGTTAAAATTTGGCAGAGAGATAGATTGCATCCTGGGGAAGGACATAATTTATGATAATTCGGGGCGCTGCTAGTAAGCTATAAAACCGCCATTGTAGCTTTAAAATTATCCAACAGGGTAACTGGCAATACGTCACATAGTATTATTGTTGATTGTTGTTTTTTGCCTAGTAAGTTAATTAAGTACTTATGTCAGAAGATCTTACACAAAAAGAAAAAAATCTTCAAATAACACAAAACATTTTAAATAATTTATTTGCTTTTAAAACAAGTTTGTTATCGTCACATAACTTGACATAACCTTGCCAAATGATTTAAAAGTAAAAAAAAAACAATTTCATCACTTTAAAAAAAGTCTTCCTTATTCTTAAAATTTATGGTAAGTACCTAGCATTTATAACCATCATGCTTGTTATAATGTTATTGTCTTTGACATCTGCACGCACGTAGGTATACACACACGTTACAGTTCAATGCATAGTATCAACTTCTATAGGTTAGTACTAATTATCTTCGGGCAAGGTTCAAAGGAAACTGTGTAACCCTAAAGCAGCATAATGATACTAGCTAATAGATTACACTGTGCCTTTTACATTTTTACCCCAGCAAAATTAACAGCGAGCTCATTGCTCTACAGTATAGCTATTCGCATTCATACGGAGGCTTTTTTTTTTTGAGGATGGGTAATCATCGAATGTCGGTCCCGCTCTGGGTGGAGCGGAAGGGAGTGTCACTCTTACTGACTAAAACCCACCCGAGTTCCTTCCTTAGCCCTTTATGTTTCGGGCCAGCAGTGACCCTTTCGGACAATCCCGCTGACCCGGCAGGCTTCCATTTGCCATCAAATCAAAAGTCATTTATTCAAATAAGGCTGATAATCAGCAGGAACCCCACTGCTGATTATCTTTATATTGGCTAAGAAATTACAGCCGCGCGGTTCGATCGATCAGGTTAAGCTACGCTAGCCGCTGTTGGTCCGTGGATGGGTGACCATCTTTACGTACCAAGACCTTCGTGCCTCAGAAAGCACGTTAAGTTGTTGGTCCCGGCTGTCATTTATGGATCTAGTCGTTACGGGTTGTCAGAAGTCAGTCTTAACCCTTGGTATCGTATTACCCAATAAATGGATTGTGGAGGTCAGATAAGCAGTCGTTCCATCCGATTAGACTGGAAGCCGACCCCAACATAGTTGGGAAAAGACTAGGCAGATGATGAAGATGAATCAGCAATTTTCGAACGTCAAAATTACATAAGGTCCCTCAAAACGTCCGCCCTTCACTACTTCCTAAGTGCTTTCTTCTCATTGATACCTTCGGCGAAACAATATCCTCTGAGATAAGCAGAAGCTTCTGGCATTCATCCAAGAAATGGTCATAATAGAGAAGACGAATATGGGCATACAGACGCCTCCAAAAATTAGTTGACATTTTTCCACTTCAGCTGTGATGCATCATTATGATTTAAAAATAAAAAATCTGGTATCTCCTGAGGGGATTACATGGTTATTTTTTATGATAAATGAAAGGTAATTGAATTAGTCAATAAAAACGTTTAATCAGTTAAAAAATTTGGATCCCTAGAATTTGAAATCATAATAAGGTGTATCACAGCCGAAGTGGAAAAATGTCAACTAACATTTGAAAGCCACTGAAGTTCTTCAGATATCTTGGTTTTCTCCTAGTTGCATACATAACGTTACCTATATTCTGGTGCGGCGGCTACAACAGACCGGTCGATACTTCGTGCTTAGAAATAGACTGCAGTTTTTGCTCACGAGTCACGCCTTGACACTTGAAACTTATTCGAGTTTTCGTGTCTTCGATTCACGGATTGAAACGGATGGCGAAGCGCGGTTGCCTGGAGTAGGGCTATAATCCGTTCGGACATGATCAACTGATTTTCGTGTCAATGAACACCAACATCTCTATCTTCTAATATTTATACAAAGTCACTTTTCGTGTCTGTCTGTGTGACCTGCATTCACAACGATCCGACAGGCTATCCTATCGAAAATTACATATTTCGATAACCTGGGCCCCCCGTCCGAACTTTGCGACTAAAGGGGTTTTTTTTAAAGAAAATAAATAACAGCCAAATGCATGTTGGATTCGCACAAGAAGGGTTCCGTACCACCGTACAACATTTAACACTACACTCTGACTTTGACCTCTTTATTAATCCATGTTGACGTAGGAATCCTCTAAACGCTGTTCACAAGTTCAAAATCCGCAAATTTTGTCAGTTTAAATCAAATAGACGACCGCTATTCTTCCGAGGCTAATCAGCTTATCGAAATGTCATTTACGATACTAAGGTGGAGATGGTTGTGAATAGCTAAGCACGTCTTCATAAGCTTTCTGCGATCACTCTTCGACAAAGCAAGCCTGCCTTGATTATTTAATATCTTGCATGTGTCGAGATGTTAAGACGAAGGTTATAATAAAGTATGCTACACTAATAATAGGTATTTAATGCGTTATTGTTTACTCCATTATAATGGCACACGCGATATTGCAAATACTTGCTTGTAATAGTGGAGTTACTGCCTACTGGGGAGGTTGGCAACGATATTTTTTATCAAGCCTTTACTAATCTTATGCGACAGAATTCAGAGTCGATTGTTGCGCAAACCCAGGGGTCCAATGTGCATCAATAAAGCCCGGAATACACATGCCTGTAACTTGCACAAAAGTATGCAAATAGCTTGCATGCCATGTGCCATAATAACTTCTGATTGGTGAATATTATAATGGCGCTTGCATACTTTTGTGCAAGTTACAGGCATGTGTCGAATTTCCATTCTATTATGGGTTACAAACTCAGTCTCTCAAAGACTTTTGCAAATACCAAAATATAAAACCTTTTATTTTCAATTAGACGGTGCTTACTTAAATTATTTCGGCGTTCATCATCATTGTTTGAACGACTAAAATTCGTTTTATAGCTAAAAAACTAGACAATTTACTTTTTTATGTTGTTTATTCCAGCCGATCTATTACGTCATAACTTTTTTTTTGCAGGAAATACGTAAGTAAAATTAATACAGCCGGTTTATTCTGTAAAAAGCTCATCGTGAAAACTAAGGTGAAGTGAGCTGTCACTCCACCTGACGCTAGAGATTGACACTGTTGACAGCTCACTTCTCCTATGTTTTCACGGTGACATTTTTACAGAATACACCGGCTGTATTCATTTTACTTTTCTATTTTCTGCGCAAAAATTACCTCGAGTCGAAGAGTCCGAACAAAATGACAAGACCGGACGGGGACCAAAAAGCTGGACTTGCCCCCGGACGGATGCTAACCCTACCTCTAACACACTTTTTGTCCACAGTACCAAGTGGGCCAGCTATACTGCGTGGCCGAGGTGTCGAAAAACGAAACCGGCGGCGGTGAAGGAATTGAAGTAATAAAAAATGAGCCGTTCAAAGATTACCCCCTCCTTGGTGAGTGCTATTAATTAATTTGACTAATAAACTGCTACAGAAAGAACTGTAGACTGGCGAGGTACGCTCGGAGTAATGTCTGCCCTTGCAGGATTGCTGCGTCATACGGATGTGCGTCGTGGCAAGACACATGTTACCTCCACTTGTAATTATTACACTGTAATTCGTACAACCGTGGACAATGGCGGTTGTACGTCCCATATTAATTATTAATGTTACCAGAGGGGCAATAGGGTAGTAAGAAAATATATTCCATCAGTTAGATTACAAAAAAATATTGTATTCGTTTTTTTTCTTTTGTCTGGCAAACAAAAAATTACGAAGATACAGCGCTTGGAAATTTCGTATGACGTCACGCCGTGCTACAAATTTTAGCACGTTATTATGTCAAAGCCCCCCACTCCTGAACTTTGATGTGATATATCTTTGTAATTTTTTATCTAATTGATAAAACAAAAAATACGTGTTCAATATTTTTTAATAATCTTACTGAGGGACTAAATCGAATCGATTTATTTTTAACCAGGCAACATCGCTATTCTCGTAATTTTAAGAACGTTCAGTCTGATCTCAGTCTCCTTATGTCAAAAATACCTTCAATTTCCCTACATTT
Source organism: Luperina nickerlii (assembly GCA_963855955.1). Lineage (NCBI taxonomy): Eukaryota > Metazoa > Arthropoda > Insecta > Lepidoptera > Noctuidae > Luperina > Luperina nickerlii. The sequence goes on along the minus strand of OY979682.1, from coordinate 2,271,199 downwards.
TTGACATTTGTTTGACGCCGAGATGAGACTGCGACTAGATTTTAAACGTTTTAAATTACGAGAATTGGCCTTCTGTTCCGAGGCATATTTTTGCCCCTTGTTATACTTAATCAAAGCCGCCATTCGTTAGTATATGGAGTAGGTAGGCCTTTTATTTAGATCTTACGACAACAGCAGCACTAGTCCACTCAACGAATGACCCAAAAAGAGGTGTAGAGTGCGTGAGCTGGGCCCTAAGCGATTTCTTGAGAAAGTTTTTCAGGGTCTTAGGGAGTAAACATACTAAAAGTCACCAGGTCTAGGAGGTGAGCCGGAGTAGGGGTGGGGGATAAAAGTTCTCACTTTTGAGTTTTTCGCTAATATCTTTAAGGGCCTTACTCTCGTTTAGTACCGTAACACGGTCACTTTATGAAGCTTATAACTTATTAACGGTTTGGTTAGAAGGTCTGTAAAAAATATATGTTTGCTATAGATTCATGTACAGCATTTTTGAAACAGGGTTTTTTCATAAAGCTAATACTTTTGCCTTAAAAAAATATTTACCAAAACGCTATTTTGGCTAATATTTCCTTATAACTTCTAAACGGCTTTGATGTTTGGAAATATTTTTACACTGAAAAATTGATGGTTAGAAGTACTACATATTTGAAATAGCGTTTTTAAATCAATCAACAGTTGCAAAGACAATGCCCCATTTTGAGATAGAGCTTCAGAGGTGCTCTGCGCGGGCGCGGGCGGCAGTCGTGCGTTAGCACTGAGACGGGGTGGCTGTGTCGCTCGCTGCTCCGCCCGGCTATCGATCGACTACGCGCGTTTGGCTGTGTTAGTGCAAATATTTATGAACGAATTGTATCAGTATGCGTTTATAGACTAGCTCGCTGCAGAGGGCCCATTTCTATTGTCCGCGTGGACGCTTTATTAGTGGTGCCATTTCTAAATACTGTTTTTGTTTATATTGTTTATTTTGTAAATATAAGATAATTTGTAAATAAATAAAAATGCCAAAGCAAAGCAAGTCAAGGCAAATACTTTTTCTCTACGACGACGCACCGTTTTATAGATATTAGCGAAAAACTCAAATGTGGGAATTTTTATACCCCCCACTCCGGCTCACCTCCTAGACGCGGGGACTTTTAGTACCTATGTTCACTCCCTAAGCACTCTGAACAACTTTGTGAAGAAATCGCTCAGGGCCCAGCTCACGCACTCTACACCTCTTATCTCTATCTCTTAATAGTTATTCGTTGAGTGGACTAATAAGTATCTATCTATCTATACGAATAAATAAAATTGGAGTGTCTGTTTGTAATATTAAAACAACCACTTCTTACTAAATGCATATGAATGTATACACGGTAGGTACAGTCAACCTCTAGACGTCCACTTACACCGCAATGACCATTATCGCCTGCGCTATACGGGCTGCGGCGTCTATACACAATGCGCATATTTATCCGTGTGAGTGATGCTCCAACGCTAACAAATTAACATGCCGTGTAGCATCGCTACGAGTAGTTAAAGATGTGGTCAATGCTAGACAAGGATGACAATATCAGTAACTTGTTTTTTTTATCGCCGTCTGATTATTTTTTTCATAGTAATGCAAAATTTCGATAACATAACATAAGTAAACATTAGCTAGATCGGTAACGAGGCTGCACTCGCTAATGTGATCGGGATAGATGTGAGTTCAAATCCGAGTTGGGCCAGTTTTTTTTGAAGTTTTATATTGTAATTATTATTATGTGTTAGTAATTTATTTTTGTAAATTACTTTGAACAAATAGATATTACAATAAAGGTAATTTATTATTATAATATGATAACAAATGAAATAAATTTTGATATGGTAACATTGTAATATTTTTTATACATAAGAAATCCTTTACACTTACTTATGTTATTATTATAGTATTGAATGTTAAAAAACACACCTTAATTACTAAATAACGAAAACAAATAAAAGTAAACAACATAAACATAAAGCAAAGTAGGTACATAAAAAAAAACAAAAATAGAACAAAGTAGGTATACCAAAAAACGAAATAAAAATAAAGCAAAATGTCTTGATTGACGCAAAGAAGATCCTCCGACTGGGATCGAACCCACGGCGAGAAATCTTAACCAGGCACTATGCCCCGAGACCAACTGGTTACTTTACTTGTATCCCGTGGCGAATATGTTGATCACTATTTCACGACGAATCGAAATAAGGCAGCTTTATCAATTGAGGCCGGAATACTTATGCCTGAACTATAAGGTTTTAGGTTATATATTATGGATATTATGAAAATTCTGATATCATTTAAGAGGTTACAGCTTAATTATTCATTTTCTCAATGAAAAGAGGATTGAAACTTAACCTCAATATTACAATAATATAAATACTAATTTGGTAAGTTACGACCACTATGTCCCCTGACACAAAATTACCCTACCTGTTTAGGATTTTTAATATTTCGTGTGACCTCCGTTAGCCTCGATACAGCTAATGAGACGTCGACGCATAGACGCTACAATATTTGCACAGATATTTTTGCCGCGAATAGTGGAATAATTTATGTGAACTAGTAAAGTAGTTAAAAAATTAGGATAGATTTGAAACAGTGAACTTAACACTTTGTTTGAAATCTACCCTCATGTTTTAAAAACGACGCTAAGATTGAAAATAATTGTAAAACAAAAGAATCTTCGTTTAGTTGTGGAATATTTAACATAATTATTGGTTAGCAACTCGGCATTCTAATTTCACATGTAATACTTAAAAAATATTTTTCATGTTTGATGTGAGACTCGAACCCGAACGTTCGCCATGCGAGGCACAGTGCTAGCCACTTTGGCCACCGTAACGCTTACGAAACTTTTTGAAATTTGTAATAACAATCATGTTGCCAATTTGTAGTGTTGTCAAACGTTCTTATAGAAGAAGGTCATAAGTACTAATATTGCTATGCCATAGTTTTGTGAGATTGCTAGTCGACTTCTGACTGTTAAATTGCACATATACCAAAATATTTTTTTTTACAATTTTTGTCTGTCTGCCCGTCTGTCGTCTGTTTGTTCCCGCTAATCTCTGAAACGGCTAGACCGATTAAGACGGGACTTTCACTAGCAGATAGGTGAATAAGGATAACTCCTTATTCACCTATCTGCTAGTGAAAGTATTAGTCTAAGTAACCTTAGACTAGGTACATTTATTTTAGAAAAAAAAAACAAAATAGGTTCCTACGAAAAAAAATTAAAATCAATGAAATGAAATATTGAATAATATCCGATTCAAATAGGGAGGTTGTATTATACTCCGTTTAATTAGGTACTTCCAAATGTAATCAAATCATAATAAAGAAACGGAGTACCTATAGTTATGTTTATAAGTGGATCCTATACGTGAAGATTCCTTAATCTCCATAGAAATTGATTGAATAAATAATATAATAATATACTTAGTGTTTTTGTTTAAGAAAATCGTACACCAAATATTGTATATAAAAAGGCTAATACGAAAAACTAAAAATAAATAATAATTAAACTAAAAATGCAAAAACGATCAAAAAGAACTAAATGGAGAAATATTAGAAGAATTTCATTAAAATTAGCATAGGTATTTCTTTACGCGGAATACAGAATTAATAAGTTATCGTAAACTCTGCGAACTCAACAATAACTTTTTTCTTAAATTCCACGCGGACGAAGTCGCGGGTAACAGCTAGTACAAAATATATCAGTCTTGCATTCGCCATTCCCTTCTGGAATCGTAGGCAAAAATGGCGACCTACGTGCGGCATGTCTGCGCCTCTGCATATTCTTTGATAATCGTTTTAGTGTAGCGCGCCACTGCAAGCATCGGGAGTAGGACGCTTAGCTCCGCCCATATGCACAAGGTCAGTGAGCCATCTTTACACCTTAAAACGGTGCGTGGTTGTAGAGAAGAAAAATATCTTCTACGTAATCAAAGCTAATACAATTTTCTACAACTTTTATCTTACCTACACACTTTTTTCGAATTCCTACTCATTTTCGAAATACACGTTCCATGAAAATTTTCGAAAAAAGTGTGTAAGATAAAAGTTGTAGAAAATTATATTAGCTTTCATTACGTAGCAGATATTTTTTCTCTACGACGCATTGTTTTAAAGATATTAGTGAAAAACTCAAAAGTGGGAACTTTTTTTCCCCCCGTCACTCTGTTTAGTATGTTTACTCCCTAAGCACCCTGAACAACTTTCTGAAGAAATCGCTCACACCCCAGCTTACGCACTCTACAACTCCTTTGTTAAGTGGACTATCCTGTGTCTGTGCTGGAAATAATAGTTGGGGAAATATACTAGAGATGCAAAGAAACGATACTATGTAGTTCAAATACACCTAGCACGACACTATACTATATCCTCATAATCCAATAAAATCGGGAGACTGATGACTAGAGCTATTAAGCTAACTAAATATTCATAGAACAACATAACGTATCAAGGCCTTTACTGTGAATTGTCACCTGCCACATCGCAAACATAATCGATAAACATACACCCCTATGTACCCATCACGCCTCCTGAGTTTCGCTAGCTAATTTAATCTGACCCTGTATACCAAAAGAAAATCGATAATGATTTGCCCTTTAAAAGAAATTCATAGTCGATTGCAATTGCCGAGCGTTTGCCCCGATACTTTCTCACGTCAATTTCCATGATTTAGACCAATTAACCTTTACCAGCTACCGTTTGGAGTAGTTGACAACTCTTTAGAGCGTAGGTTCTCAACCTTATTTTGCCCACCGCCCCACTTTGAAAATACATATTTTTCTTTCTAGAGCCCCCCAATTTTATTTACAAACGAACATTTGCATTTCGCGGGCTACCTTACCGTATCCTCTTCATCGCAAATGCGCATGACGACATCAACATCAAGATTGCAGTCTTTTCCTCCCTTTTCTGTGATGCTTCCCTGGTCTGTGCGAACCGCAACCAGGTCTTACCCGTGACCTTCTGAGCTTCTGGTCGTGACGTCCGACGTACGTTTCTCTTTGGGATGTCGAAGTTTCTAGTTTTCTGTACTTATCCTAGTTTTATTGCTGACCGTCCACTTGTTTCCTTCACTGCCAACATTACGAAACGAACGAACGAACGTTATTAATAACGTGATTAACTTCACAAATTACAATAATTAAATATCAACGTCATTTTCTGTTGCCATAGGTACGTCGAAAACCAGTTTTATTCCAAAAAGGTAATTGAAAACTTGTTTCAAAAATCAAGTTTATTTACAGCTACTTTTTAGGTTTGCAAGAGTTGCTTCATTAACATGTACCTATGTGAACATATAATAAGGTCTTTTAGATTTCATACAATTGTAAAAGGTTTAATTACGAGGTTACGAGGTCGAGAGGGCGGGAAAAACTCATGTATAATGTATAGCTCTGGCCCTAATTGCGGTATATACTTACAATCAGATTTTTTTCTGCGTATTCGTAATATCATAATAATTATGGTCTTTCATTCAAGGACTACTGATATTCACGAAACTTTTGCGCCTACCGTAACGACAAAAACTATCGAATAGTTCATGGGTTTATAAAAATATTAGCCAGCGTAAAACCCTTTGTATGTACCTACAAATGACAAAGAAACTGATGTATTGATGATTTTATGATTATAATTCTATAAATACATAATTATTTGGCTGCGAATCATATTTAGATCAAACATACAACCTGATACTGACCTGCAAATTGCGACGACCTATGAAAATTTTAATTTGGCGGGTGACCTTGGCGAATCCCCCTTAAGGTGTCACTAGTCGATATTTTTTTATTACTCCACACTGTTCCAAGGTCTTTTTATTACAATTATTTTTGACATTGTGCATCCAAAGTTAAACGTGATATCGTTTTGACTTATTATTAATTTTGTCTGTACGGGAACAGAATAGTAAAATAAAAAGCCATTAAAAAGTTATGAGCCAACAAAGATTCGTTATTCTTGCTATTTTTAACGTAACTTTGGGTGTAAATAAGTAATAAAAGAACTAAAATCTTCAAAACCAAGTCCGTATCGACAAAGCACAGTTATCGAAGTGTTAAATAAACTTTATGGGTAATTGATTTATGCAGTGGTTTTTTCATAAAACTCTATTTTCCGAAGCACTTTTCGAATTTTTTAACGCGCCTTTCAGTTCCGGTGTTTCTGTGCGTGAGAACTAGATGTTGTTCGTGTAGAATAACGTCAACTGCTCATCACTAATACTAGCTCTGTCGGACACGAAGCCAGAGCGTTCTTTTTGGTCATGACCACCAGTGAGTTCGAGCTCGCGACTAGTTTACTCTTAAATCATCGATCGCTATATTTGACCATAGTGACGTCTGCCTAAGTACCAATAAAACATTATCGTTATACATTTGGCACAACTACGACCACTGATTGTTTGTGCGCGCATATTCTATTGTTCGTAAGCATGTCTTTTTATTAGGTTTAGATAAGTTTTAGCGTTTCATCACGTTCGTACAGCCGATCCAAATCTTATGACTGGAGGTCTAAATCCGTATTTTCGCCCGAGGTTACGCGCGATTCCTGCTGTGGATCGGGGGGACTACTCTCGTAAGTCCATCAACGAAGATACGGGAATGTGCAACAAAAGTAGTTGATCTGTCAAAACAAGTGTGAAATAAATTTTTCGGACGGGCAAATACGTATCGGGAGTATGGACACTAATGGACAGCCGTCAAATCGTATTGTCATTCATTTCTCAGTTCGGGCCCCAAACTTATCTCACGTACGTAAGTGAAACAGTGCAGGAAATTCCCGTAACTTAAGTTCGAATCTACGGGTTTCGTGTTTAGGGAGTAGACGGTTCCTACGGACATAGATACACGCAATAAGTACACGCAACACTGTGATCTAAATTGTTATTTTGCTTTTTATTTTCTAAGTTCTGGTGTATTTTTTTTGTAGTTTTTGGTCTATTATTTTGCCACCAAAAAACAAAGTCATATTAATTGTATATTATGCAATAAGTATTTTCTACCAGTTGTCCTAAGAGTTTTAATGATTGCATTAGTGAATATGACAATGTCTTAAAAATATTATGGTGAGTTTTTAGGTCACTGTACCATTTGTGATACCCGTTAAATAGTTAACTTTTAAGAGTTCCGTAGGCAAATGGCAAAAATGGAACCCCTATAATTTAAAGAAGAAATATTATTATTAAGTATATTTAATTTGTATCTGTTATGAGGAATAGGGTGTTAAGTTTCATCCTCCTCAGAATAGGGAGGATCCTCCGACCAGACGGGTGATGTGTCTGGCGGGCAACTGCCCGAGCGACGATTAATGTCGGGACGTATTATACGCTAGTTGCGCGGTAAACTCTGCTTGCGCGATACAGGATTTTTGCGTGACGTCAGTATGACGCGTAGTTCGCATGTGGCGTTGTAGATACCGCTACAAATTATTTTATATGTTCCCCAACTTGTTTTTATTATGGTGTTTATGTTTTCTTTGAATCGAATTTACAAAGTACTATTTATTTCGTATTTTATTTAAATATCTTTCCATTTTTTATTTTTTCCGTTAGATAATAAAAAAGATAGAAAATCCATGGACTCGTCACTGCCTGTGCCAGCAAACTCCACGGAGTCGTCAGAATGTGGTACCTGCCCCGTTTGCATCGCAGCCAGTATGCTCTCAATGTTTCTCTTAGAGTATGAATACAGGTTGTAGAGCGCTGGCTTTTTTGTTTGGCTGCTAGTGTTGCAATCGTCTGCATAATTACGTATGGCGGTATTTATCGATGGCTGATAAAATCATTGCGATTTTGTATATTGTCGGAATTTTATCTCAATCGTTTCCAACTTTTCGATTAAATATAAGTTAGCACAATACACGTCATGTCGTTTTTTTAAACGTAAAAGCCAGCGCAAAGAGCGTCTTTGCAGAGAACTAACATGTAACTTTAGCTTGTTTAGTGACGTATTTTTACTTTCCGCTACAATTTAGTCGTGGTTCTCACTGTATTTAAGATTTATTTTAATAAGTGCTAACAAATGTCCCTAGTTAAACTTTGCGGGTAGTTCTAAATTCGACACTGCGACTGCATTTTAAACCATATATCACTTAAATACTTCACAGTTTTACCATTAATTACACAACGTAGAGAGAGATTTCGTACTTTCGAGGACGCGCTCTATAGTTTGCCGTATTCATACTCTAAGGTTTAGTATTGTAGCGTGGGTGCATATAGTTTTATCATTCAGACTAAAATATAAATTAGAAAATACGTTGGACGTAAAAATAGTGTAATTACTTTTATTTTAATGGTCGAATCTTAGAGTTTTATCGTTGTTGTTTTGTTGCTGTATTATTAGACTGATTTGACTAATTATTGAGGACTTGTATCCTTGAAGTCTATTAAAATGCCATTGAGTCTCGAGATGATTAAAAAAAAACAGTGGTAAAAGGGCTTTGTCTGTGCCACAGACAAAGCCCTTTTACCACTGTTTTTTTTTAGTCTGTGGGATACCTACCCGTACGCCATTTTTTTTTTCAAAATATCGGCCACGCAAGATGCCTTTAGAAATCGATAGCTGACAATATGCAATATAATTAGTTTACAATGTATCAATCAATAGAATTTTATGTACTTGGGGGTTGCATTGATGATTTTATATAATGATTATAATTATTTCTTTAATGACATACTTGTTACATATATGTACTTACATATTTTGTTCCACACACAACCTGACACTGACCTGCAAATTGCAAAAAAACATAAGAAAATTAGAATTTCGCGGGCTTCCCTTGCGCTTCCCCCTTAAGGGGACTACAGGACCTAAACGCAAAAAAAAAAACGCAAGTTTTGTAATGCCTAAAACTATATGATCGACTACAGAAAACAAAGTCAGAAAAAAATATAATGATATTCTTCCGTATAATATATTCCGTATAGTAGGTATATTCCGTATAAATACAAGTAATTTGATACGATAGAAAAAAATCATGAAAATACCTTTAAAAAATTTCTTAAAACAATAAAAACCATACTAATATAAATAAATACAATCATTCTGATTTTTTGTCAGATTATTCTACAAGCAACATACTAAAGCACTAGTGTTTTAATTTTTTAGTCCAAACAATAGATTTCTTGTAAATAGATAATTGCTTTATATTTTGCACTAAATTACCAGCGTTGTGTCATCGCGCTTCTCTTTCTTTTCTATGCAGTCCGACAGTGACCGCGCTTTAGGTCATGTAGTCCCCATAAGGTGATTGGATACTGACACTTTTTCATACATTCTATCGGGGTACAAATCTCGATACTTAAACGATTTTTGCAGAATAAAAGCACGTACATTAAGTGTTTATGATCTATTATTGACGCATATCGTAAAAAACTTATAAAAAAACACTATTTGTAGGATATTTAGGCCTGACAAAAAACGATAAATCTTTGTATGTGTGCGCGGGCGGAGGCACGCCCTCTACAGGATATTTCAAGAACCATCTAGATGCAGAACAACATTTTTGCTAAAGTTATCAGTTATCATCATTAGAGGGCGTTGTTTGTCAACGGATGGCCAATTTTATAACATGCGTGTTATTGTTGACAAGTTTCGAATCGAATCTAGGTACCTATGCTGTATAAAATATAACTCGGACACACACACACAGTGTGTGTGTGTGAGTTATTACTTAGTGATAGGATTATCTGCGATCTACCCTGGGTTCAATATAACTGTAATGAATGTCTAAGTTTAAGTAAGTACCTACATGCATTTAGTAAGTAGGTACTAACTTACACTTGAACTGTCTTCGAGAAATTTTCTGAATTAAGAGTCCATCCATATGATGCTGTTTTGGTGATATTGGGCGATCTGGATATCGGTATCTGTAAGACTTGAGAGTTTGCTATTTGGACACATTAAACTTGGACTTATAATCTTTAAATTTGTTGAAGCAAAAACACGATTGGATAAAAAAATCTCGATAAAAAAATAACGAAAAAACCTCGTTTTGCACTTATTTTGAGATAGATCTCTGAAACCCTATGGAATTTAATGATGACTTTTAAACTTGTAGATAGGTAATAATATTATCTCAAATCGTGGCCATTTAATTTTTTATTTTTCTACTCGTTCTTCTCGTAATTAGCAAAATAAATTAAGTGATTTGGCGCTTGCGTCATTTTATTCTAAGCGAGCATACTATCTTTCTGTCTCTTGTTTTGCACGCGGTAGTAATAGCGCCATCCTTTTCAATTTATTCAATCAATCTGCTACGGCATCTGTTGCAGGACGATCCTATGTTTGGCGACATTACAGAGAGAGGACTATTTTCGACATTTTTATTTTGTTTAGTGGTAGGTATTACCGACTGTAAAAAGGAGTTAAACCAGTTTGGTGTAAACATAATAAATTGTTATCATTATTTAGTGTAAATAAAGATGGGCAAAAAGAAAACTCTCGGAAAAAGAAAAAACAAAACGTCAGAGGGAACAACTCCGTATTCTGAACGAAAGAAAAAAGTAAGTACAGACGCCAGCACGTCAAGCTACTACAATCTGTCAAATTTCTTTAATAGATTTTCAACTTTATCACTGAAGCATAAGGTTCAAAGTTGAATGGGAAAATTTGACAGTTTCGGGTAGCTTGATGTGCTGGCGTCTGTACCTAACTACCGATTTATATAACGGTATCAATTCTTTTATTTCCTTAGCTACTTAGCAAACGAATCGACAATAAAATCACTAGATCATCACCAAACGAAATCCAAACGCAAACTAAAACAACAGTTTGCGTTTGGATTTTGTTAGAAATTGGCTTTCTCTCTTTCTAACTAAACGTAACTTAGCGGAGTTAAAAAGAATGCGCGAATTTTGTGATTTAGATTCTCGGAAATCTAATGGACATTATAATGCGATCAATATCATCTTTACTGCTAAGTATTTAAAGACTACATTTTCGAGATTATACGTTGATGTATTTTGGTTTATGGTTCAATGTTTCTTGGAACTAGAAAATGTGTATGTACCTACCTAATGTTTGACTTAGCGCTATGGAAATCAGATTTCTAAAAACGTATTTTGAAATCTGAAATCGGATAAATATCAGTTTGCGTTCAAAACCAAAAACGCCCATGCCTACTAAGCTACGATTCACCGTTGCGTAGGTTGAATACCTAATTGAATTAAGTACCTACCTATATTTAATTCTTGTGAAACCAGCATTCAAATCGAAAAGGTAGGTACAGGGAAGCGAATACACAGATAAACGATTTGTTTTTTCTTAGTATGTATGTATTTGCGCTTTTCAGTGTTATTAGCACACAGTGCGTCAAGGTCAACGTCATTCTCAACTGGCTAGGCGTCTCGCCTACTGAAAACCATTCGTTCAGAAACTGAACTGCAAAACTAATTCAAATAAGAATATTTTTATAATTTATTCATTAGGTAGGTACAAGCAATACGAAAACGTTATTTCAATCAATATAAATAAATGTTTAGCGAACAGTGAAGCAAGAGTGAGGCTACGACGTCTTTTTAATTTTTGAACGTACATATTACTATATTGTGCCTTGTGAACTACATTTCAATACGTGAAACGTGTAGTGTGCTCCACCTAAATATATTTTTCCGCTAATTATTAGGTATAGTAAAGTTTATTAGAGTAAGAAATGTTTTATTATAACAAGTTATAATAACATTCGCATGATGTCGACGATGATGTACGACGTATTTTATTAGTATCATAAACAAATATTCACAATAAAATTGAACGACCACGGACCTTGATATTTTAAAGACTGTGACAAGGAGTTGATCGTACACGTTTGTAACATCAGACTAAAGAACATACTTCCACTCAATTTTAAATCACCGACCATAAGCTTATTGTGTTGAAAATTCTGTTTGCGCGATGTAGGATTTTTGATTATAACTTCTTTGTTTTTGAGAAATTGTTAAGTAATTTTATGTCATTAATTGTGTGACTACTCTACAAACCTATACTATACTTGTTTTATTAAAATTGTGATATAGTTTAGCTGTTTTCCCGATTTTTAGAAATCATATAAATTACTTTTACAACAGCGCCATCTAGCAAACTGTATTATCTAATATTTAAATAATTGAATAATTTATGGTGTTGAAAAGGTCGCCAATCATGATATGAGCCTTTATGAAACAAAATAAAAATATATAAGTATTCTTTTCTTCAGTTTTTGCTTTATTGAATGAAGGATGGTCATCTTAAAAATATTTTATTTCAATTAACGCCATCTATACATACTTATTTCAAACCAAGTTTATGAATTCAACGCCATCTAATTTTATCGAAAGTAAAACTATTTTACTGTACATGTGTGTGTAATCAAATAAAGTGAAACGGCTAAACGTTTAGAGGTACAAATCTTTGTATGAGACGAGTTATCAAGCAAAGTGAATATCTCAAAAAATTAAGTTAATACTCTAGTTGACGCATATAATGAAATTGTCCCTCAAAGATTTCTGAGTTAGGCGTAAAAATTGAAAATGTTCGAATTTGCCAATGTGCTGCCATCTAGCGAAAAAGTAGCTGGGAGATCAACTATTCAATAGCCATAAGTAGAAGATACAAAGTGTGCACCCACCTGTAATAAACTAGCTAGTTAATAATTATCACTTGCATAGCACGCAGTCGTTAAAATTTATGACAAAGACAGTTGTAATAATATTTAAATTAGTTATCGTAATATAATAGTTCCACATTCCCTTATTTTTAATTTCAGGAAATCTTTATTATATTACATACCATCAGGGCTCGGAACAGGTACCAAAAGTATAAATGTTCTGTACCGGTATAGTTACCGGTAGTTTTTACAAATATAAGATTTGTGGTACACTCCGGGTTCCTGAATTACCAGGGAGTGTACCACAAATTTTATATTTGTACGACGAACCTCGTACGGTTGGCAACCTTGAAGTTATTTTTCTAATGCCTACCAACTATCCTTTTTGGGGTTCCGTACCCAAAGGGTGAAAACTATTACTAAGACTCCACTGCCCGTCTGTCACCAGTCTGTATCTCATACACCGTGATAGATAGACACTTGATATTTTCACAGATGTATTTCTGTTGCCGCTATAACAACAAATACCAAAAACAATATAATAAATATTTAAGGGGGGCTCCAATACAACAAACGTGTGTTTTTCGGCGTTTTTGCCCTGTGGTCGTGTGCGAGTCCAACTCACACTTGGCCAGTTTTACTTACTACATATATTTGTTTTTTTAATCTAACTTACGGAAATATTTGTTTGGTACCGGTTCCCAAAAATACTGATATTTCAAGCCGTGATTACCATAGACTAAATACCGGTGCCTTGTTTACACGAGCTTGGTACTTGTCATTAGTAGCTAAACGGGGTTCTACTTGCTTCCACTAAGTACCACGAAGCACTAATTCAGCACGTTTATGTCTTCTTTAAGTGTTAGTGACAAGTACTAAGCTCTAAGCTCATGTAAACTCTACATAACTCAGTCGTGCTGATTTTGTTTGGAGAAGTGAACTGATTACCTTTCAAACTAACCTAGTGCCTAAAGGTGATTGTGGAGCACTAATGACAACTACTCAGCTGGTGTAAACTATAGTCTGCTCTAAAACCATCTGCGAAAATGTAAAAAATGAATCAGAAAACATAGTTAGGTACCTGTGGTAGCCAAATTGTAGTGCTACTTACCTTACAAATTGTGTTTTGATTTAATTGTTTAAATACTTACCCGAAATTGCACTACCTATTTTATTATTTTTCTCCTTAAAGATGTTTTTCTATTTACATTTGAAGTTTATTTTATATACTTAACGTAAATTTTGGTCGATTTTTCAATTACCACTTAAATAGTATTTGTTGGAAAAATATGAATGTTACTAACTCCCTTCTAAGTGAGTGCGTAAGGGTCAAGGCACACCGAGACGCGACGCTGCGCGCACATTTCAATAGAGCTATTCAAAATCTAACTCTATTTACTACTCGAAAAGATACACATTTCGCAACGCAGCGCGGCGCCGCGCTGCGTTTTAATAGCGGTCCAAAATCTAACTTTAATTAATACACGAAAAGATACACATTTGCACTATTGTTGCGTCATGTCGCGCCGCGTAGCGTCTCGGTGTGAGCTGACCCTATGAATAAAACCTGAACAGGGTTTGCACTCTCATCACATACTTTTGGAACAGACCATAGGCATTCATCGATGCGCTATTGTCGCCTTTCTTTACTCGTGTACGCGGTGTGCCGTCGACTTAGGAATACCTAAACTTGACCTTTAATTTGTTTTAGGGTCCTTCATTCATAATATATTCACACCTATAACGGATACCTAGTATCCTTATGATTCCTCATAAGGATACTAGGTATCATAACGACAACATTTGCCGAGATTTCATTACATCAACAGTTTTATCTACAAGCCTTACTCAAATATTGAGCTAGGCTGTAGGAAGCTTTAACACAGTCCGAAATTATTAACCTTATCTATGAAATGTAGATAATATTACGCATTGCGTTATTGGGTACTCAACTCATAAATAATGAAAATACATTTACTGCGCTCCACCACAGACAACTGTCACTCTTGAAATACTGACAGTTGTCTAGTTTGATTTTACAGCTGTAATTGATAACCCCTTTTTCAAAGGTAATTTAAGGGTTTTTCAATTAATGCGAGTAAATGTACGGTCAAGAAGCGAATATCTATCTATGTCAATAAAACAAAGTCTGATTCGCTCCACTCAAGAACGGCTGCACCTATTTGTATGATATTTTATATTATATGTTGGATTTGTCTACGCCCCGAATAGCAGAATACTTAACTATAAAAACATATTACAAAATTAAGATATTTCATTTTCTCATACACGAGTGTTATATTGATTTTGAGGCGGTTCGAAGTTCGCCTGGGGTCAGCTAGAGTTAAATAATTTAAGGGGCAATTAAAATTTAACTTAATTAAAAGTGTTTAACATTTTCTTTTCTTGACTATAAGTAGGTACAGACGCCAGCACATCTAGTTACTACAATCTATCAAATTTCATTAATAGATTTTCAACTTTATCGCCAAAGCTTAAGGTTCAAAGTTGATTGGCAAAATTTTACAGTTTCGGGTAGCTTGATGTGCTGGCATAAATATGGCCGTACATAAAAGTTACCGAATAATTAAAAATAATTTCCGAAATGAGTAATCATCCGTCAAAAATCGTAGGGAGTTGAAATTATGTTAATTTCACAAGTTTATAACGTTTGGTTCTGTACAGTTGCAACTTGCAGCCGAGGCGACCTAACACTTTATTATACACGTGTTATTTTCCTTCACTCGACTTCCTCTATTCAAAGCTTATCTAACAATATGAGCCGACGCATAAACAAATGGAAACATTATTTTCCTACAAAGAGAACGATGGAGGTATTTTCGCCGGCAGCCTTAGCCCAGGTTCGCATGGGCGTGTTTTGCCCGCGGCGATTTTTTTCGCGCACTGGATTTTCAGCGCACTGCTTAGCGCCGAGAGTTGAAAATCAAACAGTGTGGATTTTTGACGACGCGCTGGCATACGCTCTGTTGGATTCTCCACACCGAGAGTTAAAAATCCAATGCGAGATAAAATCCCGCCGCGATATTTTTACACCCGTGGCTAGGGGGCAAGAAGGATGTATGGCAATAAAATTTAAATTTGAATGATGATTCCAAAGGACGTCGCGGCTCGTGGCATCGTTACCATTGAAATTTTAATGTCATACTGTTAAATTATATATTTTCCATTCGTCGCATAAAAATCCTTTGCCGTGTCGTGCCGTGCCGCCAGTGGGCGCCGACCCTAAGAGACCTTGCTATGCTAGGGAAATTAAATGTTGCAATTTTTTTAATATACATATTTATGTTTCAAATCAATCAATGTAGCCCGCGAAATTCAAAACTTACGCATTTTAAAACATCAATATAAATAGTTCTCGAAATTATATTTGACGCCAATAACCCTATTTCGTGAAAATATGACGATTACTGCAAATATAATTTCGATGGCTGCATTTGACGTTTTAAATTATTAGGTATGATTTAGTAATTTTCTTATCATAATTACCGTGTAAATAATTTCGTTTATCCTACTCAGTTACTCAGTGCTAATACCCGTTCACTTACACTTGGCGACACATGTGGCCCTTAGGCTGCTAACTATGAGAGTAATGCCCGTTTTCACTAACAATAGATAACACCTAAATGAATACTTAAATAAAAGCTCACTGTTGTTGGATTTTCAACTCTCGGCGCTGAGACGAGCGTTGAAAATCTAACATAATAAATTAGGCGTTCATGTATTTGCTTAGTCAGATTTGGCTTAAACTTGTGGTACGGATGCAAAGAAAGGCGGCAGTTACCCAAAGATCAGCCCACACTGACGCAAGATGTTTCGCACACTGCAGGTTGTGGACACAATATGGTCTATCTATGGCGTGGGTGCAGCTCAAATGAAGCACATAATAGGTTAGTTTGCAGGGTTAAGGGTTCATCTTCATTTGTTTCCATACTTTTTGCACTGACCTGTAAATACAATCTCACAAACAGTTCTGAGGGTTTATTTATAAACGTTGCTTAAAGATAAGAGACGTTTACACGTGAAAACAGTATGGTTAAACAGCCACGTAACGGTCGTCATGAAAATGTTGGCAGTTGGGTTTGACTTTGCGGTGTCTAAAAACGCTTTTTAAGGAATTCACTTTGCGTTGGGTCAGACTAGACTCGTGAATTAAATTATAGGCATTAGTCGAAAATTCAGGTGTCATGAGCATTTGTTCACAACGAACAAATTCTCGATTCGAATATTCACATCGAGCAAATACTCATGAAAATCGCCACCTTTAGATAACGTTTCAATGGCATAATTCGACGGTAAATTGCGGATGCTACCCATTTGGCTGACATCGCAGTCTTAGAAAACCCTAGCTTCAACCTAGAATATTTTGAATAAGTACAATGCTACAATCATAGGAAGAATAAAAAAAACACCTTTTAAATCTAAATCATTTCTTAGTGGTCTTTTACTAGGGTGTAGTTTCGAAAAACCATAGTTAAGGGGTTTACATGACCTAAAGCGCGGTCACTGTCGGACTGCATAGAAAAAAAGAGAAGCGCGATGACACAACGCTGGTAATTTATTGCAAAATATGAAGCATTATTATTTAATTACAAAAAATCTATTGTTTGGGTTAAAAAATTAAAACACTAGTATGTATGTTGCTTGTAGAATAATCTGACACAAAATCAGAATTATTGTATGTATATTAGTATGGTTTTTATTGTAAAAACAAAGTTTTTAGAGGTATCTTCATGATTTTTTTCTATCGTATCAAATTAGTTGTGTGTATTATGTTTTCAACACACTCTCTACCTAGCATATATCCTGAAGAATATCATATATTTTTCTGATTTTATTTACTGTAGTCGATCATATACTTTTATTGTTTCTAAAACTTGCGTTTTTTGTGTTTAGGTCCTGTAAGCCCTTTATAGGTCTTATGTTTTTTTAATGTCCTCCCTAGGGTTCCCAATTTAAAATCATAATTACGACAGCATAATTTAAAATCAGACGGATTATAACAGAACACTAGTGTAAGGCAGATGTTCTTTTGTTTCACAGTTCTAGTCTGTGGTTTGTGGTTTAACATTGCATAGACTACGGTAAGCAAATATTGTTTATTGTTATAAACCATGACGTCTGATGTCAGTTTGCACAGGTGTCCTCCACTTTGTGCTTGGTACAGAGTACTTGAAATATTAATATTCCCTGAATGATGTATTGTGAAGGTGATTTTTGATTTTTTTAGTAAATGACGGACGTGCGTTGAATTACGTAGTACGTTTAAAAACTGGAAAGTTTTTTGACTGTCAAAAAATCTTTATAGCACTGTGTGACATAAACCCGTAATTAAGTCACGCTTTTCTGTGGCTTAAGTAGTCCATTTTTAACACAGAAAAGCGTGACTTAAGTGTGGGATTAGGTCACACGAGCTATAAAATAGTATACGATACGTGTGACTTAAGTAGTCAAAGGTGTTTGGATGTTTTTTACCCAATCACGAGTAAACCGTTGAACAGATTTGGATGAAAATTGGCACATAGATAGACCATTTCCTGGATTAAGACATAGGATACTTTTTATCCCGATATTTCCACGGGATCGAAAATTACGCGGGAGAAACCGCGGGGCGCTGCTAGTGGACCATATTTCTTTTACGTTAAAATTTTTTTATTACATATACAACACGAAACTATAATGGAGGCTTGTCTAAGATGATCCGAAACCTCTAGAATGTAAAGGCCACCATGAAGACTATTAGAACTTGTTCCAGTTCAAAACTTCCAGATTTCAACTAGCAAGTTACTTTGTTGCAACTTTCAAAAGGAATATTATAACAGTTAGGTACAGTCAGCAACAAAAGTCGATTAACACTTCAGTCTTTTTAATCTCAGTTAAGTATTGAGCAAAACATTAACACTTCAGTTTTTTTAATCTCAGTTATTGAGCAAAATATTTGTTCAAAATTGCATTATATTTCTGTGCAATTTTGAACAAATATTTTGTTCAATAACTGAAATTAAAAAAAACTGAAGTGTTAATCGACTTTTGTTGGTGACCGTACCAGACCCGGAGTTAATGAATAACTAAGAGAGAAGGCTTACTTTTCGACTACGGCAGAAAATCAGTTCCGTAGGGATTTGTGTTGGTTTCAATTTAAATTAAACTACAAAGAGAGATCGCCTTGTCGTACCGAATTATAGACTGGCTGCATGTTTCAGTAGACAAAATAGTAAAAGAGGTGGATCTTGTATTCTGATCCGGTCTGGTCATTTATGGAGGTAGTTATTAGAGGTTTCAGAACTTTCAATATCTAATGTGGTAGAATGTTGCGCAAATGAACTGACAAGTTTTAAAGTAGTTATAGTTTGTATTTATAAAGTACCAAAGGCAGGGAATTTGAATACCTATATATTTTTGGCAAATTAGAGTAACTGTTAATACTACTAACAAGAAGAAATTGTGGGAATATTATTATAGCAGGCGACATAAATATTGACATATTGAAAAATAATAATATGACTTCCGAACTTAAATATCTCTTAACAAGTTTTAACATGACATTAGCAATAGAAAAACCAACCAGGATGCAAAGCCAGACACCTGCATTGATAGTTTTGCCCACAATTTCGAAAAAAGATGCAAGATAGAATTAATTAATTCTATCACCATTTAATTAATTAATTAAATGGTGATAGAATTTGCCCTATCGGATCACACTGCGCAACTGCTAAAATGGGGGTACGTTTGAACTGTGTTCTGAAATATTGGTATAAATCACAACGGGATTTTAGCCCAGAGAATATTATTAAAGGACATGTTAGGAAATGGGCTTAAAATAATTATTTTTTTGAACAGCTGTCATGTATGGTTTTTCTGATAGAGAAACTTATTCAGGATGGCCTGACAAAAACAGAAAAAATATTAAAAGCACCATTATTGAATAAATACATATTTTAAATCCAGATATTTTTGGTGTCATATATTATTTTTGCACATTGAAACAAAGAAAAATGGTTAAATATAATTTTTTAAAGCAAATTATTTACCTTATTGTTATTTAAAATATTCTAAAATAATATTAGATGGCTTAAAATAAAACTAACTCCATGATTTGTATGTATGGCATTAATTCCTTTGCCTCATAATGGAGTCTATGAAAATATTACCTGTGCCAGTAAGGTTGTCATACTTGTCAGCTGTCAGTACAAAATTGAATTGAATTTGACACTTGATTGACGTTCACAATTCACAATGACAATAATGACATCCAACCGAAAAGTGTTGCCAAAATCAATAATTACTGTGGGTTGCAATTTATTTTTTAAATAATGATTATTAAAATGTATAATAATTAAGGAAAGGGTGCTTTCAAAAAAAAATTAAAAAATATACAAAGTCTTCTTAATTTATGTACTTTCATAAAAATATGATCTCTTCCCTGTTCACAGTAGCTTCGAATAAAAGCCCAGCCTCCATACAAAAACCTAACATGTCCTTTAGAACCTGCCTGGAAAAACTAACATT
The DNA here is from genome assembly GCA_963855955.1 of Luperina nickerlii. Classification (NCBI taxonomy): domain Eukaryota; kingdom Metazoa; phylum Arthropoda; class Insecta; order Lepidoptera; family Noctuidae; genus Luperina; species Luperina nickerlii. The sequence continues at coordinate 2,251,074 of OY979682.1, read as the reverse complement.
CTCTGAAATTTATGACAATGATGATCCAAATAATGCATTCAACTTTTTATTGAACAATTTAAATTATTTTATGACCTCTGCTTCCCCCGTAGACGTATTAAAATACCAACAAGTCGAAAACCAAAATGGATATCGCGAGGACTTAAATTATGTAGCTTAAAAAAAGGCAATTATTATGGACGTCTAAGACTTCAACCTACTCAAATAAATAAAACAAAATAAGTATTCAAATTACACAAAGATATTTTAAAAAAATATTAATCTGACTAAACGATCCCAAAATAACCATAATATTAAAACTTCTGACAATAAAAGCAAAATGACATGGAAAATAATAAAGAACTCTAATTTAAATCTACCCTATGACTCAATGAATACTATACAAATTGACAATAAAACGATTAACAAACCTCAAAACAACTATTTCATAGAAAAAATTGTGCCAATACCCGGAGAAGGCATAAGATCGAGTGCGTACATTACAAATAAACAAAAATCAATGTTCATGCCTCCATGTCAACCGATACAAATATTTAACATTATCAAATGCATTAAAAACACTAATAGCGTAGGGTACGACTAAATTTCTACTAAAATTATAAAACATGTTGCCGACTTAATCTCTAAACATTTGAGTCAATTATTCTGAGTCTATGTATCAGTCACGGTGTTTTTCCGGATCGTCTCAAGGTCTCCATAGTGAAACCCATATTTTAAAAAGGTAATAAGCAACAAATACAAAATTATAGACCTATTGCGCTTTTGCCAATTTTTTCCAAAATATACGAGAAATATATTTATAATTTTTAGCTTTACATTATACATAGAAAAACAAAAGATTCTCTGCAACGAACAAAAAGGTTTCCGGATGAACATGACAATAAACATGGCTATTTATGACTTTTTAAATAAAATGATGACTAATATTGATAATAAAACACCTGTCTGTGCTGTGTACTGTGATATGACGCAGGCTTTTGATTACGTTGACCGTACTAATTACTATCTTAAGAAACAAACTTGAGTCTTACGGTATAAGAGGTAACGTTTTGGACTAATTAAGCACTTACCTTTCAAAAAGAAAACAATTTACCGCCGTAACAAACTTAAACTTTAAGACTAAAGAAGTAACATACCTGTCGAAAGAACGCACCGTATACTTTGGTGTACCACAGGGCAGAGATAGATGTAGAAGAATTTCTGCGTTTAGCTACAAGCCTAAGCAGTGATAAAGCGTCAAAATTGACCCTTCCTCCAAAACTGTCCTTCCTACCTTTGTAATACAGAGGACCATATTATTATAGTTCACATACCTACACAAATTAATTGCACGCAGCTGAAATGAGAATGCTAAGAGGGATGTAGGTGTGGTGGTGTTACACGAATGGATAGAATAAGAAATGAGTACATAAGAGGAAGTCTGAAAGTGGCACCGGTAACTGAAAGTTGTGTGGAAATGTGAAGGACGGTGTTGTCATGTGATACGGAGGAATGAGAAAAATGTGAGGAAAGTTTTGAGCATGAATATCGATGGCTATAAGAGTAGGGGAAGACCAAAGAAACGATGGATGGACTGTGTGAATGATGGTATGGTTAGAAAGGGGGTACGTTGGGGGTACGGGTACGTAAGTCCAAAGAATAACTGTTTCATGAAATCATCATTCTTTGGAGTTACGTGGTCTTAGAGAGTTGTGTTGATGACTTTAATGATTATATTTCTGTAAATACATATTTGTTACGGCCGCGAATCATATTTTGATCGACGTACAACTTAATACTGACCAGCAAATTGCAAAAAACATAAGAAAATTTGAATTTCGCGGGCTACCTTAGCGCTTCCCCCTTAAGCAATACAAATTAAAACGTCTTCTACACCAGTTTTTGTAGGGCAAAGCCTCTTTTTTGTCCCCACTGATTGTACTATAATTTCTGAATTATACATTAATGTAGACTTATTTATTTTTTTGACTGGAGGAACAAATTTTAATTAAATATTGTAACTAATTGTAATTTATGATGATTATATTTATTTATGCATTGACTGTAGAAATTATTCCATGTTGTTTTTATTTAGCATGCAACATATTTGTACACCTCTTGACATAACATAGCGCCCTTTGATCTTCTATGTTACACAAAAAAATGATTATGATTATTATGATTAAAGATTCAATCAATCTGCCTAGCCTCTTCCTAATCTAGTTTGAGTCAGCTTCCAGTCTAACCGGATGCAGTTGATACCAGTATTTTATCTATCTAAACTGTTTCTAAAGAATATTCAAAACAAATGTGGTCGTCCAAATCAAAAGGGACCTTATGGCGGTAACTAGTTTCCGAGATATTAATAAATTTGTAAAATACCTCAAAAAAATCGTTTTTTTATTAACTGTATTTTTAAAAAGATGATTGTATTTACTACATGTAGATGTGTTCAACTTTTCGAAAAGTCAATTTAAAAAAGTTTCGTATTCATCTAAAGTTTAGTAAAAAAGGAACCTTATCGCGGCAAGACCTAACAAATCGTTTTTCTTGTAATTCAAACCATATATTATATCAACATTTTAATATTGCAAGGTAGGTATAAACTAAACTATTCATTCAGGATGGGAAATCATCAAATGACTCCTCCCGCTCTGGGTGGAGCGGAATAGGGAGTGTCAGACTCTTACTGACTAAAACCCACCCGTGTTCCTTCCTTCGCCCTTTGTTCCGGGCCAGCGTAACCCTTTCGGACAATCCCGCTGACCCGGCAGGCTTCGGCCAATACGGGCCCCTTCGTTTATTGCTGACATCTCTTTGAGGCGCGCGTGGAACACGTACGCGCCGTCCGGCACGGGCCTGGTCCTGATCGGACGGTGAGCTACCCATTGCCCTCCGCCCGCGCCTAAGGTGGCCGGGAGTAGTCGCGTGGCTCCCGACGCCCGGAGCGTCTCCCGCGGCGGCTGGGACGGGAGGCTCTCTCTCTCAGCCGTCCCGCCGCCTCCTTCGCTAGCATGACTGCTTCGCAGAAGGAGGCGACTGCTCCCCACTCCCTCTCGCCCCGGACCATGGCTTGAACCAGGCCCGGACGCGAGAGGTCGCCGCCATGAGATCGCGCCGGAGGTCTGTCCGCTCCGCCGCAATTTTCCTCCGCGCGCCACTCATACAGGCGCGCGAGGACTATCGCCTCCAGATCCCATGGCGGCAGTCCGGCAAGGAGGCTTGCCGCCTCGCCCGAGATCGTGCGGTACCCCCGGATCAGCCTAACGGCTACCACCTTCTGGGGCGCGTTCAAATAATGGGCGGCTCGCCGCCGCAGTGAACGCGCCCACACCGGGGCCCCGTTATAGGGCCATGGACCGCACGACCCCCGCGTAAAGCCTCCGGCAGGAGGCGTTTAGCCCCCTCAGGTTGGGCAGGAGCCGCTTGAAGGCGGCCCCGGCCCGTTCCAGTTTGGGAGCCAAACGTCGGAAATGCTCGACTAAGTTCCACCGGCTGTCGAGGATGAGACCCAGGTATTTCATCGTCGTCTCGACGCCGATGTGAACCCCTCCTACCGTTAGTTGGGATCCCGATGGTGGCGTATTCCGGAACCCATGAAACGACATGGCCTCGGACTTGTGCAATGCCACCTCGAGACCCAACTGCCGGATCCTCTCCACGACTATCGCAACCCCGCGTGTCATCGCGTCGGCCGCCGCCTGATGCGACCTCCCCTGCGTCAGGACTAGCGTGTCGTCAGCGTAGCGTATAGCTGCCATTAGATAGTGTCGCACGCCGCCGCATGCGGCATTCTTTGTATATGCGTCTTAGGTCTAAGGTCCCACTATTGTAGTCCATATTTTGTTTAGGTACTTTTAATAGAGGTAAACAATCTTGTTAGGTATGTTTTTTATCATAAAATATATTTTTAAAATAGGCTAAGGCTAATAGCAAAAGTAATTCATTATAACATCTGTTATTTCATTTTGTTTTATCTTGTAATGGCTATAAATTATTTCATAAATATATTTTTCGACAAAAACGTATCAAGATTGTTTACCTTTATTAAAATACTTAAATTAATTAACTATACTAAGAGATAAGTGTCAGCAGACTGCAACGGACCGCCTTAAGGGCCCTTTTTTACGTATATACTTGTTACGAATTTTCATACCTTGTGATAATAAAAAAAAAATTGTTAAATAAGTAACATTTTCATACCTTGTGATAATAAAAAAAGAAAATTTAAGTTATCTTGAATATTGCACTAAAATATTGATTATGCATGCTAAAAATAAAAAATATTGTTTAGTGCCCACCATTAGGGCCCTTTTTTAATTTGTTTGAAGAAATTGTTCAGTTCTCTATGTAACTTTACAAGATCATAACTAACAGTTATCATTGATCTCTTAGCTTTATTAGCATCTAAACCAATTATGTATAACCTATTTAGTGATTAAGTGTTGATTTTGTTACTGTCAGATCTCAAAGTTTATAAAAAATAAGAATTCTTGCTAGTAAATAAAAACTATTTTTTTTAAATTATGTGTTGTTTTTATTTACATCTAAGGCCTTTCGCAAATCTATGTAATTAGTAGCAATATAGAAACGATAAAAGTTTAGTGAGAAACAGGCGGTTTACTTATTTTTAATACTATTATCGATACTTTGCATCTCATTGATAATGCATTATGTTGGCGGGTCTAGTTCCCACAACAAACAAGTTTATGCAAGGATTGTAAGAATTTCCATTAGTAATAATCATAGTCAATCAAAGTATACCATCAGTTACATAACTTCACACTAAAACATAACTTTTTTGTACGGCATACTTAAATTGCGATTTTCTCGAAACTTATAATTTCGATCAGTGAATTTCAAAAATTCGTAAAAAAATAACGGTAGTGGTTAGAAGGTTGGTTCTTGGTTCTATAGTTCGGTACATTTATGTAGTTTTCAGCTCTGTAGATAACTCATTTCCGCCATAAGGTCCCTTTTGATTTGGACGACCACAAATAGTACAGCGAGCGTAGTGTAGTCATAACGATTGACGTCACCAACATTCGACGTTTAACATTTACTTCAGGGTCAAAAACTCGTGACCTCCACTTTGTGCAGTATTGGCTGTAGAAATACGTCACAAGTATGGTTTCTAACCGTACTTAAAATACATACATATAGTATCTTGCTACATTTTAGACCTAAATATTTCTAAAAAAAATATAGTAGACGAAACTATATTATCATTTCAATACAAAATGGCGATATGATCATAATAGGGTCAGTATTAATCTCATAAAAAATGAATTAATGGTATTTTGTTTTTTTACACAAAGTAAAGCACCTGGCTGGCTGCGAACCCATGACCTACAAAGTACAAACTCGTAATTCGGGGCCGTTACCACTGGCGCCACCACTGCTCTCCTTATACGTCTTACAATACTTATATGGCGAATGAAATCATGGAGAGGTGGAAAGTTTCAAGGGCTGCAAGTCAATGAAGACTAGAGTTATCTGCGCTCGCTATTGTCCAGCAAAATCAATAAAAGCCAATCAAAAACTTGATTATTTACAGGAAAAAATGAAGTAGAAATATGGAACAGCCGCGTCCCGAGCTCTTTTTTTATTTTCATTCAAACTCGTCGGCCTTCATGGGATGGGAAGGGTTAGATTAGAAACTGTAAACTGTACAACAATAATTTATATGGCAATACTAATCTATACAAATTCTCCTTTATATAAAAACATTTCACACGTCGAAAATGTATCGTTAAACAGTTGCAAATTATTACCTATATGCATGCAACTAGGGAATCCAATCCCGCATCAAAATCGCGATCCCGCAAGCATGCGGGATCAAGGACATCAATCCCGCGGATCCCGCGGGATTTGCGGTATTGCTTTTATTTACTATTATTTTTGTTTTGTGTAGTGAAATGAAAGACAAAGACAAGTATTTTTTTTATTATTATTATCAATATGAAGCTAAGTTATTACTCATATTATAAATTTAATATATAGATGTTTAAGAAGCATAAATAATCAACTTCTTTTAAGAAACGATATACTTAATACAATATTTAACTTTTCATTCATGTTTAAATTTGTATTGAAAATAAAAAATATTCCTTTGTTTTAGAGACATAGAGAGGTGAATTAAGTAAACGCCGAATAAAAAGTGAGCTTATTTTTTCTGAAAATGCTTTCGAAGAAACAATAAGGTACCTATATAACGTTTCATCTTTTAGATTTGATCTTATCTTGTTGCATAAATAGCCAGCGGCGGAAAAAGCACGCTCGGCTTCCACACTTGTAGGCGGAATTGACTTTACATAAGTATCAACAGTTTCCAAGTACTTCCCTCTATTCCCTCCACATTCAAAAAGTGTCATCTCACGTTTCAATTTTTCAAACCCTGTGCACCGTAGGGAAATCCCTAGTCATAGAGTATTTGAACTGAACTGACATTGATTACGTTCCATTCCGACTTCCGATCATGCGACACAAAATAGAAATTCAAAACTTATTTAGCTGTAAGTTAAGAACTGAATCAAAATTATTTTCCATACAAATTCTACATAAAAGTCACGAGTTCTATGGGAAAGTTGTTAAATCACTTATTAATAAGCTGTGCTGAGGTGTCTTATAAATAATAAGATAATCGCCTTAGCCCATTTTTCTTAAATATATATTTTTTTCAATCCCGCAAATCTGCGGGATCCCGCGGGTGTAATCCCGCATTTCTGAACCCGCAAAAAAGGTGCGGGATCCCGCATTTGCGGGATCCCGCGTTTGCGGGATTGGATTCCCTACATGCAACGTTTATAAATAAATCACATTATAAATTAAAGTTACTTTTCGTCGTCTGTGTGACCGCGTTGTTCATCTAAACTGCGCAACAAATTTTGATGCGATTTACACCCATCATAATTTACAGAATTTATTCCGGATTGTTTTTTTTTTTATGTAGGTACTTACCTAATAAGGTAGTATTGATGTTTTGTCAAGTCTTAGAAACCGTGCTTGGGGCGGATCGCTAGTAAGATATGTATATAGTATATCTAAGAGATTAAATTAAACCTAAAAATCTGCTTGTTACCGGTCTACTCAGACGTGTTTTGTATGCGCTTGACCGTTTCTAATTACATTATTACACCAACACCACTATCATGCCACGTGCGTGCGGTCAGTCGGTGACGGTGACGCTGACGTACAGACATCTCACCATCTGTTTACCCCACTCGTTGGCGGCCGACGAAGGCCAATCACAGAGCCGAGCCTCCTGCAGTTAATAATAACGCAACAATACACAGAAAATTGTGTGCTATCACATCAGTATTAGGTCGACATTCGAACGAAGCTAAAATGTGCGAGTTGTGCCGCGCAGTAAGATAACGTAATATCGGTATTTAGGTAAGTCTCTAGCGAAATACGATCGAATGCGTTGTCGGCGCATACTCGGGGGTCTTCGGCGCGTGTTCGGGAGGCCTCGGCTCCTCGCCACGCGTCGGTTTCACTCGTCCTTTGTTCGTTTTACGTCAACGTATCGGCATCGCTAGACTAGAATACACAAAACAATTAAATAATAAGAGTAAACGTATCACCTTTTATCGCGATTTGTGTTCCGAATTGATTTGGTTTAATGTTAAATTGTAAATAATGTCTAAAGTAACAAGTATCGAAGAAGATGCCATTGTGTCAAGATGGCGTTTTGAAAAGGATATAATGGCGTTGTACGGCGGAAGATCAAAGAAACCAGAATGGTCGAAGGAAAGAATTAATGTCGTCATACGGCTAATAGAAGAGTTTGACGCTGCGTTAGAAACAAAGCAACTGCGGAATTCTGCGCACTATTATTACGCGAAAAATTATGAGATCGTGGAAGAAGGGGGCCGAAAGTGTTTAGTACAAAAACGAAAGGATATGGATGACCACACGGTCAAAATAGTACCGGTAGAAGAATACTATGACGTCCTCGAAGAGATTCATCGCAGCACGGGACACGGTGGACGCGACAAAATGTTGATGGCGTTGAAATACGTGTGTTTCATACCGACGCCCGCTGTTGTCGCTTTTGTCAAATCATGCCAAACTTGTCAGAGGAGAAAGGCAGCTTTTAAAAAAGGTGCGATCTATCTTACCCGAGCCATGGATGCCTTTAGTAACCGCGGCCTGGTCAAGTTAATCGATATGCAATCGACACCAGATGAAATGTATCAATGGATTTTACATTACCAAGATTGTTCCACGAAGTTTTCATTCCTGCGTCCATTAAGTTCTAATGACGCAGCTGATGTCGCCTTTGAGTTGCTGAAGATCTTTCTGGAAATTGGGTGCCCTGCTATTTTGCAAATAGAAAATAGACGCGAATTCACTGCTGACGTCATAAAGGAATTAGCTACTCTGTGGCCAAGCTGTAAGATCTTAAACGGGCGACCACTCCCAGAGCCAACCAATCCGAGCACAGAACTGATCGAAAATGTGTCCGCTCAGTTAACAGCATGGATGCGAGACAACAGTTCCGTTAGTTGGGCCAAAGGGTTATACTTTGTGCAATTTCAGAAAAATTGTACATATCACCCATGTATCCAACAAACACCTTACAAAGCGCTTTTTAGATGTGATCCTAAAGTAGGAATGCAGTTTAAGTGTCGCTCCGATTTCCTCAGTAAATTTTGTCTTGAAGAAGATCTTGAGTGTGTAATAAACAGAAAATCTGCTGACGACATTCAACATCTGCTCATAGAAAGTAGTAGCAGTTGTGAGCAGAGAGTAGAGTACGCGAATCCTTTTTCGAATGTGTGTGAAGAAGTGTTGTTACCCGAAAGTAACAATGAAATACCGGCCGTACTATTAAACCACGGTGTACAAATAAAGACAGAATACGATGACACAACCGACAATGAAACAATGCACAATGTTACCACAGAAGTGAATATAAAAAATGAACGCGAATATACAAAGACAGATGCACCAATTAATGAATCTGCACTATATATAACCTATAACCTAACGTCACCCTCGCCTGGAGCTTCTATACGAGAATCAAGTTCCACTCACAAACCAATATTATGTGCAGTTTGCGGGGATAAAACAGTACCCTCACATTCATGTGACTCCTGCCATAGAATCATACACGACACATGTGGAGTAACTTCCTTTGAAAGTCCGACGTTACTGTGTCCAACATGCCACATAGATTCCGTAAAAATTATAAAGACGGAATACGACGACACAACCGGAAATGAAACAATGTACGATGTTACCACAGAACTTGACATAAAAAGTGAAGGTGAGGATATAACGATAGATGAACCAATGATTGAACTAACGCCACCCCTGTCAGAAGGTTCTATGCGACAAACAAGCTCAAAACACCAACCAATATTATGTGCAGTTTGCGGGGACAAAACAGTACCCACACATTCATGTGACTCCTGCCATAAAATCATACATGACACATGTGGACTCTATGGAGTAACTTCGTTTGAAAGTCCGACGTTACTATGTCCAACGTGCCACAAAGATGCTATAAAAAAAAGAAATGAACGTGTCGACTTAAGAACCGCGTCGATAGAAAAAATGGATGACGACGACGTAATTTTAGTTGAAAATCCAGAAGTTATCCGTGAGCCAGTAATGACTGACTGGGAAAAAACAGTGCCAGCCATAGACTTGCAAAGAAATATGAAAGTTAACATAAACCAACTAGAAGAACCAAAAGTATTGAGGGTTAAACGGTTTGGATATAGTACTGTTAGATGTAGGTGCAAAGAATCTGAGAAACAATGCAGCGGCTCCAGGTGCCTCTGTCAGAGAAAGAATCAGGCCTGTACTACTAATTGTCATAACCCCTTAAAATGTAATAATCTGTTAAAAGTGATAAGTAAATGAATGTATAAGCCTCGTTGGTCTTGTCATTAATGGTCACAGGGCTGCTGAAGTGCTGAGTTTGGGTTACAAATTTACAATGTCCCCTGGTCGGGAAGGAAGGCTTCTGTAGCAGCCTAGAGTCTGGATTTGTTCCCGGGAAAAGTGTCCCCATGGGGGACATTACATGGCGCATACTGTTTGCACATCAAGCTACCGGAAACTGTAAAATTTTCCAAATCAACATTGCACCTTATGCTTTAGCTATATAGTTGAAAATCTATTAAAGAAATTTGACAGATTGTAGTAGCTTGATGTGCTGGCGTCTGTACAATAAACATTTGCCTATCCCTTCCGGGAATACAGGCCTGAAGTTATGATATCATCAACAGGCACACTACAGCACATTCTTGGCCACTTGTACGTCAGAACCATGATAGATTCTTTCTCGATTTTGACAATCTTACTTCTCGTGTTTTATACAAACTACCTATTTTAAGTGATTTTAGTATACTGTTTTTTTTTTTTTAATATTTGTTTACGTAGTTGTAAGTTAGGATACTCATTTAACAGACTTTTGAAAAAACGCAACAACTATTTTATGGTATAATGTTTATACATGAATAAATGTCATTGTTTTTAAAACTAGGTACAGTTTTTTTTATTTCATTGAATGTTTTACTAAATTAATACCAAATTATTGATGATCTAATGTTATAAGAATAAAGAACACATTTGTATGAGACGCTTTCTTACCGAAGTCAATGTAAATCCTGCACTTCTGCCATATGTACTTATATGGCTTCGGATCGGCGCATATTCTAACCGTATGCACACACGCGGTGAAATGAGGAATAGCACCCTAATTGCGTAACACACTATCAACCACAATCTGAACCATTTTGGAAGATATTGTTAATCCATTACTTCAGAATTTTATTATGTTCGATCATTTGTCTGCTCAACAGCGTAAATAACGCAATGAATGTTGCTGAACTGTCAATGACGGCCATTGCTACTGTTAGCGTGTTACGCAATTACCCTGCTGGTCGTCGGGAAACTTTTGAATGTGGATAGTTATACGCGTGGAGGAAGACCAAAGAATCGATGAATGGATTGTGTGATAGATGATATGGCTGGAAAGGGTCTGACTGTTGAGATGAGGGGTGATAGAGTCAGTATGGAAGAAAAAGATGCCAGGCTGCGCCGACCCCCAATAAATTGGTATTAGGTAACCGTGCCTAATGAGACACGATTGAATTTCTATTGTTATAAATCAAATTTTGACATTTCAACAGTTGAGAGGTTGAATGGCCAGGAGAATGATGTGGATGAATTGATGACCATCTATCACACAAGCAATCTTTCATCCTCCTTGAAAGAAAGCAGAAAGAGAAATGTTTTTTTTTTTTGGGACACGCACAGGATACGCAAACAGACAAAAAAGAAAAAAAGGACCAAACTAACAAAATCAACATTAAAAACAACCAAGCAAATTAACAAAAAAAAAAACCTGTGCGAGGCCAAAAAGGCTTAAAAAAGAAATACCACACCGCTGATATTCTGATCGTCCTCTATTCTAACCGTTTAAAAGAAAGAGTAACGGTGGAGTTTCTTGACCATTCTTCTCCATACGAAAACTACCTTTTGGAAGGGGCGACTAGAATCAATTCTATTTTATTGTAAATTTTGACATTCAAAAGTGCCTTTTACATGTGCCTATTTGAAATAAATGCTTTGACTTTGACATAAAGCCATCCACAATTAAAAAATCCTGTCATGCTCCTCATTCCTTATTTTCTGAAGAAACGACAAACGACCATACTTATACCGTAAGCAACTTCAAGGTACAGACGCGGCACATCAAGCTACCCAAAACTGTCAAATTTTCCCAATTAACTTTGAACATTATGCTTTAGCGATAAAGATGAAAATCTATTAAAGAAATTTGACAGATTGTAGTAGCTTGATGTGCTGGCGTCTGTACCTAGTTCCTCCGCTGTTTCAAGTACTAAGACATTTTTTAATTCACTTCAAAACATCTAAGATGTACTTACTCGTAACTTGTACTTTCTTCATGTAATTTCATCTTTAGTTAAATGTCGAATTTCATTATCAAGTAATTAAAATAAGCTATGGTAGTTGACTTAAAGTTGAGTAATACTTAGTTAAATGGTTGAATGTAGACAATGATTGTGGTGCTCTGCAACTTAAAAACAGTCCTAAAGTCAAGAGCCAGGAACAATTGCCATATTTTATCATTGTATTGACCACTTTTTCAATAATTTTGCAAGAGCATTATACGAGTAGCAAAATTAAATCTCAAACGACACTTTTCTTTGTTGCGACCATGATGCCTGCATAGTATTCACAACCATCCGACAGGCTATCGTATCGAAAATGACACATTTTGGTAACCTAATTAGTCTTACCCCCGACAGTAGACAGCTATCAGAAGAATAGCGGTCGTCTATTTGATGAAGGGCTGATTTTTCAATCGACAAATAACTTTTATTCGTGAAATAAAATTGACGTCTGGAAGATTTTGTATGGAAGAATTTGCAAAAATTCAATATTATTCTTCCGATAAAATTATCTGGGGTTGGAAAAATCAGCCCTTGACAGACAGACAAAATTTTCGAATTTTGGATTTGTGAACAGCGCTTAGAGGACTCCTACGATATCACTGATTGATGTTCGATACGGTAGGGAAGCATATCTAGTGGTTGTGATTGTTGTGAATGCTATGCTAGTCGCCAAGTGAGCGGGAAGCCTTACATTAAAGTGACGGGCAGCCGTTAAGTCTCATCCTGGCGATGAGACTAAACGGAAACAGCGACTCAAAATTTTTGTTTCATTTACATATTTGGCCTGAACAATTAAATGTATAGCCAACCTCTTAATTTCTATACCACTTTTGGCAAAAACTCAAAAAATTAAACTTCATCTAAAACAGACTGACGGTTTATGACGTGCAACATTCAAACTTATAGACCTTATAGTGGTAACGCAATAACGAGATCGACTTTACAATCGCATCAACATTGTATCTCTATGATGTATTAATGCCAAGATGTCTCCCGCAGGCGGCAAGTTCTCTTCAGGCCAGTACACTTACAAGATCTACCATCTGGCGTCGAAGGTGCCGGCGTTCATCAGGTTGCTGGCGCCCAAGGGATCCCTAGAGGTGCACGAAGAGGCGTGGAACGCGTACCCTTACTGCCGGACTGTCCTCACGGTAAGAACCCAACTTTTATATGCTCAATGGACTCAGCCTACGGTTACGCCCCAACACCCGGTTCTACGCCTTCCGCATACAGTCTGACAGGCCACCTTTTTCAGGTGAAAGCGCCAGGGCAACCCGCGAAATTCAAATTTTCTGACGTTTTTTGCAATTATAAAGGTCAGTATTTACAGAATTGTAATCATAAATACCTAGACTTCTGTAAAATGCATGAACTTGTTTTGCAATTCTTCAAATTGTTGTTCAAAAAACCCTAAATATATGTATATTATAACATTCGATTTGAGCCTATAATAAGTTAAGTTTTTAAAGCTTCCTCTATCCTGGTACTTAGCTGTGCCCGACAGGGTCCAAAATGATCTCACACAAATTTTTGTTACACATTATAGAATGCAATCAAGGATTGAGTAATTGTCCCGTGTCAACCGTGTCAAAAAAAATACAGGGTGGCGGGACATCGCACAACTTGTTACCATGGATACAGTACATGATTCAGAACCCCCCTGCGTTGAAATGTCACAAATTGTCTATGCTAGAGGGTCTAAAATCATGTGCTGAATTCAAGGTTTGCGCGTCGATGTCCTTGCCAGCTTGTATATTAAAGTAAAAAAAAAAATAAGTAAATAAAAGTCGTTCTTTCAGCTAGCTTCCCCTTTTGATAAGACATTTTGAACATTCCGCTGTGAACACAAGTATTACCACACTTAAGACATGATAACAGTATCTTATCAACGACTAATAGTCATTCAATCAATACCAACTGCTGTTCCAAAATTAACCTTAACTATATACATGTAAAGACTACATTGTTTAGTTACTATACGGAAGGCGCGGATCACTGTTTCACTGTTTATAAAAACCGTTAGTGTCAATTTATATTCATTTGTGTCGTTAGATTAGATTGTGGGTATCAATGACGGTTTTTTACCCGATTTCGCCAATCTAAAGAAATGTTTTATTTTTATTTATTTTTTATTTATTAAATGCACAAATAAAAACCTGTACAAAGGCGGACTTAATGCCTGGGGCATTTTCTACCAGTCTACCTTAAGAAAGAATAGGAAAGAAATTTCTTCTGTTGCTGGCAGATTTAGAAAGAAAAAGTATTTATTGGGGCTTGCACAGGAATATTACAAACTAAACTAAACATCCTCTTATAAACATACAAAACAAAGCTAAAATGAAAATTAAGTCAGTTAATTCAACTGAAAGTCCTGTACGACGCCAAAAGGAACCCAATTTCTTTTTTTTTAACCCAACTTTTCTGTGCTCAATTAATTCAGCCTACGGTTACGCCACAACACCCCGTCCTCCGCCTTCCGCATCCCGTCCGTCTCAGCCACCTTCTTAAGGTCGTCGGCACATCTAGCTGGGGGGCGTCCCGCACTACGCTTGCCGATACGCGGTCTCCACTCTAGGACTCGTCTGCTCCACCGGCCATGGGACCTTCGAAAAACATGGCCAGCCCACTGCCACTGACAAGTCTGTCAAAATAGCAGTGAACATTATTCTGGTGACAAGGTTGCTGTTGCGTTGCTCCCACTGACAAGTCTGTCAAAATCACAATGATCTTTAATCTGGTTAAAATAAGATTGCGGTTGAGTTGAACCTGTTAGAAGTAAAATAAAATAAACTGAAAGGACTAGTTTCCTATTTTCTATCTGTCTTGCCAAAAACGCTATGCATTGTATTCCAACATAGACATAGTCTACCTCGTTGGTAAGCGCTATTGCTGAGCATCAGGTCCTGGGTTCAATTCCCGGGTCGCACAAAAGTGTTATTGGGTTTTTCCATCTGGAATTTCTCAGTAGGAGCCGTAAACGTACTTATTTTCTTTATTTCTTTCTAATCTTTAATTATTTTCAATTAATTACAGAATCCGGGGTACATGAAGGACAACTTCGTTATCTGCATAGAATCATTGCATTTACCAGACGCCGGCGACCAGTACAATGTGAGTACACTACCCGAACGTTAATATATACATTTCGTTTATTGCGGATCACACATAAATAAATATACACAATCCATTATAGTATTAGTACGACGACGACTTAAAAAACTATGTTAGTAAAACAATCTGTTGTTAAACTTACAAACTAACCTAACGACAACTAATAACTATGTGGCTCAACACAATGTTAGCACGTGCCTCTGCACCCAGTGCCTAGTAATGTGGCTGACCACCTGGCAAACAATGTCTTTAGGATGCTGTTGGAGCTTCCGCGCAAGTCGCAACCTACCCGTTATTGACATACAGACACATAGATTTTGGTTTCCTTTGCAAAATTTCCACGGTTCGGTTGGTTTGTGGAGGACTATACTACCGAACTAACTGATTTTTCAGTAATTCACTGTTAGATCCACGGTTTCTGAAAACCTATGTTATCAAATTTCATGTCTATTAATTTGATTGGCTTTTGTTAATGCGTTCAACCAATGACATCCATACTAATGTGTATTATGCATCCTCGCTTGTAACCCCTGGAAAGACACCCTTTGAATGAAACATACGTACAACTGTACTAGGAATCTTTGCTGCGTGGCATAATTAACGTAGCCGTAAACAACTAACGCAGCCATCTTGTTTTTTTTTCAATAAAAATTCACAAATTTTTACCAAGAACACTCACCCCCCCGTCATTGTGGGGGTATTGTTATTGTTACCTTATACAAGGTGGAACAGAATAAACGCAAGCCTTGAAAGAAGTTTGGTCATATTCATTACTGAATCGATTTCAGTAAATTTTAAGCCGATTGAGCCAAAGAAAATTAAATTAATAGTAAGGCAGTAAGGCTCAATTTTAAATGCGTAACATAACGCTAGAGGGTCAACACGATTTTCTTAATAATAATAAAAATAGCTTTTAAAAAAAAATAAGTTTTGCTCATTGTATTATGCTTTTAACTCAATACTCTAATGAGGTCTTGCATTAATTATGTTACATATTGTATATTGTAATGCCAACACTTAAGATAATACTATGAATGTATACAGGGTTACTGGTAAAACTTTAACAACCTGTTAAGAGGTCATTGTACTCGTCATTATGAACAACTTTTACTATGGCACCAAACCTGAAAGCGCGAAAAAAATCAGCTGTTTCCTACATTTTGACGAGTTATACGAAAATAAATGTAGGGAAGAGCTGTTTTTTTTGCGATTTCATTTTTGTCCCATAGTAAAAGTGGTTCATAATTATGAGTACAATGACCTCTTAAGAGGTTGTTAATGTTTTACCAATAACCCTGTATAAAAAATAGAAGGGGGAAAGCCCACGGGCATGAAAAAATTCATCCGCATTGCTGTCAACAGTAAAGTAAATATACTTAGGATAATAAATTGTGCACAAATAAATATATATTATGTCATTGAACGCGAAAAGATCCTTGTAGCACTGTACATGGCACAGGTGTTTAGTTGTTTATACCATAAACAATTGCATATCTATGACAAACATACTTTTTAAATAAAGCACGGACATTTAAGTATAAGTTATCATTGCTAACTTACAAGTGTTTCCACATCACCGTCATTTACTTAAGCCGAGAGGGTACAAAGATCGGTTATATTTCCATGACATTGGCTAACTAGGAGTTATTAATGTTTATGAACTCATCAGAAGTAGCGTTTGCGGTTGAAATATTATGTTTATTAATAGTACCCACAAACACATCAAGCTATTATTTCCAGTGTTAGCTGACCTCTCTAAAGACGCAAAACTTAATCAGTGCGAGTTCAAATGTATGTATAGCTTGAAGTGTCGTCGTATACCTCGGCGCTTAGAACAAATTACTAAATGAAACGATACATTACATACGTGATAATAGATGTATGAATTATCACATATTTTGTGAATTCTCGAAAAAATCTCTTATATTACAAACTAGCTTCTGCCCGCGACTTCGCCCGCGTGGATGTCCGTAATTATCCCACGGGAACGTGCTACCGGGCCAAAAAGATGCACTGAGCCTTATCGTTTAAGGGGACCACAGGACCTTAACGCAAAAAACGCAAGTTTTATAATGCCTAATAATATGTAGTTTGCGATCGACTACAGTAAACAAAATCAGAAAATATGTGGTATTTTTCAGGATATATGCTAGTTAGATAGTGTGTTGAAAACATAATACAACTAATTTGATACGATAGAAAATCATTCTGATTTTTTGTTAGATTATTACAAGCAAAGTACTTTAGTACGTTAAAGCACTAGTGTTTTAATGTTTTAGTCCATACAATAGATTTTTTGTAAATACATAATTGCTTCATAGTTTGCAATAAATTAGCAGCGTTGCGTCATCGCGCTTCTCTTTCTTTTCTATGAAGTCCGACAGTGACCGCGCTTTAGGTCATGTAGTCCCCTTAACGATTCGTTACTTCGGAACCAAGTCAATTCCTTAGCTAATCCCGCCAATCTCGCGTTCATTTCGCGCGGTTTCGTTCATTGTGTCATAGAGAATTACGGCTCTGGCTAAAGACCTCTTCAAACACTGCGAGATAGGCACTAATTATTAAGAAAGATTTTCTACATACTCCAAGTATTATTGAAATTTAAACAGCAATACATAACGTGACATCACGCCTGTAAACCCTGAAGGGTAAGACAGAGGTGCACCTATAGTATAACCACATTTCGTCAGTGATGTGAAAGTTCTATGTAATATAGGGCGAGCCTCTTGCCATCAGTCGGGCACAAATCCGGGCTGCAACCTAACTAAAATTAAAAAGTCATTTATTCTAACTAGGCTGAGAATCCGCACTTTCGAACGCTACCCAAACCCGAGACCTCATGCTCAGTAGTAGCGATTGCGACCACTAATTTACGTTTTTTATTTCTTGTTGTGCTATTTATACTGCACCTGTTGACGTCGTCACATCAACGCCGGCTGTAGCTGAAAACCAGCGCTGGGGTTCTGTCTCGCTTAGGGTCGTAGCGTTATGCTGAGCGATGGCTGTTTTGCGTGGATGTGACCCATATTTTCCCCTAACATGTTCTATTTCGTGTTTTTTCTCTGCGCCATATTTGCCGCAAATAAAAGTATTTTCTTTTGTTGTCTTTCCTAGACTAAGCAGTCAGACATAAATCCAATATCGAAACAACTAAGAAAGCGTAGATTTTTATGTAGCACAGAATATAGAAACTCACTTCAGTTAACCTCCCGAGTCGGTGTCACATAAAACTGTAATTACAGCCAGCTCACGCGACGTATAATCACTCATAATGAGATTACTATAGTCATTACGAGATGTGACGTGCACCACTCGAGGTCAGTTTGTACGAAATTTTTTTCATGTTAAGGCACCTGTCCAAGTGTTTAAGTTAGCAACTAAAAACGTGTTCGCAAGCAACGAGCAGCGCACGCGTGACCGCGACAAATGATTACTCGCTGGTATGCGTATGTAGTACCTAAGTAGAGCAGATGTGGCCCAGTAGAGCTGTGGTGGCTCATTGGTAACAGCCGCTTGTCCAAACAGACACTACACTTTGTCTATATTATTATTTCATCACCACTGCTCTCAAAACGGTGAAGGAAAACATCGTCAGGAAACCGGCATGCCCTAGAATCAATAATTCGAAGACGTGGAATCCGTCAACACGCACTGGGCCCGCGTGGTGGATTATGTATGATCCGCCCCCTCTCACAGAGAGAAGGCCTGTGTCCCAACAGTGGGGACATTATATGCTGATTACGCTTATGCGTATGTACTAAGTGTGTGTCTCTCATTGTCAGAGAGTGTTTTGTCCGCTAAACGGGCACGCTCTTTGATAGCTCATATCGCTGCCACAAACGAGTACTCGTCGGCAGTGTGAACAGTTAGCGATCAAAGTATTAATATATGCATCTCTTTTACTGACACGAGACTTAAAATTTTTTGTACAGACGCCAGCACATCAAGCTACCCGAAACTGTAAAATTTTCCCAATCAACTTTGAACCTTATGCTTTAGAGATAAAGTTGAAAATCTATTACAGAAATTTGACAGGTTGTAGTAGCTTGATGTACTGTCGTCTGTACGTTTCTTGAGTGAAAAATAATCGATAGCCAGTCGCTACCTCGTCGACAGGAGCCTAAGGTCCTAAGGTCACGTATGTTTTCTGGTAAATAAGTGGTCGAGGTCCCTTTGAATCGCATGTCGGATATACTGTGATAGGTTTTTTCGCTTTTTTCTTCTGACAGAAAACGTGATTAGGTTTAGGAGTTTTTATTTATAAATAACTAACTGTTGCACACGACTTCGTCTGCGTTTATTTTCTAATTTTTTTTTTTAATATCCTGGATGTAAAGTAGCCTATGTCCTTCTCCAAACCTATACTGGATGATTTTATTTACCGTCTCGAAATTTTTACAGGATGTTCTTCTACCCATGAATATGAACAACTTTCACTATGGTACCAACTCTGAAATCACGACTACTTGACCAAAGTGTTAAACCATGTTTCATAAATTTATTCTCGTTTCCAGGTACACGAGCTCCCTCCGGAAAAGCTAAAGAACCGCGAGGTGGTGCACATAGACATCGCCCACGACCCTCTCTCCTCCGCAGACTACAAGGCCGAGACTGACCCCACGAAGTTCAAGTCCACCAAGACCAACCGTGGCCCGCTCACAAGCCCCACTTGGAAGAATGACGTCAAACCCGTCATGACGTGCTACAAACTCGTCACTGCCGAGTTCAAGTGGTTTGGACTTCAGGTCAGTGATCTTGCACTCAATCCATACTATCCATACGATTTAGATGAAATTTTGTATAGAGATAATTTGAGACCCGGGAAAGGACATAGAATAGTTTTTATCCCGATATTCCTACGGTATCGAGACTTATGCGGGTGAAACCGCGGGGCGTTGCTAGTATTATAAATGCGAAAGTGCGCGTTCAAACAAACAATTTATTTAAATAAATTGATAAAAAGAAATAGATAGGGGTTACCTACCTAATATTCGATCTTCAAAAACGGCACACTAACGCACACGTAAATAACATAATATTGTAATATCAAACTATATATGGCAAGCGGAAGTAAGACAGCAGGAGAAAGACAAAGGTCATTCACTCTACAACGTAACGAAGCCGAGGGGCAGACTGAAGAGCCCTAACACTTTCCTCAAGTCGCAATTTATGCAATTGGGGTGCAAGCTTCATAATGCGGCTCATTTAACTTTAACTTTTGAAGGTCTGTGGCATATCTACCCGTTCGCCATTTTGATTTCTTTTCAAAACGGGGGCCACACATGAGACCGCCATTTTGAAGGATTGCGAAATTTTTTATTTTCTATTTGCCCCCATATACAAAATTCATTTATTTACTTTAAACTTCTGTGTTTGGGTCACAGATATTAATATGTGTACCAATTTCAACTTAATCGTTCCATTAGATTCGGAGCAAATTGGCTGTAACAGACGGACAGACACACGAGTGATCCTATAAGAGTTTCGTTTTTTTCCTTTTGGGGTACGAAACCTAAAAAAAAAAACAAACTGGCGCATGAGTAGGTATGTCAGGCTCCATATGAAAATCTTTAATCCCTTTTCCGCTCTAACATTAATCCTTCACTAATTTGAAATGTTTTTCTTATTTTCAGAGTAAAGTAGAGAACGTCATCCAGAAATCGGAGCGGCGGCTGTTCACTATTTTCCATAGGTTAGTTAAATTTTTTATTTAGTGCAGTACCCGGTCGTTAATATGGCACTTTTAGATACTACTGAGAAACTGGGATCAGTGGTAACGGCCCCGGCTTACGAGTTGTAGGTCGTGGGTTCGAACCCAGACAGGCACTGTACTTTGTGTAATTTATTTCCTCACCACTGTTTCAAAAACGGTGAATAAATACATCAAAGTCATGGTAAAATGGTTAAAGGCCCTCCCCCACAGGCGCGTTATTATCGGTCAATAATATCGGATGCGTTATTGCGATAATGCGTCCCGACTCCTTGGCACACAGCTGCGTTTTTTTCTTCCGATATTTCTAACGTGTGCGTGTAACGAAAATTACAGGCCCCCGCCCGCACTACATGTCACTACTTTATTAACGCAGATGTATGTATGTTATTATAATAATCGAGGCCGTCCTAATACAAAATGTACTGATAACACGCCTGTGTGGGGAGAGCCTTTAATATAGAATTTAGATTCTATTACGCTACGGCTACTGGGCAGTAGCCGTAGCGTAATAGAATCTAAATTCTATTGATGTTTAATCCTAAACTGAGTAGCAGGTATTCGTCATTACCATATCAGGAGGATGCGCTAGGTAGCGCGCGAAATTCAAAGGGCTTTGAAGGTGTAGTGTTCGTGGTTCGGCCAGGAATCTTAATATGTGATGCACCAGGATTTTTAGGATTCTATCCGACTCATTAAAACAACTTTATAGTCATCGCCATGTTCTTTATTCTACTGACCATAAACTCAAACTCTATATTAAAGGGGTGTACCAAATAACAGTGTTGACTAAATTATCTATGGACACTACATCCTCCCTCACAGATTTAGTTTAGATGGTGGGTGGATGATTCTCTTAGATCTCCTGAGTTGAGGAGCTGACACTGGATTAGACTGGACTGGACTGGGTCGTACTGGACTGGGCTGGACAGGACTGGGACATACTGGACTGCGATGGACAGGACTAGGACATACTGGACTGGGCTGGACAGGACTGGGACATACTGGACTGGGCTGGACAGGACTAGGACGTAAGGGACTTGATCGGACTAGACCAGGATATATTGGAATGGGCTGACTAAAACTTTGTTGAGGAATTACTACAGGACCAGGATATACTGCACTTGGCACTAAGGGAGTGGCAACTGGAGTACTGGATGGTAGGGGTGCATGGGACATTTGGTTTAAATGGACTTTCTTAACTACACCATCTACAGACACAAGAAACATAACTGGGCTAAGACATTTTAAAACTATACCTTTGTTAATAACACCATTCCTCCCTATGCGAATTAAAACATTATCATTCTCACTAAATACATGAGAACTAGGATATTTCTTAACAGACTTAGGATTAAAATTAGGATTTAACATAGACATTAGGGTTCTTTGCTGATACAAGAATAATAATGAATTAGGACATTTCTCTGTAGTTGTAGTCTGAGTGTTCCTATAATTTAGAAGGAATTTACTAATCTTAAGACTTAAGGATTCAGAACCATTTTTATCTAAAACAAGTTTACTTAATGCTTTCTTAGCTATTTGAACATTTCTTTCAGCAAAACCATTACTTTCAGGATGGTAAGGAGGACTTTTTGTGACTTTAATATTGAACTTAGTACAAAAATTTATAAACGCATATGAATCAAATGGTGGACCATTATCAGACACAATTTCAATTGGTAATCCAACAAATGAAAATATACCACATAACTCTTCTATTACACTATCTGCATTACAAGACTTTGACATGTGTTTAATATCTAACCACTTAGAATAACTATCACAATATATTAGGAAATGTTGTTTCTTAAATTCAAAGAAATCAATATGAACTCTTTCAAATGGCATAGAAGTTCTAGGCCATGACAATTTATAATTACTGGTCTTAAAATTAACAACAGAACAAGGTTCACAAGACTGACATTTTGTTTCTATATCTACAGACATTGATGGCCACCAGAACAATGATCTAGCTAACATTTTAGAACGTACAATACCTGGATGACTTTCATGTAAAAGATTTAATACATACTGTTGACATTTTTGTGGTACAATTAATCTTGAACCAAACATTAGACAATCTTCATTAATTGAAATAAAGTTTCTTATCTTGAAATAAGGACTAATTGCAGGGTCTTTACAATAATGAGGCCATCCCTCTAGTGAACTTGACAACTTTGACTAACACAGGATCTTCCAAAGTTTGTTTTGCAATATCAAACATATTAATAGGTAAGTCACTTGAAAATGCATTACTATTGACATCTAACACAATTTTATTAATTGGCAGTCTAGACAAAGCATCTGCTGGCTGTAAAAACTCACTTTTTCTATGTTCTAAGTTATAATCATAACTCTCAAGAATTAATGCCCAATGTTGCAAGCGTTGAGCTGCTAACGTTGGTATTCCTTTACCAGGGTGCAATATATATTTGATTGGAGCATTATCTGTAATAAGGGTGAAATGACGACCCCATAAATATTTGTGAAATTTAGTGACTGCATATACAATACCTAAGGCTTCTCTATCTAACTGAGAATAGTTGCACTGGACTTTAGTTAATGAACATGATGCATAAGCTATTGGCTTCTCTACAGATTTACCATTATTATTAATAACATGACACAACACTGCACCTAAACCTACTGGACTTGCATCTGAATATACAACTAAAGGTAATGATGGGTTATAATGGACTAAAATATCACTACTTATTAACATTTGTTTACTTAAGGTGAAAGCAGACTGACATTCGGGTGTCCAATCCCATTTAACATTATTTTCTGTTAAACGACGCAAAGGTTTAACTAATGTACTTAAATTCTCTATGAAATTATGATAGAAATTTAACATACCTAAGTATGATCTCAACTCTTTAACATTTTGTGGACACTTTGCATCGACAATAGCTTCTACTAAGGATGGGCTAGGCTTTCTACCTTCCTTTGAAATTATATGACCTAAGTACTCTACAGACTTTGAAAACCATTTACACTTTTCATGATTAATTCTGACATTATGTTTATTTAGCTTTTCTAAAACTTTGACAACTGTATTATAACAATCTGCATAATCCTTCCCTTTTATTAAAATATCATCGATGTAACACACAGTATTAGGTATACCAGACAATAATTGATCCATAACTTTTTGGAAAATTGCTGGAGCTGATGCTATGCCATAAATTAAACGTTTGTATCTATATAACCCTTTGTGTGTGTTGACTGTTAACAATTCTTGACTCTGCTCATCCACTAATAACTGTGTATATGCATCTGATAAATCTAAAACAACAAATACTTCACCACCTGACAATGTGGCAAACACATCTTCCGGCTTGGGAAGCGGGTAAGAATCAACTTTAATATTATGATTCACTGAACGCTTAAAATCAACACAAATTCTGTACTCTCCATTGGTTTTTCTCACTGGTACCAATGGTGATGCCCATTCTGAATAATTAACTTTATAAATCTTTCCATCTTTTTCCAACCTATCTAAAGTATCACTGACAACTTGGACAATATTATAAGGTAATGGGTAAGGTTTTAAAAATACTGGGGTACTATTTTCTTTCAAAACTAATTTTGCTTCAAACCCTTCTATGTGTGAATCAACATTTTTGCTGAACACATTTGGATAAGTTTTCATGAACTGTTGTACAACATTAGACTGACTATTTGACTTTACTTCTGGTTGAATATACTTTACATAATTTTTATTGTTAACACTACTTGACAAAATATTATTTCTCCACTCTGGGTTTAAAATATCTAACCAATCACGCCCAAGCAAAGGTATAAAAGACTTTTTATCTGCTGTTACAACAAGTGGTAACAACTTGGGAACTACTGACTTACTAAAGGACACTTTAACTTTTATTATACCTGCTACTTCAAGAGGACCTGACACAGTATTTAATTTTATATTACATGACTTCAAGGTATGACTTTTGAACACATCTAAATAACATTGATATGGAATCAATGAAATAGCAGCACCTGTATCAATTTCCATTTCTAAGGATGACCCTTCGACATTGACTTTAATAATATGTGGCTTATGTGAGACACTATTAATATTTACCAACTTAATATTAGAACAAAATCCACAATTATGATCACATGGAATATCACAAGATACGCAAGTACATGTTTGTCTGTAGTACTGAAGTTTACACATTGACTGACTTGACTGTAAATTATTTATGTTAAAAGAATCTGTTAACAAGTTAACTACATTGTCTACACTATTACTTACAGGACTTGTAACCGACTCGACTTCAGTTACTTGGTTTGTGTTACCTTGATTGCGATTTCTGCACATCCTTGACGTATGACCAAAGCGCTGACATACATAGCACTTCCATGAACGAGCTGGACACGTTGTTGGATTGTGATTCCTCCCACATCGGTAGCATGACTGGTGCCTGGCGTTATGACCTTGTTGACTCGACTGGTTGTGGTATTCTGGACGCTGACAATTTTGACTCCGACACGACGGACCTTGACGATTTTGACTTTGACACGGCGGACCTTGACGATTTTGACTCTGACGTGGTGGACCTTGACGATTTTGACTCTGACTATTTGGGTAACGACGACCTGGATTATCATGACGATTCCTGACTTTATTAATATTTGGTGTACCCGACATATTTTTCATTTGCGTCACCACAGACTCTTCTTGTAGGAATATAGTTTTGGCTTTTTCGTAAGTTAGCTCTGAAATCGACAGCAGTTTTTTTCTTATACTTTCGCTACGGATTCCAACAATGAGTTGGTCCCGGCATGCGTTCTCCGCATGGCCGCCAAAATTGCATTTGGCTGCAATTTCCTGCATGGCCGCAATATATTCCGTGCCACTTTCTGCTTCTGACTGCATCCTCCGGTAGAATAAGTACCTGTTTGTAGACTCTAGACCTGGCGCATCATATTTTTCCGACAAAATGGTTGCCAATTCCGAGATTGTTTTAGAACTTGGCTTATTTGGTAAGCATATACTGTGTAACACGTTGTAATGCTTGACTCCAATATGACATAGAAATAGTGACTTCCTGACGTTGCTGACATTCTCTAATGGGACGCAATTTAGCGTGCAATATTCTTCAAATATTTCTATCCAGCTTGCGAAACTTTGAGCGTCATTATCAAAAACTGGTAAGTTTCCGATGAAACTTTTACCACTGACCTCCATCTCGTCGCCAAACTTGTAGTGTTCGTGGTTCGGCCAGGAATCTTAATATGTGATGCACCAGGATTTTTAGGATTCTATCCGACTCATTAAAACAACTTTATAGTCATCGCCATGTTCTTTATTCTACTGACCATAAACTCAAACTCTATATTAAAGGGGTGTACCAAATAACAGTGTTGACTAAATTATCTATGGACACTACAGAAGGTCCGTGGCAAACCTACTTACCGCCATTTAATATTTTGTCAAAATGGCGGCCACGCATGTGCCCTAAATAAATAGATAGCGTTAGCAGAAAACATGTTAAAACGCAAACCCCGTAAAGTGTCAAGTTTCCGAGATATTAACGTTAAAAGTTGATCACGTGACATTATATTTTTTTTCCCGACTTTGTTGTGGTCGGCTTCGAGTCTAAAACAGATGCAGCTGTATACTAGTTTTTTACATGTAGCGACTGCTTATCTGACCTCCACAACCCATTTACTGGGTAAAACGATACCCCCTGGTAAGCTAATATTATTATTTCTGGTTGTCGAACTTTCCGACTTCTGACTATCCCGTAAAGTCAAAGATCTTCGCATGACAGCCAGATACAGAATGGTAATCTCAAAATCTAGGAGTATAACTTCACGCCTATTTTCGCCGAAGGGGTGGACAGAGGTGACATATTACACCCACGTGATGATACTTTACGAAGTTTTTTTTTTAATATTTCCAGACAAGTGTTCTGCTCAATCGATGACTGGTTCGGCATGACCATGGCGGACATTCGCGCCATCGAGGATCGCACCAAAGAGGAACTGGAGAAGCTTCGGCGCGAGGGAGAGGTGCGCGGCATGCGTGCTGAGAACGAGTAAGCGTGCAGCGAGCGTGCGTGCGTGCCCATGCGTGCGTGCGTGCCCGTGCGTGTGCGAACGTGCGTGCGTGCCCGTGCGTGCGTGCGTGGGTGTGCGTTCGAGCGGCGAGCGTCGGGCGCGGCTCCTACCATTTCTACAGCCCCCAAGCGTCCCTTCATAACCAAATGCTTGAGAAAGCTATATACTTGAATTAAAAATTCATTTTGGTATTAGACTTATTATATAAATGTTAGGCGTTTGACTAAAGGGGTAATTTCACTCGTTGAAAACAATAATGTTATGTCCATTATAGTGTAATGTAGCGCAGTTGATTTAAGGAATTATGAATTGATTGCGTGGTGTCATAGTATTCAAGAGATGCCATTGGTGGTTCATCTTAAGCAATAATGTTCCGCGCTCGGCGACTTACGCGCACTGCCCGAACTGATACTAACCTGAGATTGCATTTAGTGTTACCATGAAGAAATGTTATCACTACATAATATATCTCCAATGAAACGCGCCACCTACTTGCATGCTCCCCAAGCTATGGAATATGAATGCCAAGTAATAACGAAGTTTGTACAATAATGGGATTGTGAAGTTATTAATTGTTTTGTATGGAGTAACATAATTTGCATTTCTCTTTTTAAATATTTTTAAGTGTTGTATTAAACATAATAAGTTTAGTGAGTTATTATGGCATAAGAAAATGCCCAAATTATCCAGAACTCGTATGTATGTGAAGATCGAAGTGGTCTTACGTGTCGCTGGTCTATTGCCAGGACAGCCCCAAGCCATCAGACCTGCCCACTACCTTTCAGATTTTTTTTCATGGTAACACTAACAAAAAACTGCTGGCAGTTGTAACAATGCGGAGATATTAATTTTATAATTACTTTCACTCCTGTATTGTTATGCTTGATAGATCAATAATATGTATGACATAGAGAAGTGTACCCGAGACCCATTGAACAGCGATCTCAGTTCAAGCGAGGGCATAGATTACCATTAGAAAAAATGATATAATATGGTATAGATAATATTTAATAACTAATAAGTCGATGTAGTCAGTGGTTAACAGGTAGTGTTGTCGTTACCTAATTAATTAATAAAAATATATAAATGTAATTCAATTTGACAACTACATTGCAACAAGACTGGTGTGACAGCAGCCAGAGTATATTGTTCTGTTAGGTTAGAGCCACGCGCTCATCTGTTGTGTATTTATATTATAAATTAATTAATTCTGCGCATTAGTACCATACGTCAGTTTTGGCACACTATAAATTATTGGTGCAATATTTTTTTAACAATGGCAACCCTCTGGTAGTTGGGGTCTGTGAGGGTGTTGCAAGGTGAATGTTATTTAAGGTGCGGTGTCTATGGGATTATTTTTTATTATGGTAACCTCGTTAACTTATTTATTGGGAACGGGTTCAGGTTGCAACATCCTCGGCTAGTGATTTTTTCAAATATATTTTGTATTAATAAGTTTTTTGTTGTTTAACAAATCAGTATTTTTATATTTGTGTGACATTCCAGTTTGTACCGACGGTGACGTTGCTATCGTTTGCTACTTAATCTTTGTTCGCTCTCTTGTGTTCACGCAATGTATGGGATCAGTGGATATGGAATCATTGAATCAGTACAATATGAAATTAAATGTGGATCTTCAAGTTCATAGTGGATTATGTTCCTGTTTTAACCAATAATTCGGTGTAGTCATGTATTGTGTCGCAGGGCTCGTTCACACCTCTGCCGATGACAGTCTTTACAAATTCCGAGAACTCGGTGGAGCTGTGTATGGGGCGTTTCTGCTTAATATTGCACTTTCTTTTTAATTAAGTTTTTTTTTTACTTATGTTGTAATAAGTTTTACATCAAATACAGCGTGATAATATATTTGCAAGTAGTCTTTTTTTTTGTAGTGATAGTGAAATTGTTGCCAACCCGCTTATAGCATCGCCTAGTGCTTCTGATCAACACCTAGTACTTAACTGTTCCGTGACTTGTGAGTAACTTCCATTATAATATAATGTTGATATTCCGCAGCGTTTGCCTAGTGCTCGACTGTACGGAGCTCCTGTAATATATAGAAGCTTTGCTTTGATGTTGTTAAAGCTTATTTGTTGCAGTTACCAAATAAAGTTAAGTAC
This sequence comes from Luperina nickerlii, assembly GCA_963855955.1. Taxonomy (NCBI): domain Eukaryota; kingdom Metazoa; phylum Arthropoda; class Insecta; order Lepidoptera; family Noctuidae; genus Luperina; species Luperina nickerlii. The sequence continues at coordinate 2,222,140 of OY979682.1, read as the reverse complement.
ACAAATTATTTTATTTTATTTTTTACCTTATTCATGTCCTTGCATGCATGTTTTGTAAATTCTTTAAGCTTGTAAGTACTTTGTCGCTCCGTTCCCTAAGTAGATAAAAAATTTCATCGACGCATTCATACCTATAGTTGCTAAAATTGTCAATTTTTAAATGTTTAGCTAGTTAAAAGTTTTAAAGTTCTTGCATTGATAAGTATAATGTAATAAATAACATTTGTTGTAAAATGTACTATGAATATTTTGAGGCCAACACAAATAAACTAATTTAATCTGTTGTGATTTGTTTCTGTTATGAACTGCTGTAGTAGGTTGGATCAATACAGGACTATTATAAACTTAATATGATGCACTAATATTATAATCTTTAATAAAGGAGCTGAAAAGTTTGTTTGTTTGTTTGAACGCGCTTATCTCTGGAACTACCAGTCAGATTTGAAGAAGGCTATAGGCTACTTAACATCACACTAGGACTCGTAGGAGCCGAGTAAAAACAAAAAAGCCGGAAAGAATTCTGAGCAAATAAGAATTATTTTTGAAAAATGGTACAGTCAGTCAGAGAAACGTACTTAATTCTTACATTTTATTTCTATGACTAGCTTCTGCCCGCGACTTCGTCCGCGTGAAATTTCTTGTTACTCCGACCCACCCCGTCGCATCGCATCACCTGCCCGCGCTATTACTTCGTTTTTGCTTAGTGTTCATTCTGACTTTTTTCTTTTTGCTCGGCTCCTAAAGGTCATAACGTGATGTTAAATAGCCTATTAGCTTCCTCAAGAATTGGGCTATCAAATGCAAAAAGAATTTTTCAAATCCGACTGGTAGTTCCAGAGATTAGCGCGTTCAACCAAACAAACTCTTCAGCTTTATAATATTAGTATAGATGCCAATCGATGCAGTTTCGTATACCTAAGTATACAAATACTCTTTTGGACCAACTGAGGGTTAACCGCAGGGACGGCTAGCCGCTTTTCCATTTGTGATCGTAGGTACGCATTTAGCCGCCACAAACAACCGCGGCGGTTGAATGTAGGGCCGCGGCTTGGGCGCCATCTTGTTTATAATACGCACTGGCGATGGCGGTTCATGCATGGGTTTAGTTTGCCGTGAACCACCGATAAGTTTTATCTTCAGACTTTTTTCAGTTCTTGAAAACAACTTGCGAATTGACCAGATTCGTAGTAAAGGATGAATCCAGTATCTATTTTTATTTCGTTGTTTTCAGGAGTAATAATAGATAACACAAGCTACCTCGATGGCGTTAGTTTCGTTTATGGACCAATACACTTATACACTTTCTAGCGGTTGGACAGCTTGACGCGGTTTCATCGCAATTAGCCGCCACACCACAGCGCCCACAGCGGTCAACCGCTTTCAATAAATCGTGGAAGTGTGTCACGATCCATTTTGACGTAAGTACAGTCACTTTCCGACACGCGCTCTAAATGATGAATCTGCTGTACAGCAAGCTTATGCACGAATAAACACGCATGACACGATCGTTCTGACCACCAGAACACTATTACCCTAACGGGTTCTGACGTACAGATGCCAGCTGCACATCAACCTACTACAATCTGTCAAGTTTCTTTAATATATTTTCATCTTTATCGGTAAAGCATAAGGTTCAAAGTTTATTGGGAAAATTTTACGGTTTCGGGTAGCTTGATGTGCGTCCGCGTTATTGTCTGTCTATCTGCAGTGGCGAATTTCCACATTTGCCGCCAGTAGGCTATTCAAATTTTGCCACCCCTACTGACCTATACATACATGTCAGATCCTAGATTCATTTTCACTTTACATCAATTTGGTTGAAATAGCACAAGAAATAGTTTTTGGGTATATTTCTGAGCTAATCAAAGTTCAATCAAGTACTAATAATAAGTATGTACATTTCAACCGCGCGGCCAACTCATAATATTTGACGAATCTTTGCCAGGAATTAGTGCTAATTTGTTACTTTACACACCCCTTTTCGTGAATTTGTTACAAAAAAAACTAAGACGCTATGACAAAGAATAGTTGGCCGCTAGAACCGCCACTTGCCGTAATCATCGCCCGTGATTACACAGAAACTATATAATACAGATAGACGAATGATGCATCAAAAGAAAGGTCTTAATTTGTTCAATTTGTTACAAAATTTAAAAACGTCATAACGTAAATAAACAAAAAGTTACGCAATATTTAGTTCTCAGGTTATGAGTAGGTAGGTATCTCACCATAAATATCAAATTAATAGAGGCTAATGTGTATGGACAATTAGTTACTAATTTGTTACAGCTAAAACCAGAAAAAAAATACTAGAAAGTAGGTTCAATAATTTGTTAGAGTCGATTTTAGTTGGCCGCTCGGACGGCAATATGCCTAAAATACAATGGCGTTTATCTCGTTATAAAAAGTAGGTTTAAGCTAAGTTTTAGTACTAATCGCCAGGTAACGTAACATAGTTTGGATAAATATGGCGAACATAACTGCAGCATCCATATTTTAGAATATATTTACAATAAATAGTAGTATGAAACCGTATCAGAGTAGGGTGACCATGATAACATTAGTACCTACGAAAGCATGTTTTTAATTTTGTACTCTGTTCGAACGAATATGCGGTTCGTTTTGCGGCCATATTGATGTCTATTGTTCTTAATTCTTTAAAGTATTTAGGTAGGTACTGATAAAATTATCGTTTCTTTGACTTTGCGCAGGTGTTTTATGATGGGAACGATTCTAGAAAGGATCTCTTTTGTTTCCAAACTATTGTTAAAAATATTTGTTGCAAAGGGTTTGCAAAGCGATTATTTTTTGTTGTGAATATTCTCATTACTGTGCAGTATTTTGTGGAGTGTGCTCGTACGTATTTAATTCCCGTGATTTTCATACTACTAAGTTATTGAGACAATTATTACTAAATCCAGAAGTATCTAAAAGTGCTTAGCTATGAGTTGTGCACACTTATATGTTGGATTTGTTAATGTAGAACTGACCACCAAAAAGTGCATTGCAAATTTCAATCGATTTGTGACTTTTACTTTTATAAAGTTATGCTACAGGATGCCTTAACATTTATATAAGCACTCGCTCTAAAAAAATAAGATATGAATATCGAACATTTCAATAATCACTATTCAGTCTCACTTCATTGTGAAAATTCATGGTCAACCTACTTTCATACGGTTACATACTACTGTTTTTTGTAAATATCTTCTAAAATATGATTGCTGCAGTTATGTTCGCCATATTTATTCAAACTATGTTACGTTACCTGACGATTAGTACTAAAACTTAGCTTAAACCTACTTTTTATAACGAGATAAACGCAATTGTATTTTAGGCATATTGCCGTCCGAGCGGCCAACTAAAATCGACTCTAACAAATTATTGAACCTACTTTCTAGTATTTTTTTTCTGGTTTTAGCTGTAACAAATTAGTAACTAATTGTCCATACACATTAGCCTCTATTAATTTGATATTTATGGTGAGATACTTACCTACTCATAACCTGAGAACTAAATATTGCGTAACTTTTTGTTTATTTACGTTATGACGTTTTTAAATTTTGTAACAAATTGAACAAATTAAGACCTTTCTTTTGATGCATCATTCGTCTATCTGTATTATATAGTTTCTGTGTAATCACGGGCGATGATTACGGCAAGTGGCGGTTCTAGCGGCCAACTATTCTTTGTCATAGCGTCTTAGTTTTTTTTGTAACAAATTCACGAAAAGGGGTGTGTAAAGTAACAAATTAGCACTAATTCCTGGCAAAGTTTCGTCAAATATTATGAGTTGGCCGCGCGGTTGAAATGTACATTAATAAGTTCATTCGACATCGGGTTAGTCGGGACCGGTATGTACTCGAACGTTCTAGATGTTTATGTACCTACTAGCTCTGTGGCACTATATAAGGCCGGGTGGGCCGCGAGACACACATAGTTTTGAAAAAGCGATACAAGCGAGTACATCGAAAGCGATATTCAAGTGCGACTTAAGAGTGATCAGTAAGTGAAATTGTGTTTCATAATTTAGTGTGAGTTGTAATTAGTGTTGTGATTAAAGTATCAATTTTTGGTTATTAAATCGGCAGTTTTTATTGTCACGAACCCCAAGCTAGTAACAATATGTACTTATAGAAAAAATAAACGTTTACATTATTAATCTACATCTTACTTACGATTTTCGATACTTACCTAAATATCTAGAAGTTCCAGGGACAAAGCTTGGGGCGGCACGGCGGCATGGGTTCGCGAGCTGGGTAGCTCTCAACAAATATCTATAGGCTCAGTAGGAAATCACGTGTGGGAATAGTAATTGCTAGCAGGCAATTTTTTATACAAACAAAAATATGGCTGACCAAAAAATATTTATTTCATTAACTTACTAATAGACAAATAATTCATAATTATCATTATTCAAATCACATTTCTTCTACGAAGCACCAACATGAAGCGGACAGATTATCTTTAAAATAACCAATGAAATATCTATTCAACACCGAATCCCTACTTAACGCCGATTTTGCAAGATAAATACAGGCCTTTGTGAATTTTAGATGTGTAGGGTTAGTACAGTCACCAGCACATCAAGCTACTACAATCTGTCAAATTTCTTTTATATTTTTCAACTTTATCGCTATAAGCAGTCGGTTCAAGGTTGATTGGAAAAATTTGACAGTTTCGGGTAGCTTGATGTGCTCGCGTCTGTACATGGTTAGTACCAATGATCGTTGATAATAAACAAGTACGTTCTACGCTGGACTAAATATACAATACGTAATGACAGTTGTTGTTTTTGTGCCGATTCAAAGCGAGCTCTCGGGCCTCGAGCGTCTCGGGAACTAAAATTGACAATAACTAAAATTGTGTGAAAAGTTATTGGTCAAAACTCACTGACATAGAGTTATGTTGGCAAAAGGTTCGTGGGTGAAAAGTCCTTTGGATGAAAAGTTAATGTTTTAAAGAGAATGTTGACCAACGGTTCACGGACCAATCGACTGTTTGTAAACCGTTTCAGTTCCGTCGTGTTGTTTTGGTACGCCTCTGTTAAAGTAGGTCTAAATCGATGAATAAGACCTTTTGTGTTTGCAACGACATATTTAGAACATTTTTATCATGAGAGTATGCACATGTTTAAGCAATTTGGAAAACTCGCTATCAAACATATTCGTTCCACGGAAGCTTGCGTTGCTAACAGCGTCAAAATGGCGAAAATCAAGTGCCTTTGTTTTGACATCGATAGTATGAAGTCCAGCGTACTTGTATAATACAGGTCAGTGGTTAGCACCTTCCTACCTACGTACGAGTAAAGAGAAAACATTTTATTTAAGTTGAATAATTATTAATTACCCACAATCTTTTCGCATTTATTTTACCTCTGGTAATGCATCACTGTCAAAATCACAGTGATCTTTATAATCGTTAAAATAACGTTGCTGTTGGCTTGTTGCTACTGACAAGTCTTTCAAAATCACATCGGCCTACTACTTTTCTCAAATCATGCGCGGAAATTAAAGCTATGTAGTACCTAGGCAGAACTTTTTATTTGAACATATTTTTCTTTCGAATTCGGCGGTAAAAAGTTTTCTATTACGGCTCTTGCTGCCTCTTGAATTTCAGGTGGCGTTAAAGTAAGTTCATCACACGATCATTGTCTTCACTGAACTCATTTTGTCAAATACAATTACTTTTCAAAATCAATGACGAAAAACAAAAATTTTTCCCGCGTTAAAGTGTTCATTTGTTTTTTTTTTTTTTTTCAATAAACGTCTTCTATTAGCAAAGTCAGTTCGAAATTTAAATAAAACCTTTGATAAGTTACCTCCATGGTTGCCATGTTCCATTTTTAAATTACACGACAGATTATTACTATGTAATTTATTTGGCCGCTAAACTATAACGATAGATGTGGATTGGTTGGACAACTTTTGCCGGCTGCTACTCGAATGTATTTTGCCAGTACATGCAGCAATTTCGATTTATCTCGAAGAAGGTTGTCAAATTAATGCTCAAATTTCCAAGCATGTTTGAGAAAAAGCCTTTACACTCGTTCAGTATGGATCCAGTGCCGCTGGATTCCAGAACTAGATTGAAATAAATTGTAAACCAGTCTTTACAGCGCAAGCCATACCGCGAACTGGCGGGCGTGCGGACGGGCTGGCGGGCGAGCATCGTTTCAAACTCAAACTCAAAGCATTTATTTCAATTAAACCTTGTACAGGCACTTTTGAATTGTCAAAGTTAAAATAGTCCGTCAGTCAGTCAGAAAGTTGAAGCTAGTTGCCCATTCCAAAACGTAGATCTCTATGGAGAAGAACGGGCAAGAAACTCCATGGACACTCTTTTAAATCAAGATATTACAAATCGTGGGTACATAATTATTGTTGCTTCTATATGCGAGAACAATGTAAAAAACACAAATGAAGAAACATTTCAAAATATAAGATTAAAAATAAGCCTTGGCTGTTAAGAAATGACCAGTCTCAACCGACGGCGCCCGTTCACGAACATAACGCGTGGATCAGCACCATCTAGCTCAACCATTTTGTAGGGAACCGAATGATCCAACACACGCGCCACCATCGATGAGACATTTAAGTGAGCATGACATGTTCTCAACCGCCATGCTCTTTCAAGTCAACATGAAAAAAATCATAGCAAACGAAAACATGGTTCTTACATTTACAAAATTTAAAAATGCTTCTAAATTATACAACACTATAGTTTGTAATTTATTTAAGAGATTAATAGAATTTTACTACCAAATAGGAAGAGATATTATTTAATAACGAAGTATTCAACAATTAAGACTTATTGAATAAAAAAAAAAAAAAAAAAAGAATTATGTTCTTAATGTCAGAAACACAAAGAAAAAAGAAAAAGGGAAGCACCTCTTCCAATTATTGAAATTTTAACTAGTGAGCTCAAGTGCCTGTGGAGCAGGACCAGCATTAAGCCAAGCATTTTTATCATCGATATAATCATCCAACTTATAATATGCTTGTCTACATAGTGTGCGTTTAATACATGTTTTAAATTTCTTCTCATTTAGTTGAAGAATATCGAGTGGTATTTTATTATAACATTTTATACAGTAACCCATAAAAGAAGTTTTTACTTTAGACAATCTGAAACGCGGTTGATCTAATTTGTCCCTATTTCTAGTGTTAAAATTATGCCTGTCACTTATCTTACTAAAAAGATGTACATTTTTTCGAACGTACATAATGTTTTCATATATATATTGACAAGGAACCGTCATGATGTTAATTTTTTTAAACAGTTCCCGTAGAGAACCGCGTCTGCTGAGCTTGTACATGGCTCTGACAGCCCGCTTTTGCAGAATGAAAATAGACTCAATATCTGCAGCCCGTCCCCACAGCAAAATACCGTAAGACATGATGCTATGGAAGTAACTAAAATAGACCAGTCTCGCGGTATCCACGTCTGTTAATTGGCGAATTTTCCAAACAGCGTAAGCGGCTGAACTTAGCCGCCCTGCAAGTGATGTTAAGTGCGGACCCCACTGTAGCTTTGAGTCAAGCGTGATCCCCAGGAAAACCGTATTTTCGACGAATTCAAGTATCTCCTTATTCAATACAACATGACATTCACTACCTCTAACATTCGGTAAAGCGAATCTAATGCATTTAGTTTTTTTCTCATTTAATACCAAATTATTTACAGTAAACCAATTATGGACCACAAGCATAGCGTTATTTACGTCGTCAAGCTCCTGTGCACGTCTGCTTACTTTAAAAATCAATGATGTGTCATCAGCAAATAACACCATTTGTGGTCGGTTTTTCAGTAAATGTGGTAAATCATTAATATATACTAAAAATAGGAATGGCCCCAATATTGAGCCCTGCGGTACTCCCATTTTGACTTTTAAACCCGATGAATTCACACCACTAATTTGAACTTGCTGAAATCTATCATTTAAATATGATTTTATTAAGCTAAGAGCAAGTTTACCTAGACCGTAATGCTCAAGTTTCAAGAGCAGTGTTTCGTAATTCACGCAATCAAACGCCTTGGATAGGTCGCAAAAAATGCCTATTGCATCTTGCGCCTCTTCCCATGCGTTAAAGATATGTTTTAATAAGGTGACACCGGCGTCGGTTGTGCAACGTCCTTTGGTGAAACCAAACTGTTGATCGTGTAGGATGTTATTACGATTAAAATGATTGAGCATTTGATTTAACATTACTTTTTCAAACACCTTGCTGAAAACTGGCAATACCGATACGGGTCTATAATTATTAGTGACCCTGCTGTCCCCAGATTTGAAAAGAGGAATAACTTTGCTGAACTTCATTAAATCCGGGAAAACTCCTTGATCTACACACAAATTAAATATTAAAGCTAAATAGGGTGCAATTGTCTCAATAATGGATTGACAAACTTTCAACTTTTTTATCATAACAAAATATAAGAACGGCTACTTTAGTCAACTTTCAACAAAGCCAATACCAGCTCGCGGTGTGGCCTGCGCTTACAGGTCGGTAGGTATGTACCCACTCAGAGAAATTAGTTCTAAGGAACTAGGTACTTTTAAGACACAATACTTTTCTTTTTCTTCCAATTTTCCCCTCGTTACACCAGTCAGTGTAATACCCCTTAAGAGTTACACTACGAAATTCTCTAGAGCCTAGGGAAAGCTTAGCTGAACATTAAACTAAAGCAAGGTGTGCAAATATGCGAGTGACATTGAGAGCGACAGGAATGTTGCCAGACAAAATATTTTTAACTTTACAACTATCGACAAAAGTCTAAGCGCGCGCCAAAAATGTTATTCTTCGACGCAAACTTAACGAAATCGGCATTAAAGTGCGAATTTACACAAATAGAATTGACACTCGTCATTTAAATTACGTTTAAAATATGGAAACTTGCTTCTAAATCAATTAAAACAGTGATCTAATAAAGGTGTGTATGGCCATTTGCGATAAAATTTAAGTATTCAATAAATGCAGGTACAACAGCGGGGTAATTGCGTAATACACTAACAGTAGGAATGTTTTTCATTTTGACAATTCAACAACATTGCGTTATTTACGTTGTTGAGCAGACAATTTTTTTAAATATGAATGAGTTAGCAATATCCTTCAAAATTATTGAGATTCCGATTGATAATGTGTTACGGGATTAGGGTGCAGAACTGTTCAAGGGTCTTTTGACATGCAACATAATCGGAATTAACGACGCCATCTTTTTTTTTTCAATACATCTTCACAAATCGGTTTCACAAAATGTATGCCAACAACTCAGACCAATAAAAATGCAATGAGCGTTGTTGGCCTACATTTCCTTTTCCTTGTCAATGTCATACAAGCGCTACAAGGACATCGTAGCGTTGTAGCCAGATCGCTGGCATGGCTACATTTATACAGAGTTGATATGACAGAGGGGCATTAAATTACACTACGTATACTATACGTGTATAGTATTAATTCGATACAGTACAAAAATAGAAAGCGCCAAAAATGAGATTTTTTTTTTTTCAAACAAACTAAATAGCTTAAAGTCAGAGTGAAACGCAACCACCCTTTATAAATAAATTTGACTGACCTTAGTTAGATGCCTAGGTAACAAAGTCGCGCAGGAGCGCGTGTGCGTGTGTGTTATCTCTCTTGGCGGGGGCGCGGGGGGCGGGCGGTTTAGACCGCTCGCGCCGTCCGCGCGCGGCTGGTTGTTAAGTACGCGCACACACAAAAACACAAAATTTTTAAATTCTCGATGTGTCCTCGATTCATATTAATGCACAAATTATACCGACGGAGAATATTGTTATTTATTAAATCACTGTCCGTCGCTAAGCACTTTAATTCCCGTAATCTTTGTACTGCCAATTGTATGGTGCCGGCGCGCGGCGTTCCTAGGGCTATTGCGCCGGTCACCATACCTTTCTCGGTATGTTCGCAGAGCTAAATCTGCGTTTCCACGGCATTCACCGTAAATTAAAATCATGTAAGTGTATTCTGACGCCGTGTAAGTTACACGAGGCATTGCTGAACACTTTAATGATTACACACACACACAACCAACGTTTAATTACGTATCCTATCACAATAAAAACAGTCAAACACAAAAAAACACTAACACTAAATAATAATATTCCCAAGTTAAACTTATTTAGTGTCTATCACAATAACAAAACAAAATCACAATTATTGTCAGCGAGTTCGACAAAACATAAAGGCGCGGCGGCGGGGGGCTCCCGTATTACGTAAAGTAAGATTCACGAAAGATGACCACTGCGCAGAAGGCATATTTTAGGTCCCTTTTGAGGTGCGAGGTGAGGCGCGGGCGGAATGCGTCATGACCGGAGCGACGCCATTGGTGCGCGCGCGTCTCGTGATAGGCCGCTCAGTCGCTATTCGTCTATAGTGGCGTTGACGCGCTCACACTGCTCTCGAGTACAGTCGAAAAGAAGTGTTTCTTTGTTTTAAATTGTTTTTTATTTGTTAAGTTTCGTTGTTTGTTAAGTTTTTTGTTGAGATTTGTTATTGTGTTGAACTTATTTGCTATTTTAAGCCATCACAATGCCGCGAGGAAAAGGCAATGCTTTGAATAGACAGTCGAGAAGTTTGGTGTACAACGTGTTTCAATATTTTTCACAAGATTTTAAAATACTCGAAGCTTACAAAAAAACGGCCGCGGCAACAAAGACGTCTGTATCGACAGTACAAAGAATTATAAAAGAAAGCAAATCTTCGCCATTCTTAGTGGTTTTTAGAACCCCTGGTAAAAAGAGACCGCGCCGTAACCCTGCCTCCGACGTTGACAACTTTGACAAAGGGGTAATTAAGAGATGTATCCATAACTTTCATTTAACTGAAAAAGAATTGCCAACTTTAGAGAAGTTACGAGCAAAATTAAGTCAAGATATTAACTTTAAAGGATCCAAAACAAGTTTGGGTCGATTAATAAAAAGAATTGGATTTAAGTGGAAAAAAACAGAAAATAACCGAAATATTTTAATAGAAACATCAGCTCTTCGGTTGTTACGAATCAATTACCTAAAAAAACTCCAAGAATATCGAAGACAAAATAGACCAATCATTTATACTGACGAATCGTACGTCCATGCTACACATGCAAAACCCATGGGCTGGGCTGACGGTTCTACAGCAGGTCTGAAAAAGCCTATCTCAAAAGGCCAACGTGTCGTAATCGTTCATGCCGGGTCAGAGGCTGGATTTGTGCCCAATGCATTATTAACTTTCAAGTCGGGCACAAAATCAGGAGATTATCATGACGACATGAATTTTGAAAATTACCAGAAATGGATTCGAACTCAATTGGTACCCAATCTCCCACCAAACTCTGTTGTTGTGGTAGACAACGCCCCATACCACAATAAAGAATATGATATGGCTCCGACATCTAATTCCCGAAAATCCGACATGCAAGCGTGGCTTACCAAAAATGGAATCATCTTTGATTCCAATATGTTGAAACCTCAATTGTACGACATAATAAAAAATAACAAATCTCGTTTAAGGAAATACTCAGTAGACAAAATTTTGATGGAAAATGGTCACGATGTTCTCCGTCTCCCACCGTACCATCCGGATTTAAATCCGATAGAAATGGCTTGGGCCTCTATAAAGGGTTACGTGAGTAGTAAAAACGTAAAGTGGAATATTGGCTGCGTTATAGATTTAATTAAAGAAAAAGTGAATCTGATGGGACCAGAGGAATGGAAAAAACTATGTGACAAAGTAAAATCTATAGAAGAAAGCTATATAAAAAGTGACCACATCGTAGATGTCCTTACGGAGGAATTAATTATACGTGTGAGAGAATCTGACGAGAGCGAAGATTCGACAGATGTAGATTTTCCTGAATCATCGGAAGATGAAGCGGAAGACTTTAATATGGAATCCGGCCCCAGTTCCTCAAGTTCCACGATTCCCTCAAGTTCCATGATAGAGGGAATCATGGAACTTGAGAATAGCGATAGCGACTAAATGTGTTTTACATAATTATTTATAATATGTTTAGTTCAATTTATTTTAATAAACATTTTAAATTACTTACGTTTGACTTATTTGCATAACCAGCATTTTACAACATTACAAAAATTATTTAACTAACATTAAAATATTATTTTGTCTTAAGTCTTTTCTTCATGAGTGTACGTGCGCAGACGGCCGCCATTTGTGGTCATCTTTCGTGAATCGTACTGTACGTCCCGAGTGGATGACGCTTGCGCACTGTCCACTGAAAGAAAGTTTTTTAGCAAATTCCCAAGGATCTAGAATGCAATAGCAACATACTGACCTATTTCTATTCCTTTTACGCGCGGGAAAAAGGCGCGGGGGTTTTGCTATGATTGTCACTCTCATAGTGAAAGTGCAAGTGTGTGTGTATTTATTGCTTCGTGAAATATTTGGTTGTACTTGTGCGGCAACAATGTATCTTATACTCAGATTATCGTTTTAAGGTGCATGACCTATGCGTATGAGATAATCAGCTGTTAGGAAATATACATCGTGTTCAAACGTAGCAAAAACTTCAAAAATCATTTGTGACTAAACTACTGCTCCTATTTAATTGATTTTTGGTACAGAGCTTGAAAATGGTATCTAGTATAGGCAGTTTAAAGAAAAGCCCCTCTGTCGTATCAACTTTGTATAAGTAATCGAGGCATTTTGAGATTCTCAATTTGATATTATTGATTCATGTTCAGTGGTCGGAATACGCCGACTATTATGCCGGTAACTACTAACTAGTAACTACTATGCCGGTGTCCTGAAACTTTCTGACACGAATTTCGTGGCACAATTTGAGACTGAACAATGCAGACACAGGATTGAACGAATTTTTTGGATTTTACGTGAAAGTCCCGAAAATTTGGTAATTGCAAGTTTAATTTAAAAGAGCCTTAACCTATCTTAAATAAAGCTTATTTTCAACTTATTTAAGACTTTTCCCGAATTCCGGGAACAAAAAATGTCGTCGTAAGGAAGTCTCCACTTTCTGTCTCTGTTCTCCGAAGTTTAGGTAAATATAGTCAGCCTATTCCGACTAGGGATGTTACGGAACTTCGGTTCCGGTTCCGAAAAGTCGGAATTTCCGATTAATTTTACACCTCCATTCCGATTTCGGTTCCGATAATTTTGAATCGGCGTTAGACCGAAGTTCAAAACGCAGCGATACAAGTGACTAGAGCCCCTACAAACAAGTTTTAACTTGTTGCCAGGGTAGTGTTTGTATATTTTATACACACTCGTGCTCGAAATCTCAGTTTATTGTTTTGTTTGTGGATGTTAGAAGAAAGACGTTTTAAGGCGAAAGCGCCAGGGTAGCCCGCGAAATTCAATTTTTTTTAGGTTTTTTGGAATTTGCTGGTCAGTATTAAGTTGTACGTTGATTAATATATGAATCGCGGCCGTAAGAAATATGTGTTTACAGAATTATAATCATTAAAGTCATCAACACAACTCTCTAAGACCACGTAAGTCTCAAGAATAACTGTTTCATGAAATCATCATTCTTTGGACTTACGTGGTCGTTGTGTTGATGACTTTAATGATTATAATTCTGTAAACACATATTTCTTACGGCCGCGATTCATATATTAATCAACGTACAACTTAATGCTGACCAGCAAATTGCAAAAAACGTAAGAAAATTTGAATTTCGCGGGCTACCTTAGCGCTTCCCCCTTAAGGGAAGGCCCCTTAAGACATCTTTCTTCGACTTCCGGTTCCGATTCCGATCAATCAAATTTAAAACCTCCGATTCCGGTAAAACGACTTCCGTAACATCTCTAATTCCGACCACTGCTCGTGACTCAGACTATGCCCCACTTACTACTGGAGTGTCCTAAGTGCCCATTGTATGGAAATATAACCCGTACTTAAGTTTCCCAAGGACGCTCGAGAAACTTTTCCCGTCATAACGCACCTTCGGGCACGTATCTTTTCATCATATTCATAACCGCTCAAGAATAATCCTTGGTGTTGACAGTTCAACAATATTCATTCCGTCTCATTACAGTAAAACTAAATAAATTCTATACAGGGTATAAAAAGACACATCACATAGCCATCAACTACGCATTCTGTACAAAGATTGCACAAAAAGAATTGCTGGGAAAATACTTTTATTATTGGTGTAAATATTGTGCTTATGGGTGCATGCAACGGTACAGTTGTGTTATTATAACATTAAAAACTTGTTTCTGTAAAAAAAAACTAAAAGTTGGAATAACATATAATTGGAAACAGAATAAAAAAAAAGTTGGAAACAATAAAAAAAAACTAAAGTCACTAAAAGTTAGAATTTTGGCCTTCAATATCTTCGTAACCAGAAGGTACCAGGAATGGTCCAATAAAAAAAAAGGTTTCGAATGTCGGATACCAAGGGACTCTCGGCTTCGTTATGTGTCTTTTTTACAAACGTTATAGTCCAAGCTTAAAGCTTCGAGCAAGTTTTTTGCATTTTGAACTTTATTCCGACTACTATAAAGTGCTTAACATAAAAACTGGCTCGAAGTCTTTGAACTCATTTTTTAATGGGCCGGTAAACGGTTGTGTGTTTAAGCTAAAAAGATGGACCTCAAAAAATGGAGAGCAGTGACCATCAAAATAGAAGAAAGGCGCCAATGACTGTTAGAGATTTATACATTTGATAACTATTACAATATGTTTAACCGTGAAAGTAAATGTGATTTATCAATCAAGAGATCAACAATCTAAAGATTGATCAACCATAATATAGATCATCACATTTAAGTTTCTTCAATCAAAAGATTGATCAACCATATCAACACATTTAGGTTTATTGTGTGTAGTAATCTAGATACTTGTTAAGGGGCTACCAATCTATTGGGTGCGATTTCATCAATGTATTATTTTATAGACATGTGCAATATGAATTTTATATTTCATTATGTATACTTACTATTTTAAAAGAAAATCGTTTACACCATTTAACAGATTTAAGAAATTATCTATTTACCTAAACACTGATAATATTGACTAAAGAATTACTAATAATATTGTTATGTTTAGTTTAAAATTGTTTCTTCCTAAAATAAAAGTAGAATACATTTTACAAAATACAAAATTAAAAGTACATTAATTAAATTAAAAGTATATAAAGGTATGATAGGTTTTTTTTTTACAAGGGCTCATATTTCAGACATAAATTTCAATCTTGCCGAAACTATGAGTCAATTGTTTTTTACAATGGTAAGCACATTGTAGAAAACAATTGACTCACAGTTTCGGACAAATTATTTTGATAGTGATTTTTGTCGGGCATCGACCACGGTTACTGTAAACACTTGTAATATCAGTTTTAAAAAACAGATGTGTAAACTTTACAGACGTATGTATTATGTGATGGGTATCGGATATCTAAACACGATAAAGTTAAGTAATAACACTACAAACGGTTGTTGACTCCTCAAAAAAAACATAAAATCTTTTATTTTATCATATTAATTAGATAATGATACAAATCACGTCTGCAGTTTCGCTAGCTAATTTGACCCTGTATATTAGGCCGAAGTTGCAGCCAATATTCTTGTAGAGCAACGATTTGACAAGTTTGTCCTTAGGGGCGTTATCGGCCACATTGAGAACCACAAAAGTAAATCATATTCCTGCTGCTCTTATCCCAATATATGTAGGGTCAGCGCGATAGGTATATCTTCCTAAACTAAACCATGACCGTATGATCGTGTGTCCACAATTAAAATATTTACTTTCTTTAAATTTTGTATAGCTATGAGCACTAAATTGGATACAATATATCCAGGGCTGTCAAATATGAGCCATTGTTTCCATTTTTCGACACATTTAAACATCATTTATAGGTTATCAATCAGTCAATCAATCGTGACTCAGTAGAATAATATTCTTTACATGCCAGTGATGGCACAACAAGTCACTATAAAACAATATTTGATTCATATTTATATTTTATTTAAATCTACAAATTGATAATCTATAGAAAACGAGATCGATGAACACAGTGAATTCAAAAATGGTTTCCATACATGCCTGGCATTGGCATGTTCAGTGGTCCCATGGGGTATGGCACATTCGGCGCCCCTTGTGGCGCCCCGTAACTAGGATACGGCAGGTACGGCTTAGCAAATCCGTTACCGAAAGAGCTCTGACTTCCGGATCTGAGTAGTTCAGCCATCTTCTCGGCTTTAAACTTCCGTAAATGCATGTTCTTGCGAGCTGGTTCGAAATCTTCGAGAAACTTTTCGACCGGTATCTTCCCAGAGAGGAAGTCTTGAGCTAGATTTTCTGATTGCTCCTCAGATTCTGCTGCAGCTGTTTGTAGCAGAGCTTGGGTTGTGTCCGGCGATATGCCCGCCGATTTTGTTTCTGATGGACAAAGAAAGTCAACATTGACAGTCATGGTACAAAAAAGACTGGGCATAGCCAGACTTGCCTAGTAATGTTCCCACACAAAAAAGGGTCCGACGAAACGAGTCCCTGTGACTGGTGTGTATAACTGTATAGCATTGAAATTAACATAATAAGATTAAGCACCACTTAACTTCACAGCATGGGTAGAAAAGGAAAATTCGTGGCTCGTAGTACAAAGGTTTGATAAAAAAAAGAGCACAGTAAACTCACTATATTCTTCCAGCAGCTCCTGAATGCGAGTACACAGCTGTTCGCCCATCTCGGACTTCTCCTGCACTTGCTGCTTGACCTCCTCGAGCTCCGGTTCTTTACCAAGGTTGAACTCGGCAAGAGACCTGTTACTGGCTATTGTCATCTCCCGTTCTGTCTCCCAGTCTTTCACCTATATGAAACAAGTGTTTATTTTTATTTGATACTGCTTTGCTCGTATTCAAATATTTTTATTAGTGGACAACTTGAGTTTCTTCTATTGGATCGTAACTTGCTCTATTTCTTTTATTGCAATGCAACATGTGCATTTGTTCATAGGAAAAATACACTTGAAAGAGACAATAAATATTATCTTTAAAACTGTTGTGTGCTTACATGCAAACGGCATCTAGTAGACGATTGTTTGGCCAATGATTAATTGATTCTGGTTAAAATCATACTTAATTCTACTATAATTATAAGCGCGAAAATTTGTGAGGTTGGATGAAATTTTACAGTAAAATATCGCTCCTTGGAGGAACATCGAAGTAACTGCTACTTTTTTTTTACTTCTTTGCTTTGCTAACGTGAATATGCTTTCTAAGTGCTTTGTCATATTTATCTCATTTTTGGGAAAAAATACATTTACGTCGATGTTTCTCCAAATGAGCGATATGTAGATTATACCCGCTCTAAACATACTATAGTTAACTGTTGTTAGCATAACCTGCATTTTAATGAGCTTGTTCATAAAATAAAAAAAAAACATACACAAATGAATGAGCAGACTACCTACTGTAGTTCTTTTAATTGGAAACAGTCTGAGCTTAACTAAAAGGGACACATTTGATGGTATTGACACCCTACGTAAATTAAAATTAGGTAAATTAATATTATGTGTATTGTCATATTATGTCAATTTGTATAATGAATATGTATAACGATTACCTGTAAATTATACCATTACGGAATTTATGGACAAGCTGCTGATCTTGCAAAAAGTAAACGTTAACGGGGCGATATCCTCGGGGTCTCTAGTTAAAATGGGCGTGCCTCAAGGCTCAATTCTTGGCACTTTCCTATTTGTAGTATACATATATTAATGACCTTCCTTACATGATGGCTAACTTTTAGGATATAATTTTATTTTCTAATGAGTGATGACACTTTCCTTATTTTATTTTTTTTAAATACGGATGTCTTACATGTCAACGATAGTCTGGCTGTTCTTTCGAAATGGTTTGCAGCTAATAATCTTTTACTTAATGCGAAGAAAACTAAATGTCTTAAGTTCTCTTTACCAAATGTACTACCTCAAGTGGGTCTAAATTTAAAACTTGATGACAAGAAACTAGATGCTATTATAGATAAATTGTCAAAAAAGCTTAGCTCTGCAGCATACTTCGTTAAGAAAATTCGTGATTTACCGGATTTAGAGACAGCCCGTTTAATTTACTTTAGTTATTTTCATAGTGTCGTACGGTATTCTGTTGTGGGGAAATGCCGCCGATATTCAGACAATTTTTATTTTACAAAAGGGCAATTCGTGTTATAAATTAAGTCCCAGACACTCCCACAGAGACAAATTTAAAGAGATTAATATAATGTAGTGTGCCTTCTCAGTACATTTATGATAATGTTTTATATGCACATAAAAACATTAATCTCTTTAAAAAATACAGTGATATCCATAACATAAATACTAGGAACCAACACAATTTTTTTGTTCCTACAGTAAGGCTGAAGAAAATAGGTGGCTCGTTTAGATGCCAATGTATGTTTTTAAATTAAACTTCCTAGCCACATTCAAGAACTACTAAGCCTTAATAAATTTAAATCATTCATTAAACGTAAGTTGTGCCAGAAAGCCTTTTATACTGTTAAAGATTATATTGAGGACAAAAAGGCTTGGGATTGAGCTGCTTCCAATTTCTGCATTTTGAGTGTTTTTTTTTTATAATATACACATTGACATTAATGATTTCTTTTTATAAACAATGACATTTGCTTACTTTGTAAAGTATTATATTACTTTAATTATTGTGAATGTGAAAACGACGCGGGTCATTTTCTTAATTTTATATTTTTTTATTATTCTCTCTGTTCTGTTAGTTTTTTTCCATGGTCTGGCAGTTTGAGTAATTATGTGGCCTACCCAAATGTCCTTTCTTTTGTATTGTTTGTTGGATTGTTGAGCTCCTTAAGTCTTAATATGAGTTGCACGATTTCTGACAAATGCGTGCACTGACTGGACAGGTCCTCTCAATCTGTGTGGTTCTTTCCTTAAAAGTCCATCTCAGACATCGATCTACATGGTCTTCATATAACCTGACCACGATTATGTCTGGACTTTAAAAGAGACTGTGACATCTGAGTTTGTTTTGGCCTTTCTTCACTGAGTAGTCAGATAGGAAACGCCAACCTCATCTAGTTTCAAAAAAATATGATTGACATGGATAAGTGTTTGTGCAAACTTACTTCTAAAAATAAAATCATTTATCATTTAACAAGTCAATTCTTTTTTTTTATTTGATATGGGTTTGCTCTTGACTCTAGTCTAGGTCAGAGGTGACAGAGACAAAGTCTATGATAAAGTGAGCTTACCCTGAAGAAGCCTGTTCACTCTTACTATGAAGAGATTTGGGTTGTATGCACTCGGAAACACAAACGCAGGTAGAGAGTTTCACTCCTATAAACAACATCCACTTTTATAATAAGTTGTCAAAGGAGGTTACAGAACTTAGCTAATTATCAAGCCAATAGGTAATACGGGCTGGTGTCCGCAACTCCAGATCAATGCGCGTATTTTGTGTATGGGTTTCATTATAGAAAAAAAGCATAATATAAGATTAAAGACTATGTTGAAGACAAGGTAGTTTGCCAATAATTCCTTCTGCACATGTGGCTTCCCTGGCACCTCGTTAACCGCATAAATATGTAAATGTCTTTGAACTGCTCCCAAGTTACGAATTCATTATTTACATACTTCTTTGACATAATCTTATTATTTGACATTATATACAGGCAATTTTAACTCTTTATTAGTGGTTGTAATAGCAATCATATCACTTGGTTTTAATAAGGCTTTGTATTTTATTTTTCATTTTGGTAAAGCATTTGTAATTTACTAAGTACCTGGTACTTATTGACAGCCCTACGCTGTCCTCTATATAAACTGTAATTTGAAAACATTGTAAAAACCAATTATTTTTAAAAGAGTAACCGTGGAGTTTCTTGCTGTCTCTTCTCCATAGGAAACAACCAATTGGAACCGTGCAGCTAGCTTCTGACGTTTCATAAGTGCCCATGTAGGTTTATGTGAAATAAAATATTTGGATTTTGAGATACCTACTTAAAACTAATGAGTTTTTTGTTTTACTATTTCTTTGTTTTTCACTTTTTTTTAATGATACTGCATTATGTCCCTCTTTAAATACGACGATTATGATGATATGATGACATTTAAAATGCAAAGAGCTCTTTTAACAGCAATTAATGTATGGGGCACTTATGATAGCATGTTTGTTTAATTATAACAATGACTCATCTGCTGAACAACTTTATCAACAGTATGCACGCAAAACAAAAACGATATCAGAGAAATGTTAAGTAAACATTTCGTAAAGCTTGAACGGTCAATTCAATGTGAGCTACACACTAATATAAAATAATTCCATTGTTGTACCTGTTTTACATCTTTTAGCACGGTATCGAATTTAGTGTCGTCATTATAGATTTCTTTCAGCTCGTCGGAGGTCAAATGGGCCAGCAAGCCCAAGGCTGATGGGTAGTCAGGCTGTATCATCTTGAAAAGCACGAGGGATATCACAAATACACAATCTCAAAACAATAACTCGTCTAATATTTTTGCGAAGGAAGACGTCAAAGAGAAATGAAAAACAGTCTCTATAAAAAAAATACCAAGACCAAGAACTTTGACAGTTTTGACAAGTAAATCTGTCAGTGCCATCTGTCATGTTAGTTTTTTTTTTTTAAGGATTCTTAAAACCTGATCAACTGAGTTCACCACATTATTATTACGTATTATACAGTCAACTGGGGGCTTACTATGACCTTTTAAAAAAACTTTCAATTTCCAGTCAGTTCAAAAGCAGGCGTAATGAGCTCTTTTCAAATTGACATAAGAAAAAAAAAATAAGTTTTCTATATCCCCGATAGATGGCATAGCTTAAAACTAAAATGTCAAAGTTGTTTTCAAATCTGAGTTTCAATTCAATCAGCCGTGAAAAAAGTTCAAGCAACATTAAATATATTTTTTTTAACTGCCTACATCTACTACGTTGATCTGACATGGCTAGCCCGAGCTGTGTACAATACTGTACAAATATCGGCACGTACTTTTTTCCTAAGAACGAAGTGCGAAAGACCCAATGGGTAAAAGCCATTAAATACAAGCATGTTATACGAAAAACTTCACGGATATGCTCTGCTCATTTTCGTCCAGCCGATTTTGCTGTAACTCCTACTTCTTTTACAAAATTAGGTAAGTAAATTGTTGGGTAGATAAGTACTTAAGCACTGTGATAAGCACAATATTTCAATACAAGACCGGATCCAGGGGAATAAAGTCATGATCCCTCTCAGCTCGTCAAATGTATGTAAGTACTTTTGTGAGCGGAAAAAGCTACTACAGCCCCTGCCATGCCAGCATAGACCCACTAACAGAGCATAGAACAAAAATTAAAATTAAACGATGAGGTCGTCAGAGGCAGCGGAACCCAGTATGCGATAGCCTAGTTGGTCAGGTCAGAGGCAGCGGAATCCAGTATGCGTTTGCGAGGTCGATCAAGTCAGAGGCAGCGGAATCCAATATACGATAGCAAGGTCGGTCAAGTTAGGTAGGCAAAATTCAAAGTCCGGTACAAAGCGCTTATCAATTCACAGAAGTCCAAAATAAAACACCACGATAGATTATGCTCACAAGACAACGTCAAATCGAAGTGAGTGAAAACAAATACATAATAACCAAACGTCAAACTAGTGATAAACTTTTTACTCATAGCTTAAGCAAAGATATCAAATTTATGCAGCCAATTTTGACAGATCATTTTTTACTAGAGCCATCTATGGGAGCTTTTGAAAACTATTTTTTTTTAATCATGCTATTGAAAAAACCTCATTCTTTTTTCGTATTCTATTCGTAAGCTCCCTGACATTTAGAAAGACTCGTGGTATTAGTAAGTACTATTTCGAGCTGGCATTAGAGTAGAGCACTGACAAAATATCTCAATATCTAAAATATCTATCAACTCAACAGGCAACACTAGTATAAACGTCACAATGACGGTATCACAAAGTACAATAAAATTTAGATTTTTCAAAATTCTTATTGTAAATAGGATTTAATGCTAACAACTACTTATAATACATGACAAACATCTATATTTATTGTGTCGACCAATAGTTTCTTTAGTTCTAGTCAGAAATGTTACTTAATGACTCGCCATATGACATAGAATTTTTCTACAATTTTTACGTGAAGTTCCTCGCGGAACTGTTGTTGTACTTTAGGAATTTCGCTTTATACATAAGCTTATGGCTGTTGGGGTACTTCTTGGTGTGTTGTGTGGTGTACCGGCGCTACGCCCGGCGGCTGCCGACGCGGACGCGCGGTGCTTTAGGCGCCAAGCGAGTGTTGATGGTCATAGCGCACCCGGATGATGAATGCATGTTTTTCGGGCCCACGATCTTCCGTTTATGCGAGCAGGGTGCCGACGTACATGTTCTGTGCTTATCAAATGGTATGTGATATTATTTGAACTTTGAATTTTATTACTACTTTCTACATTGTAAAGGTCAAAATGTTAATTAAGCGGTTCTAGATTACATTAATTCTACTTAATAGTTAATAACAAATCTTTAAATAAAAAACCTTTTAACATCAGCTATATAATTCCAAGTGCATTTTTTATTTTCCAGGTAATTATGATGGAAAAGGTTGCATAAGACAAAAAGAGTTATGGGATGCGTGTCTAGAGCTTGGTGTACCAAACCAGAACATTTGTTTAATAATGGATGACAGGCTAAAAGATGACCCGAAGGTTCAGTGGCCTGTACCGGTGTTAGCTAAATTAATAAACCATCACTTAGAAGCCATAGATATTGATACACTTGTTACATTTGATAGGGGAGGAGTGTCGGCTCACGCTAATCACTCAGCCGTGTTCTATGCGGTTGCTTATATGTTTGTTGAGAAGTTAATGCCTGAAAGTAAGTATAATATCTATTTTTTTTAATATCAAGGAATTGATTATTGGGCCAAGCGTCGGACAAAAGCAAGTCAACTATTATAGTAGACTAGCTTTTGCTTGTGGCATCGCCTGCGTGGTGGTCGAGAACATTGTACTGGGGCATGAAAAGTACCCTGAACTCTAACCCAGGTCCATTTCCAGGCCAGGCCAGGCCATTTCATCAAAATCCATTCAGCTGTAAAGATGTGAAGACATAACACAGACAGACACGAGTTGCTTTCCCCTTTATTATATTAGTATACATGGATGTTCATGTAGGTTTAATTAAAAATTTATAAGTTATCTTATGGCCGATTCCTATAACATTCGGACTGTTAAAGGTTAAAATTAAAGACTCTTTTATCTTTACCAAAGACCTCAGAGCTTTGCATAGTAGACCCATAACTATGGAAGCAGCTATCACAGGTACAATTAGCTTACGGATCTATTTATATTCCCAGTTTGGCAACAAGAAAATGCTACTATTGGTAAGCAAAACCATCGTTTTTGTTTATAGGAACCGAGCATTAGAGTATTCATTCCAATAATATTTAACTGTGTATTTTCTACTTCCAGGATGTGCAGTATACACATTAGATTCTGTTAATTTATTCAGAAAGTACATTGGATTCTTGGACCTGCCACTAAGTTTTATACTGTCTTCTAAAAGGTGAGTTAAATATTTTGATTTATGTTTATTTTTATTAATCAAGATAATTTTACGTAATTTAAGCTAACATTTAAAATAATAATATGTACATGTATGAAAAACTGGCCAATGGCGAGTCGGACTCGCACACGAAGGGTTCCGTACCACGAGGCATAAAACGCAGAAAAAAACGTTTCTTTTATACCCCATTAAATTTTAACTTTATTCTATTTTTATTATTTGTTGTTATAGCGGCAACAGAAATACATCATCTGTGAAAATTTCAACTGTCTAGCTATCACGGTTTTGAGATACAGCCTGGTGACAGACAGACGGACAGTGGAGTCTTAATAATAGGGTCCCGTTTTTACCCTTTGGGTACTGAACCCTAAAAAGAAGCACAAGAATCTTATGCCATCAAAAATTCGTCTGCATCGCTGTCAACAGGAACAGTGTCCAAAAGGCTGGCAGCATTGCCATGTACCTATGGCGATGCTAATTCTTTGGCCAATTAATAGGCCAGCCCTCTGGTCACATGTAGAGTTGATTTATGGTTTGTTGTTGGGCTATGCTTCTATTATCGATATTGTTTGGTGCACATAATAAAAATATATCCTTATCAAAGTGGCCTGTGTACAATATACATAGTCTACAAAATAATGAAAAATCTATAAAAATATATTACCTTGCTTAAAATTTCCTCCTGTTCCATTAGTGTTAACTCAAATATACAATAAAACAACTTTTTTCGTGTGCAATTTTTTATGTCTCTCGTTGCTAAAAAATACTTTCCTCTGCTCCAGATATTTTCTCCGCTGGACCGAAAGCAGGCGCGTCGTCCGTGCGATGAAGCGCCATCGCTCCCAAATGGTTTGGTTTCGATACCTGTACGTCTTCTTCTCCAGGTACATGATCATCAACACTCTCCGGAAAATCAGCCTTGCGGACATCGAGCTTGAGTTAGAGGTCGACGATTGAGTACAAAGACTTTAGAACGAGTTAGACAAAGAATAAAGTTTAAGGTATGTTAGATGAAAATGACATTTGTATGCATTCAGCATCGAGACAAGATAGATTTTACAAAATTTTGATAATGTTTAAACAAAGTCTAGGCCATAGGCTCTCAACCTTATTTTGCCCTTATTTTATTTCTAGAGCCCCCCATTTTATTTACTTACCATCTCTCGCGTATCTAAAATAGTTATTGCCACGATTATATTTCAACGCGTAATATTATATAGTCTTAAGATAGGATATATAATTTTCTGGGTCTTCTACTTCCCCCCTGAAAGTCTCAAAGGCCCACGAAGGGGCATTATCGCCCACGTTGAGAACCTATGCTCTAGGCTATTGTGTCAAATTGTGATGCCTGAGTTATTTATTATAAGTTTTGTAAATAATAAAAGCTACTTCTAATACATTACTAAGTTGATATACTTGTTACGTTCAACAGTGTGGTAATCTTGGCCCAGTACAAAATTTAGCAAATCAGAATTAGATTCAAAGAAAGAACCTAATTCTGATAATGGTTAAACTATAATATGGAGGTAGCAAAAATAATGTTATTTTATTAGTAAAGAGACTTTAGGGAGGGCTATCTCCGCAACTTATTTGTCTCTTACATCAAGTCTACGGGTTTGTATGAGAGTGCGCATGTAGCGACGCGACAGTTGGAGACTTTTGTCCGCGGCTTTGCCGGAGACGCAACTGTCGCCCGTCTATTGGTTGCAATTGCATGCAATGCAAGTGCGCGCATGGTGACAAAAACTTGCCGGCCAGCCAGTTGACGCTCAACCATCACCGTCGACAGTTTATTTTTTCGGAAAATTTTGCGGAAATGCATTGTTGCTGTCGCTCCCGTGTGCGCATCGTCCAAATTTCGGCGAGGAGACAGAGACGGAAAAGTTGCTTGCCCCTCCCTAATTAACTATAGTGAGTTTCTGGATTCACTCTCATTGTAGTGGACTTAGGAGTATGCTTTTGCATGCACTTTTATCAATACCATTCCTTATTTTTAATAAAATAATGTTCATGGATAAAAATAGCTAAGAAAAAGTTTTATAATTATTGTGAAAACGTTTTTGTAAATTCTTAAAAGTTACAAAAGCTATTTATAGCATGTGTGACCTAAATCCGCACTTAATACCGGCGCTTTTCTGTGACTTAAGTAAGTAATCCATTTTGACACAGGAAAGCGTGACTTAAGTTCGGGTTTAGGTCACACGAGCTATAAAATAGTATACGATACGTGTGACTTAGGTAGTGTATTAATGGACGGCGTTTGTCATTTTGCGTTGTTTGATAAATGAACTTTAAACTTGCAAATAACTGCGCCTCGTTTAAAAATGCTTTTGAAGCTGTTACAATACGGCCGATGAATCATGGTCAGTCCAAACTCTGCGCAAGGCCGCAGTGATTTCGATGTAGTGAGTGCCGCTCGAGCGCTGCGATGACGTCACCGCATTTAACACCGCCCGTGTGGCGTGTGGCATCGCTCTAACGTTTTTAGGAACCAAAAGTGACACGAGGCGATTGTGATTGAACGTGCGCGAAAGTCGGAGAGCCTATGTTCAGAGAGTACTCTCTCAGTCCGTCAACGAAGACACGGGTCCGTCCGAAAATTGTTGATCCGACAAAAAAGTGACAAATTCAATTTTGTGGACGGGCAAATACTCGTCGGGATTAGGGACATCTGTCAAATCGTGTTGTCATCCATTCTTAGTTCGGGCTCCGAACTAATTTTATCTCCGGAAGTGGTATTACGGAGTAGGAAACGCCCATCACTTCGGCTAGAAGGACGGATTTCGTGCTAAGGAAGTAGATTCCCACACCGGACATGATTCATCAGAGGGGCAATTCTACTAATTTTAACAACGTTCACAGTCTGATCTCAGTCTCAATCTGTCAAAAAATACTTCTAATTTCCCTACATTTTGACATGTTTTTGACATTTGATTGTCGCCGAGATGAGACTGCGACTAGATTTTGAACGTTTTAAATTACGAGAATTGGCCTTCAGTAGTATTGCACTCGATGTAGTTGCTTACTCTCCTAATAAATGACAATGAAATTCCATCGCCAGTGGGCGATTATAGATACAAATCAATTTAGTTTCGTTAAGACAGCGGGGTAATTGCGTAACACACTAACAGTAGGTCACAATGGCTTTAATTTTGACAGTTCAACACGAATGACAAATTTTCCGAACATAAGAAGCAATGGATTAGAAATATCCTTCAAAATGATTTAAATTGTGATTGTTAGTGTGTTACGCAATTATGAAGCTGGTCGACCTTAGTTTTCTACGTAACTTAGTCGTGAATGTTTCTAAAGTGAGCTGGGGTTAGACTAGGGGCAGAATGTGTGGGAGGAACTTGATGGTGTATAGTGATTAATAAAGATTACCACTTATAGTAAAACGCGAATGTTTTTGTCTGTTCCAAAAGCATTCACAGTTCGGGGAAATATACAGGGTGGCATCGACGCGTTACCACGGATTCAGTACGACAGTACATGATTCTGGACAACGCAGGTGGCGTTGAAAATGTTTGTAGGTTATTTAAAAAAAAGATGCTTTTCCATACACTTTGACCGCGTAGGTAAGTATTGCACTTTTGTATGAAATAGCTTATTTACCGACAAAAAATTTCAACGCAGGATCTAGAATCATATACTTACTGAATGCATGGTAACAGGTTCCGCGTCGATGTCCCATGCCACCCTGTCCTTAGTTGTAAAACAGCAAATATCTGTTACAGACTCCAGCACATCAAGCTACTTCAATCTGTCACTTTAACAGAGTTTCAACTTTATCGCTAAAGCATAAAGTTTAAAATTAATTGGGAAAATTTTACAGTTTCGGGTAGTGATGTGCTGGCGTCTGTACTAGCGACTCGCCTAGGTATGCTTCGCACGGTTTTTATGACTTGAGAAAATATGAAGATTTCTTTACTACATCTAAGTTAAATAGTAGTTTATACTTACATAAAAATCTTCCGCAATAAATTCGATAAATGATGTTGAAAACTGTATCTAAATCCGATGCGTAGTTTAGAAGAACAACGCTTCAGTCACACAGGCAGACACGAAAAGCGACTTCAAATTAATATATATGTATAGATACCTATATAATATAATCTTCATATTATGAAAATTATCTGTGGCTATGGGAATCTTCCGTTACCTTTTCTTCTTTTTAAATGTTCTTGTGCATTCTGATTAGTGCAGGTTCAAATTTTAACACGAGACAGAGAATAACAATAGAAATTCAATTGTGTCTCATTAGCCACAGTTGAGCTATTAGGACGAATTATAGAATTTAGTGTAAAGACATAGAATTGATTTTTGTTTACGTATAAGTAAGCAATTCTCTAATTTGTTGTCGATTAATACTGAATGGAACTTGCATTCTTAAGATTGGTAATGCTATAGACATACAACGCTACAAGAATCTTTAAGCGCGTGGTCAAAATGGTAATTATCGCTGGCATTCCATCTCATTTTTTCAGTACGATTTCTTGATGACTTCACAAATGTTTACCAACAACGCCCCCTGTCAATATCAGTCAGGCGTCAAAAGATCCTTGTCGCACTGTACACCATTTGTCATGGAAATATGTTTCTTTGTAAAAAAGCTAAAAAGGATCGCTAAGAAAAGCTAAGAAGGATATCACCTGAAGTTTCCATTGTTTATAAATACCGATAAATTATGTTTTAATTATAGGTACGTATGTAATGGGCGTAGCCAAGGCGAGAAGGGTTAATTTATTTTAGCCATAATTTTGTTTTTCCCCGTTTTTAATCTAATCTCATTTCCTCGTAACTGGTCTGTATTGTCCCACTACAGGGCAAAGGTGTTTATTTCCCGTTCTGTCTTTCCCCGTGTGTTATCATCAAAGCCATGGGTAAAATGGTTCTTTTTTCAGACTCATTTCACCATGCAGTTAAACCGCAGTGCAACCCAAGCCCTGTGAACATAGACGGTTAGCGACTGAATATCTGCAAATAATATTAAATACCCATTACAAGAACAGTCCCCCGTGTGTCGACGCCCTTATCGGTGCGGTGTTAAGGCCCAAAATCCTGCAGCCGTGTTCTCAGATTGATGCGGTATTGTGTACCTTCTAAATACCTTGGCTACGCTTCTAATGAGCGTCTCTGACACGAATGTTTGTAAATTATTCGCTAGTCTGATAACTAATGTAGGATTTTATAAAATAAGATGAAACTTACACTTGATGCTTTAATGAAGAATTTATTTGAACATTTTGATTAAACTTCAATGGTGGTTTTTTGTTTATGTCAAAGTTTTATTATGTATGTCAAGGCTGATTTACATTGATCCAGTATTGTCAATCCAGTGTTTGAATCGAGTAACACTGCTTCGTTTGACTACGTAGAGTATTATATTATCTGTGGTTTGACCAATTAGCGGCTCCTCTGTTCCATGCAGCGCTGGCTAGACTCGATTGGAAAGTGTTAAAACATTGGACAAAATTATATATCCAGCATCATTGGATTCTACGGTTGGATTTAAATATTGGATCAATCTAAATCTAAGGTAGCCCGCGAAATACAAATTGTCTTGCGTTTTTTGCAATTCGCAGGTCAGTGTCAGGTTGTATGTTGATTAAAAGATGATTCACGACCGTAACAAATGACATAAATTATTGATATTTCACGAAATAGTCATTGAATAGGATTTTAATGATTATAATTTTGTAAATACATGCTTGTTACGGTCGCGAATCATATCTTGTTCAACATACAACTTGACACGGACCTGCAAATTGCAAAAAACATTTGAACTCCACCATTTGAATTTCGCGGGTTACCCTCATCATTATGTCACTAATCAATAACCACAAGTTAATTCACACAAGCCACTGTTAATATTTTTTTTGTAATTTTTACAATTTCTAAGTTTGCTAAACTCTTGCATTTTGTCTCCCTATCCCAATAGTGGCTACCGTGACGACGTGTATATCAAAAGTATTGTCCATCCTGTGATATTCAACTTTTTCGCTTAAAAATTGGCACTAAGTATTTATTTTAAAATTAGTTTCATATTGTTGATATTTTATTTGGTTTCCAATAAACGATCAAAGTGATCGATATGAATGTTTGAAGTTTGATTTATTGAAATTCCAGCCAGCCTGCTACTTGCCTCAGTCTTTATAAATTATTTTTTATTCAAAAACATTGTTCACTCTTGCTCAGAAAGTCGTAATTAAAACATTTTATCAATCCGTGAAATCTCTTATTGAAATCCCCATTATTGCATTTTGACTCTGAGATAGCGAAACGAGTGGGAAATAAAAAGTTCCAATCGTCACCACTGGGGAGGAATGAATTTTTTTTTCCCACTCGTGCCCAATGGGGTCTGGGGACGACCGGGAATAAACGGTCTCGCCGTGCCACCAAATTTTCGCCGCGACGATATCGCCGTGTGGAGACACGTTCTAAGAGAGTATAGAAATACGTGGCACGACGACAATATCGCCACGATTCTCTCGCTCGTGGAGACGGCCCCTTAGTGCGAGTAAACAGTAACACACTTGGTTTGAATGGAAAGTGTTGACAATGTCGACTCTAGCAGCCGTCGCCGAGGCGTCTTCGTGCTCTGTGGGTCACTGACCCTGTATTATACAAGATTTGCCTGCTCAACAACGTAAATAACGCAATGAATGTAGTTGAACTGTCAAAATGTAAGCCATTGCTACTGATGGCGTGTTACGCAATTACCCATCCCATTATTGTAATAACCTTATTGTAAATACCTACCTACATTCTGAGCAAATAAAATAATATTCAGGATTGCGATTGTGTGATAGAGGTCAGTGTCTGTGGGTATATAGTAAGGTGCTCCTACTCTGCAGTGCATCGTCAAGCATACCTACAACAGAATTACAGTACACAAAATAATACCTACGCGACCGACACATTCGCTATGTGGGTGGGACGGTTGCATTCACCAGTAGTACTACTAGATTACTACTAGATTGCACACTAAGACGAAAGACGTATAGAAACTAATAGCTTCGAAGGTGGACAGTGACTATTTTCGCTCAACGCCTTTTCTGCGTCACAAAATTTATTAGAAGGTACTGTCGTCTACTGTAGATGTCAATCGCAATCCTGCGGGTTAATTCGCCAGCACGTAACTTGGCAAGAGTTGTTAGTTGTTCCTCTCCTTTTTTAACTATCATCTAAACAGACATATTTAAAAATAATTTATGGCACTAACAAAAACCACAGAATAATGACCAGCAATAAAAGTGACCATTTTTTTTTGCACTTTTGAAACTTTGCCAAATTACATGCCGGTGACTGTACTCATTCCTGACACATGCTACCTATCTGGACACGATTAGAAACTAATAAAATTTAAATTCGTAAAACATGATTGTGTTCTTTTGGATTCAGCGTTTGAAGCCCTTTTACAGTATTATCTATGATATTGCCTATGATTTTACCTATGATACTGCGTGCGTCACAGTGATCTTTATTCTCGTTGCTATAGGTTTATCGTCAGATGTTTATACAGTACAGTCTGCCCACGATTTCGCCCGCGTGAAATTTCTTTCCCCCGAGCGACCCACCCCGTCGCATCGCATCACCTGCCCGCGCTATCACTTCGTTTTCGCTTAGCATTTTTTCTGACTTTCTTTCTTTTTGATCGGTTCCTAAGGGTCATATCGTGATGTTAAATTACCTTCAGCCTTCCTCAAAAATTGGGATAACAAATGCATTTTTTTTTCAAGATTAGGTCGTTTAAACAAACAAATTTTTAAGATTTATTAATAACTAGCAGCCCCACGCGGTTCCACCCGCATAAGTGTCGATCCTGAAAAACTATCCTATGTCCTTCCATGGGATGCAATCTACCTCTCTGTCAAATTTTATCGAAAGCCGTTCTATGGTTTAGGCGTGAAAAGGTAACATACAGACAGACAGAGTTACTTTCGAATTTATATTATTAGTTTATTTTGTGTAGGTATGGATTTAACTGACAGGTGTCAGGAACAATTCTCTAAATATCCTTGAAATTAGTAAGTACTATTTATTTCAGGTACGTTTGGATACAAATTATGGGCACCGGTTATCATTTCAGTAAAGAATATCTTTATTTTAAACTAGCTAGTTTTTTACTTCTTTTTTTTTTTGAGTCGATGATAGATAAATGAGTTGGGCCCAGGGGGTGGCGACTCAATCACGGAATCAGTTGCACAAAGAGTAACTATAATAATAATCAGTAGCGTATTTCAGGTCCTCATCGGTAATCTTTGGCTTGGAAGAACAACACGGTTACACGAAAAGTGACTTTAATTCATAATATATATTTATTTTAAGTAAGGTTACTAACGCTATTTAAAATACCCTATTGTGGATTTCAAAATATTTCTGAACAGTCATTCATTTTTGAACTACCATTGACTCGTGAATTTCTAGCATGTATCCGAAACGAACGTTTCTTTTCTCTCTGCTTTTTTAATATGGCGGAAGCACTGACCGCCGTTCGGACGTCTGCATTTTTTATAATCGTAAATTAAGAAGTGTCTCGCTAATATTTCATAAGTGTGTGAAACAGAAGTGTTATAATAAAACTGTGAATCAGTTACGATAATAGCTGAAATTTTGTAGTGCATCAAATCGTCACATTCAGCTAAAAAAATGGTAATGATAGTTTTTTGTTTTGATACTTTTTTACAAACTTTACTTTGCTGAAAAATGTGTTTTCCTCATTTTTCTTCCTAAGCACTATGATAATTACCAGTATTATCTACGGAATAGGTTTCAGATGTAAACGAAGCTCACAAAAACAGGATTTTTTCATTTTTTTTCTTTGTTTTTAATTTTTCTAACCAAAAAAAACTGTCATAGGGTGATGTCGATCTCACATGTGATATTATTTTAATGTTTCTTTGTTATATCACTAACTTGATCGTGTTCCCGGGGACTTAATTATTCAAGCTGGGTGTGGCTGTATTGATTTTCTTGGAAGGTTCTAGGTATAGTGTTAGAATACGTCTTGAAGTACTGCACTGTGCCTGTGTCTAGCACACTAGTACAATGCGGAGTTAATGCATCGAGATCGATGATATCTTTAATTTGGAGACTGAAAACAGAACTATTCGCTTATAATCATGCTTTATTCGTAATACAGATCCCATAAATGAGTATTTACTAAGATTTTAAAGCTGTAAGATGGAAGTTTTGGAATTGCTCAATGAATGCATTACTTATCATGGTGGAAAGTAAAAAGTCATAAAAAGAGCATTATAAAACCATGTTATCAGTTATGTAAGGTTTTTACTGTATTTTGGTGCTTTTGCCAACTATAGGTAATGTAATAATTCAGACTGTGCCAAGACTTTAGTGTTATTCTGGTTACTCTTAAAACTTGTCTATGATATTGTTTTCCTTTTTATAAGATTTGGTTGATTTTTGTAACCTTCATGTAATTCATTATGGATGGTTAAAATTGAAATCAAGAGAAACATAATTTTAATGCAGCCTAAAAGATTTGTTTATCATAATAAATTTACTTTTAAAATTAATGTGAATGTTTTAATTTTTATTATGACTTTGTTTTTAACTTTTACTGGAGGGGCAATTGATAAGTCTTGGTACCCACCAACCTTCTTTTAGAGTTAAAACATAATAACTACACATTATAACTTTTAGGTAACAAACTTATTGCTTTTCCTCATTCCTTAAAAATAATGATTTAAAACAAATATTAATAATATTTAATGACTCACAACAGTCTATGATTGCAGTTATTACAATAAAATGTGAAATAAACATGAATAAATTTAAACAAAAAATGACATTTAGATACTGTTTATCGAAATAAAGTCAAGGTCTTCGAAAAAATATACCATCACCCACCATATTTATTATCTATTTTTGTATGCACTATCATATGTTTTAATGTGAAGTCTGTGACTGCTAATTTTATCATAAAAACTGGCAATATTTTCTATTTGACATAGTTACTGGCGAGACCACCTAGATGCATGTTGCTCAGTAGTGGGACTGAGCAGATTATTAAAAAAAATGGTTTCTTAAGTTTTAATAAGGGAATAGGACATTTTTATAAGGGAATAGGACATTTTTACGCTCACAGATCATATTTTAACCAACATACCACCTGACACTGACCTGCAATTTGCAAAAAACTAGGAAATTTGTAGTTCACAGGCTACCAGGCATAGGGGGGATACACCCGGTAGCCCGTGAACTTATTAAGCTTATCTCCATTAACAAACATACATTTGGACCCAAACACATACACAATCAATGTCAAAATAATACAGAGAACCATTACTTGATGTAACCACATAGAGGGATACCTACCCCCTCGGACCTATATGTGTGAAGCAAAGCAATGTCTTGCAATTGTTATCACAACATAATCATTTGTATTAGAGAGAGAAATGTCGCGTGGAAAGTTTTGACTATGAACATGGTATATGTGGTCGTCCAAATCAAAAGGGACCTTATGGCGGAAATGAGTTATCTACAGAGCTGAAAACTACATAAATGTACCGAACTATAGACCCAAGAACCAACCTTCTAACCACTGCCGTTATTTTTTTACGAATTTTTGAAGTTCACTGATCGAAATTATAAGTTTCGAGAAAATCGCAATTTAAGTATGCCGTACAAAAAAGTTATGTTTTAGTGTGAAGTTATGTAACTGATGGTATACTTTGATTGACTATGATTATTACTAATGGAAATTCTTACAATCCTTGCTTAAACTTGTTTGTTGTGGGAACTAGACCCGCCAACATAATGCATTATCAATGAGATGCAAAGTATCGATAATAGTATTAAAAATAAGTAAACCGCCTGTTTCTCACTAAACTTTTATCGTTTCTATATTGCTACTAATTACATAGATTTGCGAAAGGCCTTAGATGTAAATAAAAACAACACATAATTTAAAAAAAATAGTTTTTATTTACTAGCAAGAATTCTTATTTTTTATAAACTTTGAGATCTGACAGTAACAAAATCAACACTTAATCACTAAATAGGTTATACATAATTGGTTTAGATGCTAATAAAGCTAAGAGATCAATGATAACTGTTAGTTATGATCTTGTAAAGTTACATAGAGAACTGAACAATTTCTTCAAACAAATTAAAAAAGGGCCCTAATGGTGGACACTAAACAATATTTTTTATTTTTAGCATGCATAATCAATATTTTAGTGCAACATTCAAGATAACTTAAATTTTCTTTTTTTATTATCACAAGGTATGAAAATGTTACTTATTTAACAATTTTTTTTTATTATCACAAGGTATGAAAATTCGTAACAAGTATATACGTAAAAAAGGGCCCTTAAGGCGGTCCGTTGCAGTCTGCTGACACTTATCTCTTAGTATAGTTAATTAATTTAAGTATTTTAATAAAGGTAAACAATCTTGATACGTTTTTGTCGAAAAATATATTTATGAAATAATTTATAGCCATTACAAGATAAAACAAAATGAAATAACAGATGTTATAATGAATTACTTTTGCTATTAGCCTTAGCCTATTTTAAAAATATATTTTATGATAAAAAACATACCTAACAAGATTGTTTACCTCTATTAAAAGTACCTAAACAAAATATGGACTACAATAGTGGGACCTTAGACCTAAGACGCATATACAAAGAATGCCGCATGCGGCGGCGTGCGACACTATCTAATGGCAGCTATACGCTACGCTGACGACACGCTAGTCCTGGCGCAGGGGAGGTCGCATCAGGCGGCGGCCGACGCGATGACACGCGGGGTTGCGATAGTCGTGGAGAGGATCCGGCAGTTGGGTCTCGAGGTGGCATTGCACAAGTCCGAGGCCATGTCGTTTCATGGGTTCCGGAATACGCCACCATCGGGATCCCAACTAACGGTAGGAGGGGTTCACATCGGCGTCGAGACGACGATGAAATACCTGGGTCTCATCCTCGACAGCCGGTGGAACTTAGTCGAGCATTTCCGACGTTTGGCTCCCAAACTGGAACGGGCCGGGGCCGCCTTCAAGCGGCTCCTGCCCAACCTGAGGGGGCTAAACGCCTCCTGCCGGAGGCTTTACGCGGGGGTCGTGCGGTCCATGGCCCTATAACGGGGCCCCGGTGTGGGCGCGTTCACTGCGGCGGCGAGCCGCCCATTATTTGAACGCGCCCCAGAAGGTGGTAGCCGTTAGGCTGATCCGGGGGTACCGCACGATCTCGGGCGAGGCGGCAAGCCTCCTTGCCGGACTGCCGCCATGGGATCTGGAGGCGATAGTCCTCGCGCGCCTGTATGAGTGGCGCGCGGAGGCACTACGCCGGGGGGAAACTCCGCTTCCGCAGCAAATTGCGGCGGAGCGGACAGACCTCCGGCGCGATTCCATGGCGGCGACCTCTCGCGTCCGGGCCTGGTTCAAGCCATGGTCCGGGGCTAGAGGGAGTGGGGAGCAGTCGCCTCCTTCTGCGAAGCAGTCATGCTAGCGAAGGAGGCGGCGGGACGGCTGAGAGAGAGAGCCTCCCGTCCCAGCCGCCGCGGGAGACGCTCCGGGCGTCGGGAGCCGCGCGACTACTCCCGGCCACCTTAGGCGCGGGCGGAGAGCAATGGGTAGCTCACCGTCCGATCAGGACCAGGCCCGTGCCGGACGGCGCGTACGTGTTCCACGCGCGCCTCAAAGAGATGTCAGCACTAAACGAAGGGGCCCGTATTGGCCGAAGCCTGCCGGGTCAGCGGGATTGTCCGAAAGGGTTACCGCTGGCCCGGAACAAAGAGCGAAGGAAGGAACACGGGTGGGTTTTAGTCAGTAAGAGTCTGACACTCCCTATTCCGCTCCACCCAGAGCGGGAGGAGTCATTTGATGATTTCCCATCCTGAATGAATAGTTTAGTTTATACCTACCTTGCAATATTAAAATGTTGATATAATATATGGTTTGAATTACAAGAAAAACGATTTGTTAGGTCTTGCCGCGATAAGGTTCCTTTTTTACTAAACTTTAGATGAATACGAAACTTTTTTAAATTGACTTTTCGAAAAGTTGAACACATCTACATGTAGTAAATACAATCATCTTTTTAAAAATACAGTTAATAAAAAAACGATTTTTTTGAGGTATTTTACAAATTTATTAATATCTCGGAAACTAGTTACCGCCATAAGGTCCCTTTTGATTTGGACGACCACATATGTATAAGAGTAGAGCAAGACTAAAGAAACAAAAGATGGACTTTGTGAAAGATGATAAATGGCTGGAAAGGGAGTGACTACCGAGATGACGATTATCAGAGAAGTATGGAAGAAGAAGACATGTTCTGCAGACCCCAAATAAATTGAGATAAGGACAGAAGAATGATGAATCATTTGTATTAGAAATGTGCAAGGTATAATAGCAAATTCTGACAAATGCATGCGCTGACAGGACAGGTCCACTCAATCTGTGGGGTTCTTTCCTCAAAAGACCATTTCAGACACCACTTCTGCATAGTCTTCACATCATCTGACCAAGATTATGTCTGGACTTTTATTGACATGCAAAAGTATTTGTACAAAACTACTTATAAAAATAAAAAGTTACTTTAGTATGTACTACACGTCAGTGGTTACAATTTGACAGTGACAGCACCTTTATATCGTAGCAGTAAGAATGATATAGATTGCTGTATGGTTAACTGTACTATGCCACAGATAAATAAAATAACATTCTACATGTATTTTAAAATTATTAAGCAAAAAAAATTTCTATCCTAGTATGTTTTCAATTTTTTGTGAATTGGGGAAAAAACACAAGTTTCCTACATTGGTGTACACCCAGTTTAGAGCAAAAATACAAGTCATGCTATGAATAATAAAAATAAATAAACTAACACACTGAATATGTTGGTCAAGAAGAAAATGACCTTGAGCTATTTCTAGCTAGAGGGAAGCCAAGGTCAAATATGAGTCCTAGCATTTGTATTCTTTGATTGGTCAATGTTATCTGAGTGATAGTGTGTCTGTGATTTATACATATATTTTTTCGCATTTATATTCTACTATTGTAATATACGTATAGAAGGGGCTTGTGGGTAAGTAAGAACAGCCGCATGGTTTGATTGATCAGGTTAACTTGCCATGGTTGGTCCCGCTATCATTTGTGGATCTTTGACAGTTGTTAGGGGTCGTCAAAGGCCCGTAACTATGACAACCAGTCTTACTAAGGGGTATCATACCCAGTAACTGGGTTGTAGAGGTCAGATAGGCAGTCGCTCTATGTATAATACTGGTATTCAGCTGCATAAACTTGCGTACCTTGAAAGAGTAAGCAGGTAAATGCTCAAAGCTATTTGTCAAGTTATGTAAAGCAAAAACTAAATCTATCATTTTATAACCAACTTCAGAAAAAGGAGGTTATTGTGCATTCGACGAGTTTTTTGTTTGTTTCATATTTGTACAGAAGCCAGCACATCAAGCTACCAGAGACTGTAAAATTTTCTCAATCAACTTTGAATCTTATGCTTTAACGATAAGGTTGAAAATCTATTAAAGAAATTTGACAGATTGTAGAAGCTAGATGGGCATGTGGATGGTACATGGATTTCTCAGTGATGATTATTGAAGAAGGTATGGTCCTATACAGGACATCATTTATTTCATACCCAAAAAGTAAAGTGGCCGGTCAGAAATAAAAAGCAATATTTTCTTATGGGAAATGACCTCTTAATTATTTTTTTACTATTACAACGAAAGTCTACAATTACCTTATATTATATTAATTAATTTACCCCTAATTAACCCCCCCCCTAATTTTTGGGTATATATATTGAAAAAGAGCTAGTGTCTTCTTTGTAAACAGGGACTAAAATAGCTCTTTAACCCCAAACCACCGCGGTGTTCCACCCCTACTTATGGCCGGGGTGCGGGATTGTGTTCCCTACAAAATGGTTGAGTTGGATGGTGCTGATCCACGCGTCATGTTCGAAAACGGGCGCAGTCGGTTGAGACTGGTCATCTCTTAACTGCCGAGGCTTATTTTTAATCTTATATTTTGAATTGTTTCTTCATTTGTGTCTTTTTTTTACATTGTTCTCACATATAGAAGCAACAAGAATAATGTACCCAGGATTTTGTAATATCTTGATTTAAAAGAGTGTCCATGGAGTTTCTTGCCTGTGCTTCTCCATAGAGTTTACGTTTTGGAATGGGCAACTAGCTTCAACTTTCTGACTAAATGACAGATTATTTAATTTTTGACAATTCAAAAGGGCCTGTACAAAGTTTAATTGAAATAAATGCTTTGTTTGAATTCGCATAAGTATTCACCGCTCCTCCGATAGGCATCCCTAGGGAATAAAAGTGATTTGAATTTGGAATGTGGATATTGTTAGTAAAAGTTCCAATATAATAAACTTTTTATGAACAACTAACGGGCTGTATGATACAGAAAAACGCGCGCGAGCCAAAATAAAAAAAAATAATGAAAAAATAAAAACGTGTGAAAACAATTACAAACGAAGCATTCTGCCTTCTTTTGCAATTGTTTACTCAATAATAAAAAATGTAAATAAATTAACGTACTACTCTAATTCATAAGTTGCGCTTACTTATTTTTTAACTAGCTTCGCACAGGATTCTACTTTAGAACCCCTCGCTGCGCTCAAAGTCAAATCATTTATTTCAAATAGGCACATTAAAGGCACTTTTGAACGTCAAAATCGCTCTGGATTCTACTCTAGAATCCTTCGAAACGCTCTGGATTCGCCTTCAAAATAGTTGTTTGCTCCCTTGGCAAACAATCTACTATTTCTTGAGTAATTTTTGAGTTATCTTCAATAATAGATTTTTAATCCAGTTTGTGTATGTTGATGGTGTTTTTATATGCACATAGTAAGTAGTGGTAAGATAATGAATTTGTGTGGAGTAATACGACTAAAAAGTTAAAACTGTAAGTACAAAAAAATACTACAAATAAAGAAAAAAAAATTAAATAATTTTTTCTTTTTTTTTTTTGAATGTTGGTGGCAAAATAGCAACAAGTACTCATAAAAAAAACCTGTTAGCTTTTTTGAGTGTTGTTTATTTTTTGTAAAAAGTTTTTTAAAGCTTCATATTAATAGACGAACAAATAAAAAATCGTCCTTTGTGATCATGAGTCACAAATTGAATTAGCGACTATAGCTATCACATATTTGGGTTTTTCTCCAATTCATCTGAGAAAGTTCGTGTGGGTACATACATACAATAATGCGGCGAAAATATAAAGTTAAAAAGTATTTTTTCTTGGAAGTAATAAAGCGTATTTTTGCTTGGTGCACCCACACAAGAAAAGAGCCCAACTGAATAGAATAGAGCAGCGGTGTCCGATCTGGACCCAGTGGTGGCCCAGTGGGTGGTAACGGCCGCGGAGTTGTTAGTCGTAGGTTGGAATCCCGACAGGCGCTTTACTTTGTGTAAATTATTTCATCACCACTGCTTTCAAAACTGATGAAAAACATCGTGAGGAAACCAGCGTGTCCTAGAACCAAAAATTCAAAGACATGTGACATCTACCAACTCGCTCTGGGCCCGTGTGGTAGATTACGGCCCTCTCGCAGAGGGGAGGCCTGTGTCCCAGCAGTGGGAGCATTAAGTATAGGCTGATTTTATGCTTACGCCAACTTTATTTATGATTGAACTAATAGAGCCATTGTTTTATTATTACAAGTGTACTAGCCCGCGGTTTTACCCGCATAAGTGTTTGTCTCGTGGGAATATCGGGATGAAAAGTTTCCTATGTGTTATTCTGTTGTATGAACTTTATCACTGTAGTTTCATCATAATCTGTTTAGTAGTTTTTGCGTGAAAGAGTAAAAACATCCATCCGTTCATCCATCCTCGCATACTTTCGCGTTTATTATTATTATAGTAGGATATAATTATCATGGGCAAATAAATTTATGGAATAACGCTGTTTTTTTTTTAATCTTAACAGACCAGGTTCTTAACAATGAATTACAATCGAGGCATAGATAAGACTGACCTTTTTGTGTATCTAACTTTTTGCTTGTTTTTTATTCTAGTCTAAACGGTCAACGTATGACGACGAGGACAATCCACCAACACCATCTGACGATTCAGATTTTGATGATGATGAGGATCCTGACAATTTGGAGGTGCCAGGTCAGTACTTTTTTAAACTCTTTTTAATGTGAGTAGGTAATTTTGTTTAAATTTAATGATTCTATCGGTTTTCACTGTCTTGAAGTAGTACTCATAATTTTAGAGTATTGTTAACTTCTACTCGCGACTTAGTCTGCGTGAAACTTCTTGTTCCCTAGACCCACCCGTCGCATCGTATCGCATCGCCCGTCCGCGCTATTCGTTTTCACTTAGCGTTTCCGACTTTTTATTTATTTTTGCTTGACTCCTTAGAGTGCTGGCGTGATGTTAAATAGCCTTTAGCCTTCCTCGAGAACTGGTCTATCAATTGCAAAAAGATTTTTTCAAATTCGACTAGACGTTCCAGAGATTGGTGCATTTAAACTAACAAAAAAACAAACATTCTTCACCATTATTATTAGTATAGATAAATATTTTAATTGTAATTGTTTTTAAATAATGGCAGCTGCACTGTTTTTGCGTACAAGAAACAGAAAATTGTTGTTTACATTCAAGATGCATCTGAGGAACATATTTATTACAATTTATTTAAACATATTGTTTTGAATATCATTCAAGGGTGTATTGTGTATCAAGGTGACATTGAATTTAATCATAAACTAGCTTTTGACGGCGGATTTGGCCGCGTGGAGATCGGGAGATGGGAAAGTATCCCACTCCCACAAGAATGTACTACCAGCCGTTCCTTCCTCGTGGTCAAACTGATTTGACCACTAGGAATTCTGTTCCGGATAGTCAAACTACTTAGTTTAACGAAAAATATCCACCCTTTGTATACTTGTACAGTCATTAACAAAACTAATTTCCTTCCTCGTGGTCAAACTTAATGGTCCACATAGAATGACAATTGATCGCATTTTCTTTCATTTTGACAGTTCAGCTACGTTCATTGCGTTATTTACGTTGTTGAGCAGACGAATTTATGAAACCTATGGAGCAATGGATTAGACATATCCTCCAAAACTCTCGGATTGTGATTGAAACTGTGTTACGCAATTATGTTGTATAAAAGTATCCACAGACAAACAGACGGAGTAACTTTCGCATTTAATAATGGATGGATGTCAAATCTACAGTGGTCTTGTCATTCCGATACCGATATTGCGTTAAATAACTTTGTGTTTAATATTTGTTTTTAACCGACCTCAAAAAAGGAGGAGGTTCTCAATTCGACTGTTTTTTTTTTTGTATGTTTGTTACGCGATAGCTCTGGAAATTGTAAATCGATTTCAAAAATTATTTTTGAATGGATAGGGTATGCCTCTGGGGTCGTCCTATGTGATTAACTTTTCTTGGACTTCCAAAAAAGGAACTACAAAGTCAAAAATAACTTTAATTTCGGAAGTCGATGGCAAACAACGAAAATGCGAACCCAACGACTTGCGAAATTAAAGTTATTTTGACTTTGTAGTGTCTTTTTTGGAAGTTGGTTGTTTTGTTTTGTAAAATAATTTTTTTTTATATCAAACTTGCGCTTACGACAATCGATCCGTAGTCGCGCAGACAACATTTTTTTTTTATATTTCTCCTGGTTACATTATGTTTCCTATGTGTGACTGCCACATTGGTCTTGTGGTCGCAACCGCTACTGCTGAGCATGAGGTCTTGGGTTTCAATTCCTAGGTCAGGCAGTGTTGTTCCCTCTGGAATTTCTCAGTAGCAGTCCGGAGTCTGGATTTGTGTTCGGTTGATGGCAACCCCCCCCCCGTCCCCCCTGTTACATGGGACTTAAACATAACTGGCGAAATGTGGGGGTACTATAAAGAAAGAAACATATTTTATTTGGGGCACAGACAGGAAATACAAATAGTAAGAAAATAAGCATAAAAAACTAACAAAGTTACATGAGGCCAAAAGGCTTCTTCTATCTTAGCATAATGCTGCGATATTTACTATTATGTAAGTGCTGTGTACGCCTCTAAGTGACTAATTCACCATAACACAATATTATTATGTCAATATTTCTAGTGGGTAAGTCGTTGGTGTACCTTTTAAATAAAATAAAAATATTTAAAAAATTAATTCCGCGGCGCTGGTATTCTGATAGGGCCCGCTGTGATGTCACAGATACACCTACGTGTATATTGTGTCTTTTTTTTTATTTGTAATGTGCGTTTTGTTTGTGCAGATTAAACAATTTTTCTTTTTTTTTCTTCATTTACATCTATAAATCCCAGTATCCCACTATGGGATATATGTGCACCTCTGACTAACCCTTTGGGGAACATAGGCGTGATGTAATTGTATGTTAATGTGTGTCTGTTATCAGGTGGAGGCAAGACCCTGGCAGCGGCGGCTAACTTGGCTGCACACAGCAAGAAAGTCACAGTCACACCACACGTCACTGTCAAGCCGACCACAAACCCACTTGCAGGTTAGTTTTACGTCGTGCATAATCAGTCTATAGTGTTCCCACTGCTGGGACACAGGCCTCCTCTCTGCGAGAGGGAGTGGGCCGCGCGGGCCCAGTGCGGGTTGGTAGATGTCACATGTCTTCGAATTTTTAGTTCTAGATCTAGGACATGCCTGTTTCCTCGCGATGTTTTTCTTCACCGTTTTGAGAGCAGTGGTCATGAAATTATTTACACAAAGTAAAGCGCCTGCCTGGGTTCGAACCCACGACCTATATACAGTATGTTAACTAACAGAGGGCGTTCCCGTTAACCCGCAATAGTATAGCAATCAATTAGATCGCCGCACACGCGGCCCGTCATTCATAAATGAATTCCGACATTGCTGTCCTTCAAGTACGCGTGTACAGAGTGTTTCTTTAATGTATCAATTTACCATTTTTAGTGAATATTTTAAAATAAAAACATTTTATTTTCGAATGGTAATATTTTTATTAGCATGTATGGATGCTATACTATTGCGGGTTAACGGGAACGCCCTCTGTTAGTTAACATACTGTA
Source organism: Luperina nickerlii (assembly GCA_963855955.1). Classification (NCBI taxonomy): domain Eukaryota; kingdom Metazoa; phylum Arthropoda; class Insecta; order Lepidoptera; family Noctuidae; genus Luperina; species Luperina nickerlii. Next base: position 2,178,585 of record OY979682.1, on the reverse strand, counting down.
TAACTCGTAAGTCGGGGCCGTTACCACTGGGCCACCACTGCTCCCACGTTACACTAGTGACTAGGAGAACACTTGATACAGAGTCTTAGATCATTATTAAGTCTTGGAATCATAAACTCTATGTCGTACATGACAAAATTTCAATTCCATTGCAACCAAAATTGATTTAGCACCAAACAAAATGGTGCGTTAAAAATCCACTTACACGGTCAGCGCAGACAGCAGCAAAATACACTGCATTTTTTTAATTGATTATAAACTAAATCGCAACTAATTTCAGTTCGTGCCTTTGTTGATTCTGGTTCTAGTAGTTTCTGGCTTCCCCCATTGTAAAAAGCGTGAGTTTATTTATGTATTTGTCAGAAGTGATTCAAAATGGCGAGCAATAGAACGTGATTCTCTGTGGCGTGTTCGCGCATGCTCGCCTGTGTAATGCAGCATAGCGGTTCTTCACCTCATCATAAATGGCCTCAAAGAAAAAAAAAATGGAAAGAGGATTGAAGATTTTTAAACGGATTCTACTGTCGCGCCATTTTTTTTAGTCTGGATTTGTGCCCGGTTTTTGGGCAATCGCCCCTTATTACAGGATATTCAAACATAAGTGGTGAAGTTTGGATGACCTGCTTACCTCTGCCTACCACTTTGGGGAATTGCAGGCGTGATTTTACGTTATAAAGTTAAGGTAATATTCCGTAGCAAAATGCAACCCTGACTGCTTCATTTTGTTGTTCTTATTGTTATTTGTGTCTCCGCAGCGCCCTCTGGCCACGCGTTTGGCCAAGCCACCAACGTGAAGCCCATCAAGATATCTGCGAGCTCGCTCACCAAACCATTGTCCATAGGCCCGTTAGCAGGCCTAGGCAGAGGCGGAAGTAAGATTTAAACTTTATTACTACTTTTTTCGACTAAGTATATAATTATTTATATGTGTAGTGTAGTACGCGCGAGTTCATTAGTATCGAAAATAATGCTATAAGTGGACGTACTAATTAGTACACGTCATTACCATTTACCGATATTAAATCTGCTGAGCTGCGCAATGTAGCCCGCGACATTAAAATTTTCTTACGTTTTTTGCAGGTTCATACAATCCTATTGATTGATATTTCATGAAATAGTCATTCAATAGTATTATATGAACTTAGAGGGTTGTATTGATCATTTTAATTATTAGAAATCTGTAAACTCTTATTTGTTACGCTCCGCTATCGAATCATATTTTAATCAACTGACTGCAAAAAACGAAGAAAAAAATTTAATTTCGCAGGCTACCCTGGCGCTTGGTAAAATATTTTAAATTCACTAACAGACACGCCTAAACCGCTAGTTCTAAAGGCATGAAATTGTGCACAAGACTTCCTTACATAACGAAAGTGGGCACAAAGGAAGAATTTTTTGAAAATTCATCCTCTAAAGCTAGATAGGGGATGAAAGTTTGTATGGAAAAACGTAATTTTTGCTAACTGGAAATCCTACACGGCTCGTGAAGTTATATTTTAAATCTTCTGAAAATGTTACTTATGAAGATACTAATGAACTCGCGTCCGTACTGTAGATGTCTCTGTACCTAATTCGCATAATACAGAGTGGCGAGGACATCGACAAACTGTAACCGTTAGCGGAGAAGTTTTTACTCGGTTATAAAAAAAATCTGCTGTTCCATAGAAAAGTGCAATACCTACGCGGTTCTGACGTTCAAAAAGTGCTGATCGCAGCCTTATTTGAATTAATGACTTGATTTGATTTGGGCAAAATGTATGGACCAGCAATTTTTTTTATAACCGACGCAAAATGCGCGTTCAGAATCAAAAAACAAATCCATGGTAACAGGTTTTGCTTAGATGTCCCTGCCAGCCTCTATGATTTAACACTAAGACACTAATCGAAAAAGATTTTGGCCTCTAGGGTTGCTCGATTATGGAACCCATAACTGAATCGCGAAAGTTTAATCTGGGATCGAGATTGTCCGTGTAAAGAGTGACTTACTCACAATCAGCTTTCCATAAAGACAAATGAATTGAATAATTAAAAAAATGCGAAACTTCACAGAAGATATGGGTATTTTATCATCATCGCATCTGGTGAAGTTTCGCCAGTTACTTTTATTTAGATATAGACAATTCCTAACCTAGAAGTGGATTAAATCAATCACGTGTATGCAATACAAAACCTAATGAGAAACGAAATAATTTGTTGATAAATATTATGTGAGGACTTTGAGATATATACAATTTGTTTCAGAGGGGTGTGACCAAACTTGGGGGTGTGGTACAGGCCATCAAACTGAACAACTTTTTCCCGGGGACAAACACAGTAATCGTGAAAAAAAAATCAGTCGTCCCATACATTTAGTCACGAAGGTATTGAAGTTTTGTATGGGACGACTGATTTTTTTTTCACGATTACTGTGTTTGTCCCCGGGAAAAAGTTGTTCAGTTTGATGGCCTGTACCACACCCCCAAGTTTGGTCACACCCCTCTGAAACACATTGTATAGAGTTCGATGTTATTGCCCCGTAAAAACAAATGTGCTGGTTATAAGCACTTTCTATATGCATAAAAAAGTGTGGGCTGTTATCGCATTTGATATGCATTTGATATGTTTTTGTAACCACTGCGCTGTTTATTCTCTTACATTATTTCTTAGTAACATGTCATAAGTATGTAGTGCTAAGATCAAATTGTGTTACGAATAGACAGTGGTACACAGAGCTAAATGAACGTGGCGAAAGAGAGAACTATCATGAAGTGTACTGGATTTGACAAGTATTTGACATCTTCTTTGACAAGCAGCGCCGCCATCCACGCTCATTTAGATCTATGTCATACTGTATTGATGACAGCCTAAACATGCAAGAGACCAGTCTTGAGGCCACTATCTGATGACGTATTAATGATCAGCAAAATTTTTTATTAGAAAAATGTTATCCCAGTAAGAGGTGCCTAAAAATTTTACGTAGATAATTAGGATATCACAGATTGACTGTTTAAACGAAGGATATTAAAGGAAACTCAGTATTCGATTCTCGTTTCATATACAGGGTGTAAAAAGACATCACATAGCTATCATCTACGCATTCTGTACATCAAACTAAGTAACATTGCATAAAAATAATTGCTGCAAATGACTTTTATTTTTAGTGTGAAAATTTCCTGTTTGCGGTAGTGCACAATGTAACGCACGCAAAACATTGTCCTTTTGGGTGCATGCAGCGGTACAGGGGTCGTGGGGATATTTAAAGTTGTGTTATAAAAAAAACGTCAGTATAAGTTGAAATTTTGACCTTCAATATCTCCGTAACCAGAGGGTACCAGGTATAGTCAAGTACCAAAACAAAAAATTCAATGACGGGGAGTACAAGTGACTCTCGGCTTCGTTAAGTGTTTTTTTACACCCGTTATGCACAGAGGGTTTTTAAGCAAGCATATGTATCACGAAAACTTGATAAGTGGAGTAGGTAGGGCGCGATAAGAGAACGCCAAAAATATAATTGAAAAATAACGGGATCTTTAGCGCCGTTGTTTTTCCTCTCGTCGTACTGGCCTCACTCTAAACTATGTAATTAAATAGGCAAAACTGACGGAAGATATTTTGAGCTTACACTAAAAATTAATTTGGACATTTTTTAGAAGGATATTCAGTACGAAGAAAAGTTATTCTCCCTGATTGTGTTTGTTGTCCTGATGGTCCTTTTACGCAAAATACGCACATTGACGTGGAGTTGCGGACACCAGCCAGTATTACCTATTACCTATTCTGCCGTGCTAAGCGCAAAAGCGGTATCTCAAGAAAAGCTAGTTTCGAGAAAATTGAAGTTTTGTTTTTTATTCTCTTAGTGATTTGAGGTAAAGCTGAGATAGGGAACACTTTTCTAGGGACTTTTTTATTAAGATACCGTTATTTGGCTAAGCTCATTGGATGCATATTTCTTTAAGCTATCCGATACCACAAAAATCAACTTTACAAATTTTTTTGAGATACCGCTTTTGTGCTTAGCACGGCAGTATTGTCCTGATAGTGAATATATAAATTGATGGAGCCTCCTGGCAATTTTTTTTTCTAAATCTCACCCCTATATTCATAAACGTTGCTTAAAGTTAGCGACTTTAAACGTCACTTAACTTTAATCATCGTTTATAAATAAACCTCATATTGTCCTTGAGCACATCCTTCGTTTAAGCAGTCAGGTTGTTTATGGTCAGCTTATTAAACCGGTGATTTTGCGTAGCGTCTGCCATGGCCCCGCCGTCGCCTTTCGCGGCGGGCTCCTCTGCCGCGTTCAGCGCCGCTTCTCTACTCGCTCAGAGTGAGTACGGTGTAAACTGCGAACACAATTAAGTTTCTAATTCACGTTATTTCGGAAAAACAACCCTTATTCTCCACACATAAAGTGCAGTTTCTCTTACAACTTTAACAGTCACAGTCATTCTAAAATCAACTTTATTTGCAGTTGTGTAACGTCGCTATATAAGTAGAGATAATGTGAATTGGAAACAAGGATTTGAATAGACTTAGTGCCCGCAATGTAACTTGTACGGCAACATTATCTATGTATTGTAGAAGCCGCTATGCATGCTGTTTTTTTTTCTGGATTAATAATTTTTTTTTAATAAGTTCGCTAAAGTTCTTAATATAAAAACAGCAAGTATATGTGTATATTTTCATATTTAATTTAGTATCTGTAGTTAACTTTCTTTCTTAACTTTAGTGTACTTTACGGACTGCTAACATTTCAATGTAGATCTTGTATTTCTGTAAATAGTATGCAAGCTAACAATCGATATTGATTTTTGCTAAGTTATTCATGGTACATCGGCCTGGCCGCTAATAGAGCCTAGGATTGCCCTGATTTTCTTCTCTTTTTAGTTTTGACCTGATTTGTATATAGTTCCACTGACTGCTTTTTATTTTTATGTGACTGAAACGTTTTGAATAGTCAGTTTTGTATAAAGGAAAATTACTAATAGGTAAATAAATGTTTGTGTTGAAGCAAAACGAAATGGTAAATGTTGCGAAAAAAAATGTTTTGTAAGGACAACGAGAGTGGAAGTTATAACAATGGAAGTTGGACAAATGATCCAACCCTTAGAGCGTTTGTGTAAAGCAAAGAAAGAACACACACAAAAAAGTACAAGTTGTGGGAAGAGATGTGAGACAGAGCCTCAGCGCTGCTTTTCAGCGACAGCCGGCGTTGACGTGTAAACCCTGGTTCTTAAATTCTGCTCACGTATTTTTTTTAAATTTGTTATTCCTGAATTGACCCCGATCACGCCTGATGGAAAGCGATGGATGAGGTCTATGATGGAATGAGCGTGCCCAGAAGATGCCTAAAGCACTGGATTCTTACGCAATCACTAACTAATAAAGGGAATAAGTAACACATTCATCTGTATTTAGGTTTCAGCTGTATACCTCACCCCTTTATCCAACAACTAGCTTCTGCCCGCGACTTCGTCTGCGTGAAATTTCTTGTTCCCTCGACCAATCGCGTCGCATCCCGTCGCGTCGCATCCCATCGCTCGCCCGTGCTTTTACTTCGTTTTCGCTTAGCGTTCTTTCTCATTTTCTTTTGCTCGTCTCCTACGGGTCGTAGCGTGATTTTAAAAGCCTATAACCTTTCTCAAGAATTGGGCTATCAAATGAAAAAAGATTTTTTCAAATCCGACTGGTAGTTCTGGAGATTACCTCCTACATACAAACAAACAAAACAAATTTTACCTCTTTATATTATTAAGTTATAGATCAAACAAACATTTTTGATTCTAAATTCAAAGGATTCTAAACGCTTACGATTCTTGAGATCATAATAAGGGATGATTCAGCTTGACGGCCCGAGCGCCGCAAAGTGTAGCATGAACTGCTTCATATAAATGTTTGTGACGTTTTGGAGTCATGCGTTGGTAGAGTCCTTATTTCTAAGGCCCGGTTAATTCAGCTGTCAAAAATCCTCTATGTAGAACTGCAAGAAGCCCTTCTAGAAATAATATTAAAAAAAGGGAGACATAGCTCATTCGCGCTTCGGACGTGTGATGTCTCGCGACTGGCAGAATCTAGCATAATTCATCCTAATTTCTCCTTTCAAAGTCTGCGTTTCAGATCTTTGTAAATATTTAGGGTAGTGGGAACTCTGTTTATTTTACCAATTTAATGTATTCTTGCACTCATTTCTTTATCTTTAATTTAGTCACATTACCCATATTATATAAGGTCCCATTAAAATAGATGGACAAACTTTTAGAAATCATTCAGACCGCCAAAATAAGGACGAGGGTAAAAAAATATATAAGAAAAACGCATAGATACTTACAAGAAAAATAATCATCTAACGAAAATACACTAATTTGCCGGCAATTTATTATTTTAGGTCAAAATAAAAACACTTTAAACAGTGTCTTTTTTTTGCTTGGATATCTTTGGTTAGACGAACTGAGCGCTTCTGTGTTAAAATTTGTCCATGTATTTTAATGGGACCCTGTATTATCCTTTTCAAATTACTTGGTAGTAGAACTTGCCAGCTTTGTTATCGTGTAAGTAGTTGTTTTCCTGTGGGCTGCGCAATATTATTTGAATGCGAATGGCCAGGCATTTTACAATTTATTATTAAAGGGGAAGCGCAAAGGTAGCCAGCGAAATTCAAATTTTCTTACGGTTTTTGCAATTTGCACAGCAGTGTCTGGGTATACATTGATTAAAATATAATTCGCGGCTGTAACAAAATATGTCTTTACAGAATTATAGTCATTAGAATCAGTAATACAACTAGTTAAGTTAGTATAATCCTAAATGTCAAGATTTCATGAAATAGTCATTCAATAGGATTACTTGGTCTTACAGAGTTGTGTTGATGACTTTAATGATTATAATTCTGTAAATACATATTTGTTACGGTCGCGAATCATATATTAATCAACGTACAACTTGATACTGACCAGCAAATTGCAAAAAGCGTAATAAAATTTTAAATTCGCGGTCTACCCTGGCGCTTTCGCCTTAACATTATAAAGGTATGTGAGACTATTAATAATCGTATTTTATTGTAATATTTATTTTATAAATTTTATGTGAGGCGTGAAAGTGGGTTCAACTTATTTATTTGTGTCCCATTTATTATATAAAAAATAAGTATTTATATAAAAGAAAAAGAATGTTTGATGAATCGTTTGCGAATGTCTGTTACGACTACTTTGACGTCCTCGTAACTAAAAAAATTAGCTACCAATGATCGATTTTACTTTCTAATCAAACTTATAACAACGCCATCTATGTTTTTTTTCACCAAAACTATACAGTTTAAAACAACGCCACTATTTATCAACTAACGGGTTTTTTCCTCAACAGTGGAGATGGTCGGCATGACAGGCATGAACTCGTACTTAATGCAGAACTTGAATCAAATCATCCAGTCTGGTATGGGGGGACCGCTCGCTGGTATGCTGGGTCAGTTTGCTCAGGTGGGACCCATTTGGGCACAGAACAAGCCGGGGGCCATGTGGCATCAGGAAAAGGTGAGACTATCGAACGGATTTTATTCAATATTTTTTGCAATGAAAATACATAAGTACTATTTACACTGATGTTTAAAATTGATTTGATGTTATAAACTTTGCTTTAAGCTAAATAATGATTAACATCCGCTTATCCATATATTTTATAAAGTTTAAACGTCGCTTATATGTGAGCAACGTTTATATGTGATTTAACCCTTTAATTTATACTTTTAATGCTATAAACCAAACTTCAAGGGAACTTTTAGCTGATGGTATTGCACACTGAGATTTTACATATACTCATACTTTTGGTAATGCATACTGAGATTTTCCGTTGATAATATTTTTAGATGGTGGGAGGAGATGAAGAAGAGGTAGATGATGAAGAGATGGGTGTCGCTGAAACATACGCCGATTATATGCCTTCAAAATGTAAGTAAGGCATACGTTTTAGTTATTATTTTACTCTATGTTATTTTGCTGATATTTAATGAAGCTTTTATTGTATAATTTTTTTTTTGGTATTTTTTTTTTTTCATAAAAATGCAAGTTCGGACTATTGCGAACATTTTAAAACAAAAAATTGCCAAATCGGTCCTGCCGTTCTCAAGTGATGATTTAATGTGAAAGAAAAGAGTTAATTTTTTGGTAAAGAAATTATGAGATTTGTGTGCAATAGGCTTTTACTCCGTTCTACTTTTATACGTTATTTTTGTCCAGACGGTAAAAAAAAGTCAGCCGGTATAGATAGATACGTCCCAGTTTCCTCACGTTTTCCTACACCAAGCAAGATCAGCTAAACTTAGAAAGTACATTGTTCAATTATGACAACTTAATCATATTCAACCCTTCTTAATAGTGAAGCTAGGCCGCAAGCACCCCGACCCAGTGGTGGAGACGGCGTCGCTATCGTCCGTGGAGCCGGTCGACGTGACGTACGAAGTGAGTCTGCCGGACGACCTCATCCGCAACGGACTGCTGTCGGCCTTGCAGCTGGAGGCCGTGGTGTACGCGTCGCAGGCGCACGAGCACCTGCTGCCTGACAACACCAGGGCTGGCTTCCTCATTGGTGAGTCATTTGTGCGGCACTAGCGAGCAGTTAGAGCTTGGGTTCCCAGGCTTTCGACATACCCCACTAGCTTTTTTAAAACACTTCGCTTCCGTTACACTTTGTCGACTTATTCAGAAAAGCTCGACAATTTAAAATCACGAAAATCGTGCTTTAACCAAATAGTTTTGTACAGGCGACGGCGCGGGAGTGGGTAAGGGTCGTACGATTGCCGGCATCATATTCGAGAATTACATAAAGGGCCGCAAGCGCGCCATCTGGGTGTCTGTGTCCAACGATCTGAAGTACGACGCCGAGCGGGACCTGCGCGACATCGGCGCTGGCAAGATTGAGGTGCACCCACTTAATAAGGTAACTGGTTTATTTTTTTATTATTATTATAACTCTATACAGGTTGCCCATGTGAGATTTAAGTGCCCATAAAAATTTACATGTCCAACTAACTTGCAAAGTCTTTAATCTTATTTGATGGCACCGCCGAATATGAGCATAATATCTACGAGGCTTGTCTAAAGCCATCACACAGACAAAGCTGAAATAATTTCAGATTTTTCTCACAGACCAAATACTATGCAAAATATGTTTTGGTCGCCAGTTCAAAAACTAGTTTATATTTTGTCCACCAGCTCAAATATTAATATGTTTTTTATCTCCCAGTCCTAATATTATCATATTTTTCGGGTCCAAAACTGTGATATATTTTGTCCAGGAGTTTAAATATTGCTACATTATTAAAATTTGTCCACTAGCTCAAACACTGACATACTAGTTGTCCACCGTGCCATATAACAAGCAAGTCGCAAGCGGGACTGCTGAGGTCCTGAGTTCGATTCCTGGGGCCGGCAAAGTGTTATTGGGTTTTTACATTGAGAATTTCTTAGCAACAGCTCGGAGTTTGAAAGTCGGCAGTGTGATACCCCCTTGGCTCGGTGCGCACGTTAACCCGTTGTTCCTGCGCCTGATCTCTCTCCTGTCGTGTCGGTTTTCCGTCCCATTGGACTATGAGAGTGAGGGGAGAGAGAGTGCACCTGCGTCTGCACACACACTCGTGCACTATCATGTCCCACGCCGAAGGAATCTCCACTGAGATTGGTCGCCGTGGCCGAAATTCGATCTGGGGGACTTAATTAGTCCAACATTTCAAACACTGTCTTATTCTTCCTCCACCAGTTCAAATACGCGAAGATCTCATCAGCCGTGAACGGCAACGTGAAGAAGGGCGTGATTTTCAGCACATACTCAGCGTTGATTGGCGAGACACAGTCCACCACCACTAAGTACCGGACAAGGCTGAAACAGTTGCTGCAATGGTGTGGGGAGGACTTTGATGGATGTGTATCCTTTATAATAAACTCTAAATTATTGTGAAAACAGTACCCGTAACCGTAGTATTCTATTCTATTCAAAATCCGTTAGGTACGCAGTTTAGAAAAACATGGCGGTCACAAACACAGACGAAATCCGACTTTAACCTGTACTAATATAATAAAGAGGTAAATTTTGTTTGTTTTTTTTTTTCGAGAAAATCACAGTGCTGAAAATAAAAATACAAATTATAATATGACCAAAAAACATCAACAAAGCTATTATAATAATAAAGAAGGTGTACTACTTTCATAGCCTGCCTTTATAGGAATATGGAAGACGCTTTAAAAACCTTGTTTCCTTGTAAAATCGGCTACCGTCAGTATCAAGCCTTCTTTCACCCCCACCTTTCTGGCACCCTATAAACATTCCCGTGTATAAAATCCTCAACTCAAACAACAGATTGTATTCGACGAGTGTCACAAAGCCAAAAACCTCTGCCCGGTCGGTTCGGGCAAGGCAACCAAGACTGGTTTAACTGCCCTAGAGCTCCAGAACAAGTTGCCCAAAGCCCGGGTGGTGTATGCGTCGGCTACCGGCGCCAGTGAGCCCAGGAACATGGCCTATATGGTCAGGTTGGGCATATGGGGAGACGGGACGCCCTTCCCAACTTTCATGGATTTCATCAATGCTGTTGAGAAACGGTGAGTGAATGTATCCATACTAATTTGAAAGTAACTCGTGTCTGTCTGAATGTTACCTTTTCACGCCTAAACCACTGAACGGATTTTGACAAAATTTTACAAGAAGATAGATGGCATCCAATAATCCTTAGGAGATGAAAATTTGTATGAAAAACCCACCATTTCTTAAGTTAGGTTAGTTATTTCCCGATATCCACGCGGGCGAAACCGCGGGCAGAAGCTATTACTCTATAATTTAAAGGACAGTTCACACCGAGACAAGACACGGCTTTATGCGACGATGCTGGAAGAGGCCAGTTGTTTCGCCGCGGGGCGTACTCGAATTCTCACACTGAAATACCTTTTATAATAGGTCTATAGTGGTGCCGATTCCGTTGTTCACAAATTAAACTCAATTTAAGCTCAGTGCATCTTTTTCTTTCTATTTGATTTAGAAAAGGACAGAAGATAAATTTTAGTTTAGTCCTATCAAATTAATCAGCGCCTGACACTATTCCATACAAGTTTAGACGTGATTAAAAACTTGCTTACTAAAATTACATCAATTTACGTCAGGTGCTGATTAATTTGACAGGACTAAACTAAAATTTATCTTCTGTCCTTTTCTTAATGAAATAGAAAGAAATAGATGCACTGAACTTAAATTTAGTTTAGCTTGTGAACAGCAGAATCGGCACCATTGTATCGCTATCCTAAAAAGTGCGCGCATTTCTCGGTGTGAGCTGAAAGCACTAGGAAGTGGTGTAGGGCGAGCGTGCCGGGGAACTGTCTTATGTATCGTTGACGTTCAAAAAATGCTGATTCCCGGCCTTAGTTAACTTTAATTTTTTTATTTTTGAATACCGTCTTGATGTTTATATTGAATTCTTGCAGAGGTGTGGGCGCGATGGAGATAGTGGCCATGGACATGAAGCTGCGCGGCATGTACATCGCCCGTCAGCTGTCGTTCCACGGCGTGTCCTTCAAGATAGAGGAGGTGCCTCTTTCCGACGCCTTCAAGGAGACCTACGACAAGTCTGTGGCACTGGTCAGTACCTACATAGCCTGTAAGCCACCTATCCCAACGCCGATGAGGAACCGATTAGCTATCTACTATTTTCTCACTCAAGAAATAGGGAACAGCTGATTTTTTGTCTCGACCGATTTCTTTAATTTTTAGGTTTCCGTACCCCAAAAGGAGGAAGCGGAACCCTTATAGGATCACTTCGTTGTCCGTCCGTTCGTCTGTCTGTCAAGACCCTTTATCTCGGGGGCGCGTGGAGGTATCGAGTTGAAATTAAAACCATATACTCAAGTCTACAGTCCCTTGAACCTGTGAAAAAATCAAACTTCTAAGTTAACGTAAAAAAAAGATACGGCCGTTTATGCCGCAAAAAACGTATATTTCGACACTCTCATGGGATTCAAAATTTATTGGGTACTTCCTGTTGACCTAGAATCATGAAATTTGGCATGAAGCAAGTTCATGAAGCACAAGTAAAGGAAAAAATCCGAAAACCGTAAATTTGTAGGTACATTTTGAAAAAACCGTGATAAACTATATACATACCTACAAAGTACGTTTTTTTTATATCGTCAGAAAATGCGATAACAAGTATGTGATGTGGTTTCCATACTGTATATTAATAGGTAATCGCTGACTGTACACACTGCCGGCGAGAACTCTCTCCACTAGTTCGTCGTAGCGACAAGGGCTATTAAAGAAAATACTCGCGCAGCGACGCTCGCTTGGCGGCCAGAATACTTGCTGAGAGAGAGAGGCCAGCAAAGTGTGACATCATGTAACAAGGGGGGTAAATCATAAGCTTTGTGACGTCACATGTATTTAAATCTAAAGTATTAAGGAGCCGGCGGAGCATGCGTAGTTCATACAAACGTAATATCAAAATAATTTGTAAATCAAACAATATAATATATAATAATTCTTAATGTAGTGTGTATTTATTCAGATTGGATTACAGAATATCTAGGTTCCCAAATATATATTTTGAATGGACACTGATTTAAGACGAGTTACCAAAAAAATAGCTTTCTATAGAAATTTGAAATTCCTCATATCTCGTCTTTATATCAGTGTCCTTTCAAAATTTGGGAACCTAGATATTCTGTAATGCAATCGGAATAAATACACACTACATTAACAATATGTTTGATTTACAAATTATTTTGGTATTACGTTTGTATGAACTACGCATGCTTCGCCGGCCCCTTGTAACTGAAAACTTCAACTTTAACGGAAAACTGAAATAAATATTACCAACTCTAACAATATTGTTACATGTAAGGTTTAATTTAAAATGGCAAAATATGTGGAAACCAGCAGGTGGGGAATGTACTCATTGTTTGATCCGACAGTGGGTGGAAGCCATGCAGCGCTTCACTGAGGCGGCGGAGCTCATCAACGCGGAGTCGAGGATGAAGAAGACCATGTGGGGACAGTTTTGGTCCGCGCACCAGAGGTTCTTCAAGTATCTCTGTATCGCTGCCAAGGTAAGCCTGATATACGCTCTTACTCTGAGAACTCATACGCTCCATTTTAGGATACCGTAGCCAAATAGCAAAAACAGAGTTATTATGTATATCATTTCGTCATGCCAGTCTGTCCGTCCGGATGTTACAAAGTCATTAAGAAAACTGCGCTTCGGGAATCATCCGTCTTTCTTCTGAAATACGAACGTGTGGATATGGGATTTAATACAGGATGTAAAAAGACATATCACATAGCCGTCATCTACGCATTATGTACATCAAACTAACTAACATTGTATGTACAAAAATACTTGCTGGGAAACAACTTTTATTTTTGGTGTGAAAATTTGCTTTTTGCGGTAGTGCGCAATGTAACGCACGCAAAACATTGTGCTTATGGGTGCATGCAGCGGTACAGGGGTCGTGGGTGTATTTAAAGTAGTGTTAACATTAAAAACTTGTTTTTGTAAAATAACGTTAGTAAAAGTTGGAATTTCGACTTTCAATATCTCCGTAACCGGAAGGTTCTCATTCAAATTGGGATAAGGGCAAGAGAATAATGCTGTCTTGTCTGTAGGTAAACCACGCCGTAGTGACGGCTCGCGAGGCGGTGAAGTGCGGCAAGTGCGTGGTCATCGGCCTGCAGAGCACGGGCGAGGCGCGCACGCTGGACCAGCTCGAGCGGGACGACGGAGAGCTGTCGGACTTCGTCTCCACTGCCAAGTAAGTCATCATAAATTCTTGTCCCACCAGCGGTGATGAGAGCAGAACACACAAAAGAGACTTCGACGCCTGAGTTTGCACCATCATTTCTTCTCAGAGGTAAGTCACATAGGAAATGTCGACTCCATCTAGCCTATTTTATTTTCTAGTTTTTTTTTTATGACGTTTAATCCTTCGCGCGTCCAATTAGCAGACACAATAGAATTTTATTGTTATTATTATACAATGGTGTAACGGCGACGTTTGAGAGGTTAATAGTGATTTTGATGTGTTCTATTGCAAACTGTTACCACGAATTCAGTACATGATTCTAGACCCCAACCGAAGAAATTTTCCGTCAGTTTAAAAAAAACGGCTTTTCATTCATTTTGACCCATTTTTATATGAAAGTGCTGATTTTTTTTTTACTTTTTTTGTAACAGTTTGTGTGACGTCATGACACCCTGGATATGCGAATATATTAGATCCAGGAATTTTGAGATAATTTTCAAGTTATAGAACAACAAACTGAATGTCATACATAACAAGTTCAAATTCCATTGCAACCAAAAACTTATTAGGACCTTTTTGTTACAAATGATACTCAATAATCAACTTAGAATACACTTCACTAAAGTAGATAACTTATTATGTGGTGATGCAAAAATAATTTTATTGTTATTTAATATTTTTTATAAAAAAAAAAGTGTTTGAAATACACACGTGGATGTCCTACACTTGTGTTTAAAATGCATTTCTTGACCGATTTATGCGATAAACAGCATAGGGGAATTTATTAAGTGAAATTAAACACTGCGATGGAATGTAATTATCTGAGATTTTGAACATTGCTTTAGGTCATAGCGTGTTTAAATATCAGCTAGACTGCCTAGCGTGCGTTGGACGTACATTTAGGCGTCACCATTCGTAAGCCCAGGTTCGTACAGCCGCGTTTGTCCCGCGGCAATTTTTTTCCACTCGCTGGACTTTTAACACACTACTTTGCGCCGAGAGTTGAAAATTGAACAGCGAGCTCTTTTGACGCACTATGATGCGCTCTGTTGAATTCGCAACGCTCGGCTCAACACCGAGAGTTGAAAATCCAGTGCGCGATATAATCCCGCCGCGATGTTTTTACGTCCGTGCGAACGTGGGCTAAGGACTACTTAAATGCGCTTACCTGAAAATAATCCAAAAATCCTAATTTGTTCTATTAACTGGCATTTATTACAAAAATATGTTAGAAAATCACGATAAATCAACTATTATATTAATTAAAATTCTTTGGGTTCAAACAATAACAATTGGACACAATTTCTAATTACAATTCATATCTCTGTCACGTTCTACGTCACGTCCAGTTCCACAAACATATTCGATAAGTTAATTTTGTCAACAGGTTTTATTTTACTTAGTTCCCTAGCTAAACGGCCCATAGTGTCCAAGTTAGATGCACTAGGATTCTCCCTAAACGCTTTGTTAAGTCTTCTAAATTCATCGTTCAAAGCCCTGAGTGTGTTTACGTATTTTTTTTTCACAGCAACTATATTTATTTCTCTCGAGTTATGCTCGAAACTGTTATTTTCACTGTTACTGTCGTCTAAAGGGTCGTTGTGACCTTCTATTTCTTGTTTGACTACGAAATACTGTTCGTTTGTTTGTTCGTTGTTGTTATGTATAGTTTCTTCCACGTCATTGTCCTCGCTTTTTTGATCATCATACTCAAGCTCAGACTGGACTCCGGGCTCGACTTTTACTTCGTGTTCACCAGCCAATGCTGTATAAAATGCTCTTTTTTCATCAGGAACAGACGTTGTCAGTGCAGCAGAGTGTAATACGGCACACAAGTGTTCACACAATGCGCCCCTCCTTCCTTTAACACAGTCACAACACATTGTATCAGCTCTAAATGTTACATGATTCTTTGTTTTCTCTAATCTATATTCCTGACTAGTCATTTCCAAACCAACTAAACTTTTTATCACCATTTGGTCCCGACGCAAGAACTTAGTATATGTTTCAAAGATTAATTTGCCTCTCAAATGTGCATGTAGTATTTGACACCAATGACTGTCCAAAATATTCAACAGTACATCTATCATGATCAAACTGTTGTAGGAAAAACATCTGCTTAATATAAATTGTTTTAAAATTCGTAAAGAAATGTCTATCGCTTTGTTTGGTGTTATGTAATCTTCTCGTCTGTTCCATATGTCTGTCAGATATTCTTTCAGTTTTGGAGCGGATTGCACGTCGCTGTTACCCTCAAGCTTTTTGTAGAACAATTCTGCTTCTTGTAAATTCTCTGCGTGCAGAAGTGAAGTGAATAACTCCATTACCTTATGCCTATGTCTTCTATCAATCTTGACTTCCCCTTCGCAAATTGTCTTCCATATTCCTTCGATCACAGACGCACGCGACACAAACAACCTCTTATTAGAAAATATTGCATCTAAGGCATGATTTTGTTCATCTAACTGATTTATCATGATCTTGCTTGGTTCAAAACTTTTCAAAGTCTGATTTTCTAAAAGTAATTTTGTAGAAAAGAATGCTTGACTGAAACTTGGTTCTGTAGTCTGTGAATGTAAGGCACAGGCGATGGGCAGGGCGCCCAGTGGAGTAGGAACTAAGAAAAACGATACAACGCATTCTTTAATAAGTGTACTATCTACTATAATGCAGTCTAGTTCATGACCAGATAGGACGTTTTTCATGAATGGTGTGATAACGACGGTGATACTGTAGTCATCTGTGTATCTCAGCACGCCCCCACATTCCTCTAAAACCATCACTTTCTCGCTCATTGTGTCGGCTACATTGTAATTAAGCCCCTCTTTCTTTGTCTTGTTGAACAGGTACTTCGCATGGTGTAGACTGGGATTTATTTCTGCATTTGACAAATGTTTCCTACTAGCCCCAAACTTTGAAAGTAAGGTTAATTCATGGTAGCTTTTTGCCGTAGCTGTCGTATGTCCGGCTGAAAAATATTTGTAGAACAAGTCGTCGGTGTCCGCCGAGCATTTCAGCAGATTGAATGTTTCTCTCGCTCTTATACCATGCGAGTGTATGAAGCTTATATGAATGGTTAAATTCAAACCGTCCTTTAACATTTTATCGTTCCTAATAGTGTTACGATTTATAAATTTTATTTTGAAGTCTATCTTCGCTTTGCATTGTTTGTCCTTCCCGCCTGATCGTTCTGGCGTCTTCCTTTTATTAAAACTAGAATGATGGCATACAAAAACTTTCCTGTACAAAAATCTCTTTACATTCGGGAAACACGCTCTAACTATCCAGCCAGTTTTTGTGAATTTAGTGAACTTCTTTATCCATTCCCTGGCGTATTCGCTGTAGAATTGAGCGTTACGATTAGTGTCCACTCGACATTTGATAAGGATCGTGTACCTCTCTGCTGATACGTAATTAAATAAAGGAAACTCGGCATTTTCTGATATTTCACTGAGGAAGTTCTTTAGTTGCTGTTTAGAACTCATGTTATTTATCACTGACGTTAAACGCCAAAACTAACACAATTTTGCACCGAAATACGTTTTAGCCCACCATATCAAACAGTTTTATTCGTTTACAAACATAACACGAACGCGCACATTGTTGAAATACGTAATATGCTTACAAAATCGATGCTCCGACACTGTATTGAGTTCCGACAGCGCTTGGATAGCCGTGCGCTGAGCCCTTGTACTATTCGCAGTATAAATACCACGTAATGGCGGCGCCGGGTGAACGAACCACTTCCGAGGTCGCCCGACGCAGCTGGCGGTACTATTTGAAACTGCGCGACACTTTGACAGTGCGGGAATGTTAGAATTTTGACGTTTACATTGAAACTTTACGTTTTGACAATTAACAAGAATAATAATATGAGGATAGTAACATTGATTACGTTTGAGAATTATTAAATAATTAACAAACTTATTAAATAATAATTATTTTTCATGATTTCTCACATTTTTGTTTTATTTTCAATCAAGATTTTTCTCTTAAAAAAATATTTCTTTGGCTTGGTTATTTTGAGAAATATTTCTCGAAATCTGGATGATAATTAATTACCTATTTTTAAGAAAATATAATTTGCAGACAGTGTAATCAAGATGTTTCTTTTTCGGTTTTATATTGTACTATTTTCGGCATCTAAATATGTACGGGCAATAGTGGACGGCGTCTTTATTTCGTATGCAATAAGGGTGGTTTTTGTAATTCAAGTGTTACAAGACTTACAAGTTACAAGACAACTGGCGTTTACTGTAGGTATTATGGAAAGTTCGATAACCAATAAATAAAACAATTTTTTTTTTTTAGTAATTGATATAATTATACAGGGGGATTTTTGAGATGGGGTAGTAACGGTAGGTACAGACGCCAGCACATCAAGCTACCCGAAACTATCAAATTTTCCCAAGCAACTTTGAACCTTATGTTTTAGAGATAAAGTTGAAAATCTGTTAAAGAAATTTGACAGATTGTAGTAGCTTGATATGCTGGCGTCTGTACCATAACCGCTGTAGCTACAAGAACACAGTCTTGTGAGACTAACCTTACATTTTTGAGAAATTTTGATCTGCATTCGCAGATTTTGAAAAATTTGTACAGTCAGCAAGAAAACGGCCAATTTTCATAAAAACTGTTTCTTATAAGGATATAAAACTCTATCAGACCAACTTAGGTTTGAGTACTAGAAAAGTCAGAATTCGCAGAAACTTTTTCCATACATTTCGTAGAAAATGAATAAAACTTACGCTCGCGAATCATATTTTATTCAACATAACATTACCTGCAAATTGCAAAAAAATTATAAAATTTGAATTCCGCGGCCTACCTAGCGGCATCCCCTTTAAAGCAACTAGCCTTAAAGAGGATGCGCTAGGTAGGCACTTCAAGGTATGGCAAGCATAATAGAGGACGCCAACAAACGAGATGACACTGTCCTGCAAATTGAAAAATCGTAAGAAAATGTGACTGGCACTTCCCCCTAAAATAAAAAAAACGTTTTCGTTCCAGGGGCGTATTCCAGACGCTAGTGGAGAAGCACTTCCCGGCGCCGGACCGCGACCGCATCAACCGGCTCCTGGGCCTGGAGCCGCCGCGCAAGGCGCCGCCCGCGCCCCCGGCGCCGCACAACGGCAAGAACGGCACCGACGACGACGCTAACACTTCTAAGAGGAAATGTGAGTAAACATGTCATTGTAACACGGGGTTTATGAGATTTTGACGTTGAATTAATATAGTTTGTTGTGGGTCTTGCGACTAAGTAATGACAGCCACACGAGTCGATTGGTCGCTGGTACCGGCTGTCTTTCTCAGATCTTTGACAGTTTTTACGGGTAGTCAGAAGCCAAGTCTGACAACCAGTCCTACCAAGGGGTATCATGTTACCCAGTAACTGGGCAGATAAGCAGTCGCTCCATGTAAAATACTGGTAGTCAGCTGCATCTGGTTAGACTGGAAGCCGACCGCACCATAGTTGAGAAAAGGTTAGGCAGATTGATTTTTTATATAGTTTGTTGAAAACAAACTATAGCTAATAAACTCTTCTGTAACTATACATAATTATTATAAATTAGCGGCCCGCCCCAGTTTCCCATGGGTGCAATTTTTTTTATTAAATTTCGGAAATTTTCTTTCATCTTTGTCCTGGCAATACTGACGAAAACAAAAAAAAATTGCAATTTGGTACAGTCGTTCGGAAGTTATACGCATACAGACATTTCGGCGATTCATTTTTATTTATAAAGATTAAAGTCGCTTTTTGTGTCTGCCTGTGTGATTGCGTTGTTCTTCTAAACTAAGCATCGGATTTTACTGCAGTTTTGACCATCGTTTAGAACATTTATTCCGGAATGTTTATGTCTAAAATATCTGACCCAACAGACGGTTGTCGTGTCCAAACAATAAAAAAACCCATAGAAAGAAGACTTTCAGTTTTACAATTTTAAGAGAAACTTTTCCAGTTTTTCTTTCCAGCAAACCTTATTCGGACTATGACGAACATTTTAAAACAAAAAAATAGCCAATCCGGCCCTGCCGTTCTTAAGTGATTCGCTTACCAACGAACAACATTTCATTTTTATTTTTAAAGATTGATACTTACATAAAATAAAGAGATCTCTGTTTTGTCAAGTTGTGAAAACTGTGCAAAACATTTCACTATTAAAATGATTACTGATTACAGTAACGGCTCGCCAGCAAGCCAACGCAGCAGCGAAGCGCATGCGGGGAGGCTCTTCCTCCGACGAGTTCGTGCGAGGGTCTGATGATGAGCTGGAGATGGAGTCGGATGAGGAGCGACGGCCGCCGGGGTCTGACTCCGACCTGTCAGACTTCAACCCTTTCCATGGAGGCAGTGACAGTGATGACGGTAAGCGCTTTAAGAATCTAAGAACCGATTTTTTAATCTTCAGATAACTTTTGTCTGAGGAATAAAAATTGCGATTTGACAGTTTTTGTATGTTTTCAACATGTGAAATTGTCATATTAATTCGTATAAGTATTATTTTTTTGTACTGGAGAATTACTAACCAGATATTGGAATTAGGTTTACTCCCAGTAAAGTTTAAATTTATGTCAAGTTTTAATTCTACATGATTTGTTAATAAGAATAACTGTATAATTATAATATTTTCTTGTCCGTGCTTCTCCATAGAGATCTACGTTTTGGAATAGGCAACTAGCTTCAACTTTCTGGCTAACTGACCGACTCTTTGACAATTCAAAAGTGCCTGTAAATGGTTTAATCGAACTAAACGCTTTGAATTTGACTTTATTCTATAATATCTCACGTTGTTTGATTTTATGTTCAATACAAAAATCTCTCTTGGTCAATTATGAGTAATGCTACGTTTTATTCCTACTTTTTAATTTCCTATAGAAACTATTACAATGTTACCCCTTCCTCCCACAGAGCCATGGCTAGGCCGTAAAAAGAAGCCAGTGAAGAAGAAGAAGGCCGCCTCACCCAAGAAGAAGGCGTCCACGACGCAGGACAAGATAGAGACCATGTTCGAGCGCAAGAACAGTACGCCGGCCGCGCCCTCCGTGACCGTCACGACGCCGGCCGGACACTCGCTCACCGGCACGCCCGTCGGCACCAACGGGCTGTACCTAGGTCAGTACTGCACACAGATGTCCCACTAAAAGTATGCTTTTCGGCCATCGTCGACTGTCTTCGGAAATACGAACGCGCGATGATGAAGTCTAATGTATCTATATCTATTTCAGTGTAAAAATCTCTGCGAGGACTGTTATTATTATGTAATTTTGACGTTCAAAAAGTGGTGATTCTCAGCCTAATTTGAATAAACAAATAAAAATGAAAATACGTTTATTTGCGTTTGGTTTGTGGTGATGACTTTGATTTTGAATGATGATTTCCCTGCAGGTCCGGCGCGGAACCAGCCCCCGCCGCGCTCGGCCATCGAGCGCGCGTGCAGCATGAAGGAGGAGCTGCTGCTGCACGTGGAGCGTCTGGGCAGGCGTCTGCCGCCCAACACGCTGGACCAGCTGGTGGACGAGCTGGGCGGGACCGACAACGTGGCCGAGGTGCCTATTTTTTGTGAAAATTGCCCATTTTCGTGCAGACCGTACCATTCTTCTAAAATTTGTGAATACAGTTAAAATTTTCTTAAAAAGTTAAGGACAGACTCCTAAAACCGTGTTCTTGTAGGTTAAGTTACATACCCTTACTGCCCATCTCTAAAATCCCCACCCTATTTATAAAGTTTTCTGTCCACAGATGACAGGTCGCAAAGGCCGCGTGGTTCAAACAGAAGACGGTCAGATTCTATACGAGAGTCGTTCAGAAGCCGACGTACCTCTCGAGACCCTCAACCTGACGGAGAAGCAGCGCTTCATGGACGGCATGAAGGACGTGGCCATCATCTCCGAGGCGGCCTCCAGCGGTATATCGCTACAGAGCGACAGGAGGTAAAATGCGTTCAAAATTTACGTGATACTAGCTTCTGCCCGCGACTTCGTTCGCGTTTAGGTAACGATACCCCTTGGCAGGACTGCTTGTCAGTCTTTAGGGTTTCAGACGACTCGTAATGGCTGTCAAAGATCTACGAATGACAGCCGGTACCAACGAATTAACTTGTTTTCCGAGGCACAGAGGGTGTGTATTGGAAAGATCCACGGACTGACTTTGGCAAGCATTGCTTAATCTTTAATATCGAGTCCGATGTTTGTTTGAATAGTATTATTGCGAATCTAACCCATTACAGTGCATCGTATCAACTTTTTTCGGAAAAATAAATGTATTCTAAAATTTTAGTATTACTGTCATGTTTGACACTTGTGACCTTTCGATTTTGCTATTGAATGTGAAAATAAACTGGCTACCTACCAGCGCGTCTTGGTCAGAGATCAGTAATAAGTATTGCTATTAAAAATATGTGTAAAATGTTTCTGTTGTTGTCAGAGCGCGAAACCAAAGGCGGAGGGTGCACATAACGTTGGAGCTACCGTGGTCGGCCGACAGAGCTATACAACAGTTTGGTGAGTGCAATATTTGATTACCTTTAAAATGATGATAACTAGCTCACCTACCTGACTTTGCTTTGAATGGGTGCAATCTCCTAATGTGGTGAATTTTCAAAACACCGAGAATTTATAATTTAAACAAAAAGAGGAAAAATTATGAAGTCTCATACAAACTTTCATCCCTATTTCCAAAAATTACTTAAACTTTCATACCCCTTTAGGGTATGAATTTTGAAAAATCCTTCCCGAGTGTTACATTTTTTATACGATCTGTCGTGGATAATATCGGCTGGCCGGTTTAGGCTGCTAAATTCACCCCTTGAAGAAGTCAAATAGGGGATGAATATTTGTATGGAAGTTCGTCACGTTCACCGTCGGCCACGGCGCTCGTCTGTCATGTTTATGAGCTAGGTGTCTATGGGTCAATTTATCTTTTTAATCTTTGTTTTTTTTTCACTTTTTTGATGTTTTTAATACCTGTATTGTGTCTTTTGTTGCACTGAATAATGTATGTGTGATCTGTCCCATGCGCGCGCGCGCAGGCCGCACGCACCGCTCCAACCAGGTGAACGCGCCCGAGTACATCTTCCTGATCTCGGACCTGGCGGGCGAGCGTCGCTTCGCGTCGACCGTGGCCAAGCGCCTGGAGTCGCTGGGCGCGCTCACGCACGGCGACCGGCGCGCCACCGAGACGCGCGACCTCAGCCAGTTCAACATCGACAACAAATACGGTACCCGATTTCCTTCCTTTAATAATCTACTCATTTTTCCTAATGTTACCTATTGAATTAGATAAACACGGTGCAAGGGACAACGACGAACAGGCTGTTAACGTGACTTCAGTACATGATGCTAGACCCAACAACATTGAAATTTTTCGTTGGTTAAAAAAATCTGCTGTTTCATACAAAAGTACAATAATTTTGAATTTACACGATCATAATGTGGCATTAAGTTCGCATCTGTACTTTTATGTGCTTGAAGTATTAAATAATAGCTATTTATTCACCAAGGGGAGTAAGGCACAGATTACTAATCGAATGTGCATTTGAGGCCCGACGCGAAGAGGAGGGCCGTAAACCACACGAGTTTAGTAATCTGTACTTACCCTCGAGTGATATATACTGCTTTATACTACACTTGTGGAGTTGTTGTTAATAAATTGCTATCATTGTCACTGGAATCACCTATTTTAACTTGTGATTTACACCGCCAAACTTTAAACTTTACCAAGAAAATTGTTTCTACAAAATACGTCAACCAACAAAATAAGTCTTTTTTTTTTTAGCGCGTCAATCAGTTTTCGCGCCAAAAGACGTTAAGCCGCGTCCCCACTAGAGCCGCGCGGCTCTAGTGAGGACGCGGCTTAACGTCTTTTGTAATTTGTTGTGATCAACAACACTCAACAACACTCATCAACACTCAACAACACTCAATAATACTCATCAACACTCAACAACACTCAATAATACTCAACAACACTCAACAACACTTAACCACAAGCAACAACACTCAACAACACTCAACAACACTCAACAACACTCAACAACCCTCAACAACACTCAGCAACACTCAACAACCCTCAACAACACTCAACAACACTCAACAACATTCAACAACACTCAACATCACTCAACAACACTCAACAACACTCAACAACACTCAACAACCCCCAACAACACTCAACAACCCTCAACAACACTCAACAACACTCAACAACACTCAACAACACTCAACAACCCTCAACAACACTCAACAACACTTAACAACACTCAACAACCCTCAACAACACTCAACATCACTCAACAACACTCAACAACATTCAACAACACTCAACAACACTCAATAACACTCAAAAACACAAAAACACTGTATAATGCTTTCTGTCTCATTTTCTCCCACGTTAAATCTTATGTCTCCTTTTACTGTCGCTTTTTCATTTCATAAAATTTCAAGTCACAACGATGCTAAAGAAGTTTTCACTTCAAAAACAAAACGCGTTAGTAATGAACGCATTGCTGCCCTGATTTTCAGGGCAGTAATGAAATTCCATACAATATAACTGCCTAGATTTTTGAGAAGGTTTAATGAACAGCTTTCAAGCCTTTTAGTGGGGTAGTATTGGTACACTTACTAAGCAAGTGTAGTATAAATAAATAAATGTATGGAACAGCTAGTTCTGTAATTTGATTTAGATTTTTCGAAGTCCTTTACACCCGTGCTGAATTAATGACATTCACAGAGAAACTGTTCGGATCCATTGTTATTTTAGTAGTGATATATTTATTTTTAATGCTTTTATTCTTTCACTAATAGTCGCGTTTATAATATTAGTAGGAAGTAAGATACTATATTCATGAAGTCTGAAAATGTTTAATTTATCATAGACCTGCTTAATACTTTTCTGTAAATACTGAACTGCTATGTGAACATACTATTAATAATGAGCCGCATAGCTATTCACAACCATTTGATACTGTTACGAGCTTGGGGTTCGTGACAATAAAAACTGCCGATTTAATAACCAAAAAATGACACTTTACTCACCAACACTAATTACAAGTCAAACACACTAATTATGAACACAATTACACTTACTGATCACTCTTAAGTCGCACTCGAATATCGCCTTCGATGTTATCGCTCGTATCGCTTAATCGAAACTATATGTGTCTCGCGGCCCACCCGGCCTTATATAGTGCCGCAGAGCTAGTACATAAACATCTAGAACGTTCGAGTACATACCGGTCCCGACTGACTCGACGTCGATAGTTCTCGGAATTACTAGTACTTACAAAAAGGTCAAGTAGGGTCAAGGTCCTAGTACCAAGGTACTAGTTCCGCTACCCGATACTAGATGGCGCTAGTGGTAACTAATGTCGCCATGTATCAAGCATTATTTGCGGCGCGCAACACTGCCCCCTCCTTAGACATGCTCGTCCCGAGCATTATTGGCCCCATAATAACGCGCCAGTCGATCCACATGGACGATCTTAGGAGCACCTCTTGCACCTTTCTGTATCCGGTAGGTTACATCATTGATCTTTGTCACAATCCGGTACGGTCCGTCCCATTTAGCTTGAAGCTTAGGAGATTTCCCTTTGCTGCGGACTGGATTGTGCAACCACACCAGTGAACCTTCGTCGAACCCTTTATTGTTCATTTTGCGGTCATAACGGGTTTTCATCTTTTCAGACATTTGCTGGCCCGATTGTCTGACGTGCTCATAAATGTCATTCATTTTGTTCCGCAAATCATTCGCATAATCAGTTACACTGCGTGGGGCATCAGGTGGTATTCCGGTGATCAGGTCTGCAGGTAGCCGTAGTTCTCTTCCGAAGTTTGCGAAAGCAGGCGTCACCGATGTACTTTCGTGAACAGCGCTTCGATATGACAGCAAAAACGGTTGTATGTGCTTGTCCCAATCTCGTTGCCGATTTTCCACAACTTTTGCTAGGTACCTCTCCAGTGTCTGGTTAAATCGTTCCACCATTCCATCCGATTGTGGGTGGTAGGAAGTAGTTCTTGTTTTATGAGTACCCATAACTCGACAAGTTTCCTGGAATATTTGGGACTCAAAATTCCTTCCTTGATCACTGTGAATCTCCAAAGGTACTCCAAAACGACAGAAGACTTCATGAACCAATTTATCCGCAACTGTCGAAGCTTCTTGATTTGGAATGGCGAAGACTTCCGGCCACTTCGTGAAGTAATCCATCACAACCATGAAATACTTGTTACCACTTTCACTCTCCGGAAACGGCCCCGCAACGTCAAGGGCTATCCTCTCCCATGGTGCACCAACATTGTACAATTTCAATGCACCCCTACTACGAGTCTGAGGTCCCTTTACAGCTGTACAACTTGTACATTTGCGACACCAATCCTCGACATCGTCCCGACAGTGGATCCAGTAAAACCGTTCTCGTATCTTCAGTAGAGTCCGTTTTACTCCCAGATGACCTCCTGAACAACCATTATGGTACAGCTGTAGAACATCTGGTACTAGAGCTTTAGGGACAACCATTTGCGAATGACAGCTGTCTCCCCGAGCATTTTCCCATTTACGGCACAGGACTCCATCCTGAACCACCAAGCTGTCCCATTGGGCCCAATAGCTTTTTGTGACCGAACTCATCGCTGAGGCGTCACTCCACCTGGGCTTAGGAGCTCTGGCCTTCATCCACTCCAGAATTGGCTTGATGTCCGAATCTTCCTGCTGTGCACGTTGTAGGCTTTCCTTCCACTCGTTGTTGAGGTCTGTCTTAAGCATCCTCACAGGTACCACTTCCTTACTCTCCTGCCTAGTACAATGCTTGCAGTCTTCAGGACAAGGTCTTCTTGACAATGCATCTGCGTTGCCATGAGATTTTCCGCTGCGATGTTCGACCACGAAGTCGTATTCCTGCAGTAGTTCAATCCATCTCGCAACTTGTCCTTCTGGGTTTTTGAACTGCAATAGCCATTTCAGTGCAGCATGGTCAGTTCGTAAGTGGAATTTCCGCCCCAGAAGATATTTGCTAAAATACTGCAATGACTTTACCACAGCAAGCAGTTCCCGTCTCGTAACACAATAGTTCCTTTCCGGCTTTGACAACGACTTGCTGAAGTACGCTATTACAACCTCTTGATCACCATTCCGTTGGGACAACACACCGCCAAGTCCTATGTCACTTGCGTCTGTGTCAACTATAAATTCCTTGCCCGCATCAGGGTACCCCAAAATAGGTGTTTTGCACAGACGGTCCTTTAGCTCCTGGAATGCGATGTCGCAACTATCATCCCAGCAGAAATGTCGCTTCTCCTCGGTTAGCTTATGCAGGGGTTTGGCTATATCTGCAAAGTTCTTGACAAATCGCCGATAATAGGAGCACAAACCCAGAAACGCTCTGACCTGCGTCTTGTCCTTTGGAACTGGCCAGTCCTTGACAGCGGCGATTTTCTCTGGGTCCGTGCGGATACCTTCTTCAGACACTACATATCCCAAAAAGCTAACTTGTCGTTTGAATAGTGAACACTTCTTCGGACTTAACTTGAGGTTGGCACTCTGGATCTTCGTGAGCACGCGTTCCAGGTTATGAAGATGTTCTTCAAACGTGCGGCCTACGATGATGATGTCATCCAAGTAGACCAGGCAGGCCTCACCAATTAGCCCGGTAAGTACAAGTTCCATCAACCTTTCAAACGTTGCCGGAGCATTGCACAATCCAAACGGCATAACCTTAAATTGCCACAGACCCTTTCCTGTCGAGAATGCAGTCTTCTCCTTGTCCTTGGGATCAATTTCCACTTGCCAGTAGCCACTTTTCAGGTCCAGCGTGCTAAACCACTTTACGCCAGTAAGCATGTCCAGCGTGTCATCTATTCTTGGCAAAGGATAGCTGTCCTTCTTCGTAATGTCGTTCAGACGACGATAGTCAACACAAAACCGCATGCTGCCATCCTTCTTTCTTACCAGCACTACAGGTGAACACCATGGACTAGATGAAGGTTCAATCACACCATCCTTCACCATTCCCTCAATCATGGTTTCCACTTCCTTTTCACGTGCTACCGGCAATCTCCTTGGCCGCTGACGGATAGGCAATTCTTCTCCTGTGTTGATTTTGTGTTGAACTAAGCCAGTCCTCCCGATATCAGCATCGTTTGACGAGAAAACATTGGCGTACCTGAGTAACATCTTCTTCGCTTTGACCATTTCATTTTGGGACAGAGCGCTGCGGCAGTCTTCTAAAAGGGTGGTCACTCTCGTTTGTGCATCCTTGCTGAGGGTCCCAGTCGATAGATATTGGCATCGACGCAACCAATCCACTTCCTCACAAGTACCAACTAGTGTGCCTTTTTCTATAATCTGTTCCTGATCACAAAGGTTCAGCACACGTACCCCTGAGATGTCGGTTTAAAGAAACTTTATTCCCAAAAAAGACATAAGTCACTTACTTGAGAACAATACTAAAAATATAGATTACAATTATGTTCGCCATCAGTATTACAATAATAGTTACCCATCCAATGCATTCATTTCTCCAGAAGTGATCGATCCGCAATTATGTGCTGGCTAAGTTTAGTTTTGAATGCATTGTAAGAGTGTACATTTCTTATACAGGACGGTAATTTGTTATAAAACTGTGCTCCTTCAAAAGTTAGCATTTTTTTGCCATAGTTAGTTCTTGTTTTTGGTAAAACTAACAAGCTTGCTCGCCGTGTACTGCGTTGACTAACTTGTTTATATTGAGTGAGTGTTATGTTTGAGTGAACGCTTTTGTTGTCGGTGGCTCTGACCAAAGTTCGTGCCACTTTCCATGGAAGGTCATTGTCTACCCTTTCCACGAGTACACAACGATGAGTTCGCCCAGGATTCCGAGGAAGACTAACCGGCACAATCGTTTCCGATCTCGGCGGAAGAATAATCTTCTTAAGGCTGTACACATTTCCTGGTAACGCCCCTTCCACGAAAAGTTCCTCTTGTCCACATTTCAAAACACCTTGCTTGACGTCAATCTCGCAACAATTCTTCCTCATAAAGTCAAGGCCCAGGATGCAATCGTCCATTATATCAGCCACGATGACATTATGCAGGTAGATTCTGTTGCCTAGCTTCAACTCTATCTTCTTCTCTCCATGGACGGGTATGCGCTGACCGGTGGCTGTAACCAAATTAATGTGTTCTCGGTTGTGTGCGGAGTCCCCAAGGAACCGACTTGTAAGTTGGGAACTGACGACCGTACGAGAGGCTCCAGTATCTATGGTCAGCTTACACGGCGTTCCGTTGACCTCGCCCTTGATGATTAGGCTATTCCCATCATGGGTTTGTGTGATCGAAATCCTTGGGGCTCCTTGAACATCAGCCAGCACCCGCCCCGCAGTCCTGGCTATTACTCGTTTCCCTGCTGCTGGTGTTGGGCGGTGCTGTTAGCCGCACTGCCCTCTGGAGATCGGCCGTCTTCTCTCTCTGCAGTTCGCTTAGGGCAACTGGACCGTAGGTGGCCCCTTTCCCCACAGCCGTAGCACCTAGGGCTGTATCCTTTACTGCGCTCGCGAACTGTAGCCGCTGCAACCTCTCTGACGCGATGGGAACGATGATCTTGCCGCATAGCTTCCACCTCCAGTGCATGGGCCAAGGCGTCCTTCAGCGTCCCGTGGTGACCGAGCCTCACAGCAACTCTAACTTCAAGGTCGCGGATGCCGTCGATGAATGCCTGCACCAGGTTCCCATCAATAAGTGCAGGTACGGACTGGTAAGCTTTACGAACCAGCTTCTCCACTTCAAGGGCCCACTGCTGCAGGTTTTCGTTACTGCGTTGCACGCGATCCTTGAGCTGCGCCCGAAACACGTGTTCCAGGTGAGCGTCGCCATACCGAGCCTCCAATGCCTCAAGGAGCTGCTCGTAAGTCACTTCCTTACCGAGAGCTTCCAGGACAGTTAAGGCCTGGTCACGCAGGCCCAGGGTGAGGGCAGTCATGGCCTGACTTTTATTCCACCCGTTCGCCTTCATAACAGCCTCAAACTGGATTTTGTAGGCCGACCAGGAAGAACTTCCGTCGAACGGTGGCACTTTGAATCCACGTAGCGAAGGTGCTGTAGCTACGGGAGCTGCGATTCCATCACCCAGTTTCAGGTAATCCAGCGTTTTCTTTACGTCAGCCATCACGTTGTCCATCTGGTTTTTCACTTGGTCGATTCGGATTTCAGCTTCCGACAGGCGGGTGTCATGTTGAGCAACCTTATCCTTCACCTCCTTCATGTCTTTCCCGAAGGTAGCGTGAAGGTCCTTTATAAGGAGCATCTGCTCTTCCTGGCGGCGCGCCTGCTCCTCCTGTTGGCGGGCCTGTTCCTCCTTGTCCCGCTGGAGCTGTTCCTCCAACCGACGAGCCTGTTCTTCCTGTCGGCGAGCCTGTTCCTCCTGTCGGCGGGCCTGTTCCTCCTTGTCCCGCTGGAGCTGTTCTTCCAATCGACGAGCCTGTTCCTCCTGTCGGCGAGCCTGTTCCTCCTGTCGGCGAGCCTGCTCCTGCAGCATCATCATCAGAGCAGCAAAATCTGGTGCTGATGATGCTGGAGCAGCTGTGGACGGGCCGGCCTCCGTGGTCGGTAGCTGGCCTTCCGACCCCTGTGGAATTGCTCCACCAAATCGCCTCTGGTCCGTCTCTTGCTGGCGTTGACTCCGGGTACGGATACCCTCCATGTCCTCTTTGGGTAAAATCGGCATTTTAAACCTCGCTTCTGACACCAATTGTTACGAGCTTGGGGTTCGTGACAATAAAAACTGCCGATTTAATAACCAAAAAATGACACTTTACTCACCAACACTAATTACAAGTCAAACACACTAATTATGAACACAATTACACTTACTGATCACTCTTAAGTCGCACTCGAATATCGCCTTCGATGTTATCGCTCGTATCGCTTAATCGAAACTATATGTGTCTCGCGGCCCACCCGGCCTTATATAGTGCCGCAGAGCTAGTACATAAACATCTAGAACGTTCGAGTACATACCGGTCCCGACTGACTCGACGTCGATAGTTCTCGGAATTACTAGTACTTACAAAAAGGTCAAGTAGGGTCAAGGTCCTAGTACCAAGGTACTAGTTCCGCTACCCGATACTAGATGGCGCTAGTGGTAACTAATGTCGCCATGTATCAAGCATTATTTGCGGCGCGCAACAATACGCTTCTGTATCGAATGGAACATCAATCGCCCTCATCTAGTTTTAAAATATATGATTGATGTGTAAAAGTGTTTGTACAAACCTCATCATCTGCCTTGCCTTTTCCCAACTATGTTGGGGTCGGCTTCCAGTCTAACCGGATGCAGCTGAATACCAGTATTTTACATGGAGCGACTGCCTATCTGACCTCCACAACCCAGTTACTGGGTAATACGATATCCCTTGGTAAGACTGGTTGTCAGACTTTCAGGCTTCTGACTACCCGTAACGACTGTCAAAGATCCACGAATGACAGCCGGGACCAACGGCTTCACGTGCTTTCCGAAGCACGGAGGGGTCACGGTACATATGTAAAGATGGTCATCCATCCACAGATCAACCGCGGCAAGCGTAGCTTAACCTGATAGATCGACCTGCTCGGCTGTTATTATTTAGCCACGGGCCCGGGCTGTTTGTACAAACCTACTTACAGAAATAAAATCATTTATCATTTAAACAATGCTATCGAGGGATCCCTTCTGTTCACAAGTCCAAAACCCGAAAATTTTGTCAGTTTAAATCAAATAGGCGACCGCTATTCTTTCGACAGCTGGCAGCTGTCGACGGCTAGACAAATCAGGTTATCGAAATGCAGTGGCGTGCACAGGGTTTTATGCCTGGGTAGGCAGTTTTCTTTTCGCAAAAAAAAGTCTTTCGCAATTGCACTAGTTAGTAAAGATAAAACTCACCAGGGGTTGAAAAGGTTGTAACTACGATTTTCCAATGATGCAAATAGAAGATTTCGGCCACTTCAAATATCTAATCCAAGTGAGTGAAAATTACAAAACACGTCACATGAAAGATATTCGATGTGGCCTAGAAAAAGGCTCTTCATGTGATTTGCATTATATAAATATATTTAATAAGTACATAAACTACTGGTTTGGTAACAGTTAAAAAAATAAAGTAAATCAACTTATTTATAAATAAAATCTACGCGCCTATCCTTTTTTAAATATGATTTTAAAACATCGTCATAAAAAGTTGGTTTGCGTTTTAATTCGACCAATAATTGTTTTTCTGTCGAAATCATGGAAAGATGTGCGAGTCGTTGTTGATCTTGTGTGTTTCTTAAATACGTGTGAATACGTTTTAACGATGAAAATGAACGTTCTGTCGATGCGCTGCTTGCTGGGATAGTAAGTAACAATAAACTGCAGAATAGAAATTATGTAAATCTGAATGTCCCGAATAATTCCACACTGTACTCGAACTACTAAACAATAAGCAAGGAAAACAAAATAATTTAATTGTGTTTACAGACCCGCACAGCCAGTTGTATGTGTCATAATTATTACTATGTTGAAAATAGTAGACAAACGAAACAAAATAACCGATTACTATGTATGCAACCTGTCGGCCAATGATATGAATCATATTGTTTTTTATTGAATTTACGATAGACTTTACCTTTAGTTTGTATTAATTGCAAATCCGGTGTACGACGACCTATCTCGATAACTTGTTTTTTTTCACCGAAAGATAGTTTTGAAAACGCATCATATTTTATTTTCTCAATACACACACCATGTGAACAACTTTCACAGACAATATTATCCATTTTTCACTATTAACAACGTTAAAATCCTAAATATCTGAAAACGTATTCACACAAACAGATCACACATCAAACAAATTATGGCGACTATTGACTATTGAAATTATCTATTAAAAGGGAAATGTAATACGCCAAAAAATTATGACCATCTAAATATATAAAATTCAATGAAACAATGTTACTTCCTAAAATATTTGCATTGCATAGCAAACTTTCTTTCGGAAATGTTCGCTAGGAGTCGTAATTTTTCGTGTTAGCTATAAAGAATAACTAGAAATAGACACTGTCTTTTCATGCAGTTGTGTGCGTGATTTTTGTCATTGTGTGTCACCAAAGCCCACGTAGCTATAGGAACGCACACATATTAAATCTGCATGACCACGACTTACCACGAGAGCACACATACAAAACATTCAGACAAGAATAATTTGTGTCTTTGCCGTGGCAAAGGCGAGGCGGCGCTAGTGCCGCGCGACGATGCGAACGGAACGAGCCTTTAAACTGTATCGATCTTAATGATACCACCGGCACTCGATAGATGGAGCTGATTTATGATTTAATTTTTTTATGTGGTTTTGTTTATTGATAAAATAATATTAGATCTATTATCAGAACTAGGGTAGGCAGTGTCTTTCTGCCTTTATGAAACGCACGCCACTGTCGAAATGTGTCATTTCAGATACGAAAGTCTGTCGGATGGGTGTGAATAGCTATGCTGATTGGTTACATACTAAACTTGCCTGTTATATGTTGGCTGCAGGTCGCGCGGCTCTGGAAGCAGTGATGCGTGCCATAATGAAGTACGAGACGCCTCTAGTCCCGCCGCCCAGCGACTACGCGGGCGACTTCTTCCAGGACGTGGCGTCTGCGCTCGTGGGCGTCGGGCTCATCGTCAACAGCGAGGCCGCGCCCGGCGTGCTGCAGCTGGATAAGGTAAGCATCATTAGAACATGGGCCTCACCCCGCTCTCCTTGGCTAAAAAGAACTGGCGCAAACCTGCAGCACTGGATAGTATTGATCGTAGGGAAATTAAAGCGTGCTACAGCTGGATAATTCACACTACATCATCATCATCAGCCGATAACAGTTTCCAGCTGGACACGGCCTCTCCTTGCCTCTCGGCTACTTTCATCCAGCTGCTGCCAGCTGATCGGGGTCAACGGCCGCGGGAGGCACGAACTATGTAAAATTGTAAGCCTTGATGTCAAACATCTGATGCAGCGGGGCAGACGGGCTGTCCCGGGTAATGGCGCGCTCCTAACTTGCGACTCTCCCGCAGAGTTACGAAATTAATTTTGATATTAAATTAATACTTATGTATATTTTAAATAGAATTTATCCCAATTTTCTTTTTGTTTTATCATGTTCTGATATCGGTACCCGTTACGTGTCTGAAGTATTTTTTAATTAAATCTTGTATAATTGGAATCAGATGTGGGAGCTTCAGTAACTTTTTTTTACCTATTCAGCTACACCGCAACAAGGTCCTTTTGGCGCCTGATTGACATTGACAGGGGGTCGTTGTTGGTAAACATAATTGAAATTGCCACTGAAATGACTGAACCTGGGTCAAATAAACTTATTTTCTGTCTTTCTTTCTTTAAATTGTATTTAAAAAAACAAGATGGCGACGTTAGTTCCGCTTTTAGCCACGCTCCAAAAGATCCTTGCACAGTTATTTTTCTCGATTCGTCAGTTGCGTTAATTTAACCCTGTCTAATCAACAAGACCACATTATTATGTCGTGAGAGCTTCAGTAACCTGTTAACTATTCAGCTTCATAATATTGTTGTCTCTAGGACTACAACAACATGTCCAAGTTCCTGAACAGGATACTGGGTATGCCAGTGGAGCTGCAGAACAGGCTGTTCAAGTACTTCACTGACACGCTCGCCGCTGTTATGGAGCAAGGTCAGTCAGCATTACTTTTTATTACATAGAGATAGCAATAAACTAATTCTTCTTCATCATTTTTATTTCTGAGATGGATTATCTTTATGAGGAATAATTTGTGAGTTTGTATATAGGGGTAAGCTTCGGAACCACTGATCCGATTTTGAAATTCTTTCACCAATCAGAAGCTACAGTATTACAGTGTCAGAATATATTTTATGTTAAAATGAAGACATTTCACGCGGACGAATTCACGGGCAGAACCTAGTTGATCAATAAAACTTGAAATTTCTGTATTATCAGTGTACAAGCCATGTGCCCGATAGAATTTCTCGAACTTACTTTTTATGGTGGAAAGACGCTACAATGAAGACTGGCCGAGAATATACAAAAGACCGTCATAAATATATTTTTCAAAAATATTAGCTCGCTTTTGAAAAGTCTAAGCCTTCGTACCCACGGCGGCTCTGCTTAGTGTCGAGAGTTAAAAATTCAACAGTGTATATTTTTGACGTGCTGGGATGCACTTTGTTATATTTTCAACAACGAGAGCTGAAAATCCAGTGCGCGATAATAAAAAACGTAAAATATTTCCAAATATCTGAGTCGGTGTGTGCCCGTGGTCCCGCAGCCAAGCGCAGCGGGCGCTTCGACCTGGGCATCCTGGACCTGGGCTCGTGCGGCGAGCGCGTGCGGCGCGTGCGCTGCCTGCGCTTCGTGCGGCGCCACGCCACCGGCCGCGCGCCCGTCGAGCTGCACACCGTGCACACCGAGGTACGCACCTTGTACTCTGACTGCTCATTTTGCTCCAGGGATTCGAGGGTCACTTGTACTCCCGTCATTAACTTATTATTCTCAATCCACAGCGCGGCATGGACTGGGCCGAAGCCTTAGAGAAGTGGTCGGAGCTGACGGGGCCCAAGGAAGGGTTCTACGTGTCGCAGCAAGCGCGCAACAACAAGTACACGGCCGTGCTGTGCGTGTCCGCCATCGTGAGCACGAAGAAAGAGAAGATCACTAAGAAGGATATCATGTTCCAGATATACAGGTCAGTTGCGACCCCGCCATTACTTGCGCTGATGTAGGCGTAGGACGCAGTGACGGATGGGTGTTTTTTGAGCAAATTCGAACTCACAACCTAGTCCTTTTACAGTTATTTTATCTCTGACAACAACAACCCAATAAGTACCTTGTTATAACAATGCTATAGACCACTGGTTTTGACAGACTAGTCAGTGGCAGCAACCGTATTGGAACTAAAATAAAGACCGCTGTCATTTTGATGTAAAATCAGAGGTAAAATAACTGTGTCAGAACTGTGTTTTTTATTTGGAAAACTGCACATTTCCTCTACAATAATCCGTGGGAATGAAGCCGTGAGTAAATGCTGGTTTAATCAACTTATGTTTTCGATTTTGCAGACCCAACACCGGTCTACAGCTGCGACTGGAATCTCTAGCGGAGATCGACAAGAAGTACCGCAAAGTGGAAAGCAGCGAAGCAGAGTCGTGGTGGCGCGCGCAGTACAACGCGTCGCAGCGCGTGTGCAGCCACGCGTACTGGCGCGCTGTCTGCAGGAACGCGGCCGACTGCGAGGTATGTATGCGCTTCGGGCATCATCGGCTATCTTCGTGCATACGAACGCTCGATAATGAGATCTAATATAGAGCTGTTCCCACGCTGGAAGATCTTGCTTATTTTGTATTAGGTAAAGCCCTCGTCACTCTAGTATCCGATGACAGCGACAGAGACAAAGGAGAATAGACAAAAATATATGGAAGCTGGTCTAAGCACTATTAACATTCACAAACACACACATTGCATAAGATAGGTATTTAATTATAATACAATAACTACAGTCGCGGCTCATTTCAATTGGCTGTGTGAAAAAAGTTATGACGATATTTCGTAGATCTGACCTTAGCTGGACGTTAGATAACGGATCCCTTGTGTAGTTAACCACTTCTAATGGTCATGGTTTGAATGCTTTGATAACGGGTATTTGACGGGTGTTCCCCCAGGTGGGCCTGCGCGTGCGCACGCACCACGTGCTGTCGGGCTCGGTGCTGGCGGTGTGGGCGCGCGTGGAGCACGTGCTGGCGGCGCGCGCGCACCTCAACAAGATGCAGGTCGTGCGCATCAAGGCCGACGACGGACTCAAGATCGTCGGTACGTACTACACAAAACAGTAACATTGTCTATCTGTTACCTTTCCACATGAGATTATAATATTATGTTAATTCTTCTTGAGAGCCACCACGTCCCATTTGAAAAAAATTAATGTCTATCGTTCCTCAGATGGATGTTTGATTAATAAAACTGTAACTTTACTGTTTTATTAGTGTACAGTTTTAGAGTGTATTTCCCATTGACCAAAAAACAATTCCTATAAACTTTCTTCTCCTTAGGGGATGCATTTACTAAAACCCTTTCGTTCTATGAGAAACTCTCGTGAAAAATTCCATGCTTTCGAGGCCCAACTGTTTAGCCCAGATTCGCACGAGAGCGTTTTCCGGCTGCGATATTTTATTGTGCACTGGATTTTCAATTCTCTTCTTAGCGTCTAGAGTTGAAAATCCAACATTATGATTTTTTGACGCGCTGGGATACGCTCTATTGGATTTTCAATGCTCGACTCAACACCGACAGATGAAAATCCAGTGCGCGATAAAATCCTGCTGCGATATTTTACGTCCGTGCAAACGTGGGCTTAGGCTGTGCGTTGTGCCAGGATCGCCCAGAGGACACGGTGGAGCATACGGTGGAGGTCTGCCCCGCTTGGGCGGAGCACCGCCGTGTCCTCGTAGAGGCGATCGGCAGCGGCGGCGACCTCTCGCGTCCGGGCCTGGTTCAAGCCATGGTCCGGGGCGAGAGGGAGTGGGGGGCAGTCGCCTCCTTCTGCGAAGCAGTCATGCTAGCGAAGGAGGCGGCGGGACGGCTGAGGGAGAGAGCCTCCCGTCCCAGCCGCCGCGGGAGACGCTCCGGGCGTCGGGAGCCGCGCGACGACTCCCGGCCACCGTAGGCGCGGGCCTGCGGGCGGAGAGTAATGGGTAACTCACCGTCCGATCAGGACCAGGCCCGTGCCGGACGGCGCGTACGTGTTCCACGCGCGCCTCAAAGAGATGTCAGCATCAAGGGAAGGGGCCCGTCAGGGCCGAAGCCTGCCGGATCAGCGGGATTGTCCGAAAGGGTTACCGCTGGCCCGGAACATAAAGGGCGAAGGAAGGAACACGGGTGGGTTTTAGTCAGTAAGAGTCTGACACTCCCTTCCGCTCCACCCAGAGCGGGAGGAGTCATTTGATGATTTCCCATCCAGAAAAAAAAAAAGGCTGTGCGTTGTCAATCAGGGAATTTAAGTGGATATAGTAGAAGATATAAGTTAACAACACCGTCACGTTCCAGGTACGCTGATTCCAAAGAACTGTGTAGAGCCGCTGAAGGAGGCGCTCTCGTCTGACGCGGTGTCAGTCAGCGAGCAGAAGTTCGAGCAGACAGACGCGCTCAAATGAACCGCACCATAGTTCCTCTCTCTCTATCTCTCTTTGTTTTATTACTCTCCGGCGCGACCGCTCGGTCGACACTCAGCCACTGACTGAGTCGCGGAGCTACGACTGATTAATAGAACACCCTTTGAGTGTTTGACAACTGACGTTCGAATCGGACTGTGTGTCGCGAGGTACTGACGAGATATTTATTATTGATGTAAGTAGTGTGTCGCGCTTATGTAAGGAAGGCCTAAAGATATTGTTTTGTATGTAGCTGTCGATGACTTAGTATTTGATTGATTACTTACGGCTTCAAATTAGAAGCCTAATGATCGTCTCTAGCAATGAAGTCACAAAATAATAGTAGATAATATGTATCTTAGGAGTATTCTACTTTAAAATAGTGCTATTCTCAGCTGTGAACTACAAGATAACTCCCATATCACACACCATTGCCTCGTAACATATTGTTTATGTTCAAGTATTACATATCGTAAGTCAATTTGTATTGGAACTGAAGGTAATAACACACACAGTCCATCTGTATTATAGGCAAGTTTGCAAACACTGAAAGGGGATGCGTCGGTTTCGAGACGGCGTGATTGTGTAAGGTGGCGTGTCGGTGACGTCACGACTACGCCATGCGTGACGCTACTGCGGTACAACAGGTCTAGCAACAAGTCAAGTGTCATTCTTGTGTGAGATATGTCTTACCTTGGTACGTGCCACTGGTGCGTGCTGGTCGCAGTGTCAAATTGATGTTGTGATCGGTATATTTAGCTTATTCCCTTTATTCTTGCCCCCATACTTTGTCTTGTGATGAAATATTTATAAAGTCAATTTAGCCTATTGGATATTTGTTATGAATGATTATCATAGAGTAACATGTCACGACAAGTAATTATTATTTCGTATGAGTTGCCGAGAATCGAGCTGAATGGCGTGCAATTGGAGAGGCCTATGCCCAGCAGTGGACGGGTGTAGGCTGATGATGAGGAATTGCGCGCACGCACGGCGTGTGTAATGACGTCACGACACAAGTTTAGTGAGAATGATCTACATGCACCAGTGCATAAGATTTATTTTAAGTACTTTACGTATTTTTACTTATACCTTACCGTGGACCTCAAGTCGTTTGAGCGCTTCATATTTTTTAACTTTCAATTATAATATACATGACCAAGTCAATATCGCGGTACATTCTTGTATACGAATTAAATGGATTTTTTTTTGTACAAATATCCTATTGTTTTTTTTTAATTTAATTGTTCGATGTTATATTTTCTTTTACTTTACTTTTCTTATTGACTGTCGCAGACAATCCGAGGATGTAACATAGTTTTAATATAAATACTAATTATTGTATGTTTATCGGATGTTAGCATACTATATTTGTATCGAATGCACGTGCAATATCGTATTCTATGTTCCCACCAGTCTTTCTAAATATGAAAATACTAAGCGAAAAGCGAAAAAAAATGTGTTTTTATTGTAGGCAGACATGTTTCATAATTATTATGGTGATTTTAAATTATAATCGAATTGCTAGTCTGTAATCTAACTAAACCGATTCGACAGAATATAGAAGTTGCACCATTCACTCTAGTTACATTCCCAAACGCAAATTATGATGTTCCGTTCGCTTTTCTTACTCTACTTCTTCAGATAGTATGGTTGTCTATACATAAGCTTAATGACCTCTTGCAGCCTCTGTATTGTCTCGAACTGGATTTAAGTATTAAATATGTTTCATAAAATCAAATTACTCAAAGATATTCTGTACCTATGCTGTTACTTTACTCTCATTTGTACGGCTTATTTTAATATTGTTCCAATTAGAAGTGTCAAAACTAAATGTTCTAAGTGTTCAAATACCTTAGAATCACTAGGAAAGTACTAAAATCGAAGCATTCTTCTGTTCCGTCCTCTGCAAGATTGACAAAAATAGTGACGATAAACAATGGATGAATGGAGCAATGGACTGGAAAGTGTTTTCGATTTCAATATTCTCCTAGTAGAGTATATTTAAGTGGATATTAATATAATCGACACGTGAATTTAATATGTAGTTGCTACAACGCAACCATAGGTTTGTATAAAGGGTAATATCGGGACGTCTAATGGCCAAAATGGTTTCATAGTGTCACTAAATCTCGTCTACATTTCTTAAATGTGTAAAAATTAAAGACAAAAAATAAATGTGTATATAATTTAGTTTTGGTTTTATTTTACTCTCCAGAATTCTTACGAAACTCATAACTTTTAAAACATAACCTACCTTTTGGAATGCGTCGCTGTTGTGTAAACTGGTAAAGATTAGAACTTACAGTTCCGTCCACACAGGAGAATCCCGCGCGGGACGAGCATAGAATATACACTACATTCTTTGGACTTACGACTTACGTGGTCTTAGAGAGTTGTGTTGATCACTAAACGGGACGAGCATAGAATATACACTTACACTAAACGGGACGACTCTGTGGCGGACGAGGGACCCGACTGCGACTGCGCCGATTATTTTAATGATTAGGAAGTCCCGCGCAACTATTCACGCCATTTTAAAAATACCTCCGTGCACACGTCGACACATCAAGCTATACATTTCCAGTTTTAACTGACCTCGCTTTGTATAGGCTTTTCGTGCTATAAGAAGTCAAGCTTATACAGGAAATGTATAGCTTGTTATGTCGTCGTGCGTAGAAGTTAGTTGACACAGTCGGCGCTAGTAAGGCGAATTGTCATACTGTACCGCGCTGCGTCGCGTACCGCAGGCCGGCCATTGCAAACAATCCGCGCGGGCGTCCCTCGCGTAAATTGTTTTTCTATACAACTGAAAGAATGTTAAATCGCTAATTTAACGCTAGTTACGGGACGGAGCGCGGTGCAGTGTGATAATCATGTCCGTGACTACCGCCGGACCACCAACGCCAATCGCTACCATATTTGGAAAAAAAAATTAGTACTCAATTGGTACTAATTAGTACCTACTCGAACAACAATATTGGTACCGTAGTAGTTTCGAGAAAATCGACTGAAGGTGGTCCGGCGGTAGTCACGCTCCGTTCAGCAGGATCATCATGAGCGCCGAAAAAGGGGCACGCTACAGCTATTCTAAGTATACAAATAATTAGTGATTATGTGATTTATTTCGGAAATCTTGAAATGAAAATTTGGCACCGTGACTACCGCCACCCCACCAATGGCATAGTATATCTCGTAAACTAATGGATTACTAATTTTGAATTTTAGGTACTAATTTTATCTTGTAGGGTACTAATTTTCTATGTAGGTTTGAGGAAAGCGACAAGCTTCTCTAACTTGGAATCAACATTCAATGACGTGGTCCTGCTGAACAATTGCGAGAAAGTTATCATCGTTGATTTCTCGGTAAATACAAATGTTACAGTTCTGTTTTTTTTTTACGAAATAAATCACATATAAGGGTACTCATTACTTGTATACCTACTTAGAATAGCTGTAGCG
Source organism: Luperina nickerlii (assembly GCA_963855955.1). Lineage (NCBI taxonomy): Eukaryota > Metazoa > Arthropoda > Insecta > Lepidoptera > Noctuidae > Luperina > Luperina nickerlii. The sequence goes on along the minus strand of OY979682.1, from coordinate 2,137,219 downwards.
TGCCCCCTTTGTCGACGCTCATGGTGGTCCTGCTGAAGGGAGCGTGACTACCACCGGATCACCTTCAAAGTCGATATTCTCGAAAACTACTAAGGTAAGTACCAATTTTGTTGTTCAAGTACTAATTAGTACCAATTGAGTACTAATTATTTACCAAATATGGCAGCGATTGGCGTTGGTGGTGGTGGATGGATAATCGCCTCATCTCACATCCCGCGCGGGATCGCCTCGATTTGGCTAGAGCCTGAAATTGGGCTTAGCAGTTCCTGCCGCTGTCTGAGCACTAATGTGAAAGTTAATTGCAACTGTATATACTGAGACAGCTACATACAGTATAGGTACTGCAACTTGATCAATATAATAATATAGCGTCATGGAATTACCATTTTTCAAATAGCTAAGCAAGCAGCACCAGCATAATTTTGTTGCAACCATTCTTTACATTTCGAATTTCTTATTAGCCTAAATAAAAAGCAAATAAACAGGAACTTACCCTAATGAGATGTCTACACCATCGTGAATTGCGCCGGTGATCTTGAGCCAAGATCGACCTATTTCTAAAAAAAACATTTCTCATATATTTTTACTACAGGCAAAAAATCGTAAAATGGGCGTGAACAGCACGAGCCTGCAAACGGACGAACGCGATCTAGTCTTTTCACAGTTATTTTCCCTTTGATTTAGCATCACAGTGATAAACTGCAATGATGTTGCTATACCTGTGCTAAATGGTAAAATAATTGAAAGGACTAGAAATAGAAAACTAAAGTTATGACCACCATTACCATTTTATGTTTCCCGCCTAAAGTTACGTTTTGTTTCTACGTTTTAATAAAAATTCAGATGACGTTTGAGTAGCGTTTTGTTGCTTTATAACTCTTGACGTTTTCAATAGATGTGAAACTAAATGTCAATTTTGTCATTTTTACGGAAGAAAAATGGTCGGTTTGCTCAAGTCTGTTGTTTTCTTTTAGAATTTAAAGTTGACTAAAAAATTAATAGGTGTGTCTCAAGATGACTGACAAAGAAATTTCTGTAGAAGAACTCGAAGAAACGGTGAGTCAAATGTTTCATCTATTGATATTATTAGATAATAAAGTACAGTTAATCGCGGATAGAAATGTAGGTCACAGAGCCGCATCTCATCACTATAAAATAAATAATAAACTGTTGGAACATACAGGTGGAGGGCTAAATGAAGCACGTATCCTTTGCCCTAATAGCATACCCTGGCGTCATGACTCACGATATTATAAAATAAATCCGTCAACACTAGTAGGTAGGGATGTAAACACTTTGTTTACACATCCTCATTCGAACTCTTCAAATATTTACATAATATTGTATACTGAAGCCTTAACTGCAATGTATTTAAACTGGAATATTACCATACAGTTCTGCTAAAGGTTTCTACCATTTGAGTTCATTCAGAAAATCTTATTTCTCAGATCATTTTGTGTTGTCTAGTTGTTATCTTTTGATGTGACATGTGATGCCCGTTATCACATCATATAAAACTGCTGCTGTGTTCAACATGCACATACAACATTACATATATTCTCAATGTGTTGGTGTCACATTCATTCAGTGATCCACACTTACACAAATGCAAATATATCCAATATTTCAAAACCTATTAAAATATTGATGTATTAATTATAATATAATTGTATGTGTAAGTTATTACACGCTCTATGGGATTGGGATTTCTATTGGCAAAAATTACAAACTTCGATCCCCTTAACTATTTATGGAACTCTTGTGTAAAATTTCATGTTTCTGGATCCAGCAGTTTAAGCTGTGCATTTTGTTAGTGAGTGAATTTAAGATTTTTATTATGTAGGTTGGTATAGACCAACTTACCTAATAGAACATAGGTTGTACATTCTTATTTAAATAATTTAAATAAACCCATATTTGGTAGGCGGTCAGCCGTGAGAGTTTTCTGTCTTTGGAGTGCTCATTACATAATATTTAATTTAACCTTCTTAAATCTAGTGCAATGATTCCTAATAAAATTTAAAATATACAGTGTAAATTACATATACATATTGTGAAATCTAGTTTTATTGCATTATATACATGTTAAACGGAGAGTGAAAGAAAACAATATAAATAATTTTAAATAAAAAAACTGGCCAGGTGATTGAATGAAGGCCACAAAGGGTTCCGTACCACAAGGCAAAAACGCCAAAAAACATGTTTGTTGTTTGCCCCCTTAAATATTTATTTTATTCTGTTTTTAGTATTTGTTGTTATAGCGGCAACAGAAATACATCATCATCTGTGAAAATTTCAACTGTCTAGCTATCACGGTTCATGAGATACAGCCTGGTGACTGGCAGACAGACAGACGTACAGTGGAGTCTTAGTAAAGGGTTCCGTTTTTACCCTTTGGGTTCGGAACCCTAAAAGTGAACACATTTCTAAGAACCCCATTGTGTGTACGAAATATTTACTCCATATACTCTAATAATAATTACTTAATTAATTATTAATTAATTAATTAATTATTTAATATTTACTCTATATCAATATTGCTTTTGAAGGTTATTGAAATTAATGTTTATGAGGGTCTAAATAATGATGTGTGGTTTCACTATTGAGAGTGGTTGTTATGCTATATAGAGTGTTTAATATAATTATGTGTTGTGTAACAATGTAATTTAAAAGAGTGTCCATGGAGTTTCATGCCCATTCTTCTTTATAGGTACCTACTACGCTTTGGAATGGGCATCTAGCTTCATATTTTTCTGACTGACCAACTCCTTGACAATTGAAAAGAGCCTGTAAATGGTTACATTGAAATAAATACTTTGAGTTTGAGTTTGATCTAAACCACACAAACCTTAGCAATTTCTATGTTTTAAGGAGTTTTTAGGACAAAGGAGGACATAGAAGGTCATTGTATAGAGTTTACACGTTATATGTATACTCTGCTACTAGTTTTGTCATCCATTTACTAGTAGACGAGCATGCTCTAATTATTAAAAAAAAAAAATTTAAAACATACATGGTTTGTGTTAGGTGAAGCGGACTGATGAGCAGTTGGACCTGATGGAGTGGAAGATGGACAATGTCGAGAAGGAGCTGGTGGCGCCCATCAACACACAGGACATGTGCATCATGCATCTGCTCAAGTCTGTCTCTGAGGTGAGAGAGGAATTATACAGAAACTTTGTTGGTTGGGATTTTTAATACCTAAAAATTTTATGTATGGGGTCAAGCGGGGAATTTAGAATTTGTATATGCCATGGAGTAAAACATTTTGAAATTAGGATAATTTCCTAAAAACATATTTACTTAAAAAATTGGCATGCATTTTTCTCTGAATACACACAATAAGGAAATTTAAAATAAATACACTGTTAAAAATGTTAACATTTTATATTTTAAATGCTTTTTAATACTTGAAATTACTTATGTTTAGTTTCGTCTTTTCCGCCTTTTTAAGTCCCTCCCTTTTGTAACCAGTACATTTATAAATTACTTACTTTTAATACTTTTGCCGTATTCACGAGTAATTTAGTGGAAAAGTAGGACACAGGCACAAGATTTAATTTGCGCGCTTTTGCAAATAAAATTAGCATAATTATGCCAAGTTTTCTAACGTACTGACCGCGACACATCAAGCTATATATATTTCCAGTATAAGCTGACTTCTCGTTGTACGAAAAGCCTATACAATGCGAGGTTAGATAAAACTGGAAATGTATAGCTTGGTATGTCGTCGTGTGTACAAAGTAAAGTGTAAACATGTAAACAAATATGAGTTATTGGAAAAATAACTTTAATACCTACTCAATAAAGTTCAGTTTACGCCAAAATTTCAAACATTTTCATAACTTTTTCGATAGTACTAGTCACTCTGAAATTAACTTTATTTTCACCAAAATAAAGTTGATATTTGTTTAACTTGAAATGACACCAATCGGAAACATGAATATGAAACAACCCTTAGATAAAATGGAACAGAGTAAACTGACGCAGTTCCAAAACGCATAAACATAAGTCTTGTTCGGTTTCTAAACTGAACTTGTTATCTGAATAGTAATACCTATTTATATCTCGTCCATTCTGTCCCTCATATAAATTCCTATGACGCGTGACGTTGCGTTACTAACAATGGGTTAGTCACTTCTCTATGACTCCACTGATAGTGTGACCAGTTTGGTAGTTGCGCATGTTCCGAGTTGAGGTTGCTTTGATATATTAAGATATTACTTACACTTAATTAATATTTTATTAACACAATAGGCTATTTATAGCAATTAGTGCAGGAAAAAGACAGCAGCTCAATTACTTTAACTAATATGTAAAAGCATTAGGTAAGTTAGTAATAAAATGTATTGAGGAACAGAAAAGATAAAAATCTACCAAACCTTTTTCTGAACTGAACAAATACAGTTGCAGCAATGCGACCTTATTAATAGATGGTGGACATAGCCGCGCCCAAATTGGTCCATGCCGTTAGCCTTAACTGAGCATAAGCTTGGTCTAACAAAAACAACAGCATCCTATACATTATTTTACCTGGTTCTAAATCAGGCCTAATTCTTGGCTAAAGTATTTATTAATAAATAAAAAAAAACCTAATGACATAACCCTTTATTCATAAACCTTGCTTAAAGTTTAAACGTCAAAATTGTATGGGTTAAACAGTCGCTAATCATTACTGAATTTTAGGTAATGGCAACGTTTATAAATAAAGCCCTTATTGTCGAAGAGCATATACTGTCCTCTTCCTGTACTGTTGAAATTTACGTTGAGCTGTTATCTACATTATGCATACGCCCACACGCACCCCATAGAGCAACACGGGCCACCGGCGGACTCCACGTTCACGTGTCCGTGATGCCCTATGACGCCCACTAACTAAATGAGCGGCGGTCAACCCAATATGTAGAAGATAATATATGTACCTATGTATAAATATAATATTTATTTTTCAGCCAATGCGTTAGTGTCGTGACAGGTCAGATTACTGATTATACAGTCATGTTACTTATGGCTTGTTGTTTTTCTATTATCATAGTAATTCATTACAGGTATAATTAAGATTTGTAATTTTTTTTTGTAATAAGTATTGTTGCACTGAGTCAGCTTTTGTTTAATTATTGTTTTATGCATTAGAAATACACACTCTGTGAAAATTTCAACTGTCTACCATTACGGTTCATGCTATACAGCTCGCTGACAGACAGTCGGACGGATGTACGGAAGGACAGCGGAGGCGATTTTTCACTGTTTTATCGCAAACCTAGAATATAATTTCACCTGCGTCGTTTTGCATTGCGGCGTCAGAGGCGTTGTTCAGATCGTCAATAGTGCAGGTGAACTGCTATTTCAAGATCGACATGATCAAGACCACTTCACTCGCTCTGGATGTTGGATGAAACGATAATACCCCATTTTGCCAGATTATGTTCGCAGAGGCCTTTTTGAGTACGTAATCGATTCAGTGCTTTCCAAATAGGCCACTGCAGTTCGTGACCGACACGTCACCATCAGATGAAAACAAACAAAACATAAGTACATATTTTTACAGTGTGCTGAATTGTTTCCATACGCATTTTTCCCCAGTTCGCTCAGTGCAACAATAGTCAAATTCAAATTATAATAAAAGTAAAAATCTCTTTCACCGTTCTCTATGAAAACTGACAAGCCACAAGGTCATGCTTATCGATATATAGCTGTCAGCTGGGCTTGGCTGTGGTACGAAGTCGAAGCCTGGACCAAAGCCTCTGAAGTCGGGGCCGCTTTACGGCTTAACTAGGCGTTGCGGACTTCCAGTGTCGCGACTTCGATATGCGTCTGATTAGATGAGGCGGCTCGTTACTGATAAGGGGACGATTCCTGGTGAATAATTACATGGTATGCTTGAAATGAAATAGTTTATTCTGTAAATACGATATCCTGATCACTTTTACACGTCATATAAAAATAATAAGCTAGATGAAGTCGACATCTACATTGACTACCCCTGAGAAGAAATGGTAAAACAAACTCAGGGCTGTCTCTTTTAAAGTTCAGACATAATCTTGGTCAGATCATGTGAGGATCATGTTCATTGGTGTCTGCAATGGTGTTTTGACGAAAAAACCACAAAGGTTTGTGTGGACCTGTCCAGTCAATGCAAGCATTTGTCAGAAATCGTGTAGCTCAACTCACAAATTAAGGAGCTCAAAGACTGAGACTTGATGATGTTACACAGATTATTATCGAAACCATGAATCCTCCTTGGCAGTAACGAGCCGCCTCGTGTAATTGTAACAAAATAGATAATATTTATGTATATATGTTATGTCTACTGTCCAGCTTCCGTTTTCTATATTATGTTCATTTTCTCTCTCCTATTCGTTACTTCTTGTTCACAAACCCATCAGGATACTTCAAGATATGGGACACCATATTCATGCCATTAGTTGTTTTCTTTACATCTTGTGCGTATTATTGACACAGACAAAAATCTTGGTTTCAAGATGTCACACGAATAAACTCTCTAAAAATATGATTTGAGGGTCAAAAATTTTAGACTTAATTTTTCAACCCGAAATCAAACTATTGTTTCGTAGTTTTTGACTGTGTCAATTTTATAAATAGTAAGTCAACTCCGACTAACAAAATTAAAAACTTTAATACACAATTACTTGCTGCTGAAACTTTGCAAAATAATGCAATTTTCAATGCACAAAATACTAGACTTCAAAGGTCTAAACGTGAGAAATTCCTCCAAGCCTACGCTTGCGTTAGCCGGAGCTGACCTACCCATCACGATCACCCCATAACACTGGGCTATACACACAGGTGCGCTCGGACTACCAGCAGCTTCGGCGTGAGCTGGTGGAAGTGCAGGCGTTGCAGCGCGAGCTGTCCTCGAGGCTACGCACGCAACTGCGGCTTGTGCACGGCAAGTTCGCGAGACTTCGACAGCGCCTCGCCGCCGCTTCCCCGCCTCGCTGAACTACCTCCACCCCTCTCATGTCTCACAAATCTTAAGTGACATTACATCCCGTATCCTGGGTTGGACTTAGAATTTTTTGTGGAGCCTTATTTCAATTGTTAACGGTGAAATGAGAAATTGATACCCAATAACGTGGATTTAAGAAACTATTGAGGTTTCTTGAATTTTTGAGAAGAAATGAAGACTTCAGATAACTTCGAATGGATCTAATGATTCGAGTTGAAGTTTATTTATTATATAACTTTTTTAAAATATATTAAACTTGGTCTTTGACTAACATCCAGAAGTCCAAACTCAAGGTCTGCCAACGAGCAATGGAGCGCAGTATACTAGGTGTTAAATTAACGGATCGTGTTCGAAACACAATACTGCGCTCCAAAACAAAGATAGCTGACGTGGCTCAAAAGGCTGCTCAACTTAAATGGGACTGGGCAGGACATGTCTGCCGCATGCCGGACAAACTGTGGGCCCAAATAGCGCAGAATTGGTGCCCTGAGACAGTGAGGCGGGGTCGCGGCAGACCACGTAGGAGATGGCGGGACGAGCTCGATAGGTTCCATCAAAATTGGAAGGAGGACGCGCGGGCTCGCGAAAGATGGAAGGAGTGGAGGGAGGCCTTTGCCCAGGAGTGGGACAGTGCAGGCTAAACAAAAAAAAAAAAAAAAATATTAAAGTGTCAGAGTTTGTGACATTTTCTATGTAATATTCTTGCTTTATCGATGTTGAGTTACTTGTTGGTATATGGTATTTTATAACAGTTTAACCGCTGTGTTTCGATGTCTATTTTTATTCAAATTTATTGTGAATAAGTTATTCGGGCCTAATTAATCAACTTCTATGTGCAATCATTTATATTTAAAAATTGTTATAATTAACCAAAACGTTTAAAAATATATTCTAAATTATAAAAGTTTAGGTAGAACGATAAAAATCTGCAATAATTAATGAGAACAAAAAATTAATAAATAATAACTACCTAAATTCATAGAAAAAAATCCTAAAAACTATAACGAAGACATGAGAGGTTCTACCTCCTAAAACTATGCTAAAGTAATTAGTATGATTAGTGCCCTATAGTATAGTATGAGATTATCGTAACTATGTGCCAATATTACTAGATTGTAACAGTAAGCGCGAAGGCACTGAACACTTCTTGATCTCACGCCGAGGTTGTGGCGAGGAACTTTCAAAACTTCTGTTTTTCATACAAAAACTAGCCTTACAGAGTTTCTAATTAACTATACCTACCTGGCTTAGCGGGGTATACACTTCAGTAACTGCTTCTTTGCACGTGTCATTAATATCAATAACTTTCTGTTGATGAAGAAGAATGTCATTTAAAACTTTACTAGTATTACTAGTAAAAAAAAAAATTTGTATAAAAATAAAAGTAGTAGTCTGATCAGACGACATCTAAAATAGTAAATTACGATACGTGTGACTTAAGTACTTCATTATTGCACGGCGTGAAAATTGACGTGTATTAAAAGAGTACTTAAGCCACACGTATCGTATACTATTTTATTTTGAAATATGGTCTACTTAAGTCACAGATAAGCGTGACTTAAGTGCGGGTTTAGGTCACACAGTGCTATAAAGATTTATGAAAACAAGTAAAATTCCAGGTCTCATTTAAAGCCCAGAAAAATAAAATTATTTATACTGTTTTATAGATATTAAATTGGGATTAAAAAATTCGTGTTCGGCTTATTTAACATCATAATAATATAGATGCTTTTATTCAATATTCAAGCATCTTTGACTTTGTATGGAAGACAGAATATCGCCACGCCTCGCCTCACTAGTCCATAACTGTTTAGTTACTGTTAGAGACCCAATAGGTGTGTTTGTATGTAGTAAGTCGGTGCTAAACGGATGCGGAAGGTCGTAAGGTGTTGTGGGGCGAAAGGGGGTAGGATCCAGCGATGTATTGGGGGGGAGTATTATCTTAAAGAGGGATATTCGGATGAATTTTAGCGAGTTTTTGGAAAAAAAAGTTACCCTAAAATTCTTGTAACATTTTGTTTAAAAGATATTTAATTCAGAAAAATAGTTGCACGAGTTCTGCAAATAATATCGAATATTGTTTACATAAAAAATTATGAGTATAAAAATATCTCCTTAATTAAGTGAAGACACTTATGTCATGAATATGTGTGTCTTATCGGAATGTATGGTCATGTGAGAAAGTTTAGGAATGGTTGGTCCAGGCACTACCACAGAATGCAATATTTGACCTTAGAATCAAATTATAAGGTCAATTCGCAGGAGCAGCTGGAACGAATTTAAAAATCGAGTGCTAAACGAATAATGATAATAAAATGTAGTGGAACTGTCGAATTATTAGTAAATTTTTTGTTTATTAAATGTTTCGTTTTTTTTTTTATTTATATGGCTTTGCATCGATGTATGAAATGATCATAAAAGGCTTATATTCTTACGCATTTGGGCTAGAGACGGCATATAAAGATAAAACTACTAGCCGTAGATAGTATAGAAAATAATCATTTGTGCATACAATTTTCACCTTACCTCCCCAAAAAAGCACGAAATAAGAAATAGTAATTTTAGGCTCAGATATGCCGTCTCCAGGTCCTATAGACTACTATAATGTCTTCCGACCTATCGTCAGGAAGATTGGAAGATGAGTACTAGATAGATTGTATTATTTTTAATTTGAGTGTTCCGTTTAATGTAGTTTTGAAGCTTATAATTTTGTATTTAGATGACATCTTTTAAAAGCTATTTATTCATTTATTTTATATATTTCATTTTTTGAGAGTAGTGGTGTCCCAGTGGTAACGGCCACGTCTTACGAGTTGTAGGTCGTGGGTTCGAACCCAAGCAAGCGCTTTACCTTGTGTAAATTATTTCATCACCACTGCTCTCAAGACGGTGAAGGAAAACTTCTTGTGAGGAGTGGCATGTCCTAGAACTAAAAATTCGAAGACACGTGACATCCGCCAACCAGCACCGGGCCCGCGTGGTAGATTATGGCACACTCCCTCTCACAAAAAGGAGGCCTGTGTCCCAGTAGTGGGAACATTATAGGCTGATTATGCTATACTTATTTAATTTTTTAGAGTAATTTGCATTTTAGTAGATTTTTTTACACGTTTTAAGTTCCCTGGTCAAACAAGGGACCCTGTTTATTTAATAAATAAGACTGTTAACGTCTTCGGGCGTACAATCTCAGTTTTTTAGGAGTCGTAAGGTACAGTCAGCAATATAATTCACAATTTTAGCAAATTAATCGCACATATCAAGCACTTGCATGTTTTGAACTTACACTTTTATTATTGTATAGTTAGGATGGTGGGAGGATAATTTAAATGGCTTTTGTATTCGAAGAATTTCATGGAATGAATTATGAAGGAAATTGGAATTCTTTAAATGTGGAGTCTCGATATTTATGGTTGTTTGGAAGATGAGAGCTTTACGTTGAGATAATTTTTGGTTTTTCATAAAAAAATCCTCTTGGGGTTGTAATAAATTATTTTATTGTTTCAAGTTCAACAATCACGTCTTATTTTACTTATTCATCATTGAAAATATGCTCAAATATTTCAAAAGTATTATTAACTTAATTGTGCACCTGAAAGCCCTCATCTTCAAGACACACAGCTCACCTAAACTTAGTCAAAATACTAGTTGTAGTATAAGAAAAATACATGTCTGATACTATGTGTAAGTAATGTCTAAATAACCACGTATACCTGATTTATCTAGACTAGTTAGTTATAGACTCAATGTTATGGTTTTTATATAGTTTTACACTATGGAGGGGATATACGTAAAGTGTCAATGGAATGGGACTGTCGATGTTGATAGATAAGTACTTCTAACCATTAACGAAGCCGACAGTCACTTTTCTTCCCGTTATGATTTATTAATTTTTTACCTGGGTGTCTACTTTCTAAGTCCATCAACGAAGATATGGGCCTAGTGTCCTAGATCCATCAAAACAAGTGTCAAATTAAGTTTTTTGTACGGGTAAATAAATATGAAGAGTAGAGACATCTATCAAGTCGCGTTGTCATTAATTCTTAGTTAGAGCCTCTAACTAATTAAATGTCCGTAAGTGATACGGAGTAGGAAACGCCAGAAATTTCGGCCGATACTACGGATTTCGTGTTTAGGAAGTAGATCCCCTGGAAACCGTCTGGTGACGGAGATACTTAACTTTAAATAGTCCCGAGAGTGCCGTTGCATGCGCCCATAAGCACAATGCTTTGCGTGCGTTACATTGTAATTGCAAATATAAAATTCGTTTCCCAGCAATTATTTTTGCACAATGTGAATTAGATGTACAGATGTGTGTGTGATGTGATGTTGTGATGTACAGAATGCGTAGATGGCTGCTTCGTGATGGGCCTTTTTATTTTCCAAACACTTTCTTATCAGAAAAGAAGTTGCAGTAATTGACTAACACGCACTCTACTAATACCCAAAGTCGGTCAGCACATTCATTCGAAGCAGCTTAAAATTCGAGCAATAAAAAAATATGTGGTAAGAGTTATATTAACTCAGGGAATTCGTTTTCAGAAATGTAGTCATTGCAGCTGACAGCATGCAACAGTAATCGTATAGCTCAACGTCTTATTCAAACAGCTCAACGACCAGTCACTCTACTATATTATTTTCTTGCGTTTGTTTTATCCATCAACATCGGAAACAGTCCACAAACGAGCCAGGAATCGTGACACATCGTAAACAAGGGTCGCTAAATCAAGTACGTTGTAACTTACGAAAAGAGGGTAGTACGAACTTGTAACTTAGTGTTTAGTTGTTGATTAGAGAATCACTAGCGTCGGTGTTGTGGACAACTAGAATTGGGACTTCTAGTTTAAATGATTTTTTGCATGTTGTTTTTTATTTTGCGGTTTAAGGTTCGTAAATAAACCATTTTTCATCAAGAGCTGTGGCCAAGCAGTCTATTTGATGACTCTTATGATTAACTGAACTAAAAAAGAAACATATTTTTTAAATAATTAATTAACATGTGAATGGTTTATTAATACGGGCCTGGTGCCGTATTATGACGGTTTAATGCCATCATGATTCCAGTGTAAGAGAGAGACGGAGCTATACATGACCGATAGCATAATCCCTTTTTTACTTCGTAATAAGCAAAGACGTATTGAGACGCACTGTATTTTGACTGCAAGCTGTCAAATGCTGAACGTAAGTGCACGGACTACGACACCATTTACAGCATTTGCAAAATCAAGACCGATTTTAGGTAGATCTCACACGCGTCACGCTTGGGTGCGCGGACGCGCGCCCCCGCGCGTAATTTTTACATTTGCAGGGCATGTGACTTCCGGTTAAGCAGGCGAAAAACTCCTAAGTTGAACTGCGAGATGCCCATTCCCAAATAAAAGGGCATTTGACTTCGTTTCCCGCACACACACGTGGCGCGTTGTAATGTGAGATCCGCCTGAGCGAAACATAATATGTACAAGTTGAATAAAAAAATATATTGAATTGGTCTGATGCATTGTACAGACGCCAGCACATCAAGCTACTACAATCTGTCAATTTTCTTTAATAGATTTTCAACTTTATCGTTAAGTATTTAAGGTTCAAAGTTAATCGGGAAAATTTGACAGTTTCGGGTAGCTTGATGTGCTGGCGTCTCTACCAACTGCATAGTAATGCCACAAGATGCCGAATGCTTGCAGCCAGAATACAGGCAGCTTCTTCCGTTATAGTTAATTTTATAAAGCAGTTACTTAATTTTAAATAAATGCACATACATAGATTAGCTAAAAAAATCTCGAGTAGAACAATCTTATTTTTCGACGCATCGTACTTCACTGTTAGTTGTTATCAAGTCCGTACGTTATTAACAGCACGAATATTATTCTTATCATCGCGTTGTGATTATCTATATTGCTGTTTTAGTTATCTCTGGTTGTAATCAAATGGCATGCACACAGCAGTGACGTACACGACAGAATGTCTAATGCGCCTGCCAGACTATGCTCCTTGCGCTGCTCATCGCTATGCTCCTCGCGCTGCCGTGATTTGCCGCGATGTTGCCCTCTCTGCCCACACACTGCTCTACTCGTGCAATTAATCGCGACGCTCCTCACTTGTCATTTGCCTTGGTGAGACAATGGACGTTGAAACGGTGGCAGCGTGCGCGCTATGCATTTTTAGTATAGCTAATTATATTAATGTAGTAAAAAGAAATATACATCGTCGTCGTCGTCCTCGCCAACGGAGATGGTGGATTATTAACACCTTTTCATTTGACCATTCCACGCTTGGCGACGACATAATTTCCAATTTTGCATACGCGTGCGTCTTGCGCGAGCGCTCCATGCAGACTGCGACCGCGCGATTATGTGGCCGGCCACTCGCACTCGTATTGCCGGTCCTTTGACTCGCGCGCAAAAACCGACAAAATAGGGAGCAGTGGGTAGGACGAGGAGCATGACGTGTGGCATGACGAGTAATGTTGCCACACTATGTCTCTGCCTCCTTTCCTCGTTACTTCCCATGCCACTCGTCGAGTGTGTGGCAGGCGCATAATACCCGAAATGAAACACAAAATCGAAACTACCCACATTAAGTAACTTGCGAACAGAGGCTCTAAACACGAACGCGCGACCAAAGCGTAAGTTTGAACGATTTCTTAATTGAATAGACTACTATCCTTAAAGCATTTTGAATTTTGCGTCAATCACAATAATATTAGTATCATCCATAGATCTCTAACTAAAACTAAGTAGGTAACTTAAATGCTACTTAAGTCACACGTAGGTATCGTACACAGCACGTGTGACCAACATCCATAGATCTCTAACTAAAACTAAGTAACTTAAATGCTACTTAAGTCACACGTATCGTACACAGCACGTGTGACCTAAATCCGCACTTAAGTCACGCTTATATGTGTAAAAATAGACTACATAAGTCACAGAAAAGCGTGACTTAAGTGCGGGTTTAGGTCACACAGTGCTATAAAAGAGTATTTTCAATATTAAAATCGCTCGAATTTACGTTACGTTAACTCCGCGTGTTGCTAGGTCTACAGACCTACTTCAAATACCTGTAATTGGAAATTCTGGGAGATTGTTTTTTTTTTGGGAATCGGACATTCTGAATCTATTTCAGATTGTATGTAAGAGGCCTTAGCTGTGACAAAACAAAAATCGAGCGTAAATAAATTTCAAATACAATTATTTTTTGTATAAAAATGGGATTTATTCTATGTTTGCTTTAGAAATAAAATAATTATTAATCATCTCCAGTATTATGACGCACAATTGTTTAATAAATGATTAAAGCTCATAATATTAGGATACCAATATTATAATTATTATTACTAAATACTTGTAAAATAAAAACTCATTTTCGATGAATAACGAACATTTAGTACCTACGTCATCTTCCACTTGATAAACTCGATCCTTTGAGTACTATATCTCGATGTCCAATGTATGACAATATTATTGTGCACACTATTCCTATCTAACGTAGTTTAATTTTTATATTTCGGGAAAAATTCTGGAAATCACGAAGGGGCGAGAACTTTTGTAAAACACTGACATGGTTAAACATTCACTACCACCGGGTAAATTCCGGTTACCTTATCTGCCGGATAAGGACAAAGCCTGTCGATCTTGCACATCTTCGTGATTTTAAGAATTTCGCCAATGATTATAGAATTCTATCGATATCGATAAACTTTTATAGATTGATTGTGTTGTATTCTGTAGATACTAAATTAGTACTGATATCGTTTGAGATCGCAATATATTTTCTATGTTCCTTAGGTACAGACGCCAGCACATCAAGCTACTACAATCTGTCAAATTTCTTTAATAGATTTTCAAATTTATCGCTAAATCATAAAGTGCAAAGTTGATTGGGATAATTTGACAGTTTCGGGTAGCTTGATGTGCTGGCGTCTGTACGTTCTAACCGTTATATTTGAATACCCGATTTCGAATAAGTTTACAAATAAAGAATATTTTACGGTTCGTCTGTGTTTTTTACGAATCGGCCTATGTTCGTTCCTATTAGACGTAGTTTCTTACCCCCTTATTATTAAACGCGGAATAAGGTATGCTAAGCTTCAACCCCAAAGATTACTTTATTCCACGTATAGCAACCACACTGCTCGACAATATTTTGACTCAGCTGACTCGCTTGTGCGCTCTTGGAATGTGGAATGGCATCTCGCAGGTCAATATAGGAGGTTGTCGTCTGCTTAACCGAATTTTCCTGTCAGTTCCCCAATAAATTACGGCCTCCAGCCAGGGCATGAAACTTATAAACTAAGCTATTACACGCTAAGGGTACCCCCCGTCGGGTGCGGACGTCGGCATAGGGCGTCGCTGGAGGAGGGCAGCAAGGGATGGGCTGGATCTGATTATTTTGGGGCGAATTTAGAGCTACAAGCTCACCGGCGCGGGTTGGTTCGAGGCGAAAATGGATTGGGTGGGGCGTCGCGGCGAGAGCGGATGGACGGCGGTCGGGAGTTTCGAAGAATACTGGTGGTACTCCAGGAGGCGTCAGTGGCGGTAGTGGCGTCATCGGGGATAGTAAGGGTATGCCTCGGTCGGCGAATTCTATTTCACCGACCTTCGCCTTCGCTTCGCTATTTCTGCGGCAACCGCCCGATACACTCCCGTATCGGGCGGATGCCGCAGTCAGGCGATAGGGGTGCTTTATAGCAGAGTCGAAGAAACGCTTGGAGACGCGTTTCATAAACTACTGGACGGTGGGCATTTTGAGATCTAAGTGTAGATTCTTATTGCGGACATAGGAGGGGGCTGCCGTGACTTTTTTTAAGGAAACGGTTTTGAATGGTCTGCATCCTATGGAGATAATGTGGCTTAGCTTGCGCGAAGACGACGCAAACATAGGCCATGACGGGACTGATGACCGCGAAGTAAATGCGCAATTTGAATTTGAGTAACAATTTGCTGCGGGTCAGGAAATCAGGATGGCAACCAACCGATTATCCTTTAAAGTTAAGGTTCGCGAGCACATTCGCAAGAAGCTGGCAGTATTATCACAACGGTAATATTTTCTCATTGTATGTCTTATTTCTTTTTATTAAGTTTATGTATTTATGTATATTTATATGTAATTAGGTATATATTATATTCAGTTTTAATAGGTTTATGCGTATCTTTATATTTAAAATATTTATTCCTCAATGGTCATGATTGCACCTACCACTGTTTGTCTCTGCATCACCCAAAGGTTGAAAATGCCTATGGCATTAAGTCCGCCTCTGTACTTTTATGTGCTTGAAGTATTAAATAAATAAATATGAAGTGGAGCCTACTGAGAGCGAAAGCGGTGCGCGAACGAGCAGTCTTTATGTGCTCCCTGATGGTAAGGTGGTGCTCAAGGATCACACCTAGGTATTTAGCTTGCTTTTCCCAAGAGATCGGCTGGCCACATACGGACTGGACTGGCACGACAACAAAAGCTTTTCCTACTTATTTCATTCCAATCAATGTGCTCTGATGCTACGGCTACATCACGCCGCTCGACGTTTCACTATACAAAATAGAGCGTGCGAAGTGGAGTTCGCGTTATTGCGATAATGTAGTCGTAGCATGATTGGTAAGTCATACCGTTGGCGTTCTGGCTTCTGCCTTATGGAAAAAAGCGTGACTTTATGTGACCTATTCACCTCTGTAGGTATGTGTAATAAAATTACAAAATCTGAATATATTCCTTTATTCATTTGTACTTAGAAACAGATACAAAAGAAAAATATACAAAACCGCTTGGAATGCAGGAGACGGAATACTCGATGTTACGCCACTGTTAATATTGTGTTAGATATATCTTTATCTTTTGAACGCCAAGCGCTAATATCAATATAATGACAAAAGATACACATAACGCAGGAAATGATACTGTAAATAATTTTGTCATAACTTGCGCACGTGCATGGGAACAATCGTCGTTGGCGTTCAATCAATCCTTAATAATTATAAAATAAAAAATCAAGATTAAAAACTAAAAGACACCTATAATACTTGTTATTGCGGCGTTTACAAACATAACGTATCACAGATAAGGTAAATATGAGCTCGACCTAATGTCGGACGTACGAATTAGAATTAATAAAAATGAGATTGAATTTGTCCTGATTTAATGTTAATTTCTAACAATGCTATGATTGAAACTAAATGACTTTCTTCAAAAAGATGTTTTAAATCATCATCTGAGCAGTTTTCCAACTATGTCGGGGTCGGCCTCCAGTCTATCCGGATTCAGCTGAATATCAGTATTTTACATGTTTGAATATTTTTATATTTAAGTTTCATAGATTTCACTGGTTTTCGTCGTAAATACCTAAGCGATTACAGGAAGGAGCAAAACGTTGTAGTTATAATTTGAAGCTATGAAATAAGCTGGCCACAAGAACGGTAGAAACACATAAGCCACTGCCGTTTCAAATTGTCTTCAAATTCCAATCACAGTATCATTTAACATCGTTTACATTTAAAAAATGGCACCCTGTGTCACAAAAGTACAAATCAGACTTCACAAAAAATCTAAGAAATAAACTTAACTCTACTACATTATAGTAATAATTTCTAAAATGTTAATAAATTAATACGGTTAAAGTATTGTCCAATAACTTATGCTAATGTCGTGGCTTTGTAAATTTTCACGTGGACTTGGAATTCTTAGGTAATGAGGAGAAGATGGATGTGTCACTCAAATATAATAAGGACCTACCGTCCTTTGAAGGTCTCAACTGATTGCAATTTTTCCACCCTACAGTAATTGTTCTTAAATTTATTGAAACTTACATAAATGGCACCCCTCAAGTTTAAATAGTACATTACGATACGTGTGACTTAAGTAGCCCATTATTGCATTATTAATACTACATAAGTCACACGTGCCGTACTCTATCGCACTTAGTACACGCTTTTCTGTGTAAAAATGGACTACATAAGTCACAGATAAGCGTGACTTAAGTGCGGGTTTAGGTCACACAGTGCTGTAAATCTTCTTTAAAAAGAAGTAGTTCGATTTGAAAATTACAATCTGCCAAATCGCTTGATGCTTCTATTTCTATTATACCTGAGCGAAACTACCATCGACTGTAACGTACACTCAGAAAAGGCTGACAGTTACATTGGCATATAAATGGCACAGATTTGCGTTCAGATCTCAGTATAGATAGATAATCATTTATATTTAATTTTTTATCATTATAACGTTCATGTGAACTCCTTGGACAGATTTCTTTGGGACTTCTTGCTATTGCAAATAAGATTTTTATATTATAAAGATAGACGGGAATAAATGGCGATAAGTTGGCATTATTTAAGTTGTTATCAAACTGAGCTTTATAAAGCGTACATTTCTTTTTGGAAACGGTCTCGTCACCACCCATTCCGTAGTGAAAAAATTTAATAGTCAAACATTTTGTCTACAATATAAAAAACGGTACAAATATAACTACTTATACAAAACAACGTGTGTATATTTCCGTATATCTGCTTAAGACACTATAACAAATGCGTGAAGCTAACTGCGTTGCAAATTGAATCTTAGAGACTCTAGGCTAGAGTCCATTTTGACTCTGAACATGTCAAGCGAATACTGATCCAATTATTTTATTAAGTATCAATAGTTTTATTAAATTGCAAAAGTTTCATTACTTTTACAAGTTATCTTTTTTAATTAATTTTTTTTTATTCATAACTAGCAAAACATGTGTTTTCAACAAAAGCACCTAATTAAACACTCATTAATAATATACAAATACATATTATTATACATACATTGCGACAAGCAGCACATAATTAGTGAGTAAAAGTCACCATTTTCCAAGTAATCGACTGTAGTCAAACTTGTCGACTTCAAAACAGTAGTCGAACATTATGCTGCTTTACACAGGAGCGGCGTCACCGGCAGAGGCAACAGCTGGCGACAACGCGCCACTCGTGTATTTGAGCACCATTCTTGGTACGTTTTCTTGACCATTCTTTAAGGATGATTCCGTTCTAACGCTAACCGGTCGGCATTACATTTCGTCGAAGGTGCACATAACTTGCACGAACACGTGGGCACAATATGTGGCGAAACTGCTCGCATAACAATTCATTTTGTATATTAAATAAAACTGGAGCAAAATTTCAAACCAAGTCCTCAGTTTTAACCTTCTTAGTACGTCTGCAAAATCCTTTGCTAGGTTAATGTTAGTCCAACATAATCCTTTTGAATGGTCACCAAAAGGTGGCGAGTTTGTCCACTTTTCAACTCAGTGGTTCAAAACTATATATTAATACATCTAAACTGTATTATACCAAATTACAGCGCCATCTTGTAGAGAACTTTTAATGTTTTCACTAATTGACACTTTAATCAAAGCTCAACGCAGGAATCAAACTTGCATATCAACGTCTTAATTTTGGTTTCAATTCAATATAATACTACATTAATATGTGTTCAAATGAGATTATATTCGTCAGTCCGGTAAGCTGTTTAAATCAAAATATTTCTATAGTCAAATCGTTTGTAAAATTTATATTTTAGGTATAAAAGATTCTGGAATAAAAAAGCATGGATATACAAACATTGAAGATAGTTATCAAATGGAATGGGTATCAAAATGTAATACATAATGTTTTTTGTTAGTTTCCAAAAATGTAAAAAAAAAAAAAAATATTGAAAAATTTATCTTTTATCACTCTTTTGATATTTAAAACTACGTCATTGCTAGTGACTTTACCGAGTCATTTCATAAAATTATTTTGCTTAGATTGTTGAAAAATGAATGTCTTATATAACGCAGTCTTTTCGGGAGGCACTACCACAAGAAGGTAGTTCCAATGTATAGAGTACAAGCATTCGCCTCTATGCATCATTCATACTCTATGTAAGCATTTTGATGAAACTTTACAAAATCATGTTTATATGATCATTTGTACGTTTTTAGAAAACTGTTGCACAAAGAACCTTGTCTGTTTTTAAGTCACGGTTTGTATTGAAATGTGCAACAAAATATTACTATTTGAATGAGTAGATCAATAAATTACCTTGTAGTCTGATAAAAAAGGGGTTTTTAACATGTCACCATTTATAGATTGTTTTTTCTATATTTGATATTTTTGGACAATATTAGCATATTGCAAAGCTTTCACTGGTCACTTTCACAGCGAAAACACGACACACTCCTAAGCGATTACAAAGGTCCGTAGAAAAGCATTCGTGATAAGTACAACGAATCAACAATTGTATAACTACTGTAACATGGCAAGACTTGAAATATATTTGTAGATGGGCACAATGTTTTATGCTGGCACCACACCGGGTATTTGTGCAAATATTCGCGTTATTTCATTAATACAAAATGAACTTTGTCAAAATAACCATAGAGTACATTTTGTATTGATTTGGTAACGCGAATATTTGGTCAAATACGCCAACTGACATGCCAAACTAGACAATGGGCGTTTTTCTATTGACATGGCATCGGCGACGATACGGTTAAGATAGAGGCATACATTTTATGAAGTTATCTTAAAGATTGTCTGCATGGTTGTCGTGTCGCAGCCACTGGAAATACGCCCATTCGGTCATCATTAACGGCCGTTAAAGCCAACTGACCTATATAACTCGTTCAACAGGCGAGTCTTCGTTGTCATCGATATGCCTACACTTGTCATCCATATCCTTCGCTTTGCTGTTGATCTTCAGATTGGCCAAGCTCACGTAGTTACTGCGCGAAATCCCCGGCTCGCGGCGCTTGGGCAAACCGGGGTCATCTGTTACTTTCTTATCTACATGCTTTTTCTCGGGCACAGTGGCCAAAGCCGCTATGTTGTTGATTTGTGAACTTCGTATCAGAGGGGTTAACTTTGTGCCCTGTTCTAAAGTACTAAGAGGGGTCTTAATTCTATTGCGTCCTAAGTCTATAAACTTAGAATCTTCCGTAGTTTTCGGCTCGTATTTAGATCTGCGGTCTCTGTAACTAAACCTCCCGTCTGCGAAGTCGGGTTTTTCAGCTAAATGCCGCCGGAATATCGGCGTCATTGGCTTGCCCATGCTGGCTAGTTTGATATCTGACTTCAGAACGTCGTGGTGGAGTGCTTTGTCAGACTCTGACGGTCTGACCCTGTGGGAGCGTCCGATGTTACTCGGCGACGAAGGTCTTTGAACGAAGAACTTGCTCCTAGATTTATCTTTGTCCTCTACGTCTTTAATCCTGTCCACTTCCGCAGAATTTGGTTTGAACAGTCGACTGAGCTTAGGTGACAACAGCTTCTTTTGGAAAAACCCCGTCTTTTCCTGCGGTTTCTCTTTCTCGAAAGTCTTCGATATATTCTTGACGCCCGCAGCCATAACTGGACTTTTAGTCAAATAGTCGATATTAAACCTTCTACAGTCGACTTCGGGTATTTTTCTTTCATGAGTCAAACATTCTGGGTTTCTGAGCACAACATCAGTGACATCGTAACTGGACTTCTTGGATAGTAGATTCTCTCCTTTCTTGATGATAGTTGCGATGGTCTTCTTGGGGTCGACGTCCATTTTGTCGAATATTTGCACGTTGCGGTGCCACGTGCTGATGGTCTCGTCGTCATCGTCTGAGGAGTCTGTGTCCGCGTCGTCTGGGACTGCGGTACTGTTGGGGATGCTGATGTGTCTACATAAGGGTAAGGGGTTGTCTACCTGTAATAAAATATTTTTTTGTTTTATTTTATAGAATGATTTGTGTCTTTTAGTCAGTGCTCAATAAGGACGTGGCTCTCTATGCGTTTAACGCAGGAAAACAGGATTGGTCGTACGACCGGATGCTTTGGTCGCAGAAGCTCCGACCAAGATTGCGGCTGGATATTGAGACCGGTGCAGGACGTCGTGAGTAAGCTCTAAACCGTCGCCTTGCAGTGAAAACCTTCTAAACAAAAAAACTTTTTTCTTTTTAACCTCGAAATGCATATTAAGAACAAACGTGCACAGCTCTGAGATGCTTCTAATGCCTTCTATTGGTGATGATGATAACGAGAACCACGAGTAACGTCAACGACGGCCGACGGACGTACCTAACCTCTTCCCATGTAGGGATCGGCTCCCAGTGTAATAGGATGCCAGTATTTTACATGGAGCGACTGCCTATCTGACCTCCAATACCCAGTTACTGGGTAATACGATACCCTAGACCTATCTTTCCCTACATAATAACGTTTATTGCAATCAAGGTTTTCACTGCACGCCGACGAAATATATTCTCTTTCCCCCTTTTTTCCTTACCTCATGTTTATACTGCGACTCCAGCCCCTCCACAGACTGGTTGCGCAGGAAGGCGGGCAGGGCTCCGTCGCACTCGCAGGGCTCCACCTTGCGCGACTTGTTCTCTTGCAGCTCGTTGAGGTGTGTGTCCGGGGAGGTGCGTTTGAGGGGGGGAGGATCCAGCCATTTTGTTATGTCATCCACCTGGAAAGCCCATTGGAGGATGACTTCAAATGAACAAAGAACTTTAAAAAGTTACCTAATCCATACTAATATTATAAATTCTAAAGTAATTCTGTTTGTGTTTGTATGTTACTTTTTCACGCCTAAACCACTGAACGGATTTTGATACAATTTGGCGAGGAGATAGATGGAATCCTGGGGCAGGACATATGCTACCTACTAAAAAAAAACGCAGTCATGGCTCCGCCTTCTGCACGAGCCGCAGTGTCGCAGCCCGCGCTCACTGCCGCCCGAGCCGCAGTGTCGCAGCCCGCGCTCACTGCCGCCCGAGCCGCAGTGTCGCAGCCCACGCGGGTTGTGTCTAACGGGCTACTGCCCGGCGGTTGACGACGGGCCGTTGTATATAAGCTAGTTTTGCGCCGTAAACTCTGCTTGCGCGATGCAGAATTTTGACGTCAGTATGATGCGTAGTTCGCATGAAGCGATGTAGATGAAGTCAGACCTTAGTGATGTTGATCTTGTTGCCGGCCGCGTGCAGGATGTAGCCCGCGGTGTGCAGCGCGTGCTGGCTGCGGCTGAGGCTGGTGACTGTGACGCGCGGCCGCGCCGCGATGTGCGACGCCGACACGCACTTGCCCAGGCGCCAGCTCCGCTCCGGGACCGACAGGGTCGCGTTGGAGTTCGACTGGAATGGTACATTGAACATTTATTTGGTTGGCATGATGCTTACGAAGATATAATTCATGTTATCTCTTCATTTTAAGTGTCGTGCATACTGCGAGGCAACGCAACGTGTTCGCCGCGCGCACGTAGTGTGTGCAACACGATGAACTCATGCAACACAATGCGAACAAAATCGGTAATAGTATAAACGAAGGCGACAGGACGAGCGCGCGTTGGCGGCTCGTGTTCATATAATCCTGGTATAGTAGACCAAACAAACACAACCGTCTGCAATCACTAGCCATGCGCCGACTAGTTTTTAAAGTTATATTTGCTGCAACAATAAGCCGTGTGCCTAATGCGAACTTCCCATCAGCAACTTCTCGGCTGTCCCATTTCAAAACATAGTAAGGGACACTTTTTACAAAAATCGTTTTATTGCATAACCTTGCTAACCTAGAAGGTCTCTACCAAATACAAAAACACCAGCGTTTTAAACTTACATAAAAGAAGATATATTTAAACATCGACACCTAGTAAGTGCAACTTTTACTCCCTAGTGACCATTTAAAATTTAAAAATCTTTCCTTAGTGCACACTGAGATAATGATACTTACACAAAATTTAATGCTTCTAGAAACAGCGGTCCAGGCTGTGTGTTGTGAATGAATTTAAGATATTTATTAAATAAATAAATAAAATTGTATTGAAATCCTAACCACCATTAAAAACACATAGAACATAGATCCAAAGATTTTCATTATGTTCTGCAAATCTTATGCTCTCATGGTTGTTACGAGATCTAATAACAAAGTCATATCAACTTTAAACTGGGTGTAAATGATCGATTAGCGATACCTTCAGTACTCCCGCGTCCGGCACGCTGACCTCGCTCTCTGCTTTACTGAGGCGAGAGCAGCAACTCTCCTTCCTGTGAACCAGAAACAAATCAAAATCAAATTATTTACTAGAAAACAATGGGAAATATGACAAGTTTTTAATTTTAATCTCAAAGTCTTTGTTTAAAAATAGTGCCAACTATACTACAAAAAGTCTAAAAGCTTAAAAAATTGCCAAATTAGAAACGTTTTAAACTAACTGCTAGACAAAGACGGCACTACCGTAGAAGTGACGTCACGACTATATAACTTAATACTAGCGTCATACATTCTCAGTACCGCGCGACAAGGACGGGAATAATGCTCACCAAAATCTTTTAAAGCGTGTACTTTCTCCAAAATTCCATTGATTTTACAGTTTTTTACGCTTCTCGTTTTACTATGCCTTCCGTGAAATTACATTATTTGTTCGAGTATTTCTAATATTAGTCATCATCCGCATTGAATTATATTTTGATGGTCGGAGAACGAGGTAACATAAGATAATGTTTATTTGCCAAAAACTTTGCTTTACATTTCCTTAAAATGCTACACTAATAGAGCTAGGTTTACATAAAAAAAAAAAACAAAAATAAGACGCAAAGGATGCAATTTACTTATGAACTCCACACTAGGTCGAGCCTGTCCCGTGGTGTCCATGGGTGATATTACCTTAATATGAAGTGCGCATTATATTAATACTGGCGGATTGTTACAGTCGAGAAGCATATGAAAGAGTGTTATTATTATGAAGTAAATAAAACATTGAAATTAAAACAATAATATTGAAATTAAAGCAGTAATAAAGAAATATATGCCACACGCCAATTTATATATTATACTTTTCTCAAAGACACAATATTAATTTATAAAAACAATCAGAGGGGCCGTTCTCGTAATTTTAAAAACGTTCACAGTCTGATCTCAGTCTCAATCTGACAGAAAATACCTCTAATTTCCCTACATTTTTGACAAGTATTTGACATTGATTGTCGCTGAGATGAGATTGCGACTGTATTTTGAACGTTTTTAATTAAAATAAAATCCATTTCCGGTCGGAGTCTAACTATTACCCAGCGATAGTTGAGCAACTGTATAAATACCGATCTCGGTGATAAACTCCTTGCGCGATACAGGATTCTGTGACGTTAGAAGTGACTTTGACATTCGTAATTTACTAGTTCGCTGGCTGCTTGCGTAGTGCTAATGTAGCTACTAATGTAGTTCGCGCTTGCGAACACGAGACCAACGACGCAGTCCGGAGTTCGGCGGTGTGATACCCCCTGCCTCAGTACACCGTTGCTCCTGCATCTGATCTCTCCCCGCGACTGTCGCCTTGCCGGCCCTGAGGATTATGAGAGTTAGGGAACAGAGAGTGCACCTGCGTCTGCGCACACACGCCTGCAGTATAAATATCTCCCGCGCCGAAGGTTCCGCTGAGATTGGTCGCTATGCCCAAAATTCGGTCTAGAGCACTGGGCCAGGCTGGGCCAGTACATCACACTAGTGACATGCGTACCTGTGCTGGCAGCAGTCGGGCGAGCCCTGTCCGCGCTGCGCCGAGCCGCGCGAGTACTGCACGATGTCGGCCAGCAGCGTGGCCGGCAGTGGGCCAGACTGGGACAGGTACATCACCATGCTCTCCAACCAAATCTCGATTACTTCGAACGGTGGCCTGTCGGGTTTACAACAATCATTTAATGCTTGAAAATCGCGTATATTTTAAATGAAAAGAACAAAAGAATGAACATATCAGAATGATATTTGGTGTAAATATTGCCGCATGAAAAAAAATAGACGATAAACGATTCTACTAAAGCACCCTTTTCAGATACCCTTATGTCCCTCCGTAGTTAAAAATATACCGCAATACCTAGTATCAGGGTCCAGGTGGCAGGCCAGGAAGGCAATACGGTAGAAGGGCTCGGGACAGTTGTTGCCACGACAGAACTTTTCCACGAACAGCGGCTCGTTCAGCCCGAAGTCTGCGCGTCGCGGCAAGAAGTCCGGGTCGGCTGACACGCGGCCTATTATCTGTGCAACACAAGTGTAAATAAAACTTAAATTTATGAAATTACTGACAGACAACGCATTGCCTAAACCGTTGGGTGTAGAAGCATGAAATTTTGCACAAAAGGAGAGAGATTTTTTTGTTTTGTACGTATTGTAAAAATAGTGTAGAGTTGTGGACTCACCTCGCACAGTATGATCCCGAAGGAGAACACGTCGACCTTCTCATCGTACACGTTGCCGTTCATCATCTCCGGCGCCATCCAGTACGGGTTGCCGACCACCTGAGTAACAATATTAGTATTAGGACTGAAAAACGCAATGAATATTGTTCATTATCTGCAGAATCTTTTGCTTGATGTCTCTCCGGTCGTGTCGGATTGCCATCCCATCGGACAGAGAGAGAGAGTGTACCTATGTCTGCACACACACTTGTGCACTGTAATATCTCCCGCGCCGAAGGCTGGTTTGCAATGAGATTGGTCGCCATGGTCGAAATTCGGTCTGGGGGATTTTTTAAATCTTTTCCGAACTATGTTGGGCTCGGCTTCCAGTCTAACCGGATGCAGCTGAATACCAATATTTGACATGGAGGAACTGTCTATCTGATCCAGTTAGTAGTTAGGGTTGGATGTTAAACCACAACCCAGTTACTGGGCAAGACCCCTCCCCCCCTTGATAAGACTAGCTGTAGCGCAGTTTGTTCCGCCAGTTACTCAACTAAACGTTCGCGCTCGGCGCATCCCGGACAGTCACACCAACACCTTATCTGACTGCCAACTATCCCCGCGCGGCAGCCTCCCCCCCCTCCCCCCCAGTCCGGCGTCAAGCACCCTGCTGTTCGGTCGATGCGTGGAAGTTCCAGTGCCTTAGGCATCTTCTGGGCACGCTCGTGTCATCATAGACGACCTCATCCATCGCTTTCCATCTGGCGTGATCGAAGTCAAGAGCGGGCCCATTCAGCAATAAAAAAAATATATAAAACAATTATTCGGAAAAGACCTGGAGTCACCGAAATAACTTGCAGAGTAAGCAAGCTGAAGTGTCAGTGGACTGGCCATGTTTTTCAAAAGACCGTTGCCTGGTGGAGCAGACGGGTCCTGGAGTGGAGACCGCGGACCGGCAAGCGTAGACGCTCCCCAGCGACGAAGGACCGACGAACTTAAGAAAGTGGCGCAGGGGGACGGACTGGATGCGGAAGGCAGAGGTCAAAATGTTGTGGGGCAGTCTGGGAGAAGCCTATATCCAGTAGTGGATTGCGATAGGATAAGTTGATAATTTGATTAAAGACTAGCTGTTGTTCGACTTTCTGGCTTCTGACTACCCGTAACAACAGTCAAAGATCTACAATTGACAGAGGCGAGCAACGGCTTAACTTTCAAGTGAATTATAGAATTTCGGGTTTAAATATTCAAATATACGGATCAAAGCACTCAATTATATAGCACTACAAATTGGCATCCACAGGAACGTTTTCTGATCCATTTGTTAAGAGTGTTATCGTTAAAAAATGTCAATTTACATAAAATCGGGGTTTTTTTAAAGTTAAATTACTACAAATTGGCACGAAATTATTAAAAACTAATTTCAGTACCGCATTAAGCATATCTTTATATTGTATTTGTCGGCGTGGAGTAGGTAACGAAAACATCTAGAAAGGCGCACGTGCGCAACGTGACATCATCGTACCACTCTATGAGTCAGGCGAGGTGGGGACGAGCTAATATAATGCGGCGCGCTAGCCGGCTCGACACTGTTTGACCGAAGCAGTCGCAGCGTCAACACCTCGGAATTGTGATGTGGATCACACCTGAGTCATAATTGTAGTTTGTTGTTAAAGTTGGTTTATTTGTTTCAGGAAGTAGTCAGTTGATTTAGCCAGTTGATTGTTTGAATGTGGTTTTGATGTAGTGAATCAGTTATCAACTTTGTATTGAGGTTTTCGTCGCAGCTTGTCTGAGGATCAGACGGGAGCCAACCCCGGTGACCTCATGGATTGCCGCCCGCCTTCGCCGATTCTGCGGCAGGTTTCAGTTCCCTCCGAAATCAGAAGTGAGATGGACCTCGGGGCTTCTTCAGCTCCATCTGCTCACATGGAGGAAAGTGCCAATATCTTTGGCACCAACCAGGCCTTGTCTGCATTGGCCGGTATCATTGAAAAATTAACAGCAGCAAGCAAGTATGCGGGCTGGTCGTGGGTTTTTAGCCGGACTGTTGGGTCGGGCTGCGGCACCAGCAAAACTTCCAAGGACTCGGTGAAATTTGTATTGCATCCTTTGACCCTGATGATGATGTACCAGTGTGGGATTGGTGCGTGCACGTGGACAGGGCAAGGAGTCACTGGCGGGTGACCGATTGCGAAGTGTGTACAAGAATAGCTGGCTTACTGCAGGGTCGTACTAAAACTCTTGGAAGTTCATGGTTGGTGGGGTCAGTATGGTCAGACATGCGAGAAGCGTTGATACAAGCTTTTGAACCCGAAGCACGATACTCAAGCGATGTGGTGAAGTTGCGAAGTTTTGGATTTGATATGGCACATCCGGCTGAGTCCATTGCCAGAGCTTGGAATGTCTGAAAACTAGTTGTCAATGGTGGCAGGGACGGGGATGCTGTGGAAGCCATGATTGGCTGCGTAGACAAAGAGTTCCTTCGATTACGTCTGTTGTCTGGTGGGTGTTCCACAGTTCCTGAATTAATTTCGGTGGCGCCTACAATCAGACAGCGGGAGCCGACGGGGTGAACCACCTGCGAGGCTACAGGGATTGAGAGGCAGGGATGATACTATGCTTTGTTTTGAAAGCGGGAGGTCTGGACATGTGCAGGCGTATTGTGACGGGGGCAGCGAGGGGGCGCAGTCGGACGGTCTTGGGCCGTTGTTGAGTACAACTAATTCCAACGAGTCCTTGAACCGCACAGAGCGCCCAAAGCCCAACTTGTACTGTGACAAAATTGGCCATATTGAGTCGACCTGCTTCAAGAAGATGGCAGATGAAGCTGAGAAGGTTAATTTGGCCAGAGAACAAGAAGTATTAACACCGATGGCTGTTAGTATCAGTAATCACACATTTACAGCATTCTATGATAGTGGTGCGGCACGCGCTGCAAGCGGCAACAGCGAGTGGATGTACTGCCCTCAGGCACGTTGGAACATAAAGGTGAGCTGTATTGTTGTATTTACGATTCTGGTGCTGATAGCTCGTTAGTAAAGGCGAGTTGTGCAGCCAAATTAAGTGCCGGACGGGATTAGTTGTTGCGTTGACTGGTATTGGTTAAACGCGTGCATTCAGCACAAAACAAATCATGCCACAACTTGAGATTTTATTACATTTCTACACGACATTTACTTGCAAAGTAATATTTTGGGTAGGCTATTTTATGTTACTGGAAAGCGAAGAGTGAAATCGGATTATCAGACTAATCTAGATCGGAAGTTCAGAGGTCTATTTGGGGTAATGGAGGTTTTGACAAGTGATCGCTGTACGTCGTAGGCTTTAGATTCTAACCGTACTTACAAGTGTGCTCGCGAACGCATACGAAAGATGCCTCTGAGTAGTGTTCCTGGCGAGTTGAACGTGGAAGACGGTGAGGATGGTTCCTCCACCGAGTAGTGTATCAGCGCTAACTGAGCGGAGTACCATGGCTGGGTCGCACGGTGCGTGCTTGTCTGTAGTCGTGGCTGCGGCTCGCTTGTGAGTTGTTCAAGGAGCGATGGGCGCCTGGTGGTGCGGCGGCGACCAGGGTCTCAAAGGAGACTATTGTTGTGTTGGTTTTCTAATGGCCAGGGGGGTCGTAGACTCTATGGGAAGTGATGCGTGTTGGTCGTGTCTCTTGAAGTGGTGACGATATGGGTGGCATGAGTGTCTGCTGCGGCAGCAGGGCCATGAGCGTTGTATGTGATCTACTCGTGAGTTGATGCAGTTCCTGAACAATTATTGCCAGGGCTTAGAGGAATCTTATGTTATCAATGATTGTTATTGTTTTTATTGAATGAGGTCAGAATTGGCCGAGTGGAACATTCACTGCTGTTGATTTTTGGTTGCGGGTTAACACACGAGGACGCGTGCAAGCGGAATGGCAGTGGTGGACAACGCTGCACTTTTTGGATCTCCTGTGTGAGCGATGATGGTGGAACGGTGCTTTTCGAGCGGGGAGTTTCGCGACTTCTGCCAAGGAAACAGATCTATTGTCTACTGGGTTTGGTGAGTCGTTTTCATTTTGTTTTGACTCTGGTACCGAGTGCTTCCCTGGTAAATAACACCAAAAACGGTTGCATTGTTGGGTGTAGTCCAATCTAGTTAACGATGCAATTGTTGGATACGCTCGCGATAGGTTACGAATGATGCCAGTAGGTCGTGTGCCAGTCGAAGTGGATTGTGATCACGGTGGTGGTGAGCTATGGGCAGGCCTAAGTAGTGGGAGCCACGCGAGTAGGGGTTCTCTATCGGCCGCAATAAAAAGTGTGTAGTCACAGGGTGATATACAGGGATCCATGCACTGGATGTGTGAGAGCAATGCGATTGCTGGTCGGCCGGAGTGCCGTGGTGTTAGAGTGGTTTACTCGTCTGTGGGTTTCCAGGTGTAAGGCTCTTAGTGAAAAAGATTATTGTTGTAATGTGGATTATGTGGATAACGATGGTACATGGCTCTGGTTGATGTTTTTTTTTGTGATTGATTAAAGTTTGATTACATGGGTCTGGTTCTGGCGCTCATGAGGCTAAGGCATATGCCATGGCACGAGCCAAGGGATCAGAGTATTAATGACGAATTTGAGGAAAGTCAAGTAAAAGTCTTGTTGATGAAACAGAGTAGATATTAAAGTCGAGTGATAGTGGTGAATCTAAGTTCGGCTGGTCGGGGACCGTACCAGTAGTTATTACTTAGTCGTAGCCCGGGAGAAATCGGTGTCTCTAAAGGCAACTCAAGTAGTCCGTGGGTGCGCGTTGCGTGTTTAACTCTGGCGGAGGTCGGGGTCTTGTAGAGACCATAGAGTCCGTGGGATTCGGAATTCAGGAGGAAATCAAAGAAACAAACATGAGGTTTGTTGTAGGGGCTTAATAAAAAGCCACAGGCCACGAATAAGATTCCTGCTGTGTTTTGTGATACTCTAAGGATGTTTTATTAGCTGCTCTATCATGTTTAGTTGATTATTTAGTTTGTGATCTTGAGATTTGGGTATCAAATAACGATTAATACTCTGAACTCTGCAATGGGCATTGTTCATATTTTTTTAAATGTTGTAATTGAAAAATCATTTCGAGGAATAGCGTTATTGATCATTACGGACTAATTAATTATGAAAAATATTCATATTTTATTGATATTTTTGCTAAAATACGATTGACCTTCTTTGCCCTTCAAATTACGTCGGCTTTGGCCGTATAGTTTTGTATCGTCACCTCAGAAAAAAAAAAAGTAAGATTGTCTACAATCTGTCAAATGCCAAATTATTATAAATATGTCAAAAATATAAACATTCTTGTTTATATTACATTACATACATTATTTCAACACTCGACAATATTAATATACTGGAAGAGTTATGGAATACAGGAAGTGCTTTATTCCAACTTGCAGCAATAATAGTAATAATGTCGCCGCGTGCGTTATTATTCTATTTCTAAGTCGCCGCGTCGATTGTTCTAGTGACGATAGAGAGTAGTATATTCCTTGGAGGACACTTACACATAAAATGTAAGTAAATACGCTAAGATAGGATTCGATTATTTAAGAGGTCTATTCGGCCTATTGACACTTTGACAGATGTGACAGTACTCTTTGGTTTGATGACGTTGTGTTGACAGATTAAAATTTTTAATTATGTACTAGTCAGGCAACGGCACTTAATCTTTATGCCACTGATGACGTCACCTACCTTAAACACTTAAAATAATTCAATAATTTTTTTAAAATAACTATTGAGCCAATCATCAAAATATTCAAATTAGTTTCTCAAAATACTCAAAATTTTCAAAAAATAAAATAAAATCTAATGGTTAGAAATTTTGGACAATCCCCATTCTTTTAGTTTGTGCGAATGTTCATTGTGTTGTTGTCCTTGCTTTGGCATATGTGTCAAATGTAAGTTGAGGACAGGGGCCTCCTTACTTTGCCATATGTATCAAATGTAAGTTGAGGACAGGGGCCTCCTTACTTTTTCATATGTATTGAACGTAAGTTGAGGACAGGGGCCTCCTTACTTTGCCATGTGTCAAATATAAGTTGAGGACAGGGGCCTCCTTATTTTGCCTTATGTATTGAACGTAAGTTGAGGACAGGGGCCTCCTTACTTTGCCATATGTGTCAAATATAAGTTGAGGACAGGGGCCTCCTTACTTTGTCATATGTATTGAACGTAAGTTGAGGACAGGGGCCTCCTTACTTTGCCATATGTATCGAATGTAAGTTGTTAAGGTCGAGGGCGACCTTTATGCAGAATGGCCGTGTCGGCGTGGAGTAGGTAACGAAAACATCTAGAAAGGCGCACGTGCGCAACGTGACATCATCGTACCACTCTATGAGTCAGGCGAGGTGGGGACGAGCTAATATAATGCGGCGCGCTAGCCGGCTCGACACTGTTTGACCGAAGCAGTCGCAGCGTCAACACCTCGGAATTGTGATGTGGATCACACCTGAGTCATAATTGTAGTTTGTTGTTAAAGTTGGTTTATTTGTTTCAGGAAGTAGTCAGTTGATTTAGCCAGTTGATTGTTTGAATGTGGTTTTGATGTAGTGAATCAGTTATCAACTTTGTATTGAGGTTTTCGTCGCAGCTTGTCTGAGGATCAGACGGGAGCCAACCCCGGTGACCTCATGGATTGCCGCCCGCCTTCGCCGATTCTGCGGCAGGTTTCAGTTCCCTCCGAAATATTTGTATAGAATAAAAATTGAAAAACATTATTAAATATCAAAATGAAAGCTTATTTTGAACTCATGTTTCTGAGATTATACGGGAAGACTGAATTTCGGAATGAAATTATGAATCAACAATGAGTCGTAGAAGCCTGAAAAAAATACGTGGAAAAAGGAAAGATACCGTTATTGTTATTGTATAAAATAAAAAGTAATTTTAATTCATTTAGTACATAAAAAAAATTTTTTTCTCAACCTAAATTTGACAAAATAAAACATCATTTTTATTTAATATTAAGGCTGAAATAACTTTTAAAAAATACACTATTTGTAAGTGGAGTTCACGCCAACAAAAATCAGTAAAAAAAAACTTACATAAAGTTATTTTATCGACAATATAAAATTTTAAAGTTACTAATAAATTACGCAGCGCCGAGCTGTGTCGGCCAGTCGCGCTGTGGCGCTCTCCGAGGTAGGACCTATGTCGCTCACGCCGCTGCCATCGATCGACAATACAGATACGTAGTTGCCGGCGGTAAAACTACGCCTGACACGTTTTGATCCGTAAGTTTTTTTTATATATAATTTTGTACATTCGATTTATAAACGTAATAGTGTAGTGTCAACTAGGTGTGTGTGTGTGGTCTATTATTCCTTTTATGTTTTGTTTTAGGTGATGGTTTATTTAGACCACGTAGCGTCAATAAAATATGGCAAAGAAAATGAGGGAAAGGCTATTGAGCAACTCGCCATTCAAGAGGAAATAACTATCCAGAAATGTGGTCTTTTTATCGACGAGACCAATTGTTTTTTAGGTGCTTCGCCAGACGGACTTTATGAAGAAGGAATTATAGAAATAAAATGTCCCATTTCTATACGCGGAATTGACCCTGATGAAGCAATCCGTCAAAAATTTTTGAAATGTTTTCTATTTGATGGTGATAACGTCATTATCAAGGTTAACCATGACTGGTATTACCAAGATCAGGATCAACTAAATATTGCAAATAAAAATGTGTGTCTCTTTGCGGTGTACACTGGTCCTGAATTTCCAATTAAAGTTGTGAAAATTTATAAAGACGAACAATTTTGAAAAGAAAAAATGATTCCTCGTTTGACAAAATTTTATTATATGTGCGTTTTTCCCGAAATAATTGATCCCAGAAAAAGCCGATCAATGCCGTTCTATTTAATAATGTATACAGTTTTTTTTTATATTAAATGATTCTTCATTCACTAAACATAACATGATAAACCTTTATTTAATTTCCCACCTACTCATCTAGTGCATAAAAATAAATAAATCTATTTACAACCAACTGGAACTAGTTACCAATACTTGAGTAATATAAATTATTAATATTATTTTAACTCCTAAATAACTTAATTTTGTGTGTAGAGAATTTCAGATTTATTATAAATCATAAAGTATGACAATAAATTGAAGTTGGATTTAAATTCAAATTAAATGCTAAAACAATTATTGCTCTAAAGCGAACGGATCAAAGTGAGTACGTCTGACTATAAACAGAGCGAACGCGCCAACTCTACGCACACAGTTGCGCACGCGTCTGTGTGAGTGAAATTTGCAAAGAATTACCTAAACTTGACGATCCGCGCTAAGCGTAAACGCTCTTAACACTTTCATGAGTTAGTTTAGAAACACCCAGTACATACCGTGTACCTCTTCCTGCGCAGCGTGCCGTGCGGCTGGCGCCGGTCCAGGGAGGAGCTGGCCGTGCGCTGTACGATACGCGCCAGCCCGAAGTCGGCCACTATCACCGTCTTGTCCTGTACTCAACAAACATATTGGTTCTACACTCATGTCTTGACACTGTCAAGGGCACTATACGGCTATAGCCGTCATAACAATAAAGGTAGCACACGTATCAATTCTGCGAGTTGAGGTCGCGGTGGATGACGTTCATGCGGTGCAGGTAGCCCACGCCGCACGACACGTCGCGCGCGCGCGCGGTCGGTACGTACCTCGCGCACGAGACAGTTGTGCGAGTTGAGGTCGCGGTGGATGACGTTCATGCGGTGCAGGTAGCCCACGCCGCACGACACGTCGCGCGCGCGCGCGGTCGGTACGTACCTCGCGCACGAGACAGTTGTGCGAGTTGAGGTCGCGGTGGATGACGTTCATGCGGTGCAGGTAGCCCACGCCGCACGACACGTCGCGCGCGCGCGCGGTCGGTACGTACCTCGCGCACGAGACAGTTGTGCGAGTTGAGGTCGCGGTGGATGACGTTCATGCGGTGCAGGTAGCCCACGCCGCACGACACGTCGCGCGCGCGCGCGGTCGGTACGTACCTCGCGCACGAGACAGTTGTGCGAGTTGAGGTCGCGGTGGATGACGTTCATGCGGTGCAGGTAGCCCACGCCGCACGACACGTCGCGCGCGCGCGCGGTCGGTACGTACCTCGCGCACGAGACAGTTGTGCGAGTTGAGGTCGCGGTGGATGACGTTCATGCGGTGCAGGTAGCCCACGCCGCACGACACGTCGCGCGCGCGCGCGGTCGGTACGTACCTCGCGCACGAGACAGTTGTGCGAGTTGAGGTCGCGGTGGATGACGTTCATGCGGTGCAGGTAGCCCACGCCGCACGACACGTCGCGCGCGCGCGCGGTCGGTACGTACCTCGCGCACGAGACAGTTGTGCGAGTTGAGGTCGCGGTGGATGACGTTCATGCGGTGCAGGTAGCCCACGCCGCACGACACGTCGCGCGCCAGACGAGCACGCGCGCGCCAGCACAGCGGGACGCGCGTGTCCTGCGAAACAATCAAACAATAATAAAGATTTAATACATTTGGGGCGACATCTACATAGCCATATGTGAACTACACATCACACTGACGTCACGACATCGCGCGAGCAACGCTACGCGCGACTAGCATAGTATAGAGCTTGTCCAGAAAGGGCGAATTCGCCGCGATTCTCTCGTGCGTATTACGCGCGACCGTTGCGTCCAGAAGGAGCGTACCAACGCGCGAGCATTCGGGTTCGAACTTCATTTGTCAGTAGAAAACATGGAATTGAACACTCTGGAGTTCGCGCATCAACTGAATGCAACATGGAGTCTCCAGTATCTCGATTCACGCGCAATACGCGCGAATCAAGCGCGAGTCGAGAGTCTGGCGAACTGCACGCGATTTACGAACGGATTTTGAAACCGCACGATGCTTGTGGACGCGATGTATTGGCGCCTAGTATCTCGTTAACGCGCGAATGAATTTGCGCAAAACGTTTCGCGGCGAATTCGCCCCTTCTGGACAAGGTCATACTTGTATTATTAAATATGACATACCGACATCAAGTAGAACAAAATAACTCAACAAGTTTTATTAACCTAATAATATTAATTGGTTTTTAGTAAAAAATATGACTTACAAAAATATGACAAATAATTTCGGAACAAGACTTGTTTGAAAGTTCTGAAGAAAATTGTGTATGATAATGTCTTATTTTATATTTTGAAAATAAAATAACTATTTCTAATGCGTTGTGAAATACTGTGTTATGTATACTGTTACGATTTACTTAACTAGTAATATCTGGTTAAAGTTGTATTACATAGTGTATCGAAAATAATAAGAATCACCACAGTGAATAGGTATAAAACGTATAATTTTTGTAAATCAATATCGATATAAAATGTATGAAAAAATCTAAATATAAAAAAACGGAGGTTTGTTACTTGACAATTGTTGGTAAAAAAATATTAGGAAAAAAACAGGAATTAGGAGAGTTTATCAAATTCAGGATATTAGGATAAAATTTCAAATCGAATATCGCGAATTTTAATCTGATTAGAACAGATTTTAAAAAGAATTATTTATAAAATACATTAGATAAGTTGTCCTGAGATAAAAAAATGGGGTGAGGCTGTGTCATGGACACGGCCGTGTGTTGTACGTGAACACGTTTACGTAACGGGGTTGATCCGCTCGGCCGCATTCATTCTTTTACGTTCCCGGCACTGCTTTACTCGGTGATATAGTGTTTTATTGGTACCATTCGGTTGTTCTTGAGAAGCCCTGTCCAACAGTATACGATTTCTGTATTTGGATTTGACACGTATAGGCCGACATCATATATTGTTATAGACTTATAAGTGCGACAGCAAGGCGAAGCAGTGGCTAGGTTTCAGAGGCGTTGGCATAAAATTCGATGCTCACGATTCTACAGTTTTTTAATGAGTGTTCATGGTTAACAATCTTCACATTTATATATTATACATTTCTTTGAAAAGTGGTGCCATCTAACCGAAGAGACACGAGCTAATTAGACTGTCGCCTAACTGTTACAAGATGTATTTGTCTAATCAGCGATCGAACTATCTTTGTGGTTGTCTGCGGTAATGTCGTTCGGTGGTCACAGATGGCGCTGCGTTAACATATATTTTTGATATTATTTTTATTTTAAAACTACGCCTATTACGCGCACTATTTTACGCTTAAATATGTTTATTATTCAATCGATAGATTTTGATGAAAGCTGACGATTGAAACTTATAGGAACGTCGTAGCTTTTCCGAGTCAAAAGTTATAAACTACTAAGTACTAAGTGGAAAACTCGATACGCAGCTAAATGACCTCAAAATGGCGGCGCTTCCCCCTCCACCGCGCACGATGCTTCACAGTCCTCACTTGGCGTAATGAATTCTTTGATCCCTTAGCTATCCAATGGTGTAATAGAATTAAGGATGGAGATGATAGATATGAAGCTGCAACACCAAATTGTATCCCCCGATTTTGTTATCATTGGTTTTTTTGACTTGTCTCCCACTATGGAAGCAATTTTAAAGACCTATTCACGTCAAAGGTCAGGAGCTTAAGTGTTACTAAGAAATAAGTGATATTCGATCGTAGTTTCCGGAACACAGGCGAAGGTGGTCACGAGGTTCAGTAGCCAACGCCGCGCGGGGCTCCAGGAATACTCTGCAGCTAGGTTGGAGTATGCAATAACTTGGGAATCGCGAATCCCGACGGCCGTCGGCCGGCAGGACATGAGCGGGATCCTGACTCCCGCGGCCCCCGCCAACGAACAACGCGTTTTATTTCCGCGCAGGCCATGGGGGCAACTGTTGAGTGACAGTAGTATTTTGGTCAAATAAAGTCACAAATTACTTTTCTTCAATTAGTTTCATGTGATTTGGCACATTTTCTAGCCCCTAAAGCAATAAAAACTTATATGTAAAAATTAACAAACGGGCATTATTAACCTGGCTCCTCTTATTAAACAAGTGAGGCCCATACGTTGTCCCCCATGGCGTTCAACGTGTTAAGCTTTTGTCTACATCAAAGTCATTCGAAAGTCGCACAAGTATCCCAACCAAAATAAAGTGAATCAATAAGGACATCTGAAGACGATTTTGGCAAAAAATAAGTAGATGATGTAATTGGTATTACCTGCAACAGTTGGTACAGCGTCCCGCCCGCGACGTACTCCGTGACGAGGTGCAGCCGCTTGTCCTTGTACAGCACGCCCACGAAGCGCAGCACGTTCGGGTGCTTCAGCGAACGGAGCACCGCCACCTGTCGGCCAAACAGTAAAGGAAATATTTTATTGATCCTCTAAAAACTCCTTGACCTTCTTAAAGTGTACACTTTTTTGAATAAATGTGCTTCTAAAAATTTGTTTACTTTTAATGAAAATGTTTTTCATTTGACAATTGAGGTTAGTTTTATAATCTCAATTTTCGTCATTATAATGT
Organism: Luperina nickerlii; assembly: GCA_963855955.1. Lineage (NCBI taxonomy): Eukaryota > Metazoa > Arthropoda > Insecta > Lepidoptera > Noctuidae > Luperina > Luperina nickerlii. The sequence goes on along the minus strand of OY979682.1, from coordinate 2,098,721 downwards.
GTTAATCAAACAGTATTTTTCGGAAAAAAGTGATGAGATATAAAGTAAAAACCTTCGAAATGCGTGATTTTCGTTCGTGTGATTGTTTATGAAATAACCTGAACAGTTTTGGGACAGATATGTACTAACCTCTTTCAAGAAGTTCCTCTGCGCGTCTTCGTCCACTCGATACAACTGTTTGAGCACCATCACTTCGTTAGTATCCCGGTGAGTCACCTTGTACACTTCGCCAAAGAACCCAGAGCCAAGCAGCTCGCCCTTTAATATAAAAAAAATATAGTAATTTAGTCATTATTTGCTTAAGTCATAATCTTAATAGAAGCTCATGCTGTGGCCTACATTAAAACCTACAGTAAGCACGGTGTAACTACTTGTTCTGTATCGTGTATACATTTGACAGGATTGGAAAAAGTAAAAAAAAAACAGTGGCACTGCGGGAGTGCTGACAGAAGTGAAAACACAAACAGAATACTTTGCTATCACTCACTGACATATCGGATTTAAAATCGAGTACATCCCGAGGACAGTCAAACATCCGAATGTAGCGCGGCGTCGGTAACAGTGGCGCGAGTTCAATGGTTTTTTCCCCATCTCAAAAAATGCCCAACGCACCTAAAGAAGTTTTCACTTCAAAAATCAATTCGACCTTATTACATTGCTAGCAGCGCCTCGCGGTTTCACCCGCATAAGTGTCAATCCCGTGATAATATCGGGAAAAAAACTATCCTATGTTCTTTCCCGGGACTCAAACTATCTCTATAGCAAATTTCATCTAAATCGGTTCAGCGGTTTAAGCGTGAAGAGGTAACAGACAGACAGACACACTTTCGCATTTATAATATTAGTACTACTGCTGCGGTACATAAGCTCCAACTTCAGTTAGACAATGGTCAACAAATCGAAGAATCTATGAGTTACCCTACGACGTTGTAAGGATATTTGAAAAGCTGGAACCTAGCGACTGCAGACTTCCCGAAGGCGATTTTTAAAGTGGTTTAAAGGATGAGGATCGAGGTGGTCAAGGTGACAATAGTTACCTGTAGCAGGTCGCTGGCTCTGAACACTTTCTGTCCGGGTGCCGGCTCGGCCCGGAAGGAGCGCGCGCGGCTCAGGTCACACAGCACACCGCTTGGCTCATCGCCGTCCACACTGGGAATGTAAATCAACTATGAGTTTTGAGTTCATTCCCCACCTTTCGTCGAAAGACCAACTACTGGTTTTGTAAAGCTTAAATAAAAGTAAGTTAAAAACTAAACCCCAATTAAGTAAAAAACGCCAACTTAAAAGTAAAGATGGGTGAATTTATGTATTTATCAGCGGAGACTAGCCTTCGGTGCGGGAGATATTATAGTGCACGTGTGTGCGCAGAAACAGGTGCTCTATCTCCTCCCCTAACTCTCTTAGTCCTCAGGGAGGGCAAGCCGACACTCGCACGAGAGATCAAGTGCAGGAGCAACGGTTTATCGAGCCACGGGGGTATCATACCGGGTTGTTACTAACAAAATTCCTAATGTAAAAACCCAATGACTCTTTGCCAGTTCAACAACATTCATTGCGTTATTTGCGTGATTGAGCAGACACATTTTTCGAACATTTGAAGCAATTTAATATTAATTTATTTAGAAAGAAATTATTAAAATGGTTGAAAGAACATATGTTTTATGACATTAATGATTTTCTTAACAAAAAACTTTAAACTTCTGACTTTTGACATTGCGGATACTGCTGAGAGACAAATATTGTAACATTATTGTATGGACTTTAATATCTGTGACATTGAACAACAATTATTTAATAATTATTATTTTGCATGCATTTGATACATAACCTGTATAGCTAAATATGTGGACTTAAGAATAATATCTGACTGTAACAACTTTATACCATGTTTAAGGCAAATAAAGACTTATCTAATGGATTAGCAATATCGTTCAAACTGATTCAGAATGAGATTGATAGTGTGTTACGCAATTAGTGTGCTGGGAATAGAACCCACGACCTCACGCTCAGCAGTAGCTCTTGCGACCTCTAGACCAACGGGCAACGAGGCAGTCCGAATAAAAATATCCACATATTTAAAAATAGGCAAACTAATACTTACGCGTCAAGCAACTTAGACATACTGCTACTCTTTTCTTTATCCCCTAGTAAAGGCGACGACGGCGTCTGTCTCCTCTTGTTCACCCACTTTCCCCCATCCTCGCCCCCCTTCCTCTTATTAAACAGTCTCTCTTTCCTCCCCTCCACTTCTTTGCTCTCTTTCTCGCACGAATTTCTCTGTTTGTCATCTTTGGTGTTGGTTTTCCTTTCGACGGGAGATCTGTCGGGTTTTGTTTTGTCTTCGTCTGTTTGTGTTTGTGTCGTGTTTGTTTGTGTGCGTTTTGTGTTTGGTTCTGGAGTGTGTTCGATGGTTAGCTGAAATTATAAATAAAAAATTAAAATACATGATATTTCTAGCATAGTACAGTCAACTGTACATAAGTGGTCACACTTGCAGTACAAAAATCATTCTTACTGGTACGATATAAAGGTGCTGTCACTGTCAAATTGTAACCACTGATGTGCAGTACATACTAAAGTAACTAATAATTTGATTAATGATTTTATTTCTTTAAGTATTTTGTACAAACACTTTTACACATCAATCATATTTTAAGAACTAAACTATCAACAGAAAAAGAATATATATATATACTTACAAGAGTTTTGCTAATCCTAATCCTAACTTATAACACTAGCAGCGCCCCGCGGCTTCACCCGCATAAGTGTCGATCCCGTGGGAATATCGGGATAAAAACTATCCTATGTCCTTCCCCGGGATGCAATCTATCTCTCTGCCAAATTTTATCGAAATCCGTTCAGTGGTTAGGCGTGAAAAGGTAACATACAGACAGACAGAGTTACTTTCGAATTTGTAATATTAGTATGGATTACAAATGCGAAAGTAAGTTTGTTTGTTTGTTTGTTACCTTTTCACGCCTAAACCACGGGGTGGGGACCCCGTCGCATCGCATCGCCTGCCCGCGCTATTACTTCGTTTTGCTTAGCGTTCTTTCAGACTTTTTTTCTTTTTGCTCGGCTCTTAAGGGTCATAGCGTGATGTTAAATAGCCTATAACCTTCCTCGAGAATTGGGCTATCAAATACAAAAAGATTTTTTCAAATCCGCCTTGTAGCTCCAGAGATTACCCCCTACATATACAAACTTACAAACTTTACCTCTTTATAATATTAGTATAAATTAATCAATAGGATAAATTAAATGCCAAATACTCAAACGCAACTCAATTTTAAGTCGCCTTTAAGTATTATGCTGTCTCTGTCACTATCAGGTGTATTGTAGTGACAGAAATACATTTAAGCACACCTTAAAGTTAAGTGTCGTTTGAGAATTCGGGGGTAAATCAATTAAATTATTTTAAAGGGGCTTAACATAATAAGATTTATTCAGGGTCAAATTAAATAAGTTAGCGAAACTTCTTAGACGTACCTAATCGGTATCGATATCTAAAAATAAAAAAAAAAATGGTAAACTAATAAAATGGTAAACTAAAAAAAATGTTTGGAAGATTTTTTTTGGGGTCGCCGACCGCTGGTAGTGTTGTTGAAGTATGAACCGAGAAAATAATTTATTTATATTACCTGTATGACCGCGTCCGGTCTGCCCAGCGCGCGTTCGATCTCGTCTAGCGGTCTGTTCTTAACCGGAGTGCCGTTAATCTCGAGGATCCTGTCTCCGATGTGGAGTGTGAGCACACCGCATGATGAATCGATTCTGTAATAGGCATATGTGGATGTGTGAGAAATATATACTTCAGTTACAGTTTCCTAGAAGACCTGTGGCCGCTACAGGACGGCCGCAGTGACAGCCGTTATGAAAATAATAATAACACAGGCCGACAAAATTTGACGAACACTCTTTCCCGGAAACCAGACTATACCTTTGAGATGCTATTAATAATTTTTGAAAGAAAACAGGATCGGCTGTGCTACATAACCTCAAAAATGAGAAAAACAGGTATTTTTTGCACTTTTAGGTTAGGATATCTCGAAACCCTGACGTGATAGAGCAATTTTGAGGCCAGATTTGAACTCAGCGCGTCAAAATCCTTCGGAAAAGTATAGTCTGGTTTCTGGGTAAAATTTTTGTTGACCTGTGTAATTTATTTAACAAGAGTAGCAAATTTCCCATACAATTATAGAGCCTAAAAATAAACTAAAACTAAAATATTTTTATTACAGGTGCAAGTAATGATGGCTCGGAATTAGAGTGTTAGGTAGCGACCCGCCCGTACTAGGTTTATTCAAACCTGTGTTTCAGGCCATCAGTGTATATTTCAATTAAAATGGTGCATTCATTTTTTAAATAAAACTGGTATAAAAATACTTAATTATCAACTCTGAGAATAAGCAATTGGTACATTAATACCTATTACTAAGCCTATGTAAACGTACTAAAGTAAATACTTAGAAGGGAATAAATTATGAACATGACAAAATTTCTAGAAGTTTTTTTAATAGCATCGGGGTTTGACTTTACGGTGTCAAAAAAGAGCTCTCCAGACAAAAACACCCACTTACTTTCATAAATAAGGTTTCAGTGACGTCGCAGCGTCTCACAACGAAAGTGTGCAGTCAGAAAAGAGTGAACTCCTTTCTGAGTGCACACGAGTTTTATAAACAATGATTAAAGTTAAATGACGTTTCATCACCTGTTTAGCCTTTTCCTAACTATATTATGTTGGGGTCAGCTTCCAGTCTAACCGGGTGCAACTGAATACCAGTATTTTACATGAAAGCGACTGCCTATCTGACCTCCACAACCCAGTTACTGGGTAACATGATACCCCATTGTAAGACTGGAAAGTTACATGTCGTTTAAACGTCAAAAATGTATGGTTAAACAGATCCTAATCACTACTTAAGTTTAAGTAACGTTTATGAATAAAGTGGTTTCTGTCTTGTTTGCTGAACAACTACTAACTAGCAGAGTGCAGCGAGACAGCCGCAAGACGCCATGCACAAAAGTACGTAAAAAGAGTAATAGAATGGAATTTATATGTTTAATTTGAAAGCATTATACAAATTGTTACACACATGTGATACTTTTCCTTATCGACAGATATAAGTATAAGTATTGTGTGGATCGAGGATATGCGAGATTTAGGTTACTCATCATCATTTTTGTCATAAAGTAAAAAACCTATGAGACATTTTATAATAATTACATATTAATCATCTATTAAAATTTCAATTGGTCAAACATTCTCCGAGTAGGTTTTTCACATTATATAACACATTTAGTATTAATATAAATTATAAAGCTTCCAAAATGCTACAAGTTAAACAAAAAACAAAGCTATAGCTCATTATCTGCTTAGTATTTTCCCAACTACGTTGGGGTCGGCTTCCAGTCTAACCGGATGCAGCTGAATACCAGTATTTTACATGAAGCGACTACCTATCTGACAGGCACTTTTAAATTGTCAAGAAGTGGGTCAGTCAGAAAATATGAAGCTATTTGCCCATTCCAAAGCGTGGGTACCTATGGAGAAGAACGGGCAAGAAACTCCATGGACAATCTTTTTAAATTATATTTTACAAAAATATTAGTTACATCATTACATTTGATTTTAAAATTATATAATGTGAGAACGATGTAAAAAATTAAGAAAGACGTACGCGGTAAAAGCGTCCTTGTGTTTGCAATACCTAACATACCCTATTATCCGCAATAATAACACTATTTAATATATACAACACTTCAACATTACCTTAAATTAACAGTCACCATGTTTAACAATATTAAATCACTAACAACACACATATAACTTCAAAATATCGTGTAGAGAGTAATTAACCAGACTTCCACCAGGAAAACATAATGACTAACGAATACAATCATCGACGAATCGCTGTGAAATAATATGAAAAAATGATGTGTATATGCTGCAGCCGTCGGCGCCGTTTAATCAAAGGGTTATTCAGTTAACTGAAAGGCGAATTAAACTAGTTGGCTGCGACAAAATACGTAATGTGTGATTGTGACAGACACTCGAGAGATAAATGACATAGACATTGTGTAAGGAAAAGCGCTATTTAATTTAAATGAACAACTGTCTCGTTGGTTTAGCTGGCGCATGCGCATGCGCAATGCTGAGCGAGCGTGAGCGGTTTTTCCAGTAGGGAATTCTTAGCAGTAACCAGCTGTCTGGGTTTCTGCTCTGTTAACAGGATTAAGCCTTCCCCCCCTTTAGTGGGGGTTGCTAATAGCATTAGCTCGCCCTCTACTACACGGGACTCATAATTATGTAAGTGTACCTACACTCCTGCCTACTGCACGGGGAATATAGCCGTTCAGTTTTGTTAAAACTATTGTATAAAGGCTTATATGGAAAAACCTTTTCATTATTATTTCTGAATACCAGAGGGGCAATTCTACTAATTTTAACAACGTTCACAGTCTGATCTCAGTCTCAATCTGTCAAAAAATACTTCAAATTTCCCTACATTTTGACAAGTTTTTGACATTTCTTTGTCGCTGAGATGAGATTGCGACTAGATTTTGAACGTTTTAAATTACGAGAATTGGCCTTCAGATGTACCTATTTCCTGCTACCTCTCTTATATGGGGCGAGTAGTTTAATAACATAACGCCTGTATTCCCCGACGGGTTAGGCAGAGGTGTGCAGACGCCAGCACATCAAGCTACTACAATCTGTCAAATTTCTTTAATAGATTTTCAACTTTATCGCTAAAGCACAAGGTTCAAAGTTGATTGCGAAAATTTGACAGTTTCGGGTAGCTTGATGTGCTGGCGTCTGTACCTATAGTACCCCCACATTTCGCCAGTCATAAATAAGTCCCATGTATTAGGGGCGAGCCTATTGCCATCCACCGAGCACAAATCCAGACTCCAGGATGCTACTGAGAAATTCCAGATGGAAAAAGGGCTATTACCATCTGTCCCCAAAAGTTTATGCCCCAAGTTTTTCTCTGTCTCCTCTGACTTAGGCTAGAGTTAAGAGCAAACCCAGTTCAAATAAAAAAAATGGGGCAATTAATGAGAATTTTGAATAAAACCAGATTTTTCAACTTAAAAAAACAGCTGAAGGAATGGCCGTAAAGATTCGGCGCAATAGTAAAAAATTATAAGGAGGACTTCCCCAATCAGGGTAATGCATTGTTTTTCGCTGGCTTTCGCTGACTTTGGCTTTTGGGCCAACTTTTTATGAAACGTGACTGGTCTCTGAATAAAACCTCTGTATATTTATATCAAAACATGTCAGTTTCCCTAAATTAGGCGGACGTGACTGTTTTATCGTCAAATGCCTATTTATAAACATTAATAAGTACTTAGTAATCACTGCAAGTTACTCATCGGTCACTCACTTCACGCACATAAGGGCTCATATACAGGGGGCTGTGGAAATAATATACATAATCAGCCTATTTTGTTCCCACTGCGGGGACACAGGCCTCCTCTCGGTGAGAGGACGTGGATGTCTAGCAACCCAAATAAATTACACAAAGTACAGCGCATGCTTGGGTTAGAACGCACGCCCTATAACTTGTAAGCCGGAGCCCATACCACTGCTCTCCGGGAAAATAACATGCTTTCCACAATAAGTGAGAAAAGTGCAATACCTACGCGGTCAAAATGTATGGAACAACATTTTTTTTTGTAACCGATGAAAAATTTCTATGCTAATATCATAACCTTATGCTGAATGTATGGTTGCAGTTTGCGCACTGGTTATGTTTTATCCTGTATACTAAAAACAATTCCGTGGTGAGGTAGCCTGTTACCTATTTGGGTTAGACAGCGACTTTATTTAGTTGCGATAAGAGCTGTAGCTATACTATAGTATTTTATCTCACGAAGCGAAGCGCGCTTTATTTGTGGTTACCGAGTGTACGAAAACGCTGTTAATGTGTGTGTAAGAGCAGGAGCTCTCGGTACCGTCCGAGACAATGGCGAAGTCGGAAGTGTGTGTGTGTGTTATGTGCCGACGTCGTCTTCACGTGAACATACACAGTGTGTTTGTACAAATTACTTGGTTACCACAAGTAAAGCGATTAAAAAATAACTACCAATACAACTGATAAAATAATAACTACTATAGCACAAACACAACATTCCAAACACGATGATACAGATACATAAATATCAAAGAAGTAAAGTTATAAAGTTAGAAAGTTGTCTTGTAGAAACCCTTGTAACAGCAAGGAATCGAAATGTCAACCGTACGTACAACATGGCCTCATTCCGAATTAGCTATAATCGCTCACAGCACTCACATCATCTCACATGCGTTCCGATTTAGATATTACGATTATGACAGCTGAGCATGAATTTTGAGTTAGGATGCAACTCTAAATAAAACACACACACATTTCCATTTTTGACAGCGCTCACAGTGATATTATTAAAAGGCATGGTCGGCGTTATCGCAAGATGGCTCATGTCAAGACATCATCTATGACGATTCACGGGACATCGTTATATTGCGTCATATTGCGCGGTTTCGTTCATTGTGTCATAGAGAATACGTTAATAGCATATGTGATTAACTAAGGAATTGACGTGGTTTTGAATAAGGAATCGTTAAGTCGTCATTGTGAATTAGGGCCCAGATTGACTGATCAGAGTCTTGGTAAAGCAGACATCGTCAGCAACAACAATGCGATATTGCGAAACATACCTTGATGAACATTTCAGAAACCGGCAATCGGAATGCAGATTAGATGGATTCGTAGTATGTACCTAACATACTACGAATCCATCTAATCTGCATTCGCTACTTATTTGCCAAAAATGTAGAGTTTATGGAAAAGTAACTTTAATTCCTACACAATAAAGTGCAGTTTACGCTTCTACTTCAAACATTTTTATAAATTTTCAATAGTGTTAGTCACTCTGAAATCAACTTAACTACCATTACAATAAATTAGATATTTGTTTAACTTGAAATAACATCAATTTGAAACAAATTTGAATAGACTTTAAGTCACAAGCCACACGCTACTACATCATGCCGGCACACCACAGTTTAACAAACTAAACTAGAATTCAGAACCTTAGATAATTATAAAATTTTGGAACCACAAATTCCATGTCATTAAAAAATCAACTAAGACTGATAATGAAAAGTTTTAAAACGTTATTTGGAATTTTATAGAGTTGTTAAACTATAATTTTGTAATCATGGCAAATAGGCCAGTACATCCATGGTTGCAACAGCTCTATATTAGATCTACTCATCGTACGTTCGTATTACCGAAGTTAAACGATGATTTCCGAAGCGCATATTTTTCCCTGGAGATCTGTAGATAGTTGAGTAAGTGACGATGGAAAGTAAATTATGTAAGATTCTGAATTGAAGTACACATGCCATCCCAGCACAGTATATATGAAGCTAGGCTGTTGGTACCTATGGCAAGTGAGCTGTATGCAGACGGACAGCACCGCGCGCAGGATCGCCCGCGCAGCCGCCGACAGCTTGCCGCCGCACCGACCGCTAGCGGGGTTAGTACCATGTTAGTGGCTAGGTGGCAACAGACTTGCCACCTTTGACTATTATGAAGGAAATTTCACAGAGTTGTTCTTGATTATGAACGAATATGTAGCAATTTGTTTAGTAATATAAAAGGTGGAAATAACAATACGACAAAAAATTAAACTTCGTATATCCAGTCAGCTTATAAAAAATTCCACAAAATATATCGAATAGTTTAGTCAGTATAGCCAGGCTAAGATTGCCAACACCCATTAATAGTCGGCCCATCACTACTATTTAGTTTGTTTGAAAAAGTCACTTTTTCAATTTCGGTGTAAGGATTTATTTTTGCTAGTTTCAAAATAACCCTCTGCATTAGTATTGCCAGTGTTTGCATTTATTGTAATATTGTCGTCTCCGCGTTGTATAAGGATCTTTTGGCGCGTGGCCAAAATGGGAACTAATGACGCCATCTTGTTTTTTCAATACGCTTTCGTAAGTGATTACCAGCTGCCGTGCGCCTTCGAATGACAATCCAAAAGATCCTTGTAGCACTAAAGTGAGATGTATCTCTCAGCGAAACGAATAATTTTTGTTAAGGGGAATGCGCTAGGTTTTACAGAATTATAATCATTACTTGATGATTGACTAATTTTAACGATTGCAAAATTAACCTGCAAATTGAATAAAACGTTAGAAAATTTGAATGTCGCGGCTTCCCTGTCGCTTTCGCCTTAAGGAATTGCATGACAGTTATAAGTACAAAGTGTTAATTAATTTTTAAATAGCAAAGCGTTGATAACTTGATAGTTAAAGCATATAGAACATCTAGTTCTATTCACGTCCATGTTACTGTACAATGGTAATTACATATGGCTGTTAAAAGTGTTCTTCCCAAGGCGACCGCAACGGCAAACCGCAAGCAGGAACATCGCCCAATCGCAACGACAGACCGCTGCGACTCGACATGCCGCTGCGCTTTTTAATTTCGAACGCGGCGGCGCGCGGCGTCACAACTTTGACGGCAACGGCATTTTCCTTCTTCAGTTTCGCGATAGTCATTTGTCTAAGGCTGTGACAGGTGGCTTGCTTAGCGCTTAGAGCCTAGTGACTTAACATCTTTCGATACACGCTTGGCGGCTAGCGAAGGCGCCAAGTGCGCAGCACGACCGGTTGCGAAAATTCTAGAGCGTTCGTTTCACTTCGCTGCTCGCAAGTTGACTCGCTAGGCTTTAGGTGCTAAACAAGCCACCTGTCAGTGCGTACGTAGCCTAACAAAAAGATAAGTAAGCGACAGCCAGTGACGCCCCACTTGTTTGGGGTCTGCGGTCGACGTTCGACCGCAGCGTCAGGTGGCAACGTCGCCATTTACGGAAGCGCTTTCATAGAGTTATATACAAACAATGTGTTATTGCGATTGGGCGATATTGCCGCTTGCGGTTGCGTTCGTCTTCAGAAGAACACCTTCAGAGAAAGTGAACTGCACTTACTCCTTGACAGTGATTTAAATGAAAGAAAGAAAATCCATTTATTTGATGATAGTGTAGTGGAGTTACTCCTTGAGAGTGAGAGTGTAGTGGACCTACTCTTTGACAGTGATGGAGTGCGCGGCGCCGGGCGCGAGGCGCAGGCTGGCGCGCGGCACGCGCACGGCGCGGATGCAGTGCGGCGCCGCGCGCGCGCCGCTGCCGTAGCAACTGCCGCTGCAAGGGGACAAGTACTTTTTATAACGTTTATTGAACAGTCAAGTATATAAAATATTTCTTGAGGATTGGAAACAAAAAACGATTATTGACCTAGGTTTAAAGCACACAATATAGTTACAACAAACTAACAGAAAAAAAAAAACTTAACAACGTCGTTACAACAGTATTGTGTGCCTATGCGCAGGTTTTCGACTGGAACTTACGTTACGAGGACGAGAAAGAAGAAATGTCCAGCTTATTCACTTAACAGGATAATCGATGCTTGAGGGTAATAAAGTAAAAATAGGAGGTTATAGGTTTTCGGAGCACTCCTTGAAAGCACGTGAAGTGGGTAATGAGAGCCCGAAAGTCTGACAACCAGTTTTGCCAAGGAGTATCCCTTTGCCCAGTAACTTTGTTCTGGAAGCCAGACAGGTAGTTGCTTCATATAAAATACTGGTATTCAGCTGCATCCGGGCTAGGCAGATGATGACGACAAGCTGATGGAAGCGCCAAGTAACTATTTAGTAATCTGTGGCGCCAGTCGCTTACCAGACTTTCAGAGAGCTGCATCTGATCTTCATCTACACGCATTATGCTGTTCACGGACGCAGCTATAACTTTTACAAAGAACCTAGGATGCAAGACCGAACAAATTGAGCTCGAAGCCTTCAAAAAAAGGAGGAGGTTATGTATTCGGCGAGTATCTTTTTTTTTCGGTAGTTGGAAGACGACTCCAACATGGTTGGGAAGAGGTTAGGGAGATGATGACAAGTTGGTGGAAGCGCCGCCTGCTAAAATGAACTTACCAGTACAAGTTGGAGCGCTCGAGCAGCGCGTAGGGCTCCCCGTCCTCTATGTGCGCAGCACACGCCACACACGCGAAGCACTCCGGGTGGAAGCGGTGCTCGCCCGCCGCCATCACCGGGCCAGTTATCACCTGGTTAGACGAATATTGATCATACTCAACACATGTACAGTGATCCCAAGAAAAATATGACTTCGCGAATCATCATCCATCTTCGGAAATACGAACGCACGATGTGCCTCTGCCGATAACGCGTGCCGCTCCTGTGTAAAAACACTAACTGGGTTGTGGAGGTGAGATAGGCAATCGCTTCATGTAAAATACAGGTAATCAGCTGCATCCGTTTGAAATGGAAGCCGATAACAACATAGTTGGGAAAAGGCAGATGATGATGATGATAAAAGGGCCAGAGGATAAGCACACGCTTACGGCACATGTGCATGTGCACAATGTAGTAAAGTCTATATTACCTGTGCACATTGCTGGCAGCTCTCGCCGTAGCGCGCCCAGTAGTCGTTCTGACAGAACAGCAGGCCCGCCTTCTCGAAGTACCACGTCGACAACTGAGCGTCGCACACTGAGCACCTGAGCATTACAACCAAATTAGCTTCACTTCTTCTTTTTCGTGTCGCCGCTGGCACGACAGTTATTTAAATTTTTCTGGCCCAATACTTCGCCACTTCCACGGCGTCGTCAGTTGCAGCGCAGAGATCACTTTGACTGCATGTTTTTGGGCACAAAGGGCAGGTGGAGCATTGTTAGATTTATTTGGTTCACTCCGCTTATGAACTGGGTAGCTCCCAGTCTAGTCTGTTGCAGCCTGTCTCTGTAGCGGTATCTACAACGCCACATGCAAACAACGCGTCATACTGACGTCACACAAATTCTGCATCGCGCAAGCAGAGTTTACCGCGCAACTAGCATAGATACAAACGGCCCGACACGAATCAATGGGCAGTTGCCCGCCAGACACAACACCCGTCTGGTCGGAGGATCCTCCCTTTTCTATAGAGTATGAGTGAACTTTACACCCTGTTCCTCATACCTCTATATCTCTACTAAAAATCTTAAATTTATTTCTTCATTCACTGCCAAACCGACAACGCACAACCTAGACCGCTGGGACTAGAAGAATAAAATTTTGCGCATGATTTCCTTATACAGGGTCAAATTAGCTGGCAAAACTCTGCAGTCGTGATAAGTATTGATATCTAAACACTCGGGTATCACTTGTATAATAAAACACTTATTGGATATACTTATATGCAATGCAAGTCAGTTGAAAATTATGACAGTGGCTGGTTGATTTGTGGAGTAAAGGATGTGAAGTAACTACAATTAAAATAATAATATTTCTCGAAAACTCAACTAGGTACTGAATCGTCTTCAAAACGTCTGCCACGCAGATTAATGATAGGAGTATTTACTAGAAAGCTTTCATTTTGAAAACTTGGCACCTTATTTCTCGTTCAAGGCAACACACTATGACCTTTGCTTGGCTCAGAATTGAGAAAAAAAATTGGCAAGTATTCGTGAAAAGAAAATATCGAATAGCTTGGGAAACTTATTTGTTGGCGTGATATTCAAGTTCATGAAGCAAGGAGGTTGCCAAAAGTAATTACTTACAGTAATACAGAGTATTTGTTTGTGTTGACCTAGATAATCGAATCGACGGGTGAATGAACGGTTTGCAACATCGCGCCAATATTTCCCGATAGGGGTAGGCAGTGTCCGCAGAGCTGTATTTTATAAACCACTAGCATTTGCCGCGGCTTCGCCTGTATTAAATACATATAAGGACAGAATTCGGCCACTACGCTTCGTTTCAAAACGGGCCTACTGGATGTAGGAAAGCTAAGCAGGCTGCCAGACTCAAATGGGATTGGGCGGGTCACATCAGCCGCATGCACGATGACCGCCGGGCAAAAGCCTCCACACATTGGGTGCCTGAAGGTAGACGGCGCCGCCTTGGGGGAGCCCAGCAGTAAGACTGTAAGACAGTATAAGCTAAAAAAAAGTCACAGCACACCTCGCCACCATGCCACATGCCTTGTAACCTAAGACTTCGGGCTGCTAAATAAACTTACTAAGTCATGCCCTCTTAGTAACTCCAAACAACGAGTTATTCTTGCAAATCGCCACTCTTTGAAATCGGGGGCCTTTTCTAGGTACCATATATCCCTTGAATACGTTGGAAGAGCAGTGGTGGAGCAATGGTATCGGCACCGACTTACGAGTTATAGGGCGTGTGTTGGAATCAAGGCGGGCGCTTTACTTTGTGTAAATAAGGTATTATATCCGTTGAATACATTCGAAGATACCAACTAGAATGTAAGCTCCAACCAATCGGTCGATAGCTAGTCTATTAGGCGTTAGGTTTATGGGAAGCCATAATGATGTGACCCCATAACTTACTGGAGCATGACGTGATTCTTATGACGTCATCGCGTAACAGTGCGTGCGAGAAATATAACACGTAGACCGTACGGTAGTAAAAGGCATAAAGGCCGCTTATAACCTTTAGTAGGGGAACCCCCTTGAAGTATTTTTATGTGTTATCAAATTACGCATAATTACCTACTAAGAAAAAGAGTATGTTTGTTTGTAACATGGCTTCGGCACTTTATCAAACTGGACTGGACTTAAGGCTCCCTCTGACAGGCGCGATGCGACATTAGTAAAACAATTTCTATGAAAACTTCGTGAAATTTGTTCTACCAGAATTGCGTTGCTAGTATTTATACTTTTAATATGATGATTTTATCTTTCTTATGTCTATCAGATATCCAAAAATGTTGACTGAAGGACATAAACGAGGCAAATGGATTATGTAAGTGCCGCACAGTTCAGCACACTGGTGGAATCGCACCCAGGCCCCTCTTTTCCATTGGGCACTCTGGGCAAGTGCCCAGGGCCCCGCGATCTTCGGGGGCCCCGGCCTGCTCTCATAAAAAAAAAACATTATTTGCAGCCATGTTCCATTCTACGCATTATTAGTACCCGATTCAATGAGAAAATATGTGATTTGCAGTGCGATTTACAATAAGTTTGTAGCTTTCCAGTTTTTAAACATTAAAACCGAGTAGGTACCTACATCCCGAGGACAGCCGAACACATACGAAGCGGGTATTTTTTTATCGTCTTATAAAAAAAAAACACGCACGGTGTCGCTTACGGTAACAGTGGCGCGAGTTCAATGGTTTTTTCCCATTTCAAAAAACGTCCAACGCGCCTAACGAAGTTTTCGCTTCAATATTAGTATGTTTCTCTTATTGTCTCTTATCTACACAGGGGCCCCGTGATCCTTATGTGCCCAGGGCCTCCAATAGGTTAAAGACGGCCCTGATCGCACCTGCACCTTAAGGATCAGCAGCAGGAGCAGGTATCGTTCTGTAGCTTCTGACTGCCCCCATGCCCATGGGAAGAAGGAACTTTTTATTAAAGGTAACGACTACATGGTCTTCTCATGATCTGACGAAGATTGTCTGGACTTTGTTTTGCCTTTCTTTTCAGAGAAGAAAAAATTACCAGCGCGTATGTGAGGAGCTTATCATCAGAAATTATTAGTTCATTGAAAAACATTATATTATTTCCCGAGACTGTTGTTCTAAATACCTAGGTATAAAGTTGTTTGATAAATAAATGATTAAATTTTCCTTGTTATTTTCGTTACTAATATTAGGTGTTTACACATTTTGAATGATCAATCTTTGTGTTTTTTTTAAATTAAAGTACGTTTTTCCTAAAAAATAAGCAGAGGAATTAATTTGTGTTTTATTTGCCCTATTAATATCGATTTGATGAAAGCTGCATTATGGCTATCTGCATTTACTATCTATAATTTCTGATAGATGCTCGTAGATAGATAGATAAAACGTTTATGCATGCATGCCTGAATGCATTTACTACAGTTTCTTTTTTGTTTATGTGTATTTCTACATTGTTCTCACACATGTATTATTAAACATGAATGATATACTTATAATAACCAATATTTTGTAACAATTTTATGAATTAAAAGTGTCTGTGGAGTTTCTGGCCCATTCTTCTCCATAAGTACCTATTATGCTTTGGAATGGCCAACTACCTTCATATTTTTTACTGACCCAACCCCTTGATGATTTAAAAGTGCCTGTAATGGGTTTATTTGAAATAAATGCTTTGTGTTTATGTTAAGTAAGTATAGAAAATAAGAATTTCAATTTTTCTGAGCAAATATTATAAAGATAAGGTTTGATGTTGTGTATGTTGTTTATTGCGCTTTCACGCTAAAACGGCTGAAAGGATTTGGATGAAATTTAGCAAATGGGTAGACCATGACCTGGATTAGGACATAGGATACTTTTAATCCCGATATTCCCATGGGATCGAGGCTTATGCGAGTGAAACCGCGGTGAGTATCTAGTCCATCCTAATATTATAAATTCGAAAGTAACTCTGTGTTACCTTTTCACGCCTAAACCACTGAAATGATTTCGAAAAAATTTGGCAGGGAGATAGATTGCATCCCAGGGAAGAACATAGGACAGTTTTTATCGACATACCTCCCGGACGAAGCCGCGGGCGGAAGCTAGTTATGTATATATTCCTTTGGCCATATTAGATGAAAGTGAAATAACAAGAGACCTCGCCCTCCCAAAGAAATAGTTATGTCTCTAGTTCTGAAACGCATCAATTTCATAACTTAAACTAATATTAAGAACTTACCGAAAGCAATCTTGATGCCAATCCTGGTTAAGTGCAGACACATAGTCGTCATCACCGATGTCGTTCAAGCACCCTGCACAGCTGAGGGACTCTGAAAGTTATCATCATCATCAAATAAATGTTCAAAAGGATGTTAAAAATTAATTGGTGAAGAATGGATCACTTCCTAGTCCTTAGAAAGGGTAGAACTAGTAGCTATCAATTAAGTAGAGTTACAGAAGTTTTTTTTAAGATTATGGCAGTACACTACTGTCTTTTCAAGGAAGCCTTTCAGAGGCCCAGGTTCGTACGAGCGAGTTTTCCGCAGCGATTTATTTCGCACACTGGATTTTCAACACACTGTTTAGAGACGAGAGTTGAAAATCCAATGCGCGATAAAATCCCGTCACGATATTTTTACGTCCACGGGTCATTCAATAAACACCTCTTTGTCATAGGAGTAACAGACAATCCGCTGTGCAGGGCCTGCATGGAGGACGACGAGACAGCGGCACATGTGCTTCTAAACTGCCCGATGGTCGCCACGTACAGGGCAAAGTACTTCGGTAACCCAGGTACCCTACATGAGACGGTCAGTAACATCAAGGCGTTGCTGGCCTTCCTTGAGGAGCTGGGGTGGATCGAATGATCGATTTTCCCACCCGTACGCAAAATACGCGCATTGACGTGGAGTTGCGGACAACAGCCCGTATTACCTATTACCTACGTCCATGCGAATGTGGCCTTTTAATATTGAAAATGTAATTAATGTGTTGTGTGCATATTACTAATGTAGGCTGCTAATTAATTTCAATACATGAGTATAGGTACATTACAATGAGTATCAGTGAACATCCTTACATAAAGCAAAGTCACCGAAATCTCATAACTTCTGAATGACTGCACCAAATTGGATTTTTCCCTTTTTTTATGTTCGGTATTGCCAGGACAAGGTTTTTATGAAAGAAAATTCTGGAAATTCGAAAAAAAATTGCAGCCTTGCGAAGCTGGGGTGGGCCGCTAGTTTGATATATATTCACTTTTTCTAAACACTGTACAAACAGCTACCTACATGTTGTAGGTTCAATAATCCTATTTTAACATATTCCTCTGTTACTTACCACAGTAAGTAGAGTCTAAATTATCCTAGTAAAAAGTATTAGGTAGGTATTTAAAATGTTTCATAGTTAATTTTCTTAATTCAAGGAAAAGCCTTTAAAATTTTTTTGTTGCAGTAAAACGTTTATTCGTAATTAAAGTTTTAAATACAATTTGCTATTGATAAACCAGATTAGGTTCCAAAGAAAGACTGAACAACAAGTAAACTGTGTTGTATGCGTTAAATTAACAATGGAAGAACAGAGAATGTTGTTCTTATGAATAAACAAAAATACTTAGCTTTTATAGTGATCAGAACCTTATCTATAACAAATTAAGATCAATGTTTTTTAAAACGTATGAATATTATATTTTAGAGGCCACGCTCGGCTTTGTTGATGCAAATTACCAGTTTAATAGTCACGTTAGTTGTTATTTGTGGTTTGTTGAATAAATTAATTAGGCTACCTGAGTCAAAGATCCTAATCTATTAGATAATTAGACTATTGTAAAACTTTATTTTTTCGTAAACTGTTGCATTTGAATGTCAAATACCTTTCTAATATATTGGTTTTAACAAAATAAATTACAATTTATCCTTCAACTTAGATCCTACGACGCGGAAGTAAACATAGCTAATCTAAACTAGCTGAAGCTATTTCAGAATGGTTTTTAAGTTCTATTTGTAGGCTTTGTCGATATAAATTCATCCCAAAGGGATCAGCATCAAGTTAGAATTAAGTTACAAAAGGCGAGGCGCAGGACAAACAAAAGATAATTCACGATAACTTACACGAATCGCCCACACATTCTCATGACAGGTTCTGCACCCAAAACATGACTAATATTCACTTTATACACTTCATTACTAGTTATATCAGGCACCAAAACTTACCTTTAGTATTCGGTCCCTCCATTTCATTTCAAAAAGGTATTTTTATTCATAAATTGTATGATAAATCACAAAAAGTTACATGCCTGAGATTCCAATACTTGAGAATGACGTAAAAGATATAAGATGACACAACGGGTGGATGTTGCTAGCTTTTGAACAGATCCTGGGTAAGAAAGAAGTAAAACTATCTGACTGGAATCTTGATCTATTTATTGCAGTTTATATGATAGCAAAATGAAGGATTTGTAAAACTCCAAAATACAAAATGATGCGACAGCTTTGTAATGAAACTGCTATTGTTAATTTGTATATTTCGGTCGTTTCCATCATCCTCATATTTTTATAAGCAAGTTTAATGTGGTAACACCACCACTATTTCGATTACGTTTCATTACGCAAACAAAGGTCAAGTAAACATGAAAAAAAGTAAATAAACAAAAACTATAAATAAACTTATACAATTTTATTTTATTCACTCAAATCAATGATGTTTCTTAATCTCTTTTTCCTTTTCTAAATCCTTGACTTTGTATTTGTTGAACCTGACCTTGACTTTGACTTTCACTTCGAGGCGTTTCAGAAGTTGCGACATTTCGTCGTCATTCGATTCTGAGCTGTCCGAGTCTTCTTCTTTGTCCTCTTCTGAGTCCTCTGGTTCAGGCTTATCTTCTTCAGGAGATGAATCTTCTGGTGAACTAGGCCCTTCTTCTTCAGAGTCTTCAGGCGGTGTAGGAGTACTTTCTACACTATCATCATCTTCTTCCGAATCCTCAGGCGGGGCAGGGGTTTCTTCTACGCTGTCATCATCTTCTTGTAGATTTTCGAAGTCAATACCCGTTACGTCTTCAAACCATGATAGGTAAGGTCCCGGACGGATGAAACCTGGTAAAAATAAATGTGTTTTAATACTTACAGATTGCAGGAATTATAAGTGTACTCAACGGTATGATCTCAAGCATCGTTGAGTACACAAATCAATCAGGCATAAAATAAACACAAATCTTACCCGCAGGCAAACCAGAGTGGCAGCCGAAGTCTCCGCCTGCTACGAAGGAGGTTACTCCGATGAGGGTCGGAACGCCGTCAGAGCCAACATGCACCAGTGGGCCACCACTGTCACCCTAGTAACAAGAACACGAGTAAATAAACAAAATAAAGGAAGAAGACGTCGCAGAATTGCTTACAACTTTCAGCATCGGGAGAATAAACACCATTTTCACATATACAAAAGTGTTAGGGGTGCAACACACTTGTTCGGATCGGCATGATTCATCTTAGCCCGGCAGCAGTATCGATTATAATATTTTACCCTACAGCTCTGCATTGCATTCAGAAAATGTGGCCTAGGTAGGCTTACCTGGCAAGTAGACTGTGAGGTGACATTGTAGAATCTTGCGCAGATGGTGGTGTCAATGATGAGGCTGGTCCCAAATGTGCTAGCACACGAAGGGTTGGAGAGCGCGCGTAGGTATGTCCATCTCAGCACCTCGGTTACGGATCCTAGAATATTCGGAGAAATTATTACGCTGTTCAGAAAAAGTAGCTGTGGTTTCAGTAGCGGTTAGGTAGCCTTATGTTTTATTTTACTTGCCTATATTGTAGGTATACTTATTCGTTTTAACTACGACATTTGGGAAATTAGCTTTTTCTATCTGTACAAACTTACGCCACTGGGTTTTCGATCTAGATTATTTTGTTTATCTTGATATTTTATCATAATTATTCAGATCTTATTTTAATTAAAACCTATCTTCGTTCCTTCAACCGAAATTATTGTAATTGATAAATCATGTGATTATTATCGTTGCATGGCAGTCATTGATAGGTTTATTGATGTATTTTCCCTCCTGACAATGACGTTTTGAATCGTAAAAACAAGTGAATAGAGAACCTATCACCCCGGTACCTTCTTCCAGACTTCTTGTGCCCGAGTTATGTAACTACCAGCTTCCATTACATACAATGGTTCAAGTAGATCGGTCTACTCAATGTCCACATGACTCGTCTACTGTTCAAAGGACATTTAAATTTTTAATAGTAGGTACAAGACGCCAGCACATCAAGCTACTACAATCTGTCAAATTTCTTTAATAGATTTTCAACTTTATCGCTGAAGCATAAGGTTCAAAGTTGATTGGGAAAATTTGACAGTTTCGGGTAGCTTGATGTGCTGGCGTCTGTACATAACCTGAGGGAAACCTCTAAAATATTGTTTATTGTATAAGCGATACTGACCCAATGTCCATGTCCTGCCATGTCCGCTAGCGTAGACCCGTTCGTTATTGTAGTCGAGGTACGCATCAGCACGCGACTGCACGCGGATGGCCTTCAGCAACCCTGGGAATCATGTCAGAATTAAAGACAAAATACTAAGGACCTTTTTTTAGTGCACTGCGGACTGCTGAACCAGCAAGTGGGTATCATAATTAAGATGAACAAACTGTTTCGAACAATTAGACGAAAACTAGCAGACGGACCGCGGAGTAAAGGTTAACGCCGTCTATTGACATCTGCAATAGCAGAGGCATCGCATTGTGTTGGCAATTTTTAAGTTTTGCTCCTTTTTGTACTTGTCCATGTTCTTTTGCGTACTGTTAAATGGCGCATCTAGTCAATGGTGGAACTACGAGAGAAACTAAAGAAGAGTACTCACTGCTGTAAACAAAGGGGCGTGGCACCTTCACAAGTGAGATGTCGTGTGTCTGCACCACGGTTGGTAAGTCGTCGTTGTACTGAGGGTGGTTGTAGTACTCCGTAGTCTCGAAGATATACTCAGGGTTGGTGAGGGACACCACGCCTCCGCGGACTACTACAGTTGTGCGGCTGTAATTAAAATAAAAGTTTCAATCACAATGCACGAATGTTTTCATGAGAAAGCAGCTAGCAATGTCTTAGCATTTAGGTATTGCTAATTTGTCCCCTTACTTGTGAGGAGAGGGTTCAATGCACAAACTTTCGTAGTAAGTTCTCAACATCCATTCAACGATGAACAAGATGACCCCAGGTGAATATTTTTTATTAAGGGGGAGCGCTAAGGTAGCCCGCGGAATTCAAATTTTCTTATGATTTTGCAATTTGCGGCTCAGTGTCTGGGTGTACGTTGATTAAAATATGATTCGCGATTGTAACAAACATGTATTTACAGAATTATAATCATTAGAATCAGTAATACAACTTGTTAAGTTAGTATAGGTAATCCTAAATGTCAAGATTTCATGAAATAGTCATTCAATAGGATTACTTGGTCTTAGAGAGTTGTGTTGATGACTTTAATGATTATAATTCTGTAAATACATATTTGTTACGGTTGCGAATCATATCTTAAGCAACGTACAACCACAGAATAACTAATAGGTACAAGATAATACTGACCAGCAAATTGCAATAAACGTAAGAAAATTTTAATTTCGCGGTACATTTATTACACCTATATCAAAACATTGTGCGATGCGCTATGTACTTTTTGTAGAACGCTTTAAAACGTAACACGCATTGATCGCTCCTTACCCAGCAGTACAATGCGCAGCGGTGATGACCCATTCCTTAGACACGATGGAACCTCCACAGCCACTCACGGCACCGATGGGGCTCACCATACGAAGGGCAGCATGGTGAGGGTGCTGGCCCGGCTGTGCCTCCCATCCTGACACAATACGTGATCCCAACGGTGATGGTACTAGCGTCTCGGACTCTGGGAGGACAAGAAACTGTGATATTAATCTGTTCTCAGAGAGAAAAACGGAAGAAAGTATCACACTTAGTGTTGCCCAAAATCGGTCTTGGTCTTGCAGTCTTGGTCTTGTTCTTGCATTTTTGCAAGACCAAGACCAAGACCAAGACCGACTTATTTTAGCAAGACCAAGACCAAGACTGAACCCTGCAAGACTTGAGCAAGAACAAGACTAAGCCTGCAAGACTCTTGCGTCTCGCAGTTAAGTCAAACTGAGATTTGGGCGTTATAGTAGGTATTTGGTTTCAATCCCGATTATGCGAAAATGGATGTATTTTTTTAATGAAACAGTAAATTACATTGTTGAATTGCATTGAAAACTAAAATTATTGTTGATAATAAAAAAATATCGAAAAATTACGTGACTATCAATACACTTCTGCACGTTTTTTTTAATCTTCTTTACTTAAGGCGAAAGCGGTATTAGGTAGCCCGCGAAATTCACTGACCAGCAAATTGCAAAAAACGTAAGAACATTTTAATTTCGCGGGCTACCTTATCGCTTCCCCCTTAAATCGATGAAGCTTTAGAAAAATAATTATCCCCTCATAACGAATCTAAAATAAAAGTAGTAAATGGGTCATTCAATTATGTAGATGATTAAAATGCCTCATGTGACGCGTCTGTTAGATTCATTGGGATTCATGGCCGACTCGACGCCGCGCGGGGATTCCCGCAATCTTCCGCATTTTTTGTCAGGTTCCAGCATTTATGCACTTTATTGTAATAATTTTAAAGTTTATTTTCAAGTGCGTTAATAATACGAGGAGACCGCTTGGCGCTGCGGTCCCTTTGTGGCGGCATTTGAAAGCGAATAGCATAGGTACGAAGACAGTGTTGACCTCGCAAATGAACTTTAGCGATACAGCTGATCAGGTAGCCCTTTCGAGTTTTATTTACATTGCTGTTTTAAGTGAAACAAGTGAATTTACTATTTTTTAATTAAAAATCTCATTGGGTCAGATATAAATAATGATTGTATACAGTTTACAGTAAAAAAATTGCAGAAAAAAACGTAAAAATTAAGAAAAAGCCGACGAAAAATTTCAACGCAGGGGGTCCAGAATCATGTACAGACGCCAGCACATCAAGCTACCCGAAACTGTCAAATTTTCCCCAATAAATTATGAACCTTATGCTTTAGCGATAAAGTTGAAAATCTATTAAAGAAATTTGACAGATTGTAGTAGGTTGATGTGCTGGCGTCTGTACCTACTGAATCCATGGTAAGCGGTTGCGCGTCGATGTCCCTGCCACCCTGAGCAATAGGCTAATAGGTATTTGAATGTAGTCTAGTCTAAGTAGTAGAGTCTCGCAAGACTTGCGAGACTCTTGCTGCAAGACCAAGACCAAGACCAAGACTGAGAGCGCAATACCAAGACCAAGACCAGGTGTATTGACGCAAGACCAAGACCAAGACTGGCTAAGGTCTTGTCTTGGTCTTGCATTTGGGCAACACTAATCACACTAATATTATAAAGGCGAAAGTTTGTGACTGTGTGTGTGTGTTTATATGTTTGTTACTTCTTCACGCTCAAACGGCTGCACCAATTTTGATAAAATTTTGTATGGAGGTAGCTGACACCCTGGATTAACATATACGCTACTTTTTAGCCCAATTCCCATGGGATCAACATTTACGCGGGTGAAACCGCGGAGCGCAGCTAGTTCTTATATAAATGTGAACCGCCCTATGTAGCACAAAATGAAAATAAGTGGATTTAACCTCCAGTGAATAGGTAGATAGGGGGCATTCAATTGTTTGTGTACTTAGATTGACGTTTTAATATAACTTACCGCGTTTGATTACATTCTCGATGAAGTCTGGTTCCACGTTTTTGTAACGTCCGGATACCTGAAAAGTACAAAGGCTTGATTAGGTGAAGCTGTTCTTTAATTAGAGATGCATCTAGCAAGTCCAGAGGCACTCAAAATAGGAATTTATTTGATGATTTAAAGGACGCTTCTCACTTATAACGCATCATATGAATCGATAGTACCTACAGGTAGTACCTATCTATATTTTGAATACTCTAAAGAAGTATTGTCATAACTTTACCTGAAGAACAGTCACCAGTAACAGAAGCAAGCCCGATTTCACTAACATCTTAGATACGACTGATAATTTCCGAAAACTCAGCTACTATATTATTAACTTCCACTTAGGATTAGAAGCTCCAATCACGGTAATTATTCAGATTAAATCAATTAAATACCACGATAAGATGGATGAATTAATTAGACTTTTGTTAACATTTGCCGACAGTTTGAAACAGGATAGTCATCCTTATCTAATCAACTTAATTTTAAACGATTTAGGAATAAATTCACCAGAAATTGGAAAGGAAATCTGCAGAAAACATTCAATCTGCCTAAGCCTTTATCCAAAATTGTTGGGGTCGGCTTCCAGTCTAATCGGTTGCAGCTCAATACAAGTATTTTACATGGGGCGACTGCCTATCTAACCTCCATAACCCAGTTACTGGGTAACACGATACCCCTTGGTAAGACAGGGTTGCCAGACTTTTGTGTTTCTGATACCCGTAACGACTGGCAAAGATTTTACGAATGACGGCCGGGACCAATGGTTTAATGTGCTTTCCAAGACACGAACGGGTCTCGGTAAATAATGGATGATAATGAGATGGATGGTCACCCATCTACGAATTGACCGCGGCAAGCGTAGGTTTTAACCTTTGATCCATCCGTGTATAGCCACGAAACCCTACTGCAGAAAAAAAATCAAACAACGAATATTAATTTGCAGTCTATGTGAAGATTTAAATTTATTTTCTAGAATATGGTCAAGCTTAAAGCAAAGTAAAACATGGAAAACGGTCCAAAGAAAACACTATCTTTTTATTTTAATACTACAATAAATTAGGTATGTACCGACAATCGTGAAAAGTCAAAGTCAGCGCCAAATATAATTAAAACCACGAGTAAAACAAATTTTTAAATGCTTATTACGACTTAAGCTTCGGTATCCCTCAGGGATCAATCGTAGGTCCGTTGCCTACTGCCGGAGCAGTATTTGTAGTGGATCTAAGCTTCTAGATTAGACATCCAAGTCCTTTGCATGGTAGTTTTGCTGATGGTAATACCTACTAACATACATATATACTAACGCACATATGTATTTCATGAATGTAGGACGAAGACATGAATAAATCTCATTTGCAAACATCCGGACTTGTCATAAAACACTGTATTCTGTACGGACATGCATTTCGGGAATCTAATAGTACCTACCTACATGGAAGAACTTTTCATAATTTTAATGATTTTACGATTTAGAATTCGTTACCTATCGGGAATGTCTCGACAGATCGTTAGCAATCAGTGACCCTAATGATGATAATTATCAGTAGGTACAATCACCGAAACCAATCTTCGATATTTCCGTATTAATTTTATTTCATCACCGCCCATGATTAGTTCAGTGTAAATTTCGCGGATGTAAATAAATAATGGGGAAAACTAACTCACGATAATAGAGGTAAGTTGGATATATTCGATATTCAAAGCTAATCTATGATAACATCATCTATTCGGCTATGATCATAAAGATTGATATCATCATAAGACTCGTGACCACGGATATCGACTAATTTATAAATAGGGTTAGGTACTACCACAACATATTCGTGATTATCGTCTCCTGTGTCTTTACGAGCTATTTTATGCCGTTCTGCAGGTCGTTTACTAGCTGTAATGTTGGAAACAATGTTTTTTTTTACCTTGGCCAAAGATAATCCTCCGTTGTACTTTTCTTATTAATTTCGTTGTGGGTTCTAAGACAGTTTCAACTCATTTCTCCGTGACTCGTCGAGCTTAATTGTCTCGGCGGCCGCCACTGTTTATTCTGCCTTTCAGGATTTGCAGTGGTTGCAAACGATCTTTGTATTATTTGGGCCAATTATCAAGTTTATTGATCAAAGGTAAATTACTGACATATCGACGCTTGAAAGGCAAAATTGTCTAAGCGTCATAGGGCTAACTTCACAGGAGAACAGTAATTTATAGTTTACTTTTCAGAAAAAAAAAACGCAAGTAGGTATATATTCTGAATAAGAAGATAAAATAAGATTTCCAAAACAATAAGAATTACGCATGTAGGATGATTACCTACACAAGAAAAGTTCCAGTGGGCGTTGATATACTTAACAGTTTCTCCTTTTAGGTTGATAATTATGTATAGGGTGATGCTTTGTCATGCAATGATTAACTAGACTGATGAATGATTTTCCTCATAGCTTACATCACGGTATTCCCGAAAGGGGCAGGTTAGTAAGAGATGTAGATTCTCCGCCCACATTTTCCTCATAAAATTGGGTCAGCCGAGTCTCTATTTACCCATCTTTGGATTTCCATTTTCATCTATCACATTAGCGTTTTACTATTAGTAAGTACTTACCTACTTTTAATTATTACATTTTGCTTTTTTTTTGCAGTTTTTCTTGCGAAAAGCGGAAGCCTATACAAAAACAACTATTATCTTCAATCTGCAATGATAAAGCTAGAAAAGCATTAGAAGTTAGTATATCACGATAACAATCGGAACAATGTTTTTTATGACTTCAAAGGCGCCGTCATACCTACGTCATAAGCTTAACCTAGTGTAGTAGGTACCTACAGTAATTTTTAGGTAGGTAGGTATATGACATCGCCTTTATTTTTATTAATTTATGTATGTACCTATAAAAAATATTGTGAAACATTTTAAAAGACTAGGTGAACTTTACTTCTCTATTCTTCTCTAAACGAAACTTAGGTACCTTTTGGAAGGGGCAACAGAATCACTGAATCAATCCTATTTTCTTGTAAACATTTACGTTCAAAAGTGCCCCTTAATGGCCTATTTGAAATAAGTTATTTGACCACCTATAACCAAATACAAGCCAGGAACCGGGAAGTTCCGGGAATTTCACATTTCAGTTCATTCGTCATCTTACTAATGCCGCAACGGCTTGCGATCTATACTCAATTATTTATTGCAATCCACAATGTGTGCTTCTAGGTGGTAACTTAGAATTTCATGAGAGTATAGTTAAATAGTAGGAGAGAGGAATCTTCAGTCTTCATATCTACCTATATCTATGTTCTTAGGACTTTTTGTAATTTTTGAATTTTTAAATAAATATACTATCGCACAATGGTCCATTGAAGGAGTAAGTGCGGAAACCAAACCCATAACATAGAAGTCCTACTATTCTATGATTAGATAAATAATAATATAGCATCCATAATCAGCCTATAATGTTTCCACTGTTGGGACTCAGGCCTCGTCTCTTCGAGAGGGGAGTAAACCAACGCGGGCCCATGCGGGTTGGTTGATGTCACATGTCTTAGAATTTTTGGTTCTAGGACACGCCGGTTTCCTCACGATGTTTTCCCTTAACGTTTTTGAGAGCATCACTAATGATGAAATAATTTACACAAAGTAAAGCGCCTGTCTGGGTTCGAACCTACGACCTCCAAGTCGCGGCCGTTACGACTGGGCCACCACTGCTCACAGTTACTTACTTGGCACTTATAAGTACGTACGTAAATATCAGAATACACTTTATTTCATCGCTATACAAGCATGACGTTATGTAAGCTCATTCTTTTAAAATACGTTTACTTGCTATTTTCCCATAGTCACGTCACAACCACGTCTCATTATTACACACCTACTGTTTACTAGGCAATGACAAAACCTACAGTGTCGCTCTGACTCACAACTTCTTGACAAAACTATTGTGACCGCAGCTGTACGTGACCAAAAGCATGTAGTTTTGTAGCACCTAAACATAAAGGCTAGGCCGTCAGAAACTACAATTCCCGACCGCCGTCCTTCCGTTCTCGCCGTCGAGGCCCGTCGCGACGCCTCATACAATGGCCGCCCCGACGCTTGCTTGAACCAGCCCGTGCCGTTGAGACTGTCGTTTTAAAATCGTCCCTAAATAAGTGTACGTTACCCCAGCAAGAAAGTGTCTCCTAGAGTTATAGGAGTAGGACGTATAATATGTGCCCTATCTGCTGTAAATGTGCCCCCAAATAAAAAATGTGTGCCCCCTGTCGTTTTGGAAAAAAACGGAAAAAACGATTCCTGCTGGGGTAACGTTTTTCTAGCAGGAAAATTCTAAACGAATGATCGGAGAGAGAAAAATTGTGCATGGCCAGAGAGCT
Organism: Luperina nickerlii; assembly: GCA_963855955.1. Lineage (NCBI taxonomy): Eukaryota > Metazoa > Arthropoda > Insecta > Lepidoptera > Noctuidae > Luperina > Luperina nickerlii. Next base: position 2,070,146 of record OY979682.1, on the reverse strand, counting down.
TATATGTGTGCCAAAATGTGCCCCCAAAAAAAAATCTGTGCCCCTTCAGGTTTTCGAGATATTGCATTTCCTGCTGGAGTAACGTTTTGATGAATCGTATATCTCTACAACCATTGCATGTGCCCCTGTAGAGTAAACATACACGAGTAGCTCTTAATGTGTGCCCCTTAGTGCCCCAATTAGTTTTAAGAAAATATTTATAGTTTTCAAGTTATAGCGGTTTTATGAAAACCCGAAAAAACATCGCAGCGCCTAAATTAGACAAGAAACTAGTTCGCTGAAAACTGTATTCGGTCCTTCTTGACGCTAATAATAACCATACAAAGTTTCAAAACTATTCATGCATGCGTTTTTGCTAAAAGTCAAAACGATGGTGTCCTAACTTTGACGGCAAAATACAAGGAACCGGCTCAATCCGAGATGTGTAGGTGTAAACCAAAATCATGTGCCTTTAGTCAAAAATATATGGTGAAAATATTCAGCTTGGAATGTTTCGCATTAAGTAAATATTAACAAAAAACCAAAATATGTAAGCAACGGCTGGTTATCCGACCAAATTTGAATGACTACTAAAAAGCGACGGATTCATACATATCGATGACCTTCTTTATTGAACGTATTATACCTAAGCTGTTGTCCGTACAGTCGCGTTCAAAAGTTTTGGGGGCTAATTAAAAAATATATTAAATGCACCTTGTGACTATAATAAATGAAACAGCTTGTTGATGTGGAAATTATTATTTTTATTCCCTTAATTTTAATTCTTAAAGTAATTATTGGATCAAATCACAGATCAAAGTTCCTACCTATAAATATTAGAAATTAGTATATAAAGTAATGAAAAAAATCGGTTGTCTGTAAAGTCGGTTTCGTAACGTCATAAGAAAATACTGATGGAATAGTTGCATTGCATTTGTTAATATTCGCTTGCACTTCAAGCCGCCATGGAACGCTACAGAGCGAGGCCGCGAGGTAACGCTACATGAGTCATGTTTTTTCGTGAGTGCAGCCAGCTTCATCGATTTATTAGACGTTGTCACGTCAAAAATCCAAGTACTTGATAAGACAAGTATTTTTAAATAGGTAAGTCAAAACAATGCCATTAAATACTTACCACCGCAGATCGTGCCATAAAATTCAACACCCCTACAACCACATAATTATTATAAAATACGCCACTTTCAACCAACTCAAAAAAAAGTAAACAAACAGTATCAGTGCAACTGCGTGACTCAACGTAACAGTGTCCTTGGCGTCATAACATAACTGCAACTGTTTACCAATACCAAGTAATAATCCAAACGCACTTCCTCAATAAACACTTCGTACCTATTATTCATAATAGAGCGACGTTATACGTAACCTGTCTTTGTCACACTAACACCGTACGCGTACTAGCTGTCTCACTTTCTCCAAGCTAGACAAAGCGACTCCTTGCGACACGACGTCAGCGGATGCCGCGGGGCCAGAGATATATGCAGCGGTGTGGGGAGGCGAAAAAAGGGAATCTTCTATTAAGTAAGGTTCATGCTCCAACTAGCCCGCAAAATTCAAATTTTTTCTGTTTTTTTTTGTTCCTACGCCTTTATGAACTTGGAGGGTTGTATTGGTGATTTTGATGATTATAATTCTGTAACTATATACGTCTTACAACCGCGAATAATATTTTAATCAACATACAACCTAGCACTGGCCTGCAAATTGCAAAAAACGCAAGAAATTTTGAATTTCGCGGGCTAGTTGGAGCATTCCCCTTAATGATGAAAAACTTACAATGCGTGCCACGAAAGATGAGACTTGACACACCACGTGGTTTGACATGCGCAGTACACGATTTTAGGTATCTTTAGCGGTATGAGGTCTGAGTGCGGGACGGGACTGGACGTCATAGGGGCGGCGGAAAGAGCGGGGGAGGCGGGTCAAGTCTCATCTTTCGTGGCACGCATTGTACTGTTAATTTATCTAACCTACGGCTTATCAATAAATATATATGTACCTAATATAAAAAGACAAATACGGGCTTTTTATTTATATACAAAAAAGAGCTACCTCTTTTTAGTAGTAGGTATTCATCACACATTTCATGAACTATATTTTTTTTTAAACATCGGGACCAAGTCAAAGACCTGGCAAATATCTCGATGTATTTCTTTCGTTCACACATAAATTACTAGATGTATTTTAATGAAATTTAGAATCGAGAAGATAGCTTACCTTGGAATAGCACTTAGGCTACTATTTATAATGTACTTAATCATGTGTAACGTCATAGAAACAGTAGAATATAATCCAATAACAACTTTATTTAATTACTTATTACTTTTGTAAGTCAGTGTACTCAGGCACAACACGTGTGAACCGGTTAGTGAGTAAAGTAAAGAAGGTCATCGATATGTATGAATCCGTCGCTTTTTAGTAGTCATTCAAATTTGGTCGGATAACCAGCCGTTGCTTACATATTTTGGTTTTTTGTTAATATTTACTTAATGCGAAACATTCCAAGCTGAATATTTTCACCATATATTTTTGACTAAAGGCACATGATTTTGGTTTACACCTACACATCTCGGATTGAGCCGGTTCCTTGTATTTTGCCGTCAAAGTTAGGACACCATCGTTTTGACTTTTAGCAAAAACGCATGCATGAATAGTTTTGAAACTTTGTATGGTTATTATTAGCGTCAAGAAGGACCGAATACAGTTTTCAGCGAACTAGTTTCTTGTCTAATTTAGGCGCTGCGATGTTTTTTCGGGTTTTCATAAAACCGCTATAACTTGAAAACTATAAATATTTTCTTAAAACTAATTGGGGCACTAAGGGGCACACATTAAGAGCTACTCGTGTATGTTTACTCTACAGGGGCACATGCAATGGTTGTAGAGATATACGATTCATCAAAACGTTACTCCAGCAGGAAATGCAATATCTCTAAAACCTGAAGGGGCACATATTTTTTTTTTGGGGGCACATTTTGGCACACATATAAGCTCTCTGGCCATGCACAATTTTTCTCTCTCCGATCATTCGTTTAGAATTTTCCTGCTAGAAAAACGTTACCCCAGCAGGAATCGTTTTTTCCGTTTTTTTCCAAAACGACAGGGGGCACACATTTTTTATTTGGGGGCACATTTACAGCAGATAGGGCACATATTATACGTTCTACTCCTATAACTCTAGGAGACATTTTCTTGCTGGGGTAACGTACACCCTAAATAATACCGATCCAGCATGTCCCTTGCTGCCCTCTACCAGCGACGCCCTAAGCCGAAGTCCGTACCCCACAGCCACAGGTGGTGCCCTTAGCGTGTAGTCGCTTAATTTTCAAGTTTTGTTTAAGTCCTGATCCAGCCAGATATTCATTTATTGAGGCATCCACAGGCAAGCCCTGTTAAGCAGACGACATCCTCATAGGTTGAACTGCAAGATGGCATTCCCAAAAAAAAAACTTTTGGAGGCCCTGGGCACATAAGGATCACGATCTTCCATTGTTTTGCCGCATTTGGTCCCATTTTACGTATTTTGATTGTATGGCAATTAATATGAAATGAAATTAATATTTGTATGAATAATTTATATGTATAAAATGTTGTAATTTTAGAGGGGCCCGTGGGTAAATAATGACAGCCGTCAACAGGTCGATCGATCAGGTTAAGCATCTTTACATACCTACCGTGACCCCTCCGTGCCTCGGAAAGCACGTTAAGCCGTTGGTCCCGGCTGTCATCCGTGGATCTTTGACAGTCGTTACGGGGTAGTCAGAAGCCCGAAAGTCCGACAACCAGTCTTACCAAGGGGTATCGTATTACCCAGTAACTGGGTTGTGGAGGTGAGATAAACAGTCGCTCCATGTAAAATACTGGTATTCAGCTGCATCCGGTTAGACTGGAAGCCGACCCCACCATAGTTGGGAAAAGACTAGGCAGATGATGACAATGTTGTAATTTTACATAGGGTGACACAATGGCCCGTGTTATCGCTAAAACAGGTCTTTTAAAGACAACCTGCAGTCCAACCATATACAGGAAAGGAAAAGAAATAAAACATGGAATCAATATCGGATACATTTAATATAAAACAGTCATTGCAACAAGTTATCACATATACCGTCACGTCGACTAACTGTAAACTGGGCGGCGTGACACTATTACATTAATAAGTTATCCTAACTTGAGGCTGAAAGGGCGTAAATAACATTCATTTTTAAAGGCTATTACGCAGTTAAGCCCTTTTAAGAATCGATAGTTATGCTTGGGCTACACCATCCAACCTCCACGGTAATTTCACGTCCAGTAAAATAAAATTAAAATATAGAATACCTTTTAGATGATCACGCGGGTGAGATTTGTCAAGTTTCGGATTTGTTCATTTTCTTTTTCTCTTTAAATTAAGCGCATATACTTGTACTATTATGTTTTCTGTGCGCATACTAAACTTAGTCGTCATAACGCGATAGTGTAACCTCAGCGAAATGATGAAAATACTCGTATGTTACACTAGTAACTAGTAAAGAGACCGTAGTTATTTCAGAATTCATCATAAATAATTCTTCTACGATTTATTTGTTACCATTACACATTAAAGTAACTACAATATTGTTAACAATGACTATTTTGCCTAAAAACGTTAGTACCTTGTTATTTATAACTTATAGCAAAAACCCGCCACTCGCCCAGTTTGCCAGCCTAAACAATAAACTACATAATTAGATTCTTTAACACTGGTAACACTAGTTTCGTACATATTGTACACACAACAGCTCACGCATTGCTAGAAACAAAACAAATTCGAATAACTTCAAGTCACCATTCACAATAATTAGTGTTGTTTACATTATTATAGCTGCAATATATTCATAATTATAAAAAGCAATGATTAATATTGACGGTCTGTTACACGACTTTATTGTTACTGTTTTAAATGGAGAGAACAGTGTTTTTTTTTTTTGTGGTACAGATAATGCATCAGGTCATCAGGACAAAATTCTATCTGATTTATCTATGAAATCATCGGTTAGATTCAAAGTTAACATAATATTATTCAACGCAGTGGGAAATTCAATCAATGAGACTTTAAGGGGGAAGCGCAAGGGTAGCCCGCGACATTAAAATTTTCTTACGTTTTCTGTAATTTCATGTTGAATGTTGATTAAAATGTGATTCGCGAGCGTAATAAATATGACTTTACAGAATTATAATAATTAAAATCATCAATACAACCCTCCAAGTTCATATATCATCATGACACTGACCTGCAAATTGTAAAAAACGTAAGAAAATTTAAAATTTCGCGGGCTACCTAGCGCATCCCCCTAAAGAAGCACCTTTTCTTTATCTAGAGACACCATGAATATTTTATGTATAAATTCGTCTATTCAGATTATGAAATTAATACTTTTAATATGTAAGCGACACAGGTCTACAGTGTGATGTTGAAAGTTCCAAATCGTGTTTCGATGCAGAAGGCCGTGTGAAACCCGCAACCACCTCTAAATTACCCTAAAACAATAATTTACTCTTTCTCTAGAATTAGGCCTCAGAACCTATTTCATAGGCCTCTATAGGAACATAACATTCAGACTTAAACCATCACACAAACATCAAATATTTCACTAAGTGCATCAAACCTTATTACATTTTAAGCTCATTTATTTTAATATAAAAACCGTAATCTAGTACGGGTCACATTCAACTTTTTGGCCGCTAAGGACGATACAAATTGAACGTTGGTGCACTTCAAATAGGGTCCAAAGTTGATGTGATCTTGACTCGACCAAAAAGTTCAGCGCAACCCGAGTTAATAAGTAAAATTTTCTAAGATCCGTTTACAAATAGACGTTATAGTAACGATGTATCTACGCTGCAATTTAAAATTATTATCTTTAATTAGTATACAAGTAATAAATGCTGGTTAAATAGGGTTATAAAAATAAAAGAATTCAATATAAGTATATTTAAATGATTTTCGGAATTTGTTTGCTAGAAGTAATTTATGTCAAGTATAAACATTGATTACAAAAAATATCGGGATGCCGACGTTCAAGAAAGGGTATTGAAGATGATTATATGGAATCTGGAATATAGATCTACTGCCGCGCAATTTTGATATTTTTTCAAAATGGCGGCCACACATGAAGCCTAAAAAAATGGCGGACAGGTAGGTATGCCACGGACCTTCAAAGCCCTTTGTAATTCCGCAATCTAAGAAGTAAATAAGCATCAAAATGTTACACATAAAGTCTTATGTCTATTAAAAATGCGATAAGTAAACAACACTCGTGTTGAACAAGTTGCACAGTATAGAATATTGGAATGAATTTAATTTGGCATACCGGAAGTAAGGTAGTATCGGAAGAATTCAGTTCGCATCCACACACATACAGACATAACAAATAAATTAAAATACGCTACAGCTAGAAAACAATGAAAATAAAGCCACAACGTACCATACAACGATTTTTCTTTTTACGAATAAACCGAAAACGCAGCAAAGATACAATTTAGTAACAATCCTTAAGCTCTATTTACAGGTTTCCAATTTTTGGTAGCACTCACACACACACAGCCGCATGCTCCGAGCCGCCATAATGTTTACATCGGGCTGTACAGACTGGAAACATGTAAACAGAAAACTAATCTAATAAAATTAGACTCCACGCCATCAATTTAACCATAATTTTCAAACAGAGATTCATTATTTTTTTTTTCATATTTTTGACAATATATTTTTGGCGCTAAATCTTTGCGCGTCTACATCTTATAAATAACAATGACACAGATATTAGTTAAGATTAACAATAAATACTTACTTCATCTTGTCGAACTTACCTCAGTTTTATAAAAGTCATTCAATTCTTCAGAGGCCGTATTATGAATGATTAAAGTTATCATTGTTTATTTATGAGAAAGAGATGGAGCTATCCGGCCTGTCAGTGGCGTAGCTAGTCCTAAAAGTGCCTGTATCAAAATTTGTTGAGGGCAATTTTTACCCTATTGCGGAGAAGCTCAAAAGGACAGTATTGTTGTACTTTTTTACAAAATAAATATAGCATCCTATCTCGGATAGGTTAGATTTTCTTTGATTTTACTACATAAATGTGAGACCTTAAGAATTGGCTTACGCCTGCAGCTTGGAGCCATAAACAAATTACTTTAGTTTTCATATTTTCATTAGATATTCGTTCATTACGGGTTTCTCATCAATAATGGAAATAAGATTTTACGAATTTTCGCTTACACACGTCGATTCCGTAGCTTGGGGGCGCATTTCCTTGATACGGACCACTGTATCAAAGAAAGGCGCCCCCAAGCAGAGCCGTAGCTACCGAGCTACGGCCCTGCGTCCTGTATAGCAACATCTCATTCTCACAACGGCACAATCATGGTTCGCTGACGTCATAATAGGGCCTCATTAAATCTTACGTCAGTTCTATCATCATGACTAATCATACATTTAGTTGAAATGACATTTAGAAACAGATTTATTTGAATAGGCTATTAAAATTGGGGATCATTCGATAAGTTCAAGTTTAAAAATAATAATATAGTAAAATGGTAATAAGTGGAACTGAGTACTACATGATTTTTGACGAGCTGCAACGGAAAGATTAGGTTTAAATTGATTTATAAGTATTTTTAGAGAGAAAATTTTAAGAAATACAGATTAGAGATTACTTAAAAATATATTAGTTTCCACTTATTACCTTTTTAAAAAGACCAGTCGCTTAAAACAGCCAGTTTTTATTTATACTACAATAGGCCTGAAGAATCCGAGTTTTTTACAAAAATAAATCCTTTTTTATGAACTAGCTACAAGTTGGTGTTATGCCCTTAACTTGAATTTCAGTAACATAGACAGATATATAGTTTTGTGCATGTATTTCTTAAGTGTATATCCCATATTTTATTTAGGTCTCTTTTTGATAGTAAGGTAGTATCACCCTTCTTGGCCCACACCAGAATCATTTGCAGGGCAAGTCAATGTGACATTTTTATTAATAGTTAAATTTCTACTCTTCATTTATGGTTTTTGTCAATATCACATATACATACGAGGACCTTTTAGCGCGTGATCAATATCGGAACAACGCCCGTCGTTCTTCTTCTTAGCCTGTCGATCGCAATCTAAATTGGACTTGGCCAAGACTTCGGCTACGTGTTTGGCGCCATCACTAGCGTCCATCAGTGTCTGCATGGTGCAGCTGACAGGACACGCATGACATCCAGTACTCAAACGCCCCCTGTTAATGTCATGTTCCACGCCATGTTCAAGAACCGGAAGATCTTGTTAGCAGAATAGGTATGTAGGTACTGTGATGGATCAGTAAATGTGAATTGCTTAACACTTCGTATGACATTTAAAAATTTTTTTGTCGACTTCTTGTAACTGTACGGTACCCTAAACGTTTTCAGATTAATTTCTCGATTGGTTTATCGATACAATGAACTGTTTTCTTTTAATTCAGAAGAGTTTAATGTCAAACAGACTCAAATAGTCGACTTATGGAACTGTTTCAGAATAAACTGGATGGATTATCGTACCTTCTCAAGAAGAAACTTGTATTAACTAGCTAGAGACATCGAGTGAGTTCCATGCAAACAATAATTCTCTAGCAATAAGCTACATCTGTGACACGTTGTGCTGTCAAACTTACTAGTACACATATATTTTAAGCCACATATAAAATAATATACTCGTATTACACAAAATTAAATAGCTCTTTGAGATATTTCAATAAAATGCCCATGTTTTTGCAATATCTTAGTATCATGATATTAAGTATCCTGATACTTGATAGTTCTTCACACCTTACGGAATTGATAATCGATTCTAGTTTGTCTAGCTAGATTAACCAGCATATTATTATAATTAACAATTGTATGAGAAGACAATTATAAAAATTAAATACAAGATAAAGTTAGAAAATGCGTAATGAATGCAATTGTCATAAAAATTGGATATCAATCAGATGCAATAACAAACATAAGTATACAATTAGTTCAACACAATCCAGAAACAGTTTCCACAGTTTACTATACAAGTAAATATAGGTTTAGGTATTTTTTTTTTTTTTAGTATTCTAGTCAGATAGAAGACATTATAGGAAGCAATGTAATGTCAAAACAGTTGTCATAATAAAGTATTTCAAATAGAAGAAATTGTTAGGGTTAGATTATGTCTGTTGCGATCAAATAGATTGGACCAGTTATTAAGACAATTTAATCATTCGTAAACCTTAATAGTTAAGATTCGATTCCGTACACAAAATACGCGCATTGACGTGGAGTTGCGGACACCAGCCCGTATTATCTAGTTAAGATTAAAAAAATAATCAAGAAAATAAAGATTTGTTAATTCATGACGTTGCATAATGAATTTCTAGCATTTTTTATGTGTCAGGCAACATTACCGGCTACGCCGTAAAACGTCAATTATAATTCAAATGCAAAATTGAGGCAACATTCGAGATTATCGACAACTATTCGAAGTCATAATATATTTATATTTGAGACATTCGTTTACGAACTCTTTAAACAATAATGACTTAGAAATATATATTCTTTTAACGTGGCCATATCAATTTATAATTATATATCTACCTAAACCGACTATACTCGATGAGCCCGACTTAATTTTGGTACTTGACCAAAATTAATTACAGCGCCATCTATCATCGGACACAAACAACATCAACTACATTTACCATCGACAGATAGAGCCACCAACAAAGCTTGCAGTCTACGCTTTGATTGGAGCCAATGTTAGGGTTACAAACCGAGAACAGATAGCCGCGGGTTGAACATTGACCAAAGTCGCGTCAGTAATAAATACAGTTTGGCGTTAAATCTTACATAAAAACCCGTTCGACCGACCCTGTAATACTCTACCACTGCCATCTCCCGACATTTCTAGTCCACGGCATTTTTTGTCATTTTGGTACCAACATAACCTCCAAAACAAAGCTATAAATAACAGTGTAACCATTCGTCCTAGCTGGGCAGCGTAACCTTATATTTGGTGAGCATTTATGACAAAAAATTTTGTAAATTTTGTTTTCATCATTATGATGAAAACTTATGTTTGTACGAATATTATATCATTCGCGACTTTGCTATTAATAAAGGTTACAATGTCATAATATAACGGTATATTATATGAATAGATATCCAAAAAGACTAAAGCATTAGCGTTTAAGATTGCTCCATAAGCTGTTTCGTCTGTATACGATGTATAAATATGTAGAACAATTCAAGATTGTGCACTCGCTCAACAATAGCAATAGTAACACACATAACACACATACGAAGCTTTGGCTTGAATGGTCCTGGTCGCGGGATTAGACATTGTTCGCAAGAACCGATCGGCAGTACCAAAGCTCATATCATTCCTTGCGAACAATTTCGAGTGAAATCGACAAATATAATTAGCCTAGGCTCACATAGTGACTCGCTGACGACTTCATTCTTACTGTCAAGTCCCCGCACACAGATTATCGAGTCGGCGGCGATCAAAGTCGCTGCGTTGACACCTAGCATTAGTCACGGATATCTAATCATACCAATATATACACAACAAAAATATACCTGACGGTGTCCCTACCGAGTCGCTACCGAGCCAGTCCCCCCTAGTGTGTGACGTGCCTGTGGCCGCGCCGCCTGGGCTGGCATCAGCTGCGCTTACTCTTCACCTGTTCCACGTTCAGGGCTGGCGAACTGCCGGAGCCGATCAAGATCTTCAGGGCACCCGTGGACATTAAGTAGAACCAGTACAGTTGAGGTAACAGGAGTATGCAGATGGAGATTTTGCAGCCCGTTGGAAGGGACTTTATTGCCTGTGAATGTAAAAAAAAGCTTTGTTTTATGTAATGTCACTAGAACCCCATAGAAGATGGCGGGACAAGCCGGAGAAAACAATCGACCAGTGGTCCAGTTTAGCCCTGGATCGAAGGAGCTGGAAGTCACGGGGAGAGCCTTTGCTGAGAGTAATGCCAATAGAATTGTAATTATGTTGCAAAAGTGAATCTGTTTCTAAAACATAATGAAAAAGTGATTAAAGTGCGACACGGATCATTAAACGTGATAAAATAGAGAACCAAAGTTCTACAAGGACAAGGATCTTTTGGCGCCTGAATAATATTGACAGGGGTTGTTGGTAGCATTACATTTCACAAAAAAAAAACAAGTTAGCGGCGCTAGTTCTGATTTTCGCCACCTAGAAGATCCTTGCACCCGCGTTGTAAATTGATTATATTTTTTTGCAGATTGAGACTGAGATTAGAATGCGATTGTTCTTAAAAATACGGGAATTGTCCGTCTAGTCGAAATCCTGCATCGCAATTAGCGGGTAAATTCACCACTTTACCTATAGGCTGCAAATAAAATCTCAAAGATACAAAAACACCTTAAGCCAAAATTGCTAAAACTACTCTCTACGCCACGCCAGTTGTATTGATGATTTAAATAATTATTTAATCTCTAAATACATATTTGTATGGTCTCGAATATTTTTTTAATCAACATGCAACCTGACACTAACCTGCAAATTGTAAAACTGAAGGTCCGTGGCATACCAGTCCGCCATTTTTTTTTCAAAATGGCGTACTGCTATTCGTCGATTGATGTCAACTATCGATTTATATAGGATTCATGCGTGGCCAGTATTACGAAAAAAAGAACAAAATGGCGGACACTAGTTATGCCAAGCTCCATATAAAAATCTTCAGTTCCTTTTAATTTCGCGGGCTATCTCATCGTATCCCCTTAAAGCAAAAAATAACAACCAACTCACATCAACGTAGGACAGTCCCGTAACCCTGCTGTAGATAAGACACACGTAGGGCAGGCTGATGACGCGGCACACGAAGAACGTGAGCAGCATGAGCACGCCGTTGATGACGTAGAGGCGCGAGGACTTGAGCTTCATCCGCGAGAGAATGGCGCGGAACGATACGAACGGGGTGGACAGTTCCATCAGGTAGACGAAGCCGAATGTACAGTCGCCCAGGTTGCCGCGCAGGTACTGTGGGGGAAACAGACACGGTGTTATCAAAGTCAAAAGTCATTTATTCAAATTAGGCTGAGAATCAGCACTTTTCTAACGTCAAAATCGTCTTCCAAACCGCCCGCCCTCCACCATTTCCTAGTACCTTCGCTGAGAAGAATTGGCGCAACAAACTCCCCAACAGCACAGCACACTATGAATACTAATAATTTCTACATTATCAAAAGTATTTTCGAATGTTGAGATACATTTTTAGCCTAAATTATACGACGCATATTTCTATACCTATATTATAACATTTCATAAAATAATTTAACAATTATAAATAATAATCACTAATACTTTATCCATCTTTACATACCGTGACCCCTCCGTGCCTCGGAAAGCACGTTATGCCGTTGGTTCCGGCTGTCATTCGTGGATCTTTGACAGTCGTTACGGGTAGTCAGAAGCCCGAAAGTCTGACAACCAGTCTTACCAAGGGTCTTATCGTATTACCCAGTAACTAGGTTGTGGAGGTCAGACAGGCAGTCGCTCCATGTAAAATGTTGATATTTAGCTGCATCCGATTAGACTGGAAGTCGACCCCAACATAGTTGGGAAAAGACTAGGCAGATGATGGAATGACTAATACTTTATTTCAAAAAGTATCTGATGAAAAACGTACCTGTGGATGGCAATTTTACAATATTCCACTTACAAATTTAGCGCTTTAATTTGATTTTATCAATACTTAGTACCCAAAATTATAATTTGAAATCACCATAAAGAGGTTTTTCGTTAGACAATTCAGTCGGCACGACTTCGGCACCATCTAAGATGCTGAGCTGTTCCTATAGCTACACTCACCACAATGACCAGGAAGCCGAAGCCGCCAATAAAGAGGTGGTGCATCAGGATAACAGGCTCGTGTCTACAGTAGTCCAGGAAGGAGGTGCCTTGTGCCTTCTTGACTACTGCGATATCTCCTGATGATAGCTGCGCTGAGCCGTTCTTGGAGGGCCGACGCTTGAGGGCAGCCACGTCTGCGCCAGAGTTCATTTGGACGTGTACCTGTAATATTAGATTGAAGCCTGATTTACACGGTGAACGTTTTAATTGCCAGTGGCATACCATAAGTTGAAGCAACAATAAAAGTGGCATCTAAACAGTTTCTAGACGGTGTAAGTCATTTTTTGCTTCAATGTTATTGATATGAATTGAAATTATGTTTATTTCTGTGAGTAGATCCTTTAAGACATTTTGAAAACTAGTTGGCGCCGCTACTGTTTGCCACAGACATAATCAGCCTATAATATTCCCAATGCTGGGAGACAGGCCATCTCTCTTCCAGAGGGAGTGGGCTGTAATCTAACACGCGGGCCCAGTGCGGGTTGGTAGATTTCACACGTCTTCGAGTTTTTGGTTCTAGGACATGCCGGTTTCCTCACAATGTTTTCCTTCACCGTTTTGAGAGCAGTGGCTATAATCGCCACTACTCTCAAAACGGTAAAGGAAAACATTCGGGGCTAGAATCGTGTAAATGGGGCTAGTAAATTTTCTATCATGTTGTACTTACTATGTTTTGTCTCTGCACCACCCTAAGACAGACTGGTGGAAATGTCTAAGGCATTAAGTCCGCGTTTGTACGGTTTTTTTTTTATACTTATGCATAATAAAAAATAAGAAAAATTAGTCAAGATAGTCTGTAAATCAGCACTTTTCAAAACTAGAAGCACCCCTAGCACTCACCATATACATGCTCCAGATGTCATAGAAGAAGTAGGCAGCTCCGAACCACGCGTAGGCCTCGGACATGTAGTGAGACGAGCGCATGAAGTCGCGCGTGCACGACCACAGGCACACGATGGCGCCCGTCACGCACGACAGGGCGGCCTGCACTGCCGACACCAGTCTGAACGGCAGGGAATATCATAAGAAGCACCTGCACCCTAATTGCGTAACACACTTTCTTTCGGAAATTTTATTTTAATGACAATTTAGCACCGAGCTAAGTTGTCATTTTTGTATAAAAAACTGCATTTCTATAACAATTAGGTTCTTAATTCAATAACTGGCTGAGTGAAAAAAAACTTATAATAAGAGGGCTGGTGTCTGCAACATGTTTCCAGCAACAGAAATATTACTCCAACAAACTTGCGCAATAAATTTTTGTTTACCCTACAACGAGGCTTGATAGGAATGAAGAATGTTATCCACCTTGCATCCTATCATACGTACTTGTTAGTAATATCGAGCACATCGCCGCAGCTGAGCCGGTACTTGTGTCGGAAGCGAGCGCCGGCGCCGGTGGAGAGCGCTAACGCATTCAAGAGCTCGAACAATGTCATGAAGTAGACGAAGCCGAGGGCTGTTAGCGTACCGCCGCGTTTCGCTGTTATCCTGGAAAGAAAAGAGAATAAAGAATTAATAGCAATCACTAATTAGTTAACCAAAAGATGGTCAAGCCTGCGCCGAAAATAGATAGATAGATGCTTTTTATTATGTACACAGTAAGAAACCGATGGATGTTTTCGAATATAAGGGCTTTGAAGATCCGTGGCATACTTACCTACTGTCGCGCCATGTTGTTTTTTTTCAAAATGGCGGCCACTCATGTAACCTACATAAATCGAAAGCAGACATCAATTCGCGCCATTTTGAAAAAAATGGCGGTACGGTAAGTATGTCAGGCTCCATATATACCTTCATTCCCATTTTATTTGATAAAGGAACTGTTTGTTTTCTTAATAGAAAAATTTAATTTATTTAATAATAAATTAAATTTTATTTAAAAGCATCCATCGGTTTCTTACTAAACATCAGCTAGGTATATCCGACGTGTGACCGTACACCATATAAATTACAGACATAAAGTGCCTACTTTATGAACTCTTGTCCGGGAAGCATACTGTGCCCTTGAAAAGTGTGAGTGTCGGTAAAATTGCAGGTTAACTTTCTATGATCAGTAATAATAGTCCTCCAGACCGAATTTCGACCATCTTAGCGGAGATTAGAATCGGCGCGGGAAATATTAGTGAACAAGTGTGTGTGCAGACACAGGTGCACTTTGCCCTCACTTTCATAGTCCGATGGGACGGCGACCCGACCCGACCAGAGAGAGATCAGGAGCAGGACCAACGGCTTAATGTGCGCACCGAAACAAGGGGGTATCACACCGCCAACTTCTATACTCCAGGCTGTTACTAAAAATTTCGTAATGGAAAACTCAATAACACTTTGCCCGAGATAGGAATCGAACCTAGGACCCCTCGCCCAGTTCCAAGGCCTGGTCCCAACTCCCACCACAGGGCCAACCCCGTTATCTCCTGCTAAATATACAACTGAAGACACTGAAATTGGTTAACAAAATACTCGCGAAAAAAACTTATAAAACGCACCAAAGTAACTGAAAAAGCGAAAGCTGATTTTCTCACTCCGATACGATAAGAACCGCAATGGAGTCCTGCGGCACACTAAGGTATTGGCGTATCTTAAAAATCTAAAGTGCGACTTGGGTGCCATGCGAACCACGAAATGTATAATTTATTATTTTTATGCTACGAGCTAGACTTTGATCAAGGCTCTTGATACGGGCCTCAGGGCCTGAGCAGAAGGTCGCACTCGAATCGTTAAGAGCCTTGACTCAAGGCCCCCAAGTTTTTCAGAAGGTTGGACCAAGATTTTGCACATCTATACTTAATATTATAAAGCTGAAGAGTTTGTTTGTTTGTTTGAACGCGCTAATCTCTGGAACTACCAGTCGGATTTGAAAAATTCTTTTTGCAATTGATAGCCCAATTCTTGAGGAAGGCTATAGGGTATTTAACATCACGCTATGATCTTTAGGAGCCGAGCATAAAGAAAAAAGTCAGAAAGAACGCTAAGCAAAAACGAAGTAATAGCGCGGGCAGGCGATGCGATGCGACGGGGTGGGTTGGAGTAACAAGAAATTTCACGCGGACGAAGTCGCGGGCAGAAGCTAGTTAGGAATATGCCGGAGCGTGGCGATTTCGGGTCGATACAATTATAATTGGGGTATTATCATAAATTCTGAACTTAAGACTGGACCCGCTTGGATTATGCCCATGGAAAACACAAAGCATTTATTTCAATTAAACCATTTACAGGCGCTTTTGAAGGAGTCAGTCACTCATAAAATATGAAGCGCGTAGTACCTACTAGAGAAACTCCTTGCCAAAACGTAGTACCTACTACGCTTTGGCAAGGAGTTTCTTGCCCGTTCTTCTCCATTGGTACCTACCTGGAGAAGAACGGGCAAGAAACTACGTGGACAATCTTTAAAATTATATTGTTACAAAAATATAAGTTAAAACATTGACGTGAAATTTATAATTATACGTGAGAACGATGTCAAAATTAATTACACATTAAACGCGTCCAGAGGCATTTGGCTTAACATGGAACTTAAAACATACCTACCAAAATATAAAGTCTCTGTCTATCAGCCTCTTCAGGGAATATTATTCATCTTCCAGAAGTGCCACAAATGTACAAATACTTACATAACAATATCAAATAATACACCAATCTTCAAGACACCAGCATAATCCGGCATTATCATATTATCAATTTAAACAACGGAGTTCAGATAGTGACGTCAGACTTCAGAGCTCTCCTAAAACATCGCATGTTGTATCAAAGGTGTTAATCACATGTATCAACACAAATATTGACGCTGTTAGAGTATGTCAAGGTCGGATTTTCGACGGCCGACCCACATCGTAGGAAAAACAAACGTGGAAGATTTTATTAACGGGGAAATAGGGTAATATGTAGCTAATGTTCTTACTGTGTAACTTTATGTTATTGTTGAGCTTCATGTCTGTGCTATAACATTTTACTGCCTTGTCCGTAATGCTAAGTGTAACGTGCAAGTCTTTCTACATCATTCTCAAACACACACGTACATGTATAATTTCAACATGAATGATATAACCAATATGTCGTAAAAGTTAAGATTTAAAAAAGAGTGCCCGTGGAGTTTCTTGTCCGTTCTTCTCCATAGGTACCTACTGCGCTTTGGCATTGGGCAACTAGCTTCATCTTTCTGACTGACCGAACCCTTGACAATTCAAAATGAGAAATCCAGCTAAGAATTCAGACATTTTCCAAGAAACGAGTACTAACTTCAGGCCAAGCTTAAACGTACAAGCCAGTTTTCAGGGTTCCGTAGCCAAATGGCAAAAACAGAACCCTTATAATTTCGTCATGCCCGTCTGTCCCCGGATGACACAGAGACATTTTACAATTAGACTCATGCCGTGGTAAAATCACAGCAAGGAGGTAGGCACTGACGGTCTGGTGCATTAACTCAGATATCATATAACAGCGGGATAATTGCGTAACGCGCTTACAATAGGAATGACTTTAATTTTGACATTTCAACAACATTCATTGCGTTACTTACTAGTATATTGAACACACAAATTTTTCGACCATATGAAACGATGAATTAGCTATATCCTTCAAAATGATTCAGATTGTGATTGATAGTGTGGTACGCAATTAGGGTGCAGAACTAATAAAGCAGGATTATTTGGACTAACAGCATGGAATATTTCTATTAGAATTTATATTCATCTCCAAATAAATTTTTTTTTGGGGATTATCTCTAAATTAATTAATTCTGTCAATTACAGTTTATAGTAAGATAAAGTCTGGTATCGTGTTACCCAGTTACTGGGTTGTGGGACTCGACATGGTCAGCCGCTCCATGAAAAATACTGGTATTCAGCATTTCAGCTGCATCCGGTTATCTCGTGGCTTCGTACATTCATAATAAGATGGGCTGTCTAACAAAGCCTATACGAAATTTGGCCTTTGGCAGTCGTGGCCGGGCCACTCATGACATGTCGATGCGCTGTATCGTGACCTATTTTCAGTTTTCATTTGGTTATTACAAGTAACAAACACTAGGTACTTCTGTTTCATTTTCTTTTTAGATATTTGTCATCAACACATTTTTCCTTCCACAATAATGATATTTGTCGACCGACACATTATACTGCGCTTTTTTTTTTACAGGAAATCAGAAAACCAGGTATATTGCATACCAACGTTAATTTAGAATTTATACATATTACCAACGTTAATTTAGACTTCATACATATTTTGATATGTGACGTGAAGTGAGGCGAGAGGTGAAGTCTAAATTAACGTTGATCATAAAAAGGAGATTTGTCTCTTTACCTTAATTGCGTTAAATATTTACCATGCACTTTCACATGCAGAAACCTCTCTTACACAGAGGCAATAAAGTTCAATTTCAAGCGAAGAGACTTGTCTTTGCAGAATAACGTTCTGACAACGACGTTACGTTATAAAGGCACTGAACTGAAAAACTATTCGAGTATGTTTTACGAGGTTCATTGGAAAACGTTTAATTGTTCGAATGTATGGTTAAGTTGTCATGTTTACTGGACAGTGAAATACTAAGGCTCTGGGGCCGTATTATGACGTTTTAATGCCATCATGATTCCAGCTTGCATAGCATGACTGCACCATAGAAACGGGTTTTGTCCGTCATTTTATCTATTGTTCTGTCGACAAAAACCCGTTTCTATGCTGGTCATGCTACGCGTGCAGTGCGAGAGAGAGAGATGAAGAAATACATGACCGATAGCCCCATCCCTTTTTCGAGCAGGAATCAAGATGGAATTAATACTTTTTAATACTGTTACAGCACTAACAGCCAGCAAAAGGAGTTTGGTCTGGCAAGAAATTAAAATATTTGCAGTACGAAACCTTTTTGCTTTATAAAAATAAGGGTAATTAGTTAATTACATGCCGAAGGTGCCTTACTGCGATACATCGCGGTCACGGTTTATCTCGCTGCCTCGATGTCACCTCCATGTAAAATAAATGCATGCTAATAGACACGCACGCGCATACCAGGCATCGACGTAAACCCCCAAGCTGCCAGCGATGTATCGCAGTGAGGTATCCTTTCTTCGGCATTTGCGTGGGTGTCTATTAGCATGCATTTGTTTTACATGGAGGTGACACCGGGTTAGTAAGCTAAACCGCGACCGCAAGGTTTTGCAGTGAGGCATCTTCTGCATATAATTACCCTAAGACTCTCAGTTTAACAATGAGCAAATGGTAAATCGAGTTTTCTTCGGCTTTGTAGATTGTCTCTGTTATTCATACCTGAGAAAGTCTCATTTTCAAGTTCGCAAGTGCTACGAGAATTAATTTTAGTGCCTGACTGACATTGACATTTGGGCATTGTTGGTAAACAACGGCCAAAATCGGAACTAACATCTTGTTTTTTGAATACTAGGTATATCATTCTTCCATCAATCATCTTACTCAACTTCAACTTAACTCTTGATTAATGGCTTCTGTGGAACAAACACCACAATTTTGCCAATTTCACGTACTAAAATCCACTAAATGAAAAAATTAAATCTCTCTGACTCGTGAGACAGCTCGCTACTGTGGCTGATGTGTCTCAAAAAAATATGATGATGTGATGATGTCGAGTGTCACAAATGTTAAATATCGAACACTTTCCAACTACATGCAATCTGACATGTGTATTTTTGAAGTGAAAACTTCTTTAGCGGCGCTGTGTACTTTTTTTGGAATGGGTAAAAACTTCTAAACTCGCGTCAGGTCACGTGACCCTGATCGAAAATTCGTAAGACGTAAAACGTAAGACGCGCGTTGTTGAGGACAGCGCCATCTATGCACATCGGGAAGAACTACGAGGGCCTCGCGTACTAACTACGTAGTTCATCCAACAACGGCGAGATGGCGCTGAACCACGGATATATAACTGACGACGAGCTCCATGCGAGCGGCTTGCTTCTCTTACCACTGCCGCGACCAACACCACGAACTGAAGTCTATCCTGTGTGCTTATTTGTAAATCTGAATAAATTCCTTTCACGAGAAGAATAAACCAGTCACTTTGGTCATCATACCTGATTTGCAAAAAACCCTATAAAATAAGGAACACACCTTAACACGCGTGTTTTGTTTATAAGACGATTCACAAAATACACTCGTAATTGTTCAAGTTTTCACTTCTGTCGGCACTACCGGAGTGCCAGTGTTTTTTTTATAAGAATGCTGTTAGAACAGCATTCAAAACAAAACAAAAAAAAAAACAAATTTCACCAATAGATTGGTGAAATTTGTTTTTTATTTTGCTATAAAATGATGTATTAACAAAACAAGATGGCGGCGTTAGTTCCGATTTTGGCCACGCGACAAAATATCCCTGTAAAGCTACATGTATCATAGTAACGCCCGGGTACCTTCTGAAGTTGCAGTTATCTAAGTTAAGTACTTGCTCAGTTATTTTGTTTTTGTCAAATGTACGTAGTCCTATCGTTTCCAAAACGGAAACGTATTGATATTGGCGTTTGTATCAATATTAGTCTACTTGAGGCTCCATTTTTTTTTATTTATTTATAAAGGTACACCCACGGAACAGATAATAAGGTTGGAAAGGCCCTCGCTGCAATTTTGTACTAGGACCAGTGTCGCCGCTTGACTCCCACTATTTTAATTTCTACACATACGCAATACTATGTTTACAAATATTTCGCACACAACCAAATCACACACACATAAATCTCAGGGCAGATATTCGTTCGCCCACTAGCAATAAGCTCTCGTAGGCATAGACACTCAAACACGCATAAATGCAATAAAAATTTTCATACACGCTAGTGCTTGACAAAGCCGATATTCTTTGTCGATAAATTATCTGATGAATTTATGGGGAAAAATGAAACATTAAATAAATATTAAGAAATCATTTTATTTTACTTTGATTAATTACAAATAATCACTGTCCTTGGAATAAAATATATTTATTAAGTAATTGGCGCTTGCTATTAATTGCGAACGAATTTTTCAAAACAAAGTGTAACTTCAAGTTAATATATTTTTCAATAATTGCTTTGGTGAGGTCTGTGACGTGGTTTGCTGTAGGGTATTGGCCAATTTGATGATAAATTATGTTTTTTAAAATTTCACTCCCAACAAAGTGACGCATAATTTTTGTCACCAACATTTTTTTATTTATATTATGAAGAGTTTCTGTATAAATTTTGATAACAGATTCTGATATTTTACAGATCTGTATCAAATCTCTTGACGGATATAACAGACCACCCTTATCTTTAGCAACTATAAATTTATGTTCTTCATTTATGCTACTGGACAATAGCGCTCCAATGCATATATCGCAATCTATTTTTTTAATTAAAATATGAGCTATGTATCCTGCAATATGGCTATTTTATTTTATTTATATTTAAATATAAAAATATTAATACACATAATGCATAATTAAACTTAAATAAAAAATCAGAGATTAGTATACTAGTAGATGACAGGTCTATGTCCCTTTATAACATTCGGTAGGATTCATTCAATGATTAATATAATATTTAATGTATGTATGTACCTACTCAAAATACGTCTAAATAAAAATATAGTATCATGAATTATTAATTAAATATAAAATAATCTAAAAATTATCTTGGCAAACGTAAATATAGTCGAGAATTCTATCGATGATTTTATTTAACCACATGGTTAGCTCACTAAACAATAATTGTAATAAACAAAGTTATTTTAAGTAAGATATTATTACTGATAATAATCATTTGTATCAAACACTCATACTGAATATCGACATTGTTTACAACTTGGTACAACACTATCGAAACGCATGAATTTCGTCGAATTTCAGCTTGGCTCGGCGCACGCGACTTTCGCAGTGAACGCAATACATTGCGCGATCACTCATCTAGTACAAGATGGTACCCATGAATTGCAAGCAATGTATAATTTTGCATCTGTTTGCGATTGTATCGTTTTTGTCTACAAACTACATAATACTATTGTAATAATTACAAATATCACTTGTATTTTAAGGTTTTTGGATTTACCGGTGAAAAGAAATCCCTTCCCGGGCTACATTACACACCTGGCTTCTTTTCCGACACGTTATAATAGCGCAAGACGGCATAATTCTTTTTTTTTCGCGGAGTTTTGCACGTTGTCCCAATATGAGCGCGACTGTTGGCCGGTGAACCAAATTTCGGTTGACTTATGAGCGTTTGCTCACAAGTGCGGCGCGCCTGCCCCGCCCACAAGGCCCTTCTAACCTCTTTTATCTGTTCTGTGGGTACACCAATCACCAACAGCTTCTGTATATAAAATATCAAATAACAGTAGGTAACAGTTATGTGTTGGTTCACCTGTTATTGGCAACTGCCAATAACAGGTGAACCAACATTCTCAGATACAGTGATAACCTAAGGTAAAAACGAAGTGTATAAAAATTAATCAGTATTGGTATTCTCGATTGATTGAAACCGAGACCTTAGAGCCTTAGACGACTGTGGCAAAAGGAAACTTGTTTCAAAGTTTGTAATTTGTTGACTCAGCTAGATTGCTTTTGATTCGATTGCTCGGGGAGTTTTTTAAGGTACAGACGCCAGCACATCAAGCTACCCGAGACTGTCAAATTTTCCCAATCAACTTTGAACCTTATACCTTAGCGATAAAGTTGAAAATCTATTAAAGACATTTGACAGATTATAGTAGCTTGATGTGGTGGCGTCTGTACACCGCTTTGAGATTGGTGAATGGTAGGAAAAGAGGTATGAAAAAAAAAGAAATAAATCTGTGCTTAGGTTTTTACTCCGTTCACCTTTTATACCCTATTTTTTGTCCAGACTGTAAAAAAGTCAGCCGGTATATTGCGTCGTAATGTCAATACCGCAGAATGAAATTCTGCCACCCTTATAATGGCAAACCCAGTGACGAGATCAGACCGAATGAAATGACAGACTTTTTTTTTGTTTTTTCGTTAATTTCATAAAATATCCAGGCCATTAAAAGTTGTAAGGTGCATTCGGGTAATGTCGAAAATCGGCATATTCCGAAAATTTCAATTTCCTACCAAACGCGACGACATCTTATAATGTGGCAACATTTACCTAGACGCCAGTTTAATACTCCCCCCGCTTCTGTTGACTCAAGTCGCTTATTGTAAATGTACGAGTCACAACGCCGCATTTCTCACAGTGTGTCATTTTTCGCGCGTTTTCTAGTTATCGGAAATTACACGAACATTGTTATCTCAGAAATTTGGTAAGTTATTTAACTGATTATTTTTTGTTTAATAGATTTTCGTTTTTAATATAGTTTTTAATGGGTTCGCGCATCCTAGTTATCTTTTTCTGTTTTTATTGAAATTGCCCGAAGATGGGTAAATCCGAATCAAAAATGATTCGGATTTAGCCGATGTTGCTTTTCTATGGAGATTGTCAGTGGTTCTCAATATTCTCAATCTATAATTTATTTGGGTAATTTCGATGGTAGGTTAGTTCTGTCTAAACGTGATATACCTAAGCAGGGGGGTGTCATTTCACAGTTTAGGTCTGATCGGCCGGCCCGCCTATTGGTAAGCAAATGGCAGTCGGTTGCCACTCGGCTAGCATGCTCGACATGTCTCGCGCGTATTTGAATATCTTATCGACAGTGATTTGTTATACCTAAACTTGTATTTTGTTCAGGAGTGATCCTTTTGTACGCTAGTTCTATTACTAATACTGTGATATAAGCACTAATCTACATGAGTTTTTTTTAATACAATCGCTATACAGACGGAGTTATTTTTGTTCTTTTGACAATCAAGACACGGAGTTCTTGTTGTGGTACTCAAACTTGACAGTAAAATATAGGTACGTCATTGCAAATTATTATTGATAGTTTTCGTAATTTATTTATTTAAGGACAACCAACAAAGCATACACAAAAATAATTATAAACACTGATTGTTATAACTTGTCAAAATTTATTTTATAAGTTTTGAGAACTTCTTTGTTTAGTTTTTTTTTTTTATCTAAAACCTCGAATAAAGCTTTATAATTTGTTTATGTTATTCAGGTGTCAGAGGCTCAACTATTTTAGTGTGCATAACTGAGATATCAAGTTAACATTTTTGTTTAATTTATATGTCAAATTTATATGTCAAAAAATTGAATTATAAAATTAACCCACTTACAAGTAGAAGTGGGTTAATTTTATAATTCAATTTGACTATTTATTTGTGATTTTGCTACATAAGTAGTAGTTTAATTACTTAATTTTCAAATAAGTCTTTATTTTTTATTATATTAAGTCTTATTTTCAAACCCAAGACCCATGATTATTTCCATTCTTATTACAGAAAATCTTAAACATTTTGATCGGATCTCAGCAGTCACGACCCGGCAGCGCTGCCGAGTCGCAACTGCCGAAACTGCCCACCTCTTTGTATGGATTTTTATGCAAAGCTCTTCGATGCAAGCTGCACGTCCCCGCGCTGCCGGGTCGGGCTACACGACCGCGTACCTACATCGGAAGGGGTAGCATACAAATCCATACAAAGATCTGAATGTTACTTTTAGTAAGATATGCGATCATTTTGATTACGATATAATAATATCTTTTAAACTATGAGAATAATCGCGTGAGTAAAAGAATCATATCCGCTCTGTACCTGCTAAAAGATTGAGAACCATTTATCCATGCGACGGGTAATTCCGAAATACAAGTGTCACACAAACGTGTTTAGGTTATTCTATGACAAATATCGTGAATATTATTTTTGGAGGATAATAACGATATAAAGAGAAATATGTACTTTTTGTCAAAAGTGAATGAAGCCCCCTTTTAACCGTCATTCGGAATTGCCCGTACATAATTCGAAATTACACTAGTGCAAAGAAAAAAAAAGTAAGTTTTTAAACACTTTTTTTTTTTAAACTACTACGATATTTATGAAAGATCTCCGAATAGAGCTCTAGGCTATACATTCAAGAAGACGAAATGACTTCTTTAGAAGACATATAATCCACTGCTTCTGCCTGGTTCATCAAAATACACACATTCCATCAATTTGTCTGAAAACCATTCGATATTACCCGAATGCACCTTAGTAAGTTGTTGATGTCAACTCGACAGTAGTCAAAGGTGTATGCTATATCGATCTTTATTATGAAGTAATACATAATTAAATAACTGTCTATGCTCAGTCAGACTCGTAGCTTCAAAATGTTATTATGTGTTCCGACTTGATAAAGGAAATACTTAATTTGAAAACTGACGAAAATATAAAAGACTTGACTATACTTAATATGATTATTATATCCCTTGTCTTCTCTTCCGGAACTGCCCGTCTGTCTATCAATGACGTCACTTGCGTGACCCTTATAACCTGACTTACGCATGCGACGCAGTCACACCTGCCTGTCAATTAAGGATATTACATTGCTCGATGACCTTGAAGATTTGATCTCTGTACTAACATTTGTTATTTTGGCGCCCTCTACTGACAAACGAGCATACTAAAAACAAACAAACTGAAGATTAACCAAGAACACAGATGTGTCACAGAGCTGTCATCGTTTTTGCCTATTTTATTCGTTCTCTGAGAGGTCTAATAATTATGTAGATTTAATTCCTCTAGGAGTTTTGTACAAGTACCTACATCAATTATGTAATTTATTTTGTAATAAATAAATGTCTATAATCAACATTTATCTAGTTGAGCACGGGTGCTACTACATGATACATTCTGAAGGTCAGATGATGACCAGGTAAGTGCCTATCGGTTCTCAGTAACGGGAATAGTTAGGATAACCTAGCTTTCAATATTTACCTAATTGAGTACGGGTGCTACTACATGATGCATTCTGAAGGTCAGATGATGACCAGGTAAGTGCTTACCGGTTCTTAGTAACGGGAATAGTTAGGATAACCTAGCTTTCAATATTTATCTAATTGAGTACGGGTGCTACTACATGATACATTCTGAAGGTCAGATGATGACCAGGTAAGTGCTTACCGGTTCTCAGTAACGGGAATAGTTAGGATAACCTAGCTTTCAATATTTATCTAATTGAGTACGGGTGCTACTACATGATACATTCTGAAGGTCAGATGATGACCAGGTAAGTGCTTACCGGTTCTCAGTAACGGGAATAGTTAGGATAACCTAGCTTTCAATATTTACCTAATTGAGTACGGGTGCTACTACATGATGCATTCTGAAGGTCAGATGATGACCAGGTAAGTGCTTACCGGTTCTTAGTAACGGGAATAGTTAGGATAACCTAGCTTTCAAAATTTATCTAATTGAGTACGGGTGCTACTACATGATACATTCTGAAGGTCAGATGAGGACCAGGTAAGTGCTTACCGGTTCTCAGTAACGGGAATAGTTAGGATAACCTAGCTTTCAATATTTATCTAATTGAGTACGGGTGCTACTACATGATACATTCTGAAGGTCAGATGAGGACCAGGTAAGTGCTTACCGGTTCTCAGTAACGGGAATAGTTAGGATAACCTAGCTTTCAATATTTATCTAATTGAGTACGGGTGCAACTACATCATACATTCTGAAGGTCAGATGATGACCAGGTAAGTGCTTACCGGTTCTTAGTAACGGGAATAGTTAGGATAACCTAGCTTTCAATATTTATCTAATTGAGTACGGGTGCTACTACATGATACATTCTGAAGGTCAGATGAGGACCAGGTAAGTGCTTACCGGTTCTCAGTAACGGGAATAGTTAGGATAACCTAGCTTTCAATATTTATCTAATTGAGTACGGGAGCAACTACATGATACATTCTGAAGGTCAGATGAGGACCAGGTAAGTGCTTACCGGTTCTCAGTAACGGGAATAGTTAGGATAACCTAGCTTTCAATATTTATCTAATTGAGTACGGGTGCAACTACATCATACATTCTGAAGGTCAGATGATGACCAGGTAAGTGCTTACCGGTTCTTAGTAACGGGAATAGTTAGGATAACCTAGCTTTCAATATTTATCTAATTGAGTACGGGTGCTACTACATGATACATTCCGAAGGTCAGATGATGACCAGGTAAGTGCTTACCGGTTCTGAGATCCTATACTCCCACCTTCGGAGTCCACCATCAGGTAGGTGACATCGTCAATCATCAAGGTCTCCATGAGACCTTTCAAATGAGTCTAAACACGATGGTTTTACGTAGTGCCGTCACTGAGATCCTATACCCACCTTCGGATTCCACCATCAGGTAGGTGACATCATCAGTCACCAAGGTTTCCATAAGACATTTCAAATGAATACAAACACGATGGTTCTACGTACACCCGTCACTGAGATCCTATACCCCCACCTTCAGAGGTCACCATCAGGTAGGTGACATTATCAGTCACCAAGGTCTCCATAAGACATTTCAAATGAATACAAACACGATGCTTCTACGTACACCCGTCACTGAGATCCTATACCCACCTTCGGAGTCTACCAATAGGTAGGTGAAATCGCCAATCACCAAGGTCTCTATGAGACCTTTCAAATGAGTTCAAACACGATGGTTTTATGTAGTGCCGTTACTGAGATCCTTTACCCCCACCTTCGGAGTCCACCATCAGGTAGGTGACATCGTCAATCACCAAGGTCTCTATAAGACCTTTCAAATGAGTCCAAACACGATGGTTTTACGTAGTGCCGTCACTGAGATCCTATACCCACCTTCGGATTCCACCATCAGGTAGGTGACATCATCAGTCACCAAGGTTTCCATAAGACATTTCAAATGAATACAAACACGATGGTTCTACGTACACCCGTCACTGAGATCCTATACCCCCACCTTCGGAGTCCACCATCAGGTAGGTGACATCGTCAATCACCAAAGTCTCCATGAGACCTCCTTTCAAATGAGTCCAAACACGATGGTTTTATGTAGTGCCGTCACTGAGATCCTATACCCACCTTCGGATTCCACCATCAGGTAGGTGACATGATCAGTCACCAAGGTCTCCATAAGACATTTCAAATGAATACAAACACGATGGTTCTACGTACACCCGTCACTGAGATCCTACATCCACCTTCGGAGTCCACCATCAGGTAGGTGACATCGTCAATCACCAAGGTCTCCATGAGACCTTTCAAATGAGTCCAAACACGATGGTTTTACGTAGTGCCGTCATTGAGATCCTATACCCACCTTCGGATTCCACCATCAGGTAGGTGACATCGTCAATCACCAAGGTCTCCATGAGTCCTTTCAAATGAGTCCAAACACGATGGTTTTACGTAGTGCCGTCACTGAGATCCTATGTATACCCACCTTGGGATTCCACCATCAGGTAGGTGACATCATCAGTCACCAAGGTTTCCATAAGACATTTCAAATGAATACAAACACGATGGTTCTACGTACACCCGTCACTGAGATCCTACATCCACCTTCGGAGTCCACCATCAGGTAGGTGACATCGTCAATCACCAAGGTCTCCATGAGACCTTTCAAATGAGTCCAAACACGATGGTTTTACGAAGTGCCGTCACAGATCCTATTCCCACCTTCGGATTCCACCATCAGGTAGGAGACATCATCAGTCACCAAGGTCTCCATAAGACATTTCAAATGAATACAAACACGATGGTTCTACGTACACCCGTCACTGAGATCCTATACCCCCACCTTCGGAGTCCACCATCAGGTAGGTGACATCGCCAATCACCAATGTCTCCATGAGACCTTTCAAATGAGTCCAAACACGATGGTTTTATGTAGTGCCGTCACTGAGATCCTATACCCACCTTCGGAGTCTACCAACCAAGGTCTCCATCCTCCGTCAAACGAAGTTCTCAAGATATAAAAATATGTATTGTAGCTAAAAACGATAACAAAAATAAACACACTAGAAATAATGTACTCAATAGGGTAGGTAAACCAATAGTTTTGGTGAGCTCGGCCACGCATCACCTTACATTTATTTTTATATTTAGGCATACTCAGGCTTACTCTATGATAGGTGCAAAAAACAAAACGAAATTACAAACTACTTTACATTATATTTACAAACTTAATGTCTATTGTTTTTTTACGAAATATTTATATTTGTACTATTTACAATATGATTTAATTCAAAAATCATTCAAAACGTGAACTTTTAGTTTTTATTTAGAAAAAATAACGCGCGTAAGTCCACCCGTCACAAGAGTCATCGAGACACTGATGTAACGTGTCCCGAGTACGCCTCACAGGCCGTAGCGGGGGTGCTCCAGCGGGGAAGTTTCGGGTTTTTAGGTTTTTAGTCATTATTTTAAAATATTAAAAGAAATATGAAAAAAAAAACAATACAAATTGTGAAATAGGTCATTACATATTTTTTAGTACAAAATTCATGCCGAACTATTCAGCCGTTACAGAGAAAATTTACAATTTAGGTTGAAAAAGGACCTATTTCATAAAAAAAAACCCAAAGTCTGGGAAAGTTTATTAAAATTTTAAACAATACAATGTATTTGTGATGACCCTAAGTATACCATATATTTTTTATACGGAAAACGCACAAAAGGATTCATCTAAAATCTTCTTTAAACTTACAGTGTTTTTGGGATTTGAGCGAGGTAATCCCCTTAAGAGCGTTACTCCAGAGCGGCGCGCCTCGCGTTTAGGTAAATTTACTCACACAGCTATACAGTTAAACGCACACACAGCCGTCTGTGTTGGAGCGCGTATCATACACCGCTTAGAATCATCTTGATACTTAGCCAGTTTTTAGTTAGTAGGGAATGTTTTCGTTTTCCGTAAGCGGGGATTCAGTTTTTTGTTTATTGTAATAAATGAGCAATTAAATTATTATTAGTTAGGTTAAAGTAAATAAAAACAATTTCGTGTAAAATAAAATCTTAATATTTGTTGTCTCTAAGTTTCATGGACCTAGCTTTTCGGGGATCAACAATTTCGGGTAACAGGCATTTATTGTAAAAGCTGACTAGCCGATGTTCCATATTTTCGCTCCAAAATTTATCGTCCCTGATTATTTTCAGTCTTCAATTTAAAATCTTTGCCTGTCCACACAGCAAACAGACAGTAATTTCTGTTATATGTAGCTGCCCCTGTATCTGATAAAACCAGTCATGGCGTCGATTCACAGATCCATCTATTTTCCAGAATTTTTTTTTTTTTGCTAATAGCAAAATCTGCCTCTAATCCAAATGCCGAACTAGGACATTTAATTTCGGTGATGCCATCATCGTCGATTAGTCCATCCGGCGAAGCACCTGTAATCATAATAATTTGAAACTCAATACTCTAATTACTTCTTTTTAATAGAATTTAAGAATACAAAAATAAATTGTTTGTTAGAAAAATCTAAACTTGTACCTGCAACTGTTCTATGGCCACTTTTTCGTTTGCTTTCCCATGTTGAATACTAGGGATATGGTCCAAGGAATATGAGTAAAGAAATTGTTTAACCAAAGGGGCTGGGCTAATAGTCGATCGCCGTTTGCACACTTTACAGAGTGAAGAGGCTGTCAATAAACAACGTCGTAGCTCTAGCCAAAGTGCACTCTCTGCCTGAAGTACAGTATCCCTTTCAACTTCTTGTCTATTATTTACCTATAACATAAAATTTGGAAATATATTTTTAAATCTAATATTATCAGAAACAATGTACAACATGTATCTGAACTTATGAAAGTATACTGTAAATACGCACTTGTTCTTGAAGGTTCTTGTTTAATTTGTCCTAAAATATGTTTATAAAGACCAAGTCATTCTTACAAGATTCCCTGCGTCAGGATCTTGAATTGAAGCCGTTTCTAATGCCTGTAAGTTTTCCTGAATTTCCAGTGTTTTATCACTGTCTTTTTCATTTTCTTGAGTCTGAAAATAATATGTAGAGTATAATATAGTGACACAAACCGTATGCACCATGACAGGCGATCGATTGTCGGCTTAAGATAGCACATAACTAACAATGTTTTTTTTTGTGCTAAAATATGTATACAAATGACCACGTAATTCTTACAAGATTCCCTGCGTCAGGATCTTGAATTGGAGCCGTTTCTAATGCCTGCAAGTTTTCCAGAATTTCCAGTGTTTTTTCACTGTCTTTTTCATTTTCTTGATTCTGAAAATAATATGTAGGGTATAATATAGTGACACAAAAAGTAAGCACCATGACAGGCGATCGATTGTCGGCTTGAGATAAATAAATAATGAAGAAAGGTCTTATTTAGTTTTGGTTTAACAACTGCTCAATCAAAACCAAGGAAACACGTGTCTGCCGCAGCTAGTAAAATATAAAGTAAAAAAATAAAACTTACAATAGCATTTTTATTTAAGTCCTGGTTTTGAAGTATTTGAACCTCCCTTTTCTGCCTATAACAACGAATTGGATATTAACTTTATCTTATTACACTGTGTTTCATAAAAATATCCAAACAAAAAGTAATAAAAAAAAAATTACTTCAAAAAGTAGTAAGTATATTGTTTCTTATTACACCTAATAAAAATATATTTTTTATAAGTAGAGAACCTCGGTAACATACCTTTTAGCTTCATTAGCCTTGGCCAAATTTTCGTTTTTTTTTGTTCCCATATAGCGCCTTTTGTTAGCCATATCTGAAAAAAAAGTAAAATGAAAACATACATAAAGAAGTCTAATTTAATCTTTGTTAAGTTAATAGAACACCATTACATTAAAATATGTACTCACCAAAGTTAATAAAAATATATTATAATAAAAAGTATCAACATGTCCTATTCGCGCTAAAAACTCGCGAAAGTACGATAATATTTTACGCGACTCGCGGCTACGGGAGCGACACACGTCCTACCTCTGAAAGGCCTCAGCCGGCACTGAGCGCTGGCGTGATTCCGCGCCGATTATATAGCAGCACTAAATAATTCATAGTAAAATAAAAAAATAAGTTATTAAAAAAATATTTGTACCATGTTTTAGAACGTAAATGTCTTCGTTTACTAGGCCTAAAATAACATACAAATATTCCAGATTTCATCCTAAACTAACGCGTTTAATATATCGAAAAGTGGCTAAAATTTACACTTTTGAATATACTTTTCTTGAATGAAAACTTACAGTAATCGTTTTTTTTTTTCAGCCATGCACTAATAAATGCTATTATTATTTATAAAGCAACGTTGTTATGAGTTTGTCGTATATGGTTTTACTAATACCTTGCATTTGCGTAGACCGTCGATCGCTAGTTTAAAAAAAGGCTTGCATAAAAACTGTTCTAATGAGAAAACTGTACGAATAAATGAAAATGTTTTTCAGCCATGCACTAGATTATAAAATTCCCATTAATATGACGTCAATATCTTATCTATAAATTAAACAGATTATGGTTTTATTGTCCGTCGGAAATCATCAATTTTGACTCCAGCGTGGCTCTAACGGATCAACCCTCTTAACTTCCGGGCTGTTATGTATAGTAATTACTAGCTGTGCCCGCGATTACGTTCGCCTACAAGTCGGAAAACAAATTGGATTTCATGGGTTTAGATTTCTTTGCGCGGAACCCTTATTCCTTTTCTAAAATAAAAGTAGCCTAAGTTATTCCTTATAACATCAGCTATCTGCCAGTGAAAGGCCCATCAAAATTTATCCAGCCGCTTCGAAGATTAGCCGGTAGTTTTAAAAATTGTTTTTTCGTTTTATGTACCGTATAATAATTTCATAATTATGTATTTAATAAAAAACTGGTCTTGTTGTTGCCAAAAAACCTGTTGTTGGCATTACAAACAGACACTTAAATTTTATTTATTTGTGTAGATAAAGAAGAATATTTCGAAGACATTTGACATCTACCAACCGTCACGCCAGTGTTTCTTAGGCCTGCGTCGGTGACGATGACGCGCGACGCCCTGTCATTACTCAATATACAGAGTTATATATTATACTATATAAAGCTTTATTGTATATTACTATTATATGCTTGAATTATACTATATAAAGCTTTATTGTATATTACTATTATATGCTTGAACACGTGGTACAAGATACTTTTCAATGACAGTATGGCATCGACAGTTGATGTCTTAAACGCTATTTATACAACGTGTAACAGAATAAACGCAATTCCTGAAAGTAGTTTGTTCAGAATCGGCTTCTGAATCGATTTCCGTCATAAAAAATAGGTGTTAAATTTTGACGGAAAAATCTTTTAAATGACTTAAATTAGAAACACAGTATCATGACAAATTAATACAATCCTTAATTCAAGGAAATTAAAACCTTAACTCAGAGCAATAAAGGCTACTTAAACGCACGACATTATTTGTATTTCGCTCACAGGTCGTAATGCACACACGTTAATAATATCAATGCATTTTACAATAAAAGTAGTGTGCGTCAAATTAAATAGGTAATTTAAAGGAATTTCAACTTTATCTCCAATGCATAAGGCTTGTTTGAATGCACGACCAAACTTAGTGCGGTCATCAGAGTAGCCCTACAGACACACAAACAAATTATGGCATTATTACAAAATAAAATTATTGAATTTGAAGAAATTTGAACCTTATTGCAAAGAAATAAAGCATTTGTCGGCAACCTCTTTGACGTTTTTTGCGAAATGCCGACATACGCGCCGCCGCTACCGCCGAATAACATGAGTACCTAACATTAAAAAATAAAATCTAGTCATCCGCTGGTAGCGACCTAGTGTAGTTGTTTTTCAGTTTACTTCCGTGACATTTTTGATTCCGTGCGCGATGGCTTTCCGGTACACCAACATACAATACACGGAGATGGTGAGAACCCTGGCTCGCTGTCTTGATAATGTCGCGTTAGCTTGTCGGGAGTTCAATGACCGTTTTGGCTGCAGTGTGAGCGCCAGGACGATGCTGGCTGCAACTCAGCGACTGAGGGACTCTGGGACGTTCCTTCCTAATACGGCTTTGGACAGAGGGACGAATGTGCGGACTACTCGTCTGCAAGAGCGTATTCTCGACCATTTCGATGAACATCCAGAGGACAGCTCGAGAGAAGCAGCACCCCAGTTTGACTGCAGCCACATGTACGTGTGGCGAACGTTGCGTGCTGATGGTGAACACCCATATCATCTTCGACGGTGTCAAGACCTAACGCCGGCCGACAACTTGCCACGACTGGAATTCAGTAGGTGGTTGTTGGAGAACTGGCAACAGAACATTCTTTGGACGGACGAGAGCACCTTCACGCGTGTTGGCATGTACAACCAGCACAACCAGCATTTGTGGCGGCATGAGAATCCACATGCTTGCCGTGTGGATTCGTTCCAGCATAGGTTCTCCGTCAACGTGTGGGCTGGTATACTCGGAACTTTCATACTCGGCCCCATTTTCCTTCCACGGTTGACCGGAGATACCTACCTGCGGTTCTTGCAGGAAACATTGCCGGACTTACTGGATGACGTCCCTGTCGGTCTTTCACGTGACATGTATTACCAGCAAGACGGTGCTCCCGCGCATTTCACGTGGACCGTTCGACGGCATCTGGATGCGGAGTATGGCAGTCGCTGGATAGGTCGCGGAGGACCTGTGCCGTGGCCTCCCAGATCGCCAGACTTAACACCGCTAGACTTTTTTTTGTGGGGTCGCATAAAATCGCTCGTGTACGTCAGTCAATGTACAAGTGTCGAGGAGCTAAAAACAAAAATTCAACAAGCATTTGTGACGGTGAAAAGTGATACTGAAGTGCTTACAAAATTAAAATACAATTTAAGAAAGCGTGCTAATAAGTGCATAGATCAAGGCGGGCGGTCATTTTGAAACTTTAATGAAAGTGGATCGCAGAAATAGTGCAAATTAATAACCTAAGTGTTAAGTGTAAATAGTCCAGTTCTGTAAGTACCTACTTCTTCCTATCAATACGATTGTATTCTAATCACTGTAAACATTGTTATTATAATCTTTTAAACACGCCGTCTTTGCCTAAGACGACCCACTGACCATATTTTTGTAGTACAAACAATAAACTGGATCTACCTAACAACGAACTTATCAGAGGGATCACGAGATTCGCGGGGGTGCAATCTCGAAAGATAGGTAGGTAGATAAAAACGGCAAGCAGCGACGCGCGGCGCGGTGCGTAGAGACTAAATTCAAAGCCTGTGAAAGTTTGATAGAAAAAAAAA
Source organism: Luperina nickerlii (assembly GCA_963855955.1). Taxonomy (NCBI): domain Eukaryota; kingdom Metazoa; phylum Arthropoda; class Insecta; order Lepidoptera; family Noctuidae; genus Luperina; species Luperina nickerlii. Next base: position 2,035,182 of record OY979682.1, on the reverse strand, counting down.
TTACCCGGTGATATCGCTTATCAATATCACATCTAGCTAATGTTCGGTAATTTAATTATCGTTCATACGGCCATAGGTAGGTACTTATCTAATGCCTAATGCCTACATTAGAACTAGGCACTCACCGTTGGCGCGCGCGCCGCTAAAATTGAACAAACATAAATGCAAAACCTAATTTTTAGGTCCATGATACACACGTGCACATGAAAAATATCAAAGCATTTTACATTTGGATTCGAGCGCGCGCGCGTTTAATAAAACAGTTGATGTAAGAGAATTTAATCCTTCCGTCCAAATAATAAGGCTTATTGAAATGCACGACCGATTTGTATTCCGCATGTCTCTCTAATTGATTTGTTGAGAAATGTCGAAATAGGTACTTAGTAGATAATTTTCTTTTGCAAATGTACCGTAAGAATAATGTGAAAGAGCGAGATGCACAAAACCGGCGACCCTTTGATATCGCGCGCGCGCGCTAGGTACCTCCGGCCACAGTATTGTGATTAAAATCTTGTAAGCACTGATTTTTGTTTCACGTAATTAGCAGTAAACACGCTTATAAGAGGTAGCTAATAATATCGCGAAAGTTACGCATCTGAGATAAATATTTTTTACCCGCGTGTACCGCACGGAGTCCGGGCGCTTCGCCCTTCGTTAATTTCGAAGTTCGGGTAAAAAGTCGCTATTTTAAATGCATCCCCGTTACTAAGCGTAAAGTCTTAGATTCATGTTGATAATTTCACTTGCTAGAAAATTATCAATCATTACATTACACTGTAAACTCAATTAAGTATCAAAAGTTATTCATTCATAATATCAGTCTGTGACATTTTAGGTAGGTACTTTTTTTTTACTATTGATAGGCGCGCGTTTGACCACTATCCACTATCTCACCTGATGTAAGTAATATTCGTTCATTGAACTAACGCACATCTAATGCCTACAGCTATGGACAGCTGGCAAGCGCTCGAATGTGCGTGTCGCGTCGGCTGCTAACATCGCATGAGTGTGTGTGTAGGCATGTTGCTGCACATACGTTTTGCGTTTATTAAGGATAACTATTTTATAAAAAACGACCAGGTTTGGTTTAAATTTATTTAATTACGGGTGTTGTTTTAGACTTATAATTTTATATTCTAATTGGGGTGTCTGAGGTATTGCGCTTAATCCGTTACACGTTGTATAATAAAAGGTTTCAAGAAGGTTTTTTTAGTCTGCATAAAATGTTTTTCCAAAAAATTGCCAACTATCTGAGCTTGTAATGAGTGCCCCACGAGAGGTTGCCCGTACGATGAATTGTTGGTCGAAGTAACGATATCCCGAAGATGTTCGCGCGATAAAAGTCTGCCCGAAAGAACGATTGCCCAAAAAATAGGCTCGTTTTACATGAGAGCTCTAAACATTTTTAGCATATTTAAATGTATAAAATAGTCATAAAACTTCTTTTTTATAACTTACTTGTCTTCAGGGTTGAGCGTAATGACCAGGTTGGTGGCTGCTGCCAGTGAGCCAGCGTTGCACATGGCCAGAATCCCCATCGCGGTGCGATGTTTTGTCTGTAACAAGCAACAGAACACTTAGCAACAAATACAAACGGCACAGCAGACACTCCGAGGAGACAGCAGACACTCCGAGCAGACTCAGCTTTATTAGTTTTTGCGTGTAATCTATAATGCGTAGAGGGTCGAAAAGCTATAGATTTAAGGCTCCTACAAACTGGCGCGACACGCGATATAATCACGCGCTACACAAAGACACCGCTCGTTGCGTGACTTGCGGTGCCTTTGTGTCGCGCGTGATTTTATCGCGTGTCGCGCCTGTTTGAAGGAGCCTTTAGTCATAATATTTGCAGATACGAGTTGCAGGCGGATCACATCTACGCGGCAAAACCAAAGCAGCGTAACTGCAGTAGTTCCACCATGACTTGTGAAACAAAAGCGCGCAATTCACCACTTCCTAGTGCTTTCGCTGGGAAGGAGAAGTGGCGCAGCAAGCTCACCAGCAGACTCGAGAGCTTAAACCTAGCTGCCATTATGGCCTGATTAGGCGAATATGGCCTAACAACACGTACATACTCCTTTGATGTTACCCTTCCCAGGTATATCTTATTGCGTTGTGAATGAGCAAGAGAGCTGTTTAATTAGAACTTCGTGGTCCTTGGAGCACTTCAGACAATAATTACGACTAGGACAAGTATCACTTATAATTTATAATTAGTATTGTTTTATAGCGTGAGTATTAAGTACTAATAAATGGTTTTAAATAAAATAACAGATAAACACAGTAAACAAGAAATGACGCAGCTATATTTCTCACACCTAGTCACCTATGGGAAATAATCAGAACACAGCGCCCAAGAAATTGTGTGGCACCTAAAAGCCTGAACCGTATAATCGTATAAAACGCGATTTCATCGCCACATGCATTTTCTATTTATCGCCGTATATGTATGTATGTATTTTTCTGTTTGACGCCGTAACTCAAAAAATTACAACATTTTATAAGCACTTTTGCATTGTCAAGGAGTCAGTCAGAAAAATGAAGCTAGTTGCCCATTCCAAAGCTTAGTAGGTTCCTATGGAGAAGAAACGGCAGGAACTCCATGGACTCTACTATTAGTGAGCAGTGGTGGTCCAGTGGTAATAGCCCCGACTTACGAGTTGTTAGGTCGTGGGTTCGAACCCAGACAGGTGCTTTACTTTTTGTAAATAAAATCATCACCACTGCTTTCAAAACGGTGAAGGAAAACATCGTGAGGAAACCGGCATGTCCTAGAGCCAAAAATTCGAAGACATGTGACATCTACCAAGCCGCACTGGGCCCGCGTGTTAAATTACATTACATTCCACTTCCTCCTGCAGATAGGAGGCCTCAGTCCCAGCAGTGGGAACATTATAGGCTGATTGTGATGAATTCTCCTACGCACTAGTTATAGACAACTTATAAAGTCAGTGTCAATGCTATCGATCAAATGTCAGGTGCATGTCCTCGTAAGGACGCCCTTAGGAATATGTAATAGTAATGTAAAATAGAGTGCCGTCAGGCTAGCTAGGAGTTGCTGAGGATTGAGCTCAATATTCTGTTATTACAAATATGTCCAGCAGTAAAATGGTACAGTACCCGGCGATAAATATTGCACATCTACCTTTGGAAAGAGACAATCGGCTAATTTCGGCTTCGTAGAGCGTTATCTCTGTCGCACGAAATACAAACAGTCCGGTATCTATTAGGAGCTGTTAAAACAATTATGACTTGCTTCTTTTGATAATTATTTTTATATTCTTTGTATAAAATACACCAATTTGAATTAGTCGATGTGCAATATTTATCACCGGGTACTGTAAGTATATAGGATGATGATTTTTTTAATAATTTACATCATGAAAGGATGAGGTCTATGATGGTACGAGCGTACCCAGAAGATGCCTGTTCACTCTTGCTTTGAAGGCAGACGGGTTAAATGTGGAAGGGAACACAGACGCTGGGAGATAGGTACCTAGTTCCACAATTTGGCAGATAGAAACAGAGGAGACCGAATTCCAAAACCTTATTTAACAACCAAACAACTTGTAAACAGTCATCGGCATAAGACTTAATCTCCCTCGACAGTTCAACAAAGCATAAAAATACAAAATTATGAAGTTAATACAAAGAACTATAATAACAAGTTAACTTCAAAGTCTAACGTATGAAACAAACAACGTCGTGACGTAATAATCAGACAGGTCGATGCGATGGTGTGACTGAGTGACTCACTCGATTTTATCATCGAAATGAGTAGCAACAACCGTAATGATCACAGTGATCACACTGACATTCTACCACTCAATTCTTGAATGGAGTAGATTTGGAACAATTTGTTGATTCAATTGGGACAGAAATTGATTGTCCTGTTTGTATCGAGCAGTTTCTATCTATTAGATACAACCGTTTTGGCAACCTTGAATGTTTATAATTTTTCATTACTCAAAGATTGAATTCTTTCCAGTTTTTGGTAATACGAAAAAGGCCTTGTTAGCCTCTTTTCCCAGTAAATTAGGTACATAAAACGCCGGGAGAGCTAAAAAGCAATTTCGTTTAACCAAAAGTTCTCCCTAGTAGTTACCTCCCCAAGTCACACAAGATTTATTTCTTGAAATTAGGCAAGAATGTGGGTCAATCGTTTGGACGGCCTGGGTTTACATCACAAGGGGCCTTCGAATGTTCTTGAAACCTCCAAAGCCAAGCCACGTCGTGTACGGTCAAGCAAGGATACAAATTAGGTCTCCGAAGAGCTCGAAAATCTGGATTAAGGACGTTGAATGAACCACCGGTACGAGCAGTCATAATATTAAGAGCTTGACTTCCAAATACTTCGAAAACCTGTTTGAATTTATGAGCATCTTATTCAAGTAATGCATTACATAACACAGATGGCACGTTACAACTTTATGAATATATTACCGAATACATCCTTGACCTGTTAATATTACGACTTCATGTTATACTGAGCTAAGTGATTGTTTATCGTACGATATAAAATAGTATTTTATTTTACCGGGGAGCTAAAAACAACTTGCTGATTACATTAGTACGTGGTGGACTAACATTTGTACCTATTTGTTGATTTATCTTCAAAACAAGATGACGAGCAGATCTTTATGTAATCACTAGGATCTGCCCGCGACTTCGTTCGCTGGAATTTTTTTGTTTCCCCGACCCACCCCATCGCATCGCATCACCTGCTCGCGCTATGACTTCTTAGAGTTATTTTTGTTTTTTTTTTTTGCTTGGCGCCTAAGTGCTCTAGCGTGATGTTAAATAGCCTATAGTCTTTCTCAAAAATTGGGCTATCAAATGCAAAAAGACAAAAAAAGAAATCCGACCGGAAGGTAGTTCTAAAAGGCAAAATCGCCGAAAAAAAAAACACGTTTGTTGTATGGGAGCACCCCTTAAATATTTATTTTATTCTGTTTTAGTATTTGTTGTTATAGCGGCAACAGAAATACATCATCTATGAAATTTCAACTGTCTAACTATCACGGTTCATGAGATACATCCTGGTGACAGACAGACAGACGGACAGTGGAGTCTTAGTAATAGGGTTCCGTTTTTACACTTTGGGTACGGAACCCTAAAAACAAACTCTTCAGGTTTATTATTAGTATTAGATTTGATTGCTGAAAAGGTGAAAGTTCTTGCTCTCTGCTTATCATGTTGCGATGGCAATGCCTCACTTATTTCTGTAGGCAGAATCCACCAGCAAAGATGTGCTAATTAAAGCATTTATTTACACTAACGAACGAAGGTTTGTCCATTGAGGTAGGCTTCAAGAGATCGGATACTTTCAACAATTTATGTAGTGATCACGATTGCCAACTTACTCATCTGATGGTAAACGATGATGGTGTCATCAATAGTGCACGTTTGCCTAGAAGTAACCTGCGTGCCAAAAAGGAACATCTATTGGGAAAGACTCTGGCAAGATACCTAGTCCTTAGCGGTCTTCTTCTTTTTCGTCGTGTCAATGGCACTACAGTGTACTAGACTTTGTTGGCCCAAAACATCGCCACTTCCAAGGCATAGTTGCTGTGGCTGCATTTTTTGGGGCCCAGAAGGCAAGACAGGTGGTCAGACATAGTTTGCGCCACAGCTTCGCACCCACACCCAATTGCCGATACGTACCGTCGTGCCACCCTAACTTTGCGAGGTTGTATCCTTGCGGTAACACAATGTAGAAGTTGCCAAAAACTTCGTGGGTTCTTTGGACACTTATATAACCCCCTCCGAAGCGGAAAAACCGACGCTCCGAACCTTGGACTTAAGCAAGGCAGTAGGCATAGACTTAATAAGGCTTGTGTTTAAAGCCTGCCAGAAAAGTACCTACCTATTTTACTACCAAAAAATTCGAAATACCTGCCAGAATGGATAAATGCTCACCAAATTGTGTTTCATAAAGTATTGTAGAAATGAACCTCTTTTATTTTTCATTCTATGCCATAAAGATTTATAAACGCCTTTAAAGTTAAAGCTAACGGTCGATCGTATAATTTTTTTGAATATCAAATATAATATTGCGTATCCCAAACACATAAATTATGTTACTTGGTATTTGTATTGTCATTCGCTCGCTCTTGCATCCTATGTCGACGTTAGCCCCGCTTAGCTGGACCCCCATTTCTGTGTAGAGGTTTTAAAGTAACCTAACCAAACCTAACTTCGGGGTGCCCTTCGCTCGCTCTTGCATCCTTCGTCGCCAATATTTTTCATTTTGGGTATTAATATTACTATTTCAAGGAAACAAGATTTGGTGAGCATTTATCCATTTTGGTAGGCAAAAAGAATGTAAATACAACACGTACAATTATTCTGACGAGTGTATAATATTTTGGAACTTAAAACGTTGTTCTTTAAACGCCTCGGTATAGAGTGAGTTTATTTGATTTGAAGTTAACATATTTTACTTGGTACTTAAGTCTTTGGGTCTAAAAATTATTTTGGTGAGCATTTAAATTATACCCTTACAATAACAGCAATTATAATTACGTAACTAAACATTAGCAAAAACACGATATAAGTAGAGATTTAAAAAACGCGATAATTTTTGCGTTTTAGCAGGTCATTAGTCAAGGTGCCACGAGCAAATATTTTAATAGGAATTATAATAGAGATAAACAATTCAATGAGGACGGAAATTAGCGTGATTAATTAGTTATTGGTATTTTAGCAAGCCTAACTTATGCAAGTTTCGCATGGAATTTGCATATTATCAGCGAGCTGCTGAACAATAGAAGCACATACCTCTGCCTGACCTGGTAATAGGTCATTGTTTATCAATATTGTTATCTATACTATATATTTTATTATACATATATGCTAATAGTAAAGCTAGAGATTGTTTGAACGCGCTAACCTCTGGAACTGCCAGTCGCATTTGAAAAAATATTTTTGCATTTGATAGTCCAGTTCTTGAGGAAGGCAGTAGGCTATTTAACATTAAGCAAGGACCCTTAGGAGCCGAGCAACAAGAAAAAAGTCAGAAAGAGCGCTAAGCGAAAATGAAGTCATAGCACGGGCAGGCGATGCGACGTCGACGGCGAAGGGTCAAGGAAACAAGAAATTTCACAAGGACGAAGTTGCGGGCAGAAGCTAGTGAATAATATACTGAATTATTATAAAACACCTACACTACCGCTCAAAAGTATTTGGCCACCTGCATTTTGTTTAAGTTACAAACAATACATTGAAAAAAAAAATATTTATTGGGTTTCATTGTTTGTATAACACCGCAATATACTTGTCTACAGTACATTCGTAATCAGCTATTGTTATTTGCCGACTCCTGGTCATAAAACCATGATAGTGTTATTGTCGGAATTTCTTTGAAGTTAATATTTGAAGTCGCAATTTTGTTTGGATTTAGTTATTGAGAAATAAACACAAGTAAAATAAAGAATAACTATCAAAAATATTTTCACGCTAGTTATTTGATGTCATTTGACCAGAAAACACGTTCTGCATAGCTCAGTACTTAAAGTCTACCAATATTTTTTGTTTTTCCTTTTTGAATTTCATTTTTTAAAGAAAATGGGTAAAACTAAGAAATATTCGCAAGAGGTCAAGGGCATAATAATCGGCCTTCATAAATCCGGTAAAAGTAATCGTGAGATTTCAAAATTACAGAAGATACCAAGACAAACTGTTGACTACATCGTTAAGAAGTTTGCGACTGAAGGAACAACTTGCAACAAAAGTCGTTCAGGTAGACCGAGAGTTACAACTTCGTGTGAAGATTTGAAAATAATAATTAATAGCAAACGGAATAGACGATTAACTGCACCGGAAATAGCAGCACAGTTTAATGCGGATCGTGATAAACCAGTCAGTGTATCCACAGTTAAAAGAAGACTTTGTGAAGCAGGACTCAAGGGATGCATAGCGGTCTCAAAACCACTTCTTAAACCTATTAACAAAAAAAAAGAGACTTAATTGGGCGAATGAACACAAGAATTGGACAATAGCAGATTGGGAAAAGGTCCTCTGGACGGACGAATCAAAATTTGAAATTTTTGGAACTAAACGAAGAGTTTTTGTAAGGCGGCAGACAAACGAAAGGGTAATTAATGACGCTTGTACTGTGGCTTCAGTTAAACACGGGGGAGGGTCTGTGATGGTTTGGCGCTGTTTTGGTGGCTTCGCCGTTGGAGATCTTGTGCGAATACAAGGAATCTTAAAAAAAGATGGTTACAAAAAGATATTGGAAGATAATGCAGTGCCTTCTGGAACCCATTTAATTGGTCCGGGATTTATATTTCAACAGGATAATGATCCAAAACACACATCAAGACTATGCAAGGACTTTTTAAAAAGAAAAGAACAACAACAGGTGTTAAAACTCATAATATGGCCTCCACAGTCCCCTGACTTAAACCCAATAGAACTATTGTGGGATCAGTTGGATAGAGAGGTGCGAAAACGTTGTCCCAAATCTCATGAAGACTTGTGGAAAAAACTGCAAGAAGAATGGCAGAAGATAACCAAGACAACATTGGAAAAATTAGTAGCCAGGTTGCCGAAGCTTTGTAAGGCTGTCATTAAAAACAAAGGTGGACATATAGATGAGTTCAAAATTTAAAAATTATATTCTTGCTGTGTCTAAAAATGGCTAATAAACATGTTAAAATAGTTATGAAATAGTTCCACTCAATTAGACTTTTACAAAATGTATTTTACTAGGTGGCCAAATACTTTTGAGCGGTAGTGTAAGTACTTTTAATAAGGTGAGAAAGAAGAAAATAAAAGGAGTGCCAACAGAAGTGAAAACTTGAACAATTACGTGTGTATTTTGTCAATCGTCTTATAAACAAAACACGCGCGGTACCGGCTACGCGGCGGCCATCCGTTTTACGAATTTTCGATCAGCCGGTCGATTCTGTAAAAAACTCACCGTGAAAACTTAGGTGATGTGAGTTTGTTTTTGCTACGAATTGACACTATTGACCAGCTCACTCCACGCTCACTTCACCCAAGTTTTCACGGTGAGATGGTTACAGAATCGCACTGCTGGTCACGTGTCCTGACGCGAGTTTAACATTTATTACCCATTACAATAAAGTGTACAACGCTGCTAAAGAAGTTTTCACTTCATAAATACTGCACCCAGAAGCCCTTAATTCTGACAGCAAGTCTTACCAAGGGTCCAAGGCGTACCTATCATATTACCCAGTAACTGAGTAGTGAAGGACAAACAGGCAGTCGTTCCATTTAAAATATTGGTATTCAGCTGCATTCGGTGACTGGAAGGCGGAAGCCGACCCCAACATTGTTGGGAAAAGGCTAAGCAGATGATTTGACCTTGTAGTGCGGTAAGAAAAATACCGCCCTTTCGTTCACATATAAATCATATAATATAATACAATTTGCGTATAGATAAAGTTATAGATATCAATGATAAACGCACACAATACTAGCTTATCTAACGTAGAAAACATAATTGAGGCGCAGTGATTATATCGGTCTTAAACTGGTATAGTAGGTAAATCCGCTATTACGTGTTAAACCACGTAGCCATTTAATTTACGCATGTGTGTCGTGTGCCCAATATCAAGGGCCACGAGATTAAAATGACGAAGAGTCAAAAGTCACAACAGACACATCACATCATCATCTGCCTGACCTTTTCCCAACTAGCCTTTGGTAAGACTGGTTGGCAGACTTTCGGTCTTCTAACGACCCGTAACGACTTTCAAAGATCCAGGAATGACAGCCGGGACCAACGGCATAACGTGCTCTAATTCACTACTTACTTCGAAACTACGTCAATTCCTTAGCTAATCACGCCAACCTCGCGTTCATTTCGCGCGGTTTCGTTCATTATGTCATAGTGAATACGAAGGTTGGGAAGTTGACGGTGTGACAGGACAGCCCTGTGCCTGACGCCTCGGAGAAGTAAAGCGTTTACCTATTCTGTGACAGTTAGAGTGGAACTGTGTTTGACCAAACACTTCGTCCTCCGTTGAGATTGGCCGAGGAAATCGAAAATCTACTTCATAAAAAACATAAATTCATTGACAGACAACGCAATAGGTTAAATCGCTGGATCTAGAAGCTTTGAGCAAGACTTCCTTATTATAACAAAAGTGAGCACTAAGGAAGGATTTTAAAAAAATTCACCGACTAAAGGGGTTAAAGAGGGGATGAAAGTCCACCATTAGGGGTACCTACCTTATTAATTAAGTACTTATCAGATTAATGCCCTTTTGGCCAGATAAAGATTTCGTGTTATTTCTGCTGATAAATGAAATTTTGATAAGAGGATGCGAAGATTAGATAAACCAGAAACTAGACTTAAGGCTCCTTCAAACTGGCGCGACACGCGATATAATTTTCGCGATTTTATCGCGTGTCGCGCCTGTTTGAAGGAGCCTTTATCATGTCTGACGCAACTAACTTCACGTTTAGGTAATAATAGACTGAACCGCTGTTTGATGAAGCTACTCGCGACAGTTGTACAATTAGGTACCTGTAATTGTCTTGAACACATACTTGGTTTCCTAGTTTGTCTAGGTACGCTAAGGTCTTAGGTAGGACATTCACGATCGATGTAAAATCAATACTGTCATTATCTGGGATGTCGGTAAGATCACACTATCACACTAATATTATGAAGGCGAAAGTTTGTGAGTGTGTGTTTATGTTTGTTACTTCTTCACACTCAAACTGCTGGACTAATTTTGATAAAATTTTGTATGGAGGTAGCTGACATCCTGGATTAACATATGCCTATATGTTTTTACTTTTGTCCCGATATTCACACGGGATCGATACTTATGCGGGTGAATCCGCGGGGCGCAGCTAGTAAGGAATAAATTAGAATGATTGTCGAGAAACTTATCAATCACGCGGATTGCCGTGAGTTCTAAATTATACTTTATTACAATGAGATAAGAGTTACATTGCACTGACTTACTAATGGCTTTACGTCATTTAAATTTGATCGTGAACGGCGGTCATTAGGATTGACATCAGATGGGGCGTGGGTTCGTAAGTACGGTCAACAACTGAAGTCCATTAGCACGTCACTCTTCTTAAACATACTTTATAGCAAATTATTCAGATAAATTAAAGTTGCAATAATTATTACATTCAGATAATAGAAACTCTTCTACTACTCTACCCACATTTTATAAAGTTAAAGTAGCTTTTGGTATGTAGCGTTGCTCTTCTAAACTACGCAACGGATTTTGAAGCGATTTTCACCATCATTAAAGAACTTATTCCGGAGAGGATCAATATGTATAAGGTATCACTCTAAATAATTCATTGATATTAACTTACATATAATAAAGAAATATTGATGTTTGGCAAGTCGATCTTGCGAAACATGGGCGGAACGCTAGTGTCTATGTAAGAGAGTTCATGATGTACTTACTCTAATTCTTTGAACTATCAAAGCGAATCCTAGCCACATGGTAGAAACACGTCCAACGGTAGACGAAGAAATACTACCTACATCCAACGAGAAAATAACTTAAGCCATGTTCAATTTTTTATCATTAATGACAGGAAAAAAATACCAAACATGGTCAAAGCAATTACGATTACCGGTACAGATAAAATAAAGCAGAACATAATGGTAAAATATTTTTCAGTCATTAAAACTATGCTGAATGATAAATGTAATGGCAAAAGGCCTTGAACGTAATTAACTTAAGTGTGCACACGAGCGACAGGCGTCGACGACAGAGGCAACAGTAACCGACGACGCTTAGTACTAGGCCAGACCGGCAGCGCGGGCGCAGGGCGGGCGCGGCGCGGCGATTTCAAACATATGAATTTCCTTTAAGTGTCCATAGGGTACACGGTACACGCAAGCGCGGTGAGCGGCGCGGGCTGCTCGACGCGGGGAGCGCGCGGGCTACTCACGCCATAGCTCGTTTATACAAGTGGCCGTAGTGGGTGCGCGGCGCGGACGCGGGCGGCTGGCGCAGGTACCGGGGTTCTCAAACTAGTTCGAGCTTTTTTCTAGTAAATGTAAGTCTTCTGCATCCATATTACATTTTGACAAACACTGGACACGACAACACAAAGAACACAGCAGCCGCGCTCCAGTGCGGACAGGCAGCCCGCGCGCGCTCCCGCATCCGCGCCCGCCCTGTGCCCGCGCCCCAGCCTGGCCAAACACTTAGGCGGATGCCGCCGACAACATGTCGCTCGTGTATTTGAGTACGGCGCTTATGTAAATAAAAGTCCTCCAGACCGTATTTCGGCCACGGCGGCCAATCTCAACGGAGACTAGTCTTCGACGCAGGAGATATTATTGTGCACAAGTGTGCGCGCAGACACAGGTGCAGGACCAACGGCTTAGCGTGCTTTCCGAGGCACGGGGGTATCACACGGCCAACTTCTAAACTCCGGGCTGAAACTAAGGAATTCCTAATGGAAAAACTCAATATCGCTTTGCCCGACCCGAAAATCGAACCCAGGACCTCACGCTCAGCAGTCGCGTTTGCGACCACGAGACCAACAGGGCAGTGCTTATGTACGGTGTACACGAGCGGCATGTTCTCGCGGCCTGTCGCCGACACGCGTCAACATTTGCAGTTACCTCTGTCGTCGACGCTTGTCGCTCGTGTGTATGCACACTACGGTGCTCAAATACACGAGTCAATCAACATACGAATGCCAATTCGAAGCCCTCTCCCATATCTTTCCAGGTATTATTTGCTAATTTTAAGCTAAAATGTAATGAAGCAGTTTGGTGTAGGCCTTAATATAAAAAGTGATACTCCTGTACCACTACCAAGTGGCAATTGTTAAGAGGTTCCTCACTCTGCTGATAACGTCCTGTCCTTTATGCAGCTAACATACAAAGCGTGCCACGAAAAAAGAGACTTGACCCCGCCTCCCCCGCTCTTTCCGCTGCCCCTATGACGTCCGGTCCCGTCCCGCACTCAGACCTCATACCGCTAAAGATACCTAAAATCGTGTTCTGCGCATGTCAAACCACGTGGTGTGTCAAGACTCTTCTTTCGTGGCACGCATTGTACTATTTGATGACTGATTCGATGTGTGGGATTTAACCGACTTGAATGGATCTGAAGATAGAAGCAAGATAATATGCTGTAACAATAGTTTTGATAACTATCGCTTTAACAAAATGTTTATCAAAAAATATTTAAGTAAGTGAGCCAAATAAGGTATAAATATGTAGATAAAGCAATATTTTGACAAGATTGGATGATATCCGGAGTATTTATTATTATGAACTTGACATTTGAAGAACAAAACAATCTTTTTGTTTAAAAATTAGTAAGTAAATAAGTACCTATTTACTTACATACTTTTTAAACAAAAATATTGTTTGCTTGTATATACATATTGCAATTAAAAATGAATGCCATAACATAACAAAAAATTAAAAGTACCATTGAACAGGAGATAGCGAAATATAGCACCAACTACCAGAAAAGACTCAAAACACAAAAATGAGCTTGCCCGTAGTGGAGATCAAGGTTTTCGACATAGAAGATTAAAGAAACATAGTGTTTCAACCCTACAAGATAGAGTCGTCAAAAATGGAATGAAACACCTACCTGAGAAGTGTCCCACCAAGCTAAAACGAGTATATTGATTTATAAATTATTTTTTCAAAAACTTTAAATATTACTGGTATGAGAGCAATTGGACGGTAGTTTGAAACTGAAAATTTTTCACCTTTTTTGTGCAAAGGCTTAATTAAAGTAGTTTATAACGCATTTGGAAAATGGCCATGTTCTATGCATAAATTTATTATAAAACATAATACGGGAGAATTATATGTGATAAGGATTTTAAAATATTAGAATTTATACTATCATAACCCGCATATTCGTGTTATTTAAAGAATTAACAATTTGGACTATTTCTAAGGGATCTGTTGGTGTCATAAATAGCGATTTGTGATAGTGATTTAAAGAGGATACAGCACCAGTGCAATTATTATTCACATTAGGTTGAACAGAATCTATAAAATAATATTTGCTCATTTGAACAACTATATTTTGAATGGGTTCAGGGGGGAAGTTTATTTTACATCTATGAAATATTTTCCAAGTTGATTTAGTTTTATTAATAAAAAGATGGGCTTTTTAAAAACTGCTGCACTAAAACAGTAAGAAAAATATTAAAATTAGTTTATGATTCCAGGATACTATGATTTTTAGGACATTAGAAAATCCTGCTAGATACACAACATTCCTCTACTAAAACCTAACATCATTACTTGTATGAAAATACTGAGATGTTTTGAAAAAGATGAACTGTACCATTCTCAAGTAAATTGGGATAAGGGAAGGAGCTTGTTGATTTTAATAAACATATTATACAAAATAAATATGATGTCACAGACAGCATTTGCCATCATGGAAGTCTACAAGACAAAGAGTCAACATATTTTTTTTTCCGTTAACCTATATTGTTCCACTGCTGGGCAAAGGTTTCCCTCATATTTTCCCACTTTTCTGCGTCGTCGCCGAGGCTGGCCTAAAAAACGCTGGTGTAATGATTTGGACTTGTTTCTAACCGATTGGACGGAGAAGGCACAGCAACATAAAATACTTATAAAATTGAGACACACATTCCAACATTTACATAAGACACCAGATGAGGCAAAGATTACAAAAGAGAAATCATAAGAGTAACACCGCTAACAAATTAAACACTTCCAAGATGATTGATGGAAGTTCCATAAACCAGCAAAAGATATAATGAGGTTCTATGTTCAAACCTTTTCCAAAATGAACATTCATTTCTAGTGCTTAATATAGTGTTGTGTTATAACAAAATAACATCAAGCTTAAATTAATTACTAGTTATGAAATGAAATAGAAATACTAACCACATAAATTATGGTGTAATGATGAAATTGAGTGTAAACAAATAATATAGACTAAGGTTTAAAGAATATGAGGATAATTAAACATAAAAGGTACAGAAATGAACCATTATAGATAGGTATTCGTCACAAGAAAAGCATGAGAAAAGGTCTCATTTTTGAACTTAGTGAATAAACGACTCGATTTTGTATCTGGAATTGGATAAAACAGCGTTAAGCTAATTCTTGTTATGATATAGAGCATTCAACAGCCAAGTTCCCTAAAAAACCAAAAAATTGTTTAAAAGAATGTAATAGAATTTTTTTTCTATTTCTAAATCATGAAAATCTGATTGATTTCTTACCTTTGAAACTGCAGCTTCCATGATTATTCCTTTAAAATATCACTATATAAAAATAAATCGAATTAAAACATTGTATGTTGTGCGTATTATTCGGAAAATAAATAAAATGTAATAAAATTCACAGATTTTCGGCAATTGTCGATTTCCACGATTCTTCTATTTACTAGAATTACCACAGATAAAATAATATGTCACTGTCAGACTACAAAAATGCATTTTGTCATTATGTCGTTTTTTTTTTGGCGTTCACGCGCCCGCCATTCTTCATTGATCATCATATCATCACATCATCATATTTTTTGGAGACACATCAGCCGCAGTAGCGAGCTGTCTCACGTGTCAGAGAGATTTAATTTTTTCATTTAGTGGATTTTAGTACGTGAAATTGGCAAAATTGTGGTGTTTGATCCACAGAAGCCATTAACTAAGAGTTGAAGTTGAAGTCATTATGTCAAAATCGGGTATTTTAGCATACTCAAATACCCCAAATACCCGATTGTAACAAAAGGTGTCTTTGGAACATAGTCCAAAGACACCTTTAGTTACATTCAAAAATAATTAAATGATATAAATCAAACTTCCTTATAAATTATATAGATAGAAATTGCAAAATAAGCAAAGATAAATTTCGTAACGTAAAAATGACCTCAAATTAGAAGATGATCTGAATAATTTATTTTTTACGAACTACCTTCTCATTCATTACATTATTATAATTTTTATAATAACTTACGTCTTCGTTGCTGTTCATGCATTTTTAAAATCTAAGTAATATAATCATTATCACATACTAAATAATTCGTAATTATTATCGATTGTATTATTGTCATAATGCAAGTGGATTCTGTGGACAGGGTGAGTGCTATTTCATATTTTAGCGTTGTCTTAGATTTATTGTATTTCGTACATACATACAAACACATTTATTTTTTATTTTATTTTATAGAACAATGTCAAAAGAAATAACAGTTTTACAAGCCCCGATTTCAAAAGAGCCCCTGTGGCTAAAAGAGTCGGGAGAGAACGTTGCCACAGTTATCATGCCCAAACACCAAAGGCATCTAAATATGCCGAAAGATTTGCCGAACGACTGGATGTTCCTAAAGTAAGTGGGCTGTACATATATGATAATTATTCATATCAAGAAGTTTACTTTTTAGTTTTTTCTTAAAAAGATTTGAATACGTTGCAAGGAATAAAAAAAAGAAGGAATAAAAATATAACGATTACAATCCTTTATCCACGAATGCGTCCAAAAGTATCTCATTATGACAGTAGTTTGACAATTGAGAGTTGCGTTCAAAAATAACGAAACGTCTCTAAAAAGTAAACTAAATTATTAGCTTTAAAATAAGTAAAATAATTATTTGTAGCACATAAATAATTCTTCTAGAAATTTTAACAATATAAATAGCCGTTTTATTATTATTTTTTACTTTTAAAACGAGATTATCATCACTAAAAGTAGTGGCTGCAGGCATTACCAAATATGGAGTTTGCTCGTTTTCCCAACCGTCCTCCCTTCGATCCTTAGTAGCTCTCAGTTTTATTTTCTTTTAAACAATTGTGTTATATTCAAATGTTTTCATTGCATTTTCTAGTGTAATAATAATCATTTCTTCTATTTAATTAAACGTGAGTTGCGAGTTCTTTAATAATTGTAGTGTCAAAATATAGGTCACAGTGGCGTATAGGTTATGTTATAAGTGAAATAATCGGTTAGTTGTTGTTTGTATTGTTGTTAACTGGTTACTTTTCGCGTTACAGATGTCGTTTAGGGTGGTGCGCAGTTCTAAGTTCCGCCACGTTTACGGGCAGGCCCTGAAACGTGAGCAATGTTATGATAATATAAGAGTGTCAAAAAGTTCTTGGGACTCTACGTTCTGTGCGGTGAATCCTAAGTTTCTGGCTATAATCGTCGAGTCCGCCGGCGGAGGCGCCTTCATAGTACTGCCACATAATAAGGTGAGTTTATTTCATTGAACAGTTTACTCATTTCTCACAGATTGAAATGTAAAAAAATATTTGCTAGATTACTCCTAATTGAACTCTGGAAATATTATATTAAGACGCTTAGTCACACTTTGCTGATTTATAAATAACTACTTCAGAATATTATTCGAGATTTACTGCTTGGAAAGTGTGTATTAAGCTGGTTTTTCATGAGAAATTTACACTTTTAACATAAAGCAAGCCTGATATTGTTAGAGGAAAATCTGTTAAAAATCTTTTAACAAGTGAGCTTTGTAGTCTGTAAGTATATTTTATAACAACTAAATAAAGTATGTTGAAGTAAGATTGGCACAGGTATAAGACCCTATGAATCAAATTCCCACCTAATGTGGCAATGTTTTTAATGCAGTAATAAACATTGGTGTTGTCCATCATTATTTTTATTCTGCTATGACGAAGATCAGAGCAAATTTTAATTTTGCAGGCAAAGAATTTGATTCCTACGGTCTTACCCCAGCAACGATCTTACCCCATCATACCCTATTCAATCTACTATTGTGATAGCTCATATTACACAAAATATAAAAGAGACCTTTGTACCAGAAACTTAAAAGATAGAAACATTAAGAGAGTCACTATAAAGATTTGAAAACCTATAAAAGCATCAAAATGGCGGATTGAAACCCCTTACATGATGAGATCAGCAATAATTCCCGAGTTATTTGTGTGTATCCAAATTAAAAATTATATTTATTGATATATATCACATTTGAAACTGTTAAAATAACATTAGTATTTAATAAAAGCTATCATTATAATGGGAGCTTGTATATGTTGTAGGGAAAAATATTTTAAATCATATATAATTTAGTGCAGAAGTATTTGTCAAATCTGAAAGGTGCAAACCAAGAGCATTTAGTTTCAAACTCCAGCAGCAACCTATATAATTATGGAAGACTTCATCCTACAATTAATCTGCGTGCCTTTTCCAACTATGTTGGGGTCCAGTCTAGCCAGATGTAGCTCAATACCAGTATTTCTCATGGAGCGACTGACTATCTGACCTCCATAACCTAGTTACTGGTTAACACAATACCAAACTTTGTCCTACAACAGTCTGATATTGACAGAATTAATTAATTGTAGTGCAAATTCAAATAGAAATATTCCATGCAATGCATGTAAAAAGTCCAAAGAATCCTGCCTTATAGTTCTGTTTTCAGTACGCAAAATACGCGCATTGACGTGGAGTTGCGGACACCAGCCCGTATTACCTATTACCTAGTTCTGTTTCATTTGAGTATGTCCCGCAGTAGATGTGAAATGCTTATAGTCGGTTTCTTCAGTCACATAAGCATAATAAACCGGCCTATAATGTTCCCACTGCTGGGACACAGGCCTACTCTTGGTGAGAGGCAGGGGGCAGTAATCTGCCATGCGGGCCCAGTGCGGGTTGGTAGATGTGACATGTCTTCGAATTTTTGGTTCTAGGACATGCTGGTTTCCTCACAATGTATTCCTTCACAGTTTTGAGAGCAGTGGTGATGAAATAGTTTACACAAAGTAAAGCGCCTGTCTGGGTTTGAACCTATGACCTACAACTCGTAAATAGCAGCCATTTCTAATAACAACCTGACCACTGATACTATTTTAATAGTTTTTTATCCAGTTTTTTAAATAATTAATTTGCACTGGAGTCATTGTATCTTGAATCCAAGGTTATTTTTTTATTATAGTTAGTTGATGACTAAATTTCTTTACATTTCTATCTTGCAAGTCCTTGATAAATAACGCCAATGACAGGTGTTTAATTTGGAATGCTAATATTATGTCATGTAAGAATTTACATTTAATGGAATTTACATCTAAACCCTGTTTTAAACATTTGTTACAAGATCTTTAAAACAATTTTGTCATACCACAGTGAAGAATATCTTTACTCTTATGAATATTGGAGGTTTGATGTATAGTAATTATCAGGTAATTAGGCATTGATAACGAAATATATCTTAATTTTTTTTTAACATGCAACACAATACATGAACCTTCTTCTTGAAACTAATTATTAACTATTACTAACTAACTAACAACAACTAACTACTTACTAACTTGTTAACTATTACTTATTATTTAACTTATTATTATTACTAATTATTATTATTCTCTCCTATCACACATCAAATGTTTCATCATAATCTCCTGTTCCCAATGGGCCAGATTTGAGTCTTACAAGAGGAAGCTAAATATCAGTATCCTTATCAAAGGCTGATGAATGTCACAATTCTATGAATAGGAGAGGAAGTCGACTATCTTATCAAGTTGTGAGTGTATGGTTGTATGGTTGTTGTGTTCTGAACACTCTAAATTCATGCATTAGTCACAATATTTTGGCAGATGGAAAACAAAAATATTTTTTAATTATGAAAATAGTAAAATAAAGTTTTGGGTATTCTATCTGTCTAAACCGGAATAAATTTATTACCATACCCGGCAGTCTGGCAAACAAAAATATTAATTATCATATTATAAAATATCATAAAACATTCAGCTCATCTTGCTGCATGAAAAAACCTCAAATTCATTAAAACATTTTATTTCTAGCATTTCATTATAATTACGAATGTTAATTGATCACAAATTAGTGGTTAATTACAGTAATTTGCTTGCTCTATCTATGTTTGTAATATGATAATCAGTGTAATAAAGATTGTTTCATTTTTAACTGTTAGTGCAGATAGACGGATGAAAGCATAATACTATGTCTCAGGACTGTAAATGTTAATGTGAGGCAAAGATTTCAATATTTTGTGTTGTTTGTTAATACCTAAGTTTTGAGTATGAATGTGGATAGCTGTAACAGTAGAGGAAGACCAAAGAAACATTGGTTGGACTGTATTACTACAGAGATGACAATTAATAGAGAAGTATAGAAGAAAAATAATTTAGCAGAGAGCCCCAAATAAATTGAAATAAGGGCTGGAGAATGATGTTAAATTCTATTGTTTGGGCTGTCATTTGTCTGGGATTTCCTGAATTTGTTTTGAACATGATCTTAGAGTGGGTTTTAAATTTCTTCCATATTATAGGTATACCTTGTTACCGCTAGATATGCTTGTCCTAGGGGTACTCTCCTCATTGGATCATGTTGAGAGGATGAACGAAAGGCGACTAGCAAAAAGTATTTACTAGGCAGATTTGAGTGGAAACGCCCTAGAAGGACATAGTGAATTCATTGGTGATGTTCTTCAGAAAGGTCGGGAGCAGATTACTTGCAACCGAATTACGTGTAGGACTAGATGTATAACGTAAACGAAGTAAAAGGAGTATTTACAATATCGTAGCAGGCGGGGTTCTGTAGTTTCTGCCTATCCCCACCCATGGGAAGAAGGCGCGAGTTTATGTATGTATGTAAAGTGCGTTCGCGATTTATTTGCCAAAAAATGTAAACAAATATGAATTAATGGATAAATGACTTTAATTCCTACACAATAAAGTTTAGTTTACACTACAACTTCAAATATTTTTATAATTTTTTCATTTTAGTAACTCTGAAATCAACTTAATTGTCGTTGAAATATGGATGAGCAATATGAGCATCCATGGGGTTGAACTCACAACTTCAAGCTCATCAGACTTATGGATGCTGCATGAACATTTCCAATTTAGGTGCAGCGCAGACGACAGACTTTTTGTGCGATCGAGTCTGTGGCGCACAAAAAGTCTGCATGGCGCGCAAAAAGTCTGTCGCGGATTTTTCACAGACTCAACGCACACGACGCACATCTTCGATCATTCTGTCGGCAGAGCTGTAGGGACGTAGACGCTATGGAAATCGTGCAGAGATCGCGAAGTATTATTTTGTACATGAAGTACAGAAAAAGAAGAAGAAATAGACAATTTTGGGTACATCCTATACCTACTTTCGGAAAGATTACTGAAGGGACAGTTCCATACTAAACATTCAATTCTGAAACAACATCCGGAATTTTTTTTTCAAATATTAAGTATAAAATGTCTGTTACTACATTTGATGAGTTGCTATTTATTTTAAGACCTGCTTTGACTCATTCAGAAACAACAATGAGGAGGTGTATTGGTCTTCTCTTCTTGAATTAACATCGTTACATCGACCTCTGGCGCCATGATAATAGATCGCGTGCGTTACGTCCACCCCTAGCAAATGCAGATTGCCGACGCGTTGAAGCAAACGTTCAATTTTTTTCACAGACTTTTTGTGCGGAGCGGCGCGGCGCGGCGCGGTGCGGTCTGCCCGAATTACACGGATTTTTTGTGCGCCGGACTTTTTGCGCGTTGTGTGCGTTACTGCATATAATTGCATAGGTTCTATTTTCACAGACTAAAAAGTCTGTCA
The DNA here is from genome assembly GCA_963855955.1 of Luperina nickerlii. NCBI lineage: Eukaryota > Metazoa > Arthropoda > Insecta > Lepidoptera > Noctuidae > Luperina > Luperina nickerlii. Next base: position 2,013,659 of record OY979682.1, on the reverse strand, counting down.
CGGATAGTCTGTCGTCTGCGCTGCACCTTAGCAGTACCTAATAAAAGTTACAAGAATCCATAATTTGACAATTTATCTTTAAGCGAGGAGTGAGGGGCTTGTGACTAAGTAATAACAGCCGCAAGGTTCGATCGATCAGGTTAAGCTACGCTTGCCGCGGTTGGTCCGTGGATGGGTGACCATCTTTACATACCAAGACCCCTCCGAGCTGCAGAAAGCACGGTAAGCCGTTGGTCTCGGCTGTCATTCGTGGCTCTTTGACACTCGTTAGGGTGGTAAGAAGCCCGAAAGTCTGACAACCAGTCTTACCAAGGGGTATTGTATTACCCAGTAACTGGGTTGTGTAGGTCAGATAGGCAGTCGCTCCATGTAACTTACTAGTATTCAGCTGCATCTGGTTAGACTGGAAGCCGACCTCAACATAGTTGGGAAAAGGCTAGATAGATGATGATGATCTTTAAGTAAACGAAATAAAGAACAAAGCCAAAAGTAATTAACTTTGATCTAAATTGTGTGAGCTCCACAAACGCCTGTTTTATCACGTCTTAGCCGTCGTAGCATGTCTTAGCAGTTCTAAAGGTTATGTTTCTAATTGTCAAACAATGTAGCATTATCTCCTCAGCAGGAACAAGTGGTTTGCTTCCTTATCACAATATAAGCAAACATTTGTGTGGTTTTGTACATAATATCATGTTATGTGTTGTTTATATAGGGATTAGACATATATTATTTTTTCTTGTAGCTATGATGTGTTTCTATGTGTATTTATGGAAACTGATAACGTCCCTAGAAGTACCTGTGACACGTATTTATATCTAACAACACATTCAATTGTTTTGTACGGAGATTAAATACATACATAATTGGTCCTTTCTCTCGCATTTTGCGTACAGCCCGATTCAAACTTTATAGCGGCTCTGAAGTGTGATACTCGCTGAGCAGTACCTTCCCCCTCACCCCCGCTGATAGGTGAATTTGTTACTGCGCAACGACTTGCCTCATGTTCCAAGCCGTCATAAAGTTTGAATCGGGCTGTACCGTCCCTTTTAGTACAGACGCCAGCACATCAAGCTACCCGAAAATGTTAAATTTTCCCAATCAACTTTGAACCTTATGCTTTAGCGATAAAGTTGAAATACTATTAAAGAAATTTGACAGATTGTAGTAGCTTGATGTGCTGGCGTCTGTACATCAATTTGCTGCAAAATCCAGTCAATCCTAGTCCAAAGGCTTGTCTAAAAACCTTTTTCTGGCGCCAAGAATTTCCAAAAATCCCTTGGATAGAATATCAGCTAGACTGATTTTTTTTTTGCTTTTCTTGTAATCATATCTTTAAACATGCCCTCCATATATTCGCCTGTGTTTAGGACTACCGTTTATCAAAACACGAAACTAACTCATAAAAGCCTTCACAGAGTTCTCCCAGAACTGAGGAACCCTGCAAAGCATTACCAGACATCCTATCATTTGAACCTCAATACAGCCTTCCCTTTCTTTGCGACCTGTTTTTATCAGTCGAACAATGCTCCGAGGTGACAGATAGCGTTCATTGTGCAACAGATACGGATAAACAATGGCCCCAAACAATGCGCGCACGCATCACAGCAAAAACTATTGAGTATGGGAATGACAAGTGTTTGTTGAGGTGTTGTAATAAATAAATAGGTTAATGTTCATGTAACGTTCACGCAAACAGTATGATTCGTCTAACACCACGTCTTCGCCTGAGATGGTATCAAATGCTAATATTAATGACGGGTTCTGTTTCTGCTAGCTTCATTTACGTACCGAGCTGTGACTGAAAGATTCCTCCCGCCATCCACCAGTTCTCGGTGTCATCCTCCTGTCATCCTACGTAGCTATGCGAAGCTCACCTCTATGATGTGTGATGTGTGCTTGAAATTTTGATTAACTGTGTGAATTTCATATTTTATTTTTATTAAAGTTTTTCGCAGATTAGACACCTAGGACCAAAAACTGTTATTAACTTTGGTCCTTTGAGTGGAAAGTTTCAAAAGGTTGTCAGTAATGGTAGCAGTAGCTTCTCATTCCATCCCAACTTCCCAAGCATGACTAATCCCTTGCATTTCTCCGACTATGACTAACTTTTTATTAAACGTCACCTTTGTACAATAATTGTACAAAGGTGACGTACAATAATTGTACAAAGGTGACGATTGTGGATAATTATTATTATCCACTATCCCAAATTTTCCCGCGCAATGGACGTTTAGCGTACATTTATAGGCATAATTGTATAAGTCTACCACTACAGATACTTAGGACAAGACAATGGCGTCCACAATGGGCTGACAAAAACCTGCGGTGTGAATGTTTACTAACTGACGCATGCTTCGCCGCTGTGTCATCAAATTATATCAACGTGTTATGTTATGAGGCGCTTCCTTATTTTTTCCTTCCTTCTCTTTGTGGATTTTATCTATACTAGTATTATAAAGAGGTAAAATTTGTTTCTTTGTATGTAGGGGGTAATCTCCGGAACTGCTATTCGGATTTGAGAAAATCTTTTTGCATGATAGCCCAATTGTTGAGGAAGGCTATATAACATCACGCAAAGACCCTAAGAAACCGAGGAAAAATAAATAAAGTCAGAAAGAACGCGAAGCGAAAACGAAGTACTAAACGATGCGACGGTATTTTATGAATCAGTTAACAGTACTAATACTTATAAATTAGATTTCTGTAACTACCAAAAGAAACATCGGTCAGCAATCTTGAAACTATCAGGGGATGGTTTTTTGACAACGGGTTTGGAAAGTAGATATTTCCTGTATCTTATCTTCAGCCAACGAACAAGAATATTCAAACAAAAATATTTGAGTAACCCTCATGGAAAAAATGTTAGTACTTTCCTACGGACGTATTTAGATAGCATATTGTCATGAACTTACAATGCATATTGATATGCGATAGTGTAGCATACGTCATAAGCATAGAATGCCTTTGTCATAATCATATGCACATTTATCAATTAAATCATCGACTCTGAAGGTACAGTCTCAATTTCACACGCCATTTACAGAGATGTAGACGGCGTGGATCATGAGTTTGCGATGAATGCAGTCGTTGTCATATATATGTTAACCTCCTGATTTTCAGACTGAGAGCCACGACACGACACGTTGCCTGCATTGGTAGACAGACTGCATAATCTGTGTGACTCATCATTAAAAAATTCAATAACTTTCCGTATGTTACTTATTCAAAATGCATTTATTCAGATTAGACTGAGAATCGGCACCTTTCCGAGTTAAAAAATTACATAGGCCCTAAATGCCCGCCCGGGCCTTCTTCATTTTCTAGTATTTTATCTGGGACGAAGAGATTAGATCAGAATAGTCACTGGGATCGTTTCCTATAAAGCCAGGATCCTTGGCGTTGGTGACGTTGATTTAGCGTTTACAGTATGCCTGGTACGACATTTTACAAACCTACAAATGACCTTTACCTATTATAAATAGCATTACATAAGGTGGTAATTTCACTAACTTTACATACCATTGTTATCTTTCCGATAAGGACTAATCTTCAACCTTCAGTGGGAGCACCGGTTAGACAATATGTGGTCGTCCAAATCAAAAGGGACCTTATGGCGGTAACTAGTTTCCGAGATATTAATAAATTCCTCAAAAAAATCGTTTTTTTATTAACAGTATTTTTAAAAAGATGATTGTATTTACTACATTTAGATGTGTTCAACTTTTCGAAAAGTCAATTTAAAAAAGTTTTGTATTCATCTAAAGTTTAGTAAAAAAGGAACCTTATCGCGGCAAGACCTAACAAATCGTTTTTCTTGTAATTAAAACCATATATTATATCGACATTTTAATATGTTCCCACAACAAACAAGTTTATGCAAGGATTGTAAGAATTTCCATTAGTAATAAATCATAGTCAATCAAAGTATACCATCAGTTATAACTTCACACTAAAACATAACTTTTTGTACGGCATACTTAAATTGCGATTTTCTCGAAACTTTATAAGTTCGATTCGATCAGTCAACTTTATAAGTTCTTTTCGATCAGTGAACTTCAAAAATTCGTAAAAAAAATAACGGTAGTGGTTAGAAGGTTGGTTCTTGGGTCTATAGTTCGGTACATTTATGTAGTTTTCAGCTCTGTAGATAACTCATTTCCACCATAAGGTCCCTTTTGATTTGGACGACCACATAATTATGATAAACAATGCTACAGTTTTAACAACAATAAGTCATGTTTAAGAAACCGTTTGTCTGGGTGGTCTTTTGGTCACAACGTCCTGGCTACTCGTCATTACATGCTTTCGAAAGTCAAAAGACCATAAGCCCTAAAATTACAGATTATTCGCATCACTCTATAGAAATTCTATACGGAATAAAGTGACCCAATCCTTCAAGACTTTTTTCCCTCATCACATTTTTTTTGTGTTGTCCTACGTATCGTAGGTCCTGAGTGGACTCGTTATCGTCGTTACTTTAAGGGTGCTAAGAGTCCGACAGAAGCCAGTGAAATCGGATCTCAGCATTCTCCAGGAAAGTCTAGAAGTCTAGGACCAAGACAAGTGGTGGCATAGTAACGGTGGGTTCTACAGTTGAGCATCCGTACTCCGTAGGCCAACGTGTCAAGTTCGTGTGGAAACCGCTGGACATGTCTATAAACGAAACACGTAAATTTAACGCGCCCCACATTGCGTACGTGCACGGAAAATAGATTTGACGCAGTTTCTCACACTGGTCTGTGGTTCTCACGTTTTTTTGTTCGGTGAGAGATGGGATTGCTTTCAGATAACTAAGATGGTAATCTTAATGATGAAATTGTAATATAGTATTGCTAGTTTTCTGTGCTCTTACTTCTTAGCTCGAAAGATGAGATTTAAATAACGATACTGGTCTGTCTATCCGTCCGCATAAGTCTGTACCATATGCCTCTTTATCCCCGCCACGTTCATGACTGCTAGATATTTAAGTATTTTGTTTCAGATTACGTATTCTCAAAACCCACATAATTATTACTAAAATAAAATAATCATAGCTAGAGTTAATTATTATTGCGGTATAAACTTTATTCTGCGTCTCAAAATTATTCTGGAACCCGATAGAGATATTCTCAGAATTAATTTATCACACGTTGACCTAAATATAGTATTCCTAGAAACGGCTGACTAAATGTTTCTACAGCAAACTGTCATAAATTTTAGTCAATTGCTATAAATTTATTAGCTGGGACGGTAAATGGAGTGGGTGACTTTATGTCATTTTAATAGATGTGCTTAGCAATGCCGATGCCGCTGTCTTAAAGAAAGCATAACTAACAGCACGATCTGTTCTGTAAATTCTTACCATGAAGCAGCTGTGGTCAGTTCGAACCCAGACAAGCGCTTTACTTTGTAAACTATTTCATCACCACTGCTCTCAAAACGGTAAAGGAAAACATCTTGAGGAAATCGGCATATCCTAGAACCAAAAAATTCGAAGACATTGTGACCTCTCACTGGGTCCGCGTGGTGGATTACGGCCCACTTCCTCTCACAGAGAGGAGGCCTGTGTCCCAGCAGTGGGGACATTATAGGCTGATTCTGCTAGCAACAGTTAGATTGACAGTACAGTTCACCTTAGCTTTTACGGTGATATTTTTACAGAACAGAGTCGGGATCGGTGAGAGTTGGGACGAAGCCGAGCGACTGATCACCTATTTCGAATCCTCTTTTGTTTTTGAAGGCACCTAAATATTTTCACGTTTGTAAACCTAGCGTAGCATTATCAGCCCATGAGGCTCCCATTGCTCCTTTATGCGAGAGGGAGCGGGCCGTAAAATCCTGGCGTGTACAAAGTAAAATCGCGTTTTTGAAGAACCTAGTAACTTTTATAGCCCAAAACCTCCTAGCCAAATGTGCAGCTTGCTGGTATATACCGAAAATTTTATGAAATCCCTATTCGGAAGAATAGGGATTTCATAAAATCTAAAGAAGTCTCTACTTCCACATTCATTCATAACTTATTTTATATGTGTGGTGCGAAAGTGTGTCTGTCTGTCTGTTACCTCTAAACACTTAAACCGCTGAACCGATTTAGATGAAATTTGGTATAGAGATAGTTTGAGTCCCGGGAAAGTACATAGGATAGTTTTTTATACCGATATTACCACGGGTTCGACACTTATGCGGGTGAAACCGCGGAGCGCTGCTAGTAAATAAATAAATTCAGGTTTCCAAAAAAGCTTTCCCCCACGCAACGCCTGCTCAAATAAATCTCCGTTATATCCCTAGTCATATAATTTACATCATCTCATTCACAATCAAGGCTATTCCTGTACATTAGGTCATGCTACACAAGGTCAGGCCTGGACGTGGACAGACGGCTTTCTGATTAGATGTTCCGTTCAGTAATGACTGCTCATGTACTATCATTGTTACTTGTGTCAGTGTGAGAGACAGTGGACGGAAAGACGATAGGAACCCTAGCGGATGTTTCAGATAAACATTATTCGCTTATAATACAAAGGTCCTTATTTTAGTAGTTCCAACTAGAGGACTAATGAAATGAATCTACGCTGTGTAACGTTAGTAATTGGAATTGTTCAGTATGGCGTACTAAATATTTATTTTTGATTTATTTTATTGCAAATTATCCGAAACCGATGGATGATGTTTATGATGGAACGCAACGAGCGTGTCCAGAAGATGTCGGTTCGTTCTTGCTTTGAAGGCTGACGAAAAAAAAATTAACAGCCAAACAACATCCTTGAATTTCCCAACGAAGGGTCTCAGAAACACGTACTTTCCCATAAAGGGACCCAGGATATATATAGGTAATCATTCTAAATGATCTCACAAGATAAACTTCTATCTTCGAATCAGCTTCTAATTTCTACCTATACAGACAAATTAAGAGTAGATGCGTTGGCGTGCAAGACTTTCAGTGTTGCATTAATCATTAAACATGCCAACACAAAAATATATTCCTCAACGCATCGATGATTCATTCGCACGTACAAATCAATGCGTATACCATACAAGACGCATCGATAATAATGACTAATGTCTTTGATTTTTGGCTATCACACAATTATATGACTACCCTCTCCTATATTTAGGAATTACAAACATTGTAGTATAAGTTATTATTAGAAGATCATGATTCGAGACGTCATTTAGTTGAATTATCCAATGTTGGTCGCCGAAATGGCCAACTTTACGATTCAAATTGCGATGCAAGTGTGAGACGATTGTTTCGCCTTGTTTTTTTTTTTTTTGATCCGGCGTGGAAAATTCTCATGGATGTCCGCCGCGCTGGGGCGGGCGGCGGGGTTGTCAGACCCTTACTGACTAAAAACCACCCCGGTGTTCCATCTCACACCTACGCCGGGGGTCGCGGGAACGTACGATCCTTCCGCAACCCCCGGCTGGTGCCGGCCCGCCTCAGCGGGCCTCGTCTGGTCGGGGGGGGGGAGTGAGGTGTTTGACTCCCCCCGCGACGTCTAAGAGGGGCGCGCGTGGAACACATCGCGCCGCCACCTCGGGTCCAGGTGTGTGGGGGGCGACGGACGTCCCCGAGTCCGTCGCCCCTGGACCCGTTTAGGGAGGCTGGAAGAGGGCGTTGTCCGCCCTCCGCCGACGCCCGGTGCGCCTGCTGCGGGCAGGGTGAGTGGACGAGATCTCCCTCTCCCTTTCCGCAGCCTCCTTCTGCGAGACGACCGTTTCGCAGAAGGAAACCACCGCGTCCCAGGACTCCTCGCTATCGACCATCGACTCGACCACGGCCGGCAGCGAGAGGTCACTGCCTACTTCTGAGATGAGGGCACGGCGCGGCTCCTCCCAAGCGGCACACTCTGCCAGCGTATGCCACGCCGTGTCCTCCCGGCAGTCGACGCAGTGGTGACACCGGGCGTCCGGCTCCCTGTTAATGCGACACAGGTACCTCCCGAAGCAACCGTGCCCCGAGAGCACCTATGTCATCCGAAACGACAGGGAGCCGTGCCTCCTCCCGAGCCAGCGCTCGAGTACTGGCCGGACCGCCTCGATGGTACCGAGGCCGGCGGTAGGGCGCGAAAGCCTGTCCCGCCATTCCGCCACCTCCTCGACCTCGCGAAGCTGAGACCGACGCAGCTCCAAATGGCGCTGCGTCAGCCCCTCGCCTCGCGCCCGCGCTTCCTCGCGCCACCGGTACAGTGACGCGAGTACTTTCGCCTCCAGGTCCCAGGGCGGGGATCCAGCCAGTACGCAAGCCGCCTCGTAGGAGATCGTGCGATACCCCCGGACGACTCTGACGGCCATCGCTCTCTGCGGCCTTCGCAGGATTGCGATGCTACCGGCCGTCAGGTCGGTCGCCCAGATCGGGGCCCCATACAGGGCCATGGATCGCACGATCCCCACGTAGAGCCGCCTACAGGCGGCGCTCGGGCCCCCCAGATTGGGAAGCAGCGTTGACAGCGCCCCAGCCGCGCCCAGCAACTTGGGCGCCAGCCGCCGGAAGTGGGGGCCGAAATCCCACCGGCTGTCGAGCACCAATCCCAGGTACTTCATGGTGGACTCGACAGCGATCCGAGCCCCCCCGACCACGATGTGTGATCCGGGCGGCGGCGCCCGCCGGGGGCCATGAAAGACGATTGTTTCGCCTGAATCAAGTTATTAGCGATATAAACAGTAGCATTTTGTTTTTGCTGTAATGCTTTGTATGATTAAACTGATATCTACAAAAAAAATTAGAATTTTTTAGGTTAGCATTAATTTAAGCAAGTGCAAGCTGAGAATTAATATTGGTAGCAATTCAAACTGCATGGGCTCGCGTGGTATATTATAGCCCACTCCTTTAGTAGAGGAGGCCTGTGTCCCAGCATTGGGAACATTCTAGGCTGATTATGCAAACTGCATGGCTGTACTGTTAAGCCGACTATATGACCTAAAACGCGGTCTCTGTCGGACTGCATAGAAAAGAAAGAGACGCTCGATGACACAACGCTGGTAATTTATTGCAAAATATGAAGCAATTATCTATTTACAAAAAATCTATTGTTTGGACTAAAAAATTAAAACACTAGTGCTTTGGTATGTTGCTTGTAAAATAATCTGACAAAAATCAGAATGATTGTTCAGTATCAGAATATTAGTATGGTTTTTATTGTGAAAAGAAAGTTTTTACAGGTATCTTCATGAATTTTTCTATCGTATCAAATTAGTTGTATTATGTTTTCAACACACTATCTACCTAGCATATATCCTGAAGAATATCATATATTGTTCTGATTTTGTTTACTGTAGTCGATCATATACTGTTATTGTTTCGAAAACTTGCGTTTTTTGCGTCTAGGCCCTGTAAGCCCCTTAAACGATCTGGCTTTGCATTTTTTTGATAGGACAAATATTTATTTAAAGCAAGAAACATTCTGATAGCCTTTAAACTTCTCGTTTCTCTCACTGGCAGACTAGCAAAGACGACGCTGACAAAAATTTGGAAAGCAACACCTAATACGAATCGCCCTTGATATATCAAAAGAATAGCATAGCTAAAGCTTAACATACACGCAATACATCTACAAAACATTGTTTAAACGTTCTATAATTAGCTGTTATTATTTAAGGAATCTATTTATGTATGTTTGTGTATTGGGTAATAATTCGCCAGAGGGAAATCGAGGGCCCGCCTACGCACGCCGAGAAAAGCGTAGCGACGTGTGCAATGTGCGGCGTGTGTAACGCGATTAGCAACATTTTGATGCACAGGTATTGCATGGGGGTTTAAGTTTCATATTTGATTACCGTCATGTTAGACGTTGCCAAAAGTAGGGTTTGCCACACATGTAGTAGAGAATATAGAAACTCGTGGCCGAACAAGTCCTGCGCAGTGGAATACTGGTAATGCTCACATACGGCAAACCCCTCCGGACCTCAATATGATCTTGTTAACTTGTCTCCAAGTTTAGATCGATCACTGGTTTTTGAGATCCTCTTTCTGAAAAGCAGTCAGTTGGTTCAAGCAGTTACAGGTCGAAAAGCGGATAACTCGATCTCCGAATTGCTACGACTAATCTAACAAAATATGAAGCTTACAGCTTTTACTTATCTCAATCTTAAGCCAATGCAAAAAAACTGACCCCGTTTCCAAGTGTCGGTCATTTCCATCGCTTTGTGGAAGTTGAAAGATGAACATCAGTCAACTGTCAGTACGATGCGACAACCCCACGTGTTTTAGCAACCGGCACATCTGCAATGACACGTCTCAATCGCACCTGCCTGTGCGCCGCGCTCCCGATGAAGATAAATCAACCGTTTGATTGTTTTGCACATGATTTATTAATAGGATACATTCTTGGCGGTTTGGAAGCTAAAAAAATATTTTAACCGCTGGATATTTGAGATCAAATTTGTTATTCAACGATTTATAATTCGTTTAGGGAGTGTCTTGTGTCAAGAAATGCAAGACTCAGCTCCAAAATGTATGTGACCTAAACTCCTGACAACACCGGATCGAATATCTGGAGTTGCTCAGACCGTTGCCAAATTAGAATAGAACCGGGCGACTCTTTCTAACGCATGGATAACAAAACGAGTCATATGGATCTGTAAAGAAAAGAGGAATCCCTCACGATATTTTCTGAGATTATTCTCAATCTCAAAGAGATACGGTCATGAACTTGGTAATTACAACCTCAAACATCGATCGTCACGGTTGAGTGTTCACTCAAATTATCACGTTCTTCGACTAATATCAAAACAACACGAAATTGACACGGTCCTGAATAATTACCGGCTTAATGTGCCAACCGCTCATTCAGTACCATTAGTGAGTGTTGGTACCAGAATGTATGACACAGTGGCACTGTGGCAGTCCGGAACACCGCGGGAATTCGCACTGTAATAATAAAATGGCCGTTTGGCGTCCTGCCATCTACTCTGAACACGGCGAAACGCGTAAATATTCGGACAAACGTTTGATCAAAATGTTACGGTATGATGTAATCTGGAGCACCTGAAGCTGAAACTTTGAGATTATATCGATCTTGCGTTGCTAGGATACTTTGAATCTGATGCTAAGATCGGTTTGTTGGAAGATTTGGCTCGTTCGAACGGAAAAGATGCGTTGATATCGGTAGTTGTCCAAAATCTCCAGAAGAGTAACACGAGACAGCTTTAGGGTTTGTCATATTCTTCATCCTTAAGTAGGTATATGAATGTGTGCATTAAAGACCCTCCACAAGATTGTGAGGCACATCCGGTGCACCCCCACCCTCTTCGTATGAACATCGCTGATTGGTCAATTTTATACCACAGCAATTATAGTTATACTCTAAAAGTCTAATAACTCATCATGCGGTCCCGAGTACTCGAGAGCAGCGGGGTGATTGCGAGGAATGGCTTTTATTCAGACAGTTCAACAGTACCTATTCATTGCGTTATTTACGTTGCTAAGCATACAAATTTTTCGAGCATATAGAAAGCAATGTATTAGCAATATCATTCAAAATTATTCAGGTTATGATTGATAGTGTGTTACGCTATTAGGTTGTAGGGCATATGATAATCTCATGACAGTTTCCGATAAGTGTTGTCCGAAATATTTATTAAGACGAAATAATTATTATCGCCGGTGATTCTTTCCAGAAATGCGGATCCTAGCACTGCTGGTTAGCATACAATCTTGGATGAAAATAAATGTCATAATGTTCGTCACATTATGACATTTATTTTATGGTTCGACAGACCAAAACACTTGTTAATTGGGCCAATGAGGGGCCCGTGGCTAAATAATAACATCAGCTGCACAGGTCGATTGATCAGGATAAGCTACGCGATTGGTATATGGATCTCCGTGCCTCGGAAAGCACGTTAAGCCGTTGGTCCCGGCTGTCATCCGTTGATCTTTGACAGTCGTTACGAGCAGTCAGAAGCCCGAAAGTCTGACAACCAGTCTTACCAAGGGGTATCGTATTACCCAGTCACTGGGTTGTGTAGGTTAGATAGGCAATCGCTCTTTGTAAAATACTGGTATTCAGCTGCGTCCGGTTACACTGGGTGCCGATCGCAATGTAGTTGGGAAAAGGCAAGCAGATGAGATGATGATGGTTCAACAGACCAATATTTGTTTGATGCACTACCTCTGGAATTTTAACTCATCAAATACAAACGAGATGCTCTTGTTTGTGCGAGAAATAACCTAAAAATATTCACATTTTCGTAACCTATATTTATGCCGGCCATCCACAATGTTAGGAATTCCTATTTATATTGTGGTTAGAAAACTTGCAATTCACGTTTTCAAGACATTTGGACGCTGATTCAAGTCCTATTTACTTAAATTTTCTTGCATTAAAGGAAAATATGGCATGCATAATATTTGCAAATGACCGCGACTGTCATGCTAATATTTTACTCTCATCCTGAGTTGTGGAGGTTGCATGTCGTGAAAAACAGGTACTTATCTGCATTTAGAACAACTGTAAACAAAGTTAATGTAGCAATAAATAGTAAGAACATATTTAACTTCAGAAATAACTTAGTTTATTAATATTTCTTTGAAATAGAAGAGATCTAAAGTGCTTCCGATCAGGGTAACTACCCGTGTGTCCCTGTAATCTAGATATTAAATAGGTATTAGCATATTTTATTTAAATGCTCATAAATACAAACCTATTGTTTATGAGATAGCTTTAGATTTACTACTAAACGATGCTTTTAGTACCTAGATCATTATCTGTGCTCGTAAATAAACTATAAATATTATAAAATACACTGATGCACTGCACCTTGCAGCTAGTGTATGTATAATTATATATTATTATATAAAATTTATTTGTATTAAGTTTCAAATGTCTTCGTGTGCGACCTACATTAGCAATTTATACTCTAGTTGTGGCGCCAAAAATGTTTAATTACGTGTTTTCGTAAATAAGATGACCGACTTTCACTAGGTTGTTAGTGCATGTGAAAGTTTTCGCGCCCATAATTTTCAGAGACAACGCGAAATAATTAATTGGCGCGCACGTTTACAGATAATTAAATTGTGTATTCTTTTATGGTAATACTTTCACATTGTGTTTTTGACTTGGGAAAGAGAAATTAGGAATTTTGAATAGTAAATTCCAGTCTAAATTAAATTACTGAAACATTTGACTGAAATTAAACGCTCTAAACCTTGACGAATTTGCGATAACATGAAGCAAGTATAACACAGCGCAGCGTATAGCAGCGCCCTGCGGTTTTACCCGCATAAGTGACGATCTCGTGGGAATATCGGGATATAAAGTATCCTGTGTATTATTCTGATGTACTTATATACTTAAGTTATATTACTGTAAAGTTTCATCAAAATCCGTTTCGTAGTATTTGCGGGAAAGAGTAACAAACTTCCATCTATCCATCACCACAAACTTTCGCGTTTATAATAATTAAGTAGGATTTATACTTCAGGAGTTAGGACCAAATTCATGTTGTAATTTTGGTCCTCCAAGGCGAATTGTTTACAGAACAACGTAATTGGTTCACCATCATTCGCTTATCCTTATCCAAATTGGTTATTCAAACAATTAATAACGTTTAGACCTTTGTGGTAAATAAATAGTTAGTCTGAAATAAATTAATTTAATTGCTACAAAGGACAATAACACCTTGTTATTTCCTCAAGGAAAACATTGTAAGTTTTAACCGATGAATTTGTCTATTCCAGGTTGGCCGCATCCCTGCAGACCATCCCCTTGTGGGCGGGCACAAGGGCCCCGTTCTCGACATCGCGTGGTGCCCACACAACGACAATGTCATCGCCAGCGGCTCAGAGGACTGCGTCGTTAAGGTAAGAAATACTACGCACATAAAGACCAGAAAAAGAAGTCTTTAAATATTGCCAAGTAATTTTTTTGAAAGGATTATGTAATGGACCAAGACACCAAGTATGAGGTAACCCCCACAATGTAGACAATAAATCTGATTAAATCCGAGTGCAAGCTGCAAGGATTTAATTTGAAAAACGAGTTATTCACGTCAAAAGCACACGCGTAGGTTCAGTTATTAAACAGGAAGCATCAGATTTTTCGTCCTTTTTATAGCCCGACTCCAAGAACCGTATAACCTCTCTATTATCGTGATGCAGGTTTGGCAGATCCCAGACGGCGGCCTGTCGCGTACCCTGACGGAGCCGGTGGTGGACCTGGTGTTCCACCAGCGCCGCGTGGGGCTGGTGCTGTGGCACCCCACCGCTCAGAACGTGCTGCTCACTGCCGGCTCGGACAACCAGGTACATTGGCTAGTTTGTTATGTCCGAGTGGTCAGGTACACCCTGACGGAGTCAACCATACCAGGACAACTCCAATACCATTTTGGCAAAAGTCGTGATCTCCTAAATGGATAATGGTGGGTCAGTTTTAACCATCCTGTACACAAAATAAGTAACATTTCGAAAAATAATTGCTGGGAAACGAATATTATTTTTGGGTGCGGTGTAGGGCTTTACGTAATGTAACGAACGCAACACAGTGTCCACAACTACTTACGTTATTTAAAATTAAGGTGAATGCGCAGTTGTAGTCCGCGAAATTCAATTTTTCTTGGGTTTTTTTTTTAATTTTCAGGTCAGTATCAGGTTGTATCTTGATCAAAATATGATTCGCGACTATAACAGGTACGTATTTACAGAATTATAATCATTAGAATCATTAAAATATCTCGTTAGATTTGTACCATAAGCACTTTTCCATAAGAGTTTTGTTCATATGGTAAAAATCTAAGTTAGAAAGGTGTATTAATGATTCTAATGATTATAATTCTGTAAATACGTACCTGTTATAGTCGCTAATCATATTTTGATCAAGATACAACCTGATACTGACCTGAAAATTGCAAATAAAATAACCTAAGAATATTTGAATTTCGCGGTCTACCACTGCCCATTCACCTTAAGTTACAATATTTAAAACTTGTCTTCGTACAATAACGTCCACAAAAGTTAATGGTACTTTGACGTTCAATATCTCCGTAACCAGAAGGTTCCCAGGTATGGCTCAGTATAATAAAAAATACAGTGTAAGTGACTCTCGGCTTCGTTAAGCGTCTTTTTACACATTTTATAAATTCCATTCGCCATTGACAACCTCTCTGAACAGATTGCGATATGGAACGTGGGCACGGGCGAGGTGCTCCTCACGCTGGACTGCCACCCAGACCTCATCTACTCCGCCTGCTGGAACTGGACCGGCTCCAAGCTGCTCACAACCTGCCGCGACAAGAAGATCAGGTAATTTATGTTACTGTCGTAAACATGTCAGGACTTCATTGGTCAGCCTCAAAAATATGTATTTATACTTATTTAGAACAAGAGCCAACAGACGTTGACCTGTCAAAGTCAAAGCATTTATTTCAAATAGGCACATAAAAGGCACTTTTGAAAATTACAACAAAATAGAATTGATTCTAGTCATTTGATTTTGTCCAGACTCTAGATTGTCCTATGGAGCAGGACCAGCATGTTTCCAAGCGTTCTGTCCAAATTACAATACTACTGTAGCGCTTAGGTGGTGTAGAGACAATTATAGTTCCTAAAGAAATCCGTGCGGTGGCGCGATGGTCGCTGTTGTGTAATTGGCCGGCCGTAGAGACCACGTCGAGTGCTCTGTTCGGCGCGGCGGCGAGCGTGGCGCCGGGGCAAAGCCCTAGAATCCCGCGCGCAGCGGCGGCGGACGGATGTATGTTTATGTATTGCAGCGTATTGCAACTACACTACATACAAAAATAAAAAAAGCACTTTCAGTTTATCCCATATTCGGAAAATAGTCAACTTAAAAAAAATCGATCCAGGCGTTCTCAAATGATGCGCTTGCAAACACAGAATCTTAGTAATGGACTAACTGGGAACTGAATATTGAATCTAGGTAAAAATAAGTGTGTATTAAGGCCTGTGCAGACGATGGACAATTTTTACGCGGACAAATGGTAAGCAACGATAGAATGTATGGAAATCCTAGCAGTCTAATTGTTCTTCGTGGGCGTTATTGCATAGATTTCCATACGTTCTATCGCCGCGGACAAATTATCCGCATACAAATTGTCCATCGTCTGAGCAGGCCTTTAAATAACTGTACCATAACAAAAAGATTTGGCTGAAAATCCTTGTGCCATAATGATGTTACAATAAAGCATTGTCTATCTATATTGGACTATTATGGTAGCAATTTCCTCTTATACAACATACATCTAAATGTACCTATATGAGGAAATTGTTCCCATAATTAAACTTCAAAATAAATATACGAGTATGAGGTGAGGCAGTATTTTAATATTATTTATGCATAGATTCATATTTGTTCGGCTCGTGGCTAAGTAATAACGGGCGGATGAGTCGATCGATCAGGTTAAGCTACCGTTGCTGCGTTTGGTCCGTGGATGGGTGACCATCTTTACATAACGAGGGTACCCCATGGCTCGGAAAGCACGCTAAGCCGTTGGTCCCGGCTGTCATTCTTAGATCGTTGACAGTCGTTACGGGTCGTCAGAAGCCCTAAAGTCCAGTCTTACCAAGGGGTATCGTATTACCCAGTAACTGGGTTGTGGAGGTACGATAGGCAGTCGTTCTATAGAGGTGTGAGAAACAGGGTGTAAAGTACACTCATCATACATAGAAAAGGGAGGATCCTCTGACCAGACGGGTGTTGTGTCTGGCGGGCAACTGCCCGATGATTCATGTCGGGCCGTTGTGTCTATGCTAGTTGCGCGGTAAACTTTGCTTGCGCGATGCAGGATTTTGCGTGACGTCAGTATGACGCGTTGCTCTCAAGTGGCGTGTAGATACCGCTACAGCTCCATTAAAATACTGGTATTCAGTTGCATCCAGTTAGACTGGAAGCCAACCTCGAAATAGTTGGGAAAAGACTAGGCAGATGATAATAATAGAATCACATTTATCATAGTTCGAATAAAATCATAATTCAACAAAGCAAGATAAAATGAAAATTCCTAACTGTTACGTATTTCCGTTATGCAGGATCATCGACCCCCGTAAGGGCGAGGTGGAGTCCGAGGCGATCGCTCACGAGGGCAGCAAGGCGTCACGCGCCATCTTCTTGAAGCATGGACTCGTCTTCACTACCGGGTACGTATTTATTTATTCTTTATAATGCTTAGTCTAATATCTATACGTACAGTGCATACATAATCTGCATTCGCGATTTATTTGTCAAAAATGTAAACAAATAATTATGAGTTTATGGAAATATAACTTTAAATCCTACACAATAAAGTTCAGTTTACTTTATTTAGCGCTTTACGTTCATACATCTGGTCATACACACTTGTTGATTGCGAGTATTACGCACCTGACCTTTTTGAAGAACATCACCAATAAGGTCACATACATATAGGTAAACAATCAGCTCTTCCAATTGTAATTTACAAGCTACCACAAACAAAAACTTAAAAAAAAATCGTCTTAAACAAACAAATCAAATGACTTACAGTATAAATCTTCTATATACATATATAAAACAAAGTCGGGATATTTACACCATCGATAACTCAAGAACGGCTGGACCGATTTTTATTATCTTTTATTTGTTGGATTTGTCTTCGCTTAGAATAGCAGAATAATTATTAAAACATGGGAAAAATAACAAAAAAAATCTAAGGCTGTACGAAATTCGCTGAGTCAACTAGTTCTTCATAATATGGAAATATGTACCTGTTAATTATCCTGCAAAGACGAGAAGAATACCTATACTCAATGGAACTGAGATGCGTGCGCGATTTATGCTAGACAAAAAAAAAATATGATTAAAATAACCCTTTAAAAACATCATCATATATCATCATTATATTTATCATCTTGATAATTATAGTGACAATGCATAAGTACATTCTATTCACCACCCTGAGTAGTTGTCCTTGCAAGACAATGGTTTTTACAAGTGATAAAATAATAATCATGGAAAATTATGTTTGCAATCGGACAAAATATTGGTCCTTATGGACTCGCAAACAAGGACCAATATTCGAGTGCATAGAAGGCTTAGAAAACGTATTAATATACATACTTCCTGACGTTTTTTACTTTTTTTGTGGCAATCCGCGATCAATTTGGTACTTTTAATGGATGAGTTGGGATAAACATTGGCGGGAAGAGCATGACTCCAGCGAGCCATCTTCTCCGTCCGTGTTAGGTCCACACAGACTTGTGTAGACTACACGATGTCTTAATGATAATAACTAACGATTACGTTTGTCGTACACCAGGTTCAGTCGCATGTCCGAACGCCAGTACTCGCTCCGCACACCGGACGCGCTCAACGAGCCCATCGTGACCGTGGAGATAGACACCAGCAACGGCGTCATGTTCCCGCTGTACGACCCCGACACCAACATGATCTACTTGTGCGGCAAGGGAGACTCCGTCATACGCTACTTTGAGGTGAGTCCATAGGGACAATTCTCGTAATGAGGGTTTTCGTGAAAATTTACGACACCAGTTGGCACCACTGTGACAAGAGGTCTTCCAATATAAAATATATGATGACGTTCATCATTCGATACATTCATTCGTTCATCATTCAGTCATGACTAAAGAAAATATAGGCTCTTTGACAGATGTCTGGACCTGACGTGTCAGTGCTGCCACCTAGCGAACGTCATTTCAGAAAACCATCATTTAAAGAACGTTCATAGTCTGTCTCAATCTGTCAAAAATACTTCTAACTTCCTTACATTTTTGGAATTGGCCTCCAGAAAACTTTTTTTTAAATTGCTGAATGGGCCCCCCGGTCTTGACCCCGACCACGCCTGATCCACCGGAAATCCGAACGTTTTTGGAGACGTTCATCATCTACAGAGCGACTTTGCCCACTCCTGGACATAGGTATCTCTTTCCTTGTGCCAATTCCCGCCCGCCTGTGCCAGCCTTAACCAGGTTCTACCCGCGACTGTAACAATGCCGTCGGTCCAGCTCGCCGGACAACCGACACCTTGTCTTGCAGTCCTTGAACGCCATTCGGTCATTGCCTTACTCCACCTTTCGTATGAAAAACAATGGGCAAGAAACTCAATAGTTATTTTTTTTTCAAAGGTCTCTCTCATATTTTTCCACAGTTACGTTGTTTTAAAATATTTTACAGTATTCTGTTTCATCATCTGCCTAGCCTTTTACCAACTATGTTGGGGTCCGCTTCCAGTCTCATCGGATGCAGCTAAGTACCAGTATTTTACATGGAGCGATTGCCTATCTGACCTCCATAACCCAGTTACTGGGTAATACGAAACCCCTTGGTAAGACTGGTTGTCAAACTTTCGGGCTTACAATATTCTGTTAATATAATATAAATAAAAATGTCAGAAAAGATTCTAAGTTCTGTTCTATTCCATTATATTTTAAAATCTCACAATTTTATTATTACAGGTCACACCAGAGCCGCCATTCGTCCACTATATCAACACCTTCCAAACTCCGGACCCACAGAGAGGTGAGCAATAAATTAGTTTAAACAAAAAAACAAATTAAACTAATAAGAACATAAAAGAAAAAAAGTTACAAAAGACAACCCTTCAAAAAGTCGCACCATTCACAATTAGGGTATATAGAGGTATGAGGAACAGGGAGTAAAGTTTACTCATACATATAGAAAAGGGAGGATCCTCCGACCAGACGGGTGTTGTGTCTGGCGGGCAACTGCCCGATGATTCATGTCGGGCCGTTGTGTCTATGCTAATTGCGCGGTAAACTGCTTGCGAGATGCAGGATTTTGCGTGACGTCAGTATGACGCGTTGTTCGCATGTGGTGTTGTAGATACCACTACAGGTATAAAACAGTGCCTATGTCTCAGGCGCTAACCCTGTTTAGCGTTGAGGCAGGGACATTGACTCTTTGGGGATACGATTTTTTTCGCGCGTTGATGTTCCTGCCACCCTGCATTCAAACTCGCCCAAGACGAAGACACCTTTATCCCCGAGAAGAACACTCTACATTTCACTTTGACAAAAAATAAAACAGATAATCGTTTTTTATTTAATGACTTTATACGAAATTTTAGTTGAGGGCTTATTTTAGGATACGTTGGAATGAATTTGACCTTTCGATCAGATGGTGTTAAAATTTTATAATAACAATGGTCCTCTCCAGGTATCGGCATGATGCCGAAGCGAGGCTGCGACGTGGCCACCTGCGAGATCTCCAAGTTCTACCGACTCAATAACTCTGGCTTGTGTCAGGTGAGTGCGATCATCTAATATGGCGTTGTAGAATGTTGTCTCTGTCACTCATGTCGTATTCTTATCTCGCGAAGCGACGCGCGGTTTGTTTGTGTGTTCACTTGGTTAACACAAGTAAAGCGCGCATCGCATCGCTTCGTGAGATTAAAATAAACAACAGTGCGATTCTGTAACCATCTCACCGTGAAAACTTAAGTGAAGTGAGCGTGGAGTGAGCTGTCAATAGTGTCAATTCCTAGCAAAAACAAACTCACATCACCTAAGTTTTCACGGTGAGATTTTTACAGAATCGACCGGCTGTACTTAATTAACAACAGTCGTTTTTCTAAACCTTTGCGTCATATTCATATTAATGCCCGGGTGCTGTAAGATTGATCTTAAACTCTCGTTGGAGCATGGAGTCCTGGATTTAATTCCAAAGTCGGGCAAAGTTTTATTGGGTTTTTCCATCAGAAGTTTCTCAGTAGCAGTCCGGAGTCTGGATTCGTGCCCGGTTGATGGCAATAGGCTCCCCCCCTATTACATGGGACTTAAACATAACTGGCGAAATGTGGGGGTACTATAGGTACACCTCTGTCTAACCCTTTGCAGGTTACAGGCGTGATGTCATATATGTATGTCTTATTTCATTTGACAGGTGGTATCAATGACAGTGCCGCGCAAATCGGAGCTCTTCCAAGAGGATTTGTACCCTGACACGCTGAGCGACGAAGCTAGTCTTACGGCTGACGAATGGGTGGCTGGAGAGGACGCGGAGCCTTGCACCATGTCGCTAAAGGTACCCTATAGGACCACGGTCAAGTGTAGGACTCATTATGTAGGAGGATAGAGTCAGAAGAGGAAAGGAAGGGTAGAAGGAATTGTGTAGAAGAAAATATTTAAGGTGATTCTTTCAATGGAGCCCTCGAAATTCAAAATTTCTTAAGTTTTTGGAAATTGCGGCGATGTTCTACGTTGTATGTTGATCAAAATTAATTACACGGTACTTATGATAAAATAATTAGGTACTATATTATTATTTCATTATATTATTATCATTTAAGTAAATCATCAATAATAGCTCTCGAAATGATATTATGTGCCGAAAATCGTCATATTTTCACGAAATAGTCTTATTACAAATAAGACTATAATACCGCAAATATAATTTCGAGATGTTTACTGATGTTTTAAATTGAAATGTACATATACAGGGTTATTGGTAAAACATTAACAAACTCTTAAGAGGTCATTGTACTCATCACTATGGACAACTTTTAATATGGGACCAAACCTGAAACCGCGACAAAAAATCAGCTGTACCCTACATTTTGATGAGTTATACGAACATAAATGTAGGGAACAGCAGATTTTTTTTTCGCGATTTGAGGTTTGGTCCCATGGTAAAAGTTGTTCATAGTGATGAGTACAATGACCTCTTAAGGCTATTGAATAGTTGATCTCCCAGCTACTTTTTCGCGAGATGGCAGCACATTCGCAAATTCGAACATTTTCAATTTTTACGCCTAACTCAGAAATCTTTGAGGGACAACTTCATTATATGCGTCAACTAGAGTATTAACTTAATTTTTTGAGATATTCACTTTGCTTGATAACTCGTCTCATACAAAGATTTGTACCCCTAAACGTTTAGCCGTTTCACTTTATTTGATTACACACACATGTACAGTAAAATAGTTTTACTTTCGATACCACTAGATGGCGTTGAATTCATAAACTTGGTTTGAAATAAGTATGTCGAGATGGCGTTTATTGAAATAAAAGATTTTTATGATGACCATCCTTCATTCAATAAAGTAAAAACTGAAGAAAAGAATACTTATATATTTTTATTTTGTTTCATAAAGGCTCATATCATGATTGGCCACCTTTTCAACACCACAAATTATCCAATTATTTAAATGGTTTTGTCGTGTCTTAACAGTTATTACACTAAGGGCAAATTTTTCCATCGCCAGATAACTTTTATTCAAGGAATAAAATTGACGTTTGACAGTTTTTGTATGAACTGTAAAAATTTCAAAATTATTCCACGAATTAAGTTATCAGATGATTGAAAAGTCAGCCCTAAATAAATAATAGACTCAAAGTCAAGTCAAAGAATTTATTGGTTTCAAATAGGCACCTAAAAGGCATTTTATAACATCAATATTTATAACAAAAACTGACTTGATTGAAATGTTTTACAATATTTGTATACATTAATTATATAAGTAGGTATATATGAAGACGATGCACCTAGAATACAATTACTATACCACAATAGTTACAAATAATTAAAAATCGTTATTTCGTCGTTTACTAGATGGCGCTGATGTAAAAGTAATTTATATGATTTCAAAAAATCGGGAAAACAGTTAAACTATATCACAATTTTAATAAAACAAGTATAGTATATGTTTATAGAGTAGTTACACAATTAATGACATAAAATTACTTAACAATTTCTCAAAAACAAAGAAGTTATAATAAAAAATTCTACATCGCGCAAACAGAATTTTCAACACAATAAGCTTATGGTCGGTGATTTTAAATAATTAAGTGGAAGTTTGTTCTTTAGTGTGATGTTACAAATGTGTACGACCAACTCCTTGTCACAATCTTTAAAATATCAAAGTCCATAGTCGTTCGATTTTATTACGAATATTTATTTTTGATACTAATAAAATACGTCAGTTTTAAAATACGTCGTACATCATCGTCGACATCATACGAATGTTATTATAACTTGTTATAATAAAACATTTCTTACCCTAATAAACTTTACTATACCTATAGATAATTAGGTGAAATATAATTATGCTCGTTTCACGTATTGAAATGTAGTTCACAAGGCACAATATAAGTAATACGTTCAAAAATTAAAAAGACGTCGTACTTACCTACTTGCCTCACTCTTGCTTCACTGTTCGCTAAACATTTATTTATATTGATTGAAATAACGTTTTCGTATTGCTTGTACCTAATGAATAAATTATAAAATTATTCTTATTTGAATTAGTTTGCAGTTCAGTTTCTGAACGAATGGTTTTCAGTAGGCGAGACGCCTAGCTAGTTGAGAATGACGTTGACCTTGACGCACTATGTGCTAATAACACTGAAAAGCGCAAATACTATGAAAAAACAAATCGTTTGTTTGTGTATTCGCTTTCCTGTACCTACCTTTTTGATTTGAATGCTGGTTTCACAAGAATTATATACCTATAATTCAATTATTCGATTAGGTACTACCTACGCAACGGTGAATCGTAGCTTAGGGAAAAAATAGGTAAATAGTTTGTACTTATACCTACCTTGGACCTCCTCCGCCGCGCCGTGCATGAACTTCTAGCTAGTAAATACCAAGTTTATGGATTCTTCAACCCCAGACCATGGATTAGGGTAATCGTGTCAGAAATTGTGGAGCAGCCAAACTTGAAACTTGCTCAAAAACACGTATTTCCCGGCAGGGGCGGATCTACTTAAAGGCTTTTTGGGCTGCAGCCCAGGGCCCCTTGGATACAGAGGGACCCCAACCGAATTGAAAACAATAGACGATATTGTCAATAATAAAAATAATCTAGAATTAAAAAACCTGCGATCATAATAAAATGGCAATTGGTTGAGTAATTAGGTAGGGCCCCTAAGCAGTATTAGCCCAGGGCCCCACAAATTCAAGATCCGCCCCTGTTTCCCGGAACAAGTTTCATATTTCCGCACACTATTTTTCGATCAATTTTATCGCGTTCTCACTTGCTTGTTAGTCGACAGGCGGTATGAGGTGCGCGGGAGTCGAGTCGTGCGGGGTCGGGGCGAGGTGAAATGGGGAACTTGATTGACGAGCGCCGCTGGCGCGCCCGCTCGGCTCGATTTTTTATAGTGTACAACCGGCCTATTCTGTACAAATATCACCGTGAACAATGACGTATTATATATAGACACGTTATCAACCAACATCTCGGCGCTTAAAAACGACGAAAATACTAGATAACTACTTATACGCGTAAAGAAAGGGAAAGAAAATATGACACCGTACGGCGGGATGTCTGTTGCTAGAGGGAGATAAATAAACATCTTCAGTTACGTCACAGGGTAAGTAATAGTCAAATTACATGCTCATTTGTCGAGCGCATGAGTGACGTAGCTATCAGAGGCATATGGGGAAAAAGGACACTCGATTTTCTAGAGTTAATAAAATAATTGATAATTGTACCGTGTTACCTACTTTACGAATAAAGTAATACCAATATTATATCTTTTAAATGTTTATTACAATCCGGTTATTTCACAAAAACCAATACTTTTAAATAATGTGTTTTAAATGACGTATAATTTTACCATAATTATAGGAACTGCAGTTTTTTTTATTCTTCGATAATTTTTTTTCGTCACATAAATATTGTCAGCTGAGAAATGCATTGAGCAAACTTCAGTATAGGTAGCCAATCGTTTTCACGTCTTTGAACCCTTATTATGTTAAGCCACTTTTCTTTTATCAGCCCATCTGTAGGCAATCTAAAATGAAACGGAAAACAATAATGTATATTCATAACATAAAAAGTGCATAATATTATATTCAAACAATATTATAAATTCTAACAACCACAAAAATCTTGTGTATTAGTGTCCCAACCTCCCCTAACGTCATGTGATTACTAACTTCATGCGCCGGCCGCCATTAGACGCAGCGTCGTACAAAATAAAATAAAATAATCTAGTTTTGTAAACTTACGCGTGAAATGACACATTTTTGTCTTTAACTTTTGGGGTACCTATAATTTTTACATCCTCTGAAAACACACGACGGCATATTTTCTTTATGTTTTGCACAGGTTTTCACACACGACATAAATTAAAAACAAACATAGCGTCGCGCGACAGGTTGGTGCGTGACTGAGCGCAATGTGGCCAATTGGCTTCATTTCATGTTGCCATTTTAGAGTGCGGACAACGTATCTATAGTTTTATACATCATTGACCGTGAAAACCTAAGTGATGTAAGCTGTCATTCCACCTGATTGTTAGGGATTGACACTATTGATAGCTCACTCCAGGCTCACTTCACCTAAGTTTTCACGGTGAGAGGGTTACAAAAACGCACGGCAATATTCTACTAGTCAAGCCCTTTCATTTGATACCTACCCACATTGAGGGGGTTGTGAGAAAATATGTAATCCGCCATTTCGTAGCGGCGGCCATCTTGGATTTACAGTGATACTGATGCAGATGTATTGTCATCAAAACTAAAGTGTGTACCAAATATCAGATCAATTTGCCAACAGGAAGGGGGTAAAATTTCAAGTACCTACCTACTAAATTTGAACCAAATAAATAACAAACAGGTTAAGCTAAATAAAACCGTTTAAAAAAGTATCCTACATAATTATGTCCTGTCCTAACCCAGCACCCTAATTGCGTAAAACATTATCAATCTCAATCTCTCGGACCGCTGCGGTGCCGAAGCGGTATTGCGCACGCACGGTCGTTTGTTTTTATACAAAGCGCGCGGTGCGGCAACAGTGCGGCATCGGTACCGCGAACGCTCGACAACAGGACGGCCACGTCGCAAACAATAATAACACACAACAAACACTACACTAACACTAACACTAGCATACAAACGCACCGCGGCAGTCGGATACGCTTTCGATTTAGGCGTTTGGTATCGGACTGCTACCGTACTGTAGAGGCCCGGGCACGGTAAACGTGCGGCAGCGGTCCGACACGAAACCTCTAAATTGAAAGAGCCCTAAGATCTAAGAATACCAATTTTAGGATTGTTCTTTCAGCAGGATTGCAATAAAACGCAATAAAGCAAAACTAACATTTTGTTAATCAGCTGATTGATAACTACCGTAGGTTACTACTTACAGTAGGTCAATGAACTTTTCTTTGGGGCACTACTACTTTCATTAGTAAGATTTCCGCATTCTTATGATACTTAAAAATGAGTTAATTATCTAGCGTAATTTATGACAATAATGAAGGTGATTTTCGAATTCGAACTAGGATAAATTATGGCCATTTATTCGGTCACTCTAGGTATAAAGCGCGCACGTGCGCAAGCGCGTTTATGTGTGTCGTAGTACCTAAGCGGGCGGTACCTCGCGCGTGGAATGGCGACGGTGATTCTCCTCTTTTATGAATAGCTTCATTCTGAATTAGTGTCAAATGTAAACAACAAAAAAAAGGAGCGTTTATAATTATTGGCCAGGTACCGTAATTTAAATTGATTATTTACGTCTTTTATGACAACCTCCTGAATTATGACGAGGATGCAAAGCAACATCTTGAATATTGACTGAATCAGTGTGGAACTCGGAATCGATAGTAGTACTGTGATATTTAGGTTTCGGTTTTGTTCGATTCATGTACAGACGCCAGCACATCAACCTACCCGAAACTGTCAAATTTTTCCAATCTACTTTGAACCTTATGCTTTAGCGATAAAGTTGAAAATCTATTAAAGAAATTTGACAAATGGTAGTAGCTCGATGTGCTGGCGTCTGTAGGTACATCATTGTATTTTTTTTGTAACTGTATAAGTACTCGAAATCAGTGAATGTATCGTTTGGTATTGTTGATAATATGGCACTCTGAAATGAAACTAATACAGCCGTTTCGGTTTTTTAGATTTATATTTTTATAATTCTTTCTTTCTTTCTTTCTTTTTAGGGTTCCGTAGTCAACTAGGAACCCTTATAGTTTCGCCATGTCTGTCTGTCCGTCCGTCCGTCCTCGCTTAATCTCTGTGACCGTTAGTACTAGAAAGCTGAAATTTAGTACCAATATGTACCTATATCAATCACGCCGACAAAGTAGTAAAATAAAAATGGAAAAAATGTTTTATTAGGGTAGCCCCCCTATATGTAAAGTGGGAAGTGATTTTTTTTTTAATTTCAACCCTAACGTGTGATATATTGTTGGAAAGGTATTTAAAAATGAATAGGGGTTTACTAAAATGAACTAAAATCATTTTTTGATAATTTCGGAAATAATCGCTCCAAAAGTAAAAAACAATGTGTCCCCCCCTCTAACTTTTGAACCATAAGTTTAGAAACTATGAAAAAAATCTGCAAAGTAGAACTCTATAAGGACTTTCTAGGAAAATTATTTTGAACTTGATGGAAACAACAGTTTTTGTACAAAAAAGACAAAAAGTTGTACAAAATAATTTCTGGACTAAGTTTGTAGTATAAACGTATATGCAAGCATTTTTTTAACTTCGCTTACATATTTTATTATCCTGAACGTATCCCTTTGTGTTCGCGCTAAAAACCGTCACGTTTCGGAGCGCCTGCCGCGGAGCGTGCAATGTTGCACGCTCCGTGTTCGCGTACGTACCCACTACCGGGAGCAGTTGCAGGAGCGCGGAGTGCTGCTGGAGCGCGAACATAATGGATAGGTACCCACTTTTAAACTCATAAGTGGGAACACTTATTGTGACGGACGGGAAACTACGGAACCCTACACTGAGCGTGGCCCGACACGCTCTTGGCCGGTTTTTTTTTGTCTACTTTATAAAGTAAAGAAATCAAGCAGAGAAATTCGGCCAACTGCAGCTAACGCGACGCGTAACTAAAAATAGAACACGAAAAGTACCTACGAAAACAGCAAAGTGCAATCAAGGTCAACGTAAAATGATTTTAAAACTACGAGTACCTACCTATTTTTGTTGAGAATGCCATACGATTTAAAATCCTTTGACGTTTATTGATGGTTACCTGTTTACAAAATAATGTATTCGGTATTAAACTCTATGCTCCTGTAAATAATGTTTAAAATTAGTATTAGACGTTAGCTTAGCGCGCTTTCTCGCTCGTTCATCTCTAGCTAGGTACATCACTCCCGCCCGCGCGCATCAAGGATACGGTACCTAAAACCGTGTAACTACTACCACAGTACAATGCGTGCCACGAAAGATGAGACTTGACACACCACGTGGTTTGACATGCGCAGTACCTACACGATTTTAGGTATCTTTAGCGGTATGAGGTCTGAGTGCGGGACGGGACCGGACGTCATAGGGGCGGCGGAAAGAGCGGGGGAGGCGGGGTCAAGTCTCATCTTTCGTGGCACGCATTGTACCTGAATCAGTTTGAACCGAATATCATAGATCATGTGATACGATATCGGTATAGTGTCTCGTTCTAGGTACGCGGATACCTGATATAATATAGATTCAGTGCCGTACGATATATAGGTAGGTATTGGATATTGTACCGATACATAGATATTATCGATATACGATTTGTATCGCCCACTCCTACTAAAAGAAAGGGCTCTCTCAATAGGTACTTACCTACATAATGCAGAATGATTTTTATATCAGAAAATTTCTCGAAGAGTTCATGTGTAAGTTAGTAGGTACCTACTTACTAAATGCATGTAGGTACTTAATTGAACTTAGACATTCATTACAGTAATATCGAACCCAGGGTAGATCGCAGATAATCCTATCACTAAGTAATGCATTTTTTCTCACTTCATGATTAAATTGATAAAATATAACTCACACACCCACACACACACACAGCAAACCTACGATTCGAAACTTGTCAACAATATCACGCATGTTATAAAATTGGCCATCCGTTGACAAACAACGCCATCTAACGATCAAGATTACAGTAGATCTTGATCGTTAGATGATAACTGATAACTTTAGCAAAAATGTTGTTCTGTTTCTTGATGGTTCTTGAAATATCCTGTAGAGGGCGTGCCTCCGCCCGCGCACACATACAAAGATTTATCGTATTTTGTCAGGCCTAAATATCCTACAAATAGTGTTTTTTTATAAGTTTTTTACGATATGCGTCAATAATAGATCATAATCATTTAATGTACGTGCTTTTATTCTGCAAAAATCGTTTAAGTATCGAGATTTGTACCCCGATAGAATGTATGAAAAAGTGTCAGTATCCAATCACCTTAAGAGATTGTTAATGTTTTACCAATAACCCTGTACATAAATAATTTGAGAGAAAAGTAAGAAATTTTGAATATCACGGGATCCCCGTTAAAATTGAATGGATAAGTCGCAGGCTGACTTTGACAAATATGTAAGGAAGAAGGTTAGGTCAGTTGGGCTAGACTGGAACCCACTGCTTGGTACAGGCAGTCTTTGCAGAAGTAGTGAACTGGTGCTTAAATAGCCCGATACTAACCAGACTGACTTGTCTGACAGTATTGTGACCAGCTAGACTTCCGAAAAAAAGAAGTTCGCTTTTTATTTTGGAAAGAATTTCTTTTTCGCACGATATACTCTGCACACTTGGCGAATAAGAGCTAGACAGAAAGCCGTGTAACATTTTGATCGTTATGACACTTTTGCTATACTTAGATTGTTTTTTATTTTCAAAATGAAAGAAATCAAACTCAAATGTTTTTAATGTATTTAATTGCGCCTGTTATTTCAATTCATCGTATACTGCGATAGGAACTTCGTTCCAACTGGACACCTCTCGACTTTTTTTTACTTTATACAATTTATAGGGTTAGTAGAATAGTTTCAACTTTTAAATATCACTATGACACTTCAATAGGCATGCCTTGTGTATAATCTGATTTTGTCTTTTCGCAATAATTTTTCAGACAGGTAAGTTTGCTTTTTTATTGAATTAATTAACTCTGTCACTCTATAATGGCTTATTTACATTTATTGACATCCAATTATCCTTTAAACTAGCATGTTGTATTATTTTTATACATTCGAAATCTAAAAACTTTTGAGGCATTAAAAATTTAAACAAGCCATAAATATCGGCCAGAATTTTTCAAAATTTTTTTTTGTTCTAATTTTAAACTATTTTTTACGGGTTTTTAAAATGTCAATGATGCCCAAAACCACAAGAGGTTAGCAGAAGGGCAATTCCCGAAATTAAAAACTTTCGGAACCTTATCTCTTCAATGAACAATGTTAAAAATTTGTCAAAAATGAAGGTTAGTTAAAGGTTTTTTTTTGACATATTGAACCTGAGATGAGATTACGAACGTTCTTAAAAGTACCGGAATTGACAGTTCACCCGGGGTCTGAAAGGATGATCATCACAATAATTAACTAACAATCATACGTTATCCGCTGTGATTGGTGCCGAAATAACAATTTAACAGCCAATCAAATAACTTGACATAAGATTTCACAACAGATTGAATTTCTAAATTGGCTTTCAGACACCGTGGGGCTAATCTGTGGTGATTATGTTAAGTAAAATTTATTTGTATTTATTACTACGATTACTGTAAACAAGCTTATTTTCTAGTAAGACCTATTATTTACCAGTATACAGAGTTACGTAACAAATATACCAATTTGCGATGCTTCACAATTCGCATAGACTTTATTTGACTTTGAGTTGTATCAGGGCCAGACATTTCTATTACTCTCTTATAAACGTGATCGGTGATATCTGGCGTCAGAGTAAACCTCTCAAGATATTTTTACGCAAACGCTGCAGTGAGCGTGTCAGAGTACTTCTCTATAGCGATCATCTTGACGCAGCGTTCGGCAAGACGCTATATGCAACCGATAACATTTATGAGACATCTTATGGGGGATGCGCTAAGGTAGCCGGCAACATTCAAATTTTCTTACGTTTTTGCAAGTTTCAGGTCAGGGTCAGGTTGTATATTGATCAAAATATGATTTGCACCCGTAACAAATAGGTATTTCCAGAATTATAATCATAATAACTTACAACCTGAAGACCGATTCTCGTAATTTAAAACGTTCAAATTCTAGTCGCAGTCTCATCTCGGTGACAAACAAATGTCAAAAATGTAAAGAAATTAGAGGTATATTTGACAGATGGAAACTGAGATCGGACTGAGCGTTTTTAAAATTACGAGAATTGCCCCTCTGATACTAAACTGCAAATAGCAAAAAAAAAATTACATCTCGAGCTGCCCTGCCGCTTCCGCCTTAACCCTTAAAATTCACCCTTAAACTCAAGGTGACGAATATCTATCACCCCCGGTCCCAAGGACCAGTAAGTATCGTCTTGAATGTACCTGTTGGCTTGCTCTAACGACTTTATTTTGCGTTTATTGTGTCTGTTGTGTGTTGTGTCTCAATAACCGCGACTTTTAATCGAGTTTGAGATTTTATTTTGTCGTGTTACTAACCATTTTTATATGTTAATCTTAATATAATTTTTTTTATATAATAAGGGGATTATTTACGCTATGGGAAACATATTTATTTTCTTTATTGCTATTCATTCTAACAGAAAATGTATTATCTACTTGAAACAAAGTAAAGTGGGTTTTTCAATTTCAATAATCATAAACAATAGTAGATATTTATTTGTGTTTAATCAAATTACTTCTATTATGTAACGCTATCAAATACCGCCAAACTTAATGAACTAAATCAACTTGACAACTTTCTTCTGCTTATCTCTGGGGAAGTCGGCCTTAACACTATTTTTAACTTAAGGGGACTACAGGACCTAAACGCAAAAAACGCAAGTTTTATAACGCCTAAAAGTCGATCGACTACAGTAAACAAAATCAGAAAAATATATGATATTCTTCAGGATATATGCTATAGTTCGTGCGGAACTAGTTGGCCGCGCCTTAGGTATGTGGGCGGTGGGACGGAGGGGCGGGGGCGCTTTGTCATGACTCGTACGTGCGTTGCGAACACTACGCAACCCCGCCGCCCTCACCCCCGGCCCCACACAAGGCGCGGCCAACTGCTTCCGCGCGGACTATAGTTAGATAGTGTGTTGAAAACATAATACAACTAATTTGATACGATAGAAAAAAATCATGAAGATACCTCTAAAAACTTTCTTTTCACAATAAAAACCATACTAATATACATACAATCATTCTGATTTTTTGTCAGATTATTCTACAGGCAACATACTAAAGCACTAGTGTTTTAATTTTTTTAGTCCAAACAATAGATTTTTTGTAAAAAGATAATTAAATTGCTTCATATTTTGCAATAAATTACAAGGGTTGTGTCAGTCCGACAGTGACCGCGCTTTCGGTCATGTAGTCCCCTTAATTAGGAAAAACTTAAATAAGACTGCCACCTTGGTCTAGCGGTCGCAAGCGCTGCTGCTGAGCATGAGGTCCTAGGTTCGATTCTCGGGTCAAGCAAAGTGTTATTGGGTTTTCCATCAGGAATTTCTCAGTTCCGGAGTCTGGATTTGTTCCCGACTGATGGCAATAGGCTCGCCCCCTATTACATAGGACTTAAACATAACTGGCGAAATGTGGGTGTATTAAGGACCCCTCTGCCTAACCGTTTGGGGAATACAGGCGTGATGTTGTATTGGAAAAACGGAAATTTTTAACCA
Source organism: Luperina nickerlii (assembly GCA_963855955.1). NCBI lineage: Eukaryota > Metazoa > Arthropoda > Insecta > Lepidoptera > Noctuidae > Luperina > Luperina nickerlii. Next base: position 1,981,196 of record OY979682.1, on the reverse strand, counting down.
GTCTAGGGTAGTATAGGAACATTCACAGTACCTTGGCTGCAGAAGCTCCGTGCACAAAGTTTGGCAACAACTAGTCGGACACTACTTCGGGACCAGTTGCTCGTTCCAGCCAAATATGCGACGCGTATTAGGTTACGCGGTACTTTGCTGAAGAAAAAAGAAATTTTGTTTATTTGGCAGTAAATAAAAATAAGAAAAAATGTGTGCCTCACGACTGCGCCAAACAGGCCCCGTTCACGGCCAAGTTTACTGCGTCAAGGTCCCTCAGACCAATGATATATAGTTTAATTAGAAAAATACTTACATACAAAGTGATTTGATTTAACACAAATTTTTTTTTTAAATATACATAAAACTTAAGTAATATTTATAACGTTCCTTTTTTATTATAATTTGCATAGAAATTAGATTAAAACGTTAAAATATTTAGGCTTCTTCTAAGCATTTTATTAGTCTACATTATATAAAACTAAACTGTCAACGTAATTTATTCAACGCGAGAACTGATTTTTAAATAAATATCAAAAAATATCTCGAAAGAAAGTAATTTTAAAATCATAGACACCACACCAACTCCTCCACCAAAGCCAACAGACTCATTCAAAGACAGATGCTATAAGGTAGGGCCCCCCTAACCAAACTACAGGAGCGCGCTCTCGTTGTGCAGGGCGGGTACGTGTCCGGCCGCGCCACGCAGAACCTGCACGTCACGAAGAAGGCCAACGCGCTCGCCGGGGCCAAGGAGAGAGAGAAGGACAAGGATAGGTCGCCAACTCCCGCGCACAAGCGAGACGACAGCCATGCTGGCACACCGGCGTCTGCTACACCGCCGCCGGCGATTAGTGCTGCTATCGTACGTATTTTTATTTCAGCTGTAACAACTGCTGCTTTTATAAATCCTGTGATATTAGTGAAGAAACTAAAAAAACTGGCCAAGTGTGAGTCGCTCACGAAGGGTTTCGTGCCACAAGGCAAAAACATGTCCGTGACTACCGCAGGACCACCAACGCCAATCGCTTCCATATTTGGTAAATAATTAGTGCTCAATTGGTACTAATTAGTACTCGAACAACAAAATTGGTACCTTAGTAGTTTTCGAGAAAATCAACTTTGAAGGTGGTCCTGCGGTAGTCACGCTCCCTTCAGCAGGACCACCATGAGCGCCGAAAAAGGGCCCACGCTACAGCTATTCTAAGTATACAAATAATTAGTACCCATAAATGTGATTTATTTCGTAAAAAAAACAGAACTGTAATATTTGTATTTACCGAGAAATCAACGATGATAACTTTCTCGCAATTGTTCAGCAGGACCACGATTTTGAAAGTTGATTCCAAGTTAGAGAAGCTTGTCGCTTTCCTTAAACCTACATAGAAAATTAGTACCCTGCAAGATAAAATTAGTACCCAAAATTCAAAACTAATACTCCAGTAGTTTACGAGATATACGATGCCAATGGTGGGGTGGCGGTAGTCACGGTGCCAAATTTTCATTTCAAGATTTCCCTATTAAAAACTCTGTGATTTCTTCCCAAATTTATACAAAAATTAGTACTCCTAAAGAAGTTAAAGCGACTAAAAATCCAGATTCCTAAGTGTTGTATTTTAAGAGAAATTAGCTTCCATTACTTTTCCATACTAAATCTCCACGTATAATCCGACCAAATTAAGTTGTCAACGGTGCCCTTGTTCATAAACTAAACTAAATTTGAGTTCAGTGCATCTTATCTTTCTGTTTCATTATGAAAAGGACATACAATAAATTTTAGTTTAGTCTTGTCAAATTAATCAGCGCCTGACACTACTCAATACAAGTTTAGACGTGATTAAAAACATGCCGACTAATGTTACGTCAATTTACGTCAGACGCTGATTAATTTGATAGGACTAAACTAAAACTTATCTTTTGTTAATGAAATAGAAAGAAAAAGGTGCACTGAACTCAAATTTAGTTTAGTTTGTGAACAAGGGAATAGGCACCAATGGTGGTATTGAGCTGTAATAAGAGATGTACACTCGTGCACATAAATTTATGAATGTCGGAATAGTATTAACAACAGTTCAATATCTAAATTTTTATACAAACTGTGTATCTAGGTACATATTAAGAAAAAAATAACCTATCGCTACCCATGGCTTGTGATACCTTTGTTATTGCCGTGGCTTGTCGAACATAATAGGTACATAATTAGTACACAGTGATATGAAAACACTAAAATATGCGTGTGCCCTTTGCAAGGCATATTATTCAAATATTTGCTGTGCCCGACAGGGTCCATAATAGTGTCTAGTCTTTTATTTACCACCTGTAATTACATTATGGATTGCAATAAACGATTTGAGATTTGATATAAAAGGTAACTATTACTTACTTTTAGGTTTGTAATCCTTTTATACTTACGTTATTAGCAACATAGTAAATTAGATTTTTAATACTAAGAGCTTGTCCAGAAAGGGCGAATTCGCCGCGATTCTCTCGTGCGTATTACGCGCGACCTTTGCGTTCAGAAGGGGCGTACCAACGCGCGAGCATTTGGGTTCGAATTTCATTTGTCAATAGAAAACATGGAGTAGAACGCTCTGAAGTTCGCGCGTCAACTGGACGCAACAAGGAGTCTCCAGTAGAGAGGCTGGCGAAGTGCACGCGATTTACGCGCGGGTTTTGAAATCGCGCGATGCTTGTGGACGCGATGTATTGGCGCCTAGTATCTCGTCAACGCGCGAATGAATTCTCGCGAAACGTTTCGCGGCGAATTCGCTCCTTCTGGACAAGGTCTTAGGTAGGTATTACTGCTTGCAGCAACGGTAAATTAGTAGGAAAGAAATAAATAAAAAATACCTATCGCTTTTAATGATATTCATTCACAACAACACAGAAGGTAGGTACCTACTTACAATACCTACAAAAAAATAATTATTCGAGTACTTACCTACCTGCCCACGTCAATAACAAAGGTATCACAATTCACAGGCGATGGGTAGCGATAAGTTATTTTTTTTTCTTATTAAGTAGGTATAAAAGTTCAGTTTGTATAAAAATTTAGATATTGAAAGTTAATACTATTTCGACATCCATAAATTTATGTGCACGACTGTACATCTCTTTAACAGCTTAATACCATTGACAACTTAATTTGGTCGGGTTATACGCGGAGATTTAGTATGGAAAAGTAATGAAAGCTAATTTCTCTTAAAATACAACACTTAGGAATCTGGATTTCTAGTCGCTTTAACTTCTTTAGGAGTACTAATTTTTGTATAAATTTGGGAAGAAATCACAGAGTTTTTAATAGAGAAATCTTGAAATGAAAATTTGGCACCGTGACTACCGCCACCCCACCAATGGCATGGTATATCTCGTAAACTACTGAAGTATTAACTTTGAATTTTGGGTACTAATTTTATCTTGCAGGGTACTAATTTTCTATGTAGGTTTGAGGAAAGCGACAAGCTTCTCTAGCTTGGAATCAACATTCAAAATCGTGGTCCTGCTGAACAATTTCGAGAAAGTTATCATCGTTGATTTCTCGGTAAATACAAATATTACAGTTCTGTTTTGTTTTACGAAATAAATCACATTTATGGGTACTAATTATTTGTATACTTAGAATAGCTGTAGCGTGGGCCCTTTTTCGGCGCTCATGGTGGTCCTGCTGAAGGGAGCGTGACTACCGCAGGACCACCTTCAAAGTCGATTTTCTCGAAAACTACTAAGGTACCAATTTTATTGTTCGAGTACTAATTAGTACCAATTGAGCACTAATTATTTACCAAATATGGAAGCGATTGGCGTTGGTGGTCCTGCGGTAGTCACGGACATGGCAAAAACGCCGACAAAAAAACACGTTTGTTGTATGGGAGCCCGCCTTAAATATTTATTTTATTCTGTTTTTAGTATTTGTTGTTATAGCGGCAACAGAAATACATCATCTGTGAAAATTTCATCTGTCTAGTTATCACGGTTCATGAGATACAGCCTGGTGACAGACGGACAGTGGAGTCTTAGTAATAGGGTCCCATTTTTACCTTTTGGGTACGGAAACCTAAAAAGATCTAGAATTTTGATGTTCTTCAATAAGAAATCATTCATTCATAATCAGCCTATAATGTTCCCACTGCTGGGACACAGGCCTCCTCTCTTCGAAAGGGAGTGGGCTATAATCTACCACGCGGGCCCAGTGCGGGTTGGTAGAAAGAAATGATTCATAATCAAATTCTAGACATTTTTTTAGTTCTCATCATTTGTACTTTACATGAATTAATAAAGCTACCTGTCGATCTTTTATACTTAGTATCGAAGAATCATTAAACAGTTCTATACATACACAACTAGCTTTAACTTTCTGACTAACTGACGGACTATTTTAATTTTGACAATTCAAAAGTGCCTGTACAAGGTTTAATTGAAATAAATGCTTTGAGTTTGAGTTTGAATACAGTTTTCTACAACTTAAAAAATCTCTAATAAACTAAAAAAAAACCATTTTCCAACCATTCTAGGAAAAACAACTGTCAGACCTAGTTGACGAGATCCGAAAACTGAAATCCGTGATCGTCAAACAAGAGAATCGGATCCGGGCCCTCGAGGCGACTGTAAAGGCGCCGGCTCCGGCTCCGTCCCCAGCTCCGGTGGTCGCGCCGGAACCCAGTCCCGTGCCGCCCGCCAGTCCGCAGCACAACCATGAAGATGACGGCATGGCGCCGGATGAGGTCTGAGGAGACGGGAGTAGGTAACTCGCTTTGTGTTGTTTAATCTGGTGGGGCAGAGGGGGGACGGGAATATTGTTTTGTTGTTGTCTGTCGTGATATTTCTCAGCTTATATTTTGTGAAAAATACTACATTAGCAAGAATGGAATTTGCGAAGGTACAACTAAGGGTGCATCTATGCTCCATTTGGAATAAGATTAGAAATTTAAATAAAAGTTTTTACTGTCCGTTCAATCGATTTTGACTTCAATAGATACTGATAGTTTCGAACCAAGGAGGTTAAACAGATAGATTACCTCCATTGATGGACCATCGATTGTTTTGAGGCGGTCAATATCGACGACGCACCTTTATGGAATAATTAAAATTTCAGTTAAAAAGTGAATATCGGAATACTTCTCTATCTTTTGTATTTCAATTTTTCAAAAACTTTCAAATGTCTTTTATTAAAATTCAGTAAAAAGAACACTGGATTAAAAACACAAAGTTGACGTGTCGATATTAATTTGACATAATGTTGTCACAGATTATAAATTCTGAATAGTTTAGCAGAGTAAATAAAGGCAGTTGAGAATTAATATCGCCGAATTAAATGAATGGTGAAAAGTCACTACATTTGAATATAATAAAATAAAACTTGACAATTATATTATACTGTAATTAGGATTGGGGTAAGCAGTAAGAGCTTGTGAAAATATAAATGTTTTGAACTTTCATTGTTTCGTAATAGGAGTACACTGGCGTGCAGAAATATTTGCACCACATTTTTCTTATACCTCTAGTGTCCTCTATATTAATATATTTTTGGTAGAAGAGTACATAAATTGATGAATTTTGGTAAATATGAAGACTATTTATGACATTGTAATACGGACACATATTATGTACGCTCAGTCCCGATGCATATAAGAGGTGTGTTCCTGTCCGCCAGTGCACTCCCCCTATTTATTTATATAAATAATTGTGTAAATAGTAAATATAGTGAAGTGATAAAAACGCGGAATAAAATTATGTGCCTTAACTCATTTAATTATATAATTTACCGTCACAAGTCATTTGTATAATGCTAATCATTGGTGGTGTACATTTTTGAGTGCTTTGACAATATTAGCACGATAGCCTTTAGCCGTGTAGCCACAGGCCACAGGCGCTGTAGTAATGTTTAGACTAAGTTGTAGCCTAGCGGAGCAATGATGGAATTGAAAACATGGTTTTTTTTTTTTGTAATAAAATACTGACTAGGGAATGTAACCATAGTGTGACAGGTTCCTAGATTTTTAAATGGCGACTGTGTTCAATTTTCGCCTCCCAAAGGACCATATAAGTTTTTTACTTGAAAATCTCGTGAAAGTATTGTTTTACGGGGGGGATGCGCTAGGTAGCCCACGACATTCAAAGTTTTTACGTTCTTTGCAATTTACAGGTTATTGTCAAGTTGTATGTTGAACAAAGTATGATTCACAAACGTAACAAGTATGCATTTACAGAATTATAATCAACTAGCTTCTGCCCGCGACTTCGTCCGCGTGAAAATTCTTGTTCCCCCGACCTACCCCGTCGCATTGCATCGCCTGCCCGCGCTATTACTTCGTTGCTTAGCGTTCTTTCAGACTTTTTTTCTTTTTGCTCGGCTCCTAAAGGTCACAGCGTGATGTTAAATAGCCTATAGCCTTCCTCAAGAATTGGGCTATCAAATGCAAAAAGAATTTTTCAAATCCGACGGGTAGTTCCAGAGATTAGCGCGTTCAACCAAACAAACAAAATCTTCAGCTTTATAATATTAGTATAGATAAAATCATCAATACAACCCTCTGAAATTCATATAATCCTATTAAATGACTATTTCATGAAATATCAATCATATGAAATTGCAAACTGCAAAAACGTAAGAAATTTTGAGTTTCGCGAGCTACTCTAGCGCTTACCTCTTAAATCCTCATGTGGACGATGAGTACATGTGATCTTGGTATTCATATCGCTCCACATATTCTTGAAGGTAGTTACTTTGATACTAAAACTAACGCTACATTCAGGGCTATCTTCAAATAGTTAACATCTTTATTAATAACAGGATAGTTAAGGCCATTTGTACACGGCACGGTTTCTTTACGGTACGGCGTATAAACCGCGCTGTAGAAAAAACGTGTCCGTCAGCAATCTTCCATAGTAATCCATACAACACTGACGACCGTGCCTACACACGGCGAATAAACCGTAGTTTTTCACGGCAAGAAAAACGTGTGTGTATAAAGGGCCTATAGTCCGCTCGGAACTAGTTGGCCGCGCCTAAGGTATGTGAGCGGTGGGGCGGAGGGGCGGGGGCGCTTTGTCATTACTCAGTACGTGCGTTGCGAACACTACGCAACCCCGCCGCCCTCACCCCCGGCCTCACACAAGGCGCGGCCAACTAGTTCCGCGCGGACTATAACAATATGAAGTTTGTCAGTGCATCGTCACAAATAAATTCAAAGTGTATGAGGTTTTACTATGTCCTACCAAAATAAAGAGAACTATTCTGAAAATAATATGATGTAGCGTAATAACTAAATATATATAAATGTTATATTTCACAATAATATAGTAGGAACAAATCAATTATAGTTTTAACGTAGGCACACGAACGTCGCTGGTAGTAGTAAGGTAATTTTATTTATTTTTACGTGTTATACGAATATGTGAACAGTATATTGTATAAGCAGACAGATGCGAATGTAATTTTTTTTTTATGTGGCAGAAAAACGGTTGACTTAATAATAGAGCAACAGTCGGGATTTGTGCCGGGTGATGGCCAATAGGCTCGCCCCCTATTAAATAGAAGTTTAACATAATGTGGGTGTGCTATATGTACAGACGCCAGCACATCAAGCTACCCGAAACTGTCAAATTTTCCCAATCAACTTTGATCCTTATGCTTTAGCGATAAAGTTGAAAATCTATTAAATAAATTTGACAGATTGTAATAGCTTGATGCACTGGCGTCTGTACACTGTACGCCCGACCCTTCGAGGAAGCCAGGCGTGATGTTGTTATGTAAATGAGCAACAGACAATGTTTTGATGTTAATATCGTTTCAATGTTCAATGTCTATTTGACTGAGGTGAAAAACTGGTCCTATGATAAACAAAAGACCAATTCGTATCCGGCTTTCCAATTTAATTTAACGAACTTATAAAATGTTTACATACTCGTATAATACTAGAATTAACCCTAGTTCACACATGTTTCTCTAGAATCCACTATCCTTATGTTATGAACTGTCAATATGAAAACCCGTGTGGATAAGGCTTTAATTTCGAATTGGACAGTTGGAATCTTTCAAGAGCGACTATAATATGACGAGAACCTGCGACAAAAATGTACTTTGTATGTTACTGGTGTTTATAAATTCATCACCATCATCTGCCTAGCCTTTTCCCAATTATGTTGTGGTCGGCTTCTAGTCTAACTGGATGTAGGTAAATACCAGTATTTTACATGAAGCGGCTGCCTCACCTCACCATCCAATGTTTATCAATTACTAGCTGCGCCCCGCGGTGTCACTCGCATAATTGTCGATCCCGTGGGAATATCGGGATAAGAACTATTCTATGTCCGTTCCCGGGATGCAATCTATCTCTCTGCCAAATTTTATCGAAATCCGTTCAGTGGTTTAGGCGTGAAAAGGTAACATACAGACAGACAGACAGAGTTACTTTCGAATTTATAATATTAGTATGGATTGAATTATATTTTTATACAACGAAAAGAGTTTGCGCTCATAGATACGACTGCACTGGTTCCAAAAGTCAAATTCGAAATGGTTTTGTAAATTAGGCTTAAGAGTCCAGTAACTTGGTGCTTTTGTATATCTTTTATATTTTCAAATAACTTAAGGCGCAACGCTTCTAAACAAATTGCTGGCTCAATGCATTATTTTCTACTATTATTCTATTCTAGTTAATATAAGTTTGCTGTTTTAATTATATGATTTGTAAGATTTTTCGTATTTTTGGCGCCGAAATCTGACGCCATCTTGAATTTTAACACACCAGCGCGTAATTCGAGTATTTAGTATCTCTTTTCTCACAAATAAAATAGGATTGTCAACAAAAGGACGCGGTTTTCAATTAACACAATGTAAAGTATTAATTTCATATCACTGGATACATTTTATGGTCCTTGGCAGCTAGTCATGTCAGTTATGAAATTTGACATTTGACAGTAAGTCGCGCTGTCACCTCGACAGTTAGTATTATAGTTTAAATTTTAAATAGTATTATTACGACAATTATTTTTCTTATGTAATTTATGATGGCGTAAACTTAGAAGTTCGTTTTAGTATCATGACAAAGCAATGTATGAATTTGTATGAAAAAATGCTTGATTTTACCTATATGAATATTTGTGTAAATTATGGTAGAGGTCACATTTTGTACCGTTTACAAATATTTCAAAAAGTGTAAATATCTTACAGCTATTCATTTTGGCATGGTACAAAATTTGTCCTTTCACCCTACACTTCTCCAATTTGTAAGTGATGCTTTTGTATTTTTTTTTCATAATCGAGTTTTTCTTAGCATTTTTTTAACCTTTTGTGTATAAATACGCGCTATTTTAATGTACTTAGTGTAAATTTTATAATCGACAAGAAGGCGAACTGTCCTCCGAATGTGTTGGGAGAAATATCGAACCTATGAAATAATAGGGAAGAACAAACTCAGAGGTAGAAAGAACTCTTAGGTATGTCACAAAAAAATATTATAGTCACAAACTGTTTGTGACATATTCAATTCGATTTATTAAATGCTTACTTTATGGGATACAAAATTACCTGCGATATCCGAAATATAATGTATAATGATGGTTCAACTGTTCAATCTAGTGATTTGATTGGTTGTTCCTATTTCGGTCCTTAGCGCTAACACAACATAACCATGTCTGCAGATTTTCCGGCGCGAAACTTGTTACTGGCGACAAATCTTATTCTATATAGAGAATCAAGTACAGGGTTCGTTCCTCATAATGTCACATTCGCTGGACGTTTCCCCTAATGTTAGGATTTCGACTGTTAATATTTTGACGTTAAATAATTTGTAATGGTGTTTTTTTTTCCCTTACCACCGCTTTAGATGCTTCCCTAATAATGTATTTCATGTGTAACGTTGTTTTAGACTTGTTTGTTTAAAGATGGGCAAAGAAAGCTGAAGAACGTAAGAAAAAAATAGTTTCTAGATGAAATATTATAGTTATGTATTTAAATCGAGCCTCTTACAACTTTTCGAAGAAGTCCACAATGCAGTTACACTAAAAACTGTCTTTAAACGAACGAGTTAAAAACGAAATCGCAATATTCACGTTAATGTAAATATCTACTCCTTTTTTATTAGAAAATGTGCCGGCCGAAAACTGAAAATAGTAAAATATTTGACGCACAATTTTGTTTATAAACGTTGTTTTAGAATGTATAAAGACTGGACGGTCTAAGACTCAAAATTGTATTGAAAACTAGTATCAAAATGTAATTATTTGCATCTAAGAAAACGTATGTAGAATGTAAAATATGTTGGTGCTAGATATGACAGTTTTTTGTCATGAAGTGTAGTTTATTTCATGAGCTTTTATAGGCTGCGATCAAGTGCCGTATTATGACGGTTTAATGCAATCATGATCCCAGTGTAAGAGGGACGGAGCTATACATGACCGATAGCACCATCCCATTTTCGAACTGGAACCATGATGGCATTAATACGTAATACGGCTCCTGATATGGATCAGTTGGTCCCATAGAGAAAGTTGTTCAGTTTAATAGTTTGTCCACACCTTTTTGATACATGCTGAATTTTAGCACCTTGAAAAAACTTTTAAGGACATAATATCTGGTCGCAGTCTGCCATACGGAAGATAACTACCAAGAAAGTAAAATATATTATACTACCATTTATTGATCAATACTTTGGTTATTAGTTTCAAGGTCTCACGGTTATGACATTTAAAGCCTACACTAATCTGTCACCGTTGACCTGGTATATTGCAGTGACTGACGAATTTTACATAACTTAAAATGTCAATAAGTCGTGTAACAAATAAACATTGTCAATTTATAAAATCTATACTGTGCATTGTTATCCTAACTCTTTGAAAATCTAGCAAATATAAGCTCAATTTTATTATGTATCAATGTAATCCATTTTTATACAATCTAAGATTATTATGCCTTAATTCGGTGCTAATGTTACAGTGCCAAATGCTCCCGAGCTAATTTAAAATTGTATAACTTTTACATGAAATTGTCAATATAATATTAAATAGGTGTTAAGTGCCTTGTTGTGTTTTGATAAGTAATACTCAGATCATTAATGTTGCTACGAAAGTTGAACAGAAATATATATTTATTTTACTATTTTCATTGGTCGTATTATTTGAATGACCCCTTCAGTAATACACGTAATAACGATCAATAAACTATTTATTTCACTTCAAATTCCTGATCAAACTGTTCTTGAGTAATTTTCCGCTTTTTTAGCTTCTTCATAAGCGCTATATCGGCTGCGAGTTCATTCAACTCTTCCTGTGTCACCGCTTTACGTTTCCGTTTCTTTCCGCTCTCTGGATCGCTCTTTTTCAGCTCTTTTCGCTTTTTCCGCTTCAGTTTTCGCTCTTCTTTGTCCTGTTTCGCTTGTAACCACGGTTCAGATTGCATCTGAAAACATTTTTTTTTAATCAGTTTTAATATTTAAATTTTTGACAACGCTGCTGTGTGCTTGAAAAAGTAAAAAAAAAATACTACACAGAGTATGTAATACACATATCGACTCACAGATAAAGATATCGGGGTTCAAAATATAATGAGTCTTAGTTGAAAAAAAGTCGAAAATAAATAAACTTCCATTAATCCGAGCGCGCATCACCAGGCAGAGGAGCGCGTGTCAGGTTATTTATTTTCAACTCAATTATAAGAGCCGCAATGTTGATATTTGATTGGCAGTGAAAACCGCACACCATAACGAATAAATGAAAGGACATTTCATTACTCACCATTTTCTTTTTCTTCTTCGACGGCCACACGCCCGTCTTCTTATACTCGCCCAACTTCTGCAGCCTACTGACTTCCTTCTGCTTATCTTTGTACGGTATACTGTTAAAATCTATCTGGTCCTTCGGTCCTATGAACTGGTCCTTATGTTCCTGCTTTATTTCCGGCATTAGGGGTAGCTTGAGGAGCCCGTAGCTGGTGGCTATGTGGCCTAAGGGAAGTTCTTTGAACTGTAGTAATAGGTTGCATTCGTGTTTCGTGTATGCTCGCATGTGGGACACGAAGGCGCGCTGTCCTTTGTCCAAGACTGATCTGTCTTGCTTCTGCTGTTCGTGTAGCATTGATAGTACCTGAAAAATAATAAAAATTCTTGAAAATAAATAAGGGCTTAGTAAATCTCGGAGATGTGATTCAATTCAAAATTATAGTATCATTTGTTGTTGGTCCCGGCTGTCATTCGTGGATCTTTGACAGTCGTTACGGGTAGTCAGAAGCCCGAAAGTCTGACAACCAGTCATACCAAGGGGTATCGTATTACCCAGTAACTGGGTTATGGAGGTCAAATAAGCAGTCGCTCCATGTAAAATACTGGCATTCTGCTGCATCTGATAGTACTGGAAGCCGACCCCAACAGGTCCAACATAGTTGGGTACAGGCTAGGCAGATGATGATTAATTATACGTAACAAAAGTGACATTTCTTGTAGGTCATCAGTCATCAGCATTAGCCGAAAACGCCCACTACTGAACATAGGCCTCCCCCAAGCACCGCTACTTGGACCGGTTCTGTGCTTCCCGCATCCATCGGCTCCATTTGTTGTAGGTAACGATCTCCCTAACCACATCAATGAGTCATGCGTATTGTTCGCCGATTATATCTCTATTTTAACACCATGTGATAATAATATAAATTTAAACCAAAAATTGAGTTCTATACTTGACACTGCAACACAATGGATGAACGAACACAACCTTGAAATTAACTACAATAATACAAAAATAATAACATTCCACCCCCGACAAAAATACCTATAAGTATAAATTTCAAATACAACGAATCAAAATTAGAAGCAGTAAATAAATTCACCCTTTAAGGCCTAGACATAGATTCACACATAGATTGGAAATCACATATCCAAAAAGTAAGAACGAAATTATCCAAGTTTGCATACGCTCTCCGAGTAATCAAGAAAACAACCTCAAAACAGCACTAGTAACATATTACGCTTATGCATTTGCATGGCTCAAATATAGAGTTATCCTATGGGGAAATAGTACAGATGCGCCTATATTATTCACTCTACAGAAAAAAATGATTAGAATTTTAGTACACATCAAAGATACAGACTCCTGTAAACCCCACTTTAAAGACCTAAAATATTAACCCTGCCCTGCCTTTACATACTTGAAATTTGTAAGTTAGTACGAAAATATCCCCAATTCTACACCAAAAGAGGAGTTATCCAAACACAAATTGCACTTAGACATGAAAGCAGATTGAACATACCCACTTAACGATTGAAAATGCACTCTTCTAGTACATTTGTTATGTCTATTAAAATATACAATAAGTTACCAGAATACATCAAAAACATAAATAAAAATAATATCTTTATCAATAAATTAAAACAATTTCTGATAATCAAAAGCTACTACACTATTGACGAATATTTTAGCGATAAATTTCAACAACAATAAATACTATATTTTACACAAAACCTACATTTCATCTTAAATTTCACTTTGAATATAAATTTATTTTAAAACACTAAAATACTGTTAGTTTTAAAAATTAATATATGCTAAACAGTGCACAATTAATAATAATAACATTCTACAAGACTCAATAAAATTGTAAGTATTTAGTTTAATATAATTTATAGTGTTAATAATGTAAATCGTGCAATATATAAATAAAACTTAAAACTAGGGATGCATCCGATACCGATATCGATACCGATATATCGGCGATACTCCAGGTTTGCCGATATATCGGTATCGGCGATATTTTTATGGCCGATTCAACGATACTTTTCAAACTTCGCGCTTTAAAAATGTAATGTAAACGCGCGTGTTGTCCCGTCTATTTCGTTGCAAACGAGGCACGAACTAAGTTTGCTCGGGGAAACCCCGCGCTTTATTCAGTGTTTTGTTTCGCCCGCCCGCTTTGGCCTCGCACTCGCACATCTATCCCATTTCGTTAGGTTGAATGTTGTTGCGCGTAGTATTTTTCCATGCAAATAAGATTAAGAATTACATATCGTAATTGTTTGTGTATTGTATGTCATTTATAACTAGTCGTTTTAGTCAAATAAAATAAATAGTAGTCATATCAACTTCAAAACACAAAAGTGCTAGGTATATGGAATCACTTTGAAATTTCGACAATTGATAATTCCATAAAAATCTTATAAATGTTAATTTTGATTACTAAAACTATTGATTAATTGTGTTTTATTTAATCTACCTTCCTTTTTGAATTCTGTAAGCGTATCGGTATCGGTATCGCCGATATTTTTATAAGAGTATCGGTATCGGTATCGTATCGGCAAAAAGGCGTATCGCGGCATCCCTACTTAAAACCAAATACTTACTTAAATAAAATATAAATACCATAAAAGCAAATGATACTATTTAGTGATACTATTTTAAATTAATATTATTATTATTTTTTTTATAACAGTGCCTTCAACCTCTTTCCTATTAAAAATTAACTTTGCTGTCCCTGACAGGGTCCATAATTAATTCGATGTTTTAAAATACCAACTATCATTTATTATGTACACATTATGGAATGCAATAAAGTATTGAGTAGGTAAAATGTAAACTCTGCCTACCTTATCTTTCAACTTCGGACTAATCTTGATCTCATCTTTAGACTGCCTCCAATCATTGAGCTCCACCATTTGGTTGGTTTTGATGAAGGGCACGTAGGTGTCCTCGCTGGGCAGCAGCGGCAGCAGGGAGCACCCGGCGGCCCCGCCCCGCGCAGTGCGGCCCACGCGGTGGACTAGGGAGGCAGGGTTTGTGGGAGGCTCCCATTGAAGGACCCATTCTACTTCGGGGATATCGAGACCTCTGTAATGTGAAGAGAAGAATGAGAATTCGGACTTTTGCTTCTTAGTGTGTCAATGGCAATCTAAATAGATTCTGCTACGTGTTTGGCGTCGTCACTGGCGTCCACCAGTTCCTGTAACTTGCAGCGGACACGCAGGACATGATATTAAGTATCCCGTACGCAAAATACGCGCATTGACGTGGAATTGCGGACAGTCGGACACCAGCCCGTATTGCCTATTACCTAAGTATCCCATCGTTTGTGAAACAGCACCACATTTACACTCCACGACGGAGTCGTCCATGAATCTCCACCTGAACAAGTTTTTCTTGCTTCGGTCAATTCGGTTTCCGAGTCTGTTTAAAGACTTACAGCTTACCCAAGGCAACCCATGTCCAGGTGGGAGATCTTCAGCGGGTGGAACAGTGGAATGGTTTGGGTAAGGAAGCACTGTCTGTTCTTTAGACAATTCGCCAGCCGATCGGACTTTTAGTAGTTTTTCTAGTAGTTTCAATAAAATAAGAGGCCAGCTTATACTGGTTTTGTTTCCACAGATGTGTAGCCTGCCATCGTACATGATTAAAACAGGTTCAAAAGACATGCTTTTTAGTCCAGGCGGGTGTTACAAATGGGGATTGAAGATTTTTATATAGACCCTGGCATATCGACCTGTCTGCCATTTTGATTTTTTTTTTCAAAATGGCGACCACGCTTGATGCCTATAGGTATAAGTTGATAGCCGACATCAATGTAAAGTAAAAACATACTATACCATAATATCTCGAAAACGTAACACTACAGGGTTTGCGTCTTCTTATGTTTTCTGTTTGCGTTGATGTCAGCTACCGATTTATATAGGTGAGCCATTTTGAAAATAAATAAGAAAATTGCGGGCAGGTAGGTATGCCACGGACCTTCGAAGCCCTTAGTATGCAAAGCTAAACTTCAACTCACCTAGCCAATAAGTCCGTACATAACAAAATAGTATTATCCGCCTGCCGAAACTTCTCCAAAATCTTGCTCCTCTTCAACTTCATCTTGCCGTGTATCGCTAAGATTTTTATATCTGGCAAGAACACTGGCAGCACATCCGCCCAGTAATCTACGCAGGCGCATGTTGGTAGAAAGAATAATCCCTTCGCTATCTTCCTGTTCCTTAAGAAGTTTAGAAGGAACAGAAACTTGTCTTCTGGTTCAACAATGACGTAATAATTTTCTAAGAGGATTGGAGTGCTGATGGTAGATTTTTCTTTGACGCTGACGACGACTGGATTCCGTAGGCCCGCTCTGACGAGGTCTTGTAGCTCTTTGGTCTGTGTGGCTGAGAAGAGGCCGGTGCGGCGCTGTCTTGGTAGGTACTGGAGGATGGTTGTGAGTGTTGAGCTGAAGCCGAGGTCTAGGAGGCGATCGGCTTCGTCGAGGACTAAGATGTCCTGGAAGTAATGAAATGAAGTGGTAAGAGCAGTTTTCGGTTTTCGGTTCTTGGTAAGCAGCACCTTAATGGCGTAACACACTATCAATCACAATCTGAATAATTTTGAAGGATATTGCTAATCCATTTCTACATATTTTACTATGTTAAAAAAATCTACTCAACAAGGTAAATAATGCAATGAATGTTATTGAACTGTCAAAATGAAAACCAATGTTACAGTTAGTGTGTTATGCAATTACCGCGCTGGACGGATATTACCAGAGCTAACTAGAAAATGACAAGTGTGTGTGAAACCGGCTCCGACTGAACTTGACGTGACAATGACGCAACTGGAGGAGGAGATGGCCAGAACGGCGATGGCTGATGCCGACGCCGTGAGGATGCCAACCTCACCACCAAGGTGGACGGAGCAGCTGCTCTCATCATCGTCACCGACACTGAGCGAAGACCAGCATGGGCTGGGAGAGGCGGGGGAATCATCCGATGGATCCATCTCCCCCTAATTCCACCCCACTACCGACCCCATCCCGTCCCATAAACATCATCCAGACCAACCTCCAGCATAGCCAGACGGCTACCGCCTGCCTGCGCAGGGCACTGGAGATGGAACCCCGAACCATTGCACTCATCCAAGAGCCGTGGATCCGTAATAACAGAATATGCGGCCTTGGTAACATTGGAGGTAAGCTGATCCTCGACACACAAGGCACAGATAAACCACGAACCTGTGCCTACATACCCAAAGATGTACCCACCACCACACTCACGCAATTATGTTCCAGAGATCTAACAGCCGTCAGGCTCAAAACCGACGGCGACGCACCCGATATCGTCCTGGCCTCGGTATACATGCCTGGCGAGGATGAAGACTGCCCACCAAAAGGGATGGCCGACCTGGTAAGGTATTGTGAAGACACCAACCTGGACCTGGTCATCTGCACGGACTCAAACGCCCACCACCCGCTTTGGGGTTGCAACAAAGCCAACACTAGAGGTGAGGTACTATGCACATATTTGTTCTCAACAAACCTTAACATCGCAAACCGCGGCTCGGAACCCACTTGGGTCACATCGCGCGGACAAACAATTATTGACCTAACGCTGGCTTCGGAAAGCGCGGCAAAACTTATCTCTAACTGGCACGTATCCAACGAGCCTTCTTGCTCTGACCATAGAAGGATTCGCTTCTCACTAATAGCTAACATAAAAAAGCCCGAACCTAGACGCAACCCACGCCGTACCAATGTACCCGGCTATAAACGGCTGTTGGCCTCCCTACTAACGCAGCACCAAACTCCCCAAATTCTAATAGACCACAAACAACTTGAAGACACCGTAACAAAACTCTCGGAATTTATAATTGAAGCCTACCATGCCTGCTGCAAACTAAAAGACCCAGACACCAGGAGCAAGGGTAACTCCTGGTGGAATGCGGAACTTAGTAAGCTCAGGCAAAACATGCGCAAACAATTCAACAGAGCCAAAAATTCCAGACTACCAGAAGACTGGGACTCATACAAGAAAACACAATACACCTTCAAAAAACAAGTCAGGAATGCCAGCAGGGCAGCCTGGCGGAAATTCTGCGAAGAAATTGAATCGAACAACGAAGCCGCGCGTGTGAGAAAGATCCTATCTACAGATCAAGATCGCACCCTCGGGTCGTTAAAAACCCCAGACAACACATACACCAAGTCGGACCACGAAACAAGTAAAGTCCTTCTGGAAACCCACTTCCCAGACTGCAGTCTCTCCGAGGACAGAACCTGGGCAAGTGAACCAACGCACACACCAAATGACCAAGACTGGGCCAGAGCCCGCACCATAGCAACCACAGAGAAAATAAAATGGGCAATAAAGACTTTTAAGCCATATAAATCCGCAGGCTTAGACGAAATTTTCCCCACCCTGCTACAATGGGGAGTAGACGCCCTAACGCCGTGGCTGATCGTCATCTACCAAGCTTGCATAGCACAGAAATACATACCACTTGCATGGCGAGAGGTGAAAGTCATTTTCATTCCTAAACCAGGCAAACCAGATTACACACAACCCAAGGCGTACAGACCAATAAGCCTAACATCTTTCTTGCTGAAAACCCTTGAGAGACTCTGTGATCGACATATTCGGGACGGACCTCTTCGAGAGCGACCACTTCACAAACAGCAACACGCGTATTCCACAGGAAAATCAACAGAATCTGCGCTGCATAGTGTAATCTCCAAGATCGAATGTGCAGTGGACCACAAATGCTCCTCACTAG
This sequence comes from Luperina nickerlii, assembly GCA_963855955.1. Lineage (NCBI taxonomy): Eukaryota > Metazoa > Arthropoda > Insecta > Lepidoptera > Noctuidae > Luperina > Luperina nickerlii. Next base: position 1,962,722 of record OY979682.1, on the reverse strand, counting down.
CTGTCTTCATCGACATAGAAGGCGCTTTTGACAAAACCATCTTCCATAGCATCAACGCAGCCCTCGAGGAACATGGTGTGGACTCGACCCTGCGAGGATGGATCACAAATATGCTCCGATTGAGAGCCGTACAAGTTACGGTAAACGACACCACCAGAGCCATAGTGGCGAAGGGCTGCCCCCAAGGTGGAGTCCTCTCGCCACTACTATGGAACCTTGTAGTAGACAGCCTCATCAAACGTCTAAATAGCAGAGGCTACTACACGGTGGGCTATGCTGATGATTTGACCATAATAATAAACGGCACACACGAAAACACACTATGCAACCTTATGCGCCAAGCTCTAAGAATAGTAGAAGACTGGTGCAAGGAATATAAACTAGCAGTTAACCCCACCAAAACCGAACTCGTCCTCTTCACAAAGAAAAGAAAGCTGACAACATTACAATTGCCAAGCTTCTTTGGGACAACCCTAAACCTATCGACTGAAACCAAATACCTGGGTATCTTTTTGGACAAACAGTTGAACTGGGCAAAACACACTGATTACATTATCACAAAAGCCAGTATAGCCCTATGGCAATGTAAGAGACTCCTCGGGAGAAATTGGGGCATAAACCCCAAAATCACCTACTGGCTATACACCACAGTTATCCGACCAATTATTACATACGGTTCTTTAGTTTGGTGGCCCAGGACCAACCTAAGTACAACCCAAAAAGATCTCGAGAAACTACAAAGATTTGCATGCGTAGCAATCACCGGTAGCATGAGGACTTCCCCCACTGCTGCCTTACAGGTGATGCTGGGGCTACCTCCCCTACACCTCGTCGTAAGAGAGGAGGCGGCCATAGCGACTTTCAGACTCGAAGTATCCGGCTCCCTAAGCAATGATTCTAGAATCAAACACACACGCATCAGAGAAGATGCAATCAAAGAACAACCGATGATGACATCACCCATCGACAGAACCCTGAAGACCCACTGCTTCCAAAAACACTACAACATAGAGCTCATAGAGGAGTTGTGTGACTACTCAGGTACAACAGAGCTAAGAATTTACACTGATGGATCAAAGACCGACGAAGGGACGGGCGTCGGGGTGTTCTCCAACGACCTAAACATTAAGATATCCAAACCACTTGGAATGCTCAACTCCGTTTACCAAGCAGAGTGTGTAGGTATTATCCAAGCGGCACACGCTATAGAGGCCAGGGAGGTTACGGATACCAATATCCGAATACTCTCCGACAGTGCCTCAGTTCTTCAATCCCTAAAGAGTAATCAGATCACGTCGAGACTAACACTAGAATGCCACAAGGCCCTAGAACGAATCACGGTACTAAATCGCAACACGATAACGCTACAATGGATTAGAGGTCACAGTGGATCACTTGGAAACGATGCGGCTGACGAACTTGCCAGAAGAGGATCCAGTACAAGACCCTACGGACCTGAACCCATTGTGCCCATTCCTTTCAAGCAGCTAAGAAGCTGGTTAAAGGATCACACTCGAATACAAGCGGAAAAATGGTGGACCTCGACACCAGGATGTAGGCAATCCAAGGAAGCTATGCCATCCTTGGATACAAAGCTGACCAGGCGCCTTCTGCGCCTGGACAGAGACAGCCTGCGCCTGGTGGCGGGGACCATTACTGGACACTGTTCACTAAATAAACACTTTCATACCCTGGGAATCACTGATAGTCCCCTGTGCAGAGCATGCATGGAGGCGGAGGAAACGGTGGCGCATGTGCTTCTTGAGTGCACAGGCGTTACCAAGATTCGCGAGGAGACCCTGGGAACACCAACATCCCTTGCGGATGCCCTGAGGAGACCGGGAAGTCTTATCTGCTTCTGGAGGGAGGTGGGCTGGTTGGAGTAATCGGCCACCATGGCTCACGTACAATGGTCCATTTCAAGGACTAAGTGCGGAAACCTAAACCCCATGATAGATAGATGACAAGTATGTTATACAATAAGTATTTACACTCAATTGATTCATGAAGATGAAGCAGTCAAATCCACTCATTATTATAATGAAAAGTAAAAAAAAATTAACCAATGGCAAAAGAAACTGAGAAGCAAAAAATAAACCTATTAGTCTAACAAAGCTCCAAAATGAATGTAAATTACTGATTTTGAGTTGGTGCCAAAATATTGATTATAAAAACACAGTGTATTCTAGGGCAAAATCACTGAAGGTTAAGGATTCTCTGTAGTCCAGTCAAAATAGACATTTGACTTAGCCAAAATTCGCATAGAGCTGAAAATTGGCAGAGACGTTATATACATCATTATAAATGAAATGTCAAAAATCCCCTTCGATCCCACTTCTGCAAAAAAAATTATTCAAGGTCAAAAGTACAAAATTAAGGTTTTTTCCATTTTTCTCGAAAACAGTAAGTATTATCGTGAAAATAGATCAGACAAAAGTTGTAGATCATACAATTCTCTACAAAAATGGTCCAGTCACTTTTTCTCTTACGACTCACCATTCGTGAGATATCGCGATTTTAATCATTAGAAAATTCATATTTTACATAATATGCACACATTTCCGCACCACCTATGAGGTAATAATGTACTTGGCGCATTTTTTTAACGTGGTTTCCCCAGTAGGTATACTCCATGATCTATTGTTATAAAGAAAGTTTGATCAGATCGTATCCTATTAATTGCAAGAATAGTAATATTGCTAATGATCAAAGTGGAATAGGTTGTTTTTCTACATGTTATATTGAAAGAAATACAACAGATGAAGATATTTATGATATTAATGAGAAGACAATTGATGCATCCCTTTTTTTAGAACAGCGAACTTCTGCAAGAAGAAGAAAATAAAGACGAAGAAATAATTGTCGAAGTAGAATTAGACAATTATCTTATGTAATGACATGTGTAAAAAAACAATCTATTCCACTTTACTCATTAGCAATATTACTACGAGGATTCTTTCAATTAAAAGGATACGATCTGATCAAACTTTCTTTGTTACAATAGATCGTAGAGTATACCTACTGGGGAATGATGATGATGACGGGACTCCCTTTCCCACATTCGGGCCGTTGTGCGTGGGGATTCTGGCTAACAGAGCCAGCCTAGCTCCGCCCAGAAGCACAGAAGCTTCCTGGGAGCTTCACAGGCTTCGCGGAGCGACCTCATTGTTCCGAGGATTTCTGCACGTTGAGAAGCCACGGCCTCGCAATCCAGGATGACGTGGGCGGCTGATTCCTCGGCATCAAGGCAGCCCCTACAAAGGGGGCTGTCCGTGGCGCCTATGTTGAAAAGATGTTTGTTAAGGAGGTTGTGGCCCGTAATTGTAGCTATTATTATTCTAAGGTTAATCCTACTCAGGCTGAGAAGTTTTTTGGTTAATCGCGGGTGTATCATTGGTAAAGCCAATTTTGACTGTCTACAGTCTGTTGCCCGTGACCATCTGTTGTTATGAAGTTCGGTCGATCTTTGGCGAATCCACGCACGAAATTGTGAGAAAGGCAAAGGGAGAAGTGGGTACGGGCCTAGCACCCTCATATCAGAGCCTCTCTTCGCAAGTTCATCTGCAGCATCATTGCCCAGAGATTCACTGTGCCCTTTGATCCACTGGAGAGTAATACGATTAGACGTCGATAAACTCTCCAGAGCTAGATGGCACTCAAAAATTAGCTTATTGTTAGTTTGTTTGCTTCCTAAAGCTTTGAGCACAGATAGGCTGTCGATAGATAGATAGATAGTTCCGGATGCCTAAGCGCTTTACTGCTGTTGCAGCTTGTGTTAAGGCAACACATTCGCATTGAAAGATCGAACTATGTGTGCCTAGTGGTATGTGAAAGTTAATATTTAGGGTTAATATTTAAGGGAGTGCACGCCAGCACCTGAACCATTTTGTGTTTTAGAGCCGTCTGTATAAATGCGCACTTCATTAACTCCTGACTGATCCCTTTCTTCTTGAACTGTTTGTATAATGTAGTTCTTGTTGAACATCGGTTGGTTTGGTGTTCTGTCACACGGGGCAGCGATGAGAGGCTGGTACTCAATCGCCCGGTCCAGGATTTTAGCGTGTGGACTAGTAATGTTTTTGCCCCATATGCCCAGATGCATTAGCCTGATGGCGGCTAGCGCCGCTTCCTGCTGTATGTACAGGTCAAGGGGAGTTAATTGAAGGGCTATCTCCATCACCTACTGGGGAAACCACGTTAGAAAAAATGTACTAAGTGCATTACCTCATAGGTGGTGCGGAAATGTGTGCATATTATGTAAAATATGAAATTTCTAATGATTAAAACCGCGATATCTCACGAATGGTGAGTCGTAAGAGAAAAAGTGACTGGATCATTTTTGTAGAGAATTGTATGATCTACAACTTTTGTCTGATCTATTTTCACGATAATACTTACTGTTTTCGAGAAAAATGGAAAAAACCTTAATTTTGTACTTTTGACCTTGAATAATTTTTTTTGCAGAAGTGGGATCGAAGGGGATTTTTGACATTTCATTTATAATGATGTATTTAACATCTCTGCCAATTTTCAGCTCTATGCGAATTTTGTCTAAGTTATGACTTATTTTTGTCTATTTTGACTGGATTACTGGCAGAGATTGTTGATTGCAACCACCCGTTGTGCCTTTTATCTTCTCAAACATTTCTATTTATCATTATTTTATTTATTTTGAAGAATATCACAACTGTGCAAGTGTTGCCGATCATGAATAACACATTGGCTCATCTGACATCACCCAAGGTCATCGGAGCCCTAACAGAATAGTACTGACAAATACAGGGATTGGATGAAAAAATTCCTTCTGTTTTCTTTGATGCAACAAAAGTTATCTATGATATTCTAGTATCAACAAACCAGTTCCCTCAACCTCCCAGAAAGATTGAGCTGCTTCCTTTCAGCTAGTAAGTCCCCGAGCCGGCCTGGAGTGCATACGGCTATGTGGGCTCCTTTCACTATGGTCTCTATGTCGGCCTCCACCGGCCTGCCACCAAGGAGGAGGGCTATCGTTATGTGGGACAGTTCTGGCTCTTGCAGGAACTGTTCTATTACCTGGAAATTAAGAATAAAATAAATGTGTCATGTGACTTTTATGACAACTGACATAATGTTAAAATTACAATGATTGACGTGCACTAAGAGACATTTTCTATATGCATTCATAGATTTTCAATAAAAAGTTCAGACAGCAATAAAATGGGAAATTTTCACAAAAACTATTTCCTTATGCTAATCAATCTTGCGATATGTTTCTCAAAAAGTTAAAAACAGTCTCCTATAGCCGTTTTCCTCTAGGTTCAACGGTTAAAATACCTACCCTAACTGTCTGGTCTCAAAATCCACCCTGAGGTAGATTTTGATAGACCAGGCAGTTAGATTAATAGTTCCAAAATCCTTGCACACATTTTTTGCTACATGTCAACAAAATTATTCTTTTGCTGTAGAAAACACACTAGTTAGGAGTCTCGAAACTCTTACTTTGTTAACGCCAACCAATTTGTTAGTTGTCGAGTTACCGTTATGACAAATGAATACCTTATGAATCTGTGAAGCCAGTTCCCTAGTTGGTGATATAATAACTGCATAAACATAGTCTTTCCTCAACGGCGCCTCCTTCTGCTTCTTTATCAACATTTCTATCATCGGCACAACAAAAGCCAATGTCTTGCCAGACCCTGTCACTGCCTCCGCAACCACATCTTTACAAGACATGATTAGCGGTATTACTGCTGCCTGGATGGGAGTCATGGCCTTAAAACCCTGTTTCTCAATACAGGATAACACGGGCTTCGATAGCCCAGGTGAAATTTTTACCCAGTCTTTGATAACCATTTTTAATTTCTTTTAATTTTCGACACCTCAAAAGCAACGATGTCCAAATAAAAACAGCATGCGGGTTTGACGTTTGACATAACTTTGTTTATTTTGACATTGACATTTAAGAAACATGGTGTTGCAACTAAAAATAAGATGGTTTTTTTAGGGTATTAAAATATATTAGTAAATTATTATTATTATTTATTAATTATTTTTTAATCGCTTATTATTTTTAGTCTCTTGAAACCTCAATGTTCTTGGATCGATGATTTTTTTGTTGATAATCTGGGTAGCAATCCTGTAATAATTACAATAAACAAAAAGTGAAAGTTTTGTTTTATTTTTTTCGTTCGAAAACAAGAAGACTTAATTCATGAACTAAAATATTGCTTTTTCATGTTCTTTCATTTATTATAGTTCTATTTCATATTCATTATTTCCTTAGACTGCTCACAAGAAATCTGAACCAATAACCTACAGCCAATCTTTCTTATAGTATTTTTTAATAATTTACATCTACGTTTTAATTTCAAAACTGCTTGCAGATTTCCAATCGTCTATTGGCATATTTGGCATTGTAATCAATATGGCGCATGTTGATATGACAAATTGACAGCTGTGTTTTGTCCCGTACGATCGCTGTGATGTTTATTTTACATCTCCAGACAGATATCAACAATATTTAACCATGACGAGGCCGTTCGGTAACAGCGATAAGCGTTTTTCAATCGACGACGCGTTCGAAGAGGAGACCGATGAAGCCATCAAAGTTTACGGTGCCACAGGAGACAGATCACCTTTACAGAACAAATACAAAAATGGAAGTGAATATATCGCCAGGTAACTCAAATTTACTTGATTAAAAACAACATTATTCACATCCACTCTCATAGTTTTCCGTATAAAAATGCTTTTCTTTGTGTTAATGTCAGTATGCTCGTGACCTTTTCGTGAGTCATATTTCCTTACTGGGCCAGAGGCAGTTGAACCTGCTAGCCGTTACTTGGTTTACAGACATAGTTCGGTGTACGGCCGCGATAATTAGTAGTTGGCGAACGCTAATTAATCGTGTACGCTGACCCATTCCGTATTGCTAATGCTTATTTTATTGTTGACCTGATAAAGAAATAGAAATGTGCTGTAAAGCATTATGGTACTGTGCGTTTGCATGCAGGGGTATATAACGAGCTAAGCAATTAACTTCCTAAATGTATAATGTAATTTTTATTCCAAATGGTTTCTCATTCTAGCTTAATATTACTTTTTAAAAGTATTTGATTATTTCTGAAGACCAAGAAATCTACATCTAATGTCCTAGAAACCTAGACTATAATAGGATTAGTCAAAGGCCATATGTCAATGCTTGCCAATTTATGATACTGTATTAAACATTCAATCATACAATTCTAATACAAGCGTTGCATCACTAATGAACTGTGAAGCCATAGCCAATTTAATGGCATGCATACTTTTTTTTAAATACATATGGGCAAAGGCAAGCACAAATTAAGAAGCTTGTTCAAACCAGTCTACCTTGAATGCTCTCTTTCATATGTGAGAAATGTCACAAGTCAATAACTTAATTATTTTATGGTGCAGCTGCATATTGCAACAGCATTATGGTAATCTGTACCTTTATTTTTTTTTGCATACCATTTCTGACACTGTATAATATTGAAAAGATATTTTTGAAACCCTTTCGCTCTACTTCATGTATGTTTGTGATATGTTACACATTTATTTGGTTTAGAATGTTGTTGTGTTATCAAATCCCATCCTTTAACCTTTTGACCGCCACAGTCATGTATAGATGACAAACAAAAATGTGCCCAGCACGCCACGGTTCGACTACATGACAGGCTTTGACATTGAGGGCACATTTTTGATTTTTTGACGTGTGGCGGTCAATAGGGTTAAGTTGTTTTAATAACAGTTGTTCAAAATAAATATGTTTCATTTCAGCTAGGGACTAAGTTCCCAAACGCTGTGTAAATTAATATCATAACAATTCCTAGATTAAAATAAGTAATTAAATTCACTGTCCAAATGAATAAATGAAATTCCTCATACTGAATGATCAATCTGCCTAGCCTTTTCCCAACTATATTGGTGTCAGCTTCCAATCTATATTAACTACAATCTATATAACTGGATGCAGCTGAATACCATTATTTTACATGGAGTGACTGCCTATCTTCCTCCACAATCCAGTCCCTAGGTAACACAATACCCCTTGGCAAGACTGGTTATCAGTGTAATCACTGTCGAAGCACACTGTACCTAAAATAAAATATTTAAATTGTCCATTCTATATCACATATTTCCTTAAATGCAATATTATAATGAGGAAATTATTACACAAATAAATAAACAAATAGGTAGGTAATCACCTATTGTTAATATTAATGTGAATGTCATGTATTTTATAGTTTATTTACCCGTAAAACTAATTTTACCTTGTCCTATCAGTCGGTACAATAGATGAGTGATGAAACTTCTCTCTGTAAACCATATAAAATCCAATTAATGAAATAAACTGACAAAACGTGATTGTATTCCTCTGCCTACACTTTTGGGTCCATACAGGCATGATGTTATGTTACTAAGAAGCTTACAAAAATAATGATCATTCATTTTCGAAGCTGAGTTGCATTTATCTAGGTCAATTCATCTAAATTAACTCTGGAATGTTAATCATACCAAATGATTCACCCAATATCAAAGTGGGCCCATCTTTTGTTCTGATCCTGTGACCTCTTTGCACATCTTGTTCCTAATGAATGTACTGAGCACCCATCAATTAAACCTATGAGTAATACCATTGTGAATGCCTTCCTTTTATTCATTTTAACTTGGATTACTCAGTCGAGAATATCCTCACAGAGAAGTGACTGGTTTTGTTTATTGTTTAAAAAGTACTTTTGGTGTATTGAAATGAAGTGCATTCAAGAAAAGAGTTTTGATACCGTCTTCGTAAATGTCTGTCTGGAAAACAACAGGTCCATTTTCTTTTTTTTTTATCAAGATAGTCTTATAGTAAATCCTTTTTAATGCAATTGATAATTTTGGCCGGCTTTGTGAATAACCTTGTGCACCTTGGTGAAACGTGATTGCGAGTTATTTATTACTGTTTATCTTCTGTAGTTCTCAGCAGACATTACTGTCGTATTGTTTACCACGTGTGTTTCAATCTGCCATAAAGTTATAAAACTTGAGCAGCATTCTGTACAAACATGCCAACTAAATATGGAATTGTTTTACCGAAATGTAGCTCATCTACAATTTATCAGTTTATTTACATTAAATTCGTAGTGTTTGGCAGACACGTCTGTCTAGAAAATGTTAATCTATACTAATATTATAAAGCTGAAGAGTTTGTTTGTTTCTTTGTTTGGTTGAACGCGCTAATCTCTGGAACTACCAGTCGGATTTGAAAAATTCTTTTTGCATTTGATAGCCCAATTCTTGAGGAAGGCTATATATTTAACATCACGCTATGACCTTAAGGAGTCGAGCAAAAAGAAAAAAAGTCAGAAAGAACGCTAAGCAAAAACGAAGAAATAGCGCGGGCAGGCGATGCTATGCGACGGGGTGGGTCGGAGTAACAAGAAATTTCACGCGGACGAAGTCGCGGGCAGAAGCTAGTTACTTATAACTTAAATACTAACTAAGTACTTATTGTTCTTTCCTTGTCCCATTAATTTCCATTGTTAATTTCTTTTTACATAGGTACAGTAATAATGTTAACAGATCATTAACATTCTAAGTATAGAGAAATATTTAGATTTAAATAATTGTTTCCGGTTTACGCACTACACGAGATTCGGGATAGCCCGCTTAGTTTCGGAGTCGAACGGAGCCCTTATTCGTCTTACGATCTCGCAGCATTGTTCGGTTTTAGATACTTAAGAACTCCCTGAAAATAATGAATCAAGAATAATGCACGCGAATTAAAACGTAAACGCATGAAAGAAATATGTCTCACAACAATATTACCTGATAAAAAATAAAATAAGTAGGTACTTAAACAAAATATTGATAATGATACCAGCCCGTTATGAATTGGATCAAGGTCCATAGCACAGTATAAATAAAGACATACAGTACGTCGTCTTCATACAAACGGACGAAACGCGAGCTATACCTACGCGCCTCGACCACGGTATGCGCTCAGCATGCAGACAGTCGCGACTGTGCTGCAGTGACGAACGGACGGTGTGTTGTTTTTTTTAACAATAACCGCGCGATTTTTTCACTAAAAATAAGTTCAAGTAGGTACATATTTAATATGACGAGTAAGCTATATTGTGCTGTTTTTGGTTGCATGAATTCGTCAATAACGCATCCAGAGATAACTTTTTTTAGATTACCTGGAAACTCTGAAAGGTAAGACTATAAAATAATTTTACTTACTTGTAGGTAGGTACATAATGTGTGTATTTTTAATGGATAAGTATTTCGTTTTATCTCCCGAAAAAAAGATGTCTGGATTAATAAATGAAGTGAATAGAGTAAAGGAAAGTGATAAACACGAGTGAGGTAGGTAGTTATAGGCGGTTCATGAATCATTAAACGGTAGGTACGCTTGTGTTAAAACCTCGGGGCATTTGTGTTTTGTTAGTTTGTATAATTCCAAGTAAAGACGTGGTTTTTATTATTAATAATAGTTGTTTATTGTACTGTGTGTATGAATAATACTAGAAAAAAATTGGTTGTCTGTATAGTCGATTTACGGACGATAGTTTAACGTGACAACATCATAAACATTAATGCAATGATTGCATACTTTTATGAATAAAATTTAATTATTTTTATTGAATTATTAATATTTTGTATGAATGAAGGAGGAGGAAAGAAGGAGGAAAGAAAGGAGGAAGGAGTGAAATGAAATCTACAATTTAATTGATAAATTTGCTTTTATTTGCACTCATTAATTTAAATATGTTTATTACTTCAATGAACAGATTATTTTAATTATAATTTTTATATTATACATGTTTGCTATTTAACTTCTTCCAATCTGTGTTATTCTGTTAAGGATAGGACGATGATAGGAAAGATTAAAAAAACATTAATATACAAATTTTGAATTTTATTTGTAGTTCTTGAACGTTTGATTTAACTATAATAATAATAATTTAACATAATTTGTTTAAAAATACACATGAACAAGTTTTCATAGAAATAAACTGTAATCAGATTAATGTTAAATAAATGGTTAATTCGAAATGACGAATTATTTTATTATTTATTTTACACACAGTAAAATACAATAACAAAACTAAATGGAAACACAAATTAGGCAAATGTAATTAAAATGCTGGAGGCGGGCAGCCCTATCGCATGTTTACGTACCGCGCGGCTGTAGGCATTTAATTCAAGGTTACGGCCCAGATACAATACTGTATGTCTTTATACTGTGTCCATAGTAAATGTACTGAGCTATTATTTTGATTGCTGTTTATCGGTATTTTAAGAAATGGGTAAGTACAGACGCCAGCACATCAACCTACCACAATCTGTCAGATTTACCCAATCAACTTTGAACCTTATGCTTTAGCGATAAAGTTGAAAATCTATTAAAGAAATCTGACAGATTGTGGTAGGTTGATGTGCTGGCGTCCGTACTTTACTACCCTACGATGTCTCTATCTATGATAAAATGTATAAACTCCACTTCTATGAAGAGTGTAACCTAGAATTTCTCTTTTGCAAAATTTCTCTTAAATTATTTGTTGCTATAAACTAGCTCTAGCGAGAAAAAAAGATGCAGGTAACATAATCTAAATTAACCACCATTAACTAACCTATTTTTTTTTCTCGCAGTTCAACCTGTAAGGTAGTCATCTGCTTAGTCGGGCTTGCTAAATCGTCATCATTTATTGGCTATACATAAAATCCGCATAAAAATATGAGTGATCAATATTTTATATGATATTACACCAAGGTTATGTTCAATGCTGAGCTTAATCTCAGTACCTATAGTCAGTTAATTGGCTAACCGTCTGAAGTACCTACGCATTCTATTAATCGTCGACAATTGGCCCTGCAAGGAATTAATGTGGGACGACATACTTCGACTATTGTTTTACTAATCAAACTGACCGTTTCATCGCAAGCGCACTTTCGGGGTCTTAGTTGGATATCTAGATGAATTTCTATTTTCTAACTCACTACTCTGAAATTGTCCGAACATGCAGCCTTCCAAAAAACAGGAGTTGCCCAGAGCTAGATGACCCTGCTCGTCAGCAAGCTAGCCATTTCGAAAGTTTTGGTGTCCCTCGCAGCGTATCAAGGTGTAGAAGAATATTTGAACACTTTATTATATTAGTAGATAGATTCTATATTTTTCACAGAGAAACTGCTACCACCATTCACACCTGCCGATCGATTCCGTAAAATCTCACCGTGAAAACTAAGGTGAAGTGAGCTGTCAAATGTGCCAATGTCTAGCATCAGACGTAATGACAGCTCACTTCACTTAAATTATCACGGTGAGATCTTTGAAGAATATATCGGCAGAAACCTTTAATGAGGTACCATTTTGCAAATCACGCTCCACACGCAATAGTCTAATGATAATCATCTTAATGTACTCGCAACTTCCAATACTATTTATTATACAACATCGAGCCTTATCAGTGTTGCTAGTCACGGCCATCGCCCATCATGCAACATTTCATATCGATAAGCTATTTCCTAACAAGCCTGTTCTATTTGCAGCAGCAAAACCTACAAATGCACAGAGGACACCACTTCGCGGGATTCAGATTCGCTGATCCACGAGTATGTGGAGGCGACGCAGTCCATGTACTGCTGGAACCATCCTAAGGTCAGGGAGAACTGGAAGACCGTGTGTGCGGCGGTCGTGCTGCTGCTGGTCGGAGTGGGGCTCCTCGGCATGGGGGCCTTCGCCGTCGCCGAGCCCGAGAACGGCCTCCAAGGTGCAGTATTCTTCGTCGCCGGCATGATCTGCTTCGTCCCCGGCGCCTACCACGTAGTCTACATCTGGCTCGCCGCGCGGGGACAGAGAGGCTACGACTTCTACCATCTCCCGTTATTTACCTGATTTATTTTACTTTTTAATTTTGTGTAAGCTTGTAAAATGAGTGTAAATTATATGAGGAGTCCGAATATCATGTCTGGAGATGTTTGTTTCGCGGTTTGTTTTGTTTTGCTCTCTAAAGAACTTAAATCTATCAGATGTATGTAGATAGTGAACAAAAAAATGAACAATAAGGGTAAGTTTTGTAACATTGCTTCTCTTGTTAAAATAAAAAAAATAAGAAAAAAATATCTATTTCGAAAGATGCTTCTCCTGTATACGTTATGAATATGATGTTGGGTGATACTGAGGAACTATTTATTAAAAACTACATTTAAATTGTGTTAGAATGTTACGTAGATTGTCCTAAATAAATTAAAGATAATAATATCCAATAATAATCAAAAAATACTAACTGCATTTCCTCTGTATCCAAGACAGTGAAAACAAACTAGCAAGGATACAGAGGTCCTACGATATTTCAGAATTACCTATGTAAATATTAACCGCGTTAAATATTTAAAATGTTACAATTTGACAGATTGTATTGAACAGTTGAAAGAAAGAGAAATAAATGTATTTTCTGCAAACTACTTAAATGTTTGATAACTAAATGTCTAGTGATATATTTAATTTTAAACGTAATTTTAATAGACTATTGAAGTGCCTAGTTGCATAGAGACGTAGAGATTTGGATTACAGTATCGACTTTGTAAGTTTTTAATCCGAAAACTTTTTACGAACCCATCTTTTATTGTGAATGTTGGCGGGAAATTCTAAGATCAACAAGGGCCGTATTACGCAGTGTTAATGCCATCATGATTCCAGTGTGAAAAAGGGATGGTGCTATCGGGCATGTATAGCTCCGTCTCTTTTTCACTGGGAATCATGATGGCATTAAACCGTCATAATACGGCACTATATAGGCATTTAATCTATAAAAAAGAATTATGTATTGGTTATTATGAAGTTAAATGAACTTGGGCCATAAGACGTACCTATAGCTATTGACTTGCATTTACAGCTCCAATCTCAATAAATTAAAGGAAGGTTCGAGCAATCATCATTTTTTTAATTTCCCGCCAAGATATTATTGCGAATTAATTTAAGGCGAAAGCGCCAGGTTAGCCCGCGAAATTCATTTTTTTTTAGGTTTTTTGCAATTTGCTGGTCAGTATTAAGTTGTACGTTGATTAATATATGATTCGCGGCCGTAACAAATATGTATTTACAGAATTATAATCATTAAAGTCATCAACACAACTCTCTAAGACCACATAAGTCCAAAGAACGATGATTTCATGAAACAGTTATTCTTTGGAGTTACGTGGTCTTAGAGAGTTGTGTTGATGACTTTAATGATTATAATTTTGTAAATACATATTTCTTACGGCCGCGATTCATATATTAATCAACGTACAACTTAATACTGACCAGCAAATTCCAAAAAACCTAAAAAAAATTGAATTTCGCGGGCTACCCTGGCGCTTTCGCCTTAAAAGATTACTGAACGATTACTTATGGTCCGGGAGCCACCAATCCTGAAAGCTCCGTGATCACGGATTCTAATATTTTTAATAAAAAATAAAAGTTAACGTTTAGACGAACAAGATTTGCTTGGTCGGCGTGGATTTGATTGGCCGGAAATATTTTAATTAAATTATTTATTATTAAATTTCCATAATTTTTTTTCCGTCATCACGGATTTTGATCAATCTTATATAGAATTTTGTGTGAAATTATGTTCAACAAGAAAAAATCCGGCCGACCAATGATTTTTAGCCGGAAAGGTCACGCATACCTATTTGAATGGTGTGATAAGGGGTAAAATTTATCCATTATCATGGAAACCTTTTTCTTTTTTTTTAATTCACGTGTTTTAATGTCGCATTTATAATTATCTTGGTATGCGTGCTTACAAACTGCCGAAAGTATCGCGCATACCAAATTTTATTGTATGAGTGAGGATTATACTGTTATAGATTTCACTTACTTGATGACATTTCTTTTAGGGTCTTTCTTCTACCTCTGGTCTCTTCCTTAAGTTTTTAACTATTTATTATACTAATTAATATGGAAAAGAGGAAAAACAGGATTTTTTTTATTTGGGTTGATTATATACAATAAATGAAGGTTGATACAGAAAATATGTTCAATTCAAGTTTATTAATCAATAATCATCTACATCATTATCATCAAAATTATCATTCCTCTCTTCTTCTGATTCTTCGCTTTCTTCCTCATTCTGTTGGCAACTTAATATTTCCTCAACCTTTAACGGTGCCGATGGGCCAATGTATAACAATGGTTCGAGTTTACTGGATTAATTTACTTGCCATCCACATTCTGTTGGATCGTATAATGTACAAATAGGTTCAGTAGCATTTTGCCACATTGCGTTTACAAAAATGGTGCGTAATATATTTTGCGTTCAAGTTTTCCAGCATGGTGGAATATTATTTGAATTGAAATTTATCATACCTTTGTAAAATTTTTCATTGTCGATTGTACTTGCAAAAAATTTTAAGAATAATTCAAATCTTGCAATATTAACATCATTATTTTTTACGTTATACATTTCATTTGTAAATCTTTGAACTAAATCTGTCTTTTCTTTATCATTTATGTCTTCCGGATTTGTTAAATGCTCGAACATGTTCTGATATTTTTCATTTTCTAACAGGAGGTTGTAGGCTTTAATTTTTCTTTTACGAACAAAAGCTGCTGTATAATCACAACCTGTAAAAGCATGGAAGCCCGGTAGAGCTCGACAGACTGATGAACCTAATATTGCAAGATTTGAATTATTCTTAAATTTTTTTGCAAGTACAACCGACAAAGAAAAATTTTACAAAGGTATGATAAATTTCAATTCAAATAATATTCCACCATGCTGGAAAACTTTAATGCAAAAAATATTACGCACCATTTTTGTAAACGCAATGTGGCAAAATGCTACCGAACCTATTTGTACATTATACGATCCAACAGAATGTGGATGGCAAGTAAATGAATCCAGTAAACTCGAACCATTGTGGTACATTGGCCTATCGCCACCGTTAAAGGTTGAGGAAATATTAAGTTGCCAACAGAATGAGGAAGAAAGCGAAGAATCAGAAGAAGAGAGGAATGATAATTTTGATGATAATGATGTAGATGATTATTGATTAATAAACTTCAATTGAACATATTTTCTGTATCAACCTTCATTTATTGTATATAATCAACCCAAATAAAAAAATTCCTGTTTTTCCTCTTTTCCATATTAATTAGTATAATAAATAGTTAAAAACTTAAGGAAGAGACCAGAGGTAGAAGAAAGACCCTAAAAGAAATGTCATCAAGTAAGTGAAATCTATAACAGTATAATCCTCACTCACACAATAAAATTTGGTATGCGCGATACTTTCGGCAGTTTGTAAGCACGCATACCAAGATAATTATAAATGCGACATTAAAACACGTGAATTAAAAAAAAAGAAAAAGGTTTCCGTGATAATGGATAAATTTTACCCCTTATCACACCATTCAAATAGGTATGCGTGACCTTTCCGGCTAAAAATCATTGGTCGGCCGGATTTTTTCTTGTTGAACATAATTTCACACAAAATTCTATATAAGATTGATCAAAATCCGTGATGACGGAAAAAAAAATATGGAAATTTAATAATAAATAATTTAATTAAAATATTTCCGGCCAATCAAATCCACGCCGACCAAGCAAATCTTGTTCGTCTAAACGTTAACTTTTATTTTTTATTAAAAATATTAGAATCCGTGATCACGGAGCTTTCAGGATTGGTGGCTCCCCGCCTATTAGGCCCACTTGTACCACAAATCACTTAAATGCGTTTAGAGCTAAACGTATTGAGTGATTCGTGGTGCAAGTAAGTAGGCCTCAAGGTATAATCTAGCACTAAACAAAAAATGCATGCCAATATTTTCACTAGACTTGAAAATATTATCCATTTAGAATCATTGACGAATTAATGTATTTTTTCTAACATGCCAATTAAGAAAGTTTGATACAACGTAATTTATTGATGTACTTACTATATTCTATAGTATTTGTTTTTGTGAAGTTTTGAACAACTTTTACTTTCCAAAACAGGATTTGTATTTTAAACTATTTAATCTAGTTCACTTCACTGAGAGAAAGTATTTGGTGTTTTCTCTCAAATTGAGAACATATTGAATTGAGATAGAATGCTTATTTAATATTTTGATAGGAAACCTAATTAGTATGCGATCACGAGCGCATGATTTGATTAAAGACAAAAGCGCCTTCCGTACAACATTTTTGGAAGATATCCTTGACCAATCGATGTTAATGAAATCCCGAGCTTTTATTTTTCTTGTACTTTTATTTTATTATGCGTTCTTAAAAACACGTTTCCATTTATTATACATCTAGTCAACTAATCGGTCTGTCTTTGATCAGTTTATAACTTTCTACTGCATTATTTTATATATACATAATAGTAAAAATGTTAAGTAGCAATCACTGAGAATTTTTATATAAAATATCTTTCTCTATCGGTTTCACTATTTCGAAAGCGCATAAGCCGTCCATTTGTTTAATATTATGGTTTTGCTAACCGTCTCGCTTCGCCGTAGTCAATAAATTCACAAGGCGAAAATTAGAGATGGGATAGTAAAAGCAGCTTTGCAGCTACAGAAAAACCGTCCACAGCTTTTAGTGAAATTTTGAGCTGCTTTCATAGATCCTGACAATGTACAGTGGCAAAAAAGACGATGTGTGCTTATGACCACACTATACAAGTGAAAACTTACGACTGGAGACGTGTATACGCGATATAGCGTCACCGACGGACTGGAGCCGAGTATACCCGATTCAGTGTCACCGGCCCGAGCGTGACGCTTCAGTTTCGTTCCGCTGTTCAGAAAGAACGCAGAGTGCGCTAAAGAATCTCATTTTTAAAGTGAAAACTACCACTTTAAATATGAGATTCTATTTTTGAATATTTTATTGCACATGAAGAGAGAGTCCAAGGTTACTGTCCTTTCTCAGAATTCCATCCTGCAAGATACCTAGAACCTACTATTGAAAATCATTTTAAATGGATTATATTTTCATATTTAAATGCATTGATACTTGTTTAAAGGAGTTGAAGATTTTTATATGGAGCCTGGCATACCTACAGTGTCCGCCATTTTTTTTTTCAAAATGGCGGACGCTCATGAAATTTATATAAATCGATATAATATAGGTTATTTTTTAAATCAAATAAACAGGCAGACAGTGCCCTTTAGCCCGCTCCTATGATCTCTGTTTATCAATGAGTTTACTTATTCACTAGATTAATATTATTTTTATCCAAGTCCTTTGCCTGTGATTTTGCGGTTTGTAGTATAGGTACCTTATGAATGAATGGCTGTCGCGAACTTGTGCTTTACTTTTATTTAGCTACTGAAAAAACATAAAATTTCGAGTTTTGTTCCTCGCATCGTGTTTTCCAAAGATTTCAATCAAAATGAATTAAGAGGACTAGTAGAGCTAAGTTGTCCTTGAGAAACGCATGCACACATATACACAATCGACGCGTACGCCATCTAACGACGACGCCCATCACAATTATGACATACAGCATACGATTTACGATTACGCCCGAGTATTCCAATAGATGACGCGGAAACAAGTAGTTATGACAACAAAATTATTAACCGATTTCTAAAAAGGAGGAGGTTCTCAATTCGGATTTGTTTATTATTATTTTTTTTATTTATGTTCGGGTCCTATATAGACGACCTCCATCATAAATAGACGGATTTGCAAAATTCTTTTTTTGTTCGAAAGAGGTTTGTTTCGAAAGGGTCTAGACTTAGTGCTTTGTGTATCAATTCTAGACAAACGTATCAAAATAGTTATTCATCTACCGTCAGGAGTAATTCACCAGTTATAATAAAACGCGTAAGCGCCGCAGATAGCACGGCGCATACGACGTTCTTCTCGCGAGCTCGCTGTTAGTTCGCTCGTTGTATTGCGCAGGGCCTTTATTAGAGTGCACTTTTACCAACAAAGATTGAAGGGGTCTTTAATAGTGTGCTTGGAACAGTATACATTTTTTTCTTTTTAATAATTATTTCGGCATTGGAATTGTTGTGAGACTGACTATTAATTGGAATGGCTTCGTCAACATCATTATGGGGATACTGTGCTAATGAAGACAGCAAGGATGGAAAAAAATCGATTAATTGTTCCAAATGCAATAAATTGTATCATTTTGAGTGCCTGTCTCTTCCGGAAGTTTCCAAGGACACGGATGTCTACTGTAAATGGAGGTGTTCTAATTGCGGGAGTCACATCTCGAATACCTCCAAAAAGGAATATACTCCAACCCGTAATGTCTCCACCTCTAGGGGGAACAAGAGAACTGCTTTGAACTCGCCCCCTGAAGCAACCTTTGTGACTCGTGATGATGTACGCGATATCCTCCAGGAAGTAATACAGGCTGAATTCGCTTCTATGCTTCGTCAAATAAACAATACAATACTCAATGTCGTAAATAAAGAGCTTGAACCGATTAAGAAAGAACTTACGGAGATGACGGCGTCATTGAATTTTCACATACAGGAGTTTGAAGAATATCAGTCTGAACATAGGGCTTTGAAAGTCTCAGTAAAAGACTTAGAGACAGAAAATACTAACCTTAAGAGGTCAGTGGCGGATATGGGCCAGCGAATCAACTATTTGGAGCAACAGGCACGTTCGACTTACCTTGAAGTTCATTGTTTGCCCGAAAATAAACAGGAGAATCTCTATACAGTCGTTAAGCAACTAGGATCAGTCGTTGGATGCAAGTTGAGCGATACCGATATCCATCATTGCACCCGTGTAGCCAAACTACAAAATTCTAGTGCCCGCCCGCGCTCTATCGTAGTCCAATTGGCCTCCCCAAGAACTCGTGACCTGCTCTTGGCTTCTGTCATTAACTACAATAAAGGCAAGAATAATATCGAAAAACTAAATACAGCGGACCTTGGACTGGCTGGTGAAAAGAAGCCAATATATGTGCAAGAACATTTGTCTCCTTCTAACAAAGCGCTGCATGCTGCTACTAGACTTCAAGCAAAAGAAAAAGGATATCAATTCGTCTGGGTTAGAAATGGTAGAATCTTCGTCAGGAAAAGTGATGGGTCAGAACATATCCTCATTAAGAATCTAGAGTCCCTAAATAAGTTGACGTGAAAAAAAACATACTTTATATTTAAATTAAAAATACATGTAATTGTAACTTGAATATAATACAAAATTCGATAATTTACAAATTTATTACCAGAATTGTAGAGGCGTGAGAACAAAAACGCATATTATCATCTTTCGTAATGTATGCTGTAATAACTATGACATTATCATTTTTACAGAGACTTGGCTTAATAATACCGTACTGAGCAGCGAGCTGTTCGACGACAGATACATTGTATACAGAAGGGACAGAGAAAGTTCTTGTCTACAGAGTAGTAAAGAAGGTGGGGGTGTTTTGATAACCGTAAAAAAATCTATAATTTCCAAACGAGCAGAACAATTTGAAAGTAATTGTGAAGACCTTTGGGTAATTTTAGATCTACCTGCGGCTCGATCTGTACGTCGGGCAGCTCTCTGTTCTGTATACCTGCCACCACCTGTACGTATCTCGTACTTTGAACACTTTTTGGACAAATGTAATGCAGTGTTTGAACAGTTAAACTTATCATATGTCTGCATCGCAGGTGATTTCAATATCGGTGATATCGATTGAAGTATAGTCAATAATTCTGATAAATGCCTTAAGTTGTCCAATTTAAGTCAAACTTTGATAGATTTCACGTATGTTAATAGGCTTAATCAATTTAACAATGTATGTAATGCTTCAAGCCGCATTTTAGATCTTATACTATGTAACCATTCATTGTGTAAAGTGAGTCAAAGTGAGGATCCGATTGCTAATATTGACCAGCATCATCCACCCCTCGATATCGTGATTTCTCTAAATAAGGAAGCTAAACTCCCATATAACACTACCTGCGGTAGACCTAATTTCCGAAAAACGAGTTACATACCAATTCGGAAATATTTGAGTGAAACTGACTGGGATGAGTTACTTGAAGCACAGCAGGCAGTTAATGAGATGGTGGAGGTATTTTATGACGTTATTCAGGAAGGTATAGAAAAATTTATAACTAAGCGAGTGCCAAAAAAAAAGTAAATTTCCACCATGGTTCAATCGAGATCTAATCAAATTACTTAATTGCAAAAATAAGATCAGAAATCGCCACAATATTTACAAAAACCCTTTAGACAGAATTGAACTGCAGATTATAACTAAGCGCTGTAATGACCTAGCAAAACTTTGTTACAACAATTATATGAAGCGATTGGAAAACGAACTCAAAAATAATCCGAAGTTTTTCTGGAGTTACGTTAAAACTAAAAGAGGTGGGTCAAGCTCTTATCCCGTTATTTCTTCTAGTACACGTTTAGATGAATATGTACTTTTATCAATAACTTCACAATCGTGATCTTCCTGTGGTACCACTGTTTCCAATCTATAAAAAAAAATAACATCACATATCATCACTTATCATCTATCGCTTTCCATCAGGCGTGATCGAGGTCAAAAGCGGGCCGCCCATTCATCAATAATAAAATGAAAAAAAATAGAAGATTTTAAATTACGTTTTTAATTATTTTAAATTAAGTTAAAAGGAGGCTCAATAATTTAAAAAAGTGCATCATTAGAAGCGCAAAAAGTTTTTAGAGGTTCATTAATTTCAAAAAGTGTCCATCATTAGCAGGTCAATAAGTTTTGAAAGGATAGGTTAAATATTTCCTTTTAATAAATCAATTCAATTTCCTCACATAACTTTTTTCTCCAAGTGAATTCAGACATGCTGTCTTAGGATTAATTAAGCAAACTACTCCATGAGGGCAATAAAGATCAACATAGTTCCCGTGGCGGGCGGTGCGCGGCGGCGCGCCGCCGCGCACCGCCCGCCACGGTATTTTTATCTATACAGTATTCTATCTTCATAAAAACGGTCGGAACGCGAATCATACCTACGCGCCTCGATTTCGGTTTACACTCGGTTAACAAACAGTCTCGAATGCTCCACAGTGACGAGTGGACGCCGGACGGTGTGACGGTTTCGTAAGCAGTAAGCGTGCAATTTGTGACAAATATTCATTGAAATAAGTACAAGTACTTACTTAATAATATGGCAAAGAGACTATATTGTGCTGTTTTTGGTTGTTTGAATTCGTCAATAAGTTTTTTTAATTAAATCTATTGATCAAAAAGACCATGTATTTTTATTGAACTCTTTCTATTCCATTCACAACGTGTTTCTATTTTATAAATGAAAAGTCTTTTTTACAAAAAAAAAAAAACTACGGACTTCTAAAAAAAAACAACACAAAGTAATTAACTTTAATTTTGGAAGTCGGTGTCGTTGGATCTGCATTTTCGTTTTTTGACACCGACTTCCGAAATTAAAGACTTTATTTTTCACTTTGTAGTATTTTTTTTGGAAGTCGGTTGTTTTTTTTTTGTAAAAAAGTTTTATTTTTCACTTTTTAGTTGTACCTACCTCGCCCAAATTCATATAACACTAATTGCTATGTTAATATCAGTGACAGGAAGCTATTGAACACATCTGCCTACCCCTTTAAAGGGTATAGGCGTGATGTTATGTTGTGTGATTGGGTAAACTGGCATGTATTGAAGAGTTCCGTTGTTTGTCTCCGAAACTCATCATCAGATCTTTACGAAATTTAAATGGGACCATTTCGGAATAAACCTCTTTTGAACAAAAAAAGAATTTTGCAAATCCATCTACATATTTTTATGACGGAGTTATGTCCGAACATATATAAAAAAAATGGAAACATCCGAATTGACAACCTCCTCATTCTTAGAAGTCGGTTAAAAAAAATATTTACCTATACCTATAGGTAAATATTTTTTTTAACTTCTTGAGTTTCTTTCTAGTTTTGTGACTGTAGGTACAGTCAGAAAACTAGAAAGAAACTCAAGTAGGTTGATGAAATTAAAATACTGTAGGCGGGAGGGGTTATCGCGTGTTTACGTACCGCGCGACTGTAGTACATTATAAAAAAAAAATATATAATACAGCGGCGCCGCCGCCGCCGCGGTGCCGCTGTATTGGTTGCCCTTGGATTTGCATGAACCCTTGCACACGGCGGCGCCGCGGCGGCGGCAGCATGATTCGGCGGCGAGTATTGCTACGGTTTTATCAAAACTCGTCGCCTCCGCCGCGGCGCCGTGTGTTCATCATCATACAAATCCAAGGGTGACTGATGCAGCGGCGCCGCGGCAGTGGCGGTGCCGCTGCAGCTGCGGCATAATGTGTAAACAGCCTCAAAGATAGGTACCTAACATTCATACATAATATTATGAATCTATTTATTATAAACGAAATCAATACCTAATAATAAAAACCAAAATCTTGCTTGTGATAATTTTCATCGCAATTTTTAGATGAATTTGTTATTTCGTTATGCCCAATATCAATAAGTTAGGTGCTTTTAGTTTTTTTTTAATTGTAGTTTCGCATTAGAAATAACTTCCGTGTTGATATTTACGACTGTGTTTCTCCTGTGAAAGATAATTACATTGTAGACGTTTTAATTATTATTTATAAAAAAATAATAAATACATAATATATATAAATTCAAAATACATTTAAAAAGAAAACTTCGGTTAGAGAATCCCTGGGAATCGAACCCGGGGACTCTTGAATACAAATCTACACATCGGCCTCATACGCTAACGTAACAGTTACGAATGTTGTCGAAAAAGTTGAGCTTATGCGTATATGCGTCATGACTGCACTATCTTAGACGTTTCTAAATTCATAGTTTTATTGTTAAAAAATAAATATTCAATAATAATAAAATGCTCTTATTTTTTAATTTCGTATATATATATATAATATGTTCAGCGTTTTATATGAACGTTTTGTAGTCCGAACGGAATTTTTCACTTCATATTTACAATAAATGATAATTGATAACAAGGTTACGCTATTTTAACTTCAAAGTATTTTATATTTACACGAAATAAAAATATTTACGCAAAGAAGATTATGCAAATAATAATAAACAATGAATTTACAAATAAAACTTTACAAAAACATAACAATCTTGGCGGAAATATTGCGGCGAAAAGAGCGACACGTCCGTATAGCATCAGGCCTCGGCCGGTAGTGTCGCTACACAGCGTTTACGCACACATGCGCACGTATTTTGTTCGAAAATAAGAATATGCGATTTACAAAGAATCTATTGTTTGGACAAAAAAATTAAAACACTAGTATTTTAGTATGTTGCTTGTAGAATAATCTGACAAAAAATCAGAATGATTGTATGTATTTTAGTATGGATTTTATTGTAAAAAGAAAATTTTTAGAGGCATCTTCATGATTTTTTTCTATCGTATCAAATTAGTTGTATTATGTTTTCACCACACTATCTATCTAGCATATATCCTGAAGAATATCATATATTTTTCTGATTTTTTTTACTGTAGTCTATCATATACTTTTATTGTTTCGAAAACTTGCGTTTAGGTCTTGTAAGCCCCTTAATAAACTTACTCGAAATAATTTGTAACTTTTATTAATTTTATAGAACGAAACTCAAAATTTGCATTTTATTATTTTATCATAAAATAACATGAATTATGCTCATTTTAATATTATTTTAAGATGTTCGTATGTGATATAGTGACTGATTTTGTACGACATATCAGTAGGTATGTTTATTTTTGAGGATGCGTTGTGGAAATCATAGACAAACTTTCGGGTTTGATGCCATCATTTTTAATTACGAAATTTCATGCCATAGTACAGTCAACCGCACATCACTATGAACACCACCCTTACTGCTAGACCATAAAGGCGCCGTCGATGTCAAATTGCTACCCCTGAATGTGAGGTTGACTGTGCCACAGGTGCAACCAGAAACTACGCCAAGTTCCCATAATAGAATGTCTACGTGATTGGCATTAGTACATCAAGCTACCCGAAACTGTCAAATTTTCCCAATCAATTTTGAACCTTACGCTTTAGCAATAAAGTTGAAAATCTATTAATGAAATAGTAGTAGTAGCTTCATGTGCTGGCGTCTGTACCTATAACATTCGTCATTCTCACCTACTCTAAAAATTAAATACATGTATTTACTATTATTTTTAAACTGCAATTGGAGGAGGTCTTATGAATGAATCATACGTTTTTTAAACTGTTTGCATAACAGTGCGGTGAGTAAATTCTGACGTCCGCGTCGAGTCTATAAATAGCGATTGTCTCTGCAGGGTTTCCTCACGCATTCTCAAGCTGTATCGGGGCTTATAGTGTGTATATTTGCGCTGATATACTGTTCCTTAGGTTGTGTTCAATGCTGGTTTCCATTTTACTATCCTATTTCTATACATATGGAAGTTGTAAATAGTTCTTAATAAATTAGTCATCTTTCTTCAAACATGTTGTTTTATTTTGTGATTTATATGGTTTACATACACAGGCTGCCTTGTTGATTTAATGGTCGCAAACGATACTGCTCTGCATGAGGTCCAATAGGTTCCAGTCCCCGGTTGGGCAAAGTATTATTGGGATTGTCCATCTGGAATTTTTCAGTAGCAGCCTGGAGTCTGGATTTGTGCCCGCTTGATGTCAATAGGCTCGCCCCCCACCATTACATGGGACTTAAATCGACCGTAGCAATTAACATAGTCGTATGTGAAAAATAGCTACTTTAGGGTACGGCCGTTCAAAGCTTCAAATATAATGTCAATGGACCTTAACCTTTGGTGTGACGTATAAATATTAATTACCTGACGTAGTAGTATATGCTTATACGTATAAACTTATTCTAAGGCTTTTAATGCAATAAAATGAAAATCGCAAAAATGTAGATCCGACAACGTTAATTGCTACGGTCGAAATATAATTGGCTAAACGTGGGTGTACTATACATACATAAGTAGGTTACAGCTCTGCTTAATCACAGTCTAAACTTGTACCTATTCAGGCTTTTGGCGGCAATTATTTTCGACTAATTTGAATAGGCAATGTTGATATTTGGCAGTAGGTAACTGCGAGTATGCATTTCTGAGATCTGCATTACGAAAAGACTTAACACAGTCTTTACGGAACTCAATACAAAACAAATTCGAAACAAAATCACGCCTGTAAACTCGAAGGGAGTGTGCAGAGGTGTATCACACACACAGTTTACGTATAATGCTTAGGCATTTTCGTTGACTTTTTTTACATAACTGAAGGAAGTTTTTAGTTTGTTTTATAATTAATTACGAGCATATTTTATTATGTTGGTGAAGAATCAAGTCTGGGTTATATTAACACTCAAGGTTGCCTGGAAGAGATCTCGGAAAGCGATAAGGCCGCCCAGCCCATTGTATGTTTTGTATTCATAATCGTATTTTTTTGTTATGTATTTTCTGGTGTACAATAAAGTATATATAAATAAACACTGTTTACTAAAAACCAGGCAGAACCAGATGCCAGAAGAAAAAATCAGAGGTCATCAATGTAATGGCATCCATTACCACCTAGGTTCTGAGCTGGGAAAAGAAATAACACGTTGCGGGATACTAAACACCCCCAGACAATATATTATTATAGCAATACAAGTTTTGTTGTGTCTCGTTCAGTGTCCTTCCGTCCTTCGCCCAATTAAGTACCTATAATCTGTAAGATTAATTTGTATTCTGGGACAGTGAAAGAACTGCATTATCTCTTGACAGCATTGACTGAATGAAAAAAATAAGGATACCTACACTATTTTCACTTTCAACTAGTGTCCGACCGAAACAGGTTTTTCAGCCGAAACCGAAACCGAAACCGAACTTTCGGCCTTGCTCTTAGTTTCGGCCGAAACCGAAACCGAAACTTACTTAAACATATTTAAAATTTCTATCGTATACAGAAATCTGGTGTGTTTTTTACACATTTATTTGAATAATACAATGTATATTATACATACAGACAGTTGAATACTTACCTAATCATTTACGAGGTCGGTCCCATAATGAACTGGCCTGATATAGTTCTACGCGACATGTCGCTACATGTTGTGTTGCATTAAATAGTACGTTTATCGTAATATATGAAACACGCATTGACATGAAATACTTAGTCTTAGTTTAGCAGGCATTAGCATAACGAGAGTCGCGTATTTTTTCAAAATGTCGAAAACTGAGTATCGAAGTGTCTTAAAGTTTCTGTTTAAAGAAGGTTTACACCCTGCCCAAATAAAAGAACGATTGGATGACGTGTATAAGGAGTCTGCCCCCTCCTATAGCACAGTGACAAATTGGGTGAAAGAGTTTTGCCTCGGGAGAGAAGCCGTCGAAGACATTTGCCACGACGGTCGACCTGTGGAAGTGCTCACTCCCGAAACGATTGCTCTTATCGAAGAGGAGGTTCTGAGTGACCGCCGTTTGAAGATTAGAGAAATTGCAGCTAGGCTTGGGCTCTCTAAAAGTACATCATCGTGCGATCCATGAACATCTTCACATGAAAAAAGTGAGTGCAAGATGGGTACCGAAACTTCTTTCAGTGGTACAGAGACAGGAAAGAGTGCGCTGCGCTTCGGAGTTTTTGGATCTTTGTGGCGAAAATTCAAAGACTGTGATCGAGCGGCTAGTGACTGGTGATGAAACTATGATCTTGTATTATGACCCACAAAGCAAGCGCGAATCAATGGGATGGCGTTATAAGGGTGAAAAGCCCCCTAGAAAGGCAAAGGTGCAACAATCGACTAAAAAACTGATGTGCACAATCTTTTGGGATTTTCAAGGCATTTTGATGGTGGATTTTAAAGAACGTAATACAGTCGTGAACGGCTAATATTATGCTTCTTTAATATATAAATCACGAGACAAGATAAAGGAAAAACGAAGAGGCAAGCTGTCTTATGGTGTCCTGTTGCTCCATGACAACGCCCCTGTTCATACCGCTGGTGTTTCGAAGGATGCAGTTCGTCAATGCGGGTTCACAGAAGTTGAACATCCAACTCACAGTCCAGACATGGCCTCTTCCGACTATTATTTATTTCCAAATTTAAAGCGAGACTTAAGAGGAAGAAAATTTTCAAGCGATGAAGAGTTGCAGGCGGCCGTCTTCGGTCATTTTGAGGCTAGAAATTGTGATTATTTTTATAAAGGTTTAGAGGTGTTGATTCACAGATGTCAGAAGTGTGTTAGTAGTATTCATGGTGATTATATTGAAAAATAAAATTGGTTTCGTTTCATTTCCTTCATTAGTTCATAGTTAGGCCAATTCATTATGGGACCGCCCTCGTATGTGCAAAACACAACCTCAACTCCATGCGATTAACGATGGACGGCGGCGAACTGGGCCGGCGACGCGACGAGCGACCACGAGCTAGTCGCGAAGTTCGCCGAACGATGGACGATAATTCATGAACACTCGAGTTTCGGCGCGGCCGAAAGTTTCGGCCATTTCCTGGCCGAAACCGAAACTAAGGCCGAAACTAGATTTTTTGGCCGAAACTGGCCGAAACCGAAACCGAACTTTCGGTCGGTCACTACTTTCAACTGACATGCTGAATCCTTTTTAGGGTTCCATACCAAAATGGTAAAACGGAACCCTTATGGTGAGACTCAGTCTGTCTGTCTGTCACAGCTGGATATCTCAAGAACTGCTAATGCTATCAACTTGAAATAGTTTTAGATGAGGTATGCCCTCTATAACTATTTTGCAAATAAGAAATAAAATATAAATGTATATTTTTTACAACAGGTACTGAAAGGGGGTCTGAAAAATTCGAAGTGGGGCTACTAGGGCATGGGTATCATATGAAAGAGCGCAGTTTGCACATTCTCAAACATTTTTTCTTTTTTTTTAGGCCGCATAGTTTTCGACTTTTGATGACAAATGTAAAAAAAATACTGTTCCCCCTTTATCTGCGAAGTTTACAAAGAGACAAATCTGAAATTATTGTATGTGAGGACTAAATGCTACTAATACTCATAGCGCCATCTTTCGGGTGGCGAAGACACTATTTATTAATGACAATTCCATTCACTGTAGATTTAAAACATAAACTCTCCTGATCGGTAAGTCGTTAGATAATGACGCACACTTTTTCAAAAATCATCAAGATAAGTTACATTAGTTCCACTATTGGTCTAGAGATAGCGCTGACATATAACTGCAATATTCTACACCGCAGTGCAGTTTCCCTGACCAATATAGGACTCGCCCTTGAAAAATTAAAAACATGATGTTATGGCACCCTCGGCGGGCGTTGAGTTTGAGTCTTAGTTTTGAATTTTTAATCACCTTCACCTAGGACTCTGGGGACATACTTATGGTGAGGTGATTTCAGGCTACTGTTCAGTTAGTACAATTGGGTACAAATTAATAATACAAGTTAAATTATCTTATTGCTATATTAAATGTTTTCTAGCTATTCTTTTCAGCTTGAAATGCTGTAAGAATCTCAGTTCACCATTCCAATTCTTCAACACTTCCATTTGTTGTCGATCTAGGACGTCGGGCATCTCTAAGCCACACGTTTCAAACTCTTCTTGCTCTTGTTTCTTGGTCATATATATCATGTCTTCTCTACTGGCATGCTGGCGGTTTCTTCTTTGCCCCATTGAATTCTTCAAAGCAATCTGTTCCAACTCTTCGTCAAAACGCGCCAAATACTCCTCTATCAACTCCAAAGTTTGTTCTTTATTTAAAAGCACACATCCTTCCGGTATCCTTTCTTTGAACCATAGAATCTTTTCACCAATGAGGTTTTGCTTTATGTGTGTACCTACTTTATTCTGATCCTTCTTATCGTGCTTTTTTATTTTACTTATGAGTTTAATTGTTTTCCTACTATTTGGATGCTTCAGTTTATCAATATCCTTTTTAATTTTAGGCATTTTGAGGTTTGTTTTGGTTAAGTTTACTCGTATACTCACTCGATCGACTCACGTGTTTTCATTTGTAAATGTCAACCACAGAATGACAGAACAGAACCAGTGTTGCCAACTGCTATTGTAAGAAATGCACTAAACAAACCCTAAAATGCACTAGGTTTGTGCTAATTTTGATAAAAGAGCACCAAAGATAAAATAAACCAAAAAAAAAGTATTGAGAATATTTAAGTTGTACAAAATTAGATCATCGTCCGAATCAGAGTAGGAATCTTGGTCTGAATTCACGGTTTCTGTGGTGGCTTTTTGAGAAGTTGAGGGACCAGGAGTTGATTGTTGGAGTTTAAACTCTTTCGAATCGACTTTTTCAAGAACTTCCTTCGGAATATCATAGTTGTAGCAAGTTTTATTTGATGCTCGTAGCCCATATCGAATACATAATATTGAATTAAGTGTGTGAAGACTCATTCGATTTCGTTGCTTTATTTTTATTATGTTCATCTGACTAAACACTCTTTCAACATCGGAATTTGAATGTAAAAAATACTAAAACGAGCAAAGCAAAATCAACTAATTCTGGGAATGGGTTATTCATTCCAGCATCTTTGTAATGACATACTTCAAGCCAAAACATGACAGTGTCATTGGTGTGAATTCATTTCTAAATGTGTATATTCCGCCACTGATTAATTATTTTATCGATATCATCTGCAGATCGGACATCCTTGTTCCACTCTCCACCACAGATTAGATATTAGTAGCTTGTTTTAACCAACGTGTGTGATAAATTGCAGACTTTAAAAATGCACTAGTTATGGCACTAGGCACTGTTACGGAATTTTGAGCGCTAAAACATCAAAAAATGCACCAGATCTAGTGCCGAAAGCACTAAGTTGGCAACACTGAACAGAACACGTCAACACAGATGATTTAGCTGAGTTCCGTTTAAAGAGATACCGTTGAAACAATATAGAGACAGACCTACGATTCTTACTGACTTTTTCACGTCTCCAGTCATCTTGGTTATATTATAAATCATTCCACATCTTTGTTACCGTTTACATCAAGGAAGGAAAGTAAAGTAAGGAAGGAAAATACTACATAATATTATACTTACCAGTAACATAAGTATATCCCAGAAAATATACTGAAGACGTGAGTTTGGACACCAAATACTGCCCTTTTGGTATGAGGTGCGTCTTCAAGTTCCTAATGTTTTAGATTAGCTGTGTTTTGCCTGTAACGATCTTCACAAAATGGTACGCATGCCTGTCAAAAGTAAGTAATGTTATGTCAAAGTGTTGTCAAACAAAACAAATAACCTAGTTTTTGTAGTTGTTGATCACAGAGTATTTTTATATCTATGTTGTTGATCTAAGGTTCCTTGTAATTATTGTAACCGTAATTGGTTGTGTTATTAGTTATTTCTTGTAAAATAAATTATGTTTAAACGTCCAAAACCTGGTGAAGATGAAGACGATATCCTCCGCATGCAAGAAGAGTTCTTAAAAGAAAAACAAAATCAGAATTTACAGCCTGCTGCTGCAGTGACTAATTTACGCCCGCAAGAACGTACTAAAAGACCGAGTAATACCGAGACAGGTAAGAAGCCTTCAAAATATGCTCAGGCTAAAGGGCTCAAAGGTCAGGCGGAGAAAAAGGCGCGATTTGAGGACACTTCTCTTGTAGGAGACATCTTGGAAAAGAACGTAAAGGAGCCAGAGGTAACAGAACCGGATATTGATGATGATAAAGTTTACTATCCTAAAGTTATTCCTTCATTATTAGGCAATATTGTAGAAAAAAATATTTCAGATTTTGTTGAATGGAATGCTAAAGAAATGCCTGCCGAAGGATTTCCTGTTGCTGCTAAGAGATCAACTATCTTAAGTAAGAGAAATGTATTACAAAATATAAGTAAAAATGAGACTGTAAATATGGATATTGATGAACCATCAACTAGTAGAGACGATGAGAAATCATCAATCATCAATTTGCCAGAAAAAAGTTTCATAGTATCTTCAAAAGATGCTGATGTCATTCACAGTGAAAATATGAAGCTTCTAAGTGGAATGTCTGAACAGGATATTCTAGATGAACGGAAAAATCTGCTTTCAGGCATAGATCCTAAACTGGTGGAGTTTTTGAAAACAAAACGACAACAAGCTACTAAGTCTGAAAGTAACAAATTAGAACAAGCGCTTGTAAGTAAAGTTACAGACAGCTCAACTGTTGAAGAAAACATGGACACTGCTGGTGGAATACTTGAAAACAATAAC
The DNA here is from genome assembly GCA_963855955.1 of Luperina nickerlii. Taxonomy (NCBI): domain Eukaryota; kingdom Metazoa; phylum Arthropoda; class Insecta; order Lepidoptera; family Noctuidae; genus Luperina; species Luperina nickerlii. The sequence goes on along the minus strand of OY979682.1, from coordinate 1,930,641 downwards.
CTATGGGAAAATGATGTCCTAACACATCCTGAAGTGAATAAATGGCTTCATTTCGACTCTTTGGAGAAAGATAAACTAGAATGGATGAAAGGCATAGAGGAGAGCAAAAATATCAAAACTGATGAACCATATGAAGCAAGATTCGATTTTAACGGATATCTCTTACCATACACAATGGACTACAATGAGAAAACGAAACCTTTGTTCCATCATGGTGATGAACCTCAAAGACCAGGGTACTCTATCACAGAACTAGTGGAACTGACTCGATCAATTATCACTCAACAAAGAGTTGTGGCCCTCAACACAATAGCTGGTATTCTAGAGTACTATGGTGCAGGCACATACAACAACGTCATTGAAATACCTGTAAGCAAATTATTTTTCATTGTCAGAATAGCTATGGATGACAACAAAGCTATCATCCTAGAACCTGCCCTAAGAGCCATGAGGAACTTGCTTTACAACAGAATTGATGAAGCAAGTTTAGATGCTTTGATCGGCTTCGAAGAAGGCACACTGCAGCCTTGCTTAGAAAATGATAAATCAGAAATTGAAGAATTGCAGTCAAAAGAATCAGAGTTCACCGACTACCACTTAGCAGAAATTGATATAATGACAGCACTGCAACGCACAGAAATTCTTCAGAGACTGTACTATATCTTGGAAACAATAAAACCCAACTTTAACTGTGTACAATACTCATTGCAAATCCTGTCCAGATTAGCTAGAGATTCAGTTGAAACAGCACAGAAGATTGTAGAAATGGAACACCTGATGAAAACAATTATAAGGAACTTTGTTCCAGTTACTAGCACTAATTTTGTGTTTGATCCCAACATTGTCTATAATGGAAAACCAATATTGGCTGCTCTGAAGTTCATTAGAATCATGTCTCTGCAGTCTATTGATGTCACCAGGATATTACTGAGCAAATATGATATTCTGAAACCTATTTCAGGGTACATCAGTTCCGGGGTTGACAGAACATATGGCCTAAAAATACAGATTGAAGCTTTTTGTACTCTGTCAAACTTACTATGTTTTGGACAAGGAACTGAGGTGGCTATATCTCTCTTTCCTGTTATTGTAACTGCATTGCATAAGCATGTAAAAGGGACTGATATATTTGTGGAGTGTTCAATTCTCTCTGCAACACATGCAGCAGTAGTCTTACAGCTAGTAAATAGACTTCTAAGGTGTATCTTGGGTGGCATGGACAGTTACAAAACCCAAATCTATCCCCTCCTAAAAGAAGGTGTGCAAAAATGGATGGGACAGTTGTCAAATGCTAGCAGTTACACTTGCGGACATCTGCGCCTTCTTTGTTCAGCTATAGACTGCTGCAAGACTGTCACCTTGATAGAAAACCTTCCAATGAAGTTCCTAAATGATTCTCTAAGAACTCTATCTCAATCTCGAGGATTTGAAATGATTGTCAAAAATCTTATACCCAGTTCGAATTTATTATCTGGGTTAGAAAATAAAGACCTACATTTAACTAAGAATTTGATGTCTCTGGGAGGGTCTGTTATAGACTCACAACAGAAAGTTTTACCAATTTTGAATATTGCATCCCCTGTGCCGTTTTTGGCATCACTGTTTAATTTACTGACTTATGTGAATGATAAAGAAATCTCCGAAACATTTTTAAGACACCTATCGATGTATTTAAGTAAGATAAGCAATAAAGTGCCAAGTTTGTGTGATAACTGGTTTACAAGAATGGAAACTAACTTCGTTTTCAGTTTGATAAAACTTTCTACACAATATGAAATCTCAGAAGGGAGCAAAGACTTGCTTTATACTGTGGCCAACAAGCTATGTTATATTTTGAGGAATGATAAGAAATACGAATTAGATTTTCTGTTTGGGTATGTAGTATTCAACAAGCATTGGTTCACAGCTGAGAGATTGTTACATCTTGTGAACTTAACGGATTCTGACGGCTTTTCTAAAGCTTTGACGTCGATTGAGGAGATAAAACTATGCTATAATAAAGTAGTAAATATCAATTACAGAGATACAGGTCCTAATATACGGTTCAAGAGTTGGCAGGAGCCGATATTGCCGCGCGACTGGATTTATTTGCCGATCCTAACTCTGTATAGCAGGAGCCAAGAGGTGGGCAATAGTCCCAGAATCGAAGGAGAGCATGCAAAGAAAGTTGCAGAGAGAATGGCAGCTGAGAAAGAATTTATCATTAGATGTAGCTTGGAGTGGATATTATTCAATGAACTATGCTTCCCTGACCTTTTGAACGACATCGATGTAACGGACAGACTTTGCCGCATCATGTGCGTGTTCCTTTGCGATAACTCCATATTTTTGGATCTAAATATAAAACTATTAGTGAGGAAGTGCACAGAGATTTTGTTCAAAAAGAAATCGAAGTTGAATTTCGACAAACAATTAGTTGGATTATATAATTTCCAAGATTTCTTTACGCAGTTCTTAGAACAGTTTCAATCAGTTAGTTATGGTGACCCTATTTTCGCTGCTTGTGTGTTAGTACCGATAGCGCAGAAGCACAACGTAAAATGGCGTAAACTTTTGTGGTCAGAGTATGCAGGATGTTTAAGAGCTCTTGATTGCCCCGAGGAAAATCTATGTTATGAGCTAAAAGAATATTTACACCCTGAAGAAACAGACGAATCGCTCATACAATCCTATTTCCAAGCGCTATCTTCTAATTTGCTGCGACCGGGCACGATAGCGCACACGATAGCAAAGCATCACGCAGAAAATTACAAAAAGAGTTCTGTATGTAAAGAATAAAGATTAGAATTGAATAATTGTTTTGTCTTTTATTGTAGTAATTAATGCCTCAAGGTGGCGTTCTGTAGTTTTTTGTCCACGACCCCATGGTATAAAGGCGTGAAGTTATGTATGTATAAATTAATGGGATAAATCTTGAATTTATGCTAATGTAGGTACAGACAGCGTCAGTATGTGCTAACCCCTCAAGTTTTAAAATGTTACACATTAAATTCCTTACAAATAAACTAAAGAATACTTCAAAAAGAACCCATTGTTTCGACTCAGATTTGAACCATCGCATCACCGAACGTCGTCATACTCATACCGGCAGTTTGACGAACTAGCCAGCGAGCCCATATGAATTGCGTTGAAATTGTTATCTACTATGGTCTGAGTCATTTTATCTTTAGGTGGGATGTCTAATCGAGAGATGTTATAATTTGAGGGTATCCATTAATTTTACTTACTTACGTTGTCTTTATAAAATTAATCCATACCCTCAAGTTATAACTATAACGTTTGATGTATACGTTCACTTAAAACGGCGAAGAGTAAACGACTACGATTTATTCATTAATTTTTAAAATGATTTATGATTTTATGAGAACTAAAATAGTTGTTCTGTGTGAACAAAATGTGAGTGAGCATAAAAGGAATTGCGAGACAGCTTGGCATAGCAGTAAGTTCATTATAATATTAATTGTGTTCTCCGATTTTTTTCTTGTTGAGCTATTTGCGGTATCTTGTGTGTGGTATTTAATAACTTATTTAAAACCATTTTTTTCTATACAGAGACAAACGGTGCGCTTATGGGTGCGCAGATTTCAAGAAACCGGCGATGTTAAGACAATGACCATGAGTCGGAGAACTACTGGGATCTATACGGACCAATCTGAACATCATCCGGATATTGTTAAGGTTCACACTACACCGCCGTTTACATCCACTCGTTACAGTTCGCAACGGCATGGAATATCTCTCTGTCCACGGTTCGAAGACATTTACACGCAGCGAACATTCACAGTTATCGACCTGCAAAATATGTCTAACAGAAGAGCATCGAAGAGAACGATTGCGATTTGCCCAGAAATAGCAGTTATATTAATTAAGTATGACAACAAAATAAACAACGAAGACATTTAACTCATTTGATTCCACTATTTTACTTTGTATAGCAAAATATTCTAAGTAGATATCATGAGCTAATAAGAGATGTTAATTGATTATCTATTGATAACATGTTTATTCACTTATTATGCTCATGATTGTAATATTTGTAATCCTGCCAAACTAACTTCTAGTTCCTAGACAAGTTGCAAACGCTTCAAAACTTGTCTCTTTCGATGTCACTTGTCAGACTGTCAAATGTCAAATTTGTATGCTGAGACGACATGACAGGTCACGTGACATTTCGTTAGGTTATGTCAATCTAAATTATTTCTACCGCTTACTATTTTATCGTTTACGTTAATAGGATGCCACTTGTCTAGGAACCCAATTGTGTCAGTTGGCAAAATAGTATATTATGATAACTGTAAATAAAATTATCAAATCAAAATAAATCTTTGTTGTAAAATAAGATCATAGTTTTGTTAAATAATAGCAATAATAAATATTATTATATGATTATTAAGGTATTTTATTTTTCTTTATTTCTAAATTCTTTATAAATAATTACTAAAACAAAATAGAAAAATATATTAAAATAATAATTATAATGAACAAAAAGCACATTTCGTGGCTATGATTTGAACTTCCGCTCATAGGCACGGCAAGCGGTCTTGAAACCTCTAGTCTATTTAGACGATGAATAAAACGTTCGTAAATGTTAACCCTATTATTGCTTGTCGTTTTCGCAATAATAAAAGTATTAACGTTTTATTGAAAAAACAATAATAAAAACAGAATTTTAAAAAATAAATACTATCTTAAACTTATTTATTCACTAAAACAATAAATTAATTGAAATAAAATGTTTTTGCAAAATACAAAAACCAACTTGGGCCTATCACGGATTTGAACGCACATGTCTTTTGGAGGGGTAATCACTTAATGAAGCTGTGTGTACCATTAGCATGGTACCTTCAAAATTAAAACATCTGCAGAGCCTGCGATTCCTCAGCTACCAAGTACTAGTTAGGCCAAGTCCGGAACAGCAATAAGTTTATATATTAAATAATAGAGGAGTAAGGAAGAAAAAGTGAGAGGCCTTTGCCAAGCAGTCAAACAAAATTGCCTTGTAGTGAAATCCATTTTAGGGTTCCGTAGTATGTATTCCGTGAATTGAAATGCATGACCGAGTATCCGTGCACACTAAGCCTATAAATTCCAACATTTTCGGTTACAACCGCAGTAATAACTTCTTTTCATAGATTATTTCGAGAAATACTATGAAATACAAACTTATTTTCGCGATCGATAAAATCAATACTATGCATGCGTAAATATTCATTCCACCACGGAACCCTTCACTATGCGTGGTCCCACGCGCACTTGGCCGGTTTTTATTGTATTGTATTGAAGAAATAAAAACCATCACCCATCCACCACATCATCCATCACTCATCAGCCATCTTTACATAACAAGAAGGCACGGAGGAGCCGTGCCTCAGTTGGTCATTCGGGGATCTTTAACAGTAGTCCAGTCATTATAGTAAGTTCACCTCGGAATTCGAGATACCCAGCTGTAAGTCTGTAAATACTTGTATATTAACACCCTAAAAGTTGTCTCAAAACCTATATATGGTAGGGTGTACGCAACTATTAAACAAGATCAAAGGTCACAAAAATCAGTTTTTTGCGCTTTTTTTTGTAAATATCTCATTTCCTACAGTCGTTACGGGTAGTCAGAAGTCCGAAAGTCTGACAACCAGTATAGTGTTACCCAGTCACTGGGTTGTGGAGGTGATAGGCAGTCGCTCCATGTAAAATACTGGTACTCAGCTGCATCTGGTTAGACTGGAACCCGACCCCAACATGATTGGGAAAGGCTAGGCAGATGATGATTGAAGAAACAAAAACTAAAATAATTGAGTGTTTTAAAAATCAGCTGACTGATACGCACGTGATTTTTGAACGCACCAATATATTTGGCGGGAAAACTCTGTTTGACATTTCTGACAGTTCGAATTTGCAGGTGTTTTTCTTAGTTTCGCTGTTAGGTTCCTATATAAATAGTTTTATTTGCTAGAATTATGATTTCATGATAGAAAACAACGGGTGTTTACGTCCATGACGTGCCAAGATGTTTATAGAAGATATAAAAAACGATTTTTACAACGTACTACTGGGAAACGTGAGTATTGCGAAAGCATTGTTTACTAGTTTACAACCAAACTTTGTTATCAAATTGGATAATATTACTGTGTTTTCTGTTTCAGAGAGTGTTATTACTAGTTGATTACGACGTAGACGCTATATGTACTTGTAAAATACTCCAGAGTTTGTTTAAATGTGATAATGTGTCGTATACATTGGTCCCTGTGGGGGGTATCGATGAGTTGAAGCAAGCTTACGAAGAGAACAACGAAGAGATAAAGTACGTGGTGCTGGTGAACTGTGGGGGGACCATAGACTTAGTGGACATCCTGCAGCCGGAGGAGGAGGTTGTGTTCTTTGTGCTGGATGCCCACAAACCAACTGATGTGTGCAATGTTTATAGTGATGGACAGGTATGTTTTTTTCTTCTTATAAACTGTAGTTGAGAACTATTGTCCTTTCAACGATTGAAAGACTATGGTGCATGTCCTTGTTATTGCTAAAACATAAAAAAATGTTCAAACATTAATCTCAAATTAAGACTGGAATAGAAGACAGAAACATAATCAGTTATGCTTGAACATCATTCTAGAATCTGCAAAGACCTAGGCCTTAGGGGGTACATTGTTGGTGTGTTTACAAACAAATCTCACATTCACACAAGTCCCTGAAGGGCTCACTATGGGCCATACAAATAAATCTGTAAATAGTGCTACTTTTAAGATAAATAAATATATATTTCAGGTGAGACTTGTGTATAAGGACAGTGAAGAAAACATTCCCAACTTTGATGATATATTCAAAGACGACGAAGAGGATGAAGAGGTGAGGTAGCTCTCCATCTGTTAATCTAATTTCATATTGTGATTACTGCTTGTTATAAACTAAAAATCTAATGTTACACTTTCCAAATGAACAAACTATTTCCAAATCAATCAATCAAAAAGGTAAATCCTCAGAAAAGCTGTCTCTGTAATTAATTAAGTTTTCATAGTAACCATTGTCAAGGACTTGTGGTCAAGAGTTCTCTTCTAAGCTCATATGGACATAAAGTCTTAAGACAAAATCACACATCTTTAGATCATAGATTAGATTTTAGAGTATGTAACACCAAAGGTCCATCCAAAGGTTGTCTGTAGAAGACCACCCATTGTGTCATACTTTGTAAAATTTCTACATTTATATCTGTAATTTTTATGGTGTACAATGTACATAATCATACTAATATTATAAAGGCGAATGTTTGTGTATGTTTATATGTTTGTTACTTCTTTACTCTCAAAACTGGACCAATTTTGATAAAATTTTGTATGGAGGTAGCTGACACCCTGGATTAACATATCGGCTACTTTTTATCCTGATATTCCCATGTGATCGACGTTTACGCGGGTGAAAAATCAGGGCGCAGCTAACCAACAATATGCTATATTTCTATCTCAAAAATGTACTTGTTTGTGTCAGACCGAGGAGTCAGAGAGTGGCCGCGAGGGCCTGGAGGCGATGGTGGAGAGGAGACGCGAGCGCCGCGCGTGGGAGGAGAGGAGGAACACACTCATGTTCAACTACACACAGTTCTCTTATTATGGCAAGCCGGTGAGTTTATTGCTGTTTTTCATGTGATAAAGAAATCTAAGCATGGTACAACAGTTCCTTATGTATCAAAAGTGAGCTAGGTAAAGTTTGCATAGAAGTTTCTCATTTTTGAAGATATTAATTTGAAACTTAGTATTTAGATTTCTGTTATCAAAACTCATCCCTAAGGCACCTGAGAATTTGCTGACGGGAAATTCTATGGGGCACAATGACATGGCTTGTTTCTCTGTAGCCATCCCTTGTTCCCCAGAGTGCGTGCATAGCCTTGGAACTGGCGTGGCGCGTGTCCCGCTGCGGCTGGGCCAGCGTGTGGGCCGCCAGCGTCGCCTGCGCAGCCTCCGCCGCGCTGTGCACGCGCGCGCCCGCCGCCGCGCTGCTGGACGCGCACAGCACGCACACGCACGCGCCGCCCGAGCACGACCGCACGGTGCGTATGGTGACATGTACACATAGCTAGCGTGGCGCGGGTCCCGCCGCGCTGGACGCGCACAGCACGCACACGCACGCGCCGGCCGAGCACGACCGCACGGTGCGTATGGTGACATGTACACATAGCTAGCGTGGCGCGGGTCCCGCCGCGCTGGACGCGCACAGCACGCACACGCACGCGCCGGCCGAGCACGACCGCACGGTGCGTATGGTGACATGTACACATAGCTAGCGTGGCGCGGGTCCCGCCGCGCTGGACGCGCACAGCACGCACACGCACGCGCCGGCCGAGCACGACCGCACGGTGCGTATGGTGACATGTACACATAGCTAGCGTGGCGCGGGTCCCGCCGCGCTGGACGCGCACAGCATAGCACAGATAGCCGTTTCATTGTAAGTGAAAATAAATGATGTGTAAACAAGGCTTAACTGGATCATTACCACCCCTAGGGAGCCCGCGTGACGCTGGAGAAGGACGTGTGCCTGCCGCTGTACCGGCGCTGGTCGCTGGAGGCGGCGCTGTGCCACGCGCCGACACTGGCTCCCGCGCTGCGCCTGCACACGCTGGCCGGCCACGCGCGCCTGCGCCAGCTGCTGGCGGACACGGGGTGTGTACAGTACAACGATACAAGATCGGATACGTAACTAAGTTCCTCGATCTTCTTTTTTAAAACATTTTTGTGACGATTTCTAAACAACTGCACAAATCTTTACCAACAGCACCCGCCGGCTATTGTGTCGCGTGGCCAAAATCGGTGCTAACGGCGCCACCTTGTTTTGTCAATATAATTTCACAAATGTTTACCGCGCCCCCCTGTCAATGTCACTCAGGCACCAAAACATCCTTCTTTACTTGTTATGATAGATCATCTTATTCAGTTTGTAGTTTCACTTTCACCCATTTATTTCAGAGGACACAGCCCCGTCGATAAATACTATAACCTAAACATACATATTTGTATGTAGCGGTGTCTACAAACGCCACATGCGAACTACGCGTCATACTGACGTCACGGAAAATCCTGCATCGCGCAAGCAGAGTTTACCGCGCAACTAGCATACATTTACAACGTCCCGGCATTGATTGTCGCTCGGGCAGTAGCCCATCAGACACAACACCCGTCTGGTCGGAGGATCCTCCTTTTTCTATAGAGGATGAGTGAACTTTATACCCTATTCCTAGCACCTCTATACGTATTATAAACAAACTTGTGTTATTAAATAAGGCTACGGGAACGATACGAACGAACGATAAACTGTAAATTTGATAAGTCACGTCCACTAAGGAAGTGTAACATAGAGATAATCCATACTTAATATTATTATTATAAATTCGAAAATAACTGTCTATGTTACAATTTAACACCTAAACCGCTGAACGGATTTCCATAAAATTTGGCAAGGAGATAGACGGCATCCTGGGAAAGGACGTAGGCTACTTTTTGTCCCGGTTGCCCGATCCCGTGGGATAATTTCCGACATTCACGCGGGCGAAGCTGTGGGCAGAAGCTAGTCTTAAGACCTAGAGAACGCAAGTATCACGATCTGTATGAAAACCAAACGTGCCATTTTTTGATTACCTACTATGACGTCACAAGCACTATTTAGTGATAGGAAAATCAATTCAAAGACGCACCCCACCCCGGGGCCTAGCGCCAGCTCACCCAGCCAGCAGTACACAGGACTGAGCGCGAAAGTGGCGGCTTACAATTTTTGTACGTAAGCTAGGCACGCGAAGTAGTTGCTCTTGTGTTATCTAGGTGTATCTATATCTGTGTTCACCCAATTAACATTTTCGGGGTCATTACACTAAGTTGTGTTAAAAAATGCGGACTCTAACCATGTCACGTATTAATTTACGACATGATCTTTAACCTCAATTGTTTGTAGATTCAGATTTATTTCTCTACTAGCTGCGCCCCGCGGTTTCACCCGCTTAAGTGTCGATCCCGTGGGAATATTGGGATAAAAAGTATCTTATGTGTTAATCCAGGGTGTCAGCTACCTCCATACCAAATTTTATCAAAATTAGTCCAGCAGGTTGTGCGTGAAGAAGGAACAAACATACATACACACTCACAAACTTTCGCCTTTATAATATTGGTGTGATCACTTCCTAGGTCACGTTCGCACAGACGTAAAAATATTGCGGCGGGATTTTGTCGCGCGCAGGATTTTCAACTCTCGGTGTTGAGCTGAGCATTCAGAATCAAACAGAGCGTATCCCAGATCCCAGCACGTCAAAAAACACAGTTTGATTTTTGAAAATCTAAAGCGTGAAATGAAATCGCTGCAGGAAAAACGCGTCCGTGTGCCTGTTTATGGCATACTTGTTTGAAACTTCTGACTGCAAAGATATACTTTTCTTTTTTTTTCTAACCTACGCTGTCCAACTCCTGAGCAAAAGCCTTTCTCTACTCCTTCCATCTTTCGCGAGCCCACGCGTCCTCTTTCCACTTTTTACGGAACCTATCCAGCTCGTGGATAATTATTTATCAAGGTTTATATACATATCCTTGATAAATAATTATCCTTTAGTAACTGATTATAAAAAAGGAGGAGAAAGTCGGTAGCAAATATAGAAAAAAAAAATGTGTCCGTCACGGGACGTCAAACATTCAAAAGAGCGGCGGCGGAGAGTCATTACGGCATAAGAGAACGTCTTCTTCGACGCTCGTGACTTCGGCTTCCGAAACTACGTTAATTTTCACTTTGTAAATTTAAAGTTTGTTTTTCTTTCAGAATACCTCTCCAACAAGCTCGCCAAGCCTTCCGCTCGATGGACGTGGAACTCCGGCGGTCCTTACTGACCGCCCTCGAGACAGCCGCGCCGAAGCACAAGCTGCCCACACCCACACACACCACCTTCCTGTTACAACGCGTGCACTCGCCCACGTTGGCTGCGATGGACATCGTGTTCGCGATCATGGGTCTCGTGGAACATGTAACGTATACCTGTGACATACAAACACAAGCTGGATGCTGCCACTGCTAAAACACAAGCCTCCTCTCTCTGAGAGGGAGGTACCTATTACACAAATCTAAATATCTACTGCAGTCTACTGCTCACAAAAACCTGCATTCAACTGCCTTCCACTTAAATCCAGGATCATTAACAGATCCAAATAAATTGACAGGTACACAGAGAGAAGTTCGGAAGAACGTTTATAAAAAATAAAAAAATCTAAACCAAAAGTCATTTATTCAAATTAAAACTTTAAAAACGTCAAAATAACATAAAATAGTCCTCACGCATATCGAAAAGTCCCCCAAAACGCCTTCTCTTCACCATTTCCTAACTGTGCTTTAGCTGGGAATGACGCTACAAATCAGCGAAAAGAATAAAAGTACTTTGTCCTGTAGACCCTTGGGACCCTTAATCGAATGCTAATCATCTGTTACCTTATTGTTCCAGGAGTCTATTCCAAAAGCGGAAGGATTCCAGCACGCCCTCGCAGCCCTCGACACGGAAAGCGGAGAGAACGAGAGCAGACGACTGGGATTTCTCTCAGCACAGAGAGCACTGGAGGCTGTGGCCAAGCTCGTGCATGCCACGCTCAGTGCGCGCAAACTGCATCTCGCCGGACCATTTAGCTATTTTATAGTGCAGGAGGTGAAAATATATTTAATTGTGATTTCAGTTATTGTAAAATCCGGCCAATCAGGCCGCGCGAGTTGAAATTGGTTCCTTACCATCTTATAAGCCCAGAGTCACTGGTTCTTCTCGTTATTATGCTATTTTATGTTCTGTACCATACTTGGGAACCTTCTGGTTACTGAGATATTGAAGGTTAAACAAGGGTCATACGAGATCAGCCACCGGTGAGTATAGGCCACCTCCCTTTTTATGCCACGTCCCCCTCGTCTGCGCGAGTGTTATCTGAGTGTTCCCGCAATGTTGGCGATCAGTTTAAGTTAACGCAATTGTATAACGTCCCAGGGCACTCCGGAGGCCCGCTGGGTGAAGGGCCCGCTGTGGCTGGGCGTGGCGGCGCGCTGGGCGGGCGGCGCGGGCGCTCGCGCCGTGGTGGCGAGTGCGGCGCTGGACGGCGCCAGCTGCGTGCTGCTGGGCATCCCGCCGCGGTACCAGCACGAACCTCGGAAGTCAGTATTCGCCTAACATTTTTTGAAGTGAAATTTTCTTTAGGCGCGTTGGGCATTTTTTGAGATGGGAAAAATCCATTGAACTCACTCTACTGTTACCGTAATTTAAGCGACACCGCGCGTGTTTTGTTTATAAGACGATTAAAGAAATACCCGCTTCGGATGTGTTCGGTTGTCCTCGGGATGTCACACTCGTGTGTCTGTCTGTCCGTCCGTCTGTCACAGCCAATTTACTCCGAATCTAATGGACCAATTAAGTTGAAATTTGGTACACATGAATTTCTGTGACCTAAACACAGACGTGTGACGTAATTGAATTTTGAATATGAGGGACAAACAGAAAATTAAAAAAAAACCACAATCTGTACCGTGCGACACCGTGTATCAAATGAAAGGACTGGACTGTGAGGATCTCAAATATATTTTTTTCATAATTTTAAAGTAAATTGTATTAACCGGTTGTATGCCGTAATTACAGAAAACAATTAAAAACTATTGTGTCTCGCGTAGATCTACGCTCCCGGCATACAAGGGGTTAAAGTTATTTAAGAAAATAGACGAAAATTAAGCCCCCCCCCCCTTATCTCCGAAACTAATGAGCCTAAAATTTTGAAAAAAATGTAGAATATAGTTCTATACCTATAGATTACAGGAAAGCTATAAGAAGTCTGTGCTCTTAAAACAACATGGTAAATCTCTCAATATTGTGCGTACAAACTTACATTTTCAGTCGCTCCATGTAAAATACTGCTATTCAGCTGCATGTGGTTAGACTGGAAGCCGACCCTAATAGTTTGGAAAAGTTTAGGCAGATTGATGTAGAATTTTTATTAACACTAAATAAATAAATAAAATCTGTCCGCAGCTTATTCGGTGCCGCGTTCGAGCAGGCGGGCGCGAAGTGCGGCGCGAGCGTGTCGCGCCAGCACGCCGACTCGTCCGTCGTCACGCTGCCGCTGGCGCAGCGCGCGCAGTTCCTCGACGCCTTGACTGCCTTACTAGCATAGTGCACTGGTTTCATAAGTCGGTGTCTAGCTGGGGAATAACTGTGAAATTGATGTTACAGTCGGCTTCAGCTATAGAAATGGCCACACATTCAAATCTACATCTATTTGAGGCTGACTGTAAGTGATACTGAATGACTAAGAAGTGTCTTTTCACATAATTCAAGTGCCGATACGGCTTTAGATACCCGGGTCAGCCGAGTAAACATTACCGATGCGTGTGGAATTTAATCCGGTAACCGGAAAGTGTGAACAGGCACTCCCAGTTTTTGGCACGAAAACCAACACAAAAATTGGCTAATAAATTGTCAAGCTTCCGTTGCCTGCTGTGATTGGTTGGATGAATTATCAACAGCCAGTCACAGCACTTGACTTCCGTTTAATTTAACGCGTCAGTGATTTTCGTTCCAGAAACCAGGCGTAATATTACTTATACAAAAACAGTTCTTTGCTTGATTAAGTTATAAGTATTTAGTTAAGTGCATGTGTATAAGCCAAAACCGAAAATCATGTAAATATCAAGTTTTATAGTTGTTTTGCTACAACGCTATAAGCACCGCGTCGCGGAATCGTTTGCATTTCATAATTAACCCACCGCAACAATAATAATACAACTTCGACTTTTGTAATGCTTGTGCAAATATTTGAATTATCTCACAAAATAAACTTTATTCCAATGCTGATAGGGTATAATTTGTATTACCCAAGGCACGCGAATATTTGGACAAACGCGCCGAATGCAGTGGCGGCATTACAAAATAGCCTCAACATACAGTCAACCGCATCAGTGGTTACAGTTTGACAGTGACAGAGCCTTTATGTCGTAGCAGTAAGAGCGGTTTTCGTAGTGCCAAGGTTGCCACTGATGTGCCGCTTGACTGTATATGATCGCAGGACATGACAGACAAATGTGAATATTGTGAACATTGTATGTATAATTTAAAGCCACACGCTGCGAAGCTAGCTAGGACACTACCTTTTTACACGTTGCGACTGCGTACAGCCCGACTCAAACGTTATGGCGGCTCTGGCCTCCGTCAACGAAGATACGGACCCGTCCAAAAGTAGTTTGAATCTTCAAAGTGAATCCTACTCCCGACTCTTCTTCGTGTCGCGGGCACGACTGTATTTTAAATCTTGTTTCCCCAAAACTTCGCCGCTTCCACGGCGTCGTCGGTGGCAGCGCAGAGGTCACAGAGGACACAGAGAGCAGGATACGAGGCGGAGCATGGCTTATGATAGCTCCACAACCACACCCTACTGCCGTTCTGTCAAGGTAGCCCCACTTTACACGCAACTAATTAACTTTTTTGAACGTGAAAAAATATATCTGGAGTAGGGATAACTGTCGAATCGTGTTTAATTAATTAATTAAATTTAATTCATTTTTATGTCGGGCCCTAAACTCACCGTAAATCCGTCTATGTCCGTAAATGAAACGGAGTAGGAAGCTTCTTTCGGTCGAAACTATGGACATCGGGCTTGGGGAGTAGGCTCCCTGAAGTGCGCTACTCCGTGCGCAATAAAGCTGACACGTAAAGTGTCATGTTCCAAGCCGCCATACGGTTTGCATCGGGCTGTAATAGTAGCTGCCGGGTACGGGTGGACTTGGCTCAAAGTAAAGCATTGAATTATGAACTTTATATCGTGACACGTAAAGTGCAGTTTGAGTACAGTTGCTTTAGAATGCGTCGGCCATCTTTTATGAAATCTTCCTACACAATTCAAACGGCTTACTAAGGTCCATTTACACGATGCAAGTTTCTTGCCTGTTGCATACAATAAACTTAAGGCAAAAAATGACTTGCGTCATCTAAACATTGTTCAGACGGTGCAACTTTTGCATGCCACAGGCTATTTAACTAAGTATACCTAGTTACCAGCCGGACGATTCTGTAATAATCTCACCGTGAAAACTTAGGTGAAGTGAGTTTGTTTTTGTTAGGAATTGACACTATTGACAGCTAACTCCACACTCACTTCAGCTAAGTTTTCACGGTGAGATTTTTACAGAATAGCACCGCAGGTATCCAGAAAAAGTTATGCGGTAGGTAGTCAAGCGTGTGAAAAGGGCATCACAGTAAATATTGTAGCTCATAAGTTAAGTCATTGCATTAAAACGTTACAAATAAAGCAGCTGGAATGTTGATATTGATTATGAACGTCTTGTTATGCAGACATTTTTGTTAAAGGAACTATCGATACATAATATTATAAATTCGAAAATAACTGTCTGTATGTTACCTTTTCATGCCTAAACCGCGGAATGGATTTCGATAAAACTTGGCAAGGAGATAGATGGCATCCTGGGGAAGGACATAGGCTACTTTTTTATCCCGGTATCACGTTCCCGTGGATAATTTCCGACAGACATGCGGGCAGAAGCTAGTCTCTTATGAAGTAGGTTTAAATAAATAAGTTTGCAAACAAAAATCACCAAATTAATGTATTAAAAGTGCCTATAATTTTAAGATAGTTTTTAAATTATTCAGTAATAATACAAGTGCCTACAAAAATGGATTCATTATTATAATCAATTAGTTCTCTAAATAAATAAGTAATAATTAAAATTAATTCTTATCAAAATGCTATTAATAATATTCACAAGTCATCCTTAGTTTGCTTAATGATTTAATGTAATAATAATCAATATAATTTTCCTGTATTTTGTTATGTTACTTATTTGATGTCGGTTTCCAGTTATGATAAATATGTTTTTGTAGAATTATTAAGTATATGTGTTGTTATGTGAAGTAAAAGAACTGTAGTTTTATCTAAAAACAGTCTAATTTATATAAATCGTATAAAAGAAAACCGTTAAAAGCTTGTGGCTACGATACACGATCAATGTGTTCAGTTCCGCCTTTTTTCCGTGGCCACGAGCTACACGCTCAAGCGACACGCGTCTTACAACAACCATTACGCAGAAAACAAAAGAAGTTGTTGTTGTTGTTGTCTCATGGGACACCGCGATGCGCAGACCGACGGATGTCACCTCCATGTAAAACAAATGCATGCTGACATATGCAGAAGGATACCACACTGCGATACATCGCAAGCTGCTTGAAGGTTTACCTCGATACCTGGCATTTCCATATACGAGTCTATTAGCATGCATTTGTTTTACTTGGAGATGACATCGAGGTATATAAAAAAGTACTCTGCCGGTCGATTCTGTAAAAATCTCACTGTGAATACTTAGGTGAAGTGAGTTTGCTTTTGCTAGGAATTGACACTATTGACAGCTCACTCCACGCTCACTTCGCCTAAGTTTTCACGGTGAGATTTTTACAGAATAGCACCGCTGCATCGAGGTAGCGAGCTAAACCGCGACCGCGCGAGGTACCGCAGTGAGGAATCTTCGGCATGTAATTACCCTTATTGTTTCATGTATGAACACGCATCCAGTCAGACTTTTGCAAGTCCATTTGTTCAGATTCGACTTCTCTTCAAAAATAAAACTACCGTTCTTTCATCTTGTTAACTGTGGTAATTGAAGTGACTGAGTTTCTAATTATAAGTTCTTAGTTTTAATAATATTTATTTAGAAATAGTTGCAATATGAAATAAAACAATTAATGATAAAAAATATATATTTTTTTAATTATAAATTATACGTACAATACAATATTGCAGTGCCCCAAAAATAATTGATTTTACAACAGTAGCTGTACCCTCCTCTCCCATCCGAAGTATAATCATTTCAAGTTTATATTATTATTTAATTAACATAAATATAGTGACATAGTAAAAGTGCGCAGTGCTGCAAACCCTCACCCTGTTTCAAGTTAAACAAAATATCAACTATATTTCAATGATAACTAAGAATTTAAGTTGATTTCAGAGTGACACTAGCACTTGAAAAACTTATAAAAATATTTGAAGTTGTAGCGTAAACTGAACTTTGTGTAGGAATTAAAGTAATTTATCCATTACTTCATATTTTTTTACATTTTTGGCAAATAAATCGCGAACTCAGATTACATAGGTACATAAACTCACGCCTTCTTCCCATGGGTGGGGATAGGCAGAAACTACAGAACGCCACCTGCTATGATCCTTACATATTCTTTTTGCTTCGTTTACTTTCATACATCAGGTCATACACACACGCGGGTTACGAGTACTTACCTACTACGCACCTTATATATTTATTTAATACTAGTTAAGGCATGCACATTCATTCAACCATGAAACTACGGCGTGCACACAACAATTTACCTAAGATACATCACAATCGGTCGTGCCATTTTCGAGTTTTTGCGAGATTAACGCACGCCACTTGATTTTTGTATAAGTGTAACTAAACTATGGATTCTTAAAAAAAAACTGGGATACTGTAAAGCCCAGATTATTTTCGAAGTAAGGCCTTTCCAATGGTTTTACGTTCATAACATGATTCGACATACTTTTAAAGTTTACTGTTGAACGATTAAAATTCAATAATTCAGATTTCCTTTTCAATACAAGTTTCACTAGTCCTGCATGCTTGAACGGAGCTCTTAATTACGAGCACATCATGACGCAAACTCGAACTGGTTTCATTACCCAAATCGAGCCAATCGGCACATCATTCCCAATCAGTTCACAGATTCCCCGACTTTCGCTCGAATTCTTGACTTGACGTGATTTTGCTTTCGGATTTTACAGAATCACCTTTCTAATTATTATTTATAAATCTTGTGATCAAATCCAGGGACCATTTCGGTTGATCCTTAGGCACCATGTGTCCAGAATTACGTACCATCGCCTCCGTAAGGTTCCCAGCACATTTTATATATCCAGCTACATCATTATCCACTTTCCAAATACTTCTGCTAACCCGTCTGTACTCGTCAGATGCCGAAAAGTTCAAATTATTTAAAAAGTTGACTGTCAGAGGGTATGCTACAATAATGTCCAGCTGTCCATTATAGAACAGCATTCGGTAATGTGATAGTAGTTCGGAGATGGCCGGAGCTACGGACTGCATGAAGTCGAGTGCTAGCATCAGTTGCACCGTCCCTCCGTCGTGGAACGCGAGGCCCCCGACATGAATACTTCGTCTGACGTCATTCTTGTGTATCACGCTTAGGAACGGTGTTTTATCGTCTACCTTTGCAGTACGCAAATAGTTGTAGTAGAAATCATACCCCGTATAGAATTTAAAGAGCGAGAAATGCGTCACACTTCCGTCCATCAGCAGGTCCATTAGAATGTTCGCTTGTAACCAATGTTTACTCCTGATTGCAACATAAATATCCATCTGAGTTTTCTGAAATTGTTTTAACTCACTACCATCCAATAACCCATGCTGATACAAGAAGTCACCGTAACCTAATTGATTTAAAGGATCGCAGTAACCATTACCCAACGCCATGCCTTTTAAATTAATTCTGAATTGTCCTTTAGCATTTTCACGGTGGATTTCCATTCCTAGAGACGGTATATACTTGCCCGCATAAGATTCGCCGGTTATATAGAAATCGTTGTTCCTCAAATGTGGAAACATTTGGAAATATTGATGCAAACCCTGATACAGTCCCTTGGCGATACATTCTTGGTTGGCGCAGAAACCGTTGGTATTTTCAGTGAAGCTAAATCCGGTCCCAACTGGGTTGTCGATGAAAATTAGATGATAATTAAGTGCCCAGTGATATTTTCTTGAAACAAATCGTTCTTGTTTGGCTTGGAGAGGTCCTATTTCTACGAACAATCCATACAGAGAGCTACAACCTGGTCCTCCTTGAAGCCAGAGGAGGACAGGAGCCGTCTTGTTCTTAGAAAAAGGCGGAAAGTACCAGAAATATAGATTGGAGTTGTACTTTGGGTCGATGGTTAAGAAACCTGCGTAACTTTCGATTTCTGACGAATTCGCCAAATTCACGCGTGATAGATTCTGGGCGACGGATACTAAACCCTCTTTAATATAGGGAGATAAAAACAGCGGATCGCCTGCCTCGTGTGTTGGTTTTGGATCCAGTTTCAACTTCGGATAAAAGGGTAAGAATATAGTGTTAGCGAACGAAAACAAGATGTGTAACCGGATCGAGAGAAACAACATATGATTAGAATTATTACCCCTGACGGGTGCAGTTTTATTCTCTCAAATATATGTATATTCTTCTTCAATTATATATAGTCCAAAAACATTAATGAGACACATGTAAGCCACACTATTCAAAGAGGAATTCCCCTTGGAATTTCATGCTGAAACACTTCTGCGTGAAAACCAATTTAACAACCACAGACTACAATATTCTCAAGTGACATGCAATGGTGCAAGCTGAGGGTGCATGTGACAGCGATATTGACATCGATCAAGGAGTTTGTCGTAGAGAGTATTTACTGTTGGTAGTATAATGAGGTTCTAAGGTATTTTCATGTAGTCTTCGAAATCGCAGATCTTCGTGGTTGCTGTTGGGTTAAGGTTTTGGCAGTGGCGTAACAATAGGGTGGCAGGAGGGGCAAAATGCCACGGGCCCCCAGCCGAGGAGGGCCCCCGACCCCAGAGGGCCAGGAGCACAGGAAGATCCTATAAGTATAGAAATGAAGATATTTCCGACCACTAGACCAACGAAGCAGTCAGGTATTCAATTTTGTAGGGGAAATTACATAATGTACGCCGAGTCGCCGACGAAGTCGCGGGCGAAATGCCAGTAAAAAAAATTATAACGTTGGTTGAGCTTACATTGAGGGAGGGCCCTATCCCATGAATTTGCCTATACCTATACCCTTTGGGGCCCGCGGGCCCCAAAGGGTGTAGTTGCCACTGGGTGTCGGTAGGGCTAGGTCGCCGTTGGATCCCCCCGGTGGGTACCCGCATTGTCGAGGCGGGGGGGGCTCAGTAGCCGTGGCTTGGACACCCATGGTGAAGCGAAGAGGATCCCGAGGAGGGGCCGCTAATCAGGGCTTTTGCTGACAAGCCAACGACGTAGCGGCCAGAAGTAGGTTGCGGTGCCGCTTGGGCGACATCGCAACTGAGGCGGGCCGCGATGTCGTATCGGAGGCATCGCGGCTGAGGATTGGAGGCCGCTGCGGGAGAGGATTGCCGGTATTGCGGTGCGCCACTCTCCCTACCTTCCGCGGCCTTGACGGGGTCGCCACCGTATGATGGCGGACGCGGTGGGGCTGCAGGGGAGGAGGAGTGTTGGTATTACGTTGGCCGCTCTCCCTATCCTCTGCAGCCGAAAATTGGCAGGCCTGACCCGTCGCAGGGGGACCAAGGGTGCCCAGACACGGGGTCGTCTGGCGCCCATGTGCTGGTTTGGTCCCTGGGGTGGTCACTGCGTGCTATGTGTTCTAGTACGCCGGTGATGGGGAGTACTCCCCAGAGGAGGGTCCGGTAACGGACAGCCGCGGCGGGTTCACGGATGAGTGCTAACGCGTGCCCGTGTTCCCGCCGTAAGCGGCAGAGGAGGACACCGTGGAGTTTTAGTGGGTTAGAGTCCCACATAACTGCACTATCTCCCCGTGGTAGTGCAATATGCATGAGCACTTCTCCACGTAAAAAAAAAAAGGTCGCCGTTGGATGCTTGCGTACTGGCTGGATCCTCGCCCTGGGACCTGGAGGCGAAAGTACTCGCGTCGCTGTACCGGTGGCGCGAGGAAGCGCGGGCGTGAGGCGAAGGGCTGACGCAGCGCCATATGGAGCTGCGTCGGTCTCAGCTTCGCGAGGTCCTGGTGGCGGAATGGCGGGACAGGCTCTCACGCACTACCGCCGGCCTCGGCACCATCGAGGCGGTCCGGCCGGTACTCGAGCGCTGGCTCGGGAGGAGGCACGGCTCCCTGTCGTTTCGGGTGACGCAGGTGCTCTCGGGGCATGGTTGCTTCGGGAAGTACCTGTGTCGCATAAACAGGGAGCCGGACGCTCGGTGTCACCACTGCGTCGACTCAGCTCAGTCCCACTCCAGCTGGGGGTTCTTGCGTGAGAAAATAGAGCATGTCTATAATGTGTCCAATGTCCTTTCTTGCATCAGTTTCTACAAGCTATATTGGTAGATACTTAGATCTACCAACATAGCTCAACTCAATCAAGCTAAATCGGTAAGGCAATTGGTCTTAACTTGAATTGCTTTACCGATTTAGCTTGATCGAGTCAAGTACTGGTTATAATAACACCTACAGAATGTGAAATATCTTAAAGCACAATTTTTAGACCATGTCTTACGATTATGTACAAATGTTAAACATTATCAAAAACAAGAGGGAGAAGTTAATGAGTTTTAATTTTAACATCACATTTCGACACTAGGAATAAATCACAAGCTTATAGTCATGAGCCAAGTAATAAGATGACAAGGAGATGAAATGTTTAAAAATTAAAATCATTCTTAATGAATCTTGTGATCAAGTCTAAGGCCCATTTTGGTTGGTCGTGAGGGACCATGTGGCCAGAATTTCTTACCAGGACCTCAGTTAGATTGCCAGCTCTCTTCACATACCCTGCCACCTCATTATCAACCTTCCATATGTCTCTTTGCGCAGTTTTATACTCTTCAGCTGAAGAAAACTTTAAATTACGTAAAAAGTTTTCCGTCAGTGGGTATGCAACAACTATATCAAGTTGCCCATTATAAAACATTATTCTATAATGTGATAACAGTTCTGATATGGCTGGAGCTACAGATTTCAACATGTCAAGTGCTAAAAGTACCTGCACATGTAGGCCATCATGGAATGGTAATCCTCCTACATGCACACTCCTCCGAACATTGTCATTTTGTAATAAGGCTGTGAACACTGTCATATCATCTTCGCCTCCTGATGATTGTAAGTAGTTATAGTAGTAATTAAAGCCTGTGTAATATTTGAAGTATGAGAAATTGGTTAACTCTCCGTCCATCAAGCGGTCCACAAGTGTATCAGCTTGCGCCCAATTCTGTTCCTTAATTTGTTTCACAATCTCATTTTGATACTTTATAAATACTTTCAACTCATTACTGTCTATTAATCCAAGTTGGTACAAGTAGTTACCATAATCTAATTGATTTGCTGGGTCACAGTATCCATTGCCAATTGCCATACCTTGTAAGTTAAGTTTTTCCAAACCATTTTCATTTTCTTTATGTATGAACAATCCTAGGGATGGTATGTACTTTCCTGCATAAGATTCACCTGTTAAATATAAGGCATTCTTCTTCAAATGTGGAAATAGTTTGAAAAACTGTGTTAAAGTTGTGTGCAATCCTTTGGCTACACATTCTTCATCCATACAATATGCAGCTTCTTTATCGGTGAAGCTAAATCCTGTACCAACCGGGTTGTCAATGAATATTAGGTGATACTTTAGAGCCCAATGATATTTTCTTATAGCAAAACCTTCTTTTTTGGCTATCAGAGGGCCCAGCTCTGTGAATAGTCCGAAAAGCGAGCTTCCTCCCGGTCCACCTTGTAGCCACACGACGACGGGAGCCTCTTCATTCTTAGAAAAAGGCGGGAAATACCAAAAATACATATTGGAGTTGTAGTTCTCGTCGATCGTAAAGAAGCCGGCGTGACTTCGGAAACCTATTTTATCCGTAATAGATACCCGCGAGAGATTTTGTGCGAGTATTATTGATCCTTTTTTGAGATACGGAGTGATCATGAGAGGATCACCAGCATTTTTCTCTGATTTAGCGTCTAGTTTTATCCTCGGGTACACATTTGGAAAGAAAGTCGCGTTTACCATAGAAAATGCACTCAACACTGCGAGTAAACGTGTCCACATTTGGCTGGAATCACGCTGTATCTTCATGGTGTTGTATTCAAATAATACAGCCAGACATTCACACAAGTCACATCAAGATATTATAAAGTAACAAATAAAAAACCGACTACATCGACTATTTTTTTGTTTGTTTGTTTCGGGATGATGTCAATGACCGTTTGCACAGACACAGAGTACAATAATATAATTGGGAAACGTCAAAGTTCATTCAAAAACCTGAATAGGAAAAGTTTTGGAAGCTCGGGAATTCGGGATCGAAAAATCTTTAGTAAAATAAAAATACACAACAAAATAAATACAGTTGAATCATCTGTCTAATTTCCCGCCAATATAAGAATATTTATGAATTTCAATCATTGCGCTATATAATATATCACTCTCATACCGCGCGAGCTAGTGATGCTTGATTATTTTTGCATCAAATCGATTATGCATTTATCACGTTATCGATCAAAAAAATGCTCTAAATAAATTGCTTCAAATGAAACACCTTTTTTATTTTTAACGGTACGAAGATCAGACATAAATAAAATAGGTCCGGGGTCTGAACTTGAGCAAATAGATCAAAATAATGACAGTTCCATTTCAATATTATTATGGCACGAGGACTTGTCTGGGTATTCTATCCACAAAAGTATTCATCCATTGTTTCTGTGTATTTATTTATTTGATTAATTAATATTGAGTATTACCCAAAATTAAATGTTTGATAATCACACTAATATTATAAAGGCGGAAGTTTGTGAGTGTGTGTCTATGTATATATGTTTGTTACTTCTTCACGCTCAAACGGCTGGACAAATTTTGATAAAATTTTGTGTGGAGCTAGCCGACACCCTGAATTAGCATATAGGCTACTTTTTATCCCGATATTCCCACGGGATCGACACTTATGCGCAACTAGTACTTAATAACTCTTAATACTGCCTTGTTCGTTGATCTACCTAGTGGTTGCAACTGCAAGAGCGAGTTATTCCGTTTTGCCACCCCAAAAAAATCCACTCTAAGGTGGGTAGGTACGCGGAAACGCATGTTCGAGAATCCACCCTAGGCTTAGTTGGATAAACGGAATTTATAGGCCAAAGGTGGATTCTCGGATGTGTTTCCGCCTTAGGGTGGATAAACGGAATAAATGGCAAGTGCTACCTCTGAGCATGATGTCCTGGATTCGATTCTCGGGTCGGACAATGTTATTGGGTTAATAGCAATATTCTCGCACTTGAACACTACTGGCGAAATAGGCACATTTCTGCCTAACCCTTCGTGGATTACAGGCGTGATTTTATGTCACACGACGACACACCAAGCAATGCATTTCCACTTTTTGACCTCGCATTTTATTGACTTTCCGTACAATGAGAGGTTAGCATGTATTGGAAATGTATAGCTTAATGACCTTGATGTGTCATTAATTCATTATGTACCTATCCCTATTGATTTACTTTATCTGGGTAGGCTTAAATATCGACCGTACTTATGAAATTATTTTTTTATAAAAACCTATTTTGAGTCTAGATAAAGCGAAAATGTTGCGCGGATTTTTACCGCGGAGTGAGGAATAGTAGTCTCACTGTCAATGAATATGAATACTGTCAAGATTTTTATTTTTTCATGATATCGATATTATGTATTATTTTGTTTAACAATTTGCTTAGCAAATTATTAATATACGTAAAAGTCAAATCATCGATAACAATCATAACGATTATCGATAAACGAATTGCAACCCTATTGCCTAGCGAGTAAGCGAGTGCGAGTATGATTATCATTGATTGTATTGTTTGTGGTATTGTTGCAGTCAGCAGAAATAGGAAAAGGAAAGGAACAACGAACATAGTATAGTATATAGTTATCTGTGCAACGAACGACGGAACAGGGTTGCCAACCGTACGAGGTTCCTCGTACAAATACGAGATTTGTGGTCTTCCGTACGAGGTACGAGGACACTATCAACCTCGTACAATTATGTACGAGATTTTGATAATATGGCCATACGAACATTTTGCATCACCATTATAATAGTAAGAACTAGTGTCATCTATCAGAACTTGATGGAACTTCATCTTACACCAAAAATTTCATTACCGCATTTACACGATGATTGTCTATGGTGGCTATCCCGTCATCCGGGAAATCCCCAGCTAATAAAACATTTCTTTCTTAGCGTTAATAGTTTCAGTCACACAGCGCAAACTACTTTCTCTGTTCCTTACTTGTCTTACTGTCCCTACCCCATGCGAATGCTGACTGCGAGCGGGTTTTTAGTAAAGTCAATTTAATAAAGACAGAGATAAGAAACCGGCTAACAGTGAACGGCACACTTCTTGCTGCAGAGAGCGCAAAAGGTTCAACTCGTACTGGAAACTGCGTCAATTATAATATACGGCAGAAAAAACGATGACAGTGAAGATGTTTCTGACATAATATTTGGAGAGATGTAAACTAAGTTACCTTGCAAAGTTAATTAATAATATAGACACATTTTTTTTTTATTTAACTTTTTTTTAAATACAACACTAAATGATGTTTTATTTAGTAGGAAACTTGCAATAGTTTATTTAATTGAGTAAAAAGTCCTAAGTCCAGTAGTTAAATATAAGTACCTTAATATTGGTTTTAGCACTTTTTCGATGTATAATAAATGTACGAGGTTTGAAAGTCAAAATACGAGATTTTTACCTGCATATGTACGAGGAATTTTTTCTTACGGTTGGCAACCCTGCGACGGAACGACATTGATAAGCCGGCTAAACAACGACTTATTATTATTTGCTAAAGCATGATAAAAAGGTGAAGCTGAGTGCTGACTAATAATTGGGTCAGTATTCGGGTCGAGATGGCGCGAACATTGTGGGTTCTGCTAATATTTCAAGTATTTTTCAATGCCGAAGGTTTCTTTCATCGCTATCCGAAATTGAACCTTGGCGAGCGCGATGGAGGTGATCCAGGACCTCCGTTGTTCCTCACTCCGTACGTCGAGAGTGGGAAAATTGATGAAGGCAGGCGTCTCGCCCGCGTGCCCTTCACGGAAAGTCTTCGTATCAAGAGTTACGCTGGATATTTCACTGTGAACAAGACGTACGACTCCAACCAGTTTTTCTGGTACTTCCCGGCGATGGTACCGGATAACAAGAACGCGCCCGTCGTTGTTTGGCTACAGGGCGGGCCCGGCGCGACCTCGCTGTATGGTCTGTTCACGGAGAACGGTCCGATTAGAGTTCGTAGAAATAACTTCGAGAGAAGGAAGTACAACTGGGCTTTGAGCCACCACATGATATACATAGACAACCCTGTCGGCACTGGGTTCAGCTTCACGAACGACAGCAGAGGTTACTGCACGGACGAGACGCAGGTTGGTGAGCAGTTGTACACCACATTGATACAGTTCTTCCAGCTCTTCCCTGAATTGCAGCAGAATAAGTTCTTTGTTTCTGGTGAGTCTTATGGAGGGAAATATGTGCCTGCTCTAGCATACACCATACATAAGAAGAATCCTACTGCTCAACTAAAAATTAATATGAAAGGAATTGCTATTGGCAATGGTTTGAGTGACCCAGAACATCAGTTGGTATATGGAAAATATTTGTACCAAATAGGCCTCATAGATTCGAACGGAGCTAAAGTGTTTGAAGAATATGAGAACAAAACTAAGAACTTTATCAAACAAGGGAAATGGGACGATGCATTTACCGCATTTGATTCATTGTTGAATGGTGACATGATAGATGGCAAGAGTATCTTCACGAACCTAACTGGCTTTAATTTCTACTTCAATTATTTACACACAAAAGACTACACTCAGTATGAAGATTTTGGACCGATGCTACAAAAGACTGCAGTACGCAAAATGATTCATGTTGGAAACTTAACTTTCCACAATGGGACAGAAGTTGAGAAGCATCTGAAGCAGGATGTGATGAAATCCGTAGCCCCATGGATAGCAGAACTCCTTGATCACTACTACATTGTCATATACAATGGTCAATTAGACATCATTGTCGCATACCCCTTAACTGTAAACTACCTCAAAAATCTCAACTTTACTGGTGCTGAAGAATATAAAACAGCAAAGAGGTACATTTGGAAGGTGGATGGGGAGGTAGCTGGCTATGTGAAACAGGCTGGCAAACTAGTGGAGATCTTGGTGAGGAATGCTGGACACATGGTGCCTGGGGACCAGCCCAAATGGGCACTAGATTTGATTACACGGTTTACTCATGAGAAGACTTTTGATGGCCCCAATAAGGCTGTTTACTTGGGATTGAATTGAGTATTGCTAAGGATTTATTGGAGTAGGTGCTTGTGAATTATGTACATGTAACAGCAAAAAATCAGCAACTATTAAAACTCCTTGTAAAAATTAAACTGGGCTATTGATTGGATCACCTATTAAATGCTCATGTTACGTGCATCATTGACAAGTTACCTCATTGGGAATTGATGATAAAGGATGCTGGTACTTATGTCATATCACATTAAGTTTAAATTTAAACACAAATTGTGCATCAAGAAAAAAACATTGGGGCCTACCCCCAATTCATTTGGTCTTTTCGGTCTTTTTTTTCTTTTTCTTTTTGGCTGCAATAATGCATGATCCCATATCTATAAATAACCCCTCATCTGTTAGGCAAATAGAAAAAGTTATTGTGTTATTAGACTGACAGTGTTGAGCTCAAGTTAAGGCAGATACAGACATTGCGAAGCACGTGCTTCCACATGCCTCACCACGAATATGAACATCCACACATTGCGAATCATGCGGTGAGCGCCGCGCTGCCGGCCGTGAGCTTCGCATGCCTTGCAACGTCTGTATCCGCCTAAAGATGCATTTATTACCTTATGTATGTAACTATCATGATGTACAATGAACAACTAACTCACTTTCATTAGATATCTATTGTATTCTATACATTCAAACACCAAGGTTGAATAAAATTGCACGAGTTTGTAAAAGTACAGACGCCAGCACATCAAGCTACCCGAAACTGTAAAATTTTCCCAATCATCTTTGAACCTTATGCTTTAGCGATAAAGTTGAAAATCGTTTAAAGAAATTTGACAGATTGTAGTAGCTTGATGTGCTGGCGTCTGTACTTACAATAATAATTAATACCTAATGCTAAGCTAATCGTAAACATCATTTGTATTCCGTCAATCATTTCATTATGTCTATATTTTCTGCATAATGTATTTCGTTTCTACCTGTCGTGCGATAATAAGGTCCATTTGAGTATCTATTTGTTACAAAATTCTAACGTCATTGTTTATATACCTACTTTCAGAACTTTACATAACTTTTCATACTTATAGGAGATACGAGCAAATTATTGTATAATAGTTTGTGTTTTTAATGTAGGTAAGTATTTGTTACCGACGTTTTGTAAAATAAGAATAAATATTTTTATATTATTTAATAGTGACTGTTTTATTTGTTTAGATGATAGAACAGGACTAATGCCCTTGATGACCATGGTGGAATGCGTGCGTTGCAAGTTTTTTTTACAAAACATGCAAGCTACCTGTTAGGTGTAGGTACCTAACCTACCATAGAAATGTACTTCTTTCATATATCTATTGTATGTACCTACCTACACTATAAGCATTAAGGCTCCTTTAACAGGCGCGACACGCGATAAAATCGCGCGCGACGCAGGCACCGCAAGTTGCGCAACGAGCGGTGCCTTTGTGTCGCGCGCGATTCCTACGACCTAATGGATCGTGGCAGGCCTAGACGGAGATGGCGAAATAGATGAGCTGGACTCCTTCAACAAGAACTGGTCCTTAGCAGCTTTAAACAAAGAGATGTGGAAAGAAAGTAGCAAGGCCATTGCTCTGCAATGGGACATACCTAACAGGCTTAGGTATAGTAAAACTGACGAAATGTAGGTGTACAGACGCCAGCACATCAAGCTACACGAAACTGTCAAATTTTCCCAATGAACTTTGAACCTTATGCTGAAAATCTATTAAAGAAATTTGACATATTGTAGCTTGATGTGCTGGCGTCTGAACCTACTGTATTATTACACCGTTCAACCTCTACCTAACCCATTGGGCAATACAGGCGTGATGTTATTCCAATGTAGGTGTCTGTATAGCCGCTACGCTAGGTACCGGTTCCTTCTACTCTTGTTTAGAAATTAAACAACAATTTAGCACTAATTATTTACCAAATATGGAAGCGATTGGCGTTGGTGGTCCTGCGGTAGTCACGGACATGACAATTGACATAGGCACATCGGTGTTGTTTCTTCCTTGGTTCGATTTCCGGCTAAATAGCTTTTGTTCGTGCATTGTTTTTCCGCAAGCTACGATCGATTTGATTTGATTAGATAGGGCTATGGCACCCTTGGTAATACATGACTGGTTATTCCCTAATAAATGGTACAATCCATCGGTGGGGTTGCTTGTTTAATATTCAACCCCGTTACAAACGAAACGGTTATTAGGTAGGTATACTTCATTGAGATGAGATAGAGAATCGCTCGCAGTACTTATATAGTTACATGAGGCGTAGGTATTTCTTGTCGGGAAATACATGCGCTGCACTTATTTATGTAGAAAATCGCAGTACTTATATAGTTACATGAGGCTTAGGTATTTTTTGTCAGGAAATACATGCGCTGCACTTAATTTATGTTTACGCCACTCTACCTGCTTGGTGTAGGCATGGCTTTAAAACAAGATCAAGTTCAATGTCGGGGGTAATCGACCGGCATCGTATTGCGTAAGTAGAAGTAAATTAACTTGAGTTGGATGGTAAAGGCAGTAGTCAGTGGATATCAATATAATTTTAGTACAAATTAATTTCAATGCTATGTGTGTATGATCTTGCATTTTCAGTGCCACACACATAAAAGGGGCGCTTTTGTGAATCTTTTGCGCAGTGTAAACAGCGCATGTGCGCTGTTTGGATTCTCGAATGTGTCGCTTCATCAACTATTAGACTAAATCAATATCATATCAGTTCCCAATTACGATTACACCCACTTGAACAATATTTTAATGAATTTGCTTTGGTGTAAAAATATTTATAAAAGAAAAATAAAAGCCAGGTTATCACAATATCAAATGTTACTTTAATTAATCTTTAACCTAGAGTTACTTTATTATCTGGATATGAGCAATCTGTGTTCAAACAAACCACACAAAAAACTACATACCAGAAAAGTGAACATTTTCTTTGTCAAATAATTTGAAACAAACTTGTGTTGACAAACTGCACTTTCTGAATGCCTGGCATGTTACCATGTCAAAAAAATATATGTATCTGCATGATATCATTTATACAAATATAGTAAATCAAATAATGCTCTGGACTCTGTACCAACAATTCTAAGTCAAAGTTCAAGTAGGTTGCACGGCATTCAAAAAGTTCAAACACAGGTAAAAAGGAATGGAATAATCTAGTAATTTATCGGCCTTCTATATAAGTTGATAGCTCAATTTCTTCTGGAAGCTCCGTAATGTTGACATCAAAGCGGTCTTGAACTTCATTAAGGATTTTTGCATCATTCTCATCAGATACCATTGTTATAGCTAAGCCTTTAGTACCGAAACGGCCAGCACGAGCCACACGATGCAGGTATGTGTCTGAATCTTCAGGCATGTCATAGTTGAATACAATATTCACTCTTTCAATATCCATCCCTCTTCCAAACAAGTTGGTGGCAACTAGAATTCTCTTTTGGAACTCCTTGAACTGCTGGTAACGGGAGAGACGCTCATCTTGAGTCATGTTCCTATGTATACCGATAGCAGGGAAGTTTTGGTCTGTTAGCAGTTGAGCTAAAGCTATGCAGCGTTGGACAGACTTCACAAATATAACAACTTGATTGAACTCCAGTACATCAAGTAGCTCAAACAGCTTCTTATTCTTCTCATTCTCCTTAAGTTTAACATAGTGCTGCTGCAACCCGTGCAGTGTCAGCTTGGCTTCATCATCCACATACACTTCCATAGGGTCCTGCATAAACTTCTTGCACACGGGTCTGATCTCTTTGCTCAAGGTGGCAGAAAACATCATCACTTGCTTACCGTGAGGGGTGTTTCTGAATATCTCCTGGACGTCGCGTCTCATGTCTAGAGATTCAAGCATCTTGTCACATTCGTCGAGTATGAAGTGCTTCAAATGCTTCAGATTCAGCTTCTTACTATTGACTAACGCCAAAATCCTGCCGGGGGTACCGACGACAATGTGCGGGCATGCAGTTTTGAGGACCTCCTCGTCCTTCTGTACGGGCATTCCACCGAAAAACACGGATACTCTGACGCCGGCCATGTATTTTGAGAAACGCTCGTATTCCTTGCTGATCTGGAACGCCAATTCTCTGGTGTGGCACATTACGAGAACGTAGACGTGGTTTTCTGAGGGCTCCAGCTGCTGT
Organism: Luperina nickerlii; assembly: GCA_963855955.1. NCBI lineage: Eukaryota > Metazoa > Arthropoda > Insecta > Lepidoptera > Noctuidae > Luperina > Luperina nickerlii. The sequence continues at coordinate 1,899,415 of OY979682.1, read as the reverse complement.
AGAGTTGCCAACACAAATACGGCGGTTTTTCCCATGCCGGACTTTGCTTGACACAGGATATCCATACCGAGGACAGCTTGCGGAATACATTCATGTTGCACTTCTGATGGATGCTCAAAACCGCAGTCGACGATGGCGCGCAATATCTCGGGCTTTAACAGGAAATCTCTAAAACCAGAACTGTGAATAGATACATAGGATCCCTTAACCTCTTTCTTTGGCGCCGCTTCTGGCGCCCCGTCAGTGGTCTGCTGATCTGCTTGCTCCTCATCTTCGTAGTCCAGAAGATCGTCGTTGTCAGCCATGATTTATTGATTTCGTGCTAATTTAAGTAGTAATTAAGAACCGCGCTCGTTTAGAAGCACGTGAAATTTATTTTGAAAATTTTATTTCACAATAATGGCGGCTATGGTTTTGGCGTCAATTTCAACGTTTTTTATGAAACTGGAAAGCAAGCATATTCTGAAAATTGAAACCTAGGCTTTCTGCTTTAGTATTACTGTTACCTTTATTCTATGTAGGCTCACTGACAGAAATGGATATGTTACAAATAGAATAAAATCTTTGAGCAGTTTGGAAGTTTGCGAATTATAGTACATACTATTGATAGGTAGTACCCGAGAACTATAAATGGTGTTTGTAAAACCTAAACGTGGCTAAACCAAATGGAATGGCTATGGTGGTGAATGATGGACAATGGTCGGCATTCATGATACTATGCTTTTGGTAATGCAAATATTAAATATTGTGTTAGGAAGTTATGATTATCATTGTTATTCTTTAGGATAGATGCTGAAATAATTAGATCAGTTTGGTAACCAGTTTATTGGTAACGGGATGATAAGGAATAGAAAATACCATAAGGGAATAGAAAATAAAAAAAATGAATTTAGCGCTAAGGTAGCCCGCGAAATTAAAATTTTCTTACGTTTTTTGCAATTTGCTGGTCAGTATTAAGTTGTACATACGTCGATCAAAATATGATTCGCGGCCGTAACAAATATGTATTTACAGAATTATAATCATTAAAGTCATCAACACAACTCTCTAAGACCACGTAACCCCAAAGAATGACCGGTATCACCGGGTGCCGACCTACCTCCGTCGAGTAGTCGGGGCGTATTTGACGGACAGGGCCGTCATCTACCCCGGTCGAGAGGGGGAGTGGAACCGGCGAGAGATGTCGTGCGGTGTCCCGCAGGGATCGGTTCTGGGGCCGCTCCTGTGGGACATCGGTTACGACTGGGTGCTGCGGGCCGAGCTCCCTGATGGCGTCAGCGTGGTTTGCTACGCTGACGACACGCTAGTCTTTGCGCAGGGGAGGTCGCATCAGGCGGCGGCTGACGCGATGACACGCGGCGTTGCGATAATCGTGGAGAGGATCCGGCAGTTGGGTCTCGAGGTGGCATTGCACAAGTCCGAGGCCATGTCTTTTCATGGGCCCCGGAAGACGTCACCATCGGGATCCCAACTAATGGTAGGAGGAGTTCACATCGGCGTCGAGACGACGATGAAATACCTGGGTCTCGTCCTTGACAGCCGGTGGAACTTCGTCGAGCATTTTCGAAGTTTGGCTCCTAAACTGGAATGGGCCGGGGCCACCTTCTAGCGGCTCTTGCCCAACCTGAGGGGGCCAAACGTCTCCTCCCGGAGGCTTTACGCGGGGGTCGTGCGGTCCATGGCCCTATACGGGGCCCTGGTGTGGGCGCGTTCACTGCGGCGGCGAGCCGCCCATTATTTGAACGCGCCCCAGAAGGTGGTAGCGGGAAGGCTGATCCGGGGCTACCGCACGTTCTCGGGCAGGGCGGCAAGCCTCCTTGGCGGAATGCCGCCATGGGATCTGGAGGCGATAGTCCTCGCGCGCCTGTATGAGTGGCGCGCGGAGGCACTACGCCGGGGGTAAACTTCGCTTCCGCGGCAAATCGCGGCGGAGCGGATGGACCTCCGGCGCGATCTCATGGCGGCATGGATAGAGCGACTGTCGCAACCCAGCGCAGGCCACGCCACGATAGCGGCGATAAGACCCCTCTTTGAAGAGTGGCTAGAGAGGCGTCACGGCGCCCTCACCTACCGCCTGAAGCAGGTCCTCATCAGACACGGAAGTTTCGGGAGGTTCCTGCACATCATCAGGCTGGAGGAAACGCCCGGGTGTCACCATTTTTTTTTTTTTTTTTTTTTTTTTAAAACGTTGCCATATAATTCACATACACAAACAGCCAGACCCGGAACAACTACCTGTAGGCAATACAAATATTTGTTCCGTGCGGGAATCGAACCCGCGACACGCAGCACAGCAGTCGATCGCTCAGCCACTGCGCCAACCGTGTCGCCATTGCCAGGATCGCCCAGAGGACACGGTGGAGCATACGGTGGAGGTCTGCCCCGCTTGGGCGGAGCACCGCCGTGTCCTTGTAGAGGCGATCGGCAGCGGCGGAGACCTCTTGCGTCCGGCCCTGGTTCAAGCCATGGTCCGGGGCGAGAGGGGGTGGGGGGCAGTCGCCTCCTTCTGCGAAGCAGTCATGCTAGCGAAGGAGGCGGCGAGACGGTTGAGGGAGAGAGCCTGGCGTCGGGAGCCGCGTGACGACTCCCGGCCACCGTAGGCGCGGGTCTGCGGGCGGAGAGTAATGGGTAGCTCACCGTCCAATCAGGACCAGGCCCGTGCCGGACGGCGCGTACGTGTTCCACGCGCGCCTCAAAGAGATGTCAACATCAATTGAAGGGGCCCGTCAGGGCCGAAGCCTTCCGGGTTAGCGGGATTATCCAAAAGGGTTACCGCTGGCCCGGAACATAAAGGGCTAAAGAAGGAACACGGATGGGTTTTAGTCAATAAGAGTCTGACACTCCCTTCCGCTCCATCCAGAGCGGGTCATTTGATGATTTCCAATCTTGAAAAAAAAAAAACTCAAAGAATAACAGTTATTCTTTAGGGTTGCGTGGTCTTAGAGAGTTGTGTTGATGACTTTAATGATTATAATTCTGTAAATACATATTTGTTACAATACTGACCAGCAAATTGCAAAAACCAAAAAAAAATGAATTTCGCGGGCTACCCTGGCGCTTTCGCCTCAAAGTATTAGGTTAAAACGAAACGAAACGAAATATCGAATTTCCAATTTGTTTTCCATATAGTTTTTTAACATCTTTGGCAAATACATGGGTCCCAGTATTTTTGCAATCACCAGCTGCGCAACGGGGTATATTAATTAATTATGCGTAAAAGAAGTAGCTTGTTTACCAAAAATATTATTACCATGGATTATTCTTGGATGTTGGATAGCAGCGACATTTTTAGTGAGCAAGAGGCAGATTTTATCCCCTTTGAATAGGTAAAATTAACATGATTGACATTTTGCCTACTTCGTATCAGAAACAATAACAAGTCAATCAAAGTAAATGAAACAATAACGTTGCTTTCTTTATGTTTTATTTCTTATAATTTTATTAGGTAAAAATCAGAACAAGTGAGAAACATGTCTACATTATTTATTATTGTAAAAGTGGATTTTTCCACATTGCTTTTATTAAAACATCGTTTTCATCGGAGACGGCCACATAATCTCAGCCGAAGGGCCAACGTGGCCTATCGTGGCCCACGGGCGACCATCAGTGAAACATACAGTGTGCCCGTAATACTAAGAATACTTTGTATCTTTCAATAAACATGGTTTATTTTTTAGAAGCAGTGTTTTGTTTTAAGGTGAATGGGTAGTGGTAGACCGCGAAATTCAAATTTTCTTACGTTTTTTGCAATTTGCAGGTCAGTGTCAGATTGTATCTTGATCAAAATATGATTCGCGACAACAACAGGTACATATTTAAGGAATTATAATCATTAGAATCATTAATATATCTTTCTAAGTTAGATTTCTACCACCAACCACCAATCTCTTATGGAAAAGTGTTAGTGGTAGAAATCTAACTTAGAAAGATGTATTATTGATTCTAATGATTATACTTCTCTAAATATGTACCTGCTATTGTCGCGAATAATATTTTGATCAAGATACAACCTGACACTGACCAGCAAATTGCAAAAAACGTAAGAAAATTTGAATTTCGCGGCCTCAACTACCCATTCACCTTAACTATGTTTTCAATTTAAACACCCATACAAAAATGTATGAGGTTTTGTCCACAGTTCATACGAATTACTTACTAATTATACTAAAACAATACATAATTACGTACCTATTTACTAATCACTACTGAGTTTACATGAAAAGAATTTTTACAATGATTTCTAAAGGAGACAACTATTGAAATAATACTGGAATAACAAATGTAAGGCTAGGTTCAAACTAACGTTCCCAAATGCGACTTGGAAGTGGTGGCAAGAGTATGGACTAAGTCTAGTCAAGTAAGCAAGCCGACTAGGCCTTCGTTGCAGTGAATTGCAAAATGTTATGCAATAACACGAATGAATAATTACTATTACGCAGCAGTGTTGCCAACGTAGGCGATTTTTCGCCATTTAGGCTACTCAGAACGAGAATCGGCGACGAAAAAATCTAAAAGGCGACTGGTCGCCAATTAGGCTACTCTAGGGCCAAATTTTTGTTATACTACCTAGTAGGCAAACAGGCATACTGCCGTGCGTGTGTGTAATGTTGGTACAATTTGATATTGAGATCCTGAATTTGTCTTAGCTATTATGTAATCAAATTTAGAATGCAATAGTTACATGTATTCTATTGTGAATAATGACTACCGCAATTAACTGTGTTATACTAAGTAAAGTTCAGATAAATTCCGGTTATTCCTTTGTCACTTTCGCTTTGTACAACTTCTCCTGTGTAATTGTTGTGTAATTTGTGTGAAAATGGGTAAACACAGTAAATATATAAAACATTATCGTGATGAATGGGAAAAACTACCAGCATTTAAAAGTAAGTAAAAACTAGAGTAAGTACTGTTTTATATTAATGTTGTGTGTGATGTAGGTAGATATATTATCTGCTACATGGTCTTACTACTTCCAGACTAAATCAGAAGTCGCGGTTTTTAGTTTCACAATCATTTTTTTTTAATATTTGCCCCAGTCTGGTTAAGATGTAAGTAATAGGTTTTTTTTTTTAAAACGTGGTAAAATCATCAAATGAGTCCTCTCACCCAGGGCAGGGCAGGAGGGACTGTCAAACTTGTACTGATCAAAACAAAATTAAGGAATCGCATGCAACTACCCATGCTGATCGATCGATTCTTAGAATTCGTACCCGTATGAATGTAAGAGGTATGTGTTGTAACAACTTTCAACCAAGCAATCACATGATCAGTTTGCACGCTGGCAGAAAAATGTATGTCTGCGGTGGATCTTGCGTCAGTACTAGCACATCAACTACTACTGAAGACGGCGAAAGTTTTGGTGATGCCTTACTATTGCTAGCAGAGGACGAATCAGAATAATCCTAATTTTTGTCTAATTGTTTATTTATGTAGTTTTTAAAATGTTAACTTTAATTTCATTAACGTGTTTAAAAGATGGCTTATGCCTAATTATCAGTGTGTTATGAATATATTATAAATAAATTGATAAAAAATACATTTTATTTTATTAATATTGGTATTTTGATGTTTAGGCTACTTTAGGCTACTACAACTGAAATTCGGCGATATTAGGCTACTTCATCCATGAGAAACGGCGACATTAGGGCCAGCGCTGTTGGCAACACTGTTACGCAGTTGTGCTAGGTATGATGTAGACAGCTGCATTTATCGGATATCCCTCACGTATTACGATACCTATCTGAGAAAAAAGGGGTTTGTACTTCTTACCTACCTAATGCATTATTAAAGCACATACCTATTGGTTGTAGGTAGGTATACATATTTAGAATAATCTAGAATAGGTTAATTGACAGTTCTTGAGAAACCAATTAGTAATATTAATTGTGTTTTATTTACCTCAAAACATGATTATTCGCACACGAAGGGTTCCGTACCACAAGGCAAAAACGCCGAAAAAAAATACTTTTGTTGTACGAGAGCCCCCCTTAAATATTTATTTTATTCTGTTTTTAGTATTTGTTGTTATAGCGGCAACAGAAATACATCATATTACTTAGGTATGTGAAAATTTCAACTGGCTAGCTAGGCGTTATTATTCTATGGCTAGCTATCACGGTTCATGAGATACACCCTGGTGACAGACGTGGAGACTTAGTAATAGGGACCCGTTTTTACCTTTTTGGTACGGAACCCTAAAAAAATCATTTTTATAACGCAACTTAATTTTGGTTGTCAAAACGGAGCCCTTGGATTTTTTGGTGGGCCAGTCAAATGAAAGGATCGATAGTTTGACAAATTGCGATTAAGATATTATAGACTTATTTGGATCGAAAATTATTATTTCAAATGGTTCTAATTGCGTTAGTCCATAGATACTTTCTGGGCTGGATCTAGACACCTATTTCCCAGTCCAAGTCGCATCGCTCCATGAAAAACCTACGGTAACTAACACTTTTCACTATAGGGCTTTAACGGCTTAAAATCAGCATTCCCACTCAAATAAGCATCAACGAAATTCTGGACCGAGTCCGTGGTAATCTCATCACCATTTTTCATGGTCACCATGCGCTGTTTGGGAAAATCTATGGAGGTAAGCAACGGGACCGCGTCATCGAGACCTATATGTTCCCTTAGCATGTCTGCGCTGTCTGTGCCATCGATGCCAATGTAAAACATGACATGTTTGAAAGGCTTCTTCTTCATCCTGGAGTGTCGAGACGTCGGATAGTCAAAGTCCATGGTCTCGTCATCCGAGGAGTTCTGGTACGGACAGAAGCCAGGGAACTGGATGCTGCATTCATCGTAGTAGGATTCCGCTGAAGGTGTTATCACGGACTCGGCGAATTCTATTTCTGAGTCTTCGTCATCTGGAAAGGAGAAAGGAGTGTGATTATTATTTGCGTAAAGCGCGTTAGGTTCTGAGAAACAAAAAGTATAGGCTTCCAGGTTACCTATAAATAAACCTATATGCATCTGAGACTTGCCGGTTCCTTAACTATGCATATCTATATGCATCTGAGACTTGCCGGTTTCTTAACTATGGATATCTATACTAATAATAAAGCTAAAGAGTTTGTTTGTTTGAACTCACTAATCTCTGGAACTACCGGACGGATTTGAAAAATTCTTTTTGCATTTGAAAGCCGAATTCTTGAGGAGGGCTATAGGTTACTTAGCATCGCGCCATGACCCTTAGGAGCCGAGCAAAATGAAAAAAAGTCAGAAAGAACGCTTAGCGAAAACGAAGTGATAGCGCGGGCAGGCGATGCGATGCGACGGAGTGGGTCGGGGTAACAAGTAATTTCACGCGGATGAAGTCGTGGGCAGAAGCTAGTGAGTAAAATAGTTTTTATAACATATTTGCTCGTAAAGGGTCTCTTATTTCACCAATTTCAATATCGTAATGTATCTTATTACGCACTTGTGCGGTAATGTAAAGTAAATCGCACGGTTTATCAAGATGCTCCGTCAAAACGAACGGTACTTTTTTAAATCTTAGCAAAGAGTTTTTATTTCAGAAAAGATGTCAACATTTTATGAATAAAATTAACTTTGGGAGATAAAATATAATAAATAAACATTTAATTCTTTAATTTAATTAATTTTGACAATAAATTACAACCATTAATATCTGTAACAAAAACAAAAATATTAATTTACTTTATTAATAATACTGGCTGTTTTGTGCCTATGCCTGAAAAAAAAAGCGCGAACGCGCGCGCATCGCTTATCTGTTAAGAAGTAAAAATTATTCCGCGCGCTTTTTCTTTTCGCTGTACTGTTTTTTATTTGAAAATGTCGTCAAGTAATGATAAATTTATTAATTCCACACCGCCAGAAGTCTCAGAGGCAGCGAAAAAGGCTACTCTAAGCCTCGCCCGAAAAATCGACCGATAGATACTTACAAGCGTATCAAAATTTCATCATATGGAAAACAAGCAAATATGCAAGTTCAGTCCGAGTTTTATTTATTTCCTCGCAAATATGTTATAAAACGTCGTATGACATACGTGCGCTTTGAAAATTACAGCCTCTGCTTTCTTTTAGCCCTCGCCTACGGCTCGGGCAAGCAATATCGCCTCGGCTGTAATTTTCAACTTACCGCACTTATATCATAATGTACTATAACGTTAGAAGGTCTTCTCATTTTATCGCTTTGACATTGTAATGACACTAGCCGACCTGTTAGCAAGGTCTATAATGAGCCGACGGTTAGTCTAAGCTGAATGAAGTATTTTAGTATAACATTTAAATCTTACCTATGAATAAGACGACTGCTGGGTGTCGCGCCATCTTCAGGAGCGCTTGCTCAGTCAGTACCGACACCGGCCGTTGCGCCCATGGAAAGTTCTGAGAAGGATAAGGTTAGTTCAAAGAAAATACCCAAAGCGGCTTTACTAAGTAATTTTCCTGGAGACACCTAATAGATCCCTGCATCCCTTCAAGTGCTCAGGGCGATCTCGTTCGGATTTTTGGCGTCAGAGACACACAAAGTCCCCGGACGGAGTGGCGAAGGATGAGATTTTTTCCAAAACGCTTTTCGCCAAAAAAAAAAAAGCGAAAAGCGATCGAAAGAATAGAAGATTTTCTACTAGGCTGTCAAGTGTCAACCCAGACTATCTCAGTTCACTGCTACTACTCAAGTTGTATCACACCGTCCGCCTCTACCATCGAAATCCAGCCAGACAATAAGATACTAATTACTTACGAATCCAAGCGGATCAGCCGACAGATGTTGCCTTCCATTAGCAGTGAGGATCTTCCCTGTACCGTCCGTGATGACCAGGGCTGGTATGCCAGCGACCCCAAGTGCAGCCGGCATGGTCAGGCGCGCGTCGGTCGCTGACCAGGGCACGGAGAGGGCATCTACAGAAGACACTGACTGTACTGTGCGGTTGAAGGACTGTTCACTCCTGAAAAGAGAGAGATGTTCCTTTAAACATTCGGTTTATTATGTGCCTATGATTTGTCAGGCATGTGGCATTGCCACTATCAATGGAAGTGGGTCAGAGATAATCATTAAAATCATCAATGCAATCCTCTAACTTCATTCCATTGAATGACCATTTCATGAAATATCAATCTATGGGATTTATATGAACTTGAGGGTTGTATTGATGATTTTAATGATTATAATTCTGTAATAGTACATTATGATATAAGTGCGGTAAGTTGAAAATTACAGCCGAGGCGATATTGCTTGCCCGAGCCGTAGGCGAGGGCTAAAAGAAAGCAGAGGCTGTAATTATCAAAGCGCATATGTCATACGACGTTTTATAACATATTTGCGAGGAAATAAATAAAACTCGGACTTTCTTAAACGAATAAATCTTTAATTAAATCAGTTATGAAAATTTGTTTCCATTGTAAGTATCTATCGGTCGATTTTTCGGGCAAGAGGCTTAGAGTAGCCTTTTTCGCTGCCTCTGAGACTTCTGGCGGTGTAAAATTAATAAATTCATCATTACTTGACGACATTTTCAAATAAAAAAAAAAAGTACAGCGAAAAGAAAAAGCGCGCGGAATAATTTTTACTTCTTAACAAATATGCGATGCGATGCGCGCGAGTTCGCGCTTTTTTTTTCAGGCATAGGCACAAAACAGCCAGTATCAGGGGCGGTACCTTCATAGAAGCCGAAAAGCCCGGCTTGCCCTAATAAAATCATAATTCACAACAACAAACTTACTTAAACCTATCAATAAATAAATATATTAAAAAAATACCATTCAATGAACTCGAACACAAACATTAATAACTGAAAATCCTTCAGTTGGGCGTTTTTTTTTATACGTTGAATGTCTGTGGGCTTGCCCTAATTTTGACCCCTAGGCACGCCACTGGCCAGTATTATTAATGAAGTACCTAAATTAATATTTTTGTTTTTGTTACAGATATTAATGGTTGTAATTTATTGTCAAAATTAATTAGATAAATTAAAGAATTAAATGTTCATTTATTATATTTTATCTCCCAGAGTTAATTTTATTCATAAAATGTTGACTACTTTTCTGAAATAAAAACTCTTTGCTAAGATTTAAAAAAGTACCGTTCGTTTTGACGGAGCATCTTGATAAACCGTGATATTTACATTACATTACCGCACAAGTACGTAATGAGATACATTACGATATTGAAATTGGTGAAATAAGAGACCCTTTATTTAGACCGATTACGAGCAAATGTAGTAATGTATAAAGTCATATTTGTTGCGGTTGCGAATATACTACCTGACAGTCACTGCAAAATTTTCAGAAATGTAAGAAAATTTTAATTTCGCGGGCTGCCCTGGTTAATATTTCATGGCTCTTTTTTAGGGTTCCGTACCCAATGGGTAAAAACGGGACTCTATTACTAAGACTGCTCTGTCCGTCTGTATATCTGTCTGTCACCAGGCTGTATCTAATGAACCGTGATAGCTAGACAGTTGAAATTTTCACAGGTGATGTATCTGTTGCCGCTATAACAACAAGTACTAAAAACAGAATAACATAAATATTTAAGGGGGCTCCCATACAACAAACGTTTCTTTTTTCGGCGTTTTTGCTTTGCGGTACGGAACCCTTCGTGTGCGAGTCTGACTCGCACTTGGCCAGTTTTTAACAACGGGGTCATCAGTTTATTTCAGCTACCAGGCCCAGCACAAACATTTGTGTGAAGCGTGTTTTATTGATCTTCCTTTACCCAATGATGTATAAAACTATAGATACGTTGTCCGCACTCTAAAATGGCAACATGAAATGAAGCCAATTGCCACATTTGCGCTCAGTCACGCACCAACCTGTCGCGCGACGCGACGCGACGTATGTTTGTTTTTAATTTATATCGTATGTGAAAACCTGTGCAAAACATAAATAAAATATGCCGTCGTGTGTTTTCAGAGGATGTAAAAATTATACCCCAAAAGTTAAAGACAAAAATGTGTCATTTCACGCGTAAGTTTACAAAACTAGATTATTTTATTTTATTTTGTACGACGCTGCGTCTAATGGCGGCCGGCGCATGAAGTGACTCTGATAGCTACGTCACTCATGCGCTCGACCAATGAGCATGTAATTTGACTATTACTTATCCTGTGACGTAACTGAAGATGTTTATTTATCTCCCTCTAGCAACAGACATCCCGCCGTACGGTGATATATTTTATTTCCCTTTCTTTACGCGTATAAGTAGTTATCTAGTATTTTCGCCGTTTTTAAGCGCCGAGATGTTGGTTGATAACGTGTCTATATATAATACGTCATTGCCTTTACCCAGCTTTGAAGTAAGTACTCGTACAATTTAATTAATAAATTTTTTATTACCGTACTGTTTCCAAATTTTGATTTACCTACGTTACTACTGCTAAGTACCTAAATAAAAGTTATTTATTGACGATAACGCCTTCGAATTCATTACGAATTCAGTCCCTTTCAGTATTCACGGCCCATAAAAGTTTCATTCCATCGTTAAAATAAAATATGACGTCTTCATAACATCGACTGGAGACCCAATAAATAACAACGTTTCGTTTCGGCGTTATTTAAATGTGGGTGCTAAACCCGAGGGCTACGAAATGCGTCGCTCCAAGCGAATTCACCTTGCGCTGCAACTAAGCGTCAGCGTCGACTCGTCAAGCGTCAACACAAATGTATGTCTATTGTACGAGGCCATAAAGTAGCGCTGCAAGCAGCAGCGAAGTTTGCTACGAGCGAATTTGCACGAACGTTAGATGATCCGACGCGACGCCCCGCTAACCCCGTGGTCTAGAGGCTATACTGTCAAGCGACATGCGACTTGCGACAGCGACTGCGGAGAAAACAAATGAAAGAAGTTGCTTAGAGCTATACAGCATGCCCGTGACATGACGCACGGAGCAACCGACGGAAACAGGAGAAGCGCGCGTGGTGGCTTGACGCCATCGCCACCCCCATACACCTTTCTAAGTTGCTATATTTTTACAATAGCAAGAGCTATTACCATAATACGCTCCAAGACTGGCATAGATTATGTTGGCGATAAGTCTGCGAGGCTAAAATGGGATTGGGCAGGTCATACGTATAGGATGCATCAAAGTTGATGGGCCAGGATCGTCACACAGTGGGTGCCTGAAGACGGGGGTCGTGCAAGTCACCGGGACAGGCCTAAGAATCGTAGCGTGTGGATTTGGACCTGAACTTGACCGATTGGCCGGTGAATGCACAAGATAAATTCCTTATCTTATCCTTATGTTGTTTTATCACACTACTAGGCAAAGGCCCCACCTTTGCTCAGCGGTGGGATAAAATAGGTTAAAAATAAAGCGAACTCCTCATAATCCGTGGAGATAAATGACTGAAGCATGATAAAATTGACTTTGTTTCTTAGGTGGGTTTTCTTTACTGCAGAAAAGGCGTGTCTGGCAGAATAACCATTAAACTTGCAGAGAATATAGCTTGTGCGATGATGCAGATCGTGGTACAGTCAACAGCACATCATTGGTAACAATTTGACATATTGACAGCGCTTTTCTGTTGCAGCAGTAAGGGCGATATTCGTAGTGTAAGTGTTACCACTGATTAGAAGTCAACTGTAGGTACTAATACCTACCAATGATAGACTTAGGCATTACAAGCAAGCAATGCAGATAAAAATAAAACAATAAACAATAATAATATTTATTTGCCCAAATAAAAAAATCAAATCAGATACTTTTGGAACAGACCATACTATCGATAATAAATTGTAAACGCGCTCACTGAAGTTCTCCTCAATATTAAGGAAAAAAAGCAATACATAAATCACTCGAGAAAATAGTGGCAAGCTCCTCCGTCAGTCTCACAAGAAACTTGATTGTAACATACATAAATAAATTGTTATACTCAAGTCCCGCCCCAGTGCGGGATTGTGTTAGTAAATCCCGGACCAAGTTGAGTGCAATGAATACGGATTCAATTCAATTCAATTCAATTTATTCAGCTAACAATTTACATTGTGTTTGAAATCATCTATAAATAAAACATAAAAAACATGCACATTAAAAATATAACAATCAATATTAAGTATGGACAATAATACTATTATAAAAAAAAATAATTAAAAATGAAACGAAAATTCTATAACAACAACAATTACGAATTAACAAAAATCATAAAATTAAAAATAAAAACCAAAATATAAATATGTCATCTTCTACTACGACAGAAATAAAACAATTAAAAAAGTCAAAAAGTTAAAATGAGAATATGTCCAATTAAAAAAAATCAAAACAATTAAAAAAAGTCAAAATGTAAAAAAAACCAGTCAAAATTTGAATATGTCATCTACCGAATACAAACATTTGGCCAATAGGAATGCTCTGAGTCTTGACTTAAATGAGCTTTTGTAAATTTCACCTTTTAAGTCCAATGGCAACCTATTAAAAATCTCCACCGCTTGATATTGTGGACTATGGTGCACAATATTAAGTTGGGGTTTTATTTTATTTTTAAAATCCTTCCTGCGCGTACTTTCCCTCAACTGTCTCTCCTCATCTGTTTCGTAATTATGAAGATATTTTTTAAAATTCACCAACAATACTAAAACATAGAGGCTGGGCACAGTAAGAATTTTTAAATTTATAAAGTGGGGCCGACAGCTCTCTACTTGCGGTATCCGTACCATGGTTCGTATTGCTCTCTTCTGGAGCACAAAGGCTCTCTGGCAGTTATATTTAAAACTATTACCCCAAAACTGAACGCTATATCTCAACCTTGATTCTATAAGAGCATAATATACCATTTTAAGGTGTTTTATGCCTATTACGTCCCTAAGACTGCGTAAGGCATAACACGCAGAAGAAATATATGAATCAATAGCTTTCAATTCCCTTTTCCAATTTAAGTATTTGTCAATGTATATACCTAGAAACTTTACGTCATTAACTATGTCTATTTTAACTTCACTAAGAACGATCGTCATGTTGTCTTTATTACGAGCTGTTGTACTAAATAACATTATATTGGTTTTTTCAGCGTTAATTAAAAGCTTGTTACTTCCAAACCAAGATTTAAAAACTGCCAACAATGCATTTACCTTAGCGGAAAGCTCCTGTATGTCATTACTTTCAACTATTGCATTGGTGTCATCTGCAAAAACTGTCAGCTGTGTGTCAGAAAATGTTGAAGTAATGTAATTAATTAAATCATTAGTAAATAATATAAACAAAATAGGACCCAAAATCGATCCTTGGGGTACACCCCCTAGTATATCTTGCAGACAAGATTTATTGCAATTTCTATTACCATTAGTCTGCATATTACTTATATCCACATACATTTTTCTATTTCTTAAATATGAAGAGAAAAGTTCTAAAGTTTTGCCTCTCACACCATAATGCTCCAATTTTGCAATAAGTAATTTGTGGTCAATTGTATCAAAGGCAGAACTTAAATCAAGGAAAATACCAGCTACCCTCTTCTTCCGATTCAATTTTGTAATAATATCTTCTACTAATGTATATATAGCGTCCCCCGTTCCAACATTTTTTTGGTATCCAAATTGTCTCAAGTGCAAAACCTTGTTTAAATTTAGATGAATTAAAAGCTTATTCTTAATAATTTTCTCAAAAATTTTGGATAAAATAGGGAGCAAAGAGATAGGTCTATAATTTTTTGGGTCTGTTTTTGAGCCCTTTTTGTGGAGTGGGATAATTTTTGCTATTTTTAACTGGTCCGGAAAAATGCCTTCCGAAAAGCATTTATTGTAAAAACTAGTCAAAGGTTCAGCTAATATATCTAAATTTTCTTTAATAACTGCTATGGGAATGTCGTCATAACCACACGATTTCTTATTTTCCATACCATTAACTATTTTTACTATCTCACATGGAGTAACAGGCGCAATAACCATGTCATTTTGAACCCTTTTAGTGCTTTGCTCAAGAAGTTTTAAGGGATCTAGATTGTCGAAATTACTCAAGACACATTTGCAGCCAAATTGTTTCACCAATACGTTTGCAATATCTAAGGGGTTTTGTATAATTTTACCGTCAAATTTAAGCAACAAACTTTCAGTATGCGGTGCTTTTATTTTATTCGTGCTCTTATTTATAACTCTCCAAATCTCTTTGCCTAAATTACAAGAATTGTTAATGGTTTCCGTGATTAGGACGGGATTGCTAGTTGTACATTCTTGATCTAGGATTAAAGGAAATCTTAGGCGAAAGCTTAAGAAAAAGCGAAACAGGCTTTTTCTTCAAGATAAGACGTTTTTGTTTCGTCATCCTAACGACAAAACCGTCGCTTTTCGAAATACGAATTTCAGATGGGATTATCGCAAATCACAATGATGGGCACTTGAGAGATTTCAGCGTTGTCTCTGGCATCACAACACAATCTACGTTCGTCCGATAGTTCTGGTATTGCACAACAGTACGAGGATGACTTTTAGTGCGCAGCTAAAATCGGAACTAACGGCGCCATTTTGTTTTTTTTTTAATACTAAGTACATCTTAATTGAGTGTTTGAAGACTAAGGTCTTCAACCAGTGCGTCCTGCCCGTCATGACATACGGTGCTGAAACGTGGACACTGCAGTCGGGCTGGTCCACAAATTCAAGGTCGCTCAGCGCGCTATGGAGGTCTCTTTGAAGGATAAAATCATGAATGAAATTATCCGGAAAAGAACCGAAGTTACCGACATCGCTTGCAGAGTAAGCAAACTGAAGTGGCAGTGGGCTGGCCATGTCTGTCGAAGGACCGATGACCGGTGGAGCAGACGAGTCCTGGAGTGGAGACCGCGTATCGGCAAGCGTAGTGTGGGACGCCCCCCAGCTAGATGGACGGACGACCTAAAGAAGGTGGCTGGGGAAGACTGGATGCGGAAGGCGTAAGACAGGGTGCTGTGGCGAAGTCTGGGAGAGGCCTATTTCTAGCAGTGGACTGCGATAGGCTGAGTTGATTGACATCTTAATTACACAAATGTTTTAAGGCGCGGTAATAAGCAAATTTTTAGATAATTGACAATAGCGCATTGCGGCAACAACTAAGGTTCAAAACAGTTAGTTGAATCGAATGACTACCAAAATATAAGAAATTTAGTAGTTTTCATTAAATAAAAAAATAAATCAACGGACTGGCACGGCTCCGTAAAGTAATTTTTAGTTATTTCATTAGTTAAGCCCTGTTTTACGATTGTTTTATCATGATACTAGCTTCTGCCCGCGACTTCGTCCGCGTGAAATTTCTTGTTACTCCGACCCACCCCGTCGTATCGCATCGCCTGCCCGCGCTATTACTTCGTTTTTGCTTAGCGTTCTTTCTGACTTTTTTCCGTTTTGCTCGGCTCCTAAAGGTCATAGCGTGATATTATATAGCCTATAGCCTTCCTCAAGAATTGGGCTATCAAATGCAAAAAGAATTTTTCAAATCCGGCTGGTAGTTTCAGAGATTAGCGCGTTCAACCAAACAAACAAACAAACAAACAAACAAACTCTTCAGCTTTATAATATTAGTATAGATTATTTAAATTTATATGAAATATTTTTGTTTTAATCTTTTCTTTAAACATTTGAAAATACATTCTTTTGTTTTCTAGCTAATAATAACGCTCATTTAGCACATTTGGAGAAACATCGACGTAACTGCTGTTTTACTGTTTCTTTTTACGTCTTTGTTTTTCGTAACGTACGTTTCTAAGTGCTTTGTCGTATTTAACTCATTTTTGGGAAAAAATACATTTACGTCGATGTTTCTCCAAATGAGCGATCAATACGCCTAACTGTGCGACAAAAAACTGACCTTTTTAATGTGTCGTACGTTTGGGCAGCGCCTTAATTATGTTTAAGTACCAACAACGCCCTCAGTCAATGTCTTTTAGGCGCCAAAAGATCCTTGTAGGTCTCCTCTGACCTCTTCCGGTCAGGAGCATTCGCCGTCAAATAACATTAAAAAACCCGCCTAAGGTCCGTTCCGTATCGTCATGCATCACTGAGGACGAAAGAGGGTGAAAATAAGTGCCAACGCCTGTATATAAATGATAGCATTCACGCAAATATCAAGTTAGTTGGCGTAACAATAAATTACACTCACTGCTACTGTCAGCGGAGGCGGGAGCGATCAAATTGCTTTTTTACGACGCAACTTTATGTTATAGTGTTGTGCCTGGTGGACAAATTCCGGGATGTACCGGGATGTATGATATTGATTAACATATAGGTAGGCAAGTCTGTATTGATTTGTTTCGTGGGGAAAATGCTAGTAGGATGAAGAAATGTTTTCATTTTCATAGCTGCATGATGAATTGATGACAGATAGGCCGATTGCCCACCTACGGCCTTGTCCAAACTGGTACCTAACACGCTAAGCCCATCAGGCGCCGAGCAAAAACAAAAAAAGTCAGAAAAAACGCTAAGCGAAAACGGAGTGATAGCGCGCGGGCGGCGATGCGATGCGACGCGACGGGGTGGGGCGGGGAACAAGAAATTGGACGCGGACGAAGTCGCGGGCAGAAGCTAGTAAAACTAATAAATTGAGTTACGGAAGACGATAATCCTACTTCTTCGTTGTCATGTCAGCAGGACGTAGTTAACGATCACATTAACTACTTTTTACGAGCGCAACTTTGAGTATGTATTATTATTATGATGACAGGGGGTGGTGGTAAATAGCCATTTTGTATTGAAGAATATACCTTACCTTGTCTTCTCGCTGGTGACGAAAAAGACAATTGAAGATGCTAAGGAGAGGGAACAGCAAAGATTTTTGAACCGAGATTGCTGTCGACACCTCGGAAAGCACGTTGCTGTTGGTCCCGGCTGTCATTCGTGGATCTTTGACAGTCGTTACGGGTAGTCAGAAGCCCGAAGTCTGACAACCAGTGTTACCATTACCAAGTGTTAGTATTACCCAGTAACTGGGTTGTGGAGGTCAGATTGGCAGTCGCTCCATGTAAAATAATGGTATTCAGCTGCATCCGGTTAGACTGGAAGCCGACCCCAACATAGTTGCGATAAGGCAAGGCAGATGATGAATGCTGTCGACACCAATTTAATTTAACTATGCAAAATTTCTTAAGAGTCTAAAGTTCAAGACTTTTTAATGAGGGTGAATCATTATGGTTTTCGAAACTATACAATCGTTGAATATCATCGGTACCACCCATTATCACTAGCTCTGGTCTTGAAGTTTGTTAAGGCTTGTCTTTTTAGCACATGATACCAGCCAAATATGTGTTTATTTATCGCTTCAAATTAAAAATAATTTATTTAAAATTATTTAGAACATAATAAACGTCAAAATTGCATAACAAGCTCCACACATATTCCATAACCATATAAATATTTCAAAGTCAAAGTCAAATCATTTATTTCAAATAGGCACATTAAAGGCAGTTTTGAACGTTAAAACTTACAGTAAAATTGATTGATTCTAGTCGCCCCTTCCAAAAGGTAGTTTTCGTTTGGAGAAGAATGGGCAAGAAACTCCACCGTTTTTGCTGGCTCTCAAAGTTCACACAGAAAGAAATATTATAAAACAAAACACATTTAAGTGTAACACGCGGTTGGAACTAAAGTCTCGATGACTGTAACTGCTGTTGCGCTTGAGTTTAATGTAAAAAGTTTGTCAGAAAAGGCAGACAAACGACTTCTTGACGAGCGACGGCTACTACTTGATCTTCTTCATGTTATGGAGTGACGACAGACTACGGAGTGTCTAATGGCTGACACGGTTTTGAAGTTGGCCAACATTTGTACGTGAACAGTTAGTCATTCGTGAATTGAATAATAAATTCACCCTAATTGCGTAATACACTATCAATCACAATCTGAATCATTTTGAAGGATAAGTATTGCTAATCCAATGGTTCATAGGTTCAAAAAAATTGTCTGTTTATCAAAGTAAATAACACAATGAATGTTGTTGAACCGTCAAAACGGAAGCCATTCCTACGGTTAGTGTGTTACGCAATTACCGCGGGAATCCGTAGCTGTCACTTTCAAAATCAGAAGAAGCATGATACATATTTTGTTATTGCTAGATTATGTCGATATTGATTTCGAACCCACTATATGTACCTACTCGTATAATAGCTATCAGACCTTAGGTTAGTTACAATCTTTGGAAAGGCGATACCTTCCAAGCTATTACCGATCTAGGTAGTCAACGTTATATCTGGGGCTGGGGTCTCTGGCTTTGGATTACTAAGAGTTATTTATAGGTATTGCTAAAATCTGTTCAATGATATCCTAGTGTATTTTGAGATTTTTAAAAGAGCGCAGAAATAGCCAACGAGTTTGTTCAATGATACCTAGTGTATTTTGAAATTTTTAAAAGAGCGCAGAAATAGCCAACGAGTTTATCTTTTGTTTTCAACAGACAGTCGACCCCGGATCGAGCTTAACCCTATTTCTTTCAAATAAAATGAGATCCCTCCAAAATCGAGTTTATTCGCAACCGCATCTATCCAGTTAAATAAGTAAGCCATAAGGTGCATTCGGGTAATGTCGAAAATCGGCATATTCCGAAAATTTCAATTTCCTACCAAACGCGACGACATCTTATAATGTGGCAACATTTACCTAGACGCCAGTTTAATACTCCCCCCGCTTCTGTTGACTCAAGTCTCTTATTGTAAATGTACGAGTCACAACGCCGCATTTCTCGCAGTGTGTCATTTTTCGCGCGTTTTCTAGTTATCGGAAATTACACGAACATTGTTATCTCAGAAATTTGGTAAGTTATTTAACTGATTGTTTTTTTGTTTAATAGATTTTCGTTTTTAATATAGTTTTTAATGGGTTCGCGCATCCTAGGTATCTTTTTCTGTTTTTATTGAAATTACCCGAAGATGGGTAAATCCGAATCAAAAATGATTCGGATTTAGCCGATGTTGCTTTTCTATGGAGATTGTAAGTGGTTCTCAATATTCTCAATCTATAATTTATTTGGGTAATCTCGATGGTAGGTTAGTTCTGTCTAAACGTGATATACCTAAGCAGGGGGGTGTCATTTCACAGTTTAGGTCTGATCGGCCGGCCCGCCTATTGGTAAGCAAATGGCAGTCGGTTGCCACTCGGCTAGCATGCTCGACATGTCTCGCGCGTATTTGAATATCTTTTCGACAGTGATTTGTTATACCTAAACTTGTATTTTGTTCAGGAGTGATCCTTTTGTACGCTAGTTCTATTACTAATACTGTGATATAAGGACTAATCTACATGAGTTTTTTAATACAATCGCTATACAGACGGAGTTATTTTTGTTCTTTTGACAATCAAGACACGGAGTTCTTGTTGTGCTACTCAAACTTGACAGTAAAATATAGGTACGTCATTGCAAATTATTATTGATAGTTTTCGTAATTTATTTATTTAAGGACAACCAACAAAGCATACACAAAAATAATTATAAACACTGATTGTTATAACTTGTCAAAATTTATTTTATAAGTTTTGAGAACTTCTTTGTTTAGTTTTTTTTTATCTAAAACCTCGAATAAAGCTTTATAATTTGTTTATGTTATTCAGGTGCCGAGAGAGGCTCAACTATTTTAGTGTGCATAACTGAGATATCAAGTTAACATTTTTGTTTAATTTATATGTCAAAAAATTGAATTATAAAATTAACCCACTTACAAGTAGAAGTGGGTTAATTTTATAATTCAATTTGACTATTTATTTGTGATTTTGCTACATAAGTAGTAGTTTAATTACTTACTTAATTTTCAAATAAATCTTTATTTTTTATTATATTAAGTAAGTCTTATTTTCAAACCCAAGACCCATGATTATTTCCATTCTTATTACAGAAAATCTTAAACATTTTGATCGGATCTCAGCAGTCGCGACCCGGCAGCGCTGCCGAGTCGCAACTGCCGAAACTGCCCACCTCTTTGTATGGATTTTTATGCAAAGCTCTTCGATGCAAGCTGCCCGTCCCCGCGCTGCCGGGTCGGGCTACACGACCGCGTACCTACATCGGAAGGGGTAGCATACAAATCCATACAAAGATCTGAATGGTACTTTTAGTAGGATATGCGATCATTTTGATTACGATATAATAATATCTTTTAAACTATGAGAATAATCGCGTGAGTAAAAGAATCATATCCGCTCTGTACCTGCTAAAAGATTGAGAACCATTTACCCATGCGACGGGTAATTCCGAAATACAAGTGTCACACAAACGTGTTTAGGTTATTCTATGACAAATATCGTGAATATTATTTTTGGAGGATAATAACGATATAAAAAGAAATATGTAGTTTTTGTCAAAAGTGAATAAAGTCCACTTTTAACCGTCATTCGGAATTGCCCGTACATAATTCGAAATTACACTAGTGCAAAGAAAAAAAAAGTAAGTTTTTAAACACTTTTTTTTTTAAACTACTACGATATTTATGAAAGATCTCCGAATAGAGCTCTAGGCTATACATTCAAGAAGACGAAATGACTTCTTTAGAAGACATATAATCCACTGCTTCTGCCTGGTTCATCAAAATACACACATTCCACCAATTTGTCTGAAAACCATTCGATATTACCCGAATGCACCTTAGTACAATATCTCGGCAATACTTTCCCGCCATAATTCACTTGCGCGCCATTACGTCTCGGCGCCATGACAGGAGACCCGTCGAAAATAAGCTTAACAAAATAAAACATTGTGCAGAAAGTTTGCTTCTTTTTCGTAATAAAAGAAGATTAGCATATCCATGGGAGCTTTTAGATTAAATTTTTGTTGGAATGAAATTTTGTTTGAGATGTAGTAGTATTGTTGAGAAAGTTAGGGAATTCGTCGAAAGGAATAAATTTGAATTTATATTTCTGTTTTTTTTTATGTTCGTTGTCTGTCTGAAAGTTGTGATAGTCGGAGGGATTGTGCTCTGTTTTTGCAATTTAGCATATACATTACCTATACCTACCTACATTCCGTGCCGCTGAGTGTATATTGGGTTAATTATCATTGTCATTTTTACAGCCTGGTGACAGACGGACAGACGGTCAGTGGAGTCAGAGTAATAGGGTCCCGTTTTTACCCTTTGGGTACGGAACCCTAAAAACGGGATCCTATTACTAAGACTCCACTGTCCGTCTGTCACCAGGCTGTATCTCATGAACCGTGATAGCTAGACAGTTTAAATTTTCATAGATGATGTATTTCTGTTGCCGCTATAACAACAAATACTAAAAACAGAATAAAATAAATATTTAAGGGGGGCTGCCATACAACAAACGTGTTTTTTTTTTTCGGCGATTTTTCCTTGTGGTACAGAACCCTTCGTGTGCGAGTCCGTCTCGCACTTGGCCATTTTTTTTCTTGTACTGTGCATGCCAAGTCAAGCAATAAAATATTTGTCTAAAACATCTTATTTACCTACGCTACACAATAAAGTATTCCACATGCACGAGTTGGTAGTTATTATAATATGTATTCCAATGCTACTCAACCTAAACCTTACGCATTAGAATCCTATATTATGTTTATTTTTTTTTATAAATATTGCCCAAGGGTGAATTATTATGAGGGTGGGTCTACATTACGAAACAGCCGCCTACCCTATTTATTTAGGTTATGTGGAAAGCGAAGCGACGACCGTATTATGATTAGACGGATGGACAGAGCGCCCACCTGTGTCCTAATGATTTAATGCTGACAACACTAACCGACCCGTTTGTTGTGATGAATGAGAGTGACTTGTATGCGACTTATGTAAAGTGAGCTTGAAACAACTATAGCCAGGGATCGACACTATGTCCTATGTACCTACTGTCGCTATTTCTAAAAGTTAAAACGCTGCATTACCAGCAGTGGTATTCTGTAAAAATATCACTCTGAAAACTTAGGTGAAGTGAGTTGTAATTGCAACTGATGCTAGGGATTGACACCATTACATCTCACTTTACTGTGGCGACAGATACTTCCTCCGCCATAATAAGGCAATTTTTGCGAAGACTTGTTCCATAGTTTCTGGGTGTCGAGTTGTTGGGTGGTCTTCGCATTCATTCGTCTTTAGTTTAAGTTACTAACAATAGTATTTTAAGTGCAAAACTGTGTACTAACATGCTATGGATTTTAAAGTTGTCCAAAATAAAATGATTATTATTTTTTTTTATTTAAACTCACTTCATCTTAGTTTTCACGGTGAGATATTTATAGAATAGCACTACACGTATATTAGTCTAACTGTTTAACGAATTTAGTATAAAAATAATATCACGCCTGTTCTACCCGAAGGGTGTGTGTGCAGTGCTATTCTGTAAAAATCTCACCGTGAAAACTTAGGTGAAGTGAGCGTGGAGTGAGCTGTCAATAGTGTCAATCCCTAGCATAATGTAGAATGACAGCTCACTTCACCTAAGTTATCACGGTAATGTTTTACAGAATCGACCGGCTGTAGTGGTAAAAACGAAATTTTCATAATTACAATTTAAATCCAGCTTCAAAGATGCGAAAGTTATGAACTCCTTTACAAAAGTGTGGCTGTAAAATTTAGTACCTCTTCCTACCTAGTTAACTGGTTTTTAACTTGAGGAACGCAAATAAATGAATACGAATACCAATATCAGGAGGCCAATTCTCGCGTTTACACTCGTTCATGAGTTCATAACGCATTCGTCATTGTCGCTATATTCCTATGGCGCTTATAAAAAAAAATCGCTTATAAATGACGTTTGTAGAGGGCACGCTAAAAATGCCATTTCACTTTAATATTACTACAATTTATTGAAGTAGATTTAAAATTGAAAGCGAAGCTTGGTATGGTCTTTATTGATGTAGCGGCTTTATTGATGTACGTCATTCACAAAAATGACAATAATTTATTAGACTGATTGAATTCTCTTCTATCGTATTACGATGCGAGAAGCACAGAACCGGTCGAAGTGGAGGTGCTTGGGGGAGGCCTATGTCCAGCAGTGGACGTCTTTCGGCTGAAATTATGAGTTACGACTCCCCTTTTACCTTCAACAACTAAGGACACAATTCTAAAAAATATTAAGAATGTTTTAATTTTAAGAAAATTCAGTAAAAGGTAGCCCAGAAATGCCCTCCTCATTCAACAAAACGACGACGATGCCGCAGTTAAAATCTCAGCTGAAAACTGCAATAGCCACGTAGTCAGCGAGTACGGGGGGTCGGCCATTGAATTTGATTCCCTTTTCTACCGGATTATATCCATGAACTGCCACGAAAGGGGAGCGGGCTAACGCCATAAAACTGTATATAACGCTCAAAGTAGGGGACTATGTAGATGGGTAGAGAAGATCCACTCCGCACAAGGCTTGAAACTAAAGTGGGTTTAGGTTTAAACCACCTTACCATAATCAGGCTATAACGTTCCTATACAGGCCTCCTCTCTGTGAGAGGGAGAGGGCCATAATCCACCACGCGGGTCCAGTGCGGGTTGGTGGATGTCACAGGTCTTCGAATTTTTGGTTCTAGAACATGCCGGTTGCCTAGCGATGTTTTCTTTCACCGTTTTGAGATCAGATTGGAGATGAAATTAAATACACAAAGTAAAGTGTCTGCCTGGGTTCAAACTCACGACGTACAACTCGTAAATTGGGGCCGATAACACTCTGCCACCACTTATTTTATAAGTGGGAAGATTTGAAAGTGCTTCGTTTAAGATAAGTAGAGCTTATTGCTCTATATGTATATTTATATTATGATCGATTTTGATGAGGTCATCAGAGCCAAAGAGCTATAGGGTTCGTAATTAGCGTTAAAATGAGCTCGAGATGGAGTACTCTATAAAACCTTGCTCGACATTTAAAGCTTCTCGTGGAAGAATGACAATATAAGAGTCGTCTCTCATAGATATTTGATAAATTGATTAGTGAATCTACTCCCTCAACATTTTTTGTGTTAGAGTCAGTTTCCAATCTAAGCAAATGCGGTAAAATATCAGTATTTTACACCAGCGACCACCATCTGATCCGTACCTAAGCCAATTAGCGCAGTCCCCAGCACGGGTGGCCCTTCTTAACGTACACATTATTCGGCAGGGTGGTTTATCAGCACCCCACAGTCGGATAATCGGCGTTTTAACCGAATCGGGTATCCCCGTAACGGGTTACCCGGGTATAATAAGCGGGTTTTATTAGGACCCGGGCCCGTGATAAATCTTAAGGACCAAGTTTGTTTAATGGCAATTTGCTGTGTGGCTTTAAGAGCGTTTACGCCGTACAGCATTTCATATAAAATTTCAAGCCCATGTTTTTCGAAATGAATCAATTTCAGTGAAACTTGCGCATAAACAGGATATAAAGGTCTAAAAAGTTACTTAAGAACATTTAAAAAATGTCTTATTTAAAAAAAGATAACTGGAAATCAAATTTAAAATTAGTCTAATTTGGCTGTAGCACTATTTTTCGAGATCTTTGTATCCTGCTTATGCGCAAGTTTCATTAAAACGGTTCATTCATTTCGAAAAACAAGAGCTTGAAAGTTTGCATGAAATGCCTCATGTGGGAGTAGTAACAGTATAGAATTAAGTGTCTACAGGGTAAAACACTTGGTTAAGTACTAAAAACTAGGCAATTAAATACGGTAAAGCGGTTGATGGCATCTTATCATTGCTTACCATTAGGTGAGAGTGTGGTCAAAGAAAAGCTACCTATATATTGGTAGAGGTAGGAAAAGGGTACCCAGTTCATTTCATGCAAATTTACTTGCTACTGTCAAATTGTGTTGAAGCTTAAATTGCCAACCGCCCTTGGTTCATCGGCTCCCCACAGGCGTTTTGTAATGAGAAGGGCCTGAACCCCAATCGGCTGTAACAACACAAAAACAGTTTTGTTTGCGGCCCAAAACAGTGAAATTTGTAATTTTCCAAATGCCGAAATTCATTTCATTCGTGGCTTTAGGGAAAGTTGTTGTGTTTTTGGGCTTTCGTTTTCATGTAGATTAACTTTTTTTTCATTAAACACGTTACTCAGATTAAAAACCTAAACCTATGACCATTTATTTCCTTTTAAAAATAAATTAAATACAGCTGGTTCATTCTGTAAAAATGTCACCGTGAAAACATAGGTGAAGTGAGCTGTCATTCCTCGTGATGCTAGTAGGCACTAGTGACAGCTAACTTCACCTTAGTTTTCTTTCTTTCAGCGCACGATCATGTTCCGTTTCTGGCTTGCCACGTTGTTTCTGAAACACTACCCCGCAACGTAACCGGGAAATGGGCCGTAACCGTAATAAACGGCTTGGCTTTATTACACGTTCAGAGATAAATAAAGATAAGTAAATCTGAAAAGTATACGCTTTCCGTTAGAGTCTTTAATTTACATTTGTTTGTTCTACCAATCCCGTTTTAATTAAGAATTTACTGGGATCATTTCGAGGGCTGGCTGG
Source organism: Luperina nickerlii (assembly GCA_963855955.1). Classification (NCBI taxonomy): domain Eukaryota; kingdom Metazoa; phylum Arthropoda; class Insecta; order Lepidoptera; family Noctuidae; genus Luperina; species Luperina nickerlii. The sequence goes on along the minus strand of OY979682.1, from coordinate 1,873,118 downwards.
ATACAGTAATGCCTTGTTTTAATATTATGAGATTAGAAATTGAGTTTTCTGTATCTGTATTGTTGAATTAGATTATATTATACATATAATTAGAAATTCGGTTTTCGATTCGGTTTCAAATTCCGCTTGTTTGATAATTTTTTTTGTAGTTATACAACGCTGACCTGAGTAACACCGACTGTTATTTATGCAAGTAAGATTTTTTGAAATTTTTTTAATTTTAATTTTAGTTTTCATGATGCCTCTCAGAAAGTTAAGATTAAGGATATTATTTTTGAGATGCAGAAACGACATAAAATGGTGTTTCTTATTCATTGTTAGCGTGCTTTTATGAACGGGCGTTCTACAAATAATATCTGTCATGTTGCCAACTTTTTGTTGCCTTTACGTCGTGCATTTATTGCAGAGAAAATAACAAAGAATGCACAATACTGACGCAGCAATGAGAATTCTTATCTCAGTTCTCGTAGGATACTGCAAATGCAGTCGTTGTGAAACGATTGTCATCGATATTTTCAAATAAGGTAAATATTGCTTGGCACTACTCCAGAATATAAAAACCTAATATTATGTTTCGGAAATTGTGATTAAGTATTGGTAAAATTAAAGAAACTCTAGATACCTACAGTTAGGGAAGCACTACTCAGCTTTTACTATAGTTCGTTTTTCAGAAGATATTTTGACGAAAAGATTTATCATGTAGGTTGGTAATTGGTGGATCATGAGAGACTTAAAAAAATAAAAATCACATTACAGAATGTGTCCAATCCCGAGCATTTTTCTTGGGGTAGCAAACATGCAGCACTTTGTCTTACCTGTGGCTTGGTATGCATCCAACTGCAGTAAGAAATCCAGACCACATACCAATACAAATAATAATCATGGAACATAACTTCCGTGCTATTCCGATATTATATCACGTATCGCATTTTGTGCGACTCAGTCGTGAGAACGTGAGAACGGTGTTTGATGCCCGTTGGCGTTTTATGCACAATCATTTGTATTTTAAATCTGGTATGCTGCAGGCTAGCATGTTTATGTAGTTACGAGTATATTGAACTAGGGTTCAGCTCTTTAAAGTTTTCTTTTCCGAAATAAATCTGGGAAACAAATGAATCGCATTTTTGGTCGATGAATGGCAGATTTCGTTTTTCGAGTCATTCATCAAATCAAATCTTGCTATTCAGCTAAAGTCACTGTTTTAGTGGGATCCTTGTCCTTAGGGCTATGTTTATCTCAATGCTTGGATCGACCTCGATTGTTTTTGTTTTTTGTGTTGTGTTACCAACCAATAAAAGAGTCATACGCTACGTGACAATTCAAAAGTGCCTGTAATTGGTTGATTTGAAATAAATGGTTTGAGTTTGACATGCTTATCTACCTACTTAAAGACAAGCCAGGAATAACTATTATTTTGTTTACGCCCAATATTTCATTTTCATAATTTACGAAATTTCCTTAACAAATCAACGCCACATTCCCCAGGGCTCTACTTAGCATCTATTCATTCGTTAAAAATGGTACCGTCGCGTTTATACGAGTAACGTAGCTTGTATTTGCAACAAATTCCATTTACAACACAAACAAATGAAGCGGTGGCGGAAAGCCATTCAAAATGGCACTACGAGCCATGGGCACGGACTACGCAATTAAATTAAGCCGATAACTGTGTAGAGAGAAAAGGAGCCTTGTCGCGAGATGACTGCGTAGTTCCCGGCTTCCCGCGCAAAATTCCCGCCCTTTTCACTGAATGACGTTTGTTTTTTTAAGTGCAAACGTCTGCTGGCTTATTATGCCAATGCAATGGAGTGGGATGATGGAAATGTAATACAGATCTGTGATGTTTCGTGAATGCGTTTTTGAATGTAAGCGGATTCTGTTGAGAGAGAATGGAACCAGTTTCGTGTTGGATTTTATTTTGATGGCTTTGATGAATAGGTTTAGGAATTCATAAGCGTTTTTAGATCAACTGAATACCCCTAATTTAATAAAAATATCTGATGCCACAATCACACAACTTTCCAATCTTTTAATCAATCACAATGTTTTGTTTGGAAACTACTTAGTTAGCTATTACTTATATTACCAAACTAGCTTCTGCCCGCGACTTCGTCCGCGTGAAATTTCTTGTTACTCCGACCCACCCCGTCGCATAGCATCGCCTGCCCGCGCTATTACTTCGTTTTTGCTTGGCATTCTTTCTGACTTTTTTTCCTTTTGCTCGGCTCCTTAAGGTCATAGCGTGATGTTATATAGCCTATAGCCTTCCTCAAGAATTGGGCTATCAAATGCAAAAAGATTTTTTCAAATCCGAGTGGTAGTTCCAAAGATTAGCGCGTTCAACCAAACAAACAAACTCTTCAGCTTTATAATATTATTTATTATTTATAATCTATACTAGATTATAAATTATAATATAGTAAGTCAGTTGTTTTTGTGTTAAGTTTTTATTTTTCACTTTTTAGTTGTACCTGCCTACTCTAAACAAATTCATATAACACTACTTGGTATGTGAATATCAGTGACAGGAAGCTATTGAACACATCTGCCTACCCCTTTAAAAGGTACAGGCGTAATGTTATGTTGTGTGATTGCGTAAACAATGCATACATATGCTATAACAGCAATCGCGGTTGATTTGCTGGCATTTATTGAAGAGCTCCGTTGTCTGTCTCCGAAACTCATCATCAGATCTTTATGAAATTTAAATGGGACCATTCCGGAATAAACCCACTTCGAACAAAAAAAATATTTGCAAATATATATGAGGGAGTTATGCCCGAATATACCTACATAAAAAATAAAAAATAGAAACATCCGAATTGAGAACCTCCTCCTTTTTCGAAGTCGGTTAAAATCAAATGATGTCAAGGGCAATTTTATTCAAAATTAAATACTTGTGATGAATAACGTATTTATTTTGATAAGGATTAAAATATCATGTTTATAAAAAAAACCTTCGCAAATAATGCATTAGTTTAGAAGAAATTTGATTACCATAAAAAAGGTTATAGTGAGTAAACCTTAAAAGATAGACATATGCTATCGCGGACTTTTTTTTAGAACTTTTAAAGGGAAACAATTCCGTCATACATGATTTTTGCGTAACTTTAACCGTTTACGCAGCGTACGCAACGAAAGCTCTCAAAAGGAATATTTTTTCCCCGTTTTTGCATCATTTTTCATTGATGCTCCGCTCCTATTGGTTGTAGCGTGATGTTATATAGCCTATAGCCTTCCTCGATAAATGGACTATCCAACACAAAAATATTTTTTTAATTCGAACCAGTAGTTCCTGAGATTAGCGCGTTCAAACAAACAAACAAACAAACAAACTCTTCAGCTTTATTATATTAGTATAGATATAGCAATGGAGATTTTCTTTATGAGCTTTCTCAAAGTTATTTTCTTTCAATGAAAATTACTTTTGCGGTACCTAGAGTACCTTAAGCTACCAACAAAACAAATCTAACTTTTACCACAACAATAATAATTTGTCTTAGAACGCTCGTAGTGTATTTTTAATAATAAATAACTCGAGTTTTTAATTGAATTTTAACTTCTAAGAAACATTTTCAGCACTCGAAGTTACAAGTAAAAAAAATGCGAAGTCCCCGGGCTCCGAAAACCCTCGGAGTTTATTGCAGACATTCACTTTTATGTGAAAATTATCTTTTCGGAGGGAAAAATGCTGTATAAACTTTGTGTTTGGTCCTGTGAAGATAAAAGAAGGTACCTAATAATTTTAGGGTGTACAACTACAAAGCAAGAAAATTGGTGCAAGTTTATAGTGGTTTTGTTGTTGCCAGTTAAGTAAACTTTATGGAGAGTTCATGTCTTTGCGTTTGTCGAAACCATGCTATTCCTCAGTTTCCAATTATCTGTACTTTTGAAAAAAAAAACAAACCAAGACGTCTAAAATAGAATAGTCTACTTTATGAAGCAGGATAAAATTAGATAAGTAGCTTCTGTGAGGCCATTTTAATTTTATTATCTTGGCCGTTCATGGCTGGCCGGTTTCGGTAATTTTAAATTGACCAGCCATGCAAGTAGGTACCTACCTACATAGTAATTAAGTTCCATAGTTGAAGTGGGGCTAAGTAAAAAAGCCGCCACTGTAGAAAACTATTATTTGTCTAATTTAAAGTGTAATGTCTTATTTATTCGTAATACAGTACTTAACTGTTTACATAGCACACACATATTTAATTAGTTACATAAACCACATTGGGTTCGTATTTTTACGACATTTTTAAACGAATACAGAGTAAATTGGCGGGAAACAGATGTAGAATTTGTCAATTGCCGCCATTATTGTGCCGGCACTGCCAACTCACAGACAAATGGGATGAAAAACAAATACGCGCCAATTTCGTATTCCATTTTGGAAAAAGGTTTGCTGCATTTTTTCTCTATGGCCGAATTCTTAATTTGCCAAATATTGTTTTTCGACTAATGGTTGATATTACTGTTAAATATGGAGTTGAAAGATTTATGTTTTACTGTTTCTACACCTAATTAAAACAGTGTTGTTGGTGATCAACAAGACCTAGTTTTCTTTTGTGGTCACACAGTTTGGCAGGTTTATAAAATGTGTTTAGATGTGTGGTCCAAAATAAATATTTATTTTCTTATTTCTTTATATTATCTATAAAAAATCATGGTATTTTCTACTTCATAACGATTATTGTTCAGAGACTATAGGCACAGGTTTATGCTTCAGGTAAAATGTAAAAAGAAATAAAACAGCCTCTCCTACAATTTTCAGCCGTAAATGAACGAAACGGTATTACGTAATTTAAAGCCGGGTCATAAAAACACCTTTCAGCATTTATTCAGCGTTTATTTTTTTCCAAGATTTAACTTCACAATTCTGCCAACCACACAAAATTACAAGGCTGAACGTACACTTCCTTTCTACAAGCTTAATAACCGACGCACGAACAACCCTATTAATTAGGGCTGTCGCGAGGGTAGAAACAAAAGCGATTAATTTGTGCGAATTGCTTTTAAGGATTAAAGGTGGCGTTACGGTTGTCCTGCGTAATGGTCGCCTTTCAATTAACGTACATGTCGTTTTGCCTGTGTTTAAGGGTAACGTGAGCTGTGCTCTCATGGATGTGCTAGACAGTTTCGGTTGGCAACACCGGTACAGGAATCTTTTGACGCGTGGCCAAAATCAACTAACGCCGCCAACTTATTTTTTCAATAGAGTTTCTGTAACATTTCAGAAAAAAAATCCTGTAAATGTCGTTCAGAAGTTAAAAGGTCCATCCACAAGGATCTTTTGGAAAAAGAGAAAAAAAAAGAGCGCGAATTGCTTAGTGCTACAAAGCACTATTAATAGGCAATGTTCGCGCTCTATTTTTCATTCAACAAATATACTTATTATTTTTTTAGTAATATGAGTAAACTGTAGACTTGTAGAGCGCTGTCGATGTCTCGTCTAGTATAAAGCGTTATACTACAAATGCTCTACATGGACTACATGAGAAATACGATCTTAACCACAATGATGTCATTAGCTTACAAACAATAATTCTACGACACGATGATGCTATCGATTCTCAAGTGGCATTATGGAGAAGCGACGCAAAGTATTAACATCCCAGAAAACACACGTTGGCTGGCATACAACGCAAAATAGTGAAGCTACTCAAATGCAATGTCTTTCCATCTTTAATTTACGTATAAAGTCATAATGGGGTTTATTTATAAACGATGATTATTATTTATTTATTTATTACTTTTAAGAAGGCTTACAGACTAATTACAAATAATAGGTAACAACAAGTTAAGTGACGTTAAAACGTCAAAAATGTATGGTTAATCAGTCGCTAATCATTACTTAATTTTAAACAACGTTTACCTATGCATAAAGGGGATGATGTTTTAAAACCAAATGCCTCACATCAATTAAAGATATCCTGCAGGGTTTCAGAAGCCACAATTTGGTTATGTCTTAAATCCTTTGTTACATTTTTGGTATCGATCGGCGCTCGACAGCCCTATCGCCACCCTTCCATTAGTCTGGCTACCTGTCGCGACTGCCGTCTGTGACGTCAGCCACCCCCATTCTACTGGGGGAGTTAGTGTCGAATATTTGCAGTTATTGTTGTGCAATTCTATCCGCGGTGCATGGAGAATTCAACAGATTTGTCGAGGTTGAAAGGTTAAATTAGAAGAAGCGCTTTCAAGTGTTGAAAAAACGTTTATTCGTATAGGAATTAAGTAGGTAGTTTTCCAATTTGATGATCATTTTTGGATTTCTATTTTGCTGTTTCGAATAACCCATTGTATGGGGAACGTGTATATCTACCCGAGACATACCTACTATGTAATGAAAGAATGGAACCATTGTGCCTGTCTATGATTGATGAGTGGTTTATGGACTCTTATTGCTATTTCTATTGGAAAACACTTCTAATGTTTTTCTTGGTAGTAGACACAGACTTATATTGGCTAGATATCGCAAGTCTCATTGTCTGTATAGAAACCAAGCGTGCCATTATTTTTCTACCTACTGTGACGTCACATGAGCGATTTAGTGATGGGAATCCTAAAATTCTAACAAAAAACCAGGAACAGATTCGATTAGATGAACATTTTTATATCGAATCTCCCGCCCTAAACAATACGAATAAGAGTTCCGACATCGACAACATCTACTGATTTCTATAAAACATTAGAGAATTTTAGCTTTTAGAGAACGATGCCAGTGAATTTGTTTTTTAGATTTGTCCTGTGGATTAGAATCTAGCACTCGACTTTTGAGCCTGGGGTTTAGTCGTAACTTGTAGTACCTACCTATGGCAAAGATCTAAAAATGTCAGATGAATGTCACCAGCACCCTTATTGTGTGTAACACAGTTTCAATAACAATCCGAAAGTTTTGAAGGATATTTCTAATACATTGCTTCGTAGGTTGAATAAATTCATTTGCTCAATAACGTAAATAACGCAATGAACATGGTTGTACTGTCAAAAAATGCGATCAATTGTCATTTTACGTACCTAATACCTATGTTACGCAAATATCCCGTCGAATTATAAAGTGCTAAGTTTCTATCATGCGTTCCCTCTAGTTTTTACACCCCGTGGGTAGTAGTCGACTCCAAGAAATAGTTATTTATGATACTAGTGCGGTAAGTTGGTTTTTACAAACGAGTAGACGAATGTAAGCCCGAGACGAAGTCGAGGGCTTACCATAGTCACGAGTAGGGAATCCAATCCCGCATCAAAACCGCGATCCCGCAAGCATGCGGGATCAAGGACATCAATCCCGCGGATTCCGCGGGATTTGCGGCATTGCTTTTATTTACTATTATTTTCGTTTTGTGTAGTGAAATGAAAGACATAAAGACAAGTATTTTTTTAGTATTATTATTTAATATGAAGCTAAGTTATTACTCATAGGTATTATAAATTGAATATAGGTAATGATGTTTAAGAAGCATAAATAATCAACTTCTTTTAAGAAACGATATAATACAATATTTAACTTTTCATTAATATTTAAATTTGTATTGAAAATAAAAAATATTCCTTTGTTTTAGAGACATAAAGAGGTGAATTAAGTAAACGCCGGGTAAAAAGTGAGCTTATTTTTTCTGAAAATGCTTTCGAAGAAACAATAAGGTATCTAACGTTTCATCTTTTAGATTTGATCTTATCTTATTGCATAAATAGCCAGCGGCGGAAAAAGCACGCTCGGCTTCCACACTTGTAGGCGGAATTGACTTCCGCCTACAAGTGTGGAAGCGCGTTACTTAATTCACCTCTTTATGTCTAAAACAAAGGAATATTTTTTATTTTCAATATAAATTTAAATATTAATGAAAAGTTGAATATTAAGATAAGATATAAATAATAAGATAGTCGCCTGAGCCCATTTTTCTTACATATATATTTTTTTCAATCCCGCAAACCTGCGGGATCCCACGGGTGTAATCCCGCATCTCTGAACCAGCAAAAAAGGTGCGGGATCCCGCATTTGCGGGATCCCGCGTTTGCGGGATTGGATTCCCTAGTCACGAGTTTGTAAATACCAATTTCTGCACGTGTGTCATACAATGTTTTTCAACACATTTGCAAGAAAACAGTACAGTATGTAATTAAACAAACTTTTTCATTTGACTATTTTTAATAGCAAATAAGAAAATAAACAGATAGGTCACTACTCTTGGAAATTAATAGTAAAGTTTGAACAATTATTTAAATTCAGTGAAATTTGCTGCTTTGGAAGCTTAACTGACTGACTGACATTATTAATTTTACACTTAGTATGTTGAACTCATATTATTATTTTGTTTATTTAACAGTGGGAAAGTCGCAACAATTTTTGATATTTCTAATATGAAAATGGGGCGAATTTGCAAATGGCGCCACATGCACGTGGTGAAAATAAGAACTACATCTTTCGTCTCATTTACTCTTTAGTATTAAAGTGAGACAATGTATTGAGCAAAAGAGCTTCCAAGGAGGTTCGATCAGTCAGGTTGTTTATTCTCATAATGAAAACTCTTTGGTAGAATTCTTATATTTTTTTTATGGAAATTAAAAAAAAACCGTAAAGAAAACGCACGATGCTATACAACGGAACGTGCGGTAAAATAGGTACTTAGGTGAGAGTACCTATTTTACCGCACGTTCCGTTGCATGGTGCGTAATTTTTAACTTTCGAACAATGTATACAGGCTTTGTAAATGCATTTTTAATACAGTTGCTCAAAAAGTGGCGTATTGCAGGGACGTATAGCGTTCGGGATGTGGGCTGTTAGCTGTTACATACTCGTGCTTTTTTTTTACCTTTCCCGAACTCGTGCGTTCTCTTTCCCAACTGTCAAAAATAATGTCTATTAAAAAGAAAAACCAACCATGAAGTTTTTACTAAAAAAATCATAGAAGTTTTTATGATTCATGCAAATACGTATATTTCTAAAAAGAAGCTACTAATTTGTTTCAATATCAGATTTAATGATTTGATTGAATGAGTTAGGTTAGGTTTCATTTCATTTCATCTCATTAAATTTCATTTTTATTTCATATCAATAAAAAAATTCTACTGAAGACTTGGCTGTATGGGCATAGTTCCCTTTGCCTACCAGAATGGGTGAAGAAAAAAATCTCTGCTTATATTCTACAGTTGGCGCCATTGGTTAGTTGAATAATTTATTGTGTTTTTATTATTTTATTAAATTGCTTCATTTTTTCGCAACTGTATTAAAAATTAAAAATAGTCGTTCAGTACACGTGCGAAACCGTCATTGCAACTTGTTCCGACTGTCAACCCTCGCCTTCGGCTGCGCCTCGGCTCGGGTAGACATTTGTCGGAACTCTTTGCAATGACAACCTTTCCGCACTTGTAATGAAATATACTATTTTCGAGCAAATGTGTTGAAAATATCTTATTGTTACAGGTAGGACCATAAAAAGAAAGCTTTTAAATTAGCCAGTCGATCTTCAGTTACAAATTCATTTCCCTAAGGTGCCGTACAATTTGTGAGATAATACAAGGAGCTAATACAGCTTTTCGTTGTATTTGAATCACTGGGTCTCGTTATTTTACCTTTATATTTCCCATCGGAGGGTCTTAGAAGAATTTGAAGAGAAAATAAGCTAACGTTGATTGAAGGATCTTATTGGAAAAATAGAGGTAAAATCTAATAAAGTAAAATACGATAAGATATAGTAAAAGACAGGGTTCGATATTTTTCTTTGATTTATAATGAAAAGTAAAGAAATGGCTCGACTGAAAAGTGCTATCCACTTTAAGGGCTAATTTTGCAATTATCATATAACTTTAACTTTTATTTGAAAAATAAATATGTCGGTTTGACATATTATTTTCTATACAAAAACTGTCAAACCATATTTTTTATTGCTCAGATACAATATATCTGTAGATTGAAAAATCGGCTCTAAGGCGAATTTCACCAAACTTAAGATTAGGTACCTAGGATAAGTCTTATCCTGAGAATAAATTTTGCATTTTTGACAGTTTTTCCATACTAGAACCGTCAGATGTTAGTTTTATTCCATGGATGAAAGATATTGGTAAAATCAGCCCTAACTGAAGAAAAACTATCTTATATTATAAGAGATTCATGTAACGATTTAAGCAATTGGAACCTAATTTGTTTTTAAACTTGGTGACTTATAAAATAATATTCTTTTCAATTAACTTTTCTATTCCCACTCAAAAGACGGACGACAAAAGTTATTTTCAAAATAGATTTATAAAAAAAGCTGTTCCGTACAGTAACATTGCCTGTGCCCGCCACAAAAGAAAAAAAAGTAAAACTGTCACATGCATAGTGATGTGACTTCACTACAAGATCAAAGGGCCTCCAGAGCATGACGTAATCATGACGCGACTATCAGGGACACTTTGAGGGGGTTAATGAGAACCCGCTTAGATCACAGTCTGGGTAGCGTTAAGAAAAGTAATTTGTAAAAAACTAATTTGGTTAACGGTTTATGTTGAGCATTAAAAAATGGGCAAAATGAAGCGACATTTTAAAAAGCGTAAACGCAGCGTAGCGTTCTTTCTGAGTTTATTTATTTTTGCTCGGCTCTTACGTGATGTTAAGTAGCTTATAGCTTTCCTCATGAATTGGGCTAGGTAGCTACCTAGCCCAATTCATGAGGAAAGCTACCTACCTAGGTAGTTTCAGAGATAAGCGCGTTCAAACAAACAAACTCTTCAGCTGTATTATTAGACATTATATATTGGTATTTGCATTGTTGCATATTTACGGAATGACTGATAGGTAATTCTTGTTGATTTTTAAAAGGAAGTATCTGTACCTATGACCTTAAACAAACACTCGCAACAGTACATAACTGGCTCCAGAGCTTTCATTCTACAATTCAAAAAGTCTTCCAAAACGACAAATCCTTATTCAAACGACAGCAAACTCCGAACCAGCTTTTATTTCCATTTCGTACCAAAGAAATCCTAATCTTCAAGCGCATCACATATATGCATCAACAAAAAAAACTAAAATTGCACATGCCATAATGACACTTCAGTGACATCAAAGAGCTTGCAAGCACGTGCTTAGCTCAGTGCAATCGCGACACGATCACACACCTTTGAGGTTTTGACAACATAATGAGATCCAGTTTCAAATAGATTTGCTAAAGAAGACCTAAAACTGATATGTCTGTAAAATATTCGACGCAGATGCTAGTAATCAACATTCGATGTTTGAAATTAGAGCTGAAATGCCGTCTGTGCAAAAGGGTAGGATTTTAAAATGGGAACTTTTGACACCATTCTTTTGTGATTATGGGGATCTTAATTTGGCGGGAGAGTGCAATTGCTTTTAGCTTTTGTATGTGGTTACGTAGTTTCTTTTTCTTCTAAATTAATTCTTAAGAAAAAGTTCTTAAAAATTAATAATAATTAATTAGATAAAACCACGTTTCTTTCAAAGGAAAGAAACGTGGTTTTGTCTCAGTAAAGAATGATAGGCGTTTAGGCCGGTATGTCCAATACAAACCACATATAAATCAAAATATGAAAGTTTAGGTATAATCATAAGCATTAATTTTCATTATGAGCTGAAGGCTGTGAAATACCGGGTATGTTAAAGAGATATCAGACCTGCAAGTACCATATAAACCTAGTAATATGTAAGTCAATGATGTAAACGTATTAGTTTATGATGCTCACTGCAGTTCTCAATAATATTAGTTATTGACTCATAACATTGAGGGGGCTTATGGCTAAGTAATAATAACAGCCGCACGGGTCGATCGATCAGGTTAAGCTGCACTTGCCGCGTTTGGTCCCTGGATGGGTGATCAGTTTTACATACCAAGACCCCTCCGTGCCTCGGAAAGCACGTAAAGCCGTTGGTCCCGGCTGTCATTCATGGATCTCATTAGAACTCCATCGGTCATCAGGCCAGGCTACAAACAAAATTGCCCATCATTCTTTAAGAACGTTAACATCCACCTTCTGCATTTATTCTATGATTGAAGTTAAAAAAGAAAAACCGGTCTCTACACGTAACTACAAAACGGTTTTCGGGCTACATGAAATTGCTTCTTGCCAATTTTCATGATTCTAGATCAACGGGAAGTACCCTATAAGTTTTAATTGCCTTGCGAGTGTCAAAATACGCTGAATAAACGGAACATAAACGCCCGTATCTTTTGACTGAGTTGACTTAGAAGCTTTTATATCATATTTTTGTGTAATGACGTTATAAGTTGATAGTAAAAGTTTATTTTATTCTTTTTAGTACATTTAAATAAAAGCTTGTTTTTAAAAAAGTTTTTCTACTTTTAATTTTATTCCTTTTGAGGGAGGACGGAAACCTTAAAAACAATTACTTCAAAAATCTCAGGATTGTCTCTGCTTTATGATTTCGTGCTATTTTGAAGCGAGCCAAGGAATACGGGTTACTGTGCCTACTGTATGAATACCTTTCGTAGTTCTAGGTAGGTAAATGGGTTCATAAGTACAAACGTGACATTTCCTTCCATTCCGCATACGTTTTCTAGTTCACAAAAACTTCTAAAGGCTTATAAAAAAAGACAGTCGGTTAGTCTTTAGGTAAAGAGCATAAATGTAAGTAATATAAGGCAGGTGATGCGGGCAAGGGTTTCTACGAACAATTCAGAGCTACCAACCGTCCCAGCCTGAATTTTAATTACCAAACTCCTTTGACTTGCTACCTACTGAAACTGATCTCAACTATTCCGTTTTATTTACACTGGGGAAATTGGATTTGAAGTCGGTTGGTTTTTTTTAGTAATACGTATAAAAAAAAACCAACCAACCAAAAACGGACACACACGATTTTGGAAAACTGAAAAAAAAAAATAGAACTATCTATGGTATGCTATCCTAGAAGAGCCGCCACATGACGGCGTAAGTGACTGCTGTCAGGAAAATGATGGTTTTACGGTTTCAAAAACCGCTCTCTAGGTAAAACACATCAACTTACTATCATAAATCGAATAGTTTCTGTTACGTCATTCGCCGGTAAATTGCGCACACTATGTGGCGGCCAGCGCTCTTCTTAGGAAACCGTAACTTTACAGAAGACTCTTCATAAGAAGATAACTTAATCTTAAAAACCTACCTTCCGTATAAATTCTTCATGTTTTTCTCATGCGAATAGTAAAGTAAAAAAACTCCAAACTTAATCAATTTGCGATAATATTCGCAAGAAGGTTCAAGTAAAAATTCGCGATCTATCGACCGGCAAGCAAACGTATTCAATTTGTTGTAACGACACTGTCCTACCTATGAATATTGCATCGAGTAGGGATGCCATAACAAACGATTATGATGAATCATTTAAATGAATGACGAGAAAATAAAATTTTTCATCAATTAATTTGACCGTGTATAATTTTGCACAGTTCACTTACTATTTTACTTTAGGACGCAACATAAATCTGATTTCGGTTTTACCAAATATTTAGATTATGTACACCTGTGTACTGAAAAGTATTTATTTTTTATTTTTTTATTTTATTGTATTTGGGTGGCTTACAGCTATCAAATACAGAAGTAGAAGTGAGGTAATTTACATCAAGCTATTTACAAGCCTCCACAGTTAACAATAGAGTATTGTTGTACACATTTTCAAATTGACAAACTATTCATTAACTAACACTAAGTATAACATTATTGCTTAATTAATAAAATAAGTACCTGCAGGTAGATGCATGCGCAGCCACCATCAGAGTGTATCAGAAACAATATTATAATGTTTAGATAAAACAGTAGTGATAGACGCTAAGCTGCTTGCAAACAAATCAATTGAAGGATGTATATTCTTAACAATTTGGTTAAAAACTTTGACTGAGCGAATCATATATGAATTGCTACGATAAACTGTGCGAGTGTAAGGTGCATGAAGAAGATTCCTCAAACGAGAATGCCGAGGTGGAACATTCAAGGACAGTTTAGAAAGAAGTTCAGGACAATCAATCTTTGATTGTGCTATTTTTACTAGGAACCTTAAGTCAGATATATTTCTCCGAGTTACAAGTGGAAGTAAGTGGAATCGAGCGCATCGTTCATTGTAACTCAGATAAGGGATTTTAAATTTGTAACCTAAGTATCTCGTGAATTTCCTTTGTATTCTTTCCAATCTGTCCGAATGCACTGCATAATTCGGATTCCAAATTTGACTACCATAGTCGAGATGACTGCGGACGTAAGCACAATACAAAATTTTTAATGTTTTCATTTTATTAAACGAACTGGCATTACGGATAATAAATCCCAGGGCTTTGGATGCTTTTTTCGCGACATGATCGACATGACACTCAAAGGTGAGCTTACTATCCAGAAGAATACCAAGATCTCTGGTGACATGAGTTCGAGATAAAGGCTGATTCGCAATTGAGTAGTCAAAAATGACTGATAGGTTCTTACGGGTGAAGGTTATAACTAAGCATTTCGATATATTAAGATCTAATTTATTTATTCTACAATAGTTGACTAATCTAGATATGTCCGCCTGTAAAAGTCTAGCGTCATTCAAACTCTTAACTGTTGTATAGATTTTCATGTCATCTGCAAACATTAGGTATTTAGAATGTTTGAAACACTCGCCGATATCATTAATGAAAAGTACAAATAATAACGGCCCTAGTAGCGAGCCCTGCGGTACACCAGAAGGGATAGTTAACCAGGAGGATATAAAGCCACTGAGGACCACTGCTTGTGTCCTATTTTGCACATATGACGAAAACCATCTGTATAGGTCACCTCTAATGCCCAAGTCAAAAAGCTTCCTCAGTAGGATGTCATGATCGATCCTATCGAACGCCTTGCTATAATCAGTGTAAATAGCGTCGACCTGGGATCCACCATCCATGTGCTCAGTAACATAATCTGTGAACAGAACCAGGTTAGAGACTGTAGACCTCCCTTTTAGAAACCCGTGTTGCTGAGGGCTCAAGCTAGAAACCACACTGCTGTACAACTGATTATAAACTATGCGTTCCAATACTTTAGCTAGCAGGCAAAGTTTTGAAATTGGCCTATAATTTTCAATTTTGTCTTTAGCACCCTTCTTATGGATGGGTGATACAAAAGCTGATTTCCACAAAGATGGCATAAGTCCATCAGATATTGACCTTTTAAATAAAAGTGATACAGGTAAAGCTAGTTCCTCGGCGCACTCAACTATGAACACAGCAGGTAGGGCATCAGGTCCAGCAGATTTTGTTAAGTCAAGGGATTTTAAATGTCTATAAACGATCTCTTTGTCAATTTCAATTGTACTTAAATCACAGTTGGAAGCACAGCCAGGCGAACCACTACTATGCGCTGAGGAAGAAGCATCTAGAAAGGTTGTGCGAAAGTATTTAGCGAAAAGCTCACAAATTCCTCCCCCTGAGTCGCTTCTAGTATCACCATATGACATACTCGATGGAAAATTACTATTCATGCGTTTACTTTTCACATATGACCAGAATAGTTTTGGGTTAGTACCTATTGAGGCCTCGATTTTAGTCATATAGGCCTTATAACAAAGCTGCTCAATATTATTGGCTCTGTCGCGAAGCAATTGATATGATAAGCGATCAGAAATATTACCGTACACTTTAAATTTCCTATGGTATTTGAATTTTTCTTTAAGTATCTTAATGAGGGCTGAGTTATACCAAGATGGATATTTAAAAAGTTTACACAGACGCTGAGGGACGTGTTTATCTCTGATCTCGAATAACGTTGAATAAAAATTCCCAACAGCCTCATCAACAGTACCTTTCAATATTACGTCGTTCCAGTTAGTGCCTCGAAGGTCCGATCGAATACGTTCGTAGTTGCCTTTGTTATACTGATACGCCATACGTGCACTGGCGTTAAGTGACTGAGATTGTACAGTGACAAGCTGAATTAACAAAGCAGGGTGATATGCGTCTTCAAAGGTTAAGGGTTCTAGACACGCTGAGACGGTGACAGGAGTATTTGCAAGGACTAAATCTAGAATTTTGCCGTGCCTGTTATTCACAAGATTAAATTGCTGTAGATTACACAAGTCAATAGTGTCAACAAAATGAGTAAACAAGCTAGTTTGAGGCGCGACAGGTCTAATTCTATCATATAAAGTCGTCCAAGTTATGGAGCTCATATTAAAGTCTCCAAGAATAATAAATTTATCTGTAGGATGGTTGTTTATTAAGTCCGAAAGATTGTCTAAATAAGCATGTAACTGACTAGCGAAGCTATTGCCTGAATTCTGAGCGCACAGATACAGAGTACAAATGTTAAGTCGGTAGGTACGTTTATCACAAGTGGATCTTAATTGAATCGAAATCCAAATGTCTTCCGCACTGGTTTGCCAGTCAACATTTTCAACTACAGCAAGCTCACGGCGGACCGCCACCAGTACGCCGCCACCACGCGACTGCGCTGTGGCCGCACAGTCACGGTCGCGCCGCCACACTAGGTACCTATCATCAAAAAGTTCACTGTCTAAAATCCCATCCACGAGCCAGGTCTCTGTTAGAGTGATTATATCATAGTTACATTTAGCTAAATTCCTATAAAAATTAATTGACTTCGTCCGCAGTCCTCGAACATTCTGGTGATAAATGTTTAGTTCACACATTATAGAACATGATGTCTACAACTAAGTATTTTATTAAATAAATAATGTGTGACCTTACCCAAACAAATATAAAAATATAGGCAACCGTTTATCAACACAAAAAAAAGAACTAAGTTCCATTGACAGCTCACAAGCACGAGCATTAAGAATACATTACATTTTATTTTATATAAACTACTGGTACAGGTGTAAGTATTCGTTATTACGGGTAGGTCTAAACGAAACTTTAAATACATGTTCAAAATATTAAAAGCAAAATAGTTAATATTTAACTCCAAACTCAATACACAGTGCCTGCAAAAGAGCATTTCAAATGAACAAACAAACAACTCAGTATCGATCAAAACATATTTGTTAGCAAGCCAATGAATATATAAATATAAACAATAAATTATACAATTCGGTACAAAAGAAATCCGAACGTAAACACGGCAAGTACGATCAAGGTCAAGTGGACTTTCGTCTGAGATAAGCGGGTAGGCGCATTCCATGTTTCGCAAACTGCTAATTAATGACACTTCCAATAATCGTTTTAGCTTTAGCGTAATATTTGTAGTGCATAGCAAAGATGACTCGAATTTTATTTTATGATTCATACTAGCAACATTGAAATCAAGCGTTAAATAACAAAAGATTAATGCATTTTTTGCAAGTCCCGTTCCGTTGCAATGATGAAAGTCTTCGAGGTGGCATCCCGTTTTACAAAAATCTTCATATGTTTCACCCAAACAAATTGGAAATTTTGTTCCTTGGCCAGGGTTTTAGTTTGCGAGAGTAACTTTTTGTTTTTTACAGTAAGATGATCATTGACGAAGATCCTTCCCGAACCAGTGATTCCAATGTGTTCAGGAAGTAGGGGATCCTTCTGGAAACGGGCAGCAGCGACGAAATCCTCTTTCACATATCTATTCATAAAAGAAACAATAATATTCTTATTGCTAGACATGTTAGTCGGTACTCTGTGTACAAAATTAATTTGAGTCTTTATAATGGGATAGGAAACTTTTTCACCGATTTTACTAACTATATCAAAGAGGTTCTCTTTATCTTTCATCGGTACTCCCTTAATTTCGACATTATTGCTGCGGAGCCACTGATCAATGTCCTGATGTCCATCCTCAAGTTTGACAATCGCTAACTTGGCGTGCGTTACGTCTGTTTGCACCGCTTCTAATTTGGTTAGCCTATCATCCAACACCAGGACCTTATTGGGAAGTTCATTGAGATTAGTTAGCTCCTGCCGTAAGAGTTGCACTTCAGTTGCCAAGCTGGAGAGAGGAATAAGTTCTTGACGGATGCTGGACAACTCACTCATTAATGTTTCCAATGTAATCGGTACGGGAACAACTGGCGAGGCCGAGCTTGGTAATTGGGTGCTTACATGACCCGCATTCTTGCAATTAGCACACCTCCATGTAGCTTGGCGTTCCCCGAGCTTCCGGTAACCCTTCTCCGTGATTCCCGAACAAGGGAAGTCGAAGTGGTTGCAACATGCTGAGCACTGAATTGCTTCCGTGACTTCATCACCACACCTCCCACAATTAACCATATTTGCAAAGTTGGATAGCACTGCACAACAATATCTAATATCAATTATTATCGCGAACGACAGCTGACGATAATTGGCAGACGCACGGTGCGATCTAGCTCGGTGCGATTTAGTATTAAGCAATATTTGCAAGAACTGAAATCAGATTTATATTATTAATTGCGTTCAAATTGTTTACGTACTATAAATTCCTGCCACCTTTTGAAGAATCGTGGAGTGTCTTTTTCCAAGTCAAACTAGAACTTGGCAACCCTAACAATATCTAACTCGAGAGCAGCCGGGGCGAGCCTCCGTTTATTATTCAGCATGCAAACTGTCTTATTGGAGTAAATAATATCCGAATGTTTATTTATATTCACTCCCGAGTTGGAAGATCAACGTATACTTACAACTAAGTAAGTAAGTAAGTGACTTATTTATGTTTCAGGAGTAGGAAAGTGGGTACGTATAGCTCCTTGGGAAAGGGGTCGGGGAAGAATCACACAAGGTCAAATTAAATTAGCTAGCGAGACTTCACAGACGTGATGGGTATCGATATCTAAACACGACAAAATAAAAATGAAACTATATTCAAGTATGTTTTTAGGGGTCAACAACCGCTGGTAGTGTTGATACTTGAAGTATGAGCTGAGAAAATCTGTTTCCTTTTGTTATAGTTATCGTTATTAGGTATCAATACCAATCACGTGTGTGAAGTTTACACAAAAAAAAAATACTTTTTAAACTGACATTTCAGGTCGCTACAAATTGCGGTCGAGGATCCAAAAAAAATTATCAAATTAATTTATTTTTATTTTATCATGTTTAGATATCGATACGCATCACGTCTGAGGAGTTTCGCTAGCTAATTTAATTTGACCCTGTATATTTATTTTAGCCGCCGAGAAGCATTGTAGTTTAAAAGTTCCTAGAGGTGAAAATACGTAGGCACATAAGACATTTCAACTTTTTCTAAGTTTAGAAACGCATCAGAAAACTTTTTAGCAAGACTTTCAAAGGCTAACGTTAGTTGCGCTCATTTTTGGTTGATAGAGTAAGTAGTAGAGTAGTACATTCCAAAAAAAATAAAATCTACCGGCGGGTTGGTAACCACAGAACAGTTAGTAACAATAGTTGTGGACTTAGGAGTTGTAGGTCATAGGTTCGAATCCAGGCAGGCGCTTTACTTTGTGTAAATTATTTCATCACCACTGCTCTCAAAACGCTGAAGGAAAACAGCGAGACGAAACCGGCATATCCTAGAACCAAAAATTCGAAGACATAATATATTGTGACATCTACCAACCAGCCGGTCGATTCTGTAAAAATCTCACCGTGAAAACTTAGGTGAAGTGAGTTTGTGTTTGCTAGGAATTGACACTATTGACAGCTCACTCCACGCTCACTTCACCTAAGCTTTCACGGTGAGATTTTTACAGAATAGCACCGCTGCACTGGATTGCGGCCCTCTGCCTCTCACCGAGAGGAGGCTTGTGTCCCAGCAGTGGGAAAATTATAGGCTGATTTTGTTACTATAGCCTCGTGCACTAGCAGAAACAAAATAAAAAGGGAAGGATAACAATCTACAGAAATTATTTCCCATTTCATTGTCCAGAAATGGAAAAAAAACATTCATAAAATTTAATTAAAATATTCCGATTGGTAACAAAGGAAATCGTCGCTTTTTATTCCATTCCAAGTAAAAGAAAAAAGAAAATGGAAGGAAAACATTGAACGCGCCAGCTGCTTTTACTTGAGTTGTATTTACTTTTTTTTGAGAACAATACAAATTTAATTATTGAACAAATTGTAGCTTGAATTCGAGAACAGAGTAGAGCTACGTAGTTTTTACATTTTGTAGATTATTGAAAGAAAAACACGCTACTTTTCTTCTCTCTAGTGTTGAATTAGATTAGATAACACTTATTTGCAATGTATGTAGGTACAAACGAAGCGGAAAACCGAAAACGGCGCAAATATTCCAATCTTATTGGAAATTATATTATGTTCGAGCCGATTGGGGTTGAGGGGCATGGGGTTTAAGTGCCAACTTCGTTTTTCGAGACATTAACAAGTGGTTGGTCGACTCTTCCCGTAACCAGAGGGTTGGTTGATTTTTTAGCCAAAGAATCAGGATTGCCATACAGCATGGCAATGCTGAAATACACGAGCGGCATTTTGTTGACGGCTGCAATCGACGCATATGCGGCTGCAGTTGCCTCTGTCGGTGATGCATGCGGCATGCCGCTTGTGCGTATGAGCAGGAGCACTAAGGTAGACTGGTAGAAACTGGTTCAGGCAATAAGTCCGCCTTTGTAGGTACAATGCGTGCCACGAAAGATGCGAAAGATGAGACTTGACCCCGCCTCCCCCGCTCTTTCCGCCGCCCCTATGACGTCCGGTCCCGTCCCGCACTCAGACCTCATACCACTAAAGATACCTACAATCGTGTACTGCGCAAGTCAAACCACGTGGTGTGTCAAGTCTCATCTTTCGTGGCACGCATTGTACAGTAGGTATACACACAGCACACACACATACACACGTACAGTGTGAACTTGTGCATAAGCTAATAATCAAGCTGAAGAGTTTGTTTAAACGCGCTAATCTCTGGAACTACCAGTCGGATTTGAAAACACATTTTTCCTTTTGATAGCCCAATTCTTGAGAAAGTTCATCAACAACCCTTAGGAGCCGATCAAAGAGACAAAGTCAGAAAGAACGCTGACGAAGTAATAGCGCGGGCGGACGGTAGGATGCGAAGCGGTGGCTCGGGGTCTAAATTTCAGGCGGACAAGGTCGCGGGCAGAAGCTAGTAATAAACTGACGAATACATAAATGATTTTCACTAAAATTCCTACTCAAACCACATCTTTATTCGCTATCAACACTTACGAGAACCAGTCGGATCTCGATAATTATCCCCAGCCTGCCGATACATGAGAGGGCACACAGGCACAGAGGCCACGGCACCACATTCTTTCGTCATAACAAAGTAAACTTGGATACTCGCTCTCACCTAGATTGGATTCCTGATTTATTTCTTTTGTTTTGTTAGTTTTCTGAACGCGGTTTAAGAAAGTTTCGACGTGCAAACTCAAAGGCTTGCTGGTTTCTTCGTGGATTTTCCGCGGCGCTTTCCAAGGTGCTCGAGTTGATATAAAAGATCGAGATATGTTTTAGTTTAAACGTTAAGACTATACTAGGAAGTTGAGAACATGCTTATTGAATGGATTATTCTCGACACTGATTGTAGTCAGTGTCTATGCCTTTGCCAATTACTTAAATGTGGTTTATTTTTGATTGGTGATACTTAATGGGCCAGTTTTGCAAAAGCTTGTGCAGAAAATCTATCGTGCCGCCAACTCAATCCACTGCAGCACCAATTGCGTAGCAATTTTTCAATCAAAATCTGAATCGTTTTTAAGGATAATAATCCATTGCTTCGTATGTTCGAAAATTTTTTCCTGCTCACAACGTAAAATATAACGGCTATGAATCTTGTTGAACTGTCAAAATGAAAGTCCTCCAAGACCGCCCACTGTCCCCCCCCCCCCCCCCTTGTAATATTTCTACACTTATATCTGTAATATTTATGGTGTACATAATAAGGAATATTTTATTCTATTCTATTCTGATAGTGTGTTCCGCTATTTCCCCTTGTATTTGTATTTTAAAATCGCACATTTTTAGATAGACGACTTCGTTAGCCTTTAGAATGAGCGTAGATTATGCCTTTTTGGCAATGGGCATTAAACCATGCTTGAATCAGACGCGCAACTCATCAAAAAGGACCCAGAACCAGTCCTTTAATAACTGCCTACCTGTCACTGGAGACCAGTATCAGCTGCGTGTTCGCGTACTTGGTGCGTCGCTTGCGCACCGCCGACAGCGCCGCGCACAGGCTCGGTGAAAACGACCGGCAGGGCGGGCACTGGAACAAAAAAGTAGGATAATAAAGGGTGAGAAAGGGTGATAGGATAGGAAAGGGTTAATCAAATATAGAGATATATGAGAAAAGTTTGGAGCAAAAGTTTCGAGGTCTAGGATGTTCCTTTGGCTCTCCTCAATTTTGTGTCACAAAAAGATCAACAAGTTGAAATTCAGATGAGAATTGCAGGCAAGAGGTTTGTTTGATTATACAGGGTTATTGGTAAAACATTAATAACCTCTTAAGAGTTCATTGTACTCATCATTATGAACAACTTTTACCATGAGACCAAAGCTGAATACGCGAAAAAAAAAACTGCTGATCCCTACATTTATGTTCGTATAACTCATCAAAATTAAGGGAAGAGCTGATTTTTTTTCGCGATTTCAGGTTTGCTCCCATAGTAAAAGTTGTTCATAATGATGAGTACAATGACCTCTTAAGAGGTTGTTAATGTTTTACCAATATCCCTGGGAGAAAGATTTCAGACATCTAAACTCAAAACAAGCCATCGGCATCGTCTCAAAAAGAAACGAAGAAACACTCTGAAGATACAGAAAAATAGGCTTATTTCTATCTTACCCAATGTGCTGCAAAGTAGAACACCCTGACAGCATCAGCAGGTAGCTGCTCATAGAGCCGACACTCCCCGTCTCCCTGCAGCTGCACGCCCCGCAGAACTTCGGTGAGGGGAGGCGGGGGCCAGGGGAACCTCTCCCCTAAGGCATCGTCCAGGAGCGCATCTCGCACGTGCCGGCCGCGCACTACCAGCGTCGGGACTCCTACTGCGATGCTGTATTTCTGGGTTAGGCGGCGCTGTAACGAGAAAAAAATAAATTAAGTACCGGAAAAGATCATTATCGGAACAGGAATTCTTTATTTTTGGGTATCTTATAGACCGGAAAAAGAGCTAAAAGAAGTATGTCAAGAGGATGACCATCTGTAATCTTTGTTAGTAACAACTATCGTTTCCAAACCTAATGTTTTTGCCTTGAGAAGAGGTCTTTTACTATGTAGTAATAATATGGATTTAAACAGGTTGAAACTTAAGCATCTAGCTGTGTCTGTACAGCCATCCATTCGAGACAGATTGCAGTAACACGGGATGAGAAAAAAAATACATTCATAGAGTCTAGTGATTAGCGACTGTTTGATCATACACATTTTTGACGTATATTATAAACGTTTATTATAAACTTTAATCAACGTTTAGAAATAAACCCCATAGTCTCTTGTCGATTTTTACTCTTGAGAGTGCCCTGTCTGAAGGTAACTTCTCTTCTTAGTCTGTGGTCTCCTAATAACTTAACCACTAACTATCCACATCTCATTTTTCACACCTCTACCCGAAATAAAAACAAACCAAAAAGCACACAGAGTAATTGAGGCAGGTCAGTAACTCAAAGGGCCTGGTTACTGTCAGCGTTAGGAATAACGTGCGTCTTCCTGTGCCGCCACCGGTTATATTTAGAAGACTAATTATTAACAAGGTGCGTTTAGTTTATGGTAAGCTGTGGTGAGATGTGTGGCCCTGGTTTTAAGTCGTGTACACAATGAGCCATGCCTTACATTGTTCAATAATAAACACCTAGTTACCCAATTAATTTGATGGACTTGTGTTTCTGTTTTTGATCTGGGTTTGCTAGTGTTTTAAGGCCGGCTTACACCACAAATCATCAATGCGTGTAGCCGTAAACGTATTTAAAACATCGTGTTGTTTCTGCCAATCGTCTGAAGATGACAGAGACAGAATGATAATATTTTAAACTAATTGTGCCCACGCCTTCGATCGCGTGCATGTTGGAAAATAAATCAGATTTCATGGTTTTTTTAATAAACGTTACTCTCAATAACGTTAGCTATCTGCCATTGAAAGTTCCGTCAAATTGGTCCAGCCGTTTCGGAGTTTAGCCAGAACAAACAGACAGACACAAAATATAAAAAAAAAGTTTTTACCCAACTGCGCCAGAAAGAGGGTTAGTTTTTCCAGTGTATCTATGTTTGTATATTTCTTTGGAACGCTCTGTAGCCTAAACGGCAAAATCGATTTCAGCTTGAGAGGTGCCGTTAGATTCGTCTTAATTGTGAGAGTGACACTGGGTATATCAAAATTGAAAAAAAACAAATAAAATGGCCGATTTTTATGACTTAAATTTTTTTTCTCAATGTCTATCGAGTGGGGTATCAAAATAAAGGGTTTTAAATGGTGATTACAAAAATATATACAACTTATATGGTTAAAAGTAATTCGAAGTGACAAATCGTTAAAAACACGTACCAAGAACTAAATCGTCTGCGAAATCTTTCACATTTGTAAACTAAAGCTGGAAATAAAAATAAAAAAACCGACTGCGGTAAAAAACTTAAGTTAAAAAAAAAAAACTGAAAAGCTAAAAACAAGCCCAATAAAAGTTGGATGCAGGCGGGACCCGTACCATTTTTATTATATTTTCAAATTCAAATGCTTCTAAGCGGGCCTAACTGTTATTATTGGAGGTCTACCTGGATTATCCTAAAATATTATATAACCCGAAAAAAACCTCCAAAAGTCCACCCAAAAACTCTTCAATGCGGAACACATTTTTTTCCCCAAAAATCACACAAGTTCCTTCAGTTTTGAAGTTCCCCTCCATTGACCCATTGTACACAAATGTACTTATATTTATACGCAGACAGTGATTAGTATGCAGGCAGCGCATCCCGAGGTTGGTCGTACGTGAGGGGAATGATCGAATAATATATTAATTTTCTATCGAAGTATTAGATTAGTTAAATGGCGAAATATACTGAGTTTGGTTTTGTGGTCCGTTTTGCTGTTATTCTTACCGCATGACTTCATAATGACGTAACTAAATAATGCTATTAATCATAAATCTATATACATAGGTATATAAAATTCAAAGTCCTGACTGACTGATATATCAACGCACAGCCTAAGCCGCTGGTCCTAGAGACATGAAATTTTGAGGGTGTGTTCTTTGTGAAGAGTAGGTATCCACTAAGAAAGGGTTTTTCGAAATTCCACCCCTAAGAGGGCGAATGGGAAGCAGGGGGTCACGCGGACGAAGTCGCGGGCAGAAGCTAGTTTATCATAAAAAGGAAGTAGCCAAAAAATTACACACCACCCGTCTGGTCGGAGGATCCTTCCTTTTCTATAGAGTATGAGTGAACTTTACACCCTGTTCCTCATACCTGAACGTCAGCACAGCCTTCGTACACCCACTTCAACGTGACGTCATCATCACTCCCGCAAGCTTTAGAGCGACGAGTCACCCAGCCAGCCAGCACCCACGGCTCCAACGGGTATCCTGACAACCAACATGCAGCGACCGCGCATACCTGGTCATCACCCTCAGCCTCATCAGCAACCTTGGCACAGCACACTGCACTTTCGGCCGGTCAACAAGAAGAGCTCTTAAACCCTAAACTACTAAACAGCAAGTTATCAATCGCGACAGATTACATCCATTAGGCGGATTGATAAGTACATTAACTGGTACACACTGCGACACATAAAGCTTATACATTTCCAATTTTAGCTGACCTCGCAATGTATAGGTTTTTCGTACAATCAGAAGTCAGCTTATACTGGTTACTATAACTTGATGTGTAGCCGTGCGTAGAAGCAACATCTTTTGTACCTATGTATATCCAACATTTAGACCGAGTCCATCACGCTGATTGATGGAGTACTTACTAGGTGTGTTTAACAAGATAAGCACTCAAATCAATTTCGAATAATGGCCAAATTATCGATTTGGCTTTGATCAATGCATAAATGGTTATCCTATAGCTGCATGTGGTAAATGCAAATACATAAGGATATATCTTAGGAAATAACGTGAAACGTAGAATTGAAGTGGAATCATAAGTAACCATTATGGGGCAGTTTAAAAACTAACGAGGGGCTAGTGGCTTAGTAATAACAGCCGCACGGTTCGATCGATCAGGTTTAGCTACGCTTGCCGCGGTTTGTCCGTGGATGGGTGACCATCTTTACATACTAAGACCCCTCCGTGCCTCGTAAAGCACGTTAAGCTGTTGGTCCCGGCTGTCATTCGTGGATCTTTGACAGTCGTTACATTCAGAAGCTCGAAAGTCTGACTACCAGTTTTACCAAGGCGTATCGTATTACCCATTAATTACCCATTAACTGGGCTGTGGAGGTCAGATAGGCATTTGTTCCATGTAAAATACTGGTATTCAGCTGCATCTGGTTAGACTGGAAGCCGACCTCAATATACTTGGGAAAAGGTTAGGCAGATCGATTGAGTATCTATTCCTTTATGGAGAAGGATTAATAAGAATCGATCCCCTTTCGATCCGGCTTTCTACTATAGAGCTATGAGGAAAAGGCTGTAAAGCTAACTCATTTTCAATAGAAAAGAGAGGATCTCTTTTCTATTGAAAATGAGTGAGGTGTTGCGTCTGGTGGGCAACTGCCCAACGATGTACGAAGTGCAGTGTGCTGTGCCAAGGTTGCTGATGAGGCTGAGGGTGATGACCAGGAATGCGCGCCCACCGCATGCTGGTGGGCAGGATAACCGTTGAAGCCGTTGGTGCTGGCTGATTGTGTAACTTGCCGCTCGAAAGCTTGAGGAAGTGATGACGTCACGTTTAACTAGCTGCATATTCGGGGTTACTAGTAAAGACGTATGAGCAACTGGATGTAAAGTTCACTCATCCTCTAGAGAAAAGGAAGGATCCTCCGAGTAGTCGAGTGTTGTGTCTGGTGGGCTTCTGCCCAACGTTTGCTGTCCGGACCTTGTAAATATGCTAGTTGCGCAGCAAACTCTGCTTGCGCGATGCAGGATTTTGCGTGACGTCAATGTGATGCGTAGTTAGCACGTGGTGACGTAGATGCCGCCACGTACACCACTGCTTGATGATAATTTATATCTTTTAAAAGTCCTTCATCAGAATAGCAAGGTATCAATCAATTTTCATTCTGTTAATGAACTGTAGGTGTTTACTTATACCTAATACTTATTATAATATTATACAACAGCACCTGTTATTTCCGTAAAAATGTCAGATTCAGATTCAGATTTATTTATTTGCCATCAATGTAGGTACAAGTTTAAGATGATACAAATAGCTGAAGGTTACCGCTACATTCTACCTTACGGCATGCAAGTTCATAGAAACGAATAGATTACATACAATATTACTTATTATAAATTAACAACTAACATGTCATTCTAATTAACACTAACAAACATAAAAAGAAGGAAATAATAATAAAATAATAATAATCATCAAATAGTCAATTGCACATAAATAAATCATGTCAGTAAAATGAATTTCAATATCTTGGAATTATTCCATTTTCAGGATATTAGTGTGAGCGAAATACAACGAAACCAAAGTTTCCGGCACTTGGAACTTTGGAAGTTACAATAAATAATATGGAGTTTCTGTTCCACAATGGCGGAATATTAGGTATTGTCTAATTTTTATGGACGAAATATTATGTAGATAGAATGTTTTTGATAAATTCTTTGTACAGCCCTCACATCAAGCTACCCGAAACTGTCAAATTTTCCCAATCAACTTTGAACCTTATGCTTTAGCGATAAAGTTGAAAATCTATTAAAGAAATTTGACAGATTGTAGTAGCTTGATGTGCTGGCGTCTCTACGTTCAAGATGACTTTTTAAGAGCTGTCTGTATATTATTCTATATCATGTATTCAACATCGAAAGTCCTAATTAGGTTAATTCGGTCGCTAATTCTAAAAGTTTAAATGCTGGTAAGTGGTAGGTAATTCCCTGTTTAGGAAATCCTGGGGATAGATCTAATATCCAGCCAACCGCGAATGAAAATGAATTGAGGAAAGAATATTTTCGAAGACTCGAAAACTCAAACACTTCAGATACACACTAAAAAGACATTTCCTTTTCACGATGAAAACCGTTCGACTCCAAATATACCTACCTGAAAACTCGACAAACAAAATCCTCTTAACTTCTACAAACTATGATGGATATCCTGGTGTTTCACTTCAAATATACACACAACTACACAACGTATCGAGCACGATCTCCCTCTGCATCAGGTCGGTGGCGCGGAAGCGTACTATGCTATGTGCACACCGCGGAAAACATTTTGAAATTCAGCCGAGTACACATTATTATTCATGTATGGTTTTAAGTTGGTATATCTGCAGGTGATGTCGAAGATAAAATATAGAATACTAGCTGCGCCGCGCGGTTTCACCCGCGTAAATATCGATCCCGTGGTAATATCGGGATAAAAATATAGCCCATATGTTAATCCAGGGTGTCAGCTACCTTCATAAAAATTTTATCATAATTGGTTCAGCCGTTTGAGTGTGAAGAAGTAACAAACATATAAACACACACACACACTCAAACTTTCGCCTTTATAATATTATAGTGTGATAGTGTGACTAGCTTTTGCCTGCAGCTTCGCCCGCGTGGAGGTCGGTTATTATCCAACTGGAACGTACCTACTACCGGGATAAAAAGATATAAGAGTGTTCTATCTCCTAACCCAGGCCTTAGTCTATCTGTACAATTTCATGCAAATCTGCACCCTAACAGCGTAACACACTATCAATCACAATCTGAATCATTTTGAAGGATATTGCTAATCCATTGCTTCATATGTTCGAAAAATGTGTTTGCTCAACAACGTAAATAACGCAATGAATGTTATTGAACTGTCAAAATGAAACCCATTTGCTACTGATAGCGTGTTACGCAATTACCCCGCAGGTCTTAGGTAACAACTTACAGTCCATTGGTAATGGGATTCGGTTTATTTGAATTTTGAAATCATATTTCACCTGCTTGAGGATAATTGTACAAAATGAATGTTTGTTTGTTTGGTTGAACGCGCTAATCTCTGGAACTACCAGTCGGATTTGAAAAATTCTTTTTGCATTTGATAGCCCGATTCTTGAGGAAGGCTATAGGCCTATTATATCACGCTATGACCTTTAGGAGCCGAGCAAAAAGAAAAAAAGTCAGAAAGAACGCTAAGCAAAAACGAAGTAATAGCGCGGGCAGGCGATGCGATGCGACGGGGTGGGTCGGAGTAACAAGAAATTTCACGCGGACGAAGACGCGGGCAGAAGCTAGTTTATAATATTAGTATGGATTAACACAAAACTGATGAAACAAAAAGATGCTTATGTCAGCTTACTCTAAAAAAGCTTTTAGTTTTCGGCAATTTGGATGTCCGCAGTTGACCGTGTTATCGTATTTCTTCAGGCACTTTATTATTTTCTTTCTTTCATTTACTTTAAAAGCTTCGAACCTTATAACATTTTTCTTTCGCAAGATTATGATATTTTAGGTTGAACGTATAAATAAATTCGGTGACGTGGAAATATTCCGGCACCGTACCTCGTAGGTCGTATGGTCTGTTCCAAAAGCATCTGATAAAAATGTAAACAAATGGATTAGAAAACGCACCTGTGGCTGTCAATTTGTAGTGCCACTTACAAATTGAGAAATTAATTTTAAATTAATTTAGACTTTTAATTTAGATTTAGACAACTGCGGTGCTATTCTGTAAAAATCTCACCGTGAAAACTTAGGTGAGGTGAGCGTGGAGTGAGCTGTCAGTAGTGTCAATTCCTAGCAAAAGCAAACTCACTGCACCTAAGTTTTCACGGTGAGATTTTTACAGAATCGATCGGCTGAGGTTAATTTTATAACTTCAATAATGATAATTTGATGATTTTTCAATCACAAATCACAATGTAATAATGTTATTCATACAATAATGCCGCCAGTCTCTTGGGTACATTACCAGTCGACAGCGATGCGGATGAATTTTTCGACGCAATTTTTTTGTTTCTGTACCTATAGTTTTAAGTAGTTAAGTTAGAATTTAATTTTGTTATTTTTGGTTTTTATGTCTGTATATAATGTCAACTAGAATAAATAAATGATTTATCAGAGAATGATCATATACAATAATTGCTCGAAAAAGTGGAGTGAATTATAAAGGTGAATACACACCCCCCCCCCCTTCACATATGAATGTGTCACTAATTCTCTTTACTGAGTAATATTGCATAAGAATTTAACTTGAACAGTTTTTGTTTACATTTTTAACAGATATTCCTGGAACAGACTACAGTAACATTGTAGACACAGCATTTTGTTATAGTTCTGCAGTCATATCCTTTGGGGCCCTTCGTGGCACGAACAGAGCCGTTATCTTGAATTTATGTGTGTAAAAATGTCTGCCAAGTTTTGCAAGGCAGACAAACATATATGTAAATAGAATGTATGACGCAGCAAAGCTAGGAAAAAAGGCTGCTAGGTTTGGAAAATCATAGGTTTCAGCTTTGTGTAGACATTCCATAAGTTACAAGTTTTTATTCATGTCAAAACGTTGGCAAAAAGTCTGGGTCCCCGATTGAAAATGATGACATTGCAACCCTCACGGGAAACGGCTAATTAATGAGTTCGAAATAACAATTGCAAAAGATCTTTATCTGTTTGTTTGTTAGTAATTGTATGTACAGTTACGAGCATAAATACCACACCACCAGTTATTCAACATTTTATGTTATGTAAATTGTTACTTTGAGAAAAGATCAGCTTCATAGTCAAATTCAATGATTCTTTAACAGCATAATCTATAAATACTTTAGGAGAAAATTGCTTTTGAATCTTGCACATGTGTAACGTATTTATGCTTGACTACCTAAGGAATACTTAGGAACACTGACTTTCACATACTTATTTTACAAGAATAATTACTGTCTTTCTCTTTAGTTCTTCATTAGATTTATTAAAAGTCCCTCCATTCCTCCTCTAGCCCCAACAACACTCCTATCCAAAGTACACGCACTGTTCAAGGCACACAGAGCTTTAGTTTTCATCACAATTCACGTCGGCCATTGAAGCAGACAATGCGGGCAGCCAATCACGCTAAAAGCTGTCTCCGTCATTTGACGTATGGTTTAATGAACCATGACTGTGACTCGGCAGCTCAGCTGGCTTGCCCGTATGATGCGAACACAAGTCGTGAGCCATGGGACTTCCCATCGTCAAAAATATACAAACTTTCATTCCTTTAACTTTTTAGATGATGAATTTTTAGAAATCCATAGTGCCCACCTTCGTTATACCATGTATGTGGAGCCAATAAGAATAAGGCAATTATTGACACTGGCAATACCAATACTAATGCAAAGGAGTTTTAAAACTATCAAATAAATCCTAGCAACGACTTTAAAAAAGTGATTTTTGAAACATAGTAAATAGTGATGGGCCGACTATGAATTTTGCCGATCAGCCGACTAGTATTGTGAATAACTATTGCATATATTTGATTAAATTTTCGTAATCAGACCACGAAAGTCATAGATACACCAGTTTAATTTATTGTCGTATTGTCGTCTCCACCAAAACTTCCACCTTGTTTATGAAACTCTTTTGCATTTAATTCTTCTTGACTAGGCTAATGAGCTCTTTTCAAATTGACATAAGAAAAAAAAATAATAAGTTTTCTATATCCCCGATAGATGGCATAGCTTAAAACTAAAATGTCAAAGTTGTTTTCAAATCTGAGTTTCAATTCAATCAGCCGTGAAAAAAGTTCAAGCAACATAAAAAAGTTCAAGCACAAAAAGCGCTGCTTGTGTAGTAGATGTAGGCAGTTAAAAAAAATATATTTAATATTTTTTTTAACTGCCTACATCTACTACACAAGCAGCGCTTTTTTGCCGGTGGCTTTCGCGTTGCGTTTTTTCAGTTCGTTTTTAAGGTCTTTAAGCGACCACGATCCATAATTTTTGTCCATTATGAACAAATATTAAAATTAAACGATGAGGTCGTCAGAGGCAGCGGAACCCAGTATGCGATAGCCTAGTTGGTCAGGTCAGAGGCAGCGGAATCCAGTATGCGTTTGCGAGGTCGATCAAGTCAGAGTCAGCGGAATCCAATATACGATAGCAAGGTCGGTCAAGTTAGGTAGGCAAAATTCAAAGTCCGGTACAAAGCGCTTATCAATTCACAGAAGTCCAAAATAAAACACCACGATAGATTATGCTCACAAGACAACGTCAAATCGAAGTGAGTGAAAACAAATAATAACCAAACGTCAAACTAGTGATAAACTTTATGCAGCCAAAGCAAAGATATCAAATTTATGCAGCCAATTTTGACAGATCATTTTTTACTAGAGCCATCTATGGGAGCTTTTGAAAACTTTTTTTTTTTTAATCATGCTATTGAAAAGACCTCAGATGCCTCACTGCGATACCTCGTGGTCGCGGATTAGCTCGCTACCTCGATGTCACCTCCA
Organism: Luperina nickerlii; assembly: GCA_963855955.1. Classification (NCBI taxonomy): domain Eukaryota; kingdom Metazoa; phylum Arthropoda; class Insecta; order Lepidoptera; family Noctuidae; genus Luperina; species Luperina nickerlii. The sequence continues at coordinate 1,840,772 of OY979682.1, read as the reverse complement.
TGTAAAACAAATGCATGCTATTAGATAAGCACGCACGCACACCGTGTAACGGTAAGGCTGTGCGTTGTCTGTGACTGTTGTTGAAGTAAAGGTGCACATGAGCCCGTGGATGGGAAAAGGAAAGAGAAGCCTTTAAGCAGTGAGTGAAGTCGGGCTATGAATGATGACGATGACAATAAAAGGTCCAGATATGGTAATGTGGAATATGAGGTGATAAGATTTCAGGTCGGATGAAGGCAGGAGCAGTTGAATGACTCGTATTGCAGGTGCAGAAAGTGTTCGATACTTTGCTAGGTTCTGGCAAGATTTAAGAAGAAAGACGAAGAAGGAATGTGAGAAGAGTTCAATTCCGGCTGATCTTTACAATTTGATTCCTTGACCTTGTGATGGCCGCAGGAATCCGTTAGATGCGAGAAGCACAGAACCGGACGATGGGAGGCCGTGAACGTCTTTCACCTGAAACGATGATGATGTAGATGATTCCAGATGCTTTATCTGCAAATACCTACTAACAGACTATTATGATCCGTCAATTATAAACTCTCACTATTTACAGAGAAAGTCGTGAGAAAATCCACGCTCCATGAACATAATGAGATGTTAGCTATTTGTTAAATATTTTGTACTACACGAAGACTTGCATGCACCGCATGGCAGATTGTAATTTGCTGTATTTCATTGTACGGTTAGTTATTTCTTATCGATACAAAACAATATATGGAATCCGAAAGCGATGTACTGATTCAAGCATACAAAGAAAAGAAAGAAAGAAAATGTGTTTATTGGGTCGCATAGGAAGATCATTGGTGGCTCATTGGTAACGGCCGTGACTTACGAGTTTTAGGTCGCGGTTTCTAAGTTCGAACCCAGGCGCTCAGGCGCTTTGTCTAAATTATTTCATCACCACTGTTTTTAAAATGGTGAAGAAAAACATCGTGAGGAAACCGCACAGACTTATATATAAGTCTATGAGAAACCGGCATGTTTTATAACCAAAAATTTGAAGACATGTGACGTTTATAACCAACCCGCACTGGGCCCGCGTGGTAGATTACGGCCCACTACCTCTCCCGGAGAGGAGGCCTGTGTCGCAGCAGTGGGAACATTATAGGATGAAAATGTACAGACGCCAGCATATCAAGTTACTACAATCTGTCAAATTTCTTTAATAGATTTTCAACTTTATCGCTTAAGCATAAGGTTCAAAGTTGATTGAGATTTGACAGTTTCGGGTAGCTTGATGTGCTGGCGTCTGTACTAGCACATGCATATGAGCTGCCTAAGATGCAAAACTCTAAGGCCAGTTTTCATGAATAGTGTTCATGAAAACTGGCCTTGGCTCGTAGGTGACACATAACTGAATGCTTAAAATAATAAAAGAACGGATTGGATTTTCAACTTTCGGTGCTGTACCGAGCATTGCAAATTAAACAGCGCTTTATTTAGGCTTTCATTTAGGTGTCGCCCAGTATTAGTGAAAACGAGCATAAAAAAAGAACCCAGCAAAGAAAAAAAAACATGAATGAAGTAGAAATAGACGTCTCTATACTACTAAGGGATACCCAAGTAATGCTTCTAAGGGTACGTTCAACAACCTTTCCGATCACCTAGTTCCCATTCATACAATAGGGGAAAGTAACACCTTCCTTAGTTTTCACGTCACGTAGGCAACCCGAGGCATTCTCTGGGAACATTGTAGGTCCCCAAATTTAGAAGGGTTGAGTTGGAATCCTATGGACGTAATGTTAGGGCACTTATTTCTAAATAAAGGAAAACAGAAATATTATGGTATTTTTGTGAATATTGGAGAAACCACCGCACGGGTCGATAGTTAAGCTACGCTTGCCGCGGTTGGTCCGTGGATGGGTGACCATCATATCAAAACTCCTCCGAGCCTCGGAAAGCACGCTAAACCGTTGGTATGGTACCAGCTGTCATTCGTGGACCGTGGATCTATGGCAGTCGTTACGGGTCGTCAGAAGCCCTAAATTCTACAACCAGTCTTACCAATCCTAACATAGTTGGGAAAAGGCTAGGCTAGATGATGATGATGATGTCTGGAGAAACCATTTGCTTTTGTGAAAAACAGAGAGTGGCTTCATTCAGGTACCTGCTACAGATGATATACAAGTCTTTCTACTATTCACTGCATTCTAAATAGTCAGAGAACGCGCATTCCCGCCACAAACAAATTCTTGTTTGTTGTGATTTCAGGCTGAGTCAAAATTAATAATCTCGGGAACTACCAGTCGGATTAAATTGTTTTGCATTTGATACCTAGCCCAATTCTCGAGGTAGGCTATGGCTAATAATAAAATAAAATGAGAAAAAAAACAAAATAGGACTATAACAACGAACACCGAACAGAAATATCTGGGGACCTAAAAAGGCCACTTTGGCAGAATTATAAAAGGATATCATTATGAATTATAACATACAGTTAACTGTTAAGTTAATCATATCAAATCCCATTGGTGATGGATTTTTCAGTTATTTTTTTTTGTCTGTGCTAAAATACCAATCAATCCAATCCAAATCCAATCCCAATCTCTTTGATTATACCTACGTACTGAAGCGAAAAAAAGAAAAACACGGACTGTCTTCGCCATATTATGATTCATAATGTTATTAGTTTATGATGTCAAAGTGGCCTTTTTAGGCCCTCAGATCTGCAGCCGCACGTGGTCGATAAGAAGGCTCAATAAAGGCTTATTAAATCAAAAAGCTTTGCATACAATTTTGTATGTAAAGTGTTCTATGGTTAGTTATCGCGTAAATTAACTCCATAATAAAGTAGAGAACTGCTTGAAGTAACTACAAATAACTTGCAAGAAACTTGGCGCACTTCCCAGACAGGGCGTCGAGTGGTGATATATCACCTGTCTGCCACAGCCTCGGACCCTTTTCATTAAACAGAACATATTTCACTAATTTCGTGAAAAGATTAACACCTATCGGTCTAAAGATCCCACGGTGAAAACTTAGGTGAAATTATAAGTACTACTGCAAATTCCTTAGGTATGTTCTTCCAATCCTACTATGTATATATTATATAATATGATATAATATGGAGCTGCTAGTAATCAATCACACTAATATTATAAAGGCAAAAGTTTGTGAGTGTGTTTGTATGTTTGTTACTTCTTCACGCACAAACGGCTGGACCAATTTTGATAAAATTTGGTATGGAGGTAGCTGACACCCTGGATGAATACATAGGATTTTTATCCCGATATTCCCACGGTATCGACGCTTATGCGGGTGATACCGCGGGGCGCTGCTAGTTTCTGTAATAAAATCACTCTACGCATACCTAAGTTGTCTGTTTCTTAACAGACTCCCTTTTGCGGTGGAATTTCGCTATTATCACTTTAGCTATAGTTTTCCAGAAAAGCGGTGACCGCCACATGCGGCCGTAACGTCCAAATACAGGGCGTTTTTTAACAACCTAATGTCCAATAGGTACTGGCGGAAATGACAAATTTTCATGACGTCCGTTATAAACATAACGGAAATACTCTTCTAGAAGCCGTATCTTTAGGGCCCTACTAATTAGACAAAAGGAGCTCTCCTGTCTCCATTTCTACCAACATTTTCAGAATAGTTCAGTTTTAAACTCCCAAAAGTTTGGCATTTCGCTCCCCTTTTGCCTCGGCCTCTTTGCTCGGTGCAGCAATGTCAGCATTGTATTGTTCTGACCGCATTGTTTGAACTCGGCTATCATGTCATGTCCCCCAATGCATGCTACTCGGAAGAGGAAACGGAAAATTCGCGAAAACGGAAAGGCGGGAAAGTTATGTCAAAATATTTACCAAGTTGTCACCAACATTGCCAAAGCTTTATTTTTACGGTGTTCTGAAATGGGTTTTTGCCGATTTTATAGCCTACAGCTAGCTTCTGCCAGCGACTTCGTCCGCGTGAAATTTCGGTCCATTGCGTCCCATCCAGGCTTCTTCTGGTTAAGCTCACTCCATCGTAGACTTTGTCTCTGTCACCTCTGACCTAGACTAGAGTCAAGAGCAAACCCATTTCAAATAAAAAAAAAAATCTCATGTTTCTGCTTCGTTTTCGCTTAGTGTTCTTTCTGACTTTTTTTTTCATTTTGCTCGGCTCCTAATGGTCATAGCGTGATGATAAATAGCCTATAGCCTTCCTCAAGAATTGGGCTATCAAATACAAAAAGATTTTTTCAAATCCGACTGGTGTTCCAGAGATTACCCCCTACATACAAACTTACAAACTTTACCTCTTTATAATATTAGTTTAAGTACATTATAGAAGACCGGCTTGCCCCACAAATGACTAAATACGGGTAAGATATAGATCATTAAAACATCATTTTGTCTGCCAACTTCAAATGATTGACAGAAACATGCAGAACGATGTTTTAAATTCCTTTTAGGGTCATAGCACACATATCAACTCGGAAAGGGATCGTCACCGTATCAACTCGAGCCATTCAGTATACTTTGTATGAAACTCCATACTGCAACACACACTAATCGGAATCGTAACGTAATCGCGGGACAAGCTCACGAACCGCTGTGCGGTGCGTGGTCAACTTGCAGTTCCCGCGCTTACAGCTCGTCGTCCCCGTGCTTACCTACATCTCTCCGTACCCGAGCTTACGTCTTTTCGACCACCCTTGCCTCTCTCACCCCTCCCGCGACCTGCCTGCAGCATCATCAACCAGCGGTCGGCGAGCCGTAAGCGCGGCGTCATCACCTAGCCGACGCGATGTATCGGTGCTGCTGATCCGCTTTGGTTACGTGCTTTTGTTAGGTTGACGCCTGTATGACGGCGAGGCGAAAGGCGATACGGTAACGATCCCTTTCCGAGTTGATATGTGTGCTATGACCTTTAATCGTTAAGGAAGCGCCAGGGGAGTCCTCAAAATTCTAATTTTCTTACATTTTTTGCAATTTGCAGGTCAGTGTTAGGTTTTATATTCATCAAAATATTTTTGATTTTTATTTTATCGTGTTTAGGTAGATGTCGATACCCACCGCGACTGCAGTTTCGCTAGCTAATTTAATGTGACCCTGTATATTTCGTGATTTGTGGTGCAAGCAGGATAAGTAGCCGATGTGACATTTTCTAATATTTCACAAACTGGAATCTAACTATCTACCCTAGCTAGAAAACGAGGTACCTGAAGTCTATTCAACTGCTTTTATTCCAATCAACATTAAATTGATTTCAGAATGACTAAGTACTACTGAAAATCTCACAAAAGTTTTAACACAACTGTAGTTTATGTGTGGGTAGTAAAGTTGTTTTTCCAAAAACACATAATTTGTTTACATGTTTGGAAACTAAATAGCACACGCATATTAGATAAAGGCGCTCATTACATAAAAACTCGGGAGGAAACATGGACTCAATTGTCTAAAATGGCCAATACGCAGTGATCAATGCTCCTCCCTTCCGGATAATGCTTCTTGCATATTATGCTCTGGATCATTTCAATTGTTTCCTGTCATTTGTACTTAATGAAGTCTTCATTGAAAAATTGAAATTGAAAGCTAGACTGATATCTAGAACGTCCACTACTTGACCCTTTAACCTTTAGTTGACTCACATTTCCATATCGTCATGTAATACTGCATTCATTACAATATCAAACTTGATATTTATCGCTGTACCTACTCGGCTGTCCCATTTCAAAACCTAGTAAGGGACACTTTTTACAAAAATCGTTTTATTGCATAATCTTGCCAACCTAGAAGGTCTCTACCAAATACAAAAACACCAGCGTTTTAAACTTACATAAAAGGAGATATATTTAAGCATCGATACCTAGTAAGTGCACCTTTGACTCCCTAGTGGCCATTTTAAAACTAGTAAGTCACTTTAACCAATTCAAAAAATACTTTCCATAGGCTGACCAATATTACGTTTCTCCTGTAAAATTTCATTTTAAGTAAGTCCTTACTAGGTTTTGAAATGGGGCAGCCGTACTTATTCATTGTGTCAGAGTAGTTAGCGTTAAATGCTACAACAAAATACCTTATGACATATTGCAATTAAGAAAATTTAAAACTCATATTAAAAGTACACTCTGTAAACAACGATAATATCTACAAATTAGAGTATTATATCCAGGATAAAAATGCTTGGAAACATTCTGGTCCTGCTCCATAGGACAATCTAGAGTCTAGACAAAATCAAACGAAATAATCTAAGTACTCTTACATTTCATTAAGTAATGAAAAAACCCAATGATAATCATTTCACAAACCCCGAATCAGCACTTCCATTTATAATATCGACGTCCATACATCGGCCATCGGTCGGCACACCACTACAAACCGGGCGCGGCGAACCTTGCATTTTTGAACAATCGTCGTCAGTCGGCCGAGTTCACTCGCCTCGCAAAAATATCTCCATTTATAGTAGTAGGATGTCATGGAGGACAACGTGGTCATTTTTTCGTCGGTTCGTTGTGGGACTTGTGGGTATGTACCTGTCGCAGTAAGTAATGTAGTTATATCCCTTGGGATATCCCTATCCCTATAGGCATAAAATAGAATCAACAAAAGTATGTACCTAACTACATACTTCATAAAAATGTTGTACATAATAAAAATAAAAAAAATATTATTTACAACATTTTTATAAAGTATTATAAAACAATTACTATGTTGTGCAAATCAAAGACTATACAAACTTATAATTATTTCACTAGATTAGTCTTGTTTCTAGATAGTTATATTATGTTCCTAGTAAGACTGTTATGAACAGCTTTCATATAACTATATATTACGTTAGGGATATAACTATATCATATCTATATATCCTAGGGATATAACTATATCGCAGCTTTAACCATCTTACTGCGACATACCTATGGGAACAAAATTGATGATAATAATGCTTGAAGGGAGGCAGGAGTAGATGATGTAACAAGGGCTGATGGTTTCAGTCATGAAATTGGGAGTTTATTACTCAAGCTCCCGTAGTTGAGTGGTTTTTGACAGTGTGATAAAAGCACCCTTATTGCGTAACACACTATCAATCAGAATCTGAATCATTTTGAAGGATATTCCTAATCCATTGCTTCATATGTTTGAATGATTTGACTGCTCAACAACTTAAACAATGCAATGAGTGTTGTTGAACTGTGAAAATGAAAACCATTGCTACTGATAGCGTGTTACGCAATTACCCCGCAGGTATTAAGGCTCCTTCAAACAGGCGCGACACGACACGCGACACAAAGGCACCGCAAGTCGCGCAACGAGCGGTGCCTTTGTGTCGCGCGCGATTATATCGCGTGTCGCGCCTGTCTGTAGGAGCCTTTAGGTAACAACTTACAATCCATTGGTAAACACAGGCTTCTTCCCTAATGGGGTTCGGTTAACCCCGCAGTATTTTACGCAGGTATTTTACATGGAGCGACTCAGATGTGTCCTAGCGGTATGAAATGGAGGACAACTGGTGAAACTACAGGGGGATGATATTTTTACTTTGGCAATCCCCATTTACAGCAGTCGAGTACTCTGAAAGAGATGTAAGATATGATATTGATCTCTATATTGGATTACAGTAGGTAGGTACACCATATAAATACCACCCTACACCACTTTCATAGATAGCTGTATCTTTCAAAGATCGTATCGAATTCCTGACTCAACTGACTACTCCTCCATAATAAGACATTGTGTCCTATCGTAAAGCAACAAATAATTAACATAGCTTCATTATCGCCGATCGCTATCGGGGCATCGAACCCGCACTCGTTATGTGCACAACTCACGACAAGGTTCACTGAACTACCGGGAAATGTATTGAAGAAAATCAATAACTACCCTCTTCGTTTAAGTGGAAAATATGTTTTGGTTGTCTTTTTAATGGTGTTGTTGGAAAAGCGATTTTGTTTGCTATTGTGATGGGTTCTTTGTATCAAAAATACATATATTCGGTGAATCATTGTTCAGAATCTTAACGCTGTAAATAATTGTCTATTGAAATCTTTTGTTATTTATTTACAGGTAAGTCTGTGGATATGAAACAGTTGAATGCCAATAGTTAGTTTTTTCGGGATGAAAGGTAGGCTATGTCCGTTTCTGTACTCCTGACAACGTATATGCAAAATTTCAGGATGATCGGTTCAGTGGTTTAGGCGTGAAAAGATAACAAACAAACTTACTTTCGCATTTATAATATTAGTTATGAGAATATTAGTTTTTGTGACCTTTTTAGGCCCCCAGATCTAATTTTATAAATTTTGATCGATTAACCTATTTTCTTAGTTGCGGGGTAATTGCGTATCACAATAACAGTAGCAATAGCTTTTCATTTTGACAGTTCGACAACATTCATTGCGTTATTTACGTTGTTGAGCAGACACATTTTTCAAACATAATTGTTATTATGAAGCAATGGATTAGCAATATTCTTCAAAATGGTTTGGGTTGTCATTGAAAGTGTGTTACGCAATTAGGGTGCAGAGATCAATAAAACTAGTTTTATATTTATTGAATATCCTGCAAATGCTCAAATACACTATGTTCTTCTTCTGTAATTATGTCATATTCCTCCTTATATGTATTCCTCCTGGCCCCAATAAACTAAGGAAGAAATTTGATGTTGAAGATGTTTCAGCGAATCATTAAATGGCCAGGAGTATAGGACTAGGGTCGATTTTAAAGAGCTTGAAACGTAAAATGGCGCGCGTATCGCTCATGTTATAAAATAAATGAACAGTTTGTATTAAAATACTGTACTAAATAAAGAAGACCTCATAAAACTCAATCCTGACTCGTTGGAAAATGACAGTTTAATATTTTTCCAGCATCTGTGGCGCTATAAGACAAGTACGTAACCGTTTGTGGCAGACAAGACCGTGTCTCGTAAGAAATAACTTTTTTTAAGTGCATAATCCTTTAAAAAGTATTGTTGTTGGCAGAATCTTAATTATTTAATAACTTTCATCTTACTTTAAAATCATTTTATGCGATTAATGTTGTGGCTTCTCGAAGACTCTTTGGTAATTTACCGTTTTCTTTCCACACAATATTTTCTGAAAAGGAACCCTGGAACATCCCATAGAAACGTCATTTAAAAGAAGCAAGACGCTTGCTACTCTTGTAGCTAGACGAGGTAGGTTGTCGTCACGCCGAGGGCCCTCAAAGCCCCTTGAAAGCCGCCCTACAGCGCTTTCTACAGACATTTACACTGCTTTCAAGCGCTAGACCCGTTTTAAACACGCTTTTTATACTCTGTGGCTAAGGAAATGGCGCGGTCGCAACCCGCCATCTTGGATTTTATAAATATGCGTGTGTTGCAGTTGACAGGTTTGAAGGACTTTTGCGAAAAGATTTTAATACTGACCTGTACTAAAAATGGTTGTATCAGTTGATAAGTTTTTAATTTGTTTTTATCAACACATATTAGTAGATACAGAGCTAAGGGCCAAGCAATGAATTCTAGGTACTTATAATTTTAATTTTTACTTATTTTTTTTATCTCAGATCAATATTTTCCATTCCAGTTGCAACGGTAATAACAATTCCCCAGACCCGTTGTTTCAAACTCGGAACTCCAAACAACCTCAAAGTATGTTTCGAATCAACCCTGCAACTTCCAATTACTGGTCGAAACTCGAAAGTATAACAAAATTCATGAAATTCGCAGCTCTGGGGAAGTGGGGAGCAATCTACAGTTCCCATCTACTTTAACACCGATAAAAACTTGTTCAGACTTCAGATACTGTTCCATTCACCCAAAAATAACCCTAAAGGATCCAATCTGCATCGTAGCGTATCAAAAGATATAAAGTTACTTGTCTAAGGGTTGTAATGGCCTGTAATTTGCGTGGGGTGGCTATTCTTGCGTGACACCCCCTCAGTCTTGGACCACTCAGCCGAAGAGCTCCATAATCTTGGTTATTTGGTTGCTGGATGACTTAATTAGGGTTCTGGTATAAGAGCTTCTTGTTTTGGGTAGTGGCGTTGAATTTCGCTGTGGTATAAGAACTTCTTTCATATATCTATGTATAAGAATCTTATGATTCATTAAAAGAGCCTCCGCGCTCTTACGTCTCGCGGTGCCACCTGGACAGTCAACCCTTGATAGCTCGTTGATAAGATAATCTTGTAGCTTATCAACATGGTATCAGCAGTAGTAGGAATGCCATAGATAACATTACAGCATAATGTACAGACGCCAGCACATCAAGCTACCCGAAACTGTCAAATTTTCCCAATCAACATTGAACCGCTTTAGTGATAAACTTGAAAATCTATTAAAGAAATTTGACAGATTGTAGTAGCTTGATGTGCTGGCGTCTGTACATATCGATTAAGAAAAACGAACTTATCATAAGTCGCTCAAACGAAAAGTGCTTAGCAAATATTATGGCTACTTTATATCTTTACGAGTTAATAAGAATTAGTTAAAAATGCGTAGAATTTAAAGTGAAAGAAACCTCAAATGATGAAGGTAAAATAAAAACATAACTCTGTGTTTGCTGTCGCGTAGTACTTAGGGTAAAACGAGTAAGTTTATTTATACAAATCAAAAAGTTTACAAAATGTTGAATAAAAACTCATCAATGACATATAAGATGATACATACTTGTTTCCGTACGAGTTAATTAAAAATGATTCCAACGTTCAAATCATGTCCAAATATTGAATTTATACAGCTTAAAATCGGTTTTTGATCAACATCAATTGAAATTCCTCATCAATCAAATGAAAAGGAAAGAATTTGTGAATCAAATTGATAATTACACCAATTTTACACATAAAGTAGGTAATCGCGTTTCTTGTTAAAGCTAAAGCCAGCTGATAAAAATCTCTCCGTGCACAGTGAGCTTAAAAGAGATTTTGACCCCTAAGTTTGTTCCGCCATTTCTACTCAGGGGTCGTCAGATAGGAAATGTCGACTCCATCTAACATATTTGTTTTCCTTGGGGCTCGTGGCTAACTATCAGTCGCACGGGTCGATCGACGGTTAAGCTACGCTTGCCGCGGTCGCTTCGTGGATGGGTGACCATCTATTACATATCTAGCCCCTCCGTGCCTCGGAAAGCACGTTAAACCGTTGGTTTCGGCTGTCATTCGTAGATCTTTGATAGTGGAGTCAGAAGCTCGAAAGTCTGACAACCAGTCTTGGGGGTTAAGTATCGTGTTACCCAGTAACTGGGTTGTGGAGGTCAGATAGTCAGTCGATCTTTGTAAAATACTGGTATTCAGCTGCATCCGGTTAGACTGGAAGCCGACCCCAACACAGTTGGAAAGGCTAGACTGAATGTTTTTTTTTTAAGTTATTCCAGTATCCTATTGACATAATAAACAATTTAATTTCTTTGTTAATATTACCTCTGCAACAAAATACGCGATCGTTTTATCACAGGGCTCCGATACGGTCGCGGCTCAAGAATACGCCCCCGGGAACAATGCGATAGTGACTGTTGCCCTTTGTGAACGTGTATAAACAGCGGTCCAGGGATGCCCGGCACAGATTAAAAAGGGTTTTGGTTTTGACAGAAATGTATACGGCGATTTGGATGTACTTGCAGTGCAAAGTCGACAGAAATTCTGGATTAGAAATATCCGGTTAGACTGGAAGCCGACCAACACCCTGATTGCGTACGCACTATCAATCTCAATCTAAATAATTTTCAAGGATATTGTTAATCCATTGTCATTATGTTCGGAAAATTTACATGTTTCAGCTAATCCATTAAATTGACAATCACTTAAAACTTACAGCCAACTGTTTCAGGTAGATAGCTCTGTCGTCGAGGTCGAAAGTTTTAGTGGTGGGTTCCACGAGAGAAATGTACATAGTAGGTGCTTATACTGGGTGACGTAGACTGATGATGTAAACAACGCTAGCTCCAAGTTCGAAGCAATAAAGTTTTCAGCTATATTTCACTCACAGTCTCCTATACAAGGAGTGAGGAGAATATTGGATTTAGCGTGAACGCTACATTAGAATTTCATTTATTCTTGTTCGAAGTAAGGATCTACATATTTCATTTGCTTGGCGGATAATAAATGATAATTATCTTCATCATCGTCATTAGCTTATTCCTATAGTGTCCGACTTCTCACCATTCAAATCAAAAGTCATCTATTCAAACTAGGCTGCGAATCATTGAATCATGAGAAAAAGAAAGATTTTTTTTTATTTGGGACAGTCACTGATGTGACAGTCACTGATATGATCATAAGTAATAACAAAAATACATATACAACCCTGTGACAGACAGACGGACGGACGGACAGCGGAGCCCTAGTAATAGGGTCCCGTTGGCACACTTAGCACCCTTTGGGTACGAAACCCTAAAAAAATTACATAAAACTAACAAAATCAGCATTTTTTGAACGTCAAAATTAGGTACATAAGACAGTTGCTCAAAACGCCTGCACTTCACAATTTCCTCTTGCGCAACCAATTCCCTAGTATTGTTCAAGTTGTCTCGGTTTTTTGCTTCTCCAGTATGAGTTGAGGTTTCAAATGATGAAAATAAAAATGACTTGTGTATTTAATCTTAATTAAATATTGAACTCCACTAATTTGCCATCATCATAATTACGCTTTGCCGAAGTTACTGAGAATATGCCTTTGGCCTGCAAAAAGATAATTAATCTTGATTAACTTTTAAGCCGCTTTACTGAATTATAATTTTATTTTTAAGATAGGTACTCAGGTCGCGAAGGTTAAGCTGCCTAGCTTGCAGGCGGTCGTTTCGTGGATGGTGACTGTAGGGGACTGTAGCTGATCACCACTGCTGGTTACTTTTTCCTACAATCGGACTATTCGCTATATTTTAAAGTAAACGCCGTGATCGCCGGTGGTAGACTGATTTTATTCGTCAAAAAAGTATCAAAAATAAACAGTATTCGAAATATAAAAAAACACTGTACAAAATACATTAAAAAGTAACTAAGAAAAAGGTGCGTCGCGCACAGTGACCATCTATTACAAATCGAGACCCTTCGTGAGAAAGCATGTTATGTCGTTGGTCCTGGCTGTCATCCGTAGATCTTTGACAGCAGTTACGGGTCAGCCCAAAAGTCTGTCTGTATGTTACCTTTTCACGCCTAAACCACTGAATGGATTTCGATAAAATTTGGCAGAGAGATAGATTGCATCCCGGGGAAGGACATAGGATAGTTTTTATCCCGATATTCTCACGGGATCGACACCTATGAGGGAGGAACCGCGGGGCGCTGCTAGTATTATATAATTCAGGCCGTTAGTTGAACGGCCGCCGTTTAGTTAAATGGCTATAAGCGGGCTAATTAAACCAGTTGGCTGCGACATATACATAGCTTGATGTGTATCCATGCGTACTAGAGCTACAACGTGGATTCCTCAACAATGTTTTCCCCACATCGGCTATTGTTTTCCAGGTCAGTGAAAAACAATAGGTCAGGTTACAAAGCAGTGATAAATAATCGCTGCAGGCTCAAGTAGCAGCCACAAACAATGCTGGGCTGGTTTGGACAATGCGTCGGCGTCGTAAACATGTTTGTAGGGCTGGCTGAAAGTGCTTCGAAACAAGAGGTTGTTTTATGAAAGGAATCGTTGAACCTTCTTTTGGCTAATAAATTATCTTTCAAAGACAAAGAATTTATTTCAAAATGCACTTTTGAACGTCAAAATTTAGAAAAATTTATTCTCTTCGTACTTTAACTTCTGTAATGGCACACGTAACATATTGCAAACAAACCTTTACAAAATATATTTTAATTAGGTCGGAAAATTTTGCAATAAATATATTCAACTTTTAATCGCGGCTTCGCCCGCTTGAAGATCGGAAATTAAGATCCCACAGGAACTTTAGTAGGTATAGGTACTAACGAGATAAAAAGCATCTTAATGACCTAACTCAGGTCATGGTCGATTCACGTGTCAAATTTCATCTAAATCCCTTCAGGATCGACAGTTACTTTCGCTTATAATAATAGTATAAATATTTGTTCCGTGCGGAAACCGAACCAGCGATATGCAGCGCAGCAATCAATCGCGCGCCAACCGTGCCGTCGAATCTTGATAAATTAAACATAAATAAGGAAAGAAACCTTCCCATAAATCTTAAAACCCCGTTTAAAATAACCGAAGGGATTATCAAAAGAATGTCAATAACGGTAGATACAAGAATGTAGGTACCTATGTCATTATAAGTAAGAATTTAATGCCGAGGGCAAAAAGGTTGAAACATCAAAAATAATGAGCTTTTGCAAAAATTATAAGTTAAGGCTCCTCCAAACAGGCGCGCCACGCGATAAAATCGCGCGCGTTAAGGCTCCTACAAACAGGCGCGACGCGCGACGCGAATCGCGCGCGACACAAAGGCACCGCTCGTTGCGCGACTTGCGGTGCCTTTGTGTCGCGTGTCGCGTCGCGCCTGTGTGTACGAGCCTTTACAAAGGCACCGCAAGTCGCGCAAGGAGCGGTGCCTTTGTGTCGCGCGCGATTATATCGCGTGTCGCGCCTGTTTGTAGGAGTCTTTAATCCGTCAAAATTATTAGGCCTATCACATATTAAAAAACCAAGTTCCGCCGTGTCTATCTGTCTGAATAGAAATATACTTTCTTATGTTTATGGTCTTAATGCGATAAACTCGAAAGCTACCGAACAGACGGAGTGATTCATGAGGAAGGTTTTTAGGTGTATAATTCATTAAAAGGTTTTATTTAAATTGGCTGAAATATGACGATAATTGTTGAAGATGTCGGAAAAAAATCATGCCGTCTGGGAGCTTTATGACCCAATAAAGTTATATGTAAACCCTGGTAATGGTAACAATACCGGTAGACGGTGGTACTTTCCCTTGGGATATTTTCCGACATCCACGCGGGCTGAGCAGCGGGCAAAAGCTAGTGAAAAAATATATAGGTAATTTCACATTATACCTAATATCAAGCAGGACAACATGGGGCAGAGAGACAGGAATGGAGAATGTTGGAGGAGGCCTTTGACTTAAAAAACGTTTGCCTGAACGTTGCTCAAAGTTAAGTAGTGATTAGCGACTGTTTAACCATACATTTTTGACGTTTGAACGTCACTTAACCATCGTTTATGAATAAACCCCTTGGTTTCTAAAGCAACATATTCAAATTTCCTAGAGTATTCTTAAACTATTATATTATCGGTCATTTTTCAAAGTTGAAAGCCCTGGAGAGATCTAGTAACCATTTCAGACGCCTAGCCTACATCACCCTCTAGGTCTAGATATCTCTAAAATCTAGTGACAATTCGCCATTCCTAGCTCTAAACGTTTCAGCAAAATATTTTCTACTGTCTGAATAGATTCTATTAGTGAAAGATTTTTCGGAATCGGAGCAATAGTTCCGAAGATTACACCCTACATACAAACTCACTAATTTTACCTCTTTACAATACCTTTTAGAACATAATAGACAGGTCGTAGAGTTCGGCTTTGATTTTGCCAAAACATCACTCACTGATTTCTAGATTACTTCATTAGCTTCAGCAACGCGACAGCGCTAAAGTATAATCTTTCAAGTCCTAAAAAGACATTACGCTCACTGAACCACTGAACATATAATAAAGCCTACGTATGAACAGCTATCAAGAACACGTGTGCCTTTATACTTTAATCGTTTGTGCGAATGTGTGGGTCCGTCTGACCGGTCGACGGTCTCGGAGCGTTCCATGTTGGTGTGTATTCATGCTGTTTTCAGATTATAAAATGAGAAGCAATCGTCCGTTAATGATAAAGCCAGTGAAGAAATTTTTTCTGTTTGTTTGTTTTTGTAAATATTGGTAGCAGTTTACTATCATGAAGATTATTTCTCTCTAATCTATGGGTTCAAGAGAAAAAAATAGTAGACACTTTTCTTTCTATATCTCTCCTGTTTGGAGCTATCTTATAGTTAAAAGAATACGTATAACCAAAGTTCTCAATTCAACGGAAGGTTCATCTATTTTTATCATAAGTATCGTGGCTTTCATCAGTTTTTATTTCATCCCATCTTTTATGCTCGTATCGTTTGCGTAGTCCAATGAAAGGCTGAGCTGCTGGGTCAGTATCATTTGCACCCTCTTTCACGAGTAGATTCCGAGAAATTCCTTACTTAATGGGAGCACGCGGGTAAATGGGGTCCGTGGAATGCTCGAACGAAATCTTTAGATCTAAATACATGAGCTCTTATTATGTAGGGTCCCAAATTGAAGACCTGGGAACGATTGGGTGAACTAACAGACTGAATTGTTGAATTTATTCACAGGATTCCGCCAGTTGCCAAATTGGCATCTATAAAAATGTAGATGAAATGAAATTGCTTGAAACATTGGTAGACAAGCATTCCCAAAAATAAAAAGAAGATTGTTTGCGTAAAAAACCTCACTGTTTTCTGGCTATCGGCTCGCTAAATACGATCCAAGTTATTACAATTATTAGCATTAGTGGAATTGCTTGTTCAGTAAGGTTTCTTTTAATTTACATAATGGATACAGCTAAGAAATTACAAAGAACGTGCTTAGGTCTTGGAACGAAATTAGATTCAAGTGAAGGTTTGCATAAAAATTTTATGAGTTTTTCTACATAATCTTGTTAGGACAAGAAGTGTATTGTTTCAAACGGATCTTTATTCCTGTGCCAGTAGAGGCTAGTTTAATCTAAACAAACGACGTTAATGTATCAAATTGCACCTGTGTACATGTAAAAAAGCCCCTCTAAGCGAAAGTGTGGGGTGGAGAGAGTAATTTAGGGTGATACATGGCATTGACGCAACCCTCGGCTCTTACCCGTAATTACTAGGGGCCCCCGTTTCAATGAACCTAGGAACTTTCTAAGGTAGTAGTAGTTATGCAGATGTGGGCGAGGTATTCATTCCTTGGATTTTATGGACGCCTGGTAGTTATTGAGGGGATTTCACGTTCTTGCTTGTGTGGGGTGCAATTCTTGCATCTTTCTTGATACATTTTACGTTGCCTTTTGAAATGATAATGTGGTTCGTAAATTATTCAGTCTCCGTAGTTTTGTATATTGTTAGTGAGAACTGTACTGTCATGATCATTTTCCTTCTTCACATTAGTTACATATGCTACCAGTGTATACTACTAATAATAAAGCTGAAGAGTTTGTTTGTTTGAACGCTATAATCTCTGGAACTTACCAGTTGGATTTGAAAAAATATTTTTGCATTTGATAACCCAATTCTTAAGGAAGGCTATAGTCTATTTAACATTACGCTATGACTCAAATAGAAGCCGAACAAAAAGAAAAAGTCTGAAAGATCGCTAAGCGAAAACAAAATTATACTGCGGGCAGGCGATGCGATGCGACGGGGAGGGGTAGGTCAGGGGCCAAAATTTTACGCGGACGAAGTCGCGGGCTGAAGCTAGTGGTATATATTAATCAATTTGATCAGCCATTTCGGAAGTCGTCCAATTTCAAGACACTCCAACCACCTACTATTTCCTCATTAATCGATATAATTTTCTTTTGTTAGCCCATTTTGGCCCCAAAGCTGGGTAAAGGCATCTCCGCCTTTACCCAGCTTTTTCTTCCAAACCTCAATATCATATCGCTACCAAATAAAACTACTGCTCTGTTTTCAGACATCGGGTTACATAATGACAGACCCAATCCATTACTGACGACCTCCATCCATCGTCCCCGATGACTGACAATTTGCGTGGGACTGACCAGCTGGATACTGATGGACTATATTCTTCACTCTCAGATGAACGCGGAAGCGATTCGTGATTAATGTCTTTACTTAGAATAGCATGGTATTGATCGTAGGTAATTAATCTACTACTACCTAATGGGATGGAAATGGGTTGTAATGTTATTCTGAAAGGCAATGGTAGGTAATTTTAGCCGACTTCAAAAAGGACGAGATTCAGGTCGACTGTATTTTATTTTCTTAGTAGATAGGGTATGCCTGTCCTGATAGGGTATAGGGCACTTAGTGTTGATGATGTTATAATAACTTCCTGCCACTGATATTTACATAGCAAGTAGTATTATACGAATTTGTGTGGGGCAGGTACTACTCAAAAGTGAAAAACAAAATATTTTTAGGAAAAAAAAGGGGGGATTTCGGTAATCCAACATATCAATGGCAAAGTGGTTTGATTCAAATGAGTAGGTAACCAATCATTATGGGTGTTACCATTTTCCTGTTGCGTCTCGAAACTTCAAAAGGATTTCAAAGTTTGATATCGTATAATGGTCCATCATTAGAACTTAATCTAATTTTTGTGAGTAGGTTCCACGGAACGACAGCAGGCTGTGGAAGTGGAGCCGTGTCGTAAACTATGCACCACCTCTGCCCTCTGTATTCCAAAAAATGCAGCCAAAGTGACCTCTACGCTGCCCCCATCGGTCGAGGCCGTGAAAGTGGCGAAATTTTGGCTCTACAAAATTTTATAAACTGTCGTGACATCGACATGAAGAAGAGTAAGTAGGTAGGTACATGTAAGTTCTAGTATCTTATCTATCTACTAGCCTACGCCACTCCTACTCCTGGGCAAAGGCCTCCCTCCGCTCCTTCTGTTATTCGCGAGCTCGTGCATCCTCCTGCCTGTTGAACTGTCAAAATGACAGTTCAACAACATTCATTGCTTTGTTTACCTACGTTGTTGAGCAGACCAATGATGTATAAAACTATAGATACGTTGTCCGCACTCTAAAATGGCAACATGAAATGAAGCCAATTGCCACATTTGCGCTCAGTCACGCACCAACCTGTCGCGCGACGCGACGCGACGTATGTTTGTTTTTAATTTATATCGTATGTGAAAACCTGTGCAAAACATAAAGAAAATATGCCGTCGTGTGTTTTCAGAGGATGTAAAAATTATACCCCAAAAGTTAAAGACAAAAATGTGTCATTTCACGCGTAAGTTTACAAAACTAGATTATTTTATTTTATTTTGTACGACGCTGCGTCTAATGGCGGCCGGCGCATGAAGTGACTCTGATAGTTACGTCACTCATGCGCTCGACCAATGAGCATGTAATTTGACTATTACTTATCCTGTGACGTAACTGAAGATGTTTATTTATCTCCCTCTAGCAACAGACATCCCGCCGTACGGTGATATATTTTCTTTCCCTTTCTTTACGCGTATAAGTAGTTATCTAGTATTTTCGCCGTTTTTAAGCGCCGAGATGTTGGTTGATAACGTGTCTATATATAATACGTCATTGGAGCAGACACATTTTTCGAACATATCAATGGATTAGCAATAAATTATCCTTCAAAATGATTCAGATTGAGATTGATAAAGTGTGTTACGCAATTAGGATGCTGAATAATTTTGAAGGATATGCTAATCCATTGCTTCATACGTTCGAAAATTGTGTTTGCTAAACAACGTAAACAACGCAATGAATGTTGTTGAACTGTCAAAGTTATACCCAATGCTACTGATAGTGTGTTACGCAATTAATTATGTAGGTATATTTGAATGTTATTAGTTTATTAGTTTGTGAGAGTAATTAAAACACCACGATTACGATTATTCACTTGATCTTTAAACGTTTATTAATCGTTTTAATATATTTGGAAGTAATGCGTCTAGCTCCTATCACACGAGCGGGATGAATGAATGGAACAATAGAGGGCAGGCGCGTACAGAGCTTCGTTGTTTTGAAACTTTTGTTTATATTAATTTTTGTAACTAATATATGAATAAATTCAACACGCCCCCTCAAAAATTAATCGGTAGTTATACAAACATAGTTTTAAATCAACTACCTAACTAAACTACATTAACTTCCAAATACTTGCTGGGGAATTACAATTTGGTCCAACATTCGTTCGAGGGTTGAGGAAAACCCAGTAAAACCTTCAACCAGACCAATTCAATTAAAATTAATACTTATTATAACTTATACTTATTTACATACTGCACTGTTATTGTATACCCATTTTACATCTCATCATTTGAAATGTACTTGCAGGCAAAGCTTTTGTTAATGCATCGGCCAGCTGCTCACCTGTGGGAATGTAATTTAATTTTATTACATTTTTCTCAACTTGTTCCCGTGAAAAGTGATATTTTATATCAATATGTTTTGACCGTTTATGACTTGATGGGTTATTGGCTATGCTTATACATCCATTATTGTCTTCATAAATGACAATTGGTGCAGTAATAAGTATATTTATACTGGCTGCTAAAGACTTTAGCCACAAGGCTTCTCTAACTGCCTCGAACAATGCCATATACTCAGCTTCTGTTGAGGAAGCCGCGACTGACAATTGTTTTCGTGTACACCAGGAGATCGTGCACTGGTCAAAGAGTTTAAACAAATACCCAGTTGTACTCTTTCTATCATGTGTTTCATTGCCACCCCAGTCTGAGTCTACGTACCCACATAAAATCTCATTGTATTTACACCTCTTGTAACACAATTTAAGATCAGTTGTGCCTTTTAAGTACCTTAGTACCCTTTTAAGACATTGCCATAGTTCTTTATTATTTTTATGTGTGTACCTACTCAGCATGTTTACACTGACGCTTAAGTCGGGCCTAGTACATAGCATAATATACATAAGGCATCCTATGACGTTTCTACAGGGTGCGTCATATTTCTCCTCGGAGTTCAACGCGTCATAATTTAACTTATTTTCCAAGGGGGTAGACACAGGCTTAGACTCATGCATATTAAACTTAGTCAAGACTGTTTTGACGTATGCATTTTGGTCTAGATACACTTTATCACTTTCTCTAGTGATTTTTATGCCTAGAAACACTTTTATTTCATTTAAATCGGTCATTTCGAATTTGCTCATCAAATATCTTTTCAAATTAGTCATAGTATTTATGTCAGTTATCTAGTATATATATCTGTCAACTGATGAATTCTGAAACCCTATTTCTTTCAAAGCATGTTCGAATACTTTGAACCAACACCTGGCGGCTTGTTTAAGCCCATATAACGCCTTTTGTAATTTACAAACATAGCCTTCTTTACACGATACACCTTCAGGAACCCTTAAATAGATTTCCTCTTTTAATTCGCCATTTAGAAAGGCGGTCTTAACGTCCAAATGATGAACTAATAAATTAAATTGATTGGCAAGGCTAATAATGAATCTAAAACTGGCTATTCTGGCGACAGGTGCAAATGTTTCATTATAGTCTGTAAGATACTCTTGACTAAAACCCCGCGCCACTAAACGCGCCTTATTTCTTTGAGGATTTCCAAATTCATCATTTTTGACAGTAAATATCCATTTACTTTGTTTACATTTTTATCAATAGTACTATTCTTTGGGTTATCAAAACGTACTTCGCTAAACGTATCATGGTTCAATTTACAAACTTTAGTAGGACATTTTCACTAGATTTTGAACCATCTAGTTCCGTTTCGAGATCGTTTCGGGACTTACTTGACACTGATTTTTGACACAATATCATTATCAGTTTTGTCATGAGAATTTCCAATATTCCCTTCAGGCTTCCAAGAAGACCTGGACCTCAAAAGGTTAATTTCGTCCACGATAACAGTCTCGGGACTTACTTGACACTGATTTTTGACACAATATCATTATCAGTTTTGTCATGAGAATTTCCAATATTCCCTTCAGGCTTCCAAGAAGACCTGGACCACACAAGGTTAATTTCGTCCACGATAACATCTCTAACCACTACGAACTTTTCGCAGTCAGGGTTACAAACTTTATAACCGTTTGTTTCATACCCCACCAAAATGCCCTTCCATGATTTATTTTCAAATTTAGCTTTAGTCGTTTTGTTATGCACATAAACTGTTGATCCAAAAACCCTTAAAAATTTTACTTCTGGTTTCCTATCGTGCTACATCTCATATGGTGTTTTTAAAAGTGTGAGGGCCTTAGTCGGTGTTATATTTATCAAATAAACTGCAGTCAAGACTGCCTGACCCCTTAAAAACTTTATCTAATTGAGCACCGTTTAAGATAGAACGAGCTTTCTCAGTAATGGTTCTCACCATTCGTTCTCCAACACCATTTTGCTGTGGAGTTCTAGGAACTGTTAAGTGGTATGAAATACCCTTTTCAGCACAGAACCTCTTCATTTCGGCAGATAAGTATTCACCACCGTTATCACAAAACAAGTTAGTTACTTTTAAATTAAATTTAGCTCCACTTTTTGCAACAAAATCTTGAACGCAGCATATACGTCAGATTTGTATGTTATTAAGTATGTAACACAATAATAGTTATACTGATCAACAAACAATACAAAATACTTTTTGTTATCAACTGTCGTTGGAGTGATAGGACCACAGACATCAGAACTGACAGCAAATAGAGGTCGATTTATGTGACTTCTGTCCTTGGCGTGATTAAACGGCAGTCGGCTCTGCTTCCCATTAATGCAAGCTTCACATAATTCATCATCCGGCACTACAGCGCTTAACTTACTTATATCCTTAAACAACTCAAGTCGTTTTATTTCGACAAATTTGTTTTTACTCATGTGACCAAGGCGCTGATGCCATAATTTGTAATTATTTTTGTCACTAGTGCATGCTTGGGAAACAGGACGAGTTTTGCTTACAGACGCCACAAAATCTACAGTAAATAAATTGTTAAAGAGCATACCTTTCATCACTGTTTTACCATTTTTGCGTATTTGCGCACCATCAGTACTGAAAATGACAGTGTATCCAGCTCGCTGCATTTTGGAAACCGACAGCAAATTGTACGGAACCTCAGGGCAGTACAGAACACCGTCCAAACAGCCCTGGATACCCATGTTGCTGGTAACCTGCAGTGTACCCCTTTTCGTAGCTGAAATAAATTCACCATTTTTAGCAACTGAAATTTTCAGTGGTGTATCTAAAACAACAAAGTTAGTAAACAAGTCTTCTCTATTGATAATGTGATGCGAGGCGCCGGAATCGAGAAGAAAGGTAACTTTGTTATCGCAGTCTTGCGTTTCATATTCTCCGGTCATAAAAGCAAATCCTGAGAACTCATTCGATGCTGATTGTTTATTCTGGCTTATCTCAACTGAGTGTAGTGTTCTTGGCCGGTTACTGTTTATATTATTGCCCTTTTGTTGATTCATTCGTTTGAAATAGAAACAATCATTTAGTTTATGTCCTCTATGCCCACAATGATGACATTTTATGAATTGAGAGTTCTCATTCTTTCGTTTTATATACTTATTTGACTGTTTGTTATTAAATTTTCTTTTCGTCGGCTTGTCACTTTTCATTTCAGTTTGCAACACTTTTGCGCTCATATCGCCTGACTCGTTTTTCAGCTTCACTTCATGATCCAATAGCCGTGTTTTAACGAAAGCTAACGTCATATTATCTTCCGATAACGTCTCGATCGCTGTTATCACTCCGTCGTAAGTTGAGGGTAAACTTAGCAATAAATGAGCAACTTTATCGGTTTCTTCTAACTTCGCACCAGCGGCAACTAGCTCTGTGATGAGGTCATCGAACGTTGCAAAGTGTTTTATGAGCGACACTTCACTTTTTAATTTTAACGACAACAGCTTTTTTCTTAAAGCCAATTGAGTCGCAATGCTCTTACGTTCGTACAACGTATCTAAATTCTTCAAAATGTCTTTTGCCGATACATCCTCCTTAGCAAAACCAAGATAAGAATCCGAAAGATATTCGATGATTACATTTTTCGCTGTACTATTATATTTTTCCCACATTTCGTTGCGAGGTAATGAGTCGTCGTCGATAACTTTTATCACATCCATTTCGTTAAGCAACGCACGAATACGAAACTTCCATACACTATACTTCTCACCGTCGAACGGCTTGATATTTCGTTTAATCTTGGAATGGTCCATTTTTTTTTTTTATTGTTCCACACAGCAGATTTTCACTGGCGCACTCTGCTTTAGTTATTGTTCAACACAGCGGATTTTCACTCGCGCACTCTGGTCCCATAACCTATTAGTTTATTAGTTTGTGAGAGTAATTAAAACACCACGATTACGATTATTCACTTGATCTTTAAACGTTTATTAATCGTTTTAATATATTTGGAAGTAATGCGTCTAGCTCCTATCACACGAGCGGGATGAATGAATGGAACAATAGAGGGCAGGCGCGTACAGAGCTTCGTTGTTTTGAAACTTTTGTTTATATTAATTTTTGTAACTAATATATGAATAAATTCAACAAATGTAACATTGTATCATCCTTTATTACCACCGACATGTTCGCAGAAACTATAGGTACGTTTGTTATCGACAGGAACAAAGTCTATAAATGTCTTAATAATCTGTAATAGCGATGCATGTCGTGTCGGTAGCGGCAAATTGTGAGTGTCTGGAAATCACCGACAAAGAGCTTGCATGATATTGTTATGTCCAGCGTCATCGGTTATCGGTTGAAGGTATGTTTGTTGCGGTTGATGCAATGGGTAACACTAACGTTTTGATTTGCTTGATAATTTTATTGCAATGTGGAGACTTTATTTTTGTCGTGATAGAAACTGTCTTACGATTTGGTATCGATGTAGCTCGAAACTTGTAGTTTAGCTGAATGTTGGTCTGTAATATGTAAGAACGTTTTTTAAGACTTGGTTCGTAGGTTCACATCGCTTGAAAGTATTGTTGGGATGGATCTATGAAAAAATACTAGCTCCTGGATTTACCTATTATAATGGTTTCTGCAGAAATATAGGTAATGATAAGTACCTACTAAAATAAAATACGACTAATCTGTGTTGTTTTTTTATAAAAGATTGAAAAGGGATATTTAATTTAGATTTTTACATTGCTAGAAGTTAAAAAGGCCATACTAACATGCTTTCTATGAAAACCAGCCAGCAAACTCCTGCAAAGTAACAAAATGTAAGTACCTACTTAACATTTATAAAATAAATTAAAACAGAATTAAAGGCAAATCCTCAAGTGTTTGAGCAAAGTTTTAGCTCAAGCGTTTGAAGCTGTAAGCAGCTGTACGTTTGTTATTTTGCTTTCTCATTATGATTTGTTTAATTTGCTTGAAAGCTTCCGGTGTTTGTTTTGCATGCCGTCGAAGATTAAAAGAGGTTATTAGCGGTTTCATCATGGAGTTTTAAGACGTCAATTAGTGAAAGTGAACATACGAGTACGTATTTCTTTATATTTGATCTGATATAATTTATTTCTGTAAATTGGTTTAAAAACAGTTCTACTATTACTGTTACTCTTCGCCTGCATTATCCCACTGCTGGTCAAATGCCTCTCCCCATGATTTCCAGCTCTGTCGATCCAGGTCTTAAGTGGACGTTTGTTTTCTCCAGCTCGTCCTGCCATATTCTACGAGGTCTGCCGCGACACTTTTACACGTCAAAGTTAAATTGTTTTACTTAAATTAGATAAGTTCGGTGTTTCCTAACAGACTACTCTGAGAAGAAAACCGAAACAAACTCAGAGATCACAGTCTCTTTTAAAGTCCAGACATAATATTGGTCAGACCATGTGAGAACCATGCAGATTATCGTCTGAGATAATCTACTACCTACATACATGCTTTTGTTAGCATGACCGAATTGATGATTTCTTGAACTTATTTGGGGAATTTAGAAACCACAAAGTTGGAAAGTGGTTATAATATGTAGGTTCTTGTCTAGAATACCCCGGGTAGGTTAAGGGTAAGGAAGGGAAAGGTAAGGTAGGGAATCCATTATAAAGTTGGTTATTTATAGAAAACATTATGCACGCGTGCATGAACAATATACATACTTATGTAAGTACTTAGATGAAAGTCTGGCCGCAATGGCGCAGTGGCGAAATTGCAATTAAATTATTGTGGTCTATGGTAACTACGCTGCTCTTCTGAGTTATATCGTAAAATCAGTAATATTTCCTATAATTATATGAGTAGGTGGTTCCGAAGGTTCCTGATTCCTGTGGTCGAATTTCAACGTCGTTTGGATCCATTTCTATACGAATGATGTCTGTAATAGTCTGTATGCACTTTGGAGTGAGGCCAGACTGGCTAGGGCTACTCAGCCAAACCGACTTGTATCGAGACATTTGGGGCTAATATTTTGAGCTGAAAAGTATAGTATAGTTACACGTTATCTAACAAGTCTATCGTAGTAGCTGCTAAAACTCTCCTTGCTAACTTTATGGGGCATAAAAAAGAATTTAAGGCTGTAAGCTGCTGAAAACAGACACATTTATTTCTAAATTATTTTGTTTTTGTACTAGGTTGCAGGGGCGGATCTTGAATTTGTGGGGCCCTGGGCTAATACTGCTTAGGGGCCCTACTTACCTAATTACTCAGCCAATTGCCATTTTTTTATGATCGGATTTTTTTTACTTCTAGATAATTTTTATTATTGACATTATCGTCTATTGTTTTCAGTTCGGTTGGGGGCCCTCTGTATCCACGGGGCCCTGGGCTGCAGCCCAGAAAGCCTTTAAGTAGATCCGCCCCTGCTAGATTGTATACTTGCCTTTGTATCAACATCATGGAAGGGCACAGCAAACCACGGCTTCCCCGTCAAACTCCTTCGGAACCCTGCCTCCCGTTCCACCAGTCCCTCAGGAGTGCCAACATGAGCCCACAACACCACCTGTACAACTCTCAAACGAGGATGCACCCGTTTGTAGACCTCCTCCAAACGAACACCAAAATCGTCACTCGTATCACTTATATTCGCGAATGAAAAGTATATTCCGCACACTGCTCCCTCACCCTCATCCACACAGTCGGACAAAGCCTCCAATGTTGATATATTCTCGAATTTCCCATTTTGAGTTCCCGATTCACACTTGACCAACACCTTCCCAAACAGTTTTTCGCGCCAATCCATTTTTACTTTTTATGATTTAAAAATTCGGATACACATCCATAATTTTTACACGTGTGCTATCAAAAAAGTTTGTTTATTTATGTATGTTCGGCTTTCAAATATATACACTATGGAGCAGACGTAGTTGCATAGCACTATAAACTTTGCAATAAAAATACTGAAATATTTAGCACAAGTTTGCACGTTTGGAATGGAATGCGAATCAAAACTTTTTTTGTTTGGTCGCAAACTTGGCTATGACTTAAACTTTAATAGAAATAAGCTATTGGGAATAAGTTTTAAGTCAGTTTAGTCATGGAACACAGGATGTGCAGCAGCGAATATAAGTTTTATTTTTAAATTAGTCACGCGTGCGCGTGGGCGAGGCGGGAGGTGCAACGCCCGCTCGGCCCCGTAAACAAAGACGGACTGGAGTGGAGGGAACGCGTAGCCCTCAGTGCAGACATAGAGCAAACATTTTAGAACAAACAGACACGAGAGATCAAAAAAAGCTTCGTTCATATTTGTTTTGTTTGAACGTAAATACCTAAGCGTTGTCGCCCGATTTGTTTGCCTCGAAAATGGCCTGTAGTCGTACGGCTGTTGTGATGTGGTCTTGAGTAGGTAAATGTGACTCTTGCCTCCTTGGTGAAGGTGATACCTTACTTAGGTTTATTTTTGTTTGTAGATTTAATTAAGTAGTGGGCTTGCAGTCTGTCCGCATTTATGTTTTCTTTATTCTTTTCACTGTTTCTAACCGCTGCCGGTGGTGTAGTTAGGAACTTAAACGTGCACTGACTTTTGCAGTAGGTACCTATTGTTGTTGTGATGTCTGGAGAGTAATAAATGGGCAATTGAGTTTCTTCATTGAATAATTTTCTAATTACTGTAATGAAACCGGGGGAGTCATCAAGTGTACGGCTCCTGCTTTATGTCTCTCAAGCAGAACGAAGCGATCATTTTACTTACTTGGATGAGATACCTACCTAATTGTATATTGTTGTTGTGTTGTTGTTTTGGGCCGGCGCGGCGTCGTCTGAAATAAATAAATACTTAAATAGTCTTTTTGTAAGAAGAAACCAGCGACGTAATTGCGTAAAACACTATCAGTAGCAATTGCTTTCATTTTGACAATTCAACAACATTCAATGTGTTGTTTACGTTTTCGAACATAATAATATGGGATATTGCTAATCCATTTATTTATAGGTAGTATAAATAAATGGATTAGCAATATCCTTCAAAATGATTCAGATTGTGATTGATAGTATGTTACGCAATATAGTGTGCTGTGTGCTGAAATATGTACTGATCACCCAGTAACTGGGTTGTGGAGGTCAGATAGGCACTCACTCCATGTAAAATACTGATATTCAGCTGCATCCGGTTAGACTGGAAGCCGAGCCCAACATAGTTGGGAAACTTAACTGTACAGTCCATACTTCAGCGCACCTACAATTAGTCATGCCCAATTTAGATTCTTATTAAAATTTCAGTGGTAACAAACATGGTAACTATGGATAGGTACCTACAGGAAGTTTTAAAACTTAACATTCTAAAAAAACAAGGTGGACTGTGATGACCTGGTGGTGGTCGCAGGAACCAGCTAGATGCGAGAATCACAGAACCCATTAATGTGGCGACAGCCCCCGATCCAAGGAGGGGTAAGACGGGGCCCGTGTCCCGGGCGCCTATTTCAAACGTGGCAAATCAAAGTCAAATCATTTATAAATAGGCCCAAGGTACTTTTCAACGTCAAAATTCTCAAAAAAAATATTGAATTTAATGTAGTTGCCCCTTCCAAAAGATAGGTAGTTTCGTATAGAGAAGAATGGGCAAGAAACTACACCGTTACCGTCTTAAAATGTTTTACTTATAGGTACAGACGCTAGAGCACATCAAGTTACTACAATCTGTCAAAATTCTTCAATAGATTTTCAACTTTATCGCTGAGTACCTATAAAGTTCAAACTTGTTTGGGAAAATTTGACAGTTTCGGGTATCTTGATGTGCTGGCGTCTGTACAATATTTTGTACACAATAATTAATTAGGTACCTATATGTGAAGACGATGCACCTAGAATAAAATTACTATACAACTGTTCTATGTAAAAAGAATAAAAAATAAAGCAATGATAGGTAAATTAATTAAGTACCGTAAAATGCTGCAACTTTGCCTGGATTTTGACGTTTTTTGTTAGTATCTCTGAACCTATTTATTATTACGGCTTTTAAAGACTTTCAGATGGAAAACAGACCTTATGCCTTGCCAGGTAGAATCCAAATCTATTTAAATGATGCCGTTATTCAGAATTACGAACACTCAAAGTCGTAGGCAAAGTTGTAGGTAAAAGACACAACTTTGCCTAGAAGGATATCTCAATAGATATATTGCTGATTTTTTTTTAATATTTTTTTCCATGTAAATGAGACACCGTGCTCAACCCCGGCAGTTAGATTATTGCCATGACGGTAATATATATTTTTTTACTGCTAATAGGCAATGTTGTAGCAGGTACCAGAAACTTTTCATACAAAAATGTCGTTGACTCTAGGGTTGTCCCAAAAAAATACGGATTATTTTCTTAAACTTTTATTCACTTTGTAAAAAATTAAACAAATTCCTACTTATGAGTAAAAATCACAAATGTAATGCTTTTTAGCAATGCTGGCTTGTGATTACTATTAACATAATTTTTTTTTGTTTTTAAATAGGCTTTACTAGCTGTAATATTCACTACATCTGCGATGTGGGCTTCTTCCTCAGTTGTCAAGTCTGTAGATCGACCAGATGGTTTGTTATGCATGTTTTATGATCAATTAAAAATGGTCCGACGCGGGATCGCAAATTGCTGTTCCGCTTCGTATGACGAAATTATTTTTTTTTCGTACGAGATCTGCAGCAACTTCTAATATTTCTACAGAGTAGGTTATCGGCATAACTACGAGCTCCTGGTTTTCTCTTGCTTCGTTATGTATTATTCGGCATTTTTGCATATAACTGCAATAGAATTAAGACTTACTTATATACAAAATCACGCCGAATACCAAAGGGTTTGGCAGAGATACACCTCTTCTCACCCTTACAGGCAGTCAAAAACATAAATGTCGAAATAAAAACAAAGAATGTTTTATTGACATAAAAAGATGTAACATTTTCTATTAAAGCCCTAACTACTGAGCTAGGTGATACCTGTGTTACAGGAGTCAGTGTCTTCACCCGATTTCGGAACATTAAGAATTTATGCAATAAAATTAAAATATCGTAAAACAAAGGGAATTTAGTGCATGCAAGCTCTTGAGTTTCAATATAACCGGGTTCCAAGCTGTGCAAATTGAGGCGGAGTGGTTCCGGGAGGCCATGTCCGAGATATGTGACGTGGCAATGCCCCGAGTCCGGCCAGGACGCGCCCGACGTCAGGTGTACTGGTGGTCGCAGGAGGTGGAGGCGTTACGCAAGGTGTGCGTCGACGCGCGGCACCTGTACACCAGGCACCGCAGGCTCCGCATCCGCCCTCCGGGTGCGGAAGCCACGGAAGCGGAGCTGTACGAGGGGTACAGAGCGGCGAAGACCGCCCTCCAAGAGGCTGTCCAGCGGGCCAAGCATGCGGCCCGCGAGGAGATGGTGGAGACTCTGAACAGGGATCCATGGGGGCGCCCTTACAAAATGGTGCGGAATAAACTCCGCACCTGGGCCCCCCCGCTGACGCAGAGTCTCCGCCCCCAGCTTGTGGAAGAGGTGGTGAGCGCTCTGTTCCCTTCACGGGGGGAGCACATTCCCCCGCCTATGGCTCCGTCACTTGCGGTGCCCGAAGCGGACCACATGGACGACGACGACATCCCCGAAGTGACCGGGGTAGATCTGAGAGCGGCGGTAGGAAGGCTGAAGGCCAAAAATACCGCCCCAGGACCCGACGGCTTGCCAGGTAAAGCCTGGGTCCTGGCCTCGAGGGCTCTCGGGCCTCGACTGGAGGCGCTCTTAAGCGCATGTATGGAGAGAGGCCAGTTTCCACTCCGTTGGAAGACGGGGAAGCTGGTCCTCATTCAGAAGCCAGGGCGCCCTGCGGACTCTCCGTCCGCATACCGGCCCATTGTGCTGCTCGACGAGGTGGGCAAGCTCTTTGAGAGAGTAATTGCGGGCCGCCTCGTCGGGCAACTGGTGAGGACGGGGCCGGATCTTGCGGAAAGCCAGTTTGGCTTCCGCAAGGGGCGCTCGACGGTGGATGCCATCATGCGCGTGAGAGCCCTCACGACGGGGGACGTAGTGTCCCGGGGTGGGGTCGTCGTGGCGGTGTCACTCGACATCGCCAACGCGTTTAACACCCTGCCCTGGGGCTGCATTGGGGAGGCACTCCGGTATCACCGGGTGCCGACCTACCTCCGTCGAGTAGTCGGGGCGTATCTGACGGACAGAGCCGTCATCTACCCCGGTCGCGATGGGGAGTGGAACCGGCGAGAGATGTCGTGCGGTGTCCCACAGGGATCGGTTCTGGGGCCGCTCCTGTGGGACATCGGTTACGACTGGGTGCTGCGGGCCGACCTCCCTGATGGCGTCAGCGTGGTTTGCTACGCTGACGACACGCTAGTCCTGGCGCAGGGGAGGTCGCATCAGGCGGCGGCCGACGCGATGACACGCGGGGTTGCGATAGTCATGGAGAGGATCCGGCAGTTGGGTCTCGAGGTGGCATTGCATAAGTCCGAGGCCATGTCGTTTCATGGGCCCCGGAACACGCCACCATCGGGATCCCAACTAACGGTAGGAGGGGTTCACATCGGCGTCGAGACGACGATGAAATACCTGGGTCTCGTCCTCGACAGCCGGTGGAACTTCGTTGAGCATTTCCGACGTTTGGCTCCCAAACTGGAACGGGCCGGGGCCGCCTTCAAGCGGCTCCTGCCCAACCTGAGGGGGCCAAACGACTCCTGCCGGAGGCTTTACGCGGGGGTCGTGCGGTCCATGGCCCTATACGGGGCCCCGGTGTGGGCGCGTTCACTGCGGCGGCGAGCCGCCCATTATTTGAACGCGCCCCAGAAGGTGGTAGCCACAAGGCTGATCCGGGGGTACCGCACGATCTCGGGCGAGGTGGCAAGCCTCCTTGCCGGACTGCCGCCATGGGATCTGGAGGCGATAGTCCTCGCGCGCCTGTATGAGTGGCGCGCGGAGGCACTACGCCGGGGGGAAACTCCGCTTCCGCAGCAAATTGCGGCGGAGCGGAAGGACCTCCGGCGCGATCTCATGGCGGCATGGAAAGAGCGACTGTCGCAACCCAGCGCAGGGCACGCCACGATAGCGGCGGTAAGACCCCTCTTTGAGGAGTGGCTAGAGAGGCGTCATGGCGCCCTCACCTACCGCCTGACGCAGGTCCTCACCGGACACGGAAGTTTCGGGAGGTTCCTGCACATAATCAGGCGGGAGGAAACGCCCGGGTGTCACCATTGCCAGGATCGCCCAGAGGACACGGTGGAGCACACGGTGGAGGTCTGCCCCGCTTGGGCGGAGCACCGCCGTGTCCTCGTAGAGGCGATCGGCAGCGGCGGCGACCTCTCGCGTCCGGGCCTGGTTCAAGCCATGGTCCGGGGCGAGAGGGAGTGGGGGGCAGTCGCCTCCTTCTGCGAAGCAGTCATGCTAGCGAAGGAGGCGGCGGGACGGCTGAGGGAGAGAGCCTCCCGTCCCAGCCGCCGCGGGAGACGCTCCGGGCGTCGGGAGCCGCGCGACGACTCCCGGCCACCGTAGGCGCGGGCCTGCGGGCGGAGAGTAATGGGTAGCTCACCGTCCGATCAGGACCAGGCCCGTGCCGGACGGCGCGTACGTGTTCCACGCGCGCCTCAAAGAGATGTCAGCATTAAAAGAAGGGGCCCGTAAGGGCCGAAGCCTGCCGGGTCAGCGGGATTGTCCGAAAGGGTTACCGCTGGCCCGGAACATAAAGGGCGAAGGAAGGAACACGGGTGGGTTTTAGTCAGTAAGAGTCTGACACTCCCTTCCGCTCCACCCAGAGCGGGAGGAGTCATTTGATGATTTCCCATCCTGAAAAAAAAAAAAAAAAAAAAGCTGTGCAAATTTCATGCAAATATATATATAAATATGCATTTATATAGTAAAAATATGTCAATATTAAAATCCGACTAGTGACAACCCTAGACCCAGGTAAAGTTGTGTCACTCAAGTTTCCAAAACAGTGCACAAAATTGCCTACTAAGTTATTTTAATGAAATCGTGTCCTTTTAATAAAAATATCAATCCTTATGGAAAGTAGATAGTATTTTCTTACCCTGGGATGTTATAGCTGCACGAAAACACCTTTTCTTTAGCTAAAACTTAAAAGTTATGCGACACTAAAATTTTTCACCTCCGCGCACCGCTGTTTGTCGCACAACTGACAGAGTAACAATGAAGTTATCGTTACAAAAAATGAAAAATCTGTTGCCCTAATAATGTAAAATCACTACCAAATAGTAGAAAATAGGAAAAAACTAAGCAAACGCGAAATATCGTAATTGAAACGAAATAGGCAAACTTGGGCTTAGTTGGCAAAGTTGTAGCGTTTTACGGTATGTGATAACATGATACATGATATCTCGCAGTTCAACCTATAAGGTTGTGGTCTGCTTAACCGGGCTTGCCTGTGGATGCTCCAGCACTTAAAGCCCGGAATATACATGCCTGTAACTTGTACAAAAGTATGCAAGTAGCTGGCATACCAGTATGGTATTCACCAATCTGAAGTTATTATGGCACACGGCATGCAAGCTACTTGCATACTTTTGTGCAAGTTACAGGCATGTGTTGTGTATACTAAGTATAGTATCTTTGCAAGAGATGGGGCGCGGGGGACGGAGCAGCGATACTGGGAACGCGCGCAGTCAGCGAGCACCGCCGCGCGCCGCCGCCCGCAGCCATTGTCGCCGTACACACGCAGTGACACGCTTTTGCAGCGTGCGTGCGAAAAGGATAAGACTATATTTGCTAACTCCGTTGTCAGTCTTCAAGATCGGATTTTGTTAACGCAGTGTATTGACTGCTTAGTTTTTGTCGATCAGCCGAACGCAATACTAGTGCCGGAGCATCAATCACGTCTCTCACAGTCACAGCTCATCACTTGTCCCTATTAGAGGTATGTAGTATTTTATCATAAATAATGGAAAACTTTGCATGTTTACCTTATTACTCTTAGTACATACCTACAAATACTTATTTACCGAGTCCAAAACGGATATTGTGTAGTGTGCAAAGTTTTATTATAAGTAATAAACTTACCTATGTAATAACATAAATAAATTACTTAATATAAAGTTTTTAAATTAATAGGCATTATTCCGGATCTTATTTATCATTAATTATTAAAATCAAAAATGTGAGGTTAACTGTTTTCAAATAATGCTATTTACTAGAATATCGCTATCCTTCTCAATTGTATGAACAAATATCATGCGCACTCTCTTTCATCTAACAGACGCGCCCCGCGCAGCTGCAATGCTGCGTCCTTTTCTATCGCACGGGATAGTTCGCTCGGACCTTTCTGTCGCACACACATTTTCGTTCGCACCAACTCGCCAACCGGCAAGACAACACTGTATTGTATCGTAGTGTTTGCCATGAAATAGTGCGTATTTTAATATAAGATATTTATTAAACAGATGGGTGTAAATTATTACAATCGACTTACCTGTTTATACCTGCCAAACCGATAGTTATACCGTATCAGCCGTTTCAATGATACCTCGTATCATTGAAAGCTTGAGGGCTTCGGCCACAGAACATTAATACTCGCCTCGGCCCTCAAGCTACAGGGGTGACCCTGAAGCGCCAACGTGACGTGCGAAAAACAAAACACTAAATTATATGTATTTGAAAAGAGACTCGTAGTGAGTAAAAACTAATGTAAATTAAAAAAAGAAAGAAATCACGTTTAATATACAGGGGCGCTCAAACTTTTCATTAATTTAGTAAAGTCACTTAGAAAATCTAACCTATCCAAGTCAGAGTGCTCAAATTTTCAAGCTCACTACGCTCGCTCTTGCATTTTTTCAGTAAAGTCCTAATGACAACTAAACCTAGCATCACAGTTAGGATGCTCCAATTTCCAAGCTCGCTTCGCTTCACCTCGTCGTCTAAGGCCCAATTGCACGTTTTGTTGAGTTAGGCCCACTTGCACCAGCCGGGGGTTGCGGAAGGATCGTACGTTCCCGCGACCCCCGGCGTAGGTGTGAGATGGAACACCGGGGTGGTTTTTAGTCAGTAAGAGTCTGACAGACCCCGCCGCCCGCCCCGGGGCGGCGGGGTCAAAAAAAAAAAGGCCCACTTGCACGTTCATGGGTTATCATTAATAATTCGGAGATAACAGCTAATTCAGGGTTAATCAAATAATTTATCTTGCGCCATCAAGAGTTTAGAGGTAAACCTATGGTTAAACTTCTAAATATTGCTATGAAATCAACCTATCCCAGTCCAGAATACTCTAAATTTCTAAGATCACAATGACAGCATTGACAATTTGATTTTCCAAGTCAGTATGTAATAAAACAGTATTAAAGAAAGGGTCTTAAACTCATATTGGGTGATTAACAACTTATCTAGGTTTAAAGGTACAATCACCCAGTAATGACTTAAGTGCAAAGTTAGAATACAAATGATAGAGAGTAAAAAAAAAATATCTTATATAGAGGCGCTAGAATGAAACTTATTGCATATTAATTAAGTGACAGTGAATCGCAAGGTCCGTCAACGTCACCAAACTTCCATTTGACTTAAATGAACCATTGCTATTTTAGAGATTGAGATTTTGTGTTATATATAGTCTGTGTCTATACATATACAGGCTGATTTTGAAAATGCGCACATCCTCGAAGGGCGTTAATTTACTCATGTGTACAAATAACTTTTGGTATGGGACCAACTCTGAAATCGCAAAAAAAAAGTTGTTCCATACAATAGTGAAAATAAGTAAGAATAAAATGTATGGAACAGGTGATATTTTTCTGCATTAAAATGTCTGATTCTTATGAGTTTACTATTATACTATTTTTTACTATTTTTATATTTTATAGGTCGAAATTATGAGCGCGCCAAGAAAAAAACTTTCGGGAGCGGGATACAGAAAAAAAGCCAAAGAGAGGATCGAACAGGGAAAACAAATTTCGGGTAAAATGAAAAAGTGGCTTGGCGGAGAAGGAACCAGGTCAGCCTCGGCCGCAATTTCCCAAGATGAACTTCAGCTAGAGTTTATTTCCTGCACTGTGCATGACGAACCGGACCAAGACTTTTCATCTACCATGTCCAAACCGTCTAC
The DNA here is from genome assembly GCA_963855955.1 of Luperina nickerlii. Lineage (NCBI taxonomy): Eukaryota > Metazoa > Arthropoda > Insecta > Lepidoptera > Noctuidae > Luperina > Luperina nickerlii. The sequence goes on along the minus strand of OY979682.1, from coordinate 1,804,783 downwards.
GAGTACTGATCTGAGAACACAATCTTCTTCATCGATTTCCAATGAGCACTTCGGGGGAATAAAGTCAGAATATAAAGAATCTGAATCGACTCATTCGGATGCTTATGAGCAGCAAAAAATCGAACTTGATTTGGCGGACCCAGGCAGTTGGCCAGACATGGAAAAAATTACCGACCAGCAAAGATCTATCATAAGCAGTCAAGCTGAGTTATTAGCAGAAAATCACCCAGAAAACATAGAGTTCAGGTCAACCAAACGCGATGGCAGACATTTGACATCTTCTATGTGGTACAGAACGATGGCAAATAACGAAAAGGTCAAGAGATCTTGGCTTATATATTCTAAGACTAAAAATGCAATTTTTTGTGCGCCGTGCAAGATATACCAGAAACAACCTATCCCTGCCGCAACATCTGCGTTGTGTTCTACGGGATTCATTAATTGGAAAAAAGCTATAGAAAGATTATATGAGCACGAGGCATCCCAAATGCATAGAGAGTGTATGATTAAGTGGAAAACTCGAAAACAACAAATGAAATCATGCCAGGGTATTGATCAAGACATTGAGCGGGTAATTTACGCAGAGAAAGAAAAATGGAGACAGATCCTGCATATTGTTATGGATGCTGTATTGTATCTATCAACAAACTGTCTTTCTTTTCGTGACTCTCATGAAACCTCTAGCGACCTCATCAGAGATTGTCCTCAGCCTAGCCAAGGAAATTTTTTGAATTTAATTTCCCTGCTTGCAAAACATAATTCAACTTTAAAATTCCAATTAGAACTCCTACAAAAGGGACAGGTATCATATCTATCAAAGACAATACAAAATGAAATTATTGACATAATGGCGAAAACAGTTCGAAATAATATTTTGAACGACATTAAAGAAGCCAAATATTACACCATCATGTTCGACTGTACTCCGGATGCATCGCATACAGAACAAATGAGCCAGGTAATTCGATACGTAAAAAAGTCTGGTGATGTGTTTGAAATAAAAGAAAGTTTTATAGACTTTATAGAAGTTAATGGAAATTCGAGAGAGTATATTAGTCAACAGATTGTGGAAAAACTTACAGTTGATGGTTTAGATATTGGACAATGTCGAGGCCAATCTTATGATAACGGGTCTAATATGGCCGATAAGTACAAAAGAATGCAAGCCAGGATCGCAGAAAGAAATGAGCTAGCGGTGTTCGTACCGTGTTTGGCTCACTCCTTGAACCTCATCGGTGTCAACTCTGCCTCCTCATGCCCGGAAGCAATAAACCTATTTGGAGTGATTCAAAAAGTATATTGCTTTTTTGTCGAATCCACTGCTCGGTGGGATATTATGAAAATATGTATTAAAACCAATTTAAAAGGAAGCAGTCATACGAGATGGTCGGCAAAATATGTTGCTGTGAAAGCTCTTTTAGATAATTTGCCAGAAGTAGTGAAGTCCTTGGAAGAAGTTAAAGAAATTTCTCATGCTCCGGAAGTAAAGTACGAGGCAGATCATCTAGTACATGCTGTAAAGAATTTTGGATTTATTCTCAACTTGACGATCTGGGCAACAATTCTGCAAGAAATCAATCGAGTAAATATCGAAATTTACAAGGAAGATATAATCCTTGCCCGATCTGTCGCTTTTATGGACAGCCTGGTCAAAACTTTGCAAGAATTGAGAGAAAATCTAATGGAATATTGCATAGAAGAGGCTAAAGAAGTAGCCGAAAAAGTTGGCGTTGAACCTATTCTGCCAATAAAACGAATTCTGAAGCGCGAAAAACAATTTGATGAAATGTGCGAAGACGAATCACGGACACTTCAACCTGTTCAACTCTCTGAAGAAAGAATGATGATATTTGATCGAATCATAACAGAAATGAAAAAGAGGCTTGACAGTGCTACCACACTAAACTCGAATTTTGCCTTTCTCAACGGTGCTGAAATCTTGAATATGTCAACTGGTGAATTGCAGAAACGTGGAGCAATTCTAGCACAAAAATACGACCGAGATTTAAACACAGCTGAAATCTGCCAAGAACTCTCCATTTTTAAAGAACAAGCTCTCCTTTTATTTGGCGATATAAAAAAGTCTAGCGCTTTCAATCTCTTACAACAGATCTATACGCACGATTTGCAGGATTCCTTTCCCAATATTTGCATTGCGTTGCGGATTTACTCCACGCTTCCGACTACACCAGCATACTGTGAGAGAAATTTTAGCAAACTCAAACTTATTAAAAACTATCTGCGATCCTCGATGAGCCAGGATCGTTTATCGAGTCTCGCGATCTTAGCTATCGAAAATCGGACCGCAAATCAGATTAATTATTACAAGGCCATAGATTTGCTTGCAGAAGAAAAGGCTCGGACAGTAAAATTGTAATGTTATTAAAATCTATCGTTTTATTTCAAACCCTCTCTTCTTATCCTAATTTTAAAAAATGTACGACATATCCACATATAGGGTTATTTTGAAAATGAGCACAACCTCCAAGGAGGTTAATTTACTCATCTATATCATAGAGTGTGACATCTACCAACCCGCACTGGGCTCGCGTGGTGGATTACGGCCCACTTCCTCTCAAAAATAGAGGAGGTTTGTGTCCCAGCAGTGGGAACATTATAGGTTGATTATGTGTTATGTGTATCATAGAGTAAAATCATTCGAAGTTGTGCGCATTTTCAAAAGAAGCTGTGTATAAAAAAGGCATAATTGATAAACACAAAGATTAAAGAACTGGGGTGGCAGATGGCGGTTTTTGCCCTGCCTCGAAAATATTCAAGATCCGGGGCTGGCGATGCTTGGGAGAGCTCTAGGGCCGTGTCTAGCAGTAGATATATTTCGACTTAATGATGATGATGATCCAAAACATCAAAAGAGGCAGATAACAGCGATCAACAACGTAGGCAGACGTAACATATAAAAGTAGATAATAAAAGCAAAGACTTAAAAAATAAAAGCAAATCAACATGCAATCTGGGGTTCGCGTAGGTAATTAATATTTAAACAGACTGAGACAGGTGCTCCGCGTTCCCACCTACCTACAAATCGATACTGGCAAATGCCTAATTTCGTATGTAATCGATTTTCACGGTTCTGTACCCAAAGGCTGCCAATGGTACCCGCTCTAAGGATGTCCGTCCGTCCGCCCGTCAGTCTGGCTGCCACAGGGCTTATCTTTTGAACCGTAATAGGTAGACATTTGACATTTTCACAGAGTATGTATAACTATGGCCGATATTACAACAAATAATAAAAATAAAGTAAGTAAAAAGTTTAAGGGGGTTCCCAATCCCCTGAAGAAAAACGTGTATTTTTTAGCGTTTTTTACTAAAGTATTAATAAAAAATAATATGTAGGTAATGTTATATAATGTACGGTGGTACTCCGACTCACATTTGACCGCTTTTAGCATTCTGATTAGGTACCTAGCGATAAATCTCACAATCACGAATGAATTCCGATTGATTATGTCATTGATGATGCAATACAGCTATATTTGATACCTAAGAACTACAAAAAAACTATAGTTCACCTACCCGTAACGACATGTTTTCAATCCATACAATTTGCATACTTAATTGACATTAAGTAAATAAATCCAAACGATGGGTGGATGATTAGTTGGATACGAGAGCATTGGTGGCCCAGTGAAAATGGCTGCGACTTACGAGTTGTAGGTCATAGGTTCGAACCCACACAGGCGTTTTACTTTGTGTAAATTATTTCATCACCACTGTTCTAAAGACAAGTGACATTTATCAACCCGCACTGGACCGCCGTGGTGGATTACGGCCCACTCTCTCTCAGCGGAGGCCTGTGTCCCAGCAGTGAGAACATTATAGGCTGATTATGCTTTCATGATGGATGGATTATGTGAAAGATGGCTAAACACGGCTAGACAGGGGATGAAGGTACAGACGCCAGCACATCAAGCTACCCGAAACTGTCAAATTTTCCCAATCAACTTTGAACCTTATGCTTTAGAAATAAAGTTGAAAATCTATTAAAGAAATTTGACAGATTGGAGTAGCTTGATGTGCTGGCATCTGTACTAAAAAAACGGCAGAGGTGTACGGAGAGGACAGTAAAGGGAAAATTATGATTATATCACACACCACGTCACACGACGTCACCATCACATCATCATCTATTACATGGGACTTGAACATAACTGGCGATATGCGAATGTACTATGGTGCATCTCTGCCTAAATTTTCGACGATTACTGTACAGGCGTCATGTTAAACAGAGTCAATTTAAATTAGCTAGCGAAACTCTGCATAAGTCATAGGTGTCGACATCTAAACACGATAAAAAAAAAAAAAATTGGGGTCAACGACCGCTGAATAGTGTTATTAAATCACAAACAGTTAAATTTGCTTAGAATTTATCAATCCTTAATTCGTTATTTGCTATACCCATTGATATTTGCTCCATAGTGCGTGAGACTATACTGACTTAATGAGCTCCTGAATAATTTAGTTGACTACGAACGATTTTAAACCTTTCCGGAATTTGAAATTTTTTTTCTTTCTGCAACGTGGCCGGAATTTGGCCCGACTCAGATACGTAGGAAGATACGTACGAGGTTTAGTAGACACATACCTGTACGTAGTCCTGTGCTTTTTATAAATGATTAATTGAGCTTCCGGAATGACAAAATTGTGTAGTGAATTTTTAATTGAACGCGACATGATGAAAAGCATGTTACATCTGGATGATTCCTGTTGCTATTATTATAGATATATACAACCATAGCACCAAAACCATGGATGGGTATCTAGGTACCTAATACATATAAGCTCATATTATTTTAGGAAAAAAGTCTTGAGTTTCTTGCTCCTATTTATAATTTTAATACACCGCGCGTCGCATGCAGTTCTAGCAGGTTTCGGATTTTGCCCGAATTTTGTAACCTAATTGAAAAAAAAAAACCCTGTAGGACCAAGCGTAGATATAAAATCGAGATTCGAGAGTCCATTATTATCCATATTGGTAGGCAGATCGGGACACCTCCTTATTGAAGTCCGAAAGAAAATAATGAAAGGGAATCCCAATATCCGTGTTTTGTTTCTCTTAGGACAGAGGAAGGTGGAACACCGATTGTTATGTCCAAAGTTTCGTCTGTCGGGACTGTTTTTATCGTCGTTTTTTTACGGCTGAAGGTACACACAACACAATATTGTAGGTACCTACTATGTTGGCGCTTTGTCGATCTACATTTAATTAATTTACCTAGGTAAGTGCTTTTTTATTCCTGAAGGGCCCGTTCTTTATCTCGATTACGCCTGCCTGCCTGATGGAAACAAGGTCTATAATGGAACGAGCGTACCTATTACCTCATTTTATCGTTCACTAATTAGGTACATACTCTTATAAGTAGTATAGATATAAAAGTACTCTGTGTAGTCTTTTTAGGTGCCAATATACTTAATAAAAATCTTAAATTCACTGACTTGAACTTTGAAATTTTGCACAAGAGTTCCTTTTATAACGAAGGTGAACATTATGGAAGGATTATTGAAAATGTAGGTATCTTCAAAAGGAGTTAAATATAGGATGACAGCTTTGAAGTTTCCCACCATGGGCCAGAACACCTATACGTCATTTTTGTCGATGGTTAATCCTATCGGGCACACGACTTGTATGATAATAAGTTGGCTACCAAAATGATGTCATTATTCGTGTCATCGTCTCCGCCACGGCAGATCTTTCTTGTCCAGCAATAATTTTAATTTAACTCCCTCCATCACCAAGAAAATTAATAAAAGTAACAATAAGAACAAACAAAATGCGAACACTTTCAATTTCATTACAGCCTTTCTGCACCTTATTTGGTCTGAGTTCTGCACATGGCGAAGCTCAAATATTGCGTTACATTTCTTTAATTTAATGAAGACTTCTTTTCTGTGAGAGATGGGATAAATAAATAAGTGAAGAAATGATAAGCTTGGCAACTTGCACGCATGTGCAATTTGTTTTGTTTGTATAACGCGCAGCGTTGCAGCGGAATATTAATGCTTGAACTGTCTAGAATATACAGGATAAGGAGGAATAGGTAGAATTTGTTTCCGAATAAGAATAACTCGTCAAAAATATTCTGATTATGATTCTTTTGCTTATTATGGTAGCAAAAGATTTTAAATCGGCACCAACTTAGGGAGCACCTATTGTTTAATAACATGACCCTTTAGGAGGAATAACAATTATTATTATTACCTCCGTGTATGTAGGTTGTACCTTCTTCTGGGTACCTATATAGATAGATTACCAATACCTAACGAGGTAATGGTAATCTATCTATATACAGTGCGTGCCACGTAAGAAGAGACTTGACCCTGCCTCCCCCGCTCTTTCCGCCGCCCCTATGACGTCCGGTCCCGTCCCGCACTCAGACCTCATACCGCTAAAGATACCTAAAATCGTGTTCTGCGCATGTCAGACCACGTGGTGTGTCAAGTCTCTTCTTACGTGGCACGCACTGTACCCAAGTACAATAGCTTAAGTATTTTATTCCATACACATTCTGAAACACGATATACCTAACTACAATTATCTCTCATGAAAGTGCCAATTAATAGAGCAGACAATATAATTCCCAGTCATAATTAATTAACACTAAGTACCAAGATCTAATCTACGGTCCGTCATCGCAGCGTCTAACGGAACACAACGCTACAGCGAAAACAGCGCTGAAAGGTTACTATAATGATTTATGTGAATGTTTTATGGAAAACGTAGACAGAGAAACTAATTTATAGGTGGTGAAGTTTATTTTATGGGTTTTCGTGGCCCGTCGTTATGAGTTCATTGGAGAGTGCTTAAAGTTACCTAACTTTTATTAAATATCAGGCTAGAGATAACTGATCCCACATACCAATGTGGGTTCAGTGATCTCTAGCTTGATATTTATATCTTTATTAGATTGATTCGAGATTAAACTCTAAGATACCATAGAAATATTAAAACAAGCAATAAAAAAAGAAAAGGCAAAAAAGTAACAACCGAAACAAATTGATGAACGAAAACGCCACTGTCATTACTATTGATTTTGTGTCAAATTGACAGGAGACAGCCGCTTGACCGGTAAAATCACGGCAAAAAATAAAAACAAACAAGTGGCTAACCCGAGTACACTTGACATTGGCTAAATTGTGGTGGTTTTTCCGCAAAAGCCATTAAACGAAGAGAAGAAGAAGAAGAAAAACAAACAATTCATGCGGAGAATTTTGCTTTCAACAACAGAGTATAAAATTCATTAGTTAATTAAAATGCCACTAATATACACTATAAGTTCTGGAGAGAGTGATGATGACTTGGATGGCATACCGCCGCTGGCAGGAGCTGGAGACAAAAGGACATGTAAAGATCCCGACGGTTTGTACCTCATCAAGACTTTCATGAACGATTGGAACTAAGTTGTGTAAGTTGTACAATAATGACTTAAGAGATTATACTATAATCTCTGAAGTCGTTATTGTACAACTTAAAAATCAAAATATGTGACTTTGAAAGTAGGTAGTTAGGGAGTACTTGAATGCTTGGTATTTAACACAGGCCCAGAGCTAAAGAGCTACATTTAGTAATCAGATTTCAGATGAAAATTATTCTTAGTTACTTAATGTTGTATGTACCCAGTGAAATTTTGATGGTCTAGCCAAATTGCACTGTTGTCATAAGCGGACTATCTCAGCTCATGCCCATTGTAAAGATGTACCATTGTAGATGTAGATCGTGTGTGTGTGTAGATGTATGATGTGTTGTTGTGTGTGTGTGTGATGTTGTGTGTTGTTCCTTCATCCACCACTCGTCATCTCATTTTCCTGCCCTTATCCGTTCCTTATTTGTACACAAATTGCCTTTTTCTTCCATACTTCTCTATCAATCGTCATCTCAGTTCTCAGTTGTCACCCCTTTTCTAGTCATATTATCATTCACACAGTCCATCCATTGTTTCTTTGGTCTTTCCCTATTCTTATAGCCAACCAAATTCATACTCAAAACCTTCTTCACTACATTTTCCTGTAAAGCATTAATTTTACAGTTAGTAACAGTTTTTTCAGTTGACTTAATGGATCATGAGTCGAATACCAACAATGACTTCAATGGACGGAGCCTCCCCTGTGAGATTGATATGGATGATGACAATACCCCTATCCTTGAAAATAAGTCGGTTGGAGAGTATAATCTTATTAGAGAAAATAGCCTTGTTGGTGAAATTACCCTGGACCCAGTACAGCTCAATGATAATTATGCTTGTATGTATGTTTTAAATTATTATAGGACACAATATCTATACATCTATACAATTAAATAAAATTGAAGTGTTTTTAATGTCAAAGTAACAGCTTTTGACTAAATTCTCAAGGAAGTATATGTATAAGGTACCTTATAAACAAAAGACATTTTTTTAAAATTTTTGTTTCTGTTTGTTATGGCTAATCTTTGAAATGGCTGGACCGTAATTAATGATTTTTTTTACAATAATATTTTTTTATTTATTTATGCGGAATGGTTCATTTAGCCTCCTATGAGCGTAGCAGTAGTCCAGATGTTGAAATGGAACCAACAGAAAATAGAGTGAAGCGAAAAAGTGCAGGTTGGTACAGTTTATTCTAGCGAAGCGAATAACTGCAGGTTGATACAGTTTTGTCTACTTTTATTAGGAACTTGCCTTTACCCTTTCCTGTTGTGATCACATTTAATCCTAAGGTGTAGTGTTTTTAACTATTCAAGTGTTAATTTAATATAATTCAGTGTGCTTTGTAGATGAATAATTGAATGTGTTAATGCAATCTTTGTTTTGTGATACATAATTTAAATTCATAATGAAGGGCCAATTATTATTTCGGAAATAGGTAGACAAATAATAGATTTTGACACTCTTTCACACTTTACTAAATGTACAGTCAGTCAAGTAAATATGTAGGTATGCAAAGCAAATACCAAGTCAGAATTTCAGAAAATATAAGCAGCAATTATCATATATTTCGCTCAGCGTTTTTCGCTATCCATTTTGCAGGGGATCGTTAAAACCTCAACTTACATTTTTTTATGTAATGATTTTACAAGTAAGTTCTCTGCTGCCATCAATTAAACGTTAATGAATACTTCATTCATTTCAGGTAGCCCAAAAGGGAAAGGTAAGAAGACGTCAAACGCAATGTTAGACAGACAGGCTAAGAAGCAGAAGTTGGCAGAAGAGAAGGCTGCTAAGAAGACAGCTGCTGAAATGAACAAGATATATAGGCCAGGGGAGTGTATAAAGGTAAATAGTTGATAAGCTAACTGATGCCAATTCTCTTTGATTTTATTGGTTGACTAGCTTCTGTCCGGTTTTACTCACATAAGTTTTGATCCCGTGGGAATATCGGAATAAAAAAGTATTCTATGTCTTAATCTAGGTCATGTCGTCTAGATCGTCATGTGCCTTTCATCTTAATGAGAAAGCATAAGAAACAAACATAATAAATCAAATCTTTTGTCTTTGTAATATAAGTTAAGATGACACTCGGCGATACTGTAGAGTTTTCGGAATCGGATCAGTAGTTCCGAACCCTCTACATAAAAACTCACAAATACCTCTTTATAATATTAGTATAGATGTTTTATGTAACGCAAGACACTGTTGTACCTGAAATGTCGTTTACTACTACATAGATACATAAAACCATACATATAGATAAATAAAATATGTACTGTTATTCAACTGCATCCATTTAGACTGGAAGCCGACCCCAACATAGTTGGGATAACGCTGGGCACTTAAGCAGATGAGGCAGATGATGACATAGATATATATGTATAAACAAAATTAACTGTCAGAAATAACCATCGGTAGAGTAGAAAACGAATCCAGCAAATCAGCGCTGGGAAATCCATTTTTCTCACTACATCTTCGTTAAAACCGCATCGTTTCTCAGCCTACCATTTATAGTTACACCACACATGCTTCCCAAGGAACGCATTACCGCAGAATTTTTATTCTACACCCGAGGAGTGCTTTAGAAACATCTCTTGCCACACCCAACAATTCACTTCCATACATAAGCGTAATCACCAGGCAGACATCGACCTTGGGACCAACCAGTCGATGTCTTCCTGAAATGTGGGAAATAAAGTGAATTTGTTTCTCGTATTGACTCTCCTTTCCAAATCTTCATCAATCTTTCCATCTCTGGTAAACAGTCTCCTCAAATCATAATTAGCCTATAATGTATCCACTGCTGAGACACTGACCTCCTCTCAGTGAGTGCCTGCGTGGTAAATTATGGCACACTCCCTGTGCCATAATTTTCCACGCAGGCACAGTGCGGGTTGGTAGATGTCACTATTGTCTTTGAATTTTTGATTCTAGGACATGCCGTTTCCTCACAATGTTTTCCTTCAGCGTTTTGAGAGCAGTGGTGATGAAATAAATTACATAAAGTAAAGCGCCTGCCTGGGTTCGAACCTACGACCTACAACTCGTAAGTCGCGGCCGTTACCGCTGGGCCACCATGCACTGCTCTGTCCCTAAATATGCTAACAAATTTACTTGCTCCACACTCTTTATTATTTAATTTCACACCACTGAGGTGCTCCACCCACTTCACCGCGCTCCGTCGCGTAGCGCGGGATGGCAGATTTTACCATTGTATGCAAGTATCTCAATTTATATAGAAATCACCCCTAGCACAACACACTGCCGACGCGGAAATGCGCGGGAAGGCGCCCCGCGCGCAGTTCCTGCCAATCTGCGCGGGAGCGCGGAGCGTGCCCACCGGCTCCGCAGTTTCGGGCGTGATTTGATACTGTAAAGACGTTTGCACGATGGATCTCGTAATCTGCATCATCGCGTGGGGGAGCAGATTACACCGCTAAGTAAGGCAGATCTGCGCCTCCGTCGCCGCGCGCGTTATCTGTCGCTCCGCGCACCGCGGCGGGACGCATCTTCAGTGGGTGAACCGCCTTAGGGAAGTATGATTGATAATTATAATGTCCTTGTAAATCTGCAGTACATGAACGTAGAGGGTCACCCCAGCCTGTGGGCGCGCTGGTACATGGCGAATGTGCCGAGCGAGGTGTCGCAGCTCGGCGCGCACGTGTTACAGACGCACACGCTGTGCCACCCTGCGCTCATTGTGTGGACCAGGAATATACCCAGGACCCTGGATAGCGAGGGTGGGCAGGTTAGTTTTATTTATTTATTTATATCCTCACTTACAACTATTTTTACAGGTAAAACCCAATGCAACAGTGAAGCAAACTTAAAAACTTATTTTCTAAAACTTATTACATATACGGTTATCCTTGTTAATTCACTCAGTGTACACGCAAAAACGTCTATCTCCTCTGCTACAAGGTTAAGGGTGCGAAGCGCCCGCGTCAGGGGCGCCTGATTTAACAGATTAGTGCGGCCACGAGGTATAGCCAGCAGCTGAGGCCGCCGTCGCCGCCACGCATATCTGTCGGGCACACTCAAACACACCAACCCTAATATGTCGGCGTTATGAATCTTGCCTCTAATTACTTTAAATAAATAAGAGACAAGTGCAAACTCACGCCTAACCCTCAGCTCATTGTATCCAACCATGCCTAATATAAACAAGGTTGGATACATAAGCGGGTAAAAAGGATATACTCCATAGAGCCTCAAATATAAAAATCTAGCAAATTTATTTTGTATTCGCTCCAACATGAGACTATATTTTAGTCTCATGTGGGGCCCAGATGACTGCGTTGCATTCTAATTGGCTTCTCACCAAAGTTATTCTATCTTATTTATTAGGGAAACAAACATTACATTTTGTAGGTAAAAGTCCAAAAAATACATTATTATTTTTCTTCACTTTAATTACTTTTTGAATATGTTTTTTCCAGGTTAGACTAAGTCCATTACGACAGCCGTGCGACTGCGCGCTCTTTATAGCCGACGCCGAGGAGCTCTGTGAAATGGTGAGCTCACACACGCTCAGCTCACATTTGTCGCAGATACGACAGCTGTGCGACTGCAAGCTGACGCTGTTAGTGTTCAATGTGAACGACTACTTCAAGTGAGTATCACTTGTGTGTACTGTATCATGTAATATACTAGCGCGGAGGAGCTCTGTGAGATGGTGAGCTCACGCATGCTCAGTTCACATCTGTCACAGATATGACAGCTATGTACGTGACTACAAGCTGACGCTGTTAGAGTTCAATGTGAACAACTACTTTAAGTGAGTACTACTCGTGTGTAAGTACTGTATTATGTAATATACTAGCGTGGAGGAGCTCTGTGGGATGGTGAGCTCCAACCCGCTCACCTCAAATCTGTTTAAAAAATCTTACTTTGTTTTTAAGGTTTCAAAAAAAGAACGAAACCTTTATAAGATCACTTTTTGTTCGTCTGTCACAGTTTTTTTTATATATTTTGAATTGGATTATGGGAACCGTTTTTTTTTTTATTTTCATCGAGTCTTTTTGCTTTGAGTTTAATGTCGTTTTATTTTATGATTTTTGTAAAGGTTTTATTTACTTTATATTATTCTTTTGTTCCATGTGATCTAGAAAGAATGGTCGTAGTACTGAGCCCTCTGTTCACAGCGCACCGCGGCGCAGGACATCGAACAGTAATCGAACGCGGATGACTGAAATAGAGTTTGAATTAGCTATAACAGGTATGCCTATTTCCTGCTAAATTGTTTTCATTTTAACAAGACTGCAAACAAATAACTGGCAAAAGTATACCTCTGCCAACCCAGTTTTGTGCAGATAGTCGTGAAAATATTATTACATGGTCTTTAATTAGCTGGCGAAACTTAAGAAACGTTGGGTATCGATAAATAAACCGGATAAAAAAACTACACTCATACCGCAAATAACTACAAGAACCGATACTAGAAATAGGCATGATGACAATTATTGTTTTTATTTTAAACTCAAAAAAATATTTGTTTGCAAATATGTAGTGTAAACAATACTACAAAAAGTCTTGAAAGTTTAATAAAATCCCAAGTTATAAACGTTATAAAATAACTGCTAGACAAAGACGGCACTACACTACTATGAGACTTCATTTTACTTCATACTAGCGCCATAGCGCCATACATTCTCAGTACCGCGCGACAAGGATGGGAATAATCCCCACCAAAAACTTTTAAAGCGTGTAGCTTCTCCCCATTGATTTTCCTGTTTTTTTTTTCTAATATCTCGTTTTACTATGCCTTCCGTGAAATGATATAATTTTTTCGAACATTTATAATATAGGTCATCATTTCTATTATGGGTTTAATAATCTGTTTTTTTTTGTTTTATCGTATTCAGATATCGGTATCCATCACGTCTATGAAGTTTCGTCAGCTAAATTTCAACATGTATATATTTAAAAAAAAAAATTATAAGAAAGTAAGAAAGTATGTCCTTCATAGTAATTTTTATTTATGTATCCAGATCTGTTAGTAACTGCTGACTGCGACACGGTGATTGCGAACACAGCAAGTGAACTGGCTTCGAGTATCGTGCAGTTGACTAAAGCGATCGCCGAAGCGCCAGCTAAGTTAGTATCATATTAATTCATCCATACTATCCATACATATTATAATAGTCTAAGATCCGGAGTAAGATGAGAGAGAAGAGAGAAGAAGTGCATGGTAAATGCACGCTGTGTTTGATGAGTTAAGGTTTATAATTGATTGTGTAGTACCTACGTTATGATTTATGAATTGCAAGTATGTGCGCGACTGTGTATCCGCGGTGGTGGGGCCAACCTGGCGACATCGGGTTCTCATACATTTTCAACTACTATCTCCTTCTTTCATATATGTATGTCATATGGTCACGACTCACGTCACGAATTTCGCTATGTGGGTGGTCTTTCTACGATGTTTTCATAAGAACCATAACACGAATTTCGCGATGTAGATTTTTTTACAGTGACTACACCGTGTGAGCTGTTTTTACGCTCATTGAGAGTTTTCGGTCTTTGAGTGTAACATATACACTAAACGACATGTTTAACATTTATAAGAAAAACTTATAAGTTGCTTTAATTTTTCAGAAAAGCGAAACGTGCTTGCGACGACAAAGCAGGGTTCTATATGAGAGGTGACAACAAAAACTGTGTTGCTGTCGATAAAAATGGTCAGTTATATTGGTTTCAGTGTTTTTTTGATGTAGGTAACAGTAATAAAATATGGTATGGTCTGAAGCGCCGCTATGGTTATAGCCCAGTAAAGAAAAAATGCTTGGTTTGTAAGAAAGAAGTAGAAAATAATAATACTGCGCATCAGGTCAAAATGAACCAGGTCAATATGATGAGAGTGGTTTTTGGCTAAGTAATAACAGCCGCACGGGGCGACGGATCAGGTTAAGCTACGCTTGCCGCGGTTGGTCCGTGGATGGGTGACCGTCTTTATATACCAAGACCCCTCCGTGACTAGGAAAGCACGTTAAGCCGTTGGTTCCGGCTGTCATTCGTGGATCTTTGACAGTCGTTAAGTGTCGTCAGTAGCCCGAAAGTCTGACAAAGTGACAACCAGTCTTATCAAGGGGTATCGTATTACCTAGTAATATTATTGATTTGTGGAGGTCAGATAGGCAGTCGCTCCAAGTCAAATATTGGTATTCAGCTGCATCCGGTTAGACTGGAAGCCGACCCCAAAGTAGTTGGGAAAAGGCTAGGCAGATGATGATTAGGTCAAAATGAACGCTCTTATACGCTCACTTTTGCTCCTTTTGTTTGCATGTTTTTGATACCTAAGGTCTAATATCCTGCCTACCTTGATAAAATACAGGCTGTTTCAATCCTCTGTTATACAAGTGTTAAAAAATTAACCCAACAAACTTTAAGAGGTGCTTTAGACCATCGAACTGCACAACATTCACTATGGGACCAACTCTGAAATCACGAAAAAAAAAACAGCTGTTTAATACAAAAGGTACATACTTGACCAAAATGTATGAAACGGCTGATTTTTTTTCGTGACTCAGAGTTGATTCCATAGTGCAAGTTGTTCAGATTCATGGTCTAAAACACGTCTTAAAGTTTGTTGGGTTAATTTTTAACATTACACACTATCATACTAATATACATAATTTTTTGGCAGATTATTGTACAAGCAAGATACTAAAGCACTAGTGTTTCAATTTTTTAGTCCAAACAATAGATTTTATATGTATTTTCAGGTGTCGGCGTAAGCAGGCTTTGGCAGCAGATGCTAGCGATACTGCCACAGTCCAGTCTAGAGACGTCGCGAGCGATCTGCGCGCAGTACAAGTCGCCTCTTGCGCTGTATGAGGTAACATCTTACGTTATCTATAAACATTATAAATTAAAGTCGCTTTTTGTGTCTGTGTGTGTGCGTTATTCTTTTAACCTACCGGCTCATAGAAAATATAATTATGTAAGTGATGTGGGGGATTAACGCGTTGCGGTGCGGCTCGCCTTAATGTGCGCAAGCCTTTAGCAGTCATGTTTTTTTTTTGGTTTCATAGATTACACATTGTTTTGACTTTTCTTGTAGCGCCAGCGTGAGAATTCACGTACAAATCGACTAAGCTAAAGCATTAACTTGTTTTCAGTCTCTACAATCATCGGATAGTATCGCTCAGTTAGCAGACTTAGGTGTATCTCGTGCAGGAGTGGTCGGCTCACGAGCGCGGCGAGTTGGGCCCGAGTTCGCTCGGAAACTCCACACGTTATTTACGGCTACAGATGGGGACCAAGTCATAGAATAATGATACTTTCGAATGTTACGTTGCGTCTACCATATGCGTTCGACGAAGGCCTATGGCAGATGTGTAAATTGATCTCATTGTTAATAAATTATAAATACCTATAAGATGTGGATTTTATTTAAAGTTAACAGCTTGTAGACTAAGAAGGGACTTGGCGAGATGGGCATGAGATTGCTTGATAAGGATAAATTAGTAATTGTTGAAGTAATACTTGGAAGGAAGGTTTCCTAGATTTCCATACATAAAAAACCTTACTTCAATATTTGAAATGTCTAGAAAGTAGCCTATGCTCTGTAGTAGAGTCCTTGTTCTTCTAAAATGACAATGGACCATTTTACAGCATCTGAAGCAAAAAGACTCGTATCTAAACTAAAAAAACGTAGTATCTGACCTGACGTCATTCACGTCAAATTAAAACTATGCAATGTCAAAACAGTAAATCTAAGCATAACCTCAAACTTGACAGCCTGGAAAAAAGGCGGGAAACTTCGGTTGCGCGCGGTTGTTTCAAATTCTTGAAATTTAATTTTTATTGTAAAACGGATCAGTTGAGTCTTATCTTTGTATATAATTTTGTATAATAATTGTATATATTTGTAGTAGTGTTCGTAGGTGAATATTTGGTAAGTATTTTTATACATATTATATGATTAGTCCCGAAGTCCGGGTTGTATGAACGACCCCCCTAATAACTTGCAGGGGGATTTAGGCGGCGGCCTAAATCCCCCCGAGGATGTCGCAAACTATGTGACTATCATGTCACGATATGATAATGTCGTAGATAAAAGTGGCATGGACACTGATGGTTCAGTGGCCACTGATAGTAGTGAAAAGTCTTCTAGAAAACGCAGGAGAATCTGTAAAACCTGTAAAATACGCAAACGCAGCAGAAAAGGTCATGGCCAGAATGAACTCAGTATCATAGATTGCAATTGTAATCCCCAAGAGACTGTTCTTGAAAGTACCCATGGTAACCAAGCATCGTCCCAACTTGAGTCACAGTCAAAGCCTAGTCAAGCAAGTTTTGAGCCGGTTGGTAGGAAGGAGTACATACATACCGATGTATCTCCTTATTTGATACATGTACAGCGCATCACCGACTTACCTAATAGTGGAACTGTATTACATCCCATTGCGTTTGGAAACTTCATGAAACGGGGAGGATTTAAAAATATAATTAATGGAAGCATTAAAAGGATAGGCCGCAATAAGTGTGCAGTTGCATTTTCGACTTTCCATGATGCAAATGATTTTTTAAAATCTAACTTATTAAGTACTAACGGATTCAAAGCCTTTATCCCGACATTCAATGTAACCAGAATGGGAATAGTGCGTGGTGTTCCTTCAGAATGGTCATTCGATGAAATCGAAGCAAATATTTCTACACCCGTTGGGTGTGGAAAGGTCATTAAAATTCGGAGATTAAATTATAAAGTGCAGATTAACGGTAGCCCAGTTTGGAAACCTTCAGAATCCATTGTTATAACCTTTGATGGACAAATTCTACCAAAGAGAATATTCATGTGCTATAATGCATTAAATGTAGATATATATGTGTACCCCACCATTCAGTGTTTTAGATGCTGTAGGTACGGACATACAAAATTACAATGTAGAGCTGCAGAGCCGAGATGTTTTAAATGCGGACAAAATCATTCAGCTGAATCTTGTAGCATTGAGGAGGATTGTGCATCTTGTGCAAATTGTTCTGGTTTTCACTTTGCTATAAATAAAGCATGCCCTGAGTTTAAGAGACAAAGAGATATCAAAAACACTATGGCCCATTCATGTATTTCTTATTTGGAGGCTAGTAAGTTGCATCCATCTTCCTCTATGTCTTATGCAGATAAAGTTGTTTCAGGTAGTAAAATTTCTCAATCAGATTCCAAATCCGCATACTTCCACACTAATGATAATGTGAATAATAGCCCTAGGACAACTTCATATAAAAAAACAGTATTTAAAAAACCACGTTCGCCTCCTAAATCTGCGTCTGGATATGACAGAGCAGCACACAATGCATTAATAAATGAGTTCAGTTTACCAAGTCCCAGTAATGGGTGTGCACTACAGAATAAACCCGAACAAAAAGAAGACCATGATCAGATTATGGATCTAATTAATAGTCTTATTAAGATGTTACAAATTAAGAAATACATTAAACCGAACAACGCTGACCTGATTTGTAAATTACTGACAGAGAAAAACGATAATGGATTTGATTATTCAATGGAACGTCAGGTCAGTGACTAATAAAAAAACTGATCTTTTCTATTTAGTTAACAAGTATAAACCACTTATTGTTGCATTGAGTGAAACATGGCTTAAACACGGTCGAATATTTGGTATTCCAGGTTATGTTTGCATTCGTAATGACAGAACTGATGGCTACGGTGGTGTTGCCATCTTAATCAAAAACAATGTTGCATTTTCTCAAATTGCATTACCCAATCAGTATTCTTTAGTTGATTTCGTTGCTGTACGTGTAAATAATGTATCTTATGCCTCTGTATATATTCCAAAGCCTTCCTCCGCTGCTCTACAAGAGATGAGTGATATTTTTTGTTCATTGAAAAGCCCTGTCTTGATAATGGGAGATTTTAATTGTCATCATCAGACGTGGGGATGCGGTGAAAATAAAAGTGATGGTGTACGTTTGCTACAAATATTAGATGACAATAATTTATGTGTATTAAATACTGGGACACCGACTAGACGTACCAAGCCCAATGAATTGCCGAGTGCTGTGGACTTGTCGATTTGTTCCCCTAGTTTGGCCTTATCACTCACTTGGTCTGTCTTCTCTTCTTCTACACTAGGCAGTGATCATTTTCCCCTAGTAATAGCATCCCCTGACAAATATCCCATCAGTGAAAAGCGTCCCCCTCGATTAAAGTACAGTTTGGGTAGAGCTGATTGGGAAAAATTTAAACAGGTCCTTGAAGTCAAAGTGTCACAGTTACCTGAAATACTTCATGGAGGAGAAGATGTTTGCTCTCGAGCCTTAGCTCTTTGCATGCTTGAAGTAGCGGATCAGATTTTCCCTATAAAAAGTTCCCGCACAAAAAATGTACCTATGCCTCCTTGGTGGAATACTGAATGTTCATATGCAGTACGAAGAAGAAAGGAAGCGGAAAGAGAGTATGGTGAGGATATGTCGGAAGAAAATTTAAATAAACTTACTGGTATAATTAATGAGACTAGAGATTTTTTGAAGGAAAGGAAATTTGAGGGATGGAGATCATTTTGTGCCTCTCTCTCTCCTAGAACTTGTCCTTCGGAGGTCTGGAGTAACATTAAGCGTTTTAGGAATGCTTTTAATCAAAACCGCTGTGGTGTTCAGTTGTCTCCTGCTTTAGCAGACGATTTTCTTGATAGATTGGCCGCTGCAACAGCTCCTGAAAAAAATTCTTTGATGCCTTATTGCGCATTATATCCTGGAATAAAAGATTCGAATTGTTTAAACTTACCTTTTTCTTTATACGAGCTTAAAGGGGTATTGTCGAGTGTTAAAGATTCTTGTCCTGGAGAAGATGGAATACCTTATGCTTTCTTTTCAAATATGGGAGATTCCTCACTTTTATATTATTTAGAAATAATTAATTCCACAATGATTTCTGGGAACATTCCTACCTCTTGGCGAACTCAAGAAATAGTCCCTATACTAAAGCCTCAAAAATCTCCAGATGATCCGGCTGCTTATCGACCTATAGCCTTATCTTTGGTTATTGTTAAAATTGCAGAACACCTGGTTAAGAACCGTCTTGAATGGTATATCGAAAGAAATAATTTGCTTTCGATTTCTCAATACGGCTTTCGTAAATCTAAAAGTACCACAGACAGTTTAAGTATCTTTACCACAGACATCAATTTGGCCTTTTCTAATAATTTATCGATGGTTGCTGCATTTTTAGACGTTTCGGCAGCTTATGACAATGTAATCATATCAGTGCTCAAAAATAAACTAATGAAATTGCAGGTGCCGTCAATTTTAGTTAATTTTATTATTAATATTTTATCTGTTCGCTTTATATTTGTTATAACAAACCAAGGTACTAAACTTTCACGAACTGTTTATAAGGGATTACCTCAAGGGTCTGTACTGAGCCCGTTACTTTACAACATTTATACACATGATCTTGAGGCGTCCTTAAATGGTATCGTTAGTGTTTTACAATACGCTGACGACCTACTTATTTATTCAATAAACATGTCTATCCCAACCGCATGTAATTTATTAACAGAATCCCTCACGTCATTAAAGGCTTGGCTTGATAATAATGGGCTGGATTTATCAGCTAACAAAAGTTCTGTAGTAGTGTTTTCAAGAAAACGGGATTTTCCGCCACCTAAAGTTTCCTATTGCAATCATACTCTAAATGTTGGGGAGGAAGCTAAATTCTTGGGTTTAATTTTGGATAAGAAAATGACAGGTAAATCTCATTTAAGTTATATAGTGGATAGATGTGAAAAGCAGTTGAATATTATGAGATGCCTCTCGGGTGTGTGGTGGGGTGCTCACCCTTTTAACCAGAAATTGTTATACAATGCTATAATTCGTAGTATTTTGGATTATGGTACCTTTTTATTAGAGGGTGGTAATAAAAAATGGTTCAAAAAGTTAGATAATATTCAATCTAAAGCTCTCAGAATTATTTCGGGTGCAATGCGTTCGAGTCCTTTAAATGCGTTGCAAGTAGAGTGTGGTGAACCTCCTTTATGTTTGAGAAGACAGCTGTTAGCTGATAGGTATCTATTTAAAATCATGCAATTTTCCAATCACCCATTAATCATTAGGTTAGATAATCTAAATTCTTTGATTGAAACCTCCAACTATTGGAGATGCAAATCTGTTCCTTGTTTAATTACTAGTTACAGGAAGTTTAAGTTACTTGCATCGCCTGTGCATAATGCACCAAAGTTAGCAATATTTAATGATAACT
Source organism: Luperina nickerlii (assembly GCA_963855955.1). Lineage (NCBI taxonomy): Eukaryota > Metazoa > Arthropoda > Insecta > Lepidoptera > Noctuidae > Luperina > Luperina nickerlii. Next base: position 1,784,143 of record OY979682.1, on the reverse strand, counting down.
CTTTTGATTCTCTACTTTTAGAGCCTGAAATAACATATGATATGGGTATCGCCAAAACTGATTCTGGAGCGAATTCTAAATTTATCAGTAAGATTGATGATAAATGGAAAGACTGGCACCTAATATTTACAGATTCTTCTAAAACGCTGGATAGTTGTGTAGGTGTAGGAGTTTTTCATGCACAGTACAAGATTATTCAAAAAATAAAACTTCCTCCAGAGTCTTCCGTTTTTACAGGGGAGTGCTTTGGTCTATTTAAGGCATTAGAATATGTTTTGTTAGCTAAGTTACAAAATACTGTTATATTTTCCGACTCTAAGAGTGCGTTACAGGCAATTGAGAAGTTCCCATTTAAAATGAAGGCTTTCTATCCTGTTGTATTTGATATTAGGAATGTATTATATGAACTAAGGTTGAAGGGGCAATCTGTACATTTTGTTTGGATTCCTAGCCACTGTGGCATAAAGGGAAATGACAAGGCGGATGGCTTAGCCAAGGAGGCTGTCAATGATGGAGACATTTTCCCTTATTTAAACTTTTCCCATGATATCATGAATTTACCCAAGACATACCTTCGCGATGCCTGGAGTGTCTCATGGGGAGAGAGCGCACAAACGAAAGGAAAATATTATTACTTTATACAACCTCATGTTCTTATTAAGCCGTGGTTTTTCAAGGTTAAGTGCTCAAAATTGATTGTTAGTCAAATCATTCGTATGCGTTTGGGTCATGTATGTACTCCTCACCATCTTGCCAAGCTCCATATTGTAGAGGATAACATATGTGAATGTGGGGAAGATGTTGGTACCTTGGACCATATTTTTTTTTCATGTTCTCGTCATGACCGTTCTGATTTCCTTGATTCCCTTATTAGTCTAAAAACCCCTTTCCCCACTCGTATGATTTGTTTATTACATAACCCAATAATTTATTATGATATAATTGCCTCTTTTCTGTATAAAAATGATATAAAACTTTAGTTTATTTATTATATTGTACATAACATATCATATTAATGACTTGCCTGATCCATATTTCCTATCATTGTAATCCTTTCCGTTCCGTTTTTTATTTCCCTGTTTCCCAAATTTTTACCTGAAAATGGCACAAAGTACAACTAGTGCCAAAAAAAAAAAAAAAAAAAACATCAAACTTTATGTAATACTTACTAAAGCGCATTTATAACTGCATTATTACGTTTTTACTCATTTTGTGAATACCACGATTCAAACATGACTGTGTATTTATCAAGAATTGCATTTAACGCAATTCGGTGCGCGACACCGAAATGTTTTTCTGCGAACTCTGTTGTCGGTTTTGTCGCGCCGAAATCTCGATTGTTATTGCCAAAGAACGATGTATTTAGTATCGCAGGGATAGCAACGGTAAGGAACTATGCTAATGATGTGATACAACCGACTGTGCCGATAGAAAATGGCACAATACCGATGAAAAAGAAGACTGTTCATAAAAAGGCAAGCCCGTCAGAATTGACGATCAAAGAAGGGCACTACCTGACTATGGCGTACGCTACAGCGAATTCCTATGACCTAAAGAGTCTCAAAGAAGCTCTCATTCAACAGAAACTGTATGAACCTGGAACGTAAGTGGTTTTACTAATAACTATTGTCTCTAAACTTAAATGATGTAATAGTTAATAAGAAACTGCAATGTTCATAGTTAAGTAGGAGGAAAAATAATGGTGACCTTGGTAGAAAATGCAAAAAAAATAATATAAGGGATAATCGTTGGTTGGTGTCGCATTTCATTAAAATTTCCTAAGGGGCCTCTGCGATTTGGCTTCCGCCCCTCATACGCCTTCCAAAGGACCGGCACCCCATGGTCCCGAGATATGTAAAAACATAAAAATTAAATCTGTAAAACTTAATAATAATAGGATCTGTAAGTACATACTTAAAAATTAAATATTGCACAGGTTCAGCTAAACTTAAAAAATCAACAATGATCAGTTTCAATTGAAGTCGAAGTTGATTAAAAAACATTTGTTTTTTATTCTTTTTTAGTAGGAATAGTAGTTTGAATTTTGTGAAAAGGACTTAAAAATGTATGGTACTTATATATATTTTATCAGGAAATTCTACAAATTGCTTCTAAAAAATGTTTTCAGGTTAAAAGCAAATGAAATAGGAGATGTGGTGGTTGCTAATGCAGTGTACAGCGTTGGTGCAGAACCGAGGGAGATCATATTCTTCAGAGAAGGTGGCATAGTCTTCTGGAACTGCACCGAGATGGAAGCCAGCAATGTACTGGATTTTGTGAGGCCGTATGTATAGAAATTGTTTGTCCAAAGTTTATTGAAAGAAAGGCTCATACTTTAATAATTTGAAATATTTGGAATGGTGTTTTATTGTAATACTCACTACCTACAACAACTATATATGTTTTAAAAACATCTAATATTTCTTTCATATATAACTCTGAGAAGTAAATAAATATTACTCCATTTTTTTTAGACATAAATAGTTTCTGTTTGCGACTTTATCCATGTGAAATTTGATTTTTGGAACAAAGTTCCTTAACGCGCCTTGCGGTAGCAGTGGACTGGTAGAAATTAAAGTAGAAAAAGCGTTAGACTTGTTGGCACGTGGCAGACGTGGCCCGTCAGCACAGGTTCCGCAAAGTAGCACCAAATATAGAAATGTTTGTCGAGCGAAAGTTGTGTAGTGCTATCGTTCGTCAATCAAACACTCCATCGTCCTGTTGTTTGTCGAGAAAACAATCAGTTGCTCTAACATACGTCGAGCTGATGTGCTGTCGTACCACTGATGGTCGAAATATCGTGTTGTCTCCGTAACATTTGTCGCATATTTGTTTGTCGCAAATATGATGTGGAGTTCTATAGAGGTATGGTATGGAACAGGGTGTAAAGTGCACTCATCCTCCATAGAAAAGGTAGGATCCTCCGAGCAGACGGGTGTCGTGTCTGGTGGGCGACTGCCCGACGATTTATGTCGGGACGTTATATATTATGCTAGTTGCGCGGTAAACTCTGCTTGCGCGATGCAGAATTTTGCGTGACGTCAGTATGATGTAGTGCCGATGACGCATGACGTCGTGCATGTGGCGATGTAGATGCCGTAAGTAAGTTAAAAATAGTTTAGTAGTTGTAAGTAAGTTTTCTAATATTGGATTGTATATTTCAGTTACGAGATAGAGAGCTACCCTAAAGATGTGGTGGAGAAAGAAAGAGAAGTCATGACCTATGTTTATCACCAGAATTCGTAAGTTATTAATCACAAATATTGCTTGTGCGTGCTTTGTAAGTTTGTAACTGCATACAGTATGATCACTGCAAATAAACAGCATTCTAATTGCGTAGCACACTTTCAATCTCAATCTGAATAATTTTCAAGGATACTTTATATGTTCGAAAAATTTGTATGCTCAACAATGTAAATACCTAACGTGTTGAACTGTCAAAATTAAAACTTACAGTGTATTACGCAATTACCCTGCTGGTGCTGGTATTTTTGAGAGTGAATATTGAAATTAGATGTGGTGGCAGGTGGGATACGATTTACCACAAAGTACACTATAATCGATTTACGAATGAGGGTTTTCTGAAATGACGTTCGCTAGATGGCAGCACTGACACGTCAGGTCCAGACATCTGTCAAAGAGCCTATATTTTCTTTAGTCATGACTGAATGATGAACGTCATCATATTATATTTTATATTGGAAGACCTTTTGTCACAGTGGTGCCAACTGGTGTCGTAAATTTTCACGAAAACCCTCATTCTAATGGTTTTGGTTTCTATTTAACTTATTGAACGCCCCAGTCGGATTAATGGCCGATTCCGACAATTTACGGACCGTTATTGTTTAAAATAAGGGCCCTTGTATCTTTACCAATAATGAAGCAGAGAGCTTTGTACAGTAGACCCTCCCATATGGAAGTAGCTATCACAGGTGAAATTAGCTTACAAATCTAGTTTGGCGATAAAATTGCTACCATTGGTACCTAAGCGAAACGATTCGCCTTATACGACTGAGAACCTATAATAATAAATAAAATTTATTCAAAAATATAAAGACTAACGTTAAATACAGTTTTTTTTTTAAATCTATGTCGAGTTCACCCATGATTTGTGCCTGAACTAGGTAATCGTTGTGTTTCAGGCGATTGGATGTTCGTGATTTATTTCATTGCACGACCCTATTCGGCGTAGATATTTATTTGTCGATTTAAGAGCTGGGCGCTGGGGGCACGCCAATCGAAATAAAACCAAGTGGTCAATAGGTTAAATGTATAACAATTTTTTTCTTAATCCTAACTTTAAGTACTTATATTATACTAGCAGCGCCCCGCGGTGTCACCCGCATAAGTGTCGATCGCGTGGGAATATCGGGATAAAAACTATCCTATGTCCTTCCCCGAGATGCAATCTATCTCTCTGCCAAATTTTATCGAAATTCGTTCAGTGGTTTAGGCGTGAAAAGGTAACATACAAACAGACAGACAGAGTTACTTTCGAATGTATAATATTAGTATGGATAACTAGCTTCTGCCCGCGGCTTCGCCCGCGACGTATGTCGATAAAACTATCTTATGCCCTTCCCCGGGATGCAATCTATCTGTCTGCCAAATTTTATCGAAATCTGTTCTGTGGTTTAGGCGTGAAAAGGTAACATACAGAAAGACAGACAGAGTTAGTTTCGAATTTATAATTTATGGTTAATTGAACTTACCTAAAGTGAACTTCAACCAAAATTATACGAGTTGCTGCATCCGTAGAGATTTAATAAACCATGTAGTCCGTTTTCTGTTATACTGCATCATCACACGAATTTTAGATCTATAATAAAATAAAAAAGTAGTAATGTCGGTGACCGGCTTCACTATGTAGTGTCACCACTTGCCAGCAGATGGCGCCGCGCCGTACTCATTCATTTTAGAGTTAGATCCGATTTGTCATTTTGCAATTACATGGGGGTTTTAATTTAGGGAGGGTCGGGTTCTTAAATCTCTACGGATGCAGCAACTCGTATAATTTTGGTTGAACTTTCATTGCTGCATCCTAGGAGATTTAATAAACCATGTAGATGTTTAGCACCTAATTGCAGAATGTCAAATAAGTAGGTTTTGAAACACCAAGTCGTTGTGTTGAAAATCAAGTTTATTTAATAAAAATAAAATAAAAATAAAATAAAAGGGTTCACAGGTCCCAAAAAAAATAAAATAATTAAATGTGTACTGTCTATTACACTCTCATTTTTACTAAGTAGGTATCTAAGTATTCTTACTTGATTACGAACTAAATTGAACAAGTCACTTGTTCATCTGAAGTACAGCATCAGCGAAAGCTCTGTCTTGCTGTAAATTTATCAAAGGTAAGTTATAAAACTTAGCGAAACAAAGGGATGTGCCAGTCCAGCCCGCCGCACGTTTGATGACATCTACAGAGACGCCAGCACGCTTCGCCGCTGCGGTCGATGCGTGCCGCGTACTGTGTGCCGAGTAAACACTGACATCGATTCCACTGTCCTTTAGGACTTGTTTTATCCAGCGGCTTATGGTTTGTGAACTGGCGTTTCGGATAGGTTTTTTAATAGTTAAGATTAATCTTTCTGTTCCTGATTCATTTCGAAATTCCCTCGTCCTATTTAGGTAAACAGAGAGAGCTTTCGCTGGACAGATATTTGGTTGTTCGTGATAAAACGGAATTATTAATTTAGGGTTCGCCCTATTGGGTGCCGATGTCTTAATAATTTCGTCTATGACTATCTGAACACCTGCTTCACAGAACGATATGTTATTGACCTTGATAAGTGTCAACGTCTGAACACGTTGTCCAGTTGACAACGCGAGCAGAGTTGCGACTTTTTTGGTGATTATATCTAGAGTTAGCGATTCATTAGGAGTTTTATCAGATAGGTAAGATAAAACCACACTAGGATCCCAGGAATTTTGATACTTAGGCAAATTAGGCCTGAACCTAAACACACCCATTAAAAATCGACGAACATAGTCATTTACACATGTTTCTTTACCTAAGATAAGAGATAATGCCGATCTAAATGAATTTAATGTGCCATATTTAGCGCCATTTCTAAATTGTACAGTAAGAAATCTTAATAATTCCTGTATTGAGACATTATAAAAATCAAGATTATTGTCTTTACAAAAAATAAACCACAATTTATAAGCCGTATTATACTGTTCCAAAGTACTATTTGATAACGACTGAATCATTATATCTACGGTATCCTTTTCTAGTGACTGTCTGGCGAACGCTTCCCGGATAACATTGCGCACACCAGGATAAGGCTCGGCCATAAAGGGTGCGTCGTTCTGGAAGGAGACAATAATATGTTTTCATCCGGTCCAAAATATAATACTTTAGAAATGGTCAAGGACATATACAGTGGGAACCATGGTTGACTCGGCCAATAGGGTGCTACTAATATGCCGGTTGCTTCGTCATTAATTATTTTTCTAATGCATTTCAATATAATTGAAAAGGGGGGGAAGGCATAAAAAAGAAAATTGTCCCATCTTAGGGTAAACGCATCTATGTCGTAGGCATCCGGATCTCGTTTCCAAGATACAAATTTTGAACATTTTTTATTAATTCGAGAGGCAAACAGATCTATTTCTGGTTGACCGAACTCGCTTACCATATCTCGGAAACAAGATTCGTGTAATTCCCACTCTGTATCGATGTTCGAGAACCTTGAGGCTTTATCAGCCTCAGTATTTTCACATGATCTTATGTAAGACGCAAATATGAAAAGGTTCCTTCGTTCGCACCACTGCCATATCTCTCGACTTGTATTATTCAAGTGTGGGAACTGTATCCCCCCCATTCTATTAATATAAGATATGGCGGTGGTGTTGTCAATTCTTAACAAAAGTTCTGAATTAGTGACGGTTTTTCCAAAGCATTTCAGTCCCATAAAAGCAGCTAATAATTCTAATTCATTTATGTGCTTATCCCTTTCTTCCTGAGACCAATAACCGTTAACTTCTTCCCCATTGCAAAAAGCTCCCCACCCTGACAAGGAGGCATCTGAGAAGATCTCCAATTGAAAGTGACCGGTTCTAATGGGATTAACTATATGATTTATTTTTGTTTCCCACCATAAGAAATCATCTTTAAGCGAAGGGTCGATTTTCATATTTGCATCATAATCTTGGTCTTTCAACAAGGCGAGGTATTTTTGTCTCTCAAAGCGCTTGGTATATATCCAGCCGTACGCTACTGCTGGACAAGCCGCTGTTAAAGTACCTAGAAACTGAGCAAATTCTCTTATCTTAATTGATGATTTAGCAGATATGTTTCGTACCATTTCATATATTTTACAACGTTTTTCCGTTGGTAACTCTAACGTCATATCCTGGGAATTCAACTGAATTCCAAGAAATTTGCACCTTTTGCTAGGTATGAGAACACTCTTTTCATAATTTATTATGAAACCCAAACGTTCTAGAGTATTAACAGTAGTTGTTATCGAGTTTAGGCATGAAACATAGTCGTCTGCTACACACCACAGGTCATCTAAGTACGCCACTAAACTATGGCCCTCGCTGCGTAAGTAGTAAGTACGTCAGTACTGGCTTCATTAGTTTTGTAAAGATGAGTGGAGCGGAACACAATCCAAACGGAAGACAGGTAAATTCGTACAACTTTTCATCGAACCGGAATCGTAAGTATTTTCTACAAGACTTATGTATAGGTACAAAAAAATATGCCTCTTTAAGGTCTATTGTTGCCATGTACACATCCTTGGATATTAGTTTTGATGCTGTGCGAATATCTTCCATTTTAAAGTGTTTATGTAATATATATTTATTTAATGCCTTTAAATTAAGAATAAATCGGTATGATCCATTACTTTTCGGAATTTGAAAAATAGGGGAAATAAATTGGTGATCACAATCGGAACATGGAACAATAGATCCTAAATCTTTGAGTTGTTTGATAGAATTTAACATTTCAGTTCTTGAGCAAGGTGGATTGCATGGTTCCACCCATTGTGTGGGGGTTTGAATAAATGTTAATTTGTAACCCTTTACTATCTCCAATATTTGGGGATCTGTAGTTATATTCAACCAACTGTGTAAAAAATGCTGAATACGACCAGCGTGTGGTACCTCTATCGACGGCTGCGACGGTCCTGCGCGCGGTTCGGCTGCTGTGGCCCGCGACGTGCCGCTGGCGGCGCTCTGCGGCCGGCCGCTGGAGGAGGTGGTGGGTAATATCGAGCTGCCGCATGGGGCGCTCGCGCCGCCCCCTGCCCGCTCGGTTGACGGGGAGGCGCCCGCGCGTTTCCCTGCGCACCCATGGTATTGGGTCTACGAGGTGTAGGCTGTTGGAATGGGTTCGATTTCTTGATCTGCAAACTAGACTTTTCCAATGATTTTGTTGTTTGGATATTTTCACTCAAATTATCTCCAAAGAGGAATTTTTCACGTTTTACACCTTGAATTATTGTAATAAAGCTTTTATCCAGCATTGGAATAATCAGTCTCCTGCGGTTCATTGTTTCCTCGTAATGAAGGTCCAGCAGGATTTGGTTTACCTGTGCTATTTGTTTAATAATATCAATTTTACTGAGATCTTCACATAATAACTGTGCCGTTAAATTAGCCAGGCCAGCGATACCAGCACCTAATTGGTTTTGCATTTTTTCTAAGCGTTTATCTCTATTTTTTGTCGGTTCATTGAGAATTGATGTAACTTCAGCATTTAGCTTTGGTGCTTTAGCCAGCTGAAAGTTTCCTGGTATCAGCGTTTTAGTCAACAGGTCTTCCTTTTGATCCTTTGTTAGGCCTTCGAGTAGTATTTTACCCCAACGTTCAGAGATCTCCGCAGGAATGTTTTTCCCAAAGATTTCTTCTGACTGTTTTGCTTCTCCTAGGACTGCTAGAACTTCCAGAGAAATCGGGTTTCCCTCACCTTGAGATTTTTCTTTAGGTACTTCTGACGATTTTTCCGGGGAAGAGATATCCGGGATAATAGAGCCGGTTGTAGTCGCAGGTACCTCGACCACTGATACGGGCATACACTGCTCAGTACTGCTTCCCTGATTGCTGGCGACGCCACTGTCCATGCCTTTGTCGAGAGGTTCGAACTCGAGTTCATCGTAGGAGTTGTATTCAGGATCTGGAGATACAGAGCTAATTAGCAAGGTATTTGCTTCCTGGGTGACATCTCGTGCCATCACATTTATGGAAGAAAAGGTAAGTATTTATTTTCGGGTGACATCGCGTGACACCACTGAGAAAATAATGGTATTTAAATCTATACAAAGTCTTTGTATCAATTCTGATAGTATTCCTAACTTTCCGGGTAGCATCTCGTACCACCACTTTAGGAAATTAGGCAAACTCATTTCCGGATGACATCGCGTGCCACCACTGAGGAAATATTGAAATAAACCCATATTACATATTTGGCATTCAGAGAATGCTATAATTAACGTTGTTTCATGTGCTCACCTCCAATTATACCCCAATTTAGCACTTTCAAATTTTTAAATACTTGGTAGGTACCTACCTTCACTTTCATAATATGTCGCCGGCGATCTTTGTCGGGACGTTAATTCCTTTTCCAAACGTTTAATTTTTCTTCTAATCTCATCATCCGTTTTTTTCTTTGTCCTTTTTCCCATTTTAGCTTCCAAAATTACTAAAACTCAAAAGTTTCACCTAAAAAAAAACAAAATAATAACGGAGCTCGCGCGGATGATGCAACACACGGAAAACGAATGAGTACGGCGCGGCGCCATCTGCTGGCAAGTGGTGACACTACATAGTGAAGCCGGTCACCGACATTACTACTTTTTTATTTTAGATCTAAAATTCGTGTGATGATGCAGTATAACAGAAAACGGACTACATGGTTTATTAAATCTCCTAGGATGCAGCAATGAAGTATAATATTAGTATAGATGTGCATGCACTTACCCAATTGCCCAACCAACATTTTGACGCTAATTTCCACCTCTGTTATCGTTTGTATTGGTTTAACGGGTGTATAAAAGCGCCCAGTAAAACTTTTGTTTATTCAATGGTCATGACTATAACTAAATAACTCATCAAGATGAGTAACGGTAACAAGAAGACATAATATGACTAAGGTAGGTATAAAAGATAAAAGCTGAACCACAGTAACACTAGGTGTAGTAACTTCAAGTAACAATAAGTACCTAAGGTAATAGTTGGATTTCTAATAAGTCTCACTATTTTCAAGTGTTCTTAAAGAGTGCTAAGTAAATGTTTTATACCACCTATCTTGCCTAGGAAACGTATTATTACTTAAGGAGGTATAAACGGTACAGTCGCAACCATCATAGCACATGCTTTTATAAATTCAAGTAACAGAAATTACTAAAAGTAATATTATAGTTTGTTATAACTCTTTCTACCGACAAGAGCTCTTGAAAAATTTTTACCGCCTACGTTGCTATAAAAGTATTAATTGCAACTTATTTACAGCTACTTAATTCAGTAATCAAAAACCCCTATTTATGATAGCAATTGGTATTATGGAGTTATTTTTAGAGCCCTAATCGTTACAGTGGGGTTCAAATTTACTTTTATGTTATTCTAAGCCATAATAACACGGAATTTAAACATTTAAAACCCTATTCTGGTATAACAAGTGCTACAATAGTTCTAACTACAGCCCATCCAGTACTTCTTGTTCATTAATAGTAATAATAGGAACCTAGGATAATAAGGAGTAGACACCATTTTAAATCAAACATAACCTAAAAATAAATCAGAAAAAAACTAGTTTAAAACTCATATTTTGTTTAATTTTCTCATTTTAAAACGCAAAATATTTACTACAATACACAATGAATGTAAAAGACAGAGCCAATATCCTGTTTTTATCTAAATTTAGATTGAGTGTATGCCCCGCATGATAAAATGCAATTTATTTTTACTTTAAATATCACTTATTTTTAAGGCCCTGCAAAATTGAGACGCAAAACATATATTATTTTCTCAATAAAGTAACCCTTGCAATAAATTTTAGCCATGTGATAAAGAAATCAAACTTCACTCATCGAGATATTGACAATCCGTAACTTGAAATTCACTTAATTTCAACTCCTTAATTTGCCATCATTTTTGAGAAATAAAGTAACACTTTTGGAACTAATGTATATGCAAAACAATAGAAAAAGAAAACACGCTACAGCCCTGAGTTGCTAATCAACACTGATCAAGATACATAAAGCAAATCCAAGAAAAAAATGGACCTAAAAAAGAACTAATATGTTACTATAAAATTTATACCAGTAGACTTCAGAACTTGTGTACCACCTATAGTTTTTATTTTAACCATAATACATACTTTAAAGTGCTTGAGGTAGCTAGATTTATATTATACCACCATTATAGATACAAGAAATTGTTTGCCACTAACGCCACCCTATAACTATTATGTAACTCTCAGTGTTAAAAGAGTGAGCATTAAAATTATTATATTACTTATAGCGCTATAAGACGTGGGCCCAATCGAGAGTTTGTAAGGGGTTAGAGCGTGCTCTAACACCAATTGCTAAAACCATTGTATCACTCTTGCTTGCCAAATTCACTTTTAAATAACTCTTTTATCACCAATTCTTATTACCAAAATGCTAGTTGGGTGCTTTGCTTGTGTTTTATAGACAGTGCCTAATTGGGTTTCTTCTAATAAAATTCTCAACTATAGCCTCAGCTTCGTGTACAACTTAATAAGGATGGTTTTAAAATTATGTGAAAAGGCCTTTTTGTATTTGAGATATTTAGGTAGTCGTCGGGAAGCCAGGATATGGTGATCGCAATAAAACAACTTGATACCTTTACAGCTGTATTCCGACTAGCGCTGGGCTACATACAACGATCGTATGATTTACCGCTACCCACCTCTATGTAATATTAAGGAACGACAATTATTAAATTATACCCACATACATCACAGTATTCAGGATCGATCGAAGGTTAAGCTACGCTTGCCGCGGTCGGCTGGTGGATGGGTGATCATCCATTACTTAAAGAGATCCCTCCGTGATTGACTGGTAGAGAATTTCTAAGGCGTCAAGTCCGCCTTTGTACTTTTTTCACAGAAAAATGTACAAAGGCTTAAAAAGGTTTAAATAAATAAATAAACTGGGTTGTGGAAGTCAGATAGGCAGTCGCTCTATGTAAAACACTGTTATCCAGCTGAAACCGGTTAGACTGGAAGCCGACCCCAACATAGTTGGGAAAATGTTAGGCCGATTGATTGACTCAATCCATCTGCTTCAATCCAATACTTTTTTATTTATATTCTTACAAAAAAGTAACCATATCTCAAACTTGGCTATAATTGAGAATATTATTATATAAAATCCTGACTTATTTGTTACCCAAGCCGGTCTAAGAAGTCTGGACTTCAATCCGGTGCTGTCACTAACTCAACTAAAGGGCGCAGGTGTGTGTTTTCAAAATTAAAGGGGTTGTGCACATTCAGCAGATGATGATGAAGATTGTAAATAATGCGAGCGTCTGTTAGTATTTTTTTTGTGGTGTTTTACTGCAAAACTATCACGGCCTTATTACAAGACAATGTTTATCTTTAGACCCAGGTTTAAACCAAAGAGCCATTTTTAAAGGGGCTAGAATATTTTTATTATGCATCCTGGCTTACCTAACTATCCGCAATTTTTTTCAAAATAGCGGCCACACATTTTCTCCCAAGAAATCATGCATAGCCGCCATTTTGGAAAAAAAAACGATATGGCTGACAGGTATGCCACGGATCTTCAAAGCCCTTTCGAAGTATAATCTAACAAAGTTAAAGTTCTTCTATAATTAGAAATGTCGAAATAAAAAATAATATTACGTATACGCACTGGCGGAGTTGCAGCCACAGCTTTCTTCAACCGCTTAGTGTGCCCGGCACCTTTAACCATTTACTTCTTGAATTGCATTAGGTATTGAGAAACATCTAATTTTTATTTAATTTCATCCTTTTTCGTTTGTAGGAAAAAGTGTCAGTTACAGGAGTCGTCATTTGTGCTGGTGCCGAAGAGGGATAACTCATTGGAGAGGTATACATTTAGGTGAGTGAATTTTTTATACCATTTTCTCTTGGCTTTGCCATCTTTCACAAAAAAAAAAAAAAACAGGTGTCTCTGTCAACCAATGAATCAATCAACTCAGCATATCGCAGTCCACTGCTGGACATAGGCCTCTCGCAGGCTGCGCCACAACACCCTGTCCTCCGCCTTCCGCGTCCCTCTGTGCCCCCTTTTTGAGGTCATCGGTCCATCTAGCTGGGGTGTCCCACACTACGCTTGCCGGTCCGCGGTCTCCACTCCAGAACTCGTCTGATCCACCGGCCATCGGTCCTTCGACTAACATGGCCAGTCCACTGCCACTTCAGCTCCTTCTTCCTTCTCTGCAGTTTGGTAATAAAGGAGCGATTTCGTAGTTTTTGTAGAAAACTAAACTATCAATTTGCGTTCTTCGGATCGTGTCTCTCTTTAAAACAAAATGGTCTCTCAAAACGGTGAAGGAAAACATAGTGAGGAAACCTGATATGACAGACATGTGACATCTACCAACCGGTAAGGGGCCAGTGTGGTAGATTACGGCCCACTCCCTCGTCTAATGTTCCCACTGCTGGGACACAGGCCGAGGAGGCCTGTGTCCCAGCAGTGGGAACATTATAGGCTGATTATTTGTCTCTCTTCGTCGAAAAATAAATGCGTGATCTATTGACATTTTTGGTCTGATAATATTATTCGGCAGAATCTGTGCTCCCATCGTGAATAACTCGAAATGTGGGGTCATTCGCTATATCCCCATTTACACGGCGTTTGGCATACCATAAAATTGAAGCAATGAAATTCCTAGCACCGTTAGACTGTGCCACTTTTTATTGTTGTTACAACTTAGAGCAGGCAACTGGCATTTAAATCGCACTGTATAAGTAAATCAGTCCTAATCCAGGCCAGAACCAATCTGCTGGCGAAAGCACCCTTCACCCGAACAATCCGTGTGATGACCCCTTGACAATTCAAAAGTGTCTGTAATTGGTTTAATTGAAATAAATGCTTTGAGTTTGATGAACGAAATCCATGAGAGACTGGATATTTTTTCGTGCTCCTTGAGTGAATTCGCAAGAGTTTTATTAAATGTAGTTATGTAAGGTAAAAAGTTATATTATTTGTTGTTAGGTATGGAAGGTTAGATAAGTTATTTTTTAAGTTGAAAACTACACTGTCGCATTAGGGTAAGGCCTGTAATAATAGTTGTAAGGATGATATTTATTTATTTAAATAATTCTTAAAATAAAACTAAAGCTACGGTATTAATTCCAGCCACGCCATGGTCCAGTCAGCCCGCCTCGGCGCTTGGGAGTCAAGGCTTGAGGCACTGGCAGCGTCCGTCAGCTCACACACGTCGTCTATGCAGCATGACGGGGCCATACACGTTGAAAAGAAAGAGGTACTTACAATTGCATATTTTATGATCTTTGAAAAGCAAAGGCCACAGGTGTTTTGAGTCCATATTACTTTAGACCAACTAGGAAGCAGCTGCTACAAAGTGCGATTACTTCACGGTACTTAAGCATAACTTGTGGCCATCCCCTTCGTGGTATACGAGCGTGATAGTTCATTATATTCCATTTTGCAAACACCGCTCTACCTAGGGATAATAATATCATAATGAAATCGAGATATGGCAATGGTCCAACCATGAGTGGATTTTAAAAGAGACTGCCATGTGATTTCTGAGTTTGTTTCAGTGTTTCTTCTTCGTTAGTCGTACAGGAAACAACGACCTGATCTAGTTTTATAACCTAATTTATTTTTGACGTGTATACAATAATATACCGAAATAAATATCATTTGTCGGAACAAAATTTATATTTATAAAAATCTTATTTACAGATAGTTCGCAAACTAGGCGAGCTGTTCGCTCTCCGTCACGTGCTGAACGTGGAGTCAGATTTGCTGGACACTCCTGACTTCTACTGGGAGGAGGAGCAGCTGGAGCGATTGTACTCCTCAACCGTGGCGTACTTCACCATCTCCCGGCGGACCAGGGTGAGTAGTTTATCATGAAAGGACAGGCTATAGTGATCATTTGCTTCATGTCGAGAGAGAGAGAGATGAAATGTTGAGAGAGAGTGCACCTGTGTCTGCGCGCACACTTGTGCACTATGATATCTCTCGCGCCGAAGGCTGTTTTCCGCTGAGATTGGTCGCCATGTCCGAAATGCGGTCTGGAGGACTTTATTTATTCACTTCATGTCGGTAGACCAGGGCAAAACGATATCTCACTTCACAAATTACGTTTGCCTTGATAGCTCAGTCAACAGTCAGGATGTACTGGTTATTTTAATCGAGAAGACGAAGGTAAAAGTAGGGTTTATTGACTACTGGATGCAGCTGAATACCAGTATTTTACATGAATCGACTGCTTATCTGACTTCCACAACCCAGTTACTGGGTAAATACGATCCCCCTGGGTAATACTTGTCAGACTTTCGGGCTTCTGACGACAAAGGTCCATGAATGACAGCCGGGACCAACGACTTAACGTGCTCTCCGAAGCACGGAGGGGTCTTGGCTGTGATTATCACTTTTATAATCAGCAATTAGAATTCATTACTTTTGATAATAATATTGCCTCATGACGATCGAACATAGTTCATTGTGATAAGTCAATTTAGATTTGCTAGGATTTTTACTAAAAATGCTCTTTTTCGCTAGGTCCTAAACGAGCGTCTCTCCCACTGCGTAGAACTCCTAGAACTGCTCTCCTCCTGGGCAGCAGACAGGCACCACGTCCGTCTGGAGTGGATGGTGATAGCCCTCATTCTTGCAGAGGTCTGCTTTGAACTGCTGCACCTCTTCGAAAGGTGGGTCGCGAGGAACGAAGTCGTAGATAGCTAGGGCTGGGACATTCCAGACCCACTTGAATCAGAATTGGTTGGAGTGGATTCTGGAATTTCTGGTGAAGTAGAATTGGAGTCTGGAATTTCCGGAAAAATGGATGTGGAGTCTGCAATTTCTGGTAAAGTGGAATCTGGAATTTTGGAGGATAAGGGATGGAAAGTAGTGTTGAATGTTTATTATGGGAATTATATTGATAACTTATGGTAAGACGAAGTACGTACCTAGTTTAAGTTTTTTTTTTGCAAAAGAGATATATGAAACTAAGAATCGATCAAACGAAAATAAAACTAAACACCGGAAAGAAACAGCAAAACCATTTCTGTGCTGATGTAAAAAAAAGGATAAGCTTTTACTCATTTTCTTTTGCTTCTTAAGTGTTAATATTTGTGAAATGGCATTGAAGATTTTTATAAGGAGCCTGGCATAAACTACTGTCGCGCCATTTCGATTTATTTCAAACTGGCTGCCACGCATGAAACATAATTACGGAAACTTGACACTACGGGGTTTGGTCTTAATATGTTTTCTGTTGGCATTGCTGTCAACTATCGATTTATATAGGTTTCATTCATGCGTGGCCGCCATTTTGAAAAAAAAAAACAATGACGGACAGGTAGGTATGCCACGGACCTTCAAAGCCCTTTCAATTATAAGGCTCAAACAAAATTAATCTATATTGCCATTATACAAAGCTAGTCTGTGTTACTAATACAAGTTGTTTATATTCTATAAAGTAGTAGATAATTGTTAATTTTAAAAAGTATAAAGTACAATCTATTTAAAATTAATTATGTCATAAAATATGTAAAAGCAGTATACAACCCATTTGATCGAATAAATCGTCATCATGTAACGTATTTAAGTAAGTACGTATATTATTTTAGATTAATCACATTTAAAAAATCTGTTAAGGGGTTAGCTCCAAGGTACCCCGCGAAGTTAGTTCATTATAATCCTACTGATTTATATTTCATGAAATAGTCATTCAATACGATCATATGAACCTAGAAGGTTGTATTGATTTCTTAATAAGTCATCTTCATCTTGATTCGCGAGCGTGACAAATATGACTTCATATTTGTCACGTTCGCGAATCATACTAATCAACATGTCACTGACCTGCAAATTGCAAAGAACGTAAGAAAATTTTAATTTCGCAGGCTACTCTTGAGCATGTCCCTTAAACTGTTAACTGTGTAGTAATAATGTCTTTATTGAATCTTAAATTTTTAATACTTGACGTTAAAAGATAGTGCCCATAATTAAGTATCTATCCACCTGAGCCAAATGGCCTAATTAAGGGCATCGTGTGTACATAGGAAAGTTATTGTTATTATGAGTACTTATATAAATATAACAGTTTAAAATTGATCATATATCGGTGTATAAAGGATGTTGCCAAATTTTTAGAGTTTATTGTAGAATTATTTGAGTAAATATGTATAATCTTATTTTGTAGCTACTGCTTACTTAGAATTTAAAGAAAGTCAATATTATTTCACTATACGACATAAAAAACTATTCAGCACACTTATTGCGTAACACTCACTGTCAATTACAATATGAATAACTTGCTTCTGCCCGCGACTTCGTCCGCGTGAAATTTCTTCGCATCGCTCCGTCGCATCGCATCGCCTGCCCGCGCTATTACTTCGTTTTTGCTTAGCGTTCTTTCTGACTCTTTTTCTTTTTGCTCGGCTCCCAAAGGTCATAGCGTGATGTTAAATTAGCCTATAGCTTTCCTCAAGAATTGGGCTATCAAATGCAAAAAGAATTTTTCAAATCCGACTGATAGTTCCAGAGATATGCGCGTTCAACCAAACAAACAAACAAACTTCAGCTTTATAATATTAGTATAGATTTAGAAGGATACTGCTAATCAATTGCTTCATATGTTCGAAATATTTGTCTGCGCAGCGACGCAAATAACGCAATGAATGTTGTTGAACTGTCAAAATTAATGCTATTGCAACCGATAGTGTGTTACGCAACTCACCGCAGAACACGAAAGCAAGTTATTCTTTACTTCACAAGCAAGTTTAGCATTTAAATAGATTTAAGTAAATTAGTTTTCTTATCGCTTAAATTAGTTATGAAACTATGCACCTACTTACGTATAATAATATTATGTACAGACGCCAGCACATGAAGCTACACGAAACTGTCAAATTTTCCCAATCAACTTTGAACCTTACGCTTTAGCTATAAAGCTGAAAATCTATTAACGAAATTTGACAAAGGAGACGGGCGAATCTGGGCCTAACGTTACACAAATGAAATATTTATCAATAATATGTTTCAGTTTTTTTGTGGTCGATTATAAAATATTAAACAGTTTTATCATGGGATAAGAAATTAATTATTTAATCAAATTAATACTGACTTCCCTTATTTTCATTAAAACAATGTTGCCATATGATATAGGTAAGTTAATCGATGTACAATCGATTATTATTACAAAAATAGAATGAATAATTAATTAATTATTTAAAATATTAATAATTATTCTTTATTACATAAGTTTAAATAAAACACATATATTTTTTTAAATAATGGTTTAAATAATGGTCGTAAAAATGAATTGATTCATAAATCGATTTCACAATCGATTGTCAATGTTTTAATATACAGGCAACAAAGCGGAACTTATGTCAATGTCAGGTCAAAAACTCAAACGTCAATCACATCATTCGCTTCGTTCATTGAGATAAATATGTCTATGGCTTCGTTCGCTGTCTTTGCGGCGGTACGTTAGTGGATATTTTCTGTTGTTTTCGTGTGCTGTAATTATTATTATTCGATCAGTGAGGTCAACTCAATTAATTCAGGTTAACTCTAGTCAACAATATAGTCAAATAGTTATTTTCTTGAAGTATTACGTGAGAGCTCAGTGTATAATAACCTTAGTTTAGAGGTTGTTTTCAAACAAACTAATATCATCCTATATTTTCTTTCTCCCATGGAGCAGTCTTAAATAATTTAGTTTTTTTTAAATGGTATTAGTGTATAAATAAAATAATGCAATAATTGTTACTGTAACATCAGGCCCAACTTTCTAGGAACTTTCGCCCGTCTCCTTTTAGTAGCTTGATGCGCTGGCGTCTGTACATTACGTAGCCAAGCTTCATCTTGTTATTTATTTTATTTTTAATAAATGTATTGTTGAATCTCTGTGGTTTTTTATATCAGACTAGCTGTTACCCGCGACTTCGTCTGCGATCCAGGATGAATAGTAGCCGATGTCCTTCTCCAGGTCCCTGGCTGTCTTTCTGTTATAACATTCGGTTCAGTGGTTTGTGCTCAGTGCCTTAAAACAAAAACGAATCGTTTTGCTTACCAATGGTAACATTTTTTTTGGCAATGTAGGCATATAAATAGATTGGTAAGCTAATTTTACCTGTGATAGCTACTTCTATATGGGAGGATCTACTATGCAAAGCTATGTGGTCTTTGCATCATTATTGGCAATCGGTTTATTATATAATTCGGCTATTAGACGTGAAAAGGTCACAGAAAGACAGAATTTTCATTTATGTCGTTCGAGGAACTTTCGAGAAACACCAGTAGGATTGCTTTTTAGGGTTCCGTACTCAAAGAGTGCTAACTGGACCCTATTACTTAGATAAACCGTCTGTCTGTCTTAAGGACCGAAATAGCTAGCCCACATAACACGTGTTACTATAGCCGCTCATGCTCACGGCTGATATAAAAAAAAAACTAATCGATTCAGTGTGTGGAACCCTTAGTGTATCAATCCGACTCGCACTCGGCCAGTTTTTTTTCACAATCTCGGTACAGCCCAGCTATCCCTAACACAAAAATCTAGCAAAATATAGTCGAGGCACGTCAGCGCCATGTAATTTGAAAATATAGTCTGTTTAAAAGTATCTCATGAAAGTGTGAATAAACCCTGTTTAGATTTCATTCTTACGCAATCACTCACTAGAAGGAATTTGTAACACATCTAGGTATCTGCTTAAAGGTTTCAAGAATAACAATATTAAATTGTAATTAAAAAATCACCGAAAATTAAGGCTAAAAATTAAACTTATTGTCGAATGAAATTCTAATAACCAAATAAAAGCTCTCAATTTGTATGTGGCTACAAATTGGTCCACAGGTAACATATGCATTTTCTGCTCCATTTGTTTACATTATCATCACATAATTTTGGAACAGACCACACAGCAATTGTCTCAACAATTTTATAGAAATAATCGACGGAACATAGAAAGATCCATATTGTATGAAGTACCCACCTTTCCTTCCAACGTCCTGATTTCCACCTTTCTTTGTCTCCATAAGTTCCACATTTTCATCTTTTCTAACATTTGACAACTATTACAGGACCTTATTTCGCTCGGTGGAGGTGGAGCACTCCCTTCAACGACAATACGTCTCGGCTGAAAAGGAAGAAGCAGTGCAGTCCTGAACTAGCAAAGTCCTAACTTGAAGAAAAAAACAGTGGCACTCTAGGAGTGCCGACAGAAGTGAAAACTTGAAAAGGCATAGTAATTTTATAAATATGTTTGAAGGTCATTCTGCCTAAAGAAAATGTACCGCGCGTTGATGTCTTTATAATGGTCAAAACTTAAAACAGAGGTGTTGGTTACGCAGTGGCGGATTTACCAGCAGGCTGAGTAGGCTTGAGCCTAGGGCGGCAGAATTTAGGGGCGGCAAATATGGCGACAGATTCTTTTTGTTTACCTTTTTACAGAAATCAAACGGTTTTCTGATGTCTTGCAGCAAGCAGTCCACAAGACATCTTTCAGGTGACTTTAGGGAAAAGTCGTCGGAAAGATGTCTTGAACTAAGCAACAAGTCAATCAGTAATATTAACCACTCCACGTAAGGTTCGAAAGGGTAAGGTAAAGGCCAGATTCCAAGAGAGTTTAACTGCAGTAAAACGAGCTTAAATTTTTCGTTATAAGCCGACAAAGTAAGTTCACTTTCTGTATAAAAAAAAGAAAACAGAACCTAGTCAAGGTAGGGTGCTAAAATTTCCAGGCTAGCTTCGCTCTCTCTTGCATTGTACATTCTCTTTATCAATGAGCTTTTCTTCATAAGTTGACAAAGCAACTTTATGCCTAGTTCTTTTGGAATTCACAAGTTATTCAATGTCATAGGGGGCGAACTTAATGCCACCAACCGGGCACAAACCCAGACCCCAAGCTGCTTCTGAGAAATTTTTGATAAAAAAACCTAATAACACTTTACCCGACCCTGGGAATCGAACCCAGGATCTCATGCTCAGCAGTAACGCTTGCGACCGCGAGACTATTCTTCAGCACCCATGGTGACCCCCCTAAAATCTTGGGCTGCGACCGCGCCTGCACTATCACGTCCTAAAATGAATACGTCAAATGACAAATCACCCTGTAGAAGACCGGGACGCGGCCTCATTTTATTTTGCCGCCTTATGTACATGATTGACTTTTGATTAGCTCAGATATATACCCAAAAACTATTTCTTGTGCTATTTCAACCAAATTGATGGATTGTAAAAATAATCTAGGAACTGATACATTATTGTAGAGGTCGGTAGGGGCGGCAAAAGTTGAATAGCCTACTGGCGACAAATGTGTAAATCCGCCACTTACGGTAACAGTGTCGCGATTTCAATGGTTTTTTCCCATCTCAAAAATGCCCAACGCGCCTAAAGAAATTTTCACTTCAAAAAATTTTAAGAGCGTTATTACAAAACCGAAGTGCTCAGTTTTAGGTAAATTCGACGGCGCGCGGCAGCAGATGCGCACGTGTGCGTCTAGGGAAGAACGCTATGCACACATACAAACCGCTATGCGTCGGACGCCAGGATCAAACCAACAAGAGCCTTCGTTTTCAAAATAAATTAAATTACTGTTATTATAGTTCATGAAATGTTATTTGTACCGATGAGTGTTACCTACAACGGTTTGAGTTACAATAGGGTCATACAAATTTACTTCACTTTTAATTTTTATTTTATACCACTAAAGTGACAAACTAGCATACGGCCCGCTTGATGGTGTGTAGTTACCGCAGCCTAAAGCAGTGTTGCCAGTGACAGATAGTCAAATGTAACATGAGAGAGCTCAAAAAGTAACATTTTCACGAGAAAAGTAACATTACCTTATTTTTTGTGGAAAACGACTAATAATAACATGGCACTTTATTACATAAAAAAAAGCTGTCCCCTTAGTAGGCTTCGAAAGAATCGTAATAACAAACTGAACTGAACCAACACGGATGCCACTACTAGGCTGTCGCTCACTCGCCTAAGTAAGCGGGATGGGTCATTTAGAAATTCACGCGAGTGAGTGAATATGCGATACGACAAACGAAGTGAAAAATTTTCGCGCTGTCGTCGCGTCAGAATTTGGTCACAAAATCAAGACAATCAAGTGCGCCAACATGACTAACGAAACCTTTCTTGTATGCGTTCCGTTTCATGTTTATTTTTTGTTTTCTGTGAAATATTTTTTATTAAGTCTTAAAAGTAACATTTTGAGGCGTGTAACATGGAGGTAACATGAGAGGGTCAAAAGTAACGTAAAATGTTACAAAAGTAACATACTGGCAACGCTGGCCTAAAGACGCTTGCATTGCCAGAAGCTGCATTACTTGCGCGTTGCCAGCCTCTAACATTACTTACAAATACTTTTGTGCTACTTTTATAAATACTTTTTGTACCTACTTTTTTTACGAAGTTTAATATATTATGTAATTTATTTAGCAGGTAGGAAGACATTTTAGTACTTATTTATAGAAATAAATGCAATGTGATGTTGTTTCTACAGTTTGGATAAAAATCGGTTGTCTGTAAAGTCGGTTTACGGACGATAGTTTAACGTGACAACGTCATAACAAAACATTAATGAAATTGCCGAACGCGGAGGCCGATTCGGCAGCGTTCGACATCATCTGTCTCTCATCGCTCGTTCCGCGCTCTCGCTTGCACTTCAAGCCGCCATGGCGTACAACGCTACAGCAGAGCAAGGCCGCGAGGTAACGCTACATGAGTCATGTTTTTTTCGTGTGTGCAGCCAGCTTCATCGATTTATTAGACGTTGTCACGTCAAAAAAGTCAAAAGAAAATAAAAAAGACAAATCAAAAGTCGTTTTATTAAAATTAAAAATTACAACTGTGAACTTGTAACGGTTCATGAGACACTAGCAGACAGACGGACGGTCGGACATCGGAGCCTTAGTAATAGGGTCCCGTTGGCACCCTTAAGGTACGGAACCATAAAAAACCAGTATAATAATTGTAAAATAATTAAAATAATATTCTCCGAAGCGGCATAGACCGTGCTTTCCTCGAATCTATGATTTCAGGAAGCACGCACTCCTCATAAAATTCTTACCGCTGAGCTTCTCTTGCGCGTTTCAAATTATCGGCCAAAACCTTTTTTTTTATTTTGACAGCACCAAAAGTTCTATTTTGCCCATTATTGTGAACTATTGTCTGAAAATAATTAATTAAATTAATGTTGGAGATAAATAAAAAAGTCAGAAAAATTAAAAACAACAACTATATTTACGTATGTTTTTTTTCTATAATTATATTCGCGTTGGAACATCATAGGAAAATAATTATATTATATACATTACAATCAGAACATAACTAATTAAAAAAAAAAACTCACTTGTATCAAGAAGTGTTGGTCGCTTTTTATTCGTGGCGAATTGTCGAACGAGATCACGTGACGGCAGCAGCGAGTGAGCGCTACGTCCTCCCTCTGAAAGCGCTCGGCGCGGACTAAAGCTAAGACCGTGCATCCCGAGATTTATATTGATAAAAAAGCATTGCATAAAACAATTCCTTAAAAATATTATTTTACTTTAAAATAGAGTATTTTTTTTTTCAAGCAAGGTGACAAAGTAACCTTAGTTATTAAACACTTTTTGTTTGAATTTCTATTAAATAAACAGAGATAAAAAATATCATTTCGGCTGAAAAAATATCATTAACTCTCTGTTTTACGGAATTATTTTTGGTTTATTACTGTATTAAACATAATAAATTGATGTATGCATTCCAAAGTAGAAGATACAGTTGTACCGTGGACATTTTTATAAATTATTAAACTATTATATCTTCGATGTAACAGAGCATCGCGAGATGCCCGAAATTAAATTTTTATGAAACAGCCTTTGCAGGAACAAGTTTTTTACTGATTTATGTAAACAAACTGAAATATTTATTGAATGCGCTCCCAAAAGAAGGAATTAAACTTTCTCGAGCATGTATTTTTTTTACTATTGTGACTTTAGTTAAACCATAATCACAAATCAAAACTCGAGTCAAACGCTCTAAACAAGAAAAACTTGTGATAGCGCTCTTAATGTCAGAACAAGCGGTAATAGTCCAATGGCTTTGGTGTTCGAATGGTGTCTTACTTGAGTCACAGGTTCAGCTCTCGTGCCGATCAAAAGTTTGTAAAACCCTTAGATTCGGTGGGTCTGGGTCTGGGTGCATTTGAGGTTTGGGGTCTCACATTAATGTTAATAAAATGAATAATTACCTAGTTACATTCCGGCCGTCGAGATAATGCGTTCCTGACACCTGTCAATTTCATACAAACGAATACGTGTTTTGCGAATTTGATCTTTATTACTTACTAGCAGCGCCTCGCGGCTTCACCCGAGTAAGTGTCGATCCCGTTCAAAAGACACGTGGCGCCATCTATTATCATTATAAAGTTATTGTTGTTTTTCTTGGGAACAGCACTTTTTTTCGGGATGAAGGCACCCTATGTCCGTTTCTGTACACTTTACAACGTATATGCAAAATATCAGGATGATTGGTTCAGTGGTTTAGGCGTGAAAAGGTAACAAATAAACTTACTTTCGCATTTATGATATTAGTTGGGATTTTTTAGGACTAGAATTGTCGCAATGACAGGAACGCATTCTCTCGATAGCCGGACTATCTTATGGTTATTTATTTTATTGATTATTTTGTCGTACAAAATGTGGCTGGTAGCACTAGAATGGCGTTACCTCTCGAGTCACACGTGTCACTGTGTGATAATATGGTATATGGATAGTCGATTGTGTATTGATATAGCATTAAGTCATGAAATAAATAAAGATTGATGAAACATATTTACATTGTTTTTCATCGCGGATTATTTTCAGCACCTTTTGTATACCTCATAGCAATCTGTTTCAAATGCGCGCTTTAGTATAAACTTTAATAAGGAGGCTTAGTTACAGTTCAGGAGGCTGAAACTGAACTTGCGATGTTCCGATCAAGGGGCAAAAGAAAAAACGGGACGGGGGACGGGGGTATTATTTTTAAGAATGTTCGCATTCTAATCTGAGGCTCTATTTCCCCTACATTTTTGACATGGCTTGTCGCTGAGATGAGATTACAACTACAACGTTATTGGTTACGAGAATTAACTTTATCATCAGACAGATTGCCAGGTATTCGTAGTTTTCACACAAACATCATCTGACGAAATTAAAAAAAAAACCATCATAATCACAAACTTTTCGTTTTGTTGATCATAATGACTGCACATGCTTTTAGAATTGGCTGGCAGGGCTGGCAGTGACTAGTAAAATGTTCTATAGACAATGGTAAAACAACACAGTATAAACTATACCTACCTAGGTAGGTACCCAGTTAGCTAGTCATTGTATTGTCCACACGTTATCAATCGACACGATTCTATTGGAACACGTCCACTGCAACAAAAGCGAACATGTCGCGTGTCAGGAACGTTCCCGTGTCGTGACGCGTGCCGGAAGCGTCCCGGACGGCGCCGGTCCACGGACACCTTGTTATAGATGCCGCTAGGTGGCAGTGTGAGCGATTCGGAATTTATAGAACAACAATGGAGTGACATACTTCTCCATTGACATTTTTGTTCTATAAAATCCGTATCGCAGGTAAGTATCGTATGAATAAATTAGTACCTAAGGTTCGATCCAGAATCTGACTTATACAAAATTAGGATGAATCAGATTTAATACCCTTTTTTCTTTACCTGATTTAAATTCTTGTTCATCATTTTGTACCTCCTGACTAATGTGTAACTCTGCTCGATCAGCAGTAACATAGGCTCATGAAAGAGTTCACTTCGTTGTTAAAAACCATGGCCCCTCTGTCATTGTAATCATCACAGAAGCTAGAATAAGGCTAATTACATCGGGTCAGCGGGATTGTCCGAAAGGGTTACCGCTGGCCCGGAACATAAAGGGCGAAGGAAGGAACACGGGTGGGTTTTAGTCAGTAAGAGTCTGACACTCCCTTCCGCTCCACCCAGAGCGGGAGGAGTCATTTGATGATTTCCAATCCTGAAAAAAAAAAAAAAGGCTAATTACATTCCGAAGATGCCTCACTATGATACGTTGCGATAGCAATTTCGATCGCTACATTAATGTCACCTCCATGTAAAATGTGTATCTTTGGCATGATGTACATTTCAACCGCGCGGCCAACTCATAATATTTGACGAAACTTTGTCAGGAATTAGTGCTAATTTGTTACTTTACACACCCCTTTTCGTGAATTTGTTACAAAAAAAACTAAGACGCTATGACAAAGAATAGTTGGCCGCTAGAACCGCCACTTGCCGTAATCATCGCCCGTGATTACACAGAAACTATATAATACAGATAGACGAATGATGCATCAAAAGAAAGGTCTTAATTTGTTCAATTTGTTACAAAATTTAAAAACGTCATAACGTAAATAAACAAAAAGTTACGCAATATTTAGTTCTCAGGTTATGAGTAGGTAGGTATCTCACCATAAATATCAAATTAATAGAGGCTAATGTGTATGGACAATTAGTTACTAATTTGTTACAGCTAAAAACAGAAAAAAAAATACTAGAAAGTAGGTTCAATAATTTGTTAGAGTCGATTTTAGTTGGCCGCTCGGACGGCAATATGCCTAAAATACAATGGCGTTTATCTCGTTATAAAAAGTAGGTTTAAGCTAAGTTTTAGTACTAATCGCCAGGTAACGTAACATAGTTTGGATAAATATGGCGAACATAACTGCAGCATCCATATTTTAGAATATATTTACAATAAATAGTAGTATGAAACCGTATGAGAGTAGGGTGACCATGATTACATTAGTACCTACGAAAGCATGTTTTTAATTTTGTACTCTGTTCGAACGAATATGCGGTTCGTTTTGCGGCCATATTGATGTCTATTGTTCTTAATTATTTAAAGTATTTAGGTAGGTACTGATAAAATTATCGTTTCTTTGACTTTGCGCAGGTGTTTTATGATGGGAACGATTCCAGAAAAAGGATCTCTTTTGTTTCCAAACTATTGTTAAAAATATTTGTTGCAAAGGGTTTGCAAAGCGATTATTTTTTGTTGTGAATATTGTCATTACTGTGCAGTATTTTGTGGTGTGTGCTCGTACGTATTTAATTCCCGTGATTTTCATACTACTAAGTTATTGAGACAATTATTACTAAATCCAGAAGTATCTAAAAGTGCTTAGCTATGAGTTGTGCACACTTATATGTTGGATTTGTTAATGTAGAACTCACCACCAAAAAGTGTATTGCAGAGGAATCCAAATCAACTGCGGTAAGTTTAATTTTTACAATTTTATGATGACTTGAATAAAGTAATAAACTGTAGTACGTATTATAATACCTTCGGAAATATTACCTAAGTATCTATAAAAAGACATGAAATTCGTCTCTGCCACATTTTAATGTGATTTCACTTCACTTCACATGTGGTCGTCTCGAAGAAGTCTTAAAAATATTCTTAGCTTAATTACTTGAATTAGCTTTTAATTTACCTGTATAATATTATTGTATCGTAAACATACTCCTTTCATTATTTAAAAAGTAATATTTGGCGCCAATTTCAAATCGGAAATCACGGCGTTTAAGTATTCTTTTTTCTAAACCAAAGACAGAGCTCCATTTAAAGGGCTCTTACGTTCCATCCAATCGCAAGCCTGCTTTTATAGTATATGCGTTTCCCGCCAATTATCTATAGTAAAAGAGTGACAATTCAGCCCACGCACGTTTCGTGTTTTCAAACTGTAAATACGTAAAATTGAAATTAGCAAACTTATCAACGCGTGTGTATATATTATAAACTGCTATAGTGATTCCCTAGGGAAGAATTAACTGTTATTTCACTTAACTTGTGAACATTCTGTGAGAAAGTGCACAGCGGCAGCGTGCATCTTGCATCTCGAGACCTAGATCCAGGCAACCTCTAGTGACGAGCGTAATATCCAATGTAAGGATTTCTATCTTAAGGACAGATTCTTAAGCGCTTTAACTGTTCTCTACAATCCGGTGGCTGCTCGCAAACGAAAAAATCTCCTTTTGAAAATCTTATTATTTCATAATAATTATGTATTGTCGCTGATAAATGAACGTGGAAATGAAAAAAAAAAAGACATCGTTAATATTTATAAAAATCGGAGAAATCTTTTAAAATAACTCGCTACATCTTTGTCTGTCAAATAAGGACGACTTTTCTTAATTATAGAATAATTTATTACGTTTACGTTTCTTGCCCTTAGTATGTAAGTACTTACATAGCAATAATTTGTAGTATGTATATTTTGTGTGTGATGCAGTCAACGGACATTAGACCTTTGTATTCATATTATCAATTATCTTTTAAAATAACTCGCTACATCTTTGTCTGTCAAATAAGGACGACTTTTCTTAATTATAGAATAATTTATTACGTTTACGAAAACATGCTTTCGTAGGTACTAATGTAATCATGGTCACCCTACTCTCATACGGTTTCATACTACTATTTATTGTAAATATATTCTAAAATATGGATGCTGCAGTTATGTTCGCCATATTTATCCAAACTATATTACGTTACCTGGCGATTAGTACTAAAACTTAGCTTAAACCTACTTTTTATAACGAGATAAACGCCATTGTATTTTAGGCATATTGCCGTCCGAGCGGCCAACTAAAATCGACTCTAACAAATTATTGAACCTACTTTCTAGTATTTTTTTTCTGTTTTTAGCTGTAACAAATTAGTAACTAATTAACCATACACATTAGCCTCTATTAATTTGATATTTATGGTGAGATACCTACCTACTCATAACCTGAGAACTAAATATTGCGTAACGTTTTGTTTATTTACGTTATGACGTTTTTAAATTTTGTAACAAATTGAACAAATTAAGACCTTTCTTTTGATGCATCATTCGTCTATCTGTATTATATAGTTTTTGTGTAATCACGGGCGATGATTACGGCAAGTGGCGGTTCTAGCGGCCAACTATTCTTTGTCATAGCGTCTTAGTTTTTTTTGTAACAAATTCACGAAAAGGGGTGTGTAAAGTAACAAATTAGCACTAATTCCTGGCAAAGTTTCGTCAAATATTATGAGTTGGCCGCGCGGTTGAAATGTACATTTGGCATGTAGTCACCCTAAGGTAGGTATATTACCAATTCCGCTGTCAGTCGCACCTCGTCTCTATATACGTTTGTCGGTAAATCGTGGTTATTGTTCACTGTCACGCGTTTGCAGGGTAGGCAGAAATGTAACGCGACCTCATTCTTTGTAACGAGCTAATAAGCTACCACTTCTGAATGTTAATTTGGGCTGGGAAAAATTCTCGAAGGAGGTCCATAATTTAAACAGCTATGACCCAGTCTAATATGTGAATACGATTAAGATGACGCGAATCTTTGGATCTGCAGAATTTCACAGCCTTTGGACTGCGGCCTGTTAGAGGTTTTACAGCACGATTATTTCGACACGTGAGCAAAAACCGACACGTAGATTTTCCCTATCCGTTTGAATTCAGCGCACCCTTATATTTTTTATTTTGTACTTTCCAACTTTTTGTATATAAAATCTGCCTTTTCTCACCACAAAGCCTCAACCAGGTACAGTGGTAAGTAATAAAATCCAACAGCGGTCCTTAATTAAGCCAGTAATTGGCTTCCTTCAAACATTCACTAACAAGGCAGTCGGAGGTCGCATGTAATCTGTCAAGCTTCATTACTTTTTCACGAGACGCCCGCCATTTCCATTCATTTCATGCTGGCAGACTAAAAAAGCGTCTGTTTTGTTTATGACAGCAAATTAATTATGATTTTATTATTTTAATTAATAATGGTCTATGTTCTTTTAAGAATAATAAAATTAAAATATGAAAATAAATCAAATAATAAATAATAATGTTAAAAGTAACCCAGTTGTAGACGCCTTCCTTCAGCTGCAGAAGGGCTTTGTCTATTGTAGTTCCGACATTCTGGAAAGTGCTGACTCGCCATCGTGGCCCATTTTGATAGAACAAAATTGACAAAAAAAATAACAGCTTCCTATATTTTTGCGCGGTTAGCACGTAGTCCTCATTGAGAGTCAAGCATCCTTGTCATAACAATATATTACGATATTTACGGTGTGCCCTCCCTCGTTATAGCATTTTTATGACACACTGTAGATTTATTATAGGTCGCAGATTTTTTTTCAGAACGTTACCTACCTAAATGTTGTGTTTAGGTACTCCATGTAAACGACGATGAAGTTGCAGCTCAGAAATACCGACAAGGATTTGACCCTTGTGTGACGTTTAAATTATCCAGGATTTAAACTTAAAGCAGCGGAAAATTCTTCAAGCTTTAAAGGATGACTGTCTAATATGTTATGACAACTAATATTGCATTTGATAAAGCTAAGCGTTATTCATATAGGGGTATGAGGAACAGGGTGTAAAGTTGACTCATACTCTATAGAAAAGGGAGGTTCCTCCGACCAGACGGGTGTTGTGTCTGGCGGGTAACTGCCCGATGATTCGTGTAGGGCCGTTGTATCTATGCTATTTGCGCGGTAATCTTGTTGTATCTACTTTGCTTGCGATATGCAGGATTTTGCGTGACGTCAGTATGACGCGTTGTTCGCATGTGGCGTTGTAGGTACCGCTACATTCATACCAATGACGATCAGTAGGTGGAGTTGCTGGGATCTCTATGTAGGTGCTGAATGTACTGATGGTGTCGTGAACATCCGGGGTGGTTTTGGTGAGGTAAGAATCCCACACGCCCCGGTCTTGTCCCCGAAGGCCAGGTGCCTGTTGGGGTAGGTATAGTCCACTCCACCTTTCCAACATTTCTTTCATTATCGTAATATCAACTCTTCATAGTGTTCATCTCTTCATAAACACTTTAAAACATAATCTTTCACCATCTTTTCATAGCGATTTAACGTCCAAATTTCGTCGAGGGCTGATTGAGTCATAATTCACAAATTTCGCACTCGACGGCGCGGAAGAGATTAGACATTAAACTAACAGGGTCCGACGTCGTGTTCTAAGGGGGATAATTAAATTCGATGGCCTTGCGTTTAGGTATAGAGCTAATGAAAACATAATGAGATTATGTAGCTTCCTATGTAGGTCGTAGATACCTACTGGTAAGCTAGTGATCACATGTTCCCAGAATTAGGTTGTTAGAAATGTCAGATTAGGTTTTCAGACCTTTCAAAGTTGCATGACAGTTTTAACTTCTTTTGCTACTCGAGATGAAGATGATAGAAAGTTTTAGAATAGACATTGACATTTCGATGCCAGATAGTTTCTTCAGTCACCACATGATGCGACGCTGGCATCGGCTCAGTTGCCACAGAAGAAAGAAACGAGATAGTCTCCGTTTCTATATTTCTGCACACCCCAATAGCTTGAAGGTCTCCCAATCAGCTGATATCGTGTCTGCGAAATATTCCCCTCACGTCCCCTTATTTTGCAGCACGCATGCGCGACGCCGCCGCCCGAATACCGCGGTTCGCCAGTCAGCTGTCATCCGCCGGGTTGGTCCAAACGCGACAATATTATAAAATAAATCGACATTTATAACATAAAAAGAGGTTATAATTTAGAAAATACATAATTTATGGTACATTTATTATCTGTGGACGTCATTTTGGCGGTAAAACGCAGTTTTGTTGGTGTGATAATATTGTTAGAAGGTTTGTTATTCAGTGTTCGCGATTCAGTGGAGTGGTAGACAAAAAACAATCTAGGTTTTGTGCTGTGATTTTTAGGTTTTCTCTTTGTTGGAGGTGAGTTTTGATGTTTTAATTTTTCAACTTGGCTGTATGGAATGTTACCTATGTCTACAATCTGATTTGAAAGGGTTTCGAAAGAATTAAAAACAAAACACTGTTGTTTTGTGAGCAGAGATGTTGGTTTGTTTATTATTTCATTTCATTTGTTTTTTTTCTACGTATTTGTGATACCTATTCAAACATTGCATTCAGAAGGTAGGTAGTATTTTGTTACGCCACTGATTAATTTCGTAAATACCTTTGGTATGCACAATGGAAACCGAAAACCGCATGAATGCCTGCAATGCACCGTGTTTACGTGTCATATTAATATCGAGGAATCTTTGTATAGTTAGATAGTTACTAAGAATGTTAAGACCCTAGCCATTTTCCTAAACAATTGCCTACCTATTAGGTATGTGGCTAGGCAAACATATCTTAGTTTTGGTACCGTTTTCCGGTGTACCTACGAGAGACATAATGAATTACATTAGGTACTGAGACATACTCATTGACATAACATCACGCCCAAAAGGGTTAGGCGAGGTGTATTGTAGCATGTACACCCACTTTTCGCCAGTTATGTTTAAATCCCATGTAAGCCCATGTGAGCCTGCTGCCATCAACCGTCAGCGACATCATCATCACCAAAAATTAACATTAATCAGACTACAATTTTTTTTATTTGAAGTAGGTAGTTCAATGCGTGATTTGAAACTAACATTAAGATTTCTCCATTTGAATATGAATTTATTAGGTGTCTGGACCATCCATTTTTCATTATAATCAATCAAATCAACTTATGACCAACGACGAGACGAATTCCTAAAATCATTACAATTCGCAAAACTTCACACCTATTCTAAAAAAAAAGAAACAAATAAAACTGTAGGTCTAACAGAAACAGAAAAAGTGCTTGATTTATTCTCTGGCCGGTCCCAGAGGCCATTATTTACATTTTTTGTTAAACTTTTAAGACGATCTGCGTCCGAGATGGCACGTTCCTGTCTGGGATGAGGTTTTTGGAGTTCCGTGGGAAAAAGATGAGATGTCACAAGCAGCCCCAAAATATCCTCAACATAGCAAACTATTCTCCGTCCCCAATTTGAAGAAACGCGGATCTGTATTTGCTTCCAATATGAGAAATGAAAATGCCTGACTCATTATGTGATTCCGAAGGCTTCGGCAATAACCGCTACTAAAGGATTAAGTAGGTACGTAGCTGGTGGTCAAATCTTGAGAATCGGGCTCAATGATTGCTCTATGCCAATATTCCACAACAATCATGACACTGACAGCTCTTGAATACGGTTAAGATGTCCAGATCGCGTTCGGTTTCATTGGACAAATTGGCAAATAGATATAAATTAACTGCTGCTCTTGAATACGGTTAAGATGTCCAGATCGCGTTCGGTTTCATTGGACAAATTGGCAAATAGATATAAATTAACTGCTGCTGATGAGCAATAATAATTATCCAATATAAAATATTTCTAATACCTACATATAGGCTCCTGCCTGCTATGAAAAGTAGAAAAGCTTTTAGTTTGGAAGGAATCAAGGAATACGAAAAAGTATAAGAATACATACCTATTTATACAGAATATGCAGCGGGGTAAATGCGTAACACACAAACAGTAGGAATGCCTTGCGTTTTTCGACAACATTCGTTGCTTTATTTACGTTATTGTGCAGACAAATTTTTCGGATTAGCATTATCCGTCAAAATTATTCAGATTGTGATTGAAAGTGTGTTACGCAATTAGTGAGCAGCAGTGCGATTCTGTAACCATCTCACCGTGAAAACTTAGGTGAAGTGAGCGTGGAGTGAGCTGTCAATAGTATCAATTCCTAGCAAGAACAAACTCACTTCACCTAAGTTTTCACGGTGAGATTTTTACAGAATCGACCGGCAGGTTACATAATGTTAAAACGAAACAAAAGATTATATCTGATCCGTCATTCTTTTCTACGGAACCATTGACCCAAACCGCTCATCGCTCCTGACATTAAAGCAGGTAGTTCCAGACCCTTGCATCTTTAACCTTTGCTGTCATTGTTCGGCTCCGCGGCGGTATGAAACCCATTATAACAAACACCATGCATGCATGCATATAGGTAGCTATTCATGGTATCTTCAATATATTCATGGGTTTGTAATAGTCTGTTCGTGGAAGGCTTAGGAAAACAATTGATTATGTGGTAGTTAAAATTCAATATGGTGGATAAAATATCGATTTCGATTTGGATTGTGATCTGTGGTCGTGATTTCTGGGGTTGAATTGGTAATAAAAGTTTCATAGACGGTTTGGTTAACGCATATTATATTGTGAAGGCTATTTTGTGGGTAGGAAGAAACTTACCTATTACCCATAGGGGCCGTCCATTAATCACGTGATGTTTTTTTTGGCATTTTTTAAGTGTATTTTTTAGTAAGTATGAGTATCATCTAATTTTATTATAGAATATTACGCGCGTTGCCGAAAATATAAATACACGTGATATATTACTACACCCCCCCTCCCCTTTGTGATATTTCGCGATTTTTTATGGACCCCTCCCCCCCCTTTCGAGTCTCACATGGTTAACAGACAGCCCCATACATAATGACTGAGTAGATGTAGCCTATTCACTACCTTAAATGACAATAGGTAAGTATTAGTATTACTTACTTATTTTTCTCATATCGACACAAAATAACCGAACTAAGTAGGTATCTAAGAACGTGGTTATAACAGCGGCCAGCAAGGTAAGCGCGAGTTTAACAGAACTAAGATTAATTTATTCCAATTCATAACCCATATTTTGTAAAGAAAAAGGCACCCTTTCAAACAAATCATATTGTCCCACAATAATGTATAATCCTGGCTTTAATTCTACCATCACAATTCACTGAATAAGCCATCTTAATCCCATAAAAGCTATAATTCAGCCTTACGTATAGTCTAGGGGCAATTATCTTGGGGTGACTATCGATTTTCATAATAGGACCTTATTTATGTGAATAGCGACCTTTTGTTATTTTATTGGTGGAATATTAGGTCGAATTAAGGTCATTCGATGAATTTAGGTTAGGTCTCTAAACCAGGGCAATACGGTAGTTTTTTTTTAGACTAGAAAGGTGGTGACTATTGACATTACTAATAGAGAAGTATGGAAGAAAAATACATGTTGCGCTAATACCAAATAAATAGGGATAAGGGCATGAGAATGAGAACTGGGGAGGTCTACTAATTTACAAAATGTTGTAATGGTCATTCCATAGTGAGTTTTTGATAGGTTTTTTGGCACATCTGTCAAAAACTTAGAATGGAGACCTCGGGGCCTAAAAGGCCACTTTGGCAGAATCATAAAAGGATAACATTATGAATTATAATATGGCGAAGACATTCAGTTTCTTTTTTCGCTGCACTACGTTGGTAAAATTGATGAAACATGTATGTTCTACGCTTTACTTTAATTATCTGTGTAGCATAGAGCGTGGTTCTCAATCTATACAAAGACAATACCTGTGAACTTCCTCTTGTCAAAAAGTCATCAAGGTGAGAACACGCTTTTCTCTTAGCTCTTTATCCTAATCCTATTTTTATGTGCCTAATGTCAATTATGTTTAGACTAAATGTACCTATATATGACTCGCTATTCGTGAACTGCTTGTTAAACAAGAAATACAGGAATAGTTACCGGAATGTCTTGTTTTAATCTCACCGCATGCCATCCAGCCTGCCCGGAACGGGTTTCACTGCCAAGCCTTATATTTGCTTACCTATATATATATTCCACAGTGCAGATAACTACTCTGTTCAGTTAGTTCGTAATAACAGGTTATGGGCCCAGAAAAGTTATAAACAGAAAAAGTGAAAACGCGTGCACGCGTGCTAAACATAACCTCATTTTGGTAATACTACTAGGCTGTGGTGCGGTGGTAATTTTGCGTAGGTGGTGTGCTACAAAATGGCCTCGCCTAGTCATCAAGAAGCGACCAATGGAAATGGTGCTTTGCAAGGTAACTAACTATAGCTTGTCATCGTCTATAGAAAAATTGGAAATTGGCAATCAAAATGCTGCTTACCATGGATGGCTTGTGGAATGCAATCGAAGGCATGGAGACTGATCTGATGAAGGATCAGCGTGCTTTGGCGCGTATAGCTTTGAGCATCAAAGCAGCTCTCGGATATTGGCCGTAAGACTGATGATGCTGAAGTGAAGATGCTGATATTTTATTGAGCGGTCTACCTCAAGAATTTGAATACTTGGTTTCTAATCTTGAAACAGTATGTTTAACCAATAATCTCACCAGCGAGATTGTACGAACTCGACTCTTACAAGAAGAGCTGCGTAGAAGTGATGGTGCATCGAACAATAGCAACAAAGCTTTAATTTCGAAGAATTATTTTAAGAAGAAGACTATGGTCTGTCATTACTGCAATAAGCCTGGTCATATAAAGGCCAAATGCTACAAGATGAAGAATGACAAGAAGAATGAGTCTACAAGCTTCGCTTCGGCTTCGTTTGTTCATCAAAGTAATGCATGGTTCATCGACTTCGGTTGTACATCTCATAATATGACAAATTGTAAAGACAATATGGTGAATTATAAAGACTTTAATTGTAAGGTAAAACACACTACAGTTGCTGTAGCAAATAATGAACAAAGATGTAGTGGTGTAGGAGATTTAATGGTAAACTTTGGAAATGAGGTAAGACAACTTAAAAATGTTTTGTATGTGCCACAGATAGCCACTAGTTTAATGTCAGTAAGTAAAGTCATAGAAAATGGGCTTACTGTTTTATTTGATGGTAGTGGGTGCAGCATTTTTGATAGTAAAGTCTCTGGCAACCGTATAGCTCTTGTGGGGTGTGAGAATGGAATTTATAAACTAAGTTGTAACATTGTAAAGCCTTTGCACAATAAGGTGTATTCTTCCAAACTTTTGTGTAGTGTGCAAAAGACAGAGAGTACCGCAGTAGCTGTGTCTACTGAGCTATGGCATCGCAGGTTGGGACATTTAGGTCTGAGAAGTATGAGAACTCTGAAAGGTCATGTGTCTGCTGGAGTAATGTTTCAGGACAGTTTGAAGGACTGCATACCCTGCCTTGAGGGGAAGCTGTCAACACAACCATTCCCCAAAGGAGAGGGCAAGCGTACCGAGCGACCATTGGAGTTAGTACATTTGGACGTCTGCGGGCCAATGCGTGACTACAGCAGGGGGGGTGCAAAGTATTTGTTTACATTTACAGATGATCACACAAGAAAAACGTTTGGATACCTAATGAAGTATAAATCCGAGGTAATGTCCAAGTTTATTATTTTTAAGGCTATGGTTGAGAGGCAAACTGGATTGAAGATTAAATGCTTATGTTCGGACAATGGTGGCGAGTATGTCAATTATTGGTTTTCTGGATTCTTAAGTAAAGAAGGTGTTGTACATCAGACTACAGTTCCTTACTCGGCCCAGTAGAATGGTGTTTCAGAGCGTCTTAACTGGACACTCATTGAAAAAGCGCGTTGCATGCTGTAGGAATCGTGTCTTGGTAAGTCTTGTTGGGGAGAGGCGGTAAATACCGCAATTTAAGTGAAAAATCGGTCCCCTTTGTTTGGACAGATTCCTGAGCACCTGTGGTCGGGATCTGGGGTTGATCTGAGCCACTTGAGGGTTTTTGGTTGCATCGCTTATTCTTTGGAGCCTAAGCATAAGCGTGGTAGGCTTGATGCTAAGAGTAAAAAGTATATTTTTATGGGGTATAGTGAGACCTGTAATGGGTATAGACTATCAGATCCAATGAATCCTAGAAAAATTGTATTGTCAAGGAATGTTGCATTTTTAGAAGATAGGTATCATAATTGGAATGTAAATGGAATGGATAATGATGACTTTAATTATAATGAAATTATTTTACAGAATAATTGTTTTGACAAGAGCAATGAATTGGTTATAAATAATAATGATAATTTAAATAATTCTAATGAAATAAATTCTAGTCAAATTAATTTAAATGAATGTAGTAATGAGAATAGGACTAGTGACAGAACCAATTCGTTGGAATTAATAGATGGTTCTCAAATTTCAGATGCCACAGACGAGGAGCATTACTGCACTGGCAGTGAGGATGAGTCCCGCTGTGCAGACTCATTGTCGGTGAGCCACGAGTCTGTGACTTCGTCATCACCGGACACGTCTGTTCGAGGGGAAGGAGAGACAAGTACAGAGGTACCCCGGGCTGAGGCTAATACCTGCCCTGTACGAAGTACTCGTTCAATTCCGCCAGTAAGGTATCGTGTTTATGACATTTCAATGTATGTCGGTAATGTTGAGGAACCATCTAGTTATGAAGAGGCTATCTCTTGTTCGGAAGCCACCGAGTGGCGTGCAGCGATGCAGAGTGAGTATGACTCGTTAATTGCGAATGAAGTATGGAAGATTGTGAGTTGCCCTATAAGGAAAAATGTTATAAGTCCAAATGGGTATTTAAGCGTAAACATGATGCTTCTGGAAACTTCACAAAGTATAAAGCGCGATTAGTTGCCAGGGGGTTTACACAGAAACATGGGGTCGATTATATTGACACTTTTTCCCCAGTAGTTAGGCACTCTACTATGTGAATTTTGTTTTCATTGGCAAATGATTTAAATCTCAGTATAGATCACATTGATGTAGCTTGTGCTTTCTTGAATGGTAACTTAAACGAAACAATATTTATGGAACAACATATTGGTTTTGGTAATGGAGATAACTCCAAGGTTTGTTTATAAAATAAGAGTATTTATGGCTTGAAACAAGCTAGTAAAATGTGGAACAGTAAAGTTCATGATTTGTTAAACAAAAATGGTTATGTACAAAGTCAATGTGAACCATGTGCTAATGTAAAGAACCTTGGGCCATTAAAAAGCTGTTTTGGAATTAATGTAACAAGAGATAGGACAAAATGTATTTTAAAGTTGGACCAGACTGATTATATTAAGAAGTTATTATTGCGGTTTGGTATGGGTAATTGTAAGACTGTATCTACACCTATGCCATTGAATTGTAAATTACTGAAAGCTGAAAATGTAAGCGAGAGCAATGATAATTTCAGGCAATTGTTAGGTTAGGCCTGATATCGCTTATGCTTGTAGCCAGTTGGAGTCAATTTAATAACTGTCACGATAATAGTCATTGGCAAGCTGCTAAACGTGTTTTACGTTATTTAAGCGGGGACAATTAATTATAGCTTACTATTTGTAAGAAGTAATAAATTGAGTTTGGCTGCTTATACTGATGCAGACTGGGCTAATGATATAACTGATCGTAGGTCTTATACTGGGTACGTCGTGAAGCTAGGTAATAATACAATAAATTGGGAGTCACGGAAGCAACGCTGTGTTGCTTTATCTACTACGGAGGCTGAATATATCTCAATTTCTGATGTTTGTAAGGACATATGTTTTTATTAAGAATCTGTTGTCGGAGATATTCTGTTTAAATGTAGAGCCAATTGTTTATAATGACAGTCAAAAGCACATTGATCACAGATATCATTATGTAAAAGACCTAATAAATAATAATATTGTGTAATGTAATGTAAATTATTTACAGACTGAAAAGATGATAGCAGATGTGCTTACCAAACCGCTTAGCTCTAAGAAACATGTAGATTTTATTAAGGACATGAATTTATGTGTTGTGTAGCATGTCTGTATGTGTTTTTTTTTTTTTATGTAGTTATTGAGTTTATAATTATGTAAAGCGTAAGGGGAAGTGATGAAACATGTATGTTCTACGCTTTACTTTAATTATCTGTGTAGCATAGAGCGTGGTTCTCAATCTATACAAAGACAATACCTGTGAACTTCCTCTTGTCAAAAAGTCATCAAGGTGAGAACACGCTTTTCTCTTAGCTCTTTATCCTAATCCTATTTTTATGTGCCTAATGTCAATTATGTTTAGACTAAATGTACCTATATATGACTCGCTATTCGTGAACTGCTTGTTAAACAAGAAATACAGGAATAGTTACCGGAATGTCTTGTTTTAATCTCACCGCATGCCATCCAGCCTGCCCGGAACGGGTTTCACTGCCAAGCCTTATATTTGCTTACCTATATATATATTCCACAGTGCAGATAACTACTCTGTTCAGTTAGTTCGTAATAACAAAAATCAAAGAGATTGGGATTGAATTTGGATTGGATTGATTGGTATTTTAGAACAGACAAAAAAAAATAACTGAAAAATCCTTCACCACTTGGATTTGCAGTTAACTGTCCATTATGTTCATAATGTTATCCTTTTATGATTCTGCTAAAGTGGCCTTTTTAGACCCCCTGGGATGGGATGTTGTCATCGCCACCTTTAGGCACCTGCAACCTCAGACCAATAAAAAAGTACTTTTTTATTGGTCTGAGCCTGCAACACTAAGGTCGAAGCCATACAGCTGTTATAGGTGATTCTCTTGAGAACTACGCTGTGTGATACTCCTACAGAACCAACCATAGATATATTTTACATTTCTATGGAACCAACGCTTATGCCCATTTTTTACGCGACCGTTTTTATTTCTAAAAATATAAATTTCACTGCTGGATTTTCAACTCTCGGCTCAACACCGAAAGTTGAAAATCCAGCAAATCGCGCTTTTATGGTAGGCATTTTATTAATTGTGGTGTCATCTAGTGATAATAAGAATAAAAAACAGTTTTACTGTTGCAATGGCCACACTGTTTGTTGGTAAGCTGTGTGTGTGTGTGTGATTATTTTAGTCACTAACTTGTTCGAGCTGCGAAGCGAAACTCTTAGCTGTGGCTACGGCCTAAGGAATTTACATTGCGAATCGAATATCTAATTTTATTCATGCGGCGGTTTACAGCAAATATGAAAATAATTGAGTATGAAAACGGTGACAGTTTTATGATATTAATGGAATGATTTATTAGGAATTCAGGAAATGATTAATTTTAGATAAATTGCTTAAATTTCCTTTTTACTTATATTAATCTCCTAATTCTTACACGGCAACTTTTAAGAATATTTTCTGAAGCTTAAAAAAAAATATAAATGACAAAAAGTATTTTGCGACCTTGCCAGGATTCGAACCTGGAATCTTCTGATCCGTAGTCAGACGCGTTATCCGTTGCGCCACAAGGCCAGTTGTATAAGAATTCCAAATTATCGACTCTATTCTTGAGACAACTAGTACGCTTGGAGAATGGTTGTTTTTTTGTTAGTTTGCCGCGTGACGTCACCCGTTTATCTGTGGTACAGATAAAATTAGAATTCATATCGCGGTTCATAGTTAATTCATTATTCATGCAGTATCTATATTCTGTGATATAAATAATGTTTTCAAAGTAGGTAGAACTTATGTATAAATATAATAATATTTGAATACTTGTAAATATTTTATCAAGACATTACTACAGTCCATAATTATCACAATAAAGAATGATATTACAGCACTACTTAACATTATCAATTATTAGTTTATAATCGTCTGTAGTCGTAATTTTTTTTCGTTGTTTATTTTTGTATGTAAACTACATGGTCACCTTACCTTATACGCCGACGACACTTGTTTATTTTACTTCGGATCTTCCATCCATCACATTATCTCACAAGCACAAGAAGATTTAAATACCCTACTCACATGGTTTCAGTTCAATCTTCTAACAATAAATATCTCTAAAACATGTTATATAATATTTAAGGCTAAAAATAAATCAATTCCCTCATATGACCCTCTAACAATAAATGATATCCCACTACAGCAAAAACCATGCGAAAAATACCTCGGTCTAAGAATGGACAGCTTACTAACGTGGAACGCTCATATTGATCATATAAAAAGTAAACTCTCGGCACTCTCCGGGTCACTGCGCAACATTGTTCATTGTATTCCACCAAAATTGCGGTATACTATTTATAACTCCCTAGTAAAGCCACATCTACTTAATTTAATCGAAATTTGGG
The DNA here is from genome assembly GCA_963855955.1 of Luperina nickerlii. Taxonomy (NCBI): domain Eukaryota; kingdom Metazoa; phylum Arthropoda; class Insecta; order Lepidoptera; family Noctuidae; genus Luperina; species Luperina nickerlii. The sequence goes on along the minus strand of OY979682.1, from coordinate 1,742,268 downwards.
GCAGTGCTGCTAAAACAAAATTATCAGAACTTCAAACTACCCAAAATAAAATCATAAAAATTATATTCAACTACCCATATCTAACATCTACCAGTAAAATTTATCAAGACACAAAAATAATGAACATAAAACAACTTTATATTTACAACACATGCATCTTCATCAGAAATATTCTTAACAAAAGCGTTCACTCAAACATAACACTCACTCAATATAAACAAGTTAGTCAACGCAGTACACGGCGAGCAAGCTTGTTAGTTTTACCAAAAACAAGAACTAACTATGGCAAAAAAATGCTAACTTTTGAAGGAGCACAGTTTTATAACAAATTACCGTCCTGTATAAGAAATGTACACTCTTACAATGCATTCAAAACTAAACTTAGCCAGCACATAATTGCGGATCGATCACTTCTGGAGAAATGAATGCATTGGATGGGTAACTATTATTGTAATACTGATGGCGAACATAATTGTAATCTATATTTTTAGTATTGTTCTCAAGTAAGTGACTTATGTCTTTTTTGGGAATAAAGTTTCTTTAAACCGATGTATTTATGTATCTATTATACAGGGTCAAATGAAATTAATTAGCTAGAGAAACTCTGCAGAGATGATGGGGATATCTAAACTTGATAAAACAAAAAATAAATTAAAATGATGGTTTTTTTGTGGGGGGTCATCAACCGCAGTTAGTGTAGTCACTTGAAATATAATTTTTTTTTGTGTAAGCTTCACAGACCAGCATAGCTATTCACAACCACTCGATACGCTCCCGTACCGTATCGAATATCAATCAATGTTATCGTAGGAGTCCTCTAAACGCTGTTCACAAGTCCAAAACCCGAAAATATAGAGGACCGCTATTCTCGGAGGCAAGGCAATACAGGTTATCGGAGTTTGTCATTTTCGATACGATAGTTTGTCGGATGGTTGTGAATAGCTATGCTGATGGGTTTCTATATCTTCTATTCTAAGCAAGATTATACAAAAGAAAACAGATTTTCTCAGCTCAAACTTCAAGTAACAAAAGTATCAGTGGTTGTTGCTATTGTAGCTATAATTATTTTGCACCAATGACTACCCAATTTTTATGTCCACGCAATCACTGTCTATTCCAAGGTTGCCTGGACGAGATCGAAGAAAGCGATAAGGCCGCCCATTGTAGATATGTTTTGTAGTGTTAAATGTATTCTTTTTTGTTGTTTTTTTGTTTTCCTATAATTTGAACAAGTGTGTGAGTGAGTTACTGTAATCACAGAATGTAAAAATAAATTTCATAAAAATTAAAAAAAAAATATAAATTAAATTAGCAACCAGTTTGATTTTGTCTAGTCTAGTCTAATGTGATTTATAAGTTGCCTAGCTTGACCAAATAATGGAAGGGATTCCAAATTAATCAAGAAACTATTATAAAATATTTCGACTAGTATAAAACTTACAAACTCGGCAACAAGCACTAAATCTGCCAAAAAAAAAAATAATAACCCGGTGTATGAAGGTAATTATATCGTCGCGACGTTTGTGACATCGATCGCGTTACGGCGGGCTCTCTAGGGCGGGCGGCACACGCGACCGTCTAGGGCAGATATACCAAGCAAAGTTTTAATAACTTTCATTTTCTTTTATTCAGTTCATTTAAAATAAACTTTTAAAAATAGCTAACTTATTTTTGTTTAAATAATTTAATAGTTTGCGAAATTATTATGTTGTTTGAGTTTTGTTTATACTTTTATGTTTTTTTTTTCTTATTGTTACCTAATATTTACCAGAGAAATATACCTTCAACGTACCTCATAAAAATATAATGCGACAAGTAATTAACGAGAAAATCAAGAAAACAAATTTCGACGCCCACCATTTTTAACCGACTTCAAAAAAGGAGGAGGTTCTTAATTCGGATGTTTATATTTTTTTTTCATAGCAATGTTAGTATAGTTTTATTAACACTACTTACTACTAGTAACATTTTAAATCCTATACTTCAAGTAACACTTATCCTTCAGAGGGGTCATCGTAACTACCCGAATAACTGTCAAATTTTCCCAATCAACTTTGAATTTTATGCATTAGCGATAAAGGATTCCTTAAATCACATAATGTAAATAACCTTATTGTAAATACCTACATTCTGAGCAAATAAAATAATATTCTATTCTATTCTAAAGTTGAAAATCTATTAAAGAAATTTGACAGATTGTAGTAGCTTGATGTGCTTGCGTCTGTACTTTAGTACTATTAGTTATTCTGTGGTACGATCAGGGAAATTGTTTATCAAATTGACACATTACGATTATTTGCCGTGTTAGCTATTCCATACAACTTCTTTTTCATAGCGTGTCGATCGATGGCAATCTACTCGGTCCAGAATTCGGCTACGTGTTTGGCGCCCTCACTAGCGTCCGTCAGTTCCTGTAACGTGCAGCTGACAGGACACGCAGGACACGATATTCAGTGTTTATACAAGTAACAAAGAACAATTGATTCTCTGACTTAACAATACTTAGCAGCATATCTGCATATTTTCAAGTTATTACTAAGGAATTGAACAAACAGGCATGAAAGAATTTCTACTGCACCACGCCTGATGGAAAACGATGAATGAGGTCTATGATGGAACGAGCATGCCCAGATGCCTGTTCACTCAGGCTTTGAAGGCAGACGGGTTAAATGAGGAAGGAAACACAGTCGCTGGCAGAGAGTTCCACACTTTGGCTGTGCGCACTGCGCATAATAAAAGTGGAAGAGAAGCGCTGAGTACGACTGGTCGGGATATAAACCAAGTGTAGATGGTACGCTGCAGTATGTCTAGTAGTCCGGTAGTAAAAAGGCGATGGAAGTTCTATAAAACATCTATAGAAATTCTATAAAAATTCTATAGAAATTCTATAGAAATTCTATAAAAATTATATAGAAATTCTATAAAATGCTTTTTGCGGCAAAATATTAGTTTTATTGATTAATGCAGTCGTCGTTTACTGCATTGATTGTATTGCTACGGCGGGCGGCACACAGGGCGGGCGGTAGACACGTGACCGTCTGCGGCTGAGAGAAACACTTGAACCAAGTGTTTGCCGGTCTGCGTGTGTGTATGTTGAATACTTCCTCTTATTCAGTAGGGATAAGGTTTAGCAACTTTCATACATGTTTTGATTTAAAAAATAAACTATGTAGTTTAAGTTTCAAAGGATTGATAGGAATCCGGATTTATGTTACTGAAGGATGTCAGGCCTACACTGGCGATCAGCTCCTCAAGTCGTATAAGCCGTGCGAATCACGGGCAAGCCGCTAGTTTTGGTATAATTGGCAATTGATTCAGATGACTAATAAAGTATACTCGTATTATAACATATTCAAGTTTAGTAATTGCCTTTTACTTCTCATTTAAAGTAATTTTGGGCACAGTTAAAGCCCTGCTCTATTGGGGCTTCCCTCGGGAAAAAATGTCTGGTACTTATCGTTTTCAATCGAATCGATTGTACACATATTGTGTCTGGCACTCATCGAGTCTGTCTGCGGCTGTCGACGGCTATGGAGGGCCACTCGAATGCACTGTGGGGGTTGTTGGTCTGTGTTTGTACTTTACACATACCTTTACTTTTCTGTAGTCTTTTTCAAGTTAGTTTTACTGTTAGAGTAAGTGTGGAATATAAACTAATAATAAAGCTGAAATGACCTGTTTGTTTGGTTTTTTGTTTGTTTGAACGCGCTAATATCTGAAATAATTATTTTTGTATTTGTTAGTCTAATACTTGAGGAAGGCTCACGTAGATAGGTAGGATCCTTAGGAGCCGAGCAAAAAGAAAAAAAAAGTCAGAAAGAACGCTGAGTGAAAACGAAGTAATAGAGTGGATTAGCGATGCGATGCGACTAGGTGCCCGGGTGGGTCGGGGGAATGAAAAACTTTAGTTGGACACGACTAATAGAGAAGTATGGAAGAAAAATACATGTACATAAGTCTTATCATGAGAAAAAAATCGATTTTTGACAGTTTTTCCATAGTAGGTAGGTCAAATGTCAATTTTCTTCCACGGATAAAAGGTATCTAAGTTTGGTAAAATCAGCCCATAGTCAAGGAGCAGTGAATAAAGCCAATCAAAAAGTGATTACAATAACGCGAATGCGAATGAATGTGCCTGTCTAGGCCGTACCGTTACCTATATCTACTAACTAATTAATGGATTTCACGTCAACCTTACGTTTACGGTATTTTTTCATGAGTCAACCGGCGCCGGCGTAGCGTAGCGATGGCGGGCTACACACGCAATCGTCGTCTGCAGCACTGACTCACTATGAACGTCTGAGTGTCGCTTGAGAGTCTAGTGTTGTATGTTCACGACAGCCGCATAAAGCCGGGTATACACATGCTAGTAACTTGAACAATTGCTTGCAAGGTAGCCAAAACGTATCATCAATCGAGAGGTAAATTTTCGTACTTATAAAACGTTCATATTCAAGTTGTAATCTCATTAAAGCGACAAGTATTATAAAAAAAAAACTAGCTGCAGCCCCACGGTTTCAACCGCATAAGTCTCAATCCAGTGAAAATATCGGGATAAAAAGAAACCTATGTCTTAATACAGGGCATGGTTCATGTGCCGCATCCAAATTTCATCCAAATACATTCAGCCGTTTTAGCGTGAAAGTGTAACAAACAAACATACAAAATAGTGTAGATATATTGGTGCTGGATTGTAAAAGTGTTGTAGTACTACGACGAACTTGCTCGCCATTGTGCATATGTATTACCGGCTTTAGAAGGGGAACAGTGCTATGACTGTTTATGATCACTCCTCTTTGAGAAAAATGTCGTAAAGCAGTGTTATGGGATGTTTGGTAAACATATGAAGTTAATTTAGTGAATTGTATAAGTGCATTCGAATATATGTATGACGGAGAAGGTATAGTGTGTCTCGTTATTATCAGCCATATTTAACTATTGTGGGCGTACAGTGGGTAGTGTTGGTTATTGCGCAATAGAAACACCGTTTGCAGTTCAAATCAGATTATAATTTCACGAACAATTTAATCACACTAGCAAATTACACACTGTAGGTACACGACACAACCAGATACGGAACGCTGGACAGTTTCTGAGCACATGTTGTCCGTACGATGTCCAATGGTCAACTCCCCGTTCAAAAGTGAGTCCCACATCGTTCTGTCGAGCTGTTTTATAACCCCCACGGACTCAGGCTAGACTCTGTCAAGCGCCACCAGATGGCGCTTAGCGTTCCGACTAGTCAAATGCATGACCGGATGCGACACGGCCATCCTGCGATGCACACGTCCTCGTGTGTTAATCTGTAAACAAACATACCCCGCAAAGTATCTCATAGCTCGGTCACTCCTGACCAAATATGGTACAGGCAAAACAACACAATGAAAATTCGCACAAACTAAAAAAATTGCAGAGTTCAGAGTATCAATCATAATTTGATTCCCAAATCTCAAGATCACAAACTAAATAATCAAGTAAACATGATAGAGCAGCTAATAAAACATCCTTAGAGCATAACAAAACACAGCAGGAATCTTATTCGTGGCCTGTGGCTTTTCACTAAGCCCCTACAACAAACCCCATGTTTGTTACTTTGAATTCCTCCTGAATTCCGAGTCCCACGGACTCTATGGTCTCTACAAGACCCCGACCTCCGAACTAAGATTCACCACTATCACTAGACTTTAATCTCTACTCTGTTTCATCAACAAGACTTACTTGGCTTTCCTCAAATTCGTCATTAATACTCTGATCCCTTTGCCTGTGCCATGACATATGCCTTAGCCTCATGAGCGTACTTGACTCAACCGGAGCCATGTAATCAAACTTTAATCAATCATAACAAAAAAAACATCAACCAGAGCCATGTACCATCGTTATCCACATTACAACAATAATCTTTTCCACTAAGAGCCTTAGACACCTGGGAACCCACAGACGAGTAAACCACTCTAACGCCACGGCACTCCGGCCGACCAGCAATCGCATTGCTCTCACACATCCAGCGCATGGATCCATGTGTATCACCCCTGTGACTACACACTTTTTACTACGGCCGATAGAGAACCCCTACTCGCGCGGTTCCCACTACTTAGGCTTGCTCATAGCTCATTACCACTGTGATCACAATCTACTTCGACTGGTACATAACCTACTGGCATCATTCATAACCTATCGTGAGCGTATTTAAAAATTGCATCGTTAACTAGATTGGGCTATACCTAACAATGTAACCGTTCTTTGCCGTTGTTTACCAGGGAAGCACTCTGTACCAGAGTCAAAACAAAATTAAAACGACTCACCAAATTCAAATTCAGTAGACAATAGATCTGTAGCTGGCTTAATGGCTGTAGTGGTTGCAATCCACAGCCTCCTTGGCAGAAGTCTTGAAACTCCTCGCTCGAAAAGCACCGTCCCTGATCAGCGACCACTCGTACAGGAGATCCAAAGAGCGCAGCGCTGTCCACCACTGTCATTCTGCTTGCACGTGTCCTTGTATGTTAACCTGTAACCAAAAAAAAATCAACAGCAGTGCATGTTCCCCTCGGCCAATTCTGACCACATTTAATAAAAACAATAACAATCATTGATAACAAAAGATTCCTCTAAGCCCTGGCAATAATTGTTCAGGAACTGCATCAACTCACGAGTAGATCACATACAACGCTCATGGCCCGGCTGCCGCAGCAGCTAGTGACACTCATGCCACCCATATCGTCATCACCTCAAGTGATACGACCAACACACATCACTTCTCATAGAGTCTACGACTCCCAGGTCAATACATGACCAACACAACAATAGTCTCCCTTGAGACCCAGGTCCCCGCCACACCACTAACTGCCCATCGCGCCCTGAACAACTCCTAAATGAGTTGCAGTTACGACTACAGACTAGTGCGTGCAGTGCGACCAAATAGCCATGGTATGTGCTCTACTACTCGGTGAAGGAACTATCCTCACCGCCTTCTACGTTTAACACGTTAGGAACACTACTTAGAGGCATCTTTCGTATGCGATCGTGAGCATACTAGTAAGTTCGGTTAGAATCTAAAGCTTATGTATGACGTATAGCGATCACTTGTCAAAACTTCCACAACCTTAAATGGACCTCTGAACTTCCTATCTAGATTAGTCTGATAATCTGATTTCACTCTTCGTTTTATAATAACACAAAATAGCCTACCCAAAATAATACTTTGCAAGTAAATGTCGTGTAGTAATGAAATAAAATCTCAAGTTGTGGCTCGCTATTCGCAACGCTTCTTATGATTTGTTTTGTGCTGAATACACGCGTTTAACCAATACCAGTTAACGCAACAACATTATTAACTCGTTTGCCACTTAATTTGGCTGCACAACTCTCTTTTACTAACGAGCATTCAGCACCAGAATAGTAACAAAACAATACAGCTGACCTTTATGTTCCAACGTGCCTGCGGGTAGCTGTACGACGCAAACATCCACTCGCCGCTGCTGCTTGCAGCGCGTGCTCCACCTCCACCTCTGCTTGGCTGCCACTTCTCGTGCACCGGGCCGCAACATGTCCTGGATTCCCTCACTTGCAGCACACGAAGGGCTTCACCGACGGCTGCGGGCTGCTTGGCTCGATTCTTGAAGTCACTCCACGTCACTGGTAGCTCCACGCTACGTCCATCGTATTATTTACGACAGCCACGTTGATACTGCTTCCTTTGTGCGCCTTAATGACGGCCACAAGTTGACCTCCTTGCAGTGAATTTTCAGCAAAACACAAATCAGCTGTCGTATTGTGTGCGGTTACGTTTGCACACGCGTCCTATCGCGTTTTCTAATTACGGGAACACTTTTTTTTTTAACATGGCGCTAGGGCGCAACTGGCGCGTCACTGGGCAAAGGTATTTTTGTATACAGCCTATGCTCAAAACAACATGCACGATGATCGCGCATCCGTATCTGGCTTGTCTGGGTTTAACTCGAACAGATCCACCGTTCACAGTTTGCACTTTGTTTTTAAAATGTCAACGGTCACTTTCACTTTTAGCGTTCTCATTTTGCGCATGAACCAACACGAATCCCACTTCTGATGACGGAGAAGGTATAGTGTGTCTCGTTATTATCAGCCATATTTAACTATTGTGGGCGTACAGTGGGTAGTGTTGGTTATTGCGCAATAGAAACACCGTTTGCAGTTCAAATCAGATTATAATTTCACGAACAATTTAATCACACTAGCAAATTACACACTGTAGGTACACGACACAACCAGATACGGAACGCTGGACAGTTTCTGAGCACATGTTGTCCGTACGATGTCCAATGGTCAACTCCCCGTTCAAAAGTGAGTCCCACATCGTTCTGTCGAGCTGTTTTATAACCCCCACGGACTCAGGCTAGACTCTGTCAAGCGCCACCAGATGGCGCTTAGCGTTCCGACTAGTCAAATGCATGACCGGATGCGACATGTATATATTTTTGGGGGTAGAGAGTTATGCGACAGTTCGGAGCAAAGATACTTCCTAGAGCGATAAAATGCCGTAAAGTGTCATCAGTTGAGTTTAATGTGATTAAGGAGAGCACTCAAGCTGAAATTTACATGATTTTAACGTGGCGTTTAAAGGCGAATCCTTTCACCATCAGATTTAATTTGTATAGTTATTATCATCTAGTGCGTAAACGATGACGGTTGAAAATGGAATTTCTGAACAAAATCATCTGACAAGGAAAAAGGAAAATCAGGAAATTGTCTAAAAGAGGTCAATTTAAATCTTAGTAATAGAGGGTCCCGTTTTTACCCTTTGGTTACGGAACCCTAAAAACGAGCGTTACAGTATTTTTATCTTACGAAGCGACTCACGCTTTACTTGTGTTAACTAAGTGTACACAAATGCTGTGAATGTGTGCATGAAGACGATTAGCGTCAGGACATAACACACATACGAACACACGGACACACACACACATGTCGACTTCGCCATTGTCTCTGACGGCACCGAGAGCTCCTACTTTTACACACACATTCACAGCGTGTTTTTAGGTGCACTTGGTAAACACAAGTAACGAACGTGTCATCTCGTTAAATAAAAATAGCATAAAAGTAGCAATTAGCAGACAGTTCCATCCTATGATAACATGATAATGTTATTAAGTATATATTTTTGGTGATCTGCTATACAGGTATTCCTAGTGCAGACACCAGTCTCTCACAAACTAGATTCTAAACTTGTCTAATTTTTATGATACCATTGTTTTGTCAAGAGAAAATAAACTATTTGAATTTGAATGTGACAACATATCACAAGAGTAGTTAAAAGTATAGAAAAGTTATACTTGTTTCATACCAATGTATAAATATAATCTTATCCAGTAACTGGGTTGTGGAGGTCCGATAGATGGTCGGTCCCTGTAAAGTATTGGTATTCAGCTGCATCCGGTTAAACTGGAAGACGATCCCAACATAGTTGGAAAAAGACATTCAGATGATGAGTTATATTTTCTTTAAAAGATTAAGAAAAGCTATTTAGTGAGGTTCTGATGTCGAACTTAAAATATTCCTGACCTCCTCAGCTCTCTAAATGTGCGATAGAATATTGATCCGGTTTAGATATTTATGATTCCAAGGCCATTCGATCAAGCCTTCCAGCTTTTAGATTAAAAATTCACGTTGTCTATGACGTAGTCTAAATATGTTTGCAGCAGCTCGTAACATGGCTTTTAAAAGCTTTTTAAGATAATATTATGTTCTGTTACGAGCTTGGGGTTCGTGACAATAAAAACTGCCGATTTAATCACCAAAAAATTGACACTTTAATCACAACACTAATTACAATTCAAACACACTAATAAGAAACACAATTGCACTTACTGATCACTCTTAAGTCGCACTCGAATATCGCCTTCGAAGTTATCGCTCTTATCGCTTAATCGAAACTACTCGTGTCTCGCGGCCCACCCGGCCTTATATAGTGCCGCAGAGCTAGTACATAAACATCTAGAACGTTCGAGTACATACCGGTCCCGACTGACTCGACGTCGATAGTTCTCGGAATTACTAGTACTTACGAAAAGGTCAAGTAGGGTCAAGGTCCTAGTACCGAGGTACTAGTTCTGCTACCCGATACTAGATGGCGCTAGTGGTAACTAATGTCGCCATGTATCAAACATTATTTGCGGCGCGCAACACTGCCCCCTCCTTAGACATGCTCGTCCCGAGCATTATTGGCCCCATAATAACGCGCCAGTCGATCCACATGGACGATCTTAGGAGTACCTCTTGTACCTTTCTGTATCCGGTAGGTTACATCATTGATCTTTGTCACAATCCGGTACGGTCCGTCCCATTTAACTTGAAGCTTAGGAGATTTCCCTTTGCTGCGGACTGGATTGTGCAACCACACCAGTGAACCTTCGTCGAATCCTTTATTGTTCATTTTGCGGTCATAACGGGTTTTCATCTTTTCAGACATTTGCTGGCCCGATTGTCTGACGTGCTCATAAATGTCATTCATTTTGTTCCGCAAATCATTCGCATAATCAGTTACACTGCGTGGGGCGTCAGGTGGTATTCCGGTGATCAGGTCTGCAGGTAGCCGTAGTTCTCTTCCGAAGTTTGCGAAAGCTGGTGTCACCGACTCACCGCTGTACTTTCGTGGACAGCACTTCGATATGACAACAAAAACGGTTGTATGTGCTTGTCCCAATCTCGTTGCCGATATTCCACAACTTTCGCTAGGTACCTCTCCAGTGTCTGATTAAATCGTTCCACCATTCCATCGGATTGTGGGTGGAAGAAGTCGTCCTTGTTTTATGAGTACCCATAACTCGACAAGTTTCCTGGAATATTTGGGACTCAAAATTCCTTCCTTGATCACTGTGAATCTCCAAAGGTACTCCAAAACGACAGAAGACTTCATGAACTAATTTGTCCGCAACTGTCGCAGCTTCTTGATTTGGAATGGCGAAGACTTCCGGCCACTTAGTGAAGTAATCCATCACAACCATGAAATACTTGTTACCGCTTTCACTTTCCGGAAACGGCCCCGCAACGTCAAGGGCTATCCTCTCCCATGGTGCACCAACATTATACAATTTTAATGCACCTCTACTACGAGTCTGAGGTCCCTTTACAGCTGCACAACTTGTACATTTGCGACACCAATCCTCGACATCGTCCCGACAGTGGACCCAGTAAAACCGTTCTCGTATCTTCAGTAGAGTCCGTTTTACTCCCAGATGACCTCCTGAACAACCATTATGGTACAGCTGTAGAACATCCGGTACTTGAGCTTTAGGGACAACCATTTGCAAGTGACAGCTGTCTCCCCGAGCATTTTCCCATTTACGGCACAGGACTCCATCCTGAACCACAAAGCTGTCCCATTGAGCCCAATAGCTTTTTGTGACCGAACTCATCGCTGAGACGTCGCTCCACCTGGGCTTAGGAGCTCTGGCCTTCATCCACTCCAGAATCGGCTTGATGTCCGAATCTTCCTGCTGTGCACGTTTTAGGCTTTCCTTCCACTCGTTGTTGAGGTCTGTCTTGAGCATCCTCACAGGTACCACTTCCTTACTCTCTTGCCTAGTACAATGCTTGCAGTCTTCAGGACAAGGTCTTCTTGACAATGCATCTGCGTTGCCATGAGATTTTCCGCTGCGATGTTCGACCACGAAGTCGTATTCCTGCAGTAGTTCAATCCATCTCGCAACTTGTCCTTCTGGGTTTTTGAACTGCAATAGCCATTTCAGTGCAGCATGGTCAGTTCGTAAGTGGAATTTCCGACCCAGAAGATATTTGCTAAAATACTGCAATGACTTTACCACAGCAAGCAGTTCCCGTCTCGTAACACAATAGTTCCTTTCCGGCTTTGACAACGACTTGCTGAAGTACGCTATCACAACCTCTTGATCACCATTTCGTTGGGACAACACACCGCCAAGTCCTATGTCACTTGCGTCTGTGTCAACTATAAATTCCTTGCCCGCATCAGGGTACCCCAAAATAGGTGTTTTGCACAGACGGTCCTTTAGCTCCTGGAATGCGATGTCACAACTATCATCCCAGCAGAAATGTCGCTTCTCCTCGGTTAGCTTATGCAGGGGTTTGGCTATATCTGCAAAGTTCTTGACAAATCGCCGATAATAAGAGCACAAACCTAAAAATGCTCTGACCTGCGTCTTGTCTTTTGGAACTGGCCAATCCTTGACAGCGGCGATTTTCTCTGGGTCCGTGCGGATACCTTCTTCAGACACGACATATCCCAAAAAGCTAACTTGTCGTTTGAATAGTGAACACTTCTTCGGACTTAACTTGAGGTTGGCACTCTGGATCTTCATGAGCACGCGTTCCAGGTTTTGTAGATGTTCTTCAAACGTACGGCCTACGATGATGATGTCATCCAAGTAGACCAGGCATGCATCGCCAATTAGCCCGGTAAGTACCAGTTCCATCAACCTTTCAAACGTTGCCGGAGCATTGCACAATCCAAACGGCATAACTTTAAATTGCCACAGACCCTTTCCTGTCGAGAATGCAGTTTTCTCCTTGTCCTTAGGATCAATTTCAACTTGCCAGTAGCCACTTTTCAGGTCCAGCGTGCTAAACCACTTTACGCCAGTCAGCATGTCCAGCGTGTCATCAATTCTTGGCAAAGGATAGCTGTCCTTCTTTGTAATGTCATTCAGACGACGATAGTCAACACAAAACCGCATGCTGCCATCCTTCTTTCTTACCAGCACTACAGGTGAACACCATGGACTAGATGAAGGTTCAATAACACCGTCCTTCATCATTCCCTCAATCATGGTTTCCACTTCCTTTTCACGTGCTACCGGCAATCTCCTTGGCCGCTGACGGATAGGCAATTCTTCTCCTGTATTTATTTTGTGTTGAACTAAGCCAGTCCTCCCGATGTCAGCATCGTTTGACGAGAAAACATCGGCGTACTTGAGTAACATCTTCTTTGCCTTGACCATTTCATTTTGGGACAGAGCGCTGCGGCAGTCTTCTAAAAGTGTGGTCACTCTCGTTTGTGCATCCTTGCTGAGGGTCCCAGTCGATAGATATTGGCATCGACGCAACCAATCCACTTCCTCGCAAGTACCAAGTAGTGTGCCTTTTTCTATAATGTGTTCCTGATCACAAAGGTTCAGCACACGTACCCCTGAGATGTCGGTGGCTCTGACCAGAGTTCGTGCCACTTTCCATGGAAGGTCATTGTCTACCCTTTCCACGAGTACACAACGAGGAGTTCGCCCAGGATTCCGAGGAAGACTAACCGGCACAATCGTTTCCGATCTCGGCGGAAGAATAATCTTCTTAAGGCTGTACACATTTCCCGGTAACGCCCCTTCCACGAAAACTTCCTCTTGTCCACATTTCAATACACCTTGCTTAACGTCAATCTCGCAACAATTCTTCCTCATAAAGTCAAGGCCCAGGATGCAATCGTCCATTATATCAGCCACGATGACATTATGCAGGTAGATTCTGTTGCCTAGCTTCAACTCTGTCTTCTTCTCTCCATGGACGGGTATGCGCTGACCGGTGGCTGTAACCAAATTAATGTGTTCTCGGTTGTGTGCGGAGTCCCCAAGGAACCGACTTATAAGTTGGGAACTGACGACCGTACGAGAGGCTCCAGTATCTATGGTCAGCTTACACGGCGTTCCGTTGACTTCGCCCTTGATGATTAGGCTATTCCCATCATGGGTTTGTGTGATCGAAATCCTTGGGGCTCCTTGAACATCAGCCAGCACCCGCCCCGCAGTCCTGGCTATTACTCGTTTCCCTGCTGCTGGTGTTGGGCGGTGCTGTTAACCGCACTGCCCTCTGGAGATCGGCCGTCTTCTCTTTCTGCAGTTCGCTTAGGGCAACTGGATCGAAGGTGGCCCCTTTCCCCACAGCCATAGCACCTAGGGCTGTATCCTTTACTGCGCTCGCGAACTGTAGCCGCTGCAACTTCCCTGACGCGATGGGAACGATGATCCTGCCGCACAGCTTCCACCTCCAGTGCATGGGCCAAGGCGTCCTTCAGCGTCCCGTGGTGACCGAGCCTCACAGCAGCTCTAACTTCAAGGTCGCGGATGCCGTCGATGAATGCCTGCACCAGGTTCCCATCAATAAGCGCAGGTACGGACTGATAAGCTTTGCGAACCAGCTTCTCCACTTCAAGAGCCCACTGCTGCAGGTTTTCGTTGCTGCGTTGCACGCGATCCTTGAGCTGCGCACGGAATACATGTTCCAGGTGAGCGTCGCCATACCGAGCCTCCAATGCCTCAAGGAGCTGCTCGTAAGTCACTTCCTTACCGAGAGCTTCCAGAACAGTTAAGGCCTGGTCGCGCAGGCCCAGGGTGAGGGCAGTCATGGCCTGACTTTTATTCCACCCGTTCGCCTTCATGACAGCCTCAAATTGGATTTTGTAGGCCGACCAGGAAGAAGTTCCGTCAAACGGTGGCACTTTGAATCCACGTAGCGAAGGTGTTGTAGCTACGGGAGCTGCGATTCCATCACCCAGTTTCAGGTAATCCAGCGTTTTCTTCACGTCAGCCATCACGGTTTCCTTCACGTCAGCCATCACGGTTTCCTTCACGTCAGCCATCACGTTGTCAACCTGGTTTTTCACTTGGTCGATTCGGATTTCAGCTTCCGACAGGCGGTTGTCATGTTGAGCAACCTTATCCTTCACCTCCTTCATGTCTTTCCCGAAGGTAGCGTGAAGGTCCTTTATAAGGAGCATCTGCTCTTCCTGGCGGCGCGCCTGCTCCTCCTGTTGGCGGGCCTGTTCCTCCTTGTCCCGCTGGAGCTGTTCCTCCAACCGACGAGCCTGTTCTTCCTGTCGGCGAGCCTGTTCCTCCTGTCGGCGGGCCTGTTCCTCCTGTCGGCGGGCCTGTTCCTCCTGTCGGCGGGCCTGTTCCTCCTTGTCCCGCAGGAGCTGTTCTTCCAGTCGACGAGCCTGTTCCTCCTGACGGCGGGCCTACTCTTCCTTGTCCCGCTGGAGCTGTTCCTCCAACCGACGAGCCTGTTCCTCCTGTCGGCGGGCTTGTTCCTCCTGTCGACGAGCCTGTTCCTGCAGCATCATCATCAGAGCAGCAAAATCTGGTACTGATGATGGTGAAGCAGCTGTAGACGGGCCGGCCTCCGTGGTCGGTAGGTGGCCTTCCGACCTCTGTGGCGTTGTTCCACCGAATCGCCTCTGGTCCGTCTCTTGCTGGCGTTGACTCCGGGTACGGATACCCTCCATGTCGTCTTTGGGTAAAATCGGCATGATTTTAATCCCCGCTTCTGACACCAATTGTTACGAGCTTGGGGTTCGTGACAATAAAAACTGCCGATTTAATCACCAAAAAATTGACACTTTAATCACAACACTAATTACAATTCAAACACACTAATAAGAAACACAATTGCACTTACTGATCACTCTTAAGTCGCACTCGAATATCGCCTTCGAAGTTATCGCTCTTATCGCTTAATCGAAACTACTCGTGTCTCGCGGCCCACCCGGCCTTATATAGTGCCGCAGAGCTAGTACATAAACATCTAGAACGTTCGAGTACATACCGGTCCCGACTGACTCGACGTCGATAGTTCTCGGAATTACTAGTACTTACGAAAAGGTCAAGTAGGGTCAAGGTCCTAGTACCGAGGTACTAGTTCTGCTACCCGATACTAGATGGCGCTAGTGGTAACTAATGTCGCCATGTATCAAACATTATTTGCGGCGCGCAACAGTTCTATAGCCATGGCATTATCATGCCATTATTATCATACCATGGCAAGGCATTATTAATGTTCCCACTGCTGGGACACAGGCCTCCTCTGGACCACCACGCGGGCCCAGTGCAGGTTGGTAGATGTCTCATATCTTCGAATTTTTGGTTCTAGGACATGCCGGTTTCCTCACGATGTTTTCCTTCACCGTTTTGAGAGCAGTGGTGATGAATTAATTTGCACAAAGTAAAGCGCCTGTCTGGGTTCGAACCTACGACCTACAACTCGTAAGTCGCGGCTGTCGCCACTGGGCCACCACTGCTCATCATCTGACAGCTAACTCTCAATAATTGTAACTCTGTATGAACTCTTAACGAGATTTCCACAATCTATATAATCTCGTAGCTTCGCGTTCGTTAGCATCTCCGTCACAGTCGTAACGAATTCAAATTCATTTAGAGTCGTGCTCATTTAATTAGAACAAAAAGAACCAGCAGACTGTTCTGTGAAGCTTGCAGCCTTCTGCGAATCGGATTAGTTCTTTTTTATTCCATTTGTGTGCTACAGTTTGCTTGGGTTTGTTGGGAATTGAAGCTAACTGATTGTTAAGGGTTAGGAGTAGAGTGCGCGCAAGATAAGTCTGCGCGTGACGTTTGACTTCAAGATTATATCCCTGCCAGTACTTTTATTCACTTTGGGCGTAATGATGGCAATTATTTACTTTGGAAAACACGTAACGCAGCACACTCTCTTCTCTTGACACCTGAAATAAACGTCCAGATAGCGGCAAACGATTATATTATTTCCGATTTCGGCCGCGCGCAGACTTACGAGTATTTTGCGCGCACTATTAAGGATCTTTATGATTTTGTAATTTATTTTTATTGGAGGGACAAGACAGTCTTCCAGAATATAAATATTGTGGAGGAGTGTGGTGATGATCGTCACCACACTCCTCTCGCACCGCGCTGCTGCCTCAGGCAACGTCTCAGTTAAGCGATTGGTTAATAGTTGCCCCATCCAAAAGAAGGGAAGAAGAATGGGCAAGAAACTCCATAGTTACTCTTATAAAATGTTGGAAAGACATTGCATAACATGGCGCCTGTAGTCCCCAAAGGGATAGGCGGTGAAGCAAAGTACAACTACGTTTCGCCTCATACATTTAGAGTCCCATATGATAAGTATTATGGGGCGAGCCTGTAGCCATACACCGGGTACAAATCCACAACAGGCTGTTATTGAACAATTCCTAATGGAAAAAGCACAATCACATTCTGCCCGACCAGCGGGGTAATTGCGTAACACAGTATCAGTAGCACTGGGTTTCACAGTTCAACAACATTCATTGCGTTATTTGCGTACTTGAGCAGACACATTTTTCGAACATATGGAGCAATGGATTAGAAATATGCTTCAAAATTATTCAAATTGAGAGTAATAGTTTGTTACGCAATTAGGGTGCCGGGTGTCGTATTAGGACACTACGTTTAGCAGTCGTGTTTACGACAGTACCTAAGACAAAGAGGCAGTCTAAAAGATCAAAGAGCGATCGATAACTTTCTTGAATATCAACGAATTTCCACCATTTGAACTTTGTAACTTAATTTTTATGATAACTTATATTGCTTTCTTGATAACTTTTATTGATAAATTTTATTGTCCCTTAAAACGATAAAATATTTAAATGAGCTCGATTTAGATGTATAGAATTCAATTTTATCAGAAAATCTATTTAAAATGTAGTTTTGTGGTGAAAATGTTCGTTTAAGAGGCATGCGCTAAGGCGGCCCGCGAAATTAAATTTTTCTTGCGGTTTTATGCAATTTGCAGGTCAGTGTCAGGTCCACGGATATCGATCGGATATCTATGGTCAGGTCCTATGTTGAATAAAATATGATTTTCGAGCGTAACGAGAATGTATTTACAGAATAGTAACCATTAAAATAACCAATAATCAATTTACAGAATAGTAATAATTAAAATAATCTCTAAGTTGATATAATCCTATTGAATGACAATTTCATGAAATATCAATACCCTGGCGCTTTCTTCATAATTTTATTGTAGGAATTCAATTTCTGATTCACACTTGCGTAAGAACCAAGATCCCTCGGAAATGCCAAATCGTTTTCAATATTACACGCGATTATAAAGTTGGAGGATTTTCAATCTTATATGAACGATTCAAAAGTTGCGCTCCAGATCTTACGATGAATATGGGAACATGAAATTGATGTGACTCTGCGGCGCTGGGAAATCTTTATAGAGAGTAGGTATACTTACGTTCTTGCATTGCAATATGGTTCATTTAAGGCATACAGTTTAGGTCTTTAGTGGAGCGCCGTAAGACATAAAAATTGTAAAATCTCGGAATCCAGGGCCTGTCAATGAATTTTCATAAAAACTGTTGTGACGAAAGGGGTATGCGTGGCGCAGGTTATATGGAAATAAGACCACGCATCCAAGTCAACATAAAAATATAATTAAATAAAAGGTGTGGGTAGGTCTACAGGTCACAATTTCCCCAGAGTCCACCCTGTGGGTAGCGCTGTACTGCCCTGATAGCTGGCGTGGCGATGACCGCAGCGAGGTGCCACGCTGGATGCGCAGGGGTGCCGGTCGACAGGTGTTTGCGCCGACCTTCGTAAGTCAGCTCGGCCCACTTGGCAAGACGGCCAACAAATGGGACGTCCGATGCCTGGACGTTACAGCACGCACGAGTCACGACGGAACCAGCCGCGTAGCTCCAGATGTGCGGCCGTGAGCTTGAGGCGTTCCCTAACCGGAACTTTGGACCCTGGAACATGACGTCCAGCGTGTCACGAGATGACCATTGGTCAACTCCGCTGATTGCGACACCAAGCTAAGCAGAGCGAGTAGCAATAGCAGTGCGCTAATGAAGGTGTTGGTGGATTGTCACAATCAGACGGAGTTTACAAAATGGAAGAGTAAAAAAAGGCATGATGCAATACATTTTGAGTGTGAAGCACGAAAAGTCAAAATGCATTAAGCAGAAGGCCTTAGATTAAAATGAATTACATTATTTAGCGTATATTAAATTCAGATAAAATAAGCATACATGCCAAGTTAACCTGCAAGAAAAAAACACAAAATATACGCATGAAAATGCTATCCAACACTTACCCAGTATGGGGGTTTCAAAGACACCGAATTTAAATGCTCGATGGCGGAGAATTATGTAGATTAGGTAGTTGTTTTTAAGCCCGGATAATGGCGAGTTAAGACACGTGTGAAATCACTGATATCAATTATCTGGTGAGACGTGTGACCGCTTCGGGAAAAACCAAAATTCCTAATGACGAACGAAAGACGCGTTGGATAGAGATGGGACATGCGCGGGCGCATAGATAAATTCTCACTCGCGCGCCGATAGCAGAACATTTTGTGCTTTTAGTAATCACTATTTACTACCGCACTAGGTACTTGCAATATTCTGTGGTTGTCATATTTTGACGTCTGCGTTTGTTTGACAGTTGATGTATGTAAACATTGGAATGTTGCTGTGATTTTGTTGTTAAATTAGTTAAAATGTGTTTAATTATGCAAAATGTAACGTACGACGTTACAGTACCCCGCCGCTTGGTGAGGGTTTTTACCTCAGTAAAAATCCTTTACTCCTATTATACCTCCATCTGAATTACGACCCCTTGTATTCTTCATCGTTCATCCTTCATATCTCATATTCGTAATCTTTGCATACTGGCAGACTACCTTAACAAGAGGTGAGTCCGCGCCCTAGCAGCTATGTGAGAGTTACATGTCCATAGTTGACTTGTTACTCGCGCAAAACAGACGTACATTCGGCTTATAGAAGCAAAGAACTTACTGGGTTTATACTATTGAAAATGGAAATTAAAAACTGGACGAAGGCTTATTTAAGGAGTATCCACCCGCTCCTGCATAGGCTTATTTAATGAGTTGCAACCGCTCAGAAATATTAACTCCCGGTAAGTGAAACGTACCGAGTTTGGCAACAACCAATCCAGAGGTTCCGATAAATGTGGAGAGACCACGGGTAAGGCACATGATAAAATCAAGTGAGCGTGGTTCTCCATCGGGGCTGAATACGGTGGCCGAAAAAATTGACGGATTACGACACGTGTGAAGACACTGATGATGACATCTAGTGAGCGTGTCTCCGTCTGAGGTTGAAGTTATGCACTGTGTTATGCAGTGGCTTAAACATAATATAGTAAAAAAAAATGAAGTGAAAACAAGAATAATATGTTATTATTTCAAATTGAGTTGTGTTGGGTAGCAATCCGCATGGCATGATAAGCGTCAAATACTCCGACTGTTACAAAACAAACTAAAATTAACGTCTTGGTTGTTGTCCGTGTAAAGTGAAGGAAACTACGTTATGAAATATAAAAAGTAATAAAAAAATTTTTTTTTTTTGTTTTTAAAGTTTGAAGTTTGTTTACTTATTTTAAACATATTAAAAATAATCGGTGCAACTAATGTGTACGCTTATGGTATTAAATACTGAAATTTGTAACTATACTAGTTTTTTAAAATTAAAATATAAGTCACTATTGACACCCAATGACAAATTTTTGCTGTTGACTGTACTTAGTAACAACAATATTGAACAAGGCAAGGGTAACAAGTCAATAGGCAGGTAGACAGTTAGTTGGATAATTATTAATTAAAAGGAGGTAGGTGGGAATTGTGGTTGCAATACTTGTTGGAAACAGCTGGTAGATCAATGAAATAGTACTGTACTTTTGAGTTGTCAACAATAAAAACGTTCACTGTATGGAACATTAGTGATCTAGGTCAAATGTAAACAAGTACAAGATGTATTGATAATTAGGCTATAATTCCAATATACAAGTTTGTAGATACAAGTTGTGTGATACTATTTTTAGTTTTAAGTTCTAATGCTTGATTTTAAAAATTGTTAATTTTTGTTCTTACAATGTTTTTTAATAAATAAAATAAATGATTCTAAGTTTTATTATAAAATTGACTCTAAGTTATGATAAAAAAATTGACACATATGAGTGTTATTTGATAAAAACACTGTTTGTGTACCAGTAGACAATGTTGTTAAGTCTAAAGTAGCCAGTAATTGATAACCCGGCAACCCAATCCCTTCATCCGGCACACAGCAGAGCTGCTTACCGGAAGAAATAGGAATGAGCGTGGTACCTCCCCGGGGCGAGCCGTTACTATTGGCCCTACCACTATAAAAGAACGATAAATGCGTTCTTTTATTTTAAATAAAAAAAAAATTAACAATTAAGTTGCAACAGTGCAATCCGTTCCTACCAAACAAGAAAAAAAACAAGGTAGCGCTGCGTACACCTTAGTTGCTGGCAACCAGAACGTTTTACACAAAACAACCACCAAAATACACCAACATACAAAAAAAAAAAATACCCACAAGGTAACCCTGAGGAAAATGTGACCGTAAAACCACGTTTTAGGGCGCCAATGTGACGAAAGGGGTATGCGTGGCGCAGGTTATATGGAAATAAGACCACGCATCCAAGTCAACATAAAAATATAATTAAATAAAAGGTGTGGGTAGGTCTACAGGTCACAATTTCCCCAGAGTCCACCCTGTGGGTAGCGCTGTACTGCCCTGATAGCTGGCGTGGCGATGACCGCAGCGAGGTGCCACGCTGGATGCGCAGGGGTGCCGGTCGACAGGTGTTTGCGCCGACCTTCGTAAGTCAGCTCGGCCCACTTGGCAAGACGGCCAACAAATGGGACGTCCGATGCCTGGACGTTACAGCACGCACGAGTCACGACGGAACCAGCCGCGTAGCTCCAGATGTGCGGCCGTGAGCTTGAGGTGTTCCCTAACCGGAACTTTGGACCCTGGAACATGACGTCCAGCGTGTCACGAGATGACCATTGGTCAACTCCGCTGATTGCGACACCAAGCTAAGCAGAGCGAGTAGCAATAGCAGTGCGCTAATGAAGGTGTTGGTGGATTGTCACAATCAGACGGAGTTTACAAAATGGAAGAGTAAAAAAAGGCATGATGCAATACATTTTGAGTGTGAAGCACGAAAAGTCAAAATGCATTAAGCAGAAGGCCTTAGATTAAAATGAATTACATTATTTAGCGTATATTAAATTCAGATAAAATAAGCATACATGCCAAGTTAACCTGCAAGAAAAAAACACAAAATATACGCATGAAAATGCTATCCAACACTTACCCAGTATGGGGGTTTCAAAGACACCGAATTTAAATGCTCGATGGCGGAGAATTATGTAGATTAGGTAGTTGTTTTTAAGCCCGGATAATGGCGAGTTAAGACACGTGTGAAATCACTGATATCAATTATCTGGTGAGACGTGTGACCGCTTCGGGAAAAACCAAAATTCCTAATGACGAACGAAAGACGCGTTGGATAGAGATGGGACATGCGCGGGCGCATAGATAAATTCTCACTCGCGCGCCGATAGCAGAACATTTTGTGCTTTTAGTAATCACTATTTACTACCGCACTAGGTACTTGCAATATTCTGTGGTTGTCATATTTTGACGTCTGCGTTTGTTTGACAGTTGATGTATGTAAACATTGGAATGTTGCTGTGATTTTGTTGTTAAATTAGTTAAAATGTGTGAAAGCTCAGGACGGCCTTCATCAGAATCCATCTTGCAACGTGGGTATGTGGGTAGTCCAATCGGGGTAATTTGAATTAAACGTATTGTCTTCGAAACTTAAACGATTTTACTTCTATATGTACCATTAAAATAATTCGACAATTGCGTAAATGATAGTTACTTATATCTGATCAACACTAATCACTCTAAAATACACTATGATTAAGGCGATGGATAGCGATTCGTCGGAAACGTGGTGCGCTGGCGACCGCTCTCAAAGAAGTCCCTTGTAAGATGGCCGCCCCGCTACCATCGACTCGACGCTCCGCTAGAGTGACGTTGACAGCCTGTCACTCTTGACAACGACATTCTAATGTGCGCCGACACGGCCAGACTGACATACGACCGTCCTCGGGCGTTATTGTATTCCTGGAACAAATAATGTCTAATCACCAAGACATCCGCTCGTCCATTCTGCTATATTCAGGACTTTACATGGATTTTCGATTGTAGCGTCAAACACAAAGTCAATCATATTAAGACATTGAAATGAACAAGTGCATCCCTTCAACCAGCCCGTAATGGATCTGGCCCGGACGACACTGCCCCCATCAACTTGTCAACCAACAGCAACACATCTGGACTGGACGAGTGCATCCCTTCAACCAACCCTATTGGGTGTGGCCCGGACGACACTGTCCCTCCGACCAGGATAGACTATAAGGATATTACTTCTGGATCGGACAAGTGCATCCCTTCAACCAACCCTATTGGGTGTGGCCCGGACGACACTGTCCCTCCGACCAGGATAGACTATAAGGATATTATTTCTAGATCGGACGAGTGCATCCCTTCAACCAACCCCACTGGGTGTGGCCCGGACGACACTCTCCTTTCGGCCAGGCAATTCTGGATTGAATAGTGCTGACAATAATCAACAGACATAAAACATACTGACGACATACCTATGATTGCGGAACATCCTGTTCATCCCATATTTCGATTTCGTTATCTACATCCCATGTCTCAGGATCAGTGTGTGCACTGACAGTGTCTGAATTGCCGGTAATAGTAGAAGAGCCGGCGGATATAGTGTCAGAGCATGCAGTCAAGGTGTCACTATCGTTTGTGGATAACAAGTCATTCCTAGCATCTACATCTTCCGGCGCCGACTCGGCCTCATCATAATTCAAAAGGTTAGAAGCGATTTCAAGCAAACCTTCGTGTCCGTGAGGTACTGAGCGTAAATTCTCGTGGGCATACTTATAAATTCGATGAGAACTACCTAACCTTTTTAATTCGTACCGATCGTTAGTTAGTACTGCCGTTATAACAAATGGACCCTTAAACTTTCTGTCCAATTTTGTCTGGTTTCGTTCACTATTTTTGAGGAAAACGTAATCACCTTTTGAAAAAGCTTTTATCTTTGCTCGTCCCTGATTAAATCGTTTAATTTCGCTTTCTGCTGCCCTTTGGATATTAGCGGATGCGTCATTCCGCACAACATCGAGGTTAAGACGTTCTGGTTGACCATTAACTTCTGAGTTTAGCTTCGACATACCTAATGACTGTGCACGAATACCTAACATAAGTTCTGTAGGAGAATACTTTGTTACAGATGATCGGGTGCTGTTAAGGGCGAGTTGAATATTTCCTAGTTCATCTCGCCACGTCTTATTGGGGTCGTTTTCGACGATGGTTAATAGGCTTTTGAGGGTCCGCATAACCCTCTCCACCTGGCCATTAGCCCTGCTAGAGCCAGTCGCAATTAAATGGAGATCTATCTTATGTTCGCCGCAAAAATTCTTAAAATCAGAGCTTACGTAGCAACGACCTTGATCAGCAATGATCCGTTTAGGCGCACCAAAAAGGTGGACTGCTTTTTGCAACGCATGTACCGCGCTCCCAGCATCAAGAGAAGAAGTATGCTCTAGTAAGATGTATTTGGTAAAACCATCGATAATCACCGAACAGTATTCTTTTCGATCACTCTTCCCGCTAAGCTTTCCCGTAAAATCAATATGTATTGTTTGCCATGGTACCGAGGCTTTGGGGATTGGGTGAAGCTGAACGGGTTGAGCTCCAGATGGACCCTTTGATGCTTTGCAAATAATGCACGAGTCGATAAATTTACGCACGCATTTTGACATTTCGGGGAACCAATACTGCTCGTAGAGTTTATCTAAAGTTTTATCCTTTCCTAAATGTTGCAACTCATTATGAACGTGATTTATTAGCGTCCAAATTAAAGACCGGGGAACTACCGGCAACCAGGAAACTGTTTTATTACGAATAATTTTCCTATATAGGATACCATCCCTTACATCATACGTTTGAGCTACAGTATCGGGGAAACTATTACTATCGTGTTTTGAGATAAGGTCTTGTATTTCGCTATCACGTTTTTGTTCAACCGAAAGCCAATCCTGATGTAATTCGACATACTGAACTTGCTGTGTCAGCGGGCTCCTATAGGCTGTACCAGCGTCATGAACATCAGAAAGAGGATTTCGCGAGAAATAATCCGCGTGCTCCATTCCGCGACCTTCACGATAAATAATGTCGAAGTCATAAGCTTGTAAGATAGCCCACCACCTGTGGACGCGAGGAGTGAGATCTTTTTTTGATTTGGATGCCTTGAGAGAATTGCAATCCGTATAGACTTCAAAATGACGACCGTAAAGATAATGGCGAAAGTGCTCGACCGCTCGTACAACTGCCAACGTCTCCAGTTCGTACGAGTGGTATCGCGACTCAACATCCGAGGTTCGACGACTATAATACTCCACGACGTGCGGTGTATTGTCTATCCGTTGTATGAGAATCGCCCCGTATCCATCAGAGCTAGCATCAGTGTGCAACTCTACTGGTAATTCCGGGTCAAAAATAGTTAAAACTGGCTCAGATGTAAGTATGCGTATTATGTCGTTTCGTATTTCTTCATGCTTTTGAGTCCACGTAATAGGTCCTCGTAGCTTTGTTAGAGGGTATAATGGTCCCACGATTCGTGTGAAATTAGGAATGAATTTTCTAAAATACGAGGCTAAACCAAGGAACTGCCGGACCTGAGTGGCAGTTTTTGGTTGTGGGGCATCTACTAATGCTTGTATTTTTCGAGAATTTGGTCTCACCTCACCAGATTGAAGGGAATATCCTAGATACTCTATTCTTTGGGTCATGAATGTACATTTTTGGAGGTTGAATGTAAATCCAGCTTCCGTTAAGGCACTTAAACTATCATCTAGACGCTGCAAACCTTCAGTGATGCCAGTCGAGTAGCACAAAACATCATCCATATATATGAGTGGTTTGTCTTTTAAGTGATTCAGAGCCCTAGTTATGCATCTCTGGTATACTGATGGAGCGTTCCGCAACCCGAAGGGCATAGCAAGATACTCGTATTGCCCCTCAGGTGTAACGAATGCGGTCTTTTCTATGGAGTCAGGGTGCATCAAAATTTGGTGGAACCCTGACGCCATATCTAAGGAGGAGAAATAGTTAGCCCCAGCAAGCTGGTCTATTTGCTCCTCGATACGTGGCAGAGGGTAGTGTTCGGGTCGCGTATTGGAATTTAATTCCCGATAGTCCACGCACATCCTATACGAGTTGTCCTTTTTCTCAACTAATAGTATTGGACTAGCAAAAGGGGAGGAGCTTTCGCGAATGACCCCAGCGTCAAGTAATTCCCGAACCTTTTCCCTGACTATAAGTTTTTCCGCCGGCGCTAGACGATAAGGGCATCGTTGTACAGTTTTGTGAGGATCTATTAAATTAATTTGACATTCGCCTGTCGTTACTCTACGGGAGGGAACACCTTCGGTAAAATAATCAGAATATTTATTTAAAATCAATATTAGTACTTCCCTATTCTGCCCTAGCAAATCCGTGTTGATCTTAGTAAAATCCGGCTTATTTGATTTTAAATTACAAAAGTGGCTCGTTTTCTTAGAAAAGAACATAAAATTATCATTGTCGATTTTAACACACAAACCTCGATCAAAAATATCCCTCCCGACTATGATCGGATCAGAAATAAGCCTCTCAGGAACTACGTGAAACGTCAAATTTACAGGGAGTTTATTAATGACTACATCGCTTTGAATTTGAGTGGTACATTGAATATCTTCACCACCTATGCCACTTAGGTAAACGATGTTTTTACGCACAGTACCCGCAAGTTTGTCACAAAAACTTTCTTTTAAAAGAGAACATGATGACCCACTATCAAATAAAAATGGGACTCGCTCACCAGAAGATGTCTCCAAGATGCTCCTGGAGGGACGGTGCTCACACTGATGGACCTCCTTGACTGCAGCTCCACTGCCGTTCTTCTTGTCTGGACATACAGTCGCCACGTGCCCAGGCTGACCACACGTGTAGCAGGTCGGGGTCGTCCTTTTCTCCACGGGTCGTGATGAACTCGAAGTATCTTGCGACTTCGTTCCAATTTCGTCTCGACGTTTTCTACAATCGGCGATACGATGTCCAACTAATCCACAGTAGTGACATTTGCCGGTGAATTTCTCCATTATACGGACACGTTTTGCTTCAGGTTCTTGGACTTCGGTATCCGTGCGTCGCTTAAGTGATACTCCACCAAGTATTCGAAATAATTGAGCTCGAGTCGTTATTGTTTGTGCGTTTAACTCGCGACGTATCAAGCTGTCCTTTTGACACAACACGGATATCGCAAATCCAGTAATTACCTTCTCAGGCATCGTACTTTCAGGTATTCGTTCGATGAGATTCCATAACCGAAGAGCAGATTCGGACGCAGTCTCTTTAGCGCCTATTTGGAAGCGTAATACATCATCGAAATAGTCTTGCAGAAGTTTAGGTTTTGAAAATCTTGCAATTAGGATTTCTTTAACTGAATCCCATGTAATGGTGTCTAAATTAAGCTTCGTTAAACACGTTGCTGCACGACCTTTCAGCGCCTCCGTCAACGCCATCAGTAAATTAATACCTTCCAGATTTTTATTTTGCACAATGAAATCTGTCAGTTTACACCATCCTTCAATGTCCGAGTCGGGCTCATCCGGGTCAAACTTTAAAAGAATTGTACGATTCGTACTCACAAGCGGTGTTTGTTGGGCTGCTAAAACTCGAGAAAGCATCGCTTCCATGCTGCTTAATAGCTTCTCAGCAGTTCTAAAATCCGGTTGCTTTGCTTCATTCTGCCCTCCATTCGATCCCACTTCTGATGAAAGCTCAGGACGGCCTTCATCAGAATCCATCTTGCAACGTGGGTATGTGGGTAGTCCAATCGGGGTAATTTGAATTAAACGTATTGTCTTCGAAACTTAAACGATTTTACTTCTATATGTACCATTAAAATAATTCGACAATTGCGTAAATGATAGTTACTTATATCTGATCAACACTAATCACTCTAAAATACACTATGATTAAGGCGATGGATAGCGATTCGTCGGAAACGTGGTGCGCTGGCGACCGCTCTCAAAGAAGTCCCTTGTAAGATGGCCGCCCCGCTACCATCGACTCGACGCTCCGCTAGAGTGACGTTGACAGCCTGTCACTCTTGACAACGACATTCTAATGTGCGCCGACATGTGTTTAATTATGCAAAATGTAACGTACGACGTTACACTGTTCTACTGCATTGTTAACAGCTCAAATAAAAAAGTTAAAAATAAAAAATTGGCCGATCTTGATTACAACAATTTATAACAACAATTTACTGAAAAATTAGAGGGACAAGGAGAAAAAAATGTTTACAGTAAAGATTTCAATTT
Source organism: Luperina nickerlii (assembly GCA_963855955.1). Taxonomy (NCBI): domain Eukaryota; kingdom Metazoa; phylum Arthropoda; class Insecta; order Lepidoptera; family Noctuidae; genus Luperina; species Luperina nickerlii. The sequence goes on along the minus strand of OY979682.1, from coordinate 1,714,236 downwards.
TATAGCGAATAAATTATATTTGCATAGTAACTTTAATATTAATTTATAAATATTTAGTTAAAAATAACGAGTTACGAAAAAAAAAATATTATCAACTATACATGTCTAAATTATTGTTCATTATTTTCGTCGTCATCGTCATCGATCTCATTGATGTGGATTGTAGGTGAAGGATTAGTACAGCTGTTACCATTGCATTCTAAGCAAGCTACAGTGCAATTTAATCCACTTTTCCTGCACCCGCAAGATGCTCCGCATCCGGTTTTGCATGTGCAAAAAATCATTTTTAGTAAGGCTTCTGGAGCGGGTAGCTGCGTCATTGTTTGGGGCATCAGTATTCCGCATTCATATTTCCAACCCCACTCTTCTGGTGATATTTCTCTTCCGAGCCATGTTTGAATTTGCAGATATACTCTTTTGAAGTGTCCAAAAGCGGCATCTGCGGTAGGTGGCAAAGACGATAGTTTAACGCAGGTATTTTTAGCAGTTGCTTTCAAAAAAGAGTTATATCTTAGTATATTTAAATCTTTTATTTTTTGCGGGGCAGCGTATAAAGCAAGAGTGCATGTAACACCAGCGTTAAAAATGTCATTAGCATCTTTGCATTCATTTTTGAAAACTGTCGCAGCATTTTGTAAGTCCAGCAGTTTTTCGAAATTTTTTGCAAACACATTTTTGCCACGTTGGAAAAAAGCTGACGTCGTGTCACAGCCAGTGAAAGCATGTAAGAACAGAATATGCTGTTTCGCGAGTATTTAAATACTGCAACAATCCATCCGCTCTTTCTGCAGAAGCAGATATTCCTCTAGTTACCTTTACAATTTCTCCTAGTTCGGAGCTTAATTGAGAACTAGATCCGATTTTGTCGCAAATGAGGCAATCATTACTTTGATTATCATCACACGATGGTTCACTCATTTTGATAAGAGGCTGTAACCACAAATATTAGTAATATTAATAACTAAAGTTTATATCAAGATTAATAATTAATTAATGTTATTGAATTTTACTATAACATTCTAACTTTCAGCATCGATTTATTATAAAATAAACGATGAATTATTCAAAATGATTTTTATAAGCGAGTAATATAAATAAAAAACAAATACTATCTATGCCGCTATTTTCAAAGTTTGTAAAATACAATTATGTTCTGTAAACAAAAATCTGAAATATTTTTTTCTCAAAACGCACAAAAACAGCTACGTATTTAGCTTAGCTAGGTGCAACGTGTACTAATTTGTTAGGGACCGCGTCAACAATGCCCAACAGCTGCTGTTGTCCCTTCTATAACTCCCCCCACCCCTCACCTTTGTACCTGCAGTCCCTTGAGGCCCATGGACAAGTTTGTAATAGTTCTCCTTTTAAAAATATAACTTTAAACTATTAAAAATATAACTTTAAACTAAGAAAACTCCGAAAAATTATTAATTATTTATTTTAATAATTAAAAAATTGAGTTCGGGCAAAATTTTTTTTTTAACATTTTTCTATATACTGTTAAAAACACATTTCAAAAATTTATATGAAGATTCATTGACAGGCCCTGGATTCCGAGGTATAAATCTTACGGCGCTCCACTACTTTAGTTGAAAGAGATGAATGAAACGCAATTGCATGCAGGCCGATATTACCCGATTGACGTCGACTTACGGGACATCTTGCATACTAAAGGGAACGAATAATGGGCATAATCAGCCCATAACGTTCCCACTGCTAGGACAAAGGCCTCCTCTCTGTGAGAGGGAGTGGGCTGTAATCCACCACACGGGCCCAGTTCGGGTTGGTAGATAGATGTCACCTGTCTTCGAAATTTTGGTTCTAGAACATCCTGGTTTCCTAAAGATGTTTTGCTTCGCCGATTTGAGAGTGAGAAAGGAGAACGAGTAATCCAGTTTAAGAATGATTTCACTTATATTTGTGGAATCATCGATACGACGAAGTATAAGAAAATGGTTTCACTTCAATTTATCTAAGGCTTCCTATAGACGGACTGCAACATCGCAGTTTGGATTCAGTTGACTTTAACTGCTTCGAAACCTAGTTATGTCAACTGCATACAAACTGTGAAGTTACAGTTGGCATGCAGTCCGTCTGTTTAGTTCCTAAGGAAGTGTTCAAACTCACTGCTTAATCGTCCACTTCAGCCATCGTCTTTAGGCTACTGTCTCATTGCATTTCTGTAGGTCAATCTGTTACAAGCAATGTTTCATCCGGCGACTATAAAAGCGTAAGCATAGACTGTCTGTCTGTAATCCACCACGCGGGCCCAGTGCGGGTCGGTAGATGTCACATGTCCGGCGACTATACTTAGTCAAACTGTACCTACACAAGTACAGTGCTGCAGTACAACAGTGCAAGTTAAGCACGTTAATGCATTCATACGCGCATTTCCGCTGCGCCCAGCCCGCTTGATTGAGTAGTGTTGTGCTTTATCATGTCGATGGATTTGTCGACATAGATTATTTTGTTGTCGATTGCACCAGATTTACCACAAAATCTGGTGCAATCGACAACAAAATAATACAGCATTATCACCATTTCAGTCGAAAGACGTCCACTGCTGGTCACAGGCTTCCCCCAAGCACCGCCACTTCGATTGGTTCTGTACTTCCCGTATCCAGCGGATTCCTATGGCCTAATTTTGAGGATTAATTAACACCAACCAACCTGACTTTCTTATTGTCCTTTATATTATGATTTTGTTCAGCAATCTTATTTAAGCGTTGTCCAAATTAGAAAGTAGTCACGTTATTATGAGGTGTATTATTTAATTTTTATGGTACTTACTTCCTAACTATTAGTTTTAATAAGGGCAGCCATTTTCTTATATTACGTACCTATGACCGATAGGTTGGTAGGTCGGTTGCTAGAATATTACACAGACGCCAGCACTTTAAGCTACCCAAACTGTCAAATTTTCTCAATCAACTTTGAACCTTATGCTTTAGCGATAAAGTTGAATATCTACTAAAGAAATTTGACAGATTGTATTGATCATGATTGCTTGATGTACTGGCGTCTGTACACTGCATTGATACTCACTCCATTATATTGCTCCTATTCATCATCATCTGCCTAGCCTTTTCCCAACCACGTCGGAGTCAGTTTCCAGACTGGATACAGCTAAATAATATTAGCTACAAGAGCTATTCAGCTATAATGTTGTTATGCTATTATTGGTTCAGCTATTTTGCTTGGAGCGACTGTCTATCTGACCACCGCAACCCAGTTACTGGATAAAACGATATGACTTGGTACGACTGGTTGACAGACTTGCAGGCTAAGTATATTTCTACGATCATCGATATGAACACATCGATAGTGTCCCAACTCAATCGGAAGCAGTGAATTCATCTCAATGGGCGCCGGGTCAACTGAGCTCAAGTGTACAACGGCGTGGTACAGACGAGACGGGCGATTTACTTATTAACTTATAATATTGTTTGGATCTGATTTGTTAAATAAATAGGGGAAATGTTGGGTTAGGGAGTTGATTGATTTTATGCTGTCAGTATATATCATATTTCAGACTGGATATGAATATGGTAGCGCCGGTGCAACTTACCTACCTATATAATACTTTTACCCCTGATACTTTTGAAACAGAAAATATGTTTTTTTTTTCTCTAGCCTGCGCTGTCCTGGGCAAAGGCCCCCCTCCACTCCTTCCATCTTTCCATTTATGTTACTTAACTAAAATATGCAGTAGGTAGGCAAATTTGCAATTTACCCGAGTCAAGATCGGGGTGTAGAATAATGTTAATAGTAGCCTTTCAAGCAAGAAATTGCCCCCAACTTCCTAGGTCATTGTGCTTAGAAAGAACGGCTTGTTAAACTTTTATCGACGTAGGTACCTATTACAAAATGTATTTGGTCACAGTTAATACATCCAAATTAATTATAAGTGGTAGCCAGGCATGGGGGATGCGGGCCATTCAAGAATTAAGCTGTTAACTGAACCAATGGGGGAGATCTATGGGGTAACATGTAATTGTTTTTGAGTTTCAAGTGTTTTATAGTGGGTCATGTTTGTGGAGTGTTGCAGCTGCAGTCGCAGTAACAATGTGTTTTGTATAAGGAATTATAATTATATGAGCCGTGGGATATTTTATCGTTATAAACAACAAAATAAATCTATAGATGAAGCTTTCTTTTTGCAAGTACTGTAGCCATTGCTTGATACAGGAAAAAAATATAGCCAGTGCGCAAAAACCATGAATTTGCATTAAAAACATTTCGTAGGTTTTCAATAATAAAATGGAAACCAAGAAAGAAAGAAAATACGTTTATTTGCGGCAAACATGACGCACAAAAATTAAAAACATAAACATAAGAAAAACAAAATAACAATTTGGGAGAAAGTATGCGTCACATCTAAAATCAACGGCCATCGCTCAGCATAATGCTAAGACCCTATACGAGACAGAGCCCAGCGCTGGTTTTCAGAGACAGCCGGCGTTGACGTGATGACGTCAGCCAGTGCAGCATACGATTAGATATTAAAAAAAAATCGGATGTTTCATAGACAAGTGCAATATCTACGCGGTCAAAATGTATGCTATCAACTAATATATTTTATTACGAGTATAACCGATGAAAAATTTCTACGCTCTAGTTATGTAAGTATATGTCATAATTATGCTGAATTCATAGTTAAAGCTTGCGCACAGGTTAAAATAGTAGATTATGCACCGAGGGGCTAAAGTTGTGTCTTATGTCACGGGCGTCATATTGAATCTCGAGCGCAATGAAGGATTCGGGATTTAACTCCCGAGCGCAGCGAGGGAATTGAGAGTTTAACTCACGAGCGAAGCGAGGGAGTTAATACAAGAATCCTGAATACAGCGAGGGATTCAAGCTAGCCCAAGGCAAAGACACCTTTAGCCCAGAGGAGGATACTCTACTTTTTACACCTACTGTGAGAAAATAATAGCCATAGTACGAAAAACAAAGTATTTATTAAATAAACAAACAGTAAGAATAACATATTTAGAACTAGTTAGTTATATATGCACTTCCATTCCTTTTAAAAAATGGTTCGTAGTTATCTAATTATTCTTACAATATTATGTCTTCGAAAACATGGCAACGATATGAAGAAGCAGTCGTTATGATTTTGTAGGAAATCGAGAATATCATCCACGCGTAGTAAGGGTATTGAGAATAGCTTTCCTTTTTCTGGCACCAAAGGCTGTTTGTTAGTACTATACTGCCAATTTAGCTGAGCATGTGAGATTCCAAATTCAAATCACATTATTGACCAGCGGGTCATAATGAAACCCAGTACAACATTAGTGCCCCCGGCCACTAATGACTCACTTTAGGTTAAGGTTGTTTGACATATAATTTGACATTTTCGAGCAGGTGGTGTGAAAAATCCTTTATGTACCTACTTATCATAATTTCCTTTGAAAGTAATTTCGGAAAGTCTACGTACGCAATGGATACCTATTGTTGAATCGTCTAAAGGAATCTAGGTATGGTGAATAGAAACCACATGCGGCAAGGGATGGAAATTGGAATTGGAAGGCCTTTGCAAAAAGGTGCCGTGACGTATCACGATTTCTTCTAAACTTGCCAAATACCTTCTTAAATTGGTCCTAGCATCAAAGGATTGTTTCCATAAGGTTTAGTTTTACCAACTTTGGTACAAAACACAGGAAAGGTTATCAAAGATTGCACGATGCATCGCTTAAGCCTTTTATATCAATGGAAAATGCTACACATAATGATGACCACGGAGAAGTAAGGAAATGAAGTGCTTGCTGGTGTGGCACTAAATCCTTGAGTGCAACAGAGGTACTGCACCATCTTTTCTTAGTGCCCCACGTTCACATCTTCATCAGCTTTAGGCAAAAAATCTCTGAATCTGATTCATTCAGCAAGGTAGCACACATCCTTAGTTCCAGTTTATTATTTTTTTCGATTTTATTACAATTATATTCTTTACAAGCAACTTCATGATTCGTAGATCGTTAATAGATTTCGGAAAAAACGTGCTTTAAGAGGTGTTGGATTAAAATTGCAGAAAAAGACATGCCTACGTAATTAATTAAGACATCCAGCGAAAATGTGTGCTCACATTAGAACTCCATTTGTTTGGTATTCTGTAACAGTTACAGATTGCCATTGTTTGCGGGCACCAGAACAATCAATAACCTCTCAGGCAGAATCAGATTTACTGCTCACGGAACGATAAATACCAGCCGGTCGATTCTGTAAAAATCTCACCGTGAAAACTTAGGTGAAGTGAGTTTGTTTTTGCTAGGAATTGTCACTATTGACAGCTCACTCCACGCTCACTTCACCTAAGTTTTCACGGTGAGATGGTTACAGAATAGCACCGCAGATTTACTATGTTATTCCTAACAGTAATACATAATACGTTACATAATTTTGCAACAGCATTATACAAAATGGTTCTACTGGATTGCTATTTCCATTACTTACATTAAGGTATGAGCGAAAGGCAAGCGGATTTTTCCACAATTCCATTTACCTTACCAACCTGAAATTGGAAGAAAACTGCAATATTACTAAGTAAAATACGACTAAATTAAAAAGCGAAGCTGTCTACTGAAACACTAGTTTCATTACAGGCATTACAAAGTGCTCAGTATTTCTTGGCACCAGGCGGTGGTAGGAAACTGAGTTAAAATTTTCATTTGCGTTCGTAAGCAGCAGGGTATAAACTGTTAGAATATACTGGGCACACTGTAATGCAGGAATGTTAACTAGTATTTCAGTATACATTTTGTTAGGAATTTTTCCCTCGTTAAAAGTTAATAATACATATTAGCTTTTGACCTACTTAAAATACGAATAGAAATTCTAAATTATACTGCATCAACATGATTCAAGAACGTAGAAATTTTTCGTCGATTATAAAAAAAAACTGCTGTTTTATAGAACGCGGTCAAAATATATGAAACACTTAATTTTTTTTAAATCACCGGGAAAACAACAACTCATGGGGATTCAGAAACATGTACAGTCAACAAAAGAGGTATGCAGATAAGTAAGATAAGATAGATAGATAGATAAGTATGCAGGATCGTCGGATATAGTTGAAGTTTAGTAAGAAACCGATGGATATTCTCGAATAAAATTTAATTTTATTAATAGAAAACACACAGCTCATTTATCGAATTAAATTTCAGTTGACAACATTCGTTGGTTTCTTACTAAACTTACTACTTATCTCTTTTGTTGACTGTACCTACCGAATCCATGGTTATATTGCGCGTCGATGTCCTTGCCACCCTGTTTAGTTTGTAACGTTTATGCTTTTATTAGTTCAGGTTATTTAGAAAAAAAAACAGCAACAAAAGTATAATTTGCATACTATCCCATAAATAAAGGTAGAGGAAGATCAAAGACACGATGGATGGACTGTCTGAAAGATGATATCGCTAGAAAGTGTGTTATTGTCGAAATGACGACTAATATAGAAGCATGGCAGAAAAAGGCATTACGTTACGCCGACCCTAAATAAATTGGTATAAGGCTTAGGTATAAGGGCAAGACAATGATGACTATTATACATTATCTTATAGATAAGTATTCTTATTTTGTGTTTGTGATAAATGTTTGGATACTGGTTTGTTTGTTTCTAAATCATGTAGGTAATAACTGCTGTTCGGATTCGGAAAAAAATTGGCAAATTGTTTTTTATATATCCATTTTTGAGCCAGATAAAAATAATCTTGTAGGTATTGTACGGACGCCAGCACATCAACCTACCCGAAACTGTCAAATTTTCGCAATCAACTTTGAACCTTATGCTTTAGTGATAAAGTTGAAAATCTATTAAAGAAATCTGACGGATTGTAGTAACTTGATGTGCTGGCGTCTGTATCATAAGATGCTTTTTATTCGGATAATTGAAAAATTGTTCCCCAAGGAAACAGCACCCTAATTGCGTTAAATATTTATTAATCTGAATCATTTTGAAAGATATTGCTTAACCATTGCTTCATAAGTTCGAAAAATGTGTCTGCTCAACATCGTAAATAGCGCAATGAATGTTGTTGTACTGTCAAAATGAAACCCACTGCTACTGATAGTGTGTTACGCAATTACCCCACAGGTTAAACCACGCGCAATATCACAATGTTTTACCTGTTTCCTATGATATGAGGACTACTTATAATTACAACACAGCGCATCATTATTATCGGCAAAAAATGCGATTAAATTCTTCTTTTGTTTGGGAACAGGAGATAAGACCAAGATATTACAAGGATTTGTGTATCCGTTTGCACTACATAATGTCCGATAAATAGGTGACTTGGGAGTACATGAATGAGTTTTGATTAGGTATCATTATCACTGTTGCTGGGGCATATAAAACAGACTGATTACATGAAAAATGCTAAGACTAAGCATTAAAAAAACCGGCCAAGAGCGTGTCGGGCCACGCTCAGTGTAGGGTTCCGTAGTTTCCCGTCCGTCACAATAAGTGTTCCCACTTATAAGTTTAAAAGTGGGTATCCATTATGTTCGCGCTCCTGCAACTGCTTCCGGTAGTGGGTACGTGCGCGAACACGGAGCGTGCATCATTGCACGCTCCGCGGCAGGCGCTCCGACTCGTGACGGTTTTCAGCGCGAACACAAAGGGATACGTTCAGGATAATAAAATATGTAAACGAAGTTAAAAAAATGCTTGCATATACGATTATACTACCAACTTAGTCCAGAAATTATTTTGTATAACTTTTTGTCTTTTTTGTACAAAAACTGTTGTTTCCATCAAGTTCAAAATAATTTTCCTAGAAAGTCCTTATAAAGTTCTACTTTGCAGATTTTTTTCATATTTTTTAAACTTATGGTTCAAAAGTTAGAGGGGGGGGGGACACATTGTTTTTTACTTTTGGAGCGATTATTTCCGAAATTATTGACATTATCAAAAAATGATTTTAGTAAACCCCTATTCATTTTTAAATACCTTTCCAACAATATATCACACGTTAGGGTTGAAATTAAAAAAAAAATCACTTCCCACTTTACATATAGGGGGGCTACCCTAATAAAACATTTTTTTCCAATTTTTATTTTACCACTTTGTCGGCGTGATTTATATACATATTGGTACCAAATTTCAGCTTTCTAGTGCTAACGGTCACAGAGATTAAGCGAGGACGGACAGACGGACAGACAGACATGGCGAAACTATAAGGGTTCCTAGTTTACTACGGAACCCTAATAAAGACTAGCAATGTCAAAGGATGGAAAAGACAGTAAAGATTGCACTTAGCATACGGAAAAATATAAAGTGTGAATGTTGTTAGTGCGCAGCCACTCACCTCATGTTCTGAGCCGCCTTAATGTTTGTTACGTTACCAAAATCTTTGAAGTACTTACACTGGCTCAAGGTGATACTGTTCATTTGCAAGACAAAGTCATCATCTCAGTAAGAGAAGGAATCAAGCATTGATTACCAAATTGGTATACTTTTCAGTCCAGTTTTCTGACGATATTCTCCTTCACTGTTTCTTTGAGATCCTGAGTTGGAGACGATAGGTAGTTTCAAGCTATATTTTGGACCGACACCCTATTACAAAACAAGGTTTTCCTTTAGATCAAGCTTAAACCACCGAGTCAATTACTGAATTAAGAACCTAACTGTTACAGAAATGCAGTTCTTTATACAAAAATGACAGCTTAGTTCGGAGGTTATACTGACCCAAAGGTTTAGGCTAGAACTAAAGTTAGATTTTGTTTTGTAATACAACGGTATGTATTTACATAAATCTTGGAACTATCATTTGATACCTTAGCTTATAAAGTGCAGCCTATAAGTCCGCTAAGCCAGAACTTAGTTCTCAATTTCGTTTCTTCAGCGAAAATAAACAGATTAGTCATTGTGCAGATAACTGTACTATCGCTATCTTCCGATGACGTTGCCGAAAATAAGTTATTAGGTTACATATTATAAAATGTCGATAATTTCATTATCTGCTCACTAATTGTGGGTCTACGTGCTGGTAAGCACATAGGACAACACACGTGTTACCACGAAGACATTTGGTGGGAAAATAAATAATCTTCAGATTTGCCCCGATTAGAAAAAATAAGGGAAAGGCGTCTGGGATGGTTTACGACGTTTACCTTCGCCGGTATTATTCAATCAGTCTGTCGCAGTCCACTGCTGGACATAGGCCTCTACCACATTGCGCTGCAACACCCGGTTCTCCGCTTTCCACATCCAGTCAGTCACATATCTTTACAAAAAAGTCTTAACTCAATCTGCCAACCCTTTTCTCAACTATGTTGGGGTCGGCTTCCAGTCTAACTGAATGCTGCTTAAAAGCAGTATTTTACATGGAGTGGTGCCTAGTTGACCTCCACAACCCAGTAACTGGGTAACATGATACCCATTTGGTAAGGCTGGTTTTAGACTTTTGGGCTTCTGACTACCCGTAACGACTGTCAAAGATCTACGAATGACAGCCGACAACTTAACATGCTTTCCACGGAGGGGTCTCGATATGTAATGGATGGTCACCCATCCACGAACGGACCGCGGCAAGCGTAGCTTAACCTTCGATCGATCGGTGAGGCTGTTATTGTTTAACCACGAGCCCCTTGAAAAAGTCTTAGATAATTACTACTAAGTACTTTTGCCCTTTTCCATGGTTTAAAGTCCGCTATGATAAAGAGCACCTCATTGCACAGTACAAGAATTCACAGTCCTAAGGGCAATTTCGACTGTAAAATAGAAACACGTTTTCAGCTTCCTGAAACCGCATCAAAATGCATGTTGCTCATAAAATCAATGTTTGTAATACAGTTCTATTATGATGCGTGCACCGCATCGGCGCCTGCGCCGTTCTATTTTCAAACAGACCAAGTTCATTAACGTCTGTTTTACTAGCAATAGGGATGGGACACGCAGCTTCTGATGTATCGATAGATTTGTCACATACATAACGATATTGATAACGATTGTTAATATGTTTAACTACTGATATTTGAGTGAGTCATGTGCCTTAATATATTTCAGTGTTTACATCAGAAAATAAGGGACGTTATGAGTTATTTTGTTCGTTTTTATTAATAAGTTGCGCTTACTCTGTATTCATTATTTTATTCTGTATAATTTCTACGTAATTTATGCATAATTTCTATATTTCTTTGAATTTTTTGTTTGTTAAGAGGGGACGGGGCCTGCGAGGAATTTGAAAAATAGGTATTCGAAGAAACTATTGCCGTCGCCTTACCTCAAGTCTGCCCCCGTAGTGTGTGATAGGGACAGCTGGCTCAGACCGAAATTATCACAAAAATATTGACGAGATCGAAGTTTCGTATTCCCTTTTTTTCTCCTCGAAAACTGAGCCGATTCAATTATTTTTACATTAACTTTTTAAGAAAGATATGTTTAGGTTCCTATAATTTTTTTATGTTAAAATTTATTCTGATTTGTCTCGTAGTCCTCTAATCTCGGCGGTAAAAATAGGGCAATTTTTGTAATTTTTAGAGGGTCATACTTTCTTTACTAATTATTTGCTAAAAAAAAGAAAATGACTGGGACGTGTTTACAGCAAATTTTGATTTTATGAAAAAAAACACTGGCACTCCGGTAGTGCCGACAGAAGTGAAAACTTGAACAATTACGAGTGTATTTTGTGAATCGTCTTATAAACAAAACACGCGTGTTAAGGTGTGTTCCTTATTTTATAGGGTTTTTTGCAAATCAGGTATGATGACCAAAGTGACTGGTTTATTCTTCTCGTGAAAGGAATTTATTCAGATTTACAAATAAGCACACAGGATAGACTTCAGTTCGTGGTGTTGGTCGCGGCAGTGGTAAGAGAAGCAAGCCGCTCGCATGGAGCTCGTCGTCAGTTATATATCCGTGGTTCAGCGCCATCTCGTCGTTGTTGGATGAACTACGTAGTTAGTACGCGAGGCCCTCGTAGTTCTTCCCGATGTGCATAGATGGCGCTGTCCTCAACAACGCGCGTCTTACGTTTTACGTATTACGAATTTTCGATCAGGGTCACGTGACCTGACGCGAATTTAGAAGTTTTTACCCATTCCAAAAAAAGTACACAGCGCCGCTAAAGAAGTTTTCACTTCAAAAAAATATTGCTCTAGAGGCATTATTCAGGAAGAAAAAAGGGGAATACATTTGTATGGAGGTAATAGGCTGTAAAAAGGATGTTGAGATGAATAAAGATTTAGGATTATGATATTAGATTAGTAAATTATTTTCCCTCGTGCTATGTATGATAAGCACGAGGAAGAAATAATTTCAGATAAAAAGTCGTCATAGAGATTCATAAGATACCTACAGTAGTCAGTAGGTGCATAAAGGCTCCTACAAACAGGTGCGACACGCGATACAATCGCGCGCGACACAAAGGCACCGCTCTTTGCGCGACTTAATTGAATAAAAATTAATACTAGTGTAAAAAGTAATAAGTATGAAATATCTCTTAAACCCAATTAAATAAAATATAAAGCAATGAACTTTCCTAGTTACGAAAAGGTTGTCCTTTATCATAATTATTATATTATATTAATACCGGATGCGGAAGCGGGCGGACAGGAAGACAAGTTTATGTTAATCAATGATAATTACCTTCTGAGTGACATGGGAAGCGGTTCGGTGAGCTAGTATGTATATCATGTGACAGTTCTAAAAAGATTTACATACGTATTTGAATTTATTAGAGGTTGGTTTGGGGTTCATTTCAATGACAAGATGGATGACGCAGACTTTGTCGTATATCTTTGGACATTGATCGACTTCAAGAGGGGTTATTATTTATATCGTTACTAGCAGCGCCCCGCGGTCTCACCTGCATAAGTGTCGATCCCGTGAGAATATCGGGATGAAAACTATCCTATGTCCTTCCCTGGGATGCAATCTATCTCTCTGTAAAATTTTATCGAAATCCGTTCAGTGGTTTAGGCGTGAAAAGGTAACATACAGACAGACAGTCGGACAGAGTTACTTTTGGATTTATAATATTAGTAAGGATTGCCCTAGGGAGGTACTTACATTAGTTTTGTAATAGGTGCTTCCTAGTGCTATAAAATCGAGTTAATATGAAAATCATAATACTGAACGTGATATCCGTTATAAAGTTATGTTGTGGGGGCCTAAAAAAGCCACTTTGCCAGAATCATAAAAGGATAACATTATGAATCTTAAAAGACAGTTAACTGTTAAGGTAATCGTATCAAATCCAATTGGTGAAGAGTTTTTCAGTTATTTTTTTTTTGTCTGTGCTAAAATACCAATCAATCCAATCCAAATCCAATCACAATCTCTTTGATGATACCTACGTAGTGCAGCGAAAAAAAACACTGGCACTCCGGTAGTGCCGACAGAAGTGAAAACTTGAACAATTACGAGTGTATTTTGTGAATCGTCTTATAAACAAAACACGCGTGTTAAGGTGTGTTCCTTATTTTATAGGGTTTTTTGCAAATCAGGTATGATGACCAAAGTGACTGGTTTATTCTTCTCGTGAAAGGAATTTATTCAGATTTACAAATAAGCACACAGGATAGACTTCAGTTCGTGGTGTTGGTCGCGGCAGTGGTAAGAGAAGCAAGCCGCTCGCATGGAGCTCGTCGTCAGTTATATATCCGTGGTTCAGCGCCATCTCGTCGTTGTTGGATGAACTACGTAGTTAGTACGCGAGGCCCTCGTAGTTCTTCCCGATGTGCATAGATGGCGCTGTCCTCAACAACGCGCGTCTTACGTTTTACGTCTTACGAATTTTCGATCAGGGTCACGTGACCTGACGCGAGTTTAGAAGTTTTTACCCATTCCAAAAAAAGTACACAGCGCCGCTAAAGAAGTTTTCACTTCAAAAAGAAAAACACGGACTGTCTTCGCCGTATTATAATTCATAATGTTATCCTTTTATGATTCTGCCAAAGTGGCCTTTTTAGGCCCCCAGGTAGTGACTACATGTGTTTTTGTTAAATACTAGCAGACTCGACGAACTTTATACCGCCTCAGAATCAATAAAAGCCGTTCTATATAAAATGTCAGTATGGGAAAATGAATTAAGTATCTTAATTATTTATTTTTTCGGGATTTTTTCCCATGTTTTAATAGTTATTCTCCTAATCGGCGCGGAGATAAATCCAACAAATCAAAGATCATAAAAAAAGATCAATACTCAATACTCAATCATTTACTCATTCCACAATGTAGGTATAAGCTTAGGTGGTAGGTAAGCCGGCCAGCCGCTCTTGAGTTATAATGGTGTAACTAACCAGAATTTATTTTATTTATAATATAAATAACCAAAGCCATGTTAGACATGGCTAGTTAATAATATAGCTGTACAAAGATCTTTTAATGCGCGGCCAAAATCGGAACTAACGCCACTATCTTGTTTTTTCAATACACTTAACAAAAAAATTTAACAAATATTAACTAACAGCGTCCCCCCCCTTTTTTTTTTTTCAGAATGGGAAATCATCAAATGACTCCTCCCGCTCTGGGTGGAGCGGAAGGGAGTGTCAGACTCTTACTGACTAAAACCCACCCGTGTTCCTTCCTTCGCCCTTTATGTTGTCAACGTCATTTGGGCGCCAAAAGATCCTTGTAACAATGTAATCGGATGTAAAGCCTTATGATATGACATTTCTCTCTAAGCACAGATTAGAATCGAATAATTGAAATAGTTCTAAAAAAACAATTGTAATTTTATTCATATATCTAATTGTTGTAAATTAACTATAATTTTGCATGCCCGTAATGAGGGTGAAATATGTATGTCTTGTGCTATAATTTAATTTAACATCTTGTGTACCTACCATATTTCAGGCAAATAAATGATTTATGAAGAAAAGTCCCAGCTTAATAATACGTAGGTACTATTTAGCAATCCGTTGCAAAGTAAACATAAGCATCGTAGTATGCGTGAATCTGTACTTTAAAACAACTTGATGTTACACAAAACATCAACTTGACAGTAACACGATTAGATATTCAATTATGATTCCATTTAATAATTAAAGTGTGTGTTCAAACGGCTGCTTGGTAACTGTACCGCTGGCCGGCGCCACCCACGCGAGGCATTTCATTGTCGACTCGTTAATGCTTCTAGAACGGCCTACGTTTGTGACAAGACTGGTTAAGGGGCTTTTACAATAGTGATATTGTTTGTTGATCAATATAGCGCTGTCCGTTTGTATGTGTCAATTGTTTCTGATTTTATAGCATTTATCAAAGGAATGTTTTGAAAACTTTTGTCCACCGGTGAAAGTAATCTGACAGTTGAAAAATTTTCTCTTCACAGAGTTCGTCGAAGTATTGTGTTGTAAGTCCAGGCGGAAATCATTTAGCAAACAATATAACAACAAATCTCAACTTTATTAATATCGAATAAAGTTAGAACTACACAGCATGTATCAGAAATGTGTGAGGTGTGTGATGGAAAAATTATCAGCTGTCCCATACAAAACTTCAATCTATTCGACCCAAATGTTTGGGACGGTTGATATTTTTTTGATTTTCCCAAGAAGTTGTTCAGTTTGATGGTCTGTACCACACCCTTAAATTTTACCACACTTTTCTGGTACTTACTTACATGTTGCATATCATGTGTGTGATACATATGTATCTTGCACTCGTGATATAATATACACTGTATATTATGGTTAATTTATCGCATTTACGTGGTTTCCATACTGTATATTATACAGTATGGAAACCACGTAAATGCGATAAATTATACCACGTATTTTTTGTCGCCTTTTCTGATGATATACAAAAAATGAACGAAATCGGTCGCGAAAAAAAATCAGCTGTTCCCTACATTTATGTTCGCATACATAACATATATTATCTCAGCCTTTAGTGTTCCCAGTTCCCACTGCTGGGACACAGGCTTCCTCTTTACGAGAGGGCTGTAACCCACCACGCGGGTCCAGTGCGGTTTGGTAGATGTCACATGTCTTCGAATGTTCGCATAACTCGTCAAAATGTAGGGAACAGCTGATTGTTTTTCGCGATCGATTTCGTTCATTGTTTTGTATATCATCAGAAAAGGCGATAACAATTATGTGGTATAATTTATTGCATATGTATGATTTCCATACTGTATATTGAAGGAGATTTTTTTAAAAGCATTGATAGTGTTTAATAAACATTTGACATAATCCATAACCCGCTATCTTAAACTATAACATTCAAGAATTACATAATACATCCAGTAGCTCATAAATGTGGGCCCTCATTTCTTAATCAAAGCTTTTAGTATATTGATAGCACATTTGATACAAAGGTAAGAGTTATATTTAAAAGACTGCCACCCATTGACGCAACGTTGATAAAAGTGACTGCTGGATAGGCCCTATCGGGCTTTATAGAGGACGGTAGCTATCGTCGAAGGCATTTTGACACTTCCATTTTTCATTGATGCATTGTTGTGCTTTTGACAGCTTTCCAATTGTATTATTTTGTAACCCGTTGGGAGTTTGTTTTACATAGTCTTTCTTCTGTATTATCGGATATACAAGAAGGGAAGACCAAAGAAACGATGGATGAACTGTTTGAAAGATGGTATGGATAGAAAGGAGGTGTTTACCGAGATGAGGATTAGGTAATAGAGAAGTATGGATCAAAAACACATGTTGTGCCGACCTCAAATAAATTTGGATAAGGACAGCTGAATGATAAGACTTCTTTCTGTACTGAATGTGTCTCTAGCAGTCTCAAATATTGGAAACATTTCATGTCTGAAAAGGCTTACGAGCTCTGTCTTGCTGGCCTGTTTTCTAAGAGCTTTTTATAATAACAAGACTTTCAGGCTTCAACCGAAATTCAAGTTCCGTAATTAACTTATCTTTTTGTATATTCTTGCACATGTTTCTGTGACAAATACATCTATTTTTCTTTCTTTCTGTCTTTTCTTTCCAATTAAAAATCTTTGAAAATTTTGTCACACTCTGGTCTCAGTGACTATTCGAGTAAATGTCAAAAACTTGTTAAAAACGTAGAAGCATTGAAGTTATTTTTGACAGATTGAGAATAAGATTAAAATTCGAACGTTCGAATTGCCCTCTATTTTCTGACTACAAACAAGATCTTTTTTCGTAAAGTTCAATGCATTTTTAATAACAGCAAGTGTGACGTGTTCCTAACAGTATCACCTTGCAAGGTGACAGAAATGCAAATCAATTGACTAAAAGTTTTGAGATCGATTTTTAGTTTATTCAAGCGCAATAAAAGCTTAATTGTAGATTGAGTTTTTGATAAGTTGTCAATAGATTTGTTGCACATTTATTTTGATAGACTCTTTATGTTTTAATAACTTTCAAGTGGCATAGACAGGACATAGAATGAAGCTCACTGTACGCACGGCGACACAATAAGATATACCTACATTTCTAGACTAAGCTGACTTGTCATTGTACGAAAAGCCTATACAACAGTAGCGAAGGTTCATGTTTTGTAAGAGGTAAGCCGGAGTAGATATCTTTAATATGATTATATTATATATTTGTCTATAGAATACTGACTGTGCCATTTTTCAAAGGGAAGCCGGTAGGTATTGGGTATTCGGGTTGTATGAAACCTTCGCCACTGCTATACAATGCTATGTCAGCTGAAACTGGAAATGTGTAGCTTGATGTGTCGCTGTGTGTACCAATTATTTATCATTTTTACTTAAATGCCATCTTTGTACCTCATCTACCATAGACTTTAAACCTAAATCAACGCGTATGTTTATTGGTTCTAGACCTTTATTCTGAAATGCCAGATTTCATAACTTATCTTAACTCAAATCTAGTTTTAAAACGGGATTCCAGACTGAGCCGAACCAACCTTAAATCCAATATCTCTGTGATTGTATAAATAAATATTGTGATTGTCAATATTTCTATTAATATCAAAATAATTCAATAAAGCTAACTACAGTTTTATTTTTGAGTAACTACAGCTTGAGCTGTTTGGGGTCGAAACGCTCGGGTCATGGGGCCCGAGTGCTCGTTTCCTTTTTAAGAATATTTTTCGCCAACTGGTCGACACTTCACGTGACCAGAGGGCTGGGTCGTTCTTTGGCCAAATAATTAGCATTGTCATTCAACGTGGTAATGCTGCCAGTCTTCTGGGCACGTTTCCGGATGTCAGCGATGCGGACGAGTACTTCGAGGCCTGAGTGTCCTTTTGTTTTTGTATTTATTTGTATAGCTAACTTAATTTAGTACCCAGTTAGTTATACTAGGTACTACATAAAAAAACTAAACTACTAACTAACTAAAACTAACTAACTAAAATACTACATAAACATACAATAAAAAATCAATAAATATTTTGGCTTCATACAACTACCATTACTTATTAAAAACTTAAAGCGACCTCCAGTCAAGTGAGCACATTCTTAACTATCTGACATTTCGTCACCTCACAAGGCAAGTGATATGCAAATCAATCATCAGTACCTGTCAGCATTGATTCGATTGCATGACTCGATTGATTCGGAGATCACTGATAAAATCAATCAGTAATTTCATAGTTTTGTAATGACTATTAGAGTAATAGGTGACTGCGATGTTTCGTCATATTTGTTTTGTTGAGTAGCAGGTGTGGTCAGGCTTTAATAATGTTGGTATTTTTTTAATGGTATGTGATTTGGCCTCAGCTGTGATATATTTTTTATGGTATAGGTTGGCAAATAGAATGTCGTACTGTGATCGAAGTGTGAATTTTGGAGATAAAGTTAAACAATCTCTTCAAGGACTAATCTGCTACACTATTTAAACCGGAATTGAAATTCTGCTTGTCAGACGAAATAATTATGTGATGTTACTTTTAATGAGGATCAACTTTTCTCACAAGGAGTTGGTCCTTCCCCTCCCCTCCTAGTTGAGGTAATCCTGGAAAAACATTGAAGTAAGTACTGAACTTTGAAGACTTACTTTTGAGAAAAGTGTAGGTTTTGTAAGTATTTTAGTAACTTGACAGTATTTTATTGTTTTATAAATTTATTTTATCAATCTATTAGTTTCCGCCCACGACTTCGTCCGCGTGGAATTTCTTGTTCCTCCAACCCACCCCGTCATCGTCGTATCGCATTGCCTGCCCGCGCTATTACTTCGTTTTTGCTTAGCGTTATTCCTTTTTTATTTTTGCTAGGCTACTAAGGGACCTAGCGTGATGTTAAATAGCCTTCCTCTAGAATTGAGCTTTCAAATGCAAATTCTTATTCAAGGATGTTTCAATTCCGACTGGAAGAAGAAAACAAGCAAACTCTTCAGCTGTATTATTAGTAGAGTATAGATTGAGATTTCTAGTTGTATTCCTATTATTAATTTTGTAATTTCTATCGACATCATAAGAAACAACGATGTTCCATCCCTACTGTGTGTACACAGGGGATGCGTCTCGTCGTCGCTCGTCGCGCCTAGCGCATCTCGCAATGAATCACATCGTGTGTTCTTTATTAGCTCTCGACTCGCAAATAGAGGGTTGATAAAAGTTACGTGTAATAGCTATAGTAAATATAGATTTAACTATGGTTTACTGTTGAATGTTGGAGTGGTTTTGGTAACTTGGTATGGTGTTATCATGTTTCTGCACAGGGCAAGATGGAATTTCAAAGGAAATTCAAAATGAGTGTGGAGTTTTACCAAGACTACAGTTCCGTTCTACAATTTAAACGGTCAACTGCAAACTTTCAAAATACATATATTTTTGTCATGGTAAGTACAATGATCAAATTAGTGAAGTTGATCACTATATTAAAAAAAAAAAACGAGAAAAGGAGGAAAGCAATCAATCATTGTTTCAATAACAAATTCCTTATTTTTCCATTTGTCTTCCTGCAAGTTTAATCTCAGCTGGACCACCCTAACGTCACGTTATTTATACCCCAATGTATCCTGTAAGGAAGAAATACGATTCACACCAAATTGGGACCATTCAATATCCTCCATCCTTCACCAAAAGCCATTAAACATTATTTTCTACAAACACTCTCACTTACGATTGAAATTAAACTTTAGTTCACAAATCCTAGAATGTAATTTTGAATGTCTTAGGATGGGCAATTTTCAGGATACGTCACAACCTAAATTCAACTTTAAGTTGAAAGGATTAAGGTTGAATTTAGGTTGTAGTTTTGTCTCTATTTTCAGATACTGTAAATGTGTTTGATTTTGTAACAAAGCCGAATTCCTGGCTTGTTTGTGTTTGTTGGCGCTTACTTCCTTTTGTTCCGTGTTGTAAGGAAGTGTTGTTCATAGGCTGTTTATAGTGTTTATCTTGACAAATATCCCCCGGCTAAGTACCTATATTTAGTAGCGGCTTTTTTGGGATCAAAATATTTGTTTTAGGTACAGATGCCAGCTCATCAAGCTACCCGAAACTGTCAAATTTTCCCAATCAACTTTGAACCTTATGCTTTAGCGATAAAGTTAAAAATCTATTAAAAAAATTTGACAGATATTAGTAGCTCGATGAGCTGGCGTCTGTACTTGATTTATATTTATGTTCATTTGGGCGTGATCCTGATTTTATCTAATACAACGAGATTACGATGATAATCACTGTTCTGCTGGGAATACTACAAAATCTTCGTACTTAATTGATCTAAAATAATATCACCCTATGAATCCCTCATTGCTGGACAAAGGTCACTTTCATACTGAGAACGCACTCAGAACATTGATCAGTAATGATCGAGCTTCCTTGCTAAGTGTTTGCGTTTCTACTTTTTCGCCTTCAACAAGGGTTTTAAACCAGGATCAGCACCCTAATTTCGTAAAATACTATTAATCTCAATTTGAAACATTTTGAAGGATAATCTAATCCATTTCTTCATATGTTCGAAAAATTTGACTACTCAGCCACGTAAATAATGCAATGAATCTTGTTGAACTGTTAAAATTAAAGCCATTGCAACTGAAACTGTGTTAAGCAATTACCCTGCTCGTAGTGAAGCACCAGGAAGTGCGATTTAAAAGACTCACTTAGAAAGAAGAAAGAAAAGAAATAAAATTTGTTTATTCTGCACAAACAAAACGCACATTGCAAATAAAAATATAAAAAAAAAAATAAGACATTAAATACACACACACAACGTAGTCAAAAGCCTCGTATTCAAGCAAGAACAAGTAGAACTGCCCTGATAGAGAATTCTACCTCGTCAAAAAAACTATGAATACTTAACTTTAGATAGATAAGATTAGTGCAATGTTTAGGGTTTATCCTAGGTGAAGCGCTTATTAAAACCCAAATCCAGACAACAAGGTACATCTACAACTTTTAGTTGGTTCTTTCCTAATATTTTGGTCGGTACTCTCGGTACCATGTCGCAACGGGCAGGATGCACTGGCACTAAAAGTACCACATAACGTTATAAAAAAATCACGCTTGCCCCATCTGATGTGCATTCGGAACGCCTTAAAAGGCAGATGTCGATCGTAGGGCTGAACGTGCTCAATTTTAGTTATTGTTAAAAATGAATGAAAGAACAATGAACGGAAATTGTATACAACTAACAACTTGTATTTCTCCAAGAGGGTCAGTAGGTATTAATTCCGCCGCCAATTCTGTTAGAGTCCAATATAATAGATGGCGAGCTCGTTCAGACTCTGTTCCTAAGGATGTGGTATTGGGAACACCTATTGAGGAATAACCAATGGAAACCAAACAACACTTGGCTTGACCCGGAAAGCTGACCCAGAGAGCCTAGACAATGTCAATCGCTTTTAAAAACTTTTTTGTTTGATTTTTCAATGGGATTGACATTAGCTTTACGGTAGCTTATGTCAATTAATTTTTTGACTTTTCCATCATGGTTATCGCTCATAGAATATCAGTCCTCAAGACTCAACACTCAGCAAACGCTCACGACCACTAGACTAAAAAAACTCATTTTGACCTTAATATCGATTTCAGCACCCTTGAAAACCATGAAAACGACTACCACGATGAAAATTGAAAAATTTTCGCAGCTCCGCCATCTTGGGTTTTCATTTTGACGTCGAAGGTCACTTCACTTTTGGCTTCAGAAAATCATGAAAACTATCTCTTCCTCTCCCTCTGTCTCTTGCTATCGCAAAAAGTCGCATGAACCGCTTGGATAACGCTTTTTCGTTACGTGACGATTTCTACCAGTTTAATCTTACCGTAAATTCCATTAAAGAACTTCGTTCCAATATACTCTTCTGAAAAACCTGGCCCTTTATTTACATGTCATAATTCTAAGAGCCAGCCCTGCTACAGTATCGTGTTACGTAACATGTTATGGTGTGCAGATGGCGATATATTTCTGTACACGTTAGACAAACACGTCTCCATAGTGAGTAAGGGGGGAGGGGGGGGTTGTGACTTGGGCTTTACTTTTCACCCATGTTTGATGGGTTGCAGAGGTTGTAAAGCTAATTTGGTGACGGTTTTTAAAAGGATATCGTTTTCGTGGTTTACGTTACGATTATTATCAAAGGAATGGTTTATGTATTTTTGACAGGATCTACTTTTTGTATTGATATTCGTACAAAACTCTCTACTCTCAACTCGTTTCTACCTATATGCAGGATAAAACCTTGCATCACAGCCTTATAGTCAGACTATAATGTTCCCACTGCTGGGACACAGGCCTCCTCTATGTGAGAGGTAGTGGGCCGTAATCTACCACGAGAGCCCAGTGCGGGTTGGTGGATGTCACATGTCTTCGATTTTTTGGTTCTAGGACATGCCGATTCCCTCACGATGTTTTCCATCGCCGTTTTGAGAGCAGTGGTGATGAAATTATTTACACAATATAAAGAGTGCCTGGGTTCGAACCCACGACATAGAACTCATGCGTCAGGGATGTTACCACTGGGCCACCACTGCTCTGCATGCACCAATTTGTCATATCGATAAATACTTATTTAGTAGGTAAATCTAAAACTGCATTTGACCCGAAAGAAACGTAAATCACTATTTAAGTTAATCTGTTAGATTTTTAGTAAGTATGGCTAATTGTAGTGACGCACTGAAAAAAATAGTTTCTTACTACACCACATTAAAGTGATTTCATTAAGACTTACTGACTTTATACGGTAAGAAGAAATGTTTGTAAAACAGTAAAAGACAAAACAGTAACTTTTAATGATTGAACATACTATTTACTGAAAAAAGAAACAACAAAATAAAATGAAAACCACCGTTACTGTTATAATGTAAGTAAATTTCAATGGTTTGAACGATATCACCAAATGAATAAAACAGTTTATTTTGTGACCTTTTAGCTACTTAAAACGTTAAAGTTTACTGTCATGACGGTAATATTTTGACTCAAGCTGTAATTGTTTTCGGATCAGCAAAAAATACTGTTTTGAACTTTAGGCTCGTATGGAACTGTTTAAAGCAGTTCAGAACAATGTTTTTTCATTTTTATTTACTGCTTATTTCTTTCAGTGCGATAGGAGGAGTGGAGGACAATGAAAGGGCGGGACTTCTGCCTACCCCACACTACACTGCACGCACACTGTGTAACTTTGAGACGTTCTTGAATATCTATCTGTCGCTACAATACGCTTTAAAGTGAGAGAGACAGCATATGAAAACCAGAACCTTCAGTGCAAAGTTCCATGTGTAAGTTCATAGATGTAATACTCTTGTATTGCAAACGAAATCAAGGGAAATCAAAGGTATTCTACGAAAAGGGGGATACAAATAGGCGGTCTTATCGGATCCAGCAATGTGTGACAGGTACACTTATAATGGGCAAACTCAAAGGATTTATTTTAATTAAACCATTTATAAGCACTTGCATTGTCAAGGAGTCGGTCAGTTCGAAATATGAAACTGTAGTTGCTCATTCCAAAGCGTAGTAGGTCATAGGGAGAAGAACGGGCAAGAAACTCCATGGACAGCTCCACTCTTTTATATCAAATTGTGGGTGGACAGTGATATATAGAAAACCATTTCATAATAATATATGTATAGAATATACATCCTCGACCTTAAGAAAGTGGCAGACTGGATGCGGAAGGTGGAGGATAGAATGGTGTGGCGAAGTCTGGGAGAGGTTTATGTCTAGCAACGGACTGCGATAGACTGAGTTGATTTATGGAGAAGTTACAAGAAAAATTGTACAAATAAATATAGGACTTGGCCTTTGTGAAGTAAGGAGCGAAAGGTCCAGTCCCTCGGGAAATAAATCTTCTGATGTTTACAACTGACTGACATTTTGTTTTTCCGTGTGCAATCTAACTGTTTGTTCAAGACACTGGGAATTCCAAATTACGTCTGCGAGTCTCGACTGACTTTAAATTAAAACCCAAGCTAAGTTTGGAAATATTTACTGCATTATATAAAGCGTAAAGTGGTCTGTGATAGACAGACTGAAGTACAGATGATGAATTTGATTCCATTAGTGATCCGTTTTTCTAATTACTTCTATACATTTGTATTCTTAATAATCATATTGAATAATTGAATAGAACATGAGGAAAATCAGGAATACGTTGTGATCAAAGAAGTGGCACGCAGTGATCCTTGCGCACCTTTATGATAGGACGCGCGGTCGTGGAACCAGCCGCTCATGGTGATGGACATGGGGTCCGCTAAGCATGGCGGGCTGATACCAATTAGGGGTGCGGTGAATGTACATGTATGTCCCGGGCCCCCGACTTATGTTAGTAGAAGGAACATGGTTTTAGTCGGTAGGAGTCCAACATAACCCTCCATTCTCCTCAGACGGAGGGTATCTATGAGGATTTCCGTACGGAAAAAAAGGAAAAGGTACGTTGAGATGATGAGAAGCAGCATCCTGCTTTATGGTACTCACTACAGGACAAATAAGTTGATTATAGCAATATTTTGTCTTTACCCCCGTTAAGCCTATATGCTGATTTGTGATGTTAAAGTAGATTAGATATAGTTGCCATTCCCAGATTTATATTTTTTTTTGGATCTATTACTTACAGTATTTAGGTATCTTCTTCTATGATGTCAAAATTTTGGAAGCGGTTATTATCTATACTAATAATAACGCTGAAGTTTATTTATTTGTTTGGTCGTACTAATCTCTATAAACCGACCGCTTAACTGAGACGTTGCCTGAGGTAGCAGCGCCGTGCGGGAGGGGTGTGTGCGTGATGCGAGAGCTCAGTGATACGTCAACTTGTGACAACTATCACCCCATCATCATGAAGGAAGGTTCATGAAGGGCGGGCGTTCAAAAAATGCTGGTTCTCAGCCTAATTTGAATAAATGATTTTTGATTTTGAGATAAGGCCACAAAGAAGCTGTTGGTCTTCAAGCTTTTAAAGAACATGTCACGAATACATTTAAATGTATTGCATCAGTTGTTTGTCTCAGTATGTAAAACAATGCGATAACAAAAGTTCACATTGCGCAACTTATTACCATTTTAAATGAGTGCGCACGTGTTTTTCCATCAGATATGAAGTACTATGGAAAGTGCAGTTTTCCTGGACATCCATTAGTATTCCCTTTGTGTATGGTAGTCATATCGTATTGTGATCTTTTTGGAAATCATGATTTCAAAGAACTGTCGTTGTGTCTGTTTTCCTTGACGACTCGTTTAAACTGTGATTTCTGATAAGTGCAAGTAGCCTGATCAGTGTTTAGTGTGTAGAATTCGTTGGGATACCCCTGTTGAGTGCACCCTAACGTGTTATTGACTATACCTACATTTAAATACGCCAAGCGCATTTAAAACTAATCTGAGTCTTAGTTTGCTTTAAAAAAGATATACTGCAGTAATCCAACGCCTAAGGCATAAACTGGTGATCACAGGGCAAGAGTTCAAATCCCACGCGTTGGAACCCCTCGTAGCTTGTGCTATATCATTAGCTTAGCTCTATTTTAGCTATAAATAAATAAAAATAATAATTTATTTCAGGTAAATAACACCCATTGCCAAACATAAATTAAAAGATTTTTTTTTTAATAAATCAAATAAAAACCAAATAAGATCAAATCAATTCAAATTATTTAAATTAAATCAATATAAATCAAATTCGATATCCGGACACTGCTCTTTTTATTCAGTTTGCACTAAAATTAACCAATGTGTTTTTAGCTGTTTGAAAAATCCGCCTAGCCTAAATGGGCTGGCAGATTTGAAGCCACAATACGGCTAGAGATCTAAAGAAACTCTAGTAATGCATGTATTGCTGTTCTTTGTCCACAAAGCATGTGAGATACGAGGTAATAATAAATAAACATTGTATGTCGCTCTGTGTATTGAGTTCTCCGCATCGCCCGATTATATCTAAAGGAATGTTATTGTTCTGTGATTCACGTTTAACGAAAACTTCAGCTAGTTCATCATTGTGGAAGTATGAGTTCTCAGAATGGATGGAAAACAGCTGTTGGAAAATTAGTTGTGAACATTGGTTGGGAGACAAAGAAAAAACTAGAAATTATTTTTAAATGAAAACTTCACGAATGAAAAATCTACATAGCAGTTTTACATGACAAGCTTTTATTGTGTGGCTTTCAAAATAGCGCTGGGACAAAGAAGCTCAACGGGTCTCACATAAATGATTCAACTGTCTTGGAACCGCAACGGAATCAATCAGAAAAGAATTTAGCAGAAAAGGAATTTGGAATTTCTCAGTAACAGCCCGGAGTCTTTGGATTTGGTCCCGGTTGATGGCAATAGGCTTGCCCCATATTATATGGGACGTAAACATAACTGCGAAATATGGGTGTACAAAAGGATACACCTCTGCCTAATCCTTTGGGTATTAAAGGCGTGATGTTAAGTGTGAAATTGGAGAATCACGGATTTATAATAATAGTACCTATGTACTCTTCGTTAAAGGGATTTTCAAGTTGCTCCAATCTCGTTTTAGGCATTTGGTCTCAAGTTGTAAATGCTCCTCCGTCGGTATAAACTTGGTATAATTGTGTCCAGTTGACGGATCGATAGCTTATCGGCGATAGTAATTGTACAACGTTACCTGTGCCGCCATGCTGCTGGGGGCGGGTACAGGTGGACGCACAAGTGTTAGATGATGTTGGGTAAGGTGAGCAGTGGTCTCGACTCGAACCCAGGCAGGTGCGTTACTTTGTGGAAATAATTTCATCACCACTGCTCTCAAAACGGTGAAGGAAAACAACGTGAGGAAACCGGCATGTCTTAGAAACAAAAATTCGAAGACATGTGACATCTACCAACCCGCACTTGGCCCGCGTGGTGGATGACAGCCCACTCCCACTTTCAGAGAGGAGGCCTGTGTCCCAGCAGTGGGAACATTATAGGCTGGTTATGTTATGGTAAGAAGTTTTAGGAATCGAGATTGTAGATAACTTTAACTGGTTTTGGTGGCAAAAGAAGATGGTCGTTATTCGGATGAATTTTTGGCCACCCTGACTCTGTCCATGATATTTTAACATTGTTGCTGCTTTATATTTTTTGTTTTTCTAAACTTATGTACCTTATTACACAAACATATATAAACTCACGCCGTTTTCTCATGGGGGTTGGCAGAAGCTGCATAACGCCACCTGCCATGGTCCTTACATACCCCTTTTACTACCGTAGATACCTTTAAAGTGTGGATAACTTTTTTGTTGTGTTCGACTGAAATCACACGTTGGCCGATCTCCAATAAAATTCGCCGCATTGCCCCTCCAGTGCCAAAGTCACTAAATCCGCTGCCTTTAACGTGATAGCTCTAAGGTATTGACGAAGTTGCATTGTCTAAGCCCGATGCTATTTTGTTTTAGATCTTCCCGCTCCCAACATGCTACAGGTCTACCCAAAATCAGCATTGTATAGCGCTATAAGCTTATGTTGGTGCGTGGCCAAAATTAGAACTATCGCCGCCATATTGTTTTTTTTATCACAAACACAATTGCACAAATGTTTACCAACAGCGCCCCCTGTCAACATCATTCGAGCGCAAAAGATCTATGATGTGGAAATTCAATCACCCATCTCGCGATATCATTTCTGCACCTACCAGTACATTCCTGGGCCAGTCATCAGGCCCCGATAACGCGGTGACTTATGTAAATATAACTGAAATGCCATTCTATGCCTGTGGCAGGCGCGGTAACGTACCTCGTAATAAACGTACAGGTTATCAATACGTACCTACATACCACCACGGCTTGATTCGAGAATCGTAAGTAGGTCTTCGAGAGAATCGTAAGTAGGACTTTTGTGAATTTCTTCCTGATTTGAACGAAAAAGCTATACAAATCAACGTTTTTCTCTGTAGAAAATTGGCCACCTACATAGATTATTATAAAGAAGGGAACGATCATGAAGAATAACCAAAAGCAGTTTGGCGATGGCATGAGTGTTTACGCCGTACGGCATTTCATACAAACTTTCAAGCCCTTGTTATTCGAAATGAATGATCCGATTTTAATGAAACTTCATACGCATAAGCAGGATACAAAGGTCTAAAAAGTTAGTAAGTACATTTTCGAAATGTTTTATTTAAAAAAAGATAACTGGAAATCTCTACTTCTATGGAAAATTTAAAATCGGTCTAATTTGGCTGTAGCACTATTTTTCGAAAATATTCTTAAATAACTATAAGCATAGCATATATATGCATACTCAATTTGCCCACTACTGGGACACAGGCCTCCTCTCTCAGTAAGAGGGAGTGGGCCATAATCGACCACGTGGCTTAGGGGATGTCATATGTCTTCGATTTTTTAGTTCAAGAACATGCGGGTTTCCTCTCGATATTTTCCTTCACCGTTGTGGGAGCAGGGGTGATGAAATAAGTTACACAAAGTAAAGTGCCTTGCTAGGGTTTGAACCCACGACCTCGACTATAACTCGTAAGTCGCGGCCATGACGAATGGGCCACCACTGCTCCCTGCGGGCCGTCAGTTGCAATCATCAACTTATGCAATAAATCTTGCTAGTAGATATCAATCGCATGATTGATATTTGCAGCAGAGCTTTAATTGTAAGTACTACCAAAGATTAAACACATTTTAATCAACGTACATTAAAACTACTCAGCAAACCTTTTAATTTATTAATTAACCGATTAAATGATAGATCACGTGCAGCCGCGCACGCGCAGTTGATACAAATGTTAATTATCAATCAACTGTAATTAACAGACAGATTTATATGAATGCATTCCGATTGGCTGGGTTTGCATTGCAGATGAACTTCATTATTGGATGTTTCTAGAGGTTCTATAGAAGCTTGGGACTTCCTATTAATGTCTCTTTTAATTATAACAAATTGCTTGTTCCTTATTACCTACTATCTAACAATCACTATTACAACCTACATACTATAATAAAACAAAGTCCCCCGCCGCGTCTGAACGTAAAAACTCAAAAACTGCCAAACGGATTTTCATACGGCTTTCACCAATGGACGGAGTGATTCATGAGGAAGGTAGGTGTGTGTTGATTGTCTGAAATATGGCGACGATTGTTTGAAGATGTCGGAAAATATCATACCGACGGGAGCTTTACTATTTCCGATCGCAACGCGGGTAGAGACGAGTTATTCCGGTCTGATATCCTGACCCGCCTCCAACCCCCTCCCCCTTCTTGATCAGACGCGGGCAAAAGCTAGTTGATAATAAAAATGTTAGGCTGTAAATGTCCCACTGCGAGGGAAAGAAGAGAAACAATTAATTAATCACCACGCTATGCTTTTTGCGTTCATCATACCTTAGAGAAACCAGCAAAGTATAACCGCATTAAAGAAGTCATTTTCGTAAACGTATTTTCTTTCTTTCTTTTCTTTCTATTTTCATAAAGTCAAAGTCAAAGCATTTATTTCAAATAGGAACATAAAAGGCACTTTTGAACGTTAAAAATTACAACAAAATAGAATTGATTCTAGTCGCCCGTTCCAAAGGTAGTTTTCGTATGGAGAAGAATGGGCAAGAAACTCCACCGTTACTCTTTTAAAATGTTAAAATACAAGCGATTTTGTTCATATTAAAATACAATCGATTTTGTTGGAAATATTAAGACTCCTACACACTATGCCGGCGGCCCAGCCTGCGGCCATGCCGCCAACAAGCTCGGCGGCATTCCCGGCAGGTATTTGAGCTGTCGGATTTGCCGCACAAACTAGCTGCACAACTGAAGTGATGCTTTGCGGCCGCCTGATTAGGCCGCCGGCTGTGCCGCCGGCATAGTGTGTAGAAGCCTTTACTGGTAACATAAATAACAGCAATTTTTACTACAGAGACAACGACTGATACAAGAAAAAAAAATATTGCGGTGATCCCAAATAAATTGGGATAAGGTCAAGAAAACCTAGACATTTAACCATACTATCCATACTAATATTATAAATGCGAAAATGTATCTGTCTGTCTGTTGTCACTTCACGCTTAAAACGATGAAACGATCTAGATGAAATTTGGTATAGAGATAGTTCGAGTCTCGGGAAAGGACATAGGATAGTGTTCATCCCAATATTCCCACGGGATAGAAACTTATGAAGGTGAAAAAGCGGGTTGCAGCTAGTAGTTAATAATAGTCTGAAATCGCCAACCCGTCTTGAGCAAGCGTGGTGATCAATGCTCGTGTCTTCTGTGCATGAGAAGAAGTCTTCGCCCTGGCAATAATAGGCTGGTATAACTAAGGCCAAGCAAGACAATGATGATTCCTGTAACCCGTTCAAATAAGCTTTGTTAAGTTTACCGACGTCAACAGTTGCTTCACTAAATTGAGCATATCAAACTCACGACCCTTGTTTAGCTGATTCACCTGTCCAGTCTTTACCAACTACCATTATGCTTATCTCATATATAAATATCTCTGATCCATCAATAAAAAACATCATAAACATTCTACTATGCATAATGAAGCTCTATTCCAAATCAATTAAAAACCACTCAAGATCAAAGTCAAGGAGTACATCAGCACTATCTGTAAAAGGGAGCCACACATCCGACGTCTGATCTCATCTGTTTACTTAACATGTGTCAGATATCTCAATTACCCTTAATTGTATGCAGTTGCAACGAGCATGTGTAGTTATTGAGTTCTCATGCAAATACCTATGGCCGGCGTCACTGGGTAATTATGTAAAAGAAGTAAAGAGCTAGTAAGTGAAGGGGCCCGTCAGGGCCGAAGTCTGCCGGGTCAGCGGGATTGTCAGAAAGGGTCACCGCTGGCCCGGAACATAAAGGGCTAAGGAAGGAACACGGGTGGGTTTTAGTCAGTAAGAGTCTGACACTTCCTTCCGCTTCACCCAAAGCGTCATTTGATGATTTTCCATCCTGAAAAAAAAAACCGTTCCTTCTATTAACGTAGGTTGAATAAGGACAATGTCAAGATAAGTACCTAGCTCATCTTTTTTTGCTGTATCACCTTGCTGCGTTCACCAATCTTATGATCTAATGGTTATTTTTTTAAATTTCTCGCCATTAAGTTATTGATGTCTAGTTTTTAGTGTTCCTTACTTGAGCTTGTGTCTAAGTAATAACAGCCGCACGAGTCGATCGGTCAGGCTTGCCGCGGTTGGTCCGTGGATGGTGGATGACCATCTTTACATACCAAGACCCCTCCGTGCCTCGGAAAGCACGTTAATCCATTGGTCGCGGCTGTTACTCGTGGATCTTTGACAGTCCTTACGGGTCGTCAGAAGCCTGAAAGTCTGATAACAAGTCTTACCAAGAGGTATCGTATTACCCTGTATTAGGTTGTGGAGGTCAGATAGAGAGATGCTCCCTGTAAAATACTCGTATTCAGCTGCATCTGGTTAGACTGGAAGTTGACCCCAAAATCGTTGGGAAAAGGCTAGGCAGATGATGAGTGTGCCTTAATCAAAGTGTTAAAAAGGGAGATTACTAAGCCAACGTGCGCCGGGCCGTCTGTTAGTCCGTCTGTCTTGCTTGGCAGAGAGCTGCATCTTTTTAACCGTAGCAACTCATTTCTTCACTTGTGACTTAATGCCTCCCATATATTATCAAAAAGAACAGACTCCAGCTAGAAAATCATGCAAGAATTAAGGAATATTTCCAACCCTGTATGATCTCATCTGTTTAGCAGCATCTCAGATAACAGTTACTCGTAACTCTTACAATTGTGTGACACATCACACGGGTCATAATGTATGCAGTTGTATGAGGATGTATGAGGTTTGTATGAGAACGTGTGGCCGCAGGCGCCGCGGTGGCGACGTATATTGTAATGAATGGGTTCTGGTACTGTCCTGATGTGTTTTGTATTGTTTCAATTAAAATGTTATTGGTTTTGCTAAGCATATTGGTGTTGTTTTGATTTTACTGTGAATTACTTTAATGGTACGGTTGGCGCAGAGAATCTTGCACAGAATACTATAGAGAGCAGTGGTGCTTATACATACATATAATCTACACAAAGTAAAGCGCCGGTCGCTCACAATGGGCCTTATTAGAAGGCTAAAAGTCACCCAAAGGGCAATGGAGAGGGAGGGATGCTTGGAGTTTTCCTGCGTGATTGCATCAGAAATTTGGAGATCCGCAGGAGAACAAAGGTAACCGATATAACCCGAAGAATTGCCAAACTTAAGCGGCAGTGGGCAGGGCACATTGCTCGCAAAACAGATGGCCGATGTGGCCGAAAGGTTCTGGAGTGGCGACCGCGTACCGGAAGACGTAGCGTTGGAAGGCCTCCCACAAGTTAGACCGACGACCTTGTGAAGGCCGCAGGAACCCGTTGGATGCGAGAAGCACAAAACCTGCCGAAGTGGAAGGGCTTGGGGGAGGCCTTTGTCCAGCAGTGGACGTCTTTCCACTGAAATGATGATGATGATGATGAAAGCGCCTGTCTGGGTTCGAACCTACGACCTACAACTGGTAAGTCATGGCACACTGGTCCACCACTGGTCTCTTGGTGGTTATGACAACGAATATTTATCCTACAGTGGGGTGGGGACCCCATAAATATTCCTGCACACTGATATAAATATTTATGTATTTTGCATATACTATATTGTCATCACCGTGTCGTGAGTAGTTAGACATGTACGGCCGGGCGTACAAGTCTAACTACTCCTAAATTCGGAACTCGCATTCAATTCTAATTAACCGAATTTACATCGGTCATCAGGAATAACCTGGGTGCATTTCAATTAAAGCAAAAGAACAGTATTGTCACAGATATGCTCAGATTTTTTTAAAGCAGGTCCATTCTCATCTTGACAGCACGCTGTTCGGATTTCATGAAGATCCTTTATATCAGAACTCAGTGTTTTTCTAAATTAACTTGTCATCTACATTATGAAATAAGAAAAATCACATCGGAATTGACCAGCTATTGAGCCCGAATAACTACCTACACAGGGTGACGGGACATCGACGCGCAAACTGTTACCATGAATTCAGACCCCCATCGTAGACATATAAAATTTAAAAGGCTATAAAAAAAATCTGCTGTTTCGTAGAAAACGGATTTCCTACGAGGTCAAAATCTATGGAACAGCAATTGATTTTTCCAACGCCAGATAACTTTATTTGAGGAATAATTTTGAATTTTTGACAGTTATTCCATACAAAAACTGCCAGACGTCAATTTTATTCCACGAATAAAAATATCTGATGATTGAAAAACCAGCACTAAATCGACAAAAAAATCCACTTATGGGGTCTACAATCAAGTAAGTATTGGATACATGGGAACAGATTGCGCGTCGATGTCAACCCTGTATATGAAATTAACGTTAGGCTCGTAAAAACAGCCAAAAAAAAACACGTTCTACAAAAAAGATGAACCGCGCACTGTATCTAATTGCGAACAAGTCCATTAGTACATAAATTAGTAGTTACTAGTTAGCCATGCAACGTGGGTGCGCAGGCGACGCGCAAAAACTTAGAGTGGGAGATGATCCCTTTGTGGAGAGGATGGTGGTAAGTGAGATGTAGCTAGTATTGCTAACAAAACTACAGTCAAAACTTAAAAAATGGACGTTAGAATATGCTTGTGGTTAGAGTTGCTAGAGGGTTGGGGGAGAAGGTTGTCTATTATATTAACCATTATCTTATGGTTCATAAGCTCTTGTCACTCACTTTCAGCACACTGGAAACTCCTGTAAAAATATCAAATTCTATCAACTAGATAATAATGTATTGTGGAGATCGAGTGAGGTTTACGGCGAATTCGACCAAACTTTTATAGCTGGAATAAGTCCTACCCGAGAACACATTTTGAATTCTTGACAGTTTTTTGACACTAGAACTGTCAGACGTTAATTTTATTTCACTGACAAAAGATCTGACTTTGGTAAAATCAGCCTAGTAGTCTAAACCTACGTATATATTGCATGTATTTATTTTATGTATTTTTGTTGCAGGTATTGAATTTAAGTAGTAAGCACTACCTACTAGTGAAGAGGTTGTTGGACTTTCCCGTTGTAGTTGTAATAAGGCAGTAAGTATGTACTGTTTATGTGGTCCTCCTATATCATGTGGGAAAAATTGAGATCAAAAACTTTTTCAACCAGAGGCGATTATAATTGATATGTTAGTCTAGTTTTAATTATTGTTTCTGTTCTGCATAACACTTTTAAATAAAATAATTAATAGCGGCGCGCACAACGCGAGACGGTTCACGCGCCGCGTCTAGCTAGTGTAAACACTTCCTTATGCGACACTCAGCTAATTATTTATAATGTTTATCGTGCGCACGCGGTTATTATGAGATTTATTTAATTTATGTTTATGTTATTGTAATGTAGGGCTTAAATGATTCAGTTAATTAACGAGCGTTGTTTTGATCTGCGAGCGTCTTTATTATAAACAGATTTGTGGCGGCATCTACATCATGTAGCTATACATGCGAACTACGCATTACACTGACGTCACACAAAATCGTGCATCGCGCAAGCAGAGTTTACCGCGCAATTAGTTTATTTACAACGTCCCGAAATCATCGGGCAGTTGCCGGCCAGACATGACACCTCTCTGGTCGGACGATCCTCCCTTTTCTATGGAGAATGAGTAAATTACACCCTGTTTCTGATGAAATGGCTGTTTTTTCAGCTAGGAAAGCGTCTCTAACACTGCTGCAAAGGATCTCTTACTTAAAGAAGTCGACTCTATGCCGTTGCTGGTCGTCTTTCATACATACATCGACATTACATGGAGGTAGTCGTACAAAGGTGTAGGAACATTTTGTGAAAGCAGTACGAAGAGTCTGACTATTACCAGCATAAGGTTATCTATGATAGACGTTTACTGCGCAAATGGCAACAACTTTGCAAGAACTGACGGACAATTCCCATAATTTTAAGAATGTTTGCAGTCTGATCTCAGTCTCAATCTGTCAAAAATACTTCTAATTTCCCTACCTTTTTTGACATTTGTTTGTCGGCGAGATGAGACTGCGACTAGATTTTGAACGTTTTAAATTACGAGAATTGGCTTTCAGATTATTAGGCAGCGCATTGTATGACCAACATTATATATGACAACGCATTTTCAATTCCTTTGGTGGTTACCAAACGCATTGACAATGCGTAGCCAGCATTAAAGTTAAAGAAGAAAGTCACATGTAACGTTATTTCTCTGGAGAAACAAGAATGGTGGTAGACTGGTAGTATCATTCACAAGGACTTCAACTATTTCTAACAATTCCAACAACAAGTATTGCAGCACACACGAATGGGCAATCTTAATACCAGCATTACCAAATGTTATGATAATGAAGATGTCCTCCATGCTGCCAGTATCTCGGCTAGATCAAGCGCGGCCTGGTACCGGACAGCTTGCGAAACCGCAAGAATGCCATCGAGACACCCACGGGGATTTGTCACTTGACAGAGAACATGTAGAAGTATAGTTTAATGGTACATATTCGTGAGTTTCTATTAACTTAGCCCATAGCAGTCCACGGTGAGAGCAGTGGTGGCCCAGTCGTACTCGTAATGTCCCCGACTTACGAGTTGAAGGTCGCGGGTTCGAACCCAGACAGGCGCTTTACTTTGTGTAAATTATTTTATCACCACTGCTCTCAAAACGGTGAAGGAAAACATCGTGGGGAAACCGGCATGTCCTAGAACAAATAATTAGAAAATATGTGACATCTACCAAATCGCACTTGGCCCGCGTGGTAGATTACTAAAAGTACCAAGCAAGCCAAGTGCGAAAAAAAAATCAGCTGTTCCCTACATTTTGACGAGTTATGCGAACATAAATGTAGGGAACCGCCGCCGGTTTAGTTTTCACGATTTCAGGTTTGGTCCCATAATAAAAGTTGTTCATAATTATGAGTACAATCTCCCATTTCGATTTGTCGCATGTTTTCAATTTAGAAAGAAAGAAAGAAAATTCGTTTCACCCTGTATAGGCTGATTATGTAGGTATAGCAAGCAGTCCACTACTGAACATAGGCTTCTCCAAACGTGCACTACATCATCAGGTATTTTTATCGCATTTTGTCTTTCCCGGCCACTTTTTATGGCCTTCGGCACATCCAACTGGGGGACATCGCTACGCTGCGCTGGTGAGCTTTATCGTGAACAATATACCATACCAACCATATTATGTATCCTACCATACCATACCAGCACAGCCTTCCGTACTGCCACCACCTGCCATATCATACTACCATAGGCAGGGATTGTACGTATAAGAAAATGAATGCGCATAATTTAGGTATCCTGTGTCCATGATTCACAAATTCTAAAGTGAATCTGTCTGTATGTTGAAGTACGTTAAGTAAGCGTTTATCGGGGAGAACAGTGGACAGTAACGACCTTCCATGTGCTCTGGTAGATTTTCAGTATCAACATAAGTCTCTCTTTCCTCCAGCATAAACCTATTATCTCCAATCATTGTTCATACTTCTCCTACTGCGTGTCACCCGACAGTGGCAGTCCGTTGTGACCATATCAGTGGCTCCAGTGGGCGCCCTAATATCCTCGGCGCGCCCATAATACTCTGTTTACTTGTCCGCGCACGTGACGATCGGCAAGATACGATGAGCTTAGTAGGAACGCCATCTTGATAGTAAACATAGGACAAATACGCAATAGTTGAAGTATGATTAAAGGTCCTCGTGAAAGGCAGAGAAGTGTAACCGCCATATCTACTTTTTTGCCGCTAAGGAGCGGAGTAATTGCGTAACACACTAACAGTGGCAATGGTTTCCATTTTGATAGTTTAACTAAATTCATTGCCTTATATGTATACGTTGTTGAACAGACAAATTTTTCGAACGGCAATGTTTTAGCAATCTTTAAAATAATTCAGATTGTGATTGATAGTGTGTTATGCAAATAGGGAGCTGCTCTGCTGTTCTCTGGTCAGAGGTGTCAGGGAAATTAAAGCCAAGTGACGATCTTTAATGTTTCTGGGTCTGGACAGACCTATGACTTCAGGAAAGTTAAGTCGTGCATAGAAAATCGTGATGTTTAGACAATTTTAAGACATCGAAAAGAAAACATTAATAACATAACAATGAGAAGGTTCAGATAATACTTTCTTTTTCGTCGCAATTGTTGTTTTGTTGAAGTGCTTAATCGAATAAATAAACTTAATGTTTGTGAGAGACTGGTGCCCAAAAAAGGTATAGATAAAATACCTGAGTTACGGGTTATAATTTATGATTAAGGTAAGTAATTATGTTAATTTAATAAGAAAAAGAAAATTTTAATTGCAGCTGGCACTTTGTCACATAACTGTTTATTTATATACAACTAGCTGCGCCCCGCGGTTTTACCCGCATAAGTTTCGATTCCGTGGGAATATCGGGATAAAAAGCCATTTATGTTAATCCAGGGTGTCAGCTACCTCCATACAAAATTTTACCAGAATTGGTACAGCCGTTTGAGCGTGAAGAAGTAATAAACATATTAACAAACACACACCCACAAACTTTTGCTTTTATAATATTAGTGTAATTCTAAAACAGAAAAAGAATAAAAACCGAATAGAATCCGGAAAAAGTCCAAGAAAATTCCTACCACACGGTCACCCTCACGCCACACAGTGTGTCGTGTGCACAACATACCATTTTGATAGTTTCCAAAAACGTTTTGATTTCCAGCAACTATCGCAACATTCGCAATTTGTACCGAAATGTACGCAAATGATGCAAATTCATAATTGCAAAGAAAAAGCCAAAAACATTAGGATTGAAATTGAGTTTTTTGACGTTTTTCGTATCTTAACATGTTTTAATGTAATGGCATAAGCTTCTTAACTATTTCCTAAATGAAAAGAAATATTGCCTGATCAGCTCGCTCAAAACGGCGAAGGAAAACATCGTGAGGAAACCGGCATGTCTTAGAACCAAAAATTCGGAGATAGGTATGTGACATCTACCAAATCTCTCTGTCCCTTTCACACTCTGTGAGGAGGCCTGTGTCCCAGCAGTGGGATTATTAAATGCTGGTTATGCAGCTCGCTTAGTAAGCAAATTATTTGCAGAAAGGAGAACGCTGTTTCCCAGCTTCTACAATATCTAGATTGAGGAAAGAATGAAATTGTATTTGGCTTGCCCACGACGACTTCACTATTTGAAAATAGCTCTCCAATTCACAGCAAATCTAAATAATGGGACTTAATAAAAATTGCTTGAAGTTAAGTAATGATTCAGCGGGATTGTCCGAAAGGGTTACCGCTGGCCTGAAACATAAAGGGCTAAGGAAGGAACACGGGTGGGTTTTAGTCAGTAAGTCTGACACTCCCTTCCGCTCCACCCAGAGCGGGAGGGGTCATTTGATGATTTCCCATCCTGAAAAAAAAGTTAAGTAATGATTAGCGACTTTTTAACCATATATTTTTGACGTTTAAACGTCAACGTAAGGCAACCTTTATAAATAAAGCCCCTTTTCTACAAACTGAGCAACGTAAACATACTTTCATAGAACTGTGTCTTTTCTATCAATCAAGGTCTTACCATAAAAAGTAAACAATCCCAGCAAGTCATCAGTTCCAAGGAATGCGACCGTTGAGCTTCGTATTCTCGTAATGAGTGCGACACTTCGTACGTTCGAACTGATGAATCATGTGCATACTGATGCCCAAACATAGATGTGCCTTATAAGTGGCACACGCCAGTTATAAGGCACATCTATTACAAAGACATTACAAAGAACTAACCGACACCGGTTAGTTCTTCTGAGGATAGGCAGAGATGCACCTTTGTAATGTCTTTGCTAGACGTTGATAAGAATGGGGAAAATCTCTCTAAGTCAGAGGAGAGAGGCTCTCTCTTTTGTTCTTTGGCTGGAAAGTAGACTGAAAAGTTTTTAGAAAATATAAAAAATAATATTTATTTATTAATGACAACTTCTTTCTCAATAAATGTGTAGTAGTGCTGAACTATGTTAAATGCATTCTAAAAACACGAAATAAAAAAATTGAACTAACATTTTGATCGATTAATATTTTCAAAACTCAAAAAAGTTCCTTACTTCCCTAATAATTCCATTGATTAATAAAATCGTTCTTGTAGATGTTATGGATTTTGGAACCACCCAGGCCCATCGTCCACGACGCTACTCAAAAGTAGTTTCGACCAAATGGATCTAAAACTGACTAGACTGGTTGAAACTAGTGAAAAAGAAACCATTTCCACAATAGTGCCCGAGTTTTACTGATACTGGCGGGGTAATTGCGTAACACACTAACTCACACTATTTTGACAGTTCAACAAAATTTATTGCGTTATTTACGTTGTTGAGCAGACAAATTTTCCGAATATTTGAAGATTTGGATTAGCAATATATTTTAAAATAATTCAGATTGAGATTGAAAGAAAGAAAGATAGACAGATTGAAAGTGTGTTACACAATAGGAGGGTGAGGTATAAAGTGACCGTGGAGTTTCTTACCGGTTCTTCTCCATAGGAAACGACCAATTGGAACCGTGCACCTAGCTTCTGACGTTTCATAAGGTGTCCATTTGTAACTGTATGTGAAATAAAATTTTATGAAATAGATATTTTTTTCGTATTTATATTTTCGTTAACAAGGTCAATAGGGTTTTACACTCAAAAGAATTCGACCTAGTACAAACCATTACTCGGTAATGAATACGACCGTTTAAGAAGTGAATCACGCGCATTCTGATGCCCTAATATGGTCATACCGTGAAGAACTAATAAACTGCTGTGTTTAAGGTTCTTCCGCAAATATTTGTGAAGCTGGCCTTACTCAGGTGATCGTTTATGATAACTTGTGACCTCCAATGAACTACGTTTATGTAGGTACAGCGGTGCAATTCTGTATAAATCTCACCGTGTAAACTTAGGTGAAGTGAGCGTAGAGTGAGCTGTCAGTAGTGTCAATTCCTAGCAAAAACATACTCACTTCACCTAAGTTTTTACGGTGAGATTTTTACAGAATCGACCGGCAGTACAGACGCCAGCACATCAAGATATTACAATCTGTCAAATTTCTTAAATAGATTTTCAACTTTATCGCTAAAGCATAAGGTTCACCCGGTACACACCCACATTTAGCCAGTTATGTTTAAGTCTCATGTAATATTTGGCGAGCCTAATGCCATTAACCGGGCATAAATCCAGACTCCGGGCTGCTATTGAGAAATTCCAGATGGAAAAACTCAATCACACTTTGCCCGATCCGACAATTGAACCCAGGACCTCTTACAGCAGTAGCGCTTGCGACCTCGAGACAAACGAGGCGGTTAAAAGTAGATTTACAATCAAATCAAAACTGTTTGTCATAACTCATATGTTAGTATGCACCCCTAGAAGGAAGTCTAACCCTCAAAATCTTTCCTATCTACCAAAAAGGCACATCAAAACATGAACCAGAACTCCTTCCCTAAAGGTTTCCTTGCCCGTCAAGTTTAATAGCCCACACTGAGTCACACAGCACTTGATGCCCATACATAGTAGCCCGCGAACTGCTAGGGCCGTGACCGCTCGGCATCGCTCGGCAAAGCTCGGCCACTTCCGTGCTATTCGGCCAGAACCTTTGATTGTAGACCTTGAACTGCTGTGAAGGTTCCTCTTTGATCCGTAGTGAACCTTTTTTGGAGTGTTTTTTTTTCTTCTAGGAAGATCAGCTTCCTTCTCAGTTTACGATAGTCATCAATAGGTACAGTCACCAAATGAGATAAGTAACCTGAAATTTAATTTGATAAATGAACTGTTTGTTTTCTATTAATTTAATTTATTCAAAAACATCAATCGGTTTCTTACTAAATTTCAACTATATCCGACGAACCTGGTTACTTATCTTCTTAAGCAAAGTGACTAGGTACCAATTTAAATTGTTCGTATATTCAAATCACAACTGACATTTTTTGACAGTTGTATGAAATGGCTATAACACGGTCAATTGACGTGGGGTGTTAATTTGCATAACAATTCATTTCTCTGATGGTATAATAATAAAATTACGGAATGGAATGGTGAATGGATAAGGTTCCACCTGTTATGCTGTGTAAGACTGAACTGCGAAGAGTCTGTGAATTCAAATGGCTAGGGCATGTAGTCACAGACTCTTTGAACGACGGATGTGATATGGAAAGGGAATGCAGAGCGTTGACGGTCAGGGCTAATATGCTGGCCCGCAGGGTTGCCCGTTGCACAAGAGAGGTAAAGATTTCCTTTTGTCAGACGTTTTACTCTAGCTGTGGACATACGCATATACGCATATGCGTGTATATGTTACGGGCAATGTGATTAACTGGGCATTATATTATATAGTAATAAGGACCGGCCATTATTAATAATGCCCAAGAGCGATGGGCAAAGTGATTAATTTATTACTTTGACCGGCCATTATTAATAATGCCCGAACGGCCCGTGGTCCATGTAATAAGTCAGTGTTTGAGATAGCTTGAATTTATCATTTGGACCGGGCAGTATGAATAAGTCCCTACTTGTAGCCGGGCAATGTGATAAATTGGGTTCCCTATCCATT
Organism: Luperina nickerlii; assembly: GCA_963855955.1. Classification (NCBI taxonomy): domain Eukaryota; kingdom Metazoa; phylum Arthropoda; class Insecta; order Lepidoptera; family Noctuidae; genus Luperina; species Luperina nickerlii. The sequence continues at coordinate 1,672,453 of OY979682.1, read as the reverse complement.
TGCGTAAAATTTTAAGACCTAATATAACTTGGCATACTTTTGTTTGTCTTAATTATATTTTCGCATAAATTATTTACGCATAACAGCTTACGCATAATTTTTTTACGCATAATTTCTCTAATCATAATAATGATTAAGCATAACATTCTAAAGCATAACTTTATTAAGCATAACAATAATAATTGGCGTAGTCGACGAAGCCCCGCTTCGCGGGGCCCCTATTTCTGTCTGCAAGGTTTAAAGGAACCTAACACGAAGGGGATGACAGAGGCTCGTTCGCTCGCTCCGCTCGCTCACTTGAGCCCCCGTCATCCCCTTCGAACCTAACCTGTCCGAGTCGGGGTGCCCCAATTCCCGAGCTCGCTTCGCTCGCTCTTGCAACTTAAGTTCTCACTTAATAAACAAAAACACTCAGTTCACCTATTTTATTACTTTGCCCAAGATAGGGTGGGCATTATTCATGATGGCCGGGAAAAGTGATTAATCTTGCTGTTTTAATCACATTGCCCAATTGAGTCGGGCATTATTAATACAGACCGGTCATTATTTATAGTGCCCGGACTTATCAAATTGCCCGTAACATATACCTATACGCAAACGGCTGTCAATGCTCTGCGGGTCCAATACAATAACTCATTCAGGATGCTGTTTAGGCTCCCTCCGATTTGCAGCGCGTCCGGCATGTTCATGGAGGCACGCGCAGATGGTTTCGCGGCGATCTTACGCAAGAAAGCGGCGTCACTGCTGCACAGAGTGCGTGTTAGTAGCAACAGCATCCTGAGTGTGATAGCGGACAGCTATGACTGTCCGTTCTTCAGAAATTGTATGCGTTTATGTGAACTAAGATAGTTTTTTTTAAAGTATTTTTTTTACTAACAAAATGGATCGTGTTGTCTGAAATATAAATAAATAATTAACATACACATACTTCGATCTGTTCTCACGACTGGGACTCTGGTCTCCTCTCAGTAACAGGGAGTGGACCGAGGGCCACGCGAGCTCAGTGTGGGTTCTGTTCTGAAAACAAAGTAGGTATACAAGGTACTTCAAAACAGCTAAATCTATACTAATAATACAGCTGAAGAGTTTGTTTGTTTTTTAACCGACTTCAAAAAAGGAGGAGGTTCTCAATTCGGTTGTATTTTTTTAAATATTTTAATTTGTTTTAATGTTTGTTACCTCAGTACGCCGTGCGTCGTCATTTATAAAGCGATTTGGATAATTCTTTTTTTTTTAAAGGATATACTTCCAGATTGGTCAAATTTTTATCAAAATCCACTTCTTATGATGGGATTCATGAGGTATTGTTTGTTTTTTGTTTGAACGCGCTAATCTCTAGAACTAATAGTCGGATTAATAAAAATATTTTTGCATGTGATAGCCTAATTCTTGAGGAAGGCATAATAACATATTAAACGTCACTCTAAGACTTACATAGGAGCTGAACAAAAAGAAGAAAGAACGCTAAGTGAAAACCAAGTAATACCTCGGGCGATGCGATGCGACGGGGTGGGTCGGGGAAACAAGCATTTTCACGTGGACGATGTCGCGGGCACAAGCTAGTGAAATATAAACTTCACTATATTGCGGTGCCAAGACAACTAAATATTACTCGTTTACGAGCGGGGCCGCGGCGCGTGCGCATAATTATGGTCAGTGACAGCGACGCCCCGCGCCAACAACATGGCATTAGTTAGGATTATACTTTATCATGGCACACCTAAATATAATATTACTTTAGTATTTAACAGTTGCTTTCATAATATATCTTGATAATATATTTTTGATATGTCAAAAAGTTTTAATATCTGCAAAGTGTGAAGCTGATTTAGACCGCAATATTTCGATTTAAAAAAGTGTCCGTGGCATTTCTTGCCCGTTCTTCTCCATATATGAAATGGACAATTCAAAAGTGGCTCTAATTGGTTTAATTGAAATAAATGTTTTGAGTTTCAGTTAAGTTTAGATTCTGTAAAGATCTCACCGTGAGATCTTAAGTGAAGTGAGCTTTCAATAGTGTCAATAAAATTCCTATAGCATCAGGTGGAATGACAACTCACTTCAAGTTCACTTCACCTAAGTTTTCATGGTGAGATTTTTACAGACGTATTATTGGTTGTTATCACACTACTATTATAAAGGCGAAAGTTTGTGTGTGTTTATATGTTTGTTACATCTTCACGCTCAAACTGCTGGACCAATTTTGGTAAAATTTTGTATGGAGGTAGCTGACACCCTAAATTAACATATAGGCTACTTTTTATCCCGATACTCCCACAGGATCGGCATTTATGCGGGTGAAACCGCGGGTTGTAGCTAGTAATATTATATGTTAGGTGGTCTACATTGTTCTTTCTTGTGTTGTAATCGAGGGACACAGTTTTTTATTATACTTATGTTATTTAATTACTTTGGGGCTCCTACCTTTCTTTTTTATCGTCATCTCTCTCTTCTTAGGGATCAGTCAGCTAGGAAATGCCGGCGCCATCTAGTTTTAAAATATTGGCCAACAAAAAATTGAGTAATTACATAAATAAACAGTTCATTTTATTACATCATTATCTGCATTGCCTTTTCCCAACTATGTTGGGGTCGGCTTGCAGTCTAACCGGATGCAGCTGGATACCAGTATTCTACATAGAGCGACTGCCTATCTGGTGGTCTATCCACAAGCCAGTTACTGGGTAATACCATACCCCTTGGTAAGAAAGGTTGTCAAACTTTTAGGAATCTGACGACCCGTAACGACGGTCAAAGATCAGACAGCCGGGACTAACGGTGTACTTTCCGAGGCACGGAGGAGTTTTGGTATGTAAAGATGTTCCACTCACGGTCCATTCCATTAACTTAGTCATTTCTCCTATTTATTGATAATCCACTATGATTTGTATTTCCGTTAAATTCTTCAGCTATTTTCTAATTAAGCCAAGAAATCTTTTCATCAAAGCTTTTTATTTCTGCAAATAAGGACTATGTCTACCTACTTTAACACAGGTATCACACGTGTACCGGTCTGTCCATAGATATAGATAGACCTAGATAGCGCAAGTATCACGATCTGTATGAAAACCAAACGCGCCATTTTTTAGACTACCTACTATGACGTCACAAGCACTATTTAGTGATGGGAAAATCAAATCAATTCAAAGACGACGCCGCGTGCGGCACCCGTCTCGCCCCACCCCCGGGGCCTAGCGCCAGCGCTCACGCTCACCCAGCCAGCAGTACACAGGACTGAGCGCGAAAGTGGCGGCTTACGATTTTTGTACGTAAGCTGGTGCGATTTTTGGCTCGCGAAGTAGTTGCTCTTGCGTTATCTAGGTGTATCTATATCTGTGGGTCTGTCACATATGGGCCGCTGTTTCGCAGAACTGCCGAATCTTATACAATCTAACGATCGTTGACCTCGGCCAATCACCTTCCCGCAAGCTCTGGAGCTAAGTTGAAACAGTTTAAGCTATATAAATAACAAAAAAATAAATAATTCTCTGACAAACATAATCAGCCTGTTCCCACTGCTGGGACAAAGGCCACCTCTCTTTTGAGAGTGGGCCGTAATCCACTATGCGGGTCAAGTGCGGGTAGTAGATGTCGCATGTTTTCTAATTTTTGGTTCTAGGACATGCCGGTTTCCTCACTATGTTTTCTTCAACGTTTTGAGAGCAGAGGTGATGAAATAAATTGCACAAAGTAACGCGCCTGACTGGGTTGGAACCCACGACGTACAACTCGTAGTCAGGGTCGTTAGCACTGAGCCATCATTGCTCTGCTGACAAGCGACGCACAGCCTAAGCCGCTGAGTCTAGAAGCATGCGCATGAGTTCCTAATGTAAAAACTCTAAAAGAAATTATAGATGAAAAAACCTAATAATATTTTGCCTGACTCGGGAATCCAACTCAGGACCTCATGCTAAGAAGTAGTGCTTGCGACCACTGTCTAGCTAGACCAACTAGGTGCTGATACGAAAGAAGAAGAATGTTCTATTGAATGAAACCTGTAAATAAACAACTTCCTTTACATCAATCCGTACACCGATACTGCTAAATCCGTTGACCTACATTTCCTTGCGAAATGTCGCCCTAAATCGGATCATGTTTCCATATTCATTTGTGGCACGCATTCCGCCTAAATGATGTACAGTCAACCACGCTTGAATTACGAAAAACCGCCCTTAATGCTGGGGAGTTTGTTGCGCCGCTTCTTCTTCCCAGCGAAAGTACTGGGAAGTGGCGAAGGGCGGGCGTTTTGGGGGACTGTTTTTTTTTATAAATTTGACGTTCAAAAATGCGGATTCTCAGCCTAATTTGAATAAATGACTTTTGATTTTGAAAGGCGCAGTCTTGTGAAATTGGACGTACGGTTGAGGTTGACTGTACGTTGTCTGTCTAAATGAATTACAGTGAAGTATGTTATCAGTGCGTTGTATCTGAGACTCCTACGCACGGCAGAGTTGCCGCGTTTGGTGGCAGCCATACAGTGTAGGGGAGCACGGGAAATGAGGATCAGCACGATTGGGTGTTCTCATTGCTCTAAAACGTTTTTGAGTTTTCGTGATTCTGAAAAAGTTCTTAGCACGAAGTGAATTAAACAGGTTTGTCGTGGGTTTTTTTTTGCGACTGCTATCCAACCCAAGGCATTTCCTTTAAATGAATGAATGTTCTCTTTGTTTGCTAGAATATATGTTATTGGTTAGTCATGCTGGTGGGAATTTACTAGCTTTAGTTTAATGTTTTGCACCTTATATTACATCATTAACGCCATCTGCTGTTCCGAGTTGAAGTACTGGTAATTATTTTGGTCATCAAAAAGTTTCGCATAGGTACTTAATGTACCCTTAGAATCTTCTGTAACAAGAACAACTTAATAGAAATTAAAGTCGTTTTGGTTTTTTTTCACCATTATTTAGAGCAATTATTATCTACTAGCAGCGCCCCGCGGTTTCACCCGCGTAAGATCGGGATAAAAACTATCCTATGTCCTTTCCCGGGACTCAAACTATCTCTATACCAAATTTCATCTAAATCGGTTCAGCGGTTTAAGCGTGAAGAGGTAACACAGACAGGCAGAAAGACAGACAGACACACTTTCTATATGTATTAGTATTGATATTTGTTCAGAAATATTATGGAGGGTGAAGTGAAATGCTCTGTGCTATATAATGAGTGAGATACGATTTATAACAATACTAGTGACCCGGCCCTGCTTCGCATTTATGACTTGATAAAAAACCGGTCAAGAGCGAGTCGTACTCGCGCACTGACGGTTCCGTTCCATCATACTAATTATATTTTTAAATTTTCATCGGCGAGGCCTACATTCGTCACAGAATTTTAACACGCGCACTGTGGTGTAGAATATTGCAGTTTTAGATCAGCGCCATCTGCTGACCGATAGTGGAACTAATGTAACTTTTGTTGATGATTTCTGAAAAGTGGGCTATTTAGAGGCATCATTTTATTTTTCCTGTAATCTTTACGTAAACTTCTATCACATAAAATTATTTTAGATTTTTCTCTTTGCAAACTTCGGAGATAGGGGGAACGGTATTTTTTTTACATATTTCATCAAAAATCAAAAACTATTCGGCCTAAAAAGAAAAGTTTGAGAATGATCAAACTGCGCTCTTTTATATGATACCCCACATACAGCCCTGTTGCAAAAAAGAAAAATATTTTTATTTCTTTCTTATTTGCAAAATATTTGGGCAAACGTCATCTAAAACTGTTCCAAATTTCAAGTTGATAGCATTAGTAGTTCTTGAGATATCCAGCTGTGACAGACGGTCAGACAGACAGACAGACAGACTAAGTCTCACCATAGGGTTTTTAGGGTTCCGTTTTACCATTTTGGCACGGAATCCTAAAATCGAGATTTTTTTATTATGTCTAAGTTTATTAAGAATGTATTATGCACATAACCTTCTAATAATAAATGACACACAGACGGACACGAAAAGCCTTGTCCTTGTCAGCAAGTTCCTAATTAAATATTTTGTTTTCCCGAGTTTTCATCTTACATAAGAATTTCAAAATCTCATTTCCCTTTTCCTTTGACACAGCACATGTGCGTTTCACCCGAACCCACTCTAATGGGCATTGTTCATATTTTTTTAAATGTTGTAATTGAAAAACCATTTCGAGGAATAGCGTTACTGATCATTACGGACTAATTAATTATGAAAAATAGTCATATTTTATTGATATTTTTGATAAAATACGATTGACCTTCTTTGCCCTTCAAATTACGTTGGCTTTGGCCGTACAGTTTTATATCGTTACCTCAGAAAAAAAAGTAAGATTGTCTACAATCTGTCAAATGTCAAACTATTATAAATATGTCAAAAATATAAACATTCTTGTTTATATTACATTACATACATTATTTCAACACTCGACAATATTTAATATACTGGAAGAGTTATGGAATACAGGAAGTGCTTTGTTCCAACTTGCAGCAATAATAGTAATAATGTCGCCACGTGCGTTATTATTCTATTTCTAAGTCGCCGCGTCGATTGTTCTAGTGACGATAGAGGGTAGTATATTCCTTGGAGGACACTTACACATAAAAAAAACCATTTGTAAATAAATACGCTAAGATAGGATTCGATTATTTAAGACGTCTATTCGGCCTATTGACACTTTGACAGATGTGACAGTACTCTTTGGATTGATGACGTTGTGTTGACAGATTAAAATTTTTAATTATGTACTAGTCAGGCAACGGCACTTAATCTTTATGCCACTGATGACGTCACCTACCTTAAAAACTTAAAATAATTCAATATTTTTTTATTAAATAACTATCGAGCCAATCATCAAAATATTCAAATTAGTTTCTTAAAATACTCTAAATTTTCAAAAAATAAAATAAAATCTAATGGTTAGAAATTTTGGACAATCCCCATTACATAAAACAGTCGGCACGTGACTCACGGTGGACAGTAGGTTCCTGCTGTAGGTACTTACAATACAGTTAGAATTAATCAATTGGATTACTGTAAACAATTGACTAATTTAGGTCGCGGGGACAGAAGGCAGGAGGGGGGAGGGAGGGAGGGGGGGGCAGACGTTTAAGGTAGTGATTTAATTATGGTGACTTCACATTTTGGTGAGGTTGGTGAAATTGATAGTTATTTTCAGACCCACTACATCGCTGTCCATTCCAAGGTTACCTGGAAGAGATCGCAGAAAGCGATAAGGCCGCCCATTGTATGTTTTATATAAGTATTTTCTGATGTGCAATAAAATATATGTATTATACATAACCCAAATTAAAATAATATAAGTAAGTATATTATTTTAAATTGGGTTTATTTTATTTTGCATAATACATAAGTATATAATTTTTTTTAACTTGTAAAAGCTATGGCAGGTTGCACGCCAGTGCTAAAAACTGGCCAATTGCGAACCAGCCCAGTCGGGCTCGCACACGAAGGGTTCCGTACCACAAGGCAAAAAGGCCGAAAAAAACACTTTTGTTGTATGGGAGCTCCCCAATATTTATTTTATTATGTTTTTAGTTGTTAGCGGCAACAGAAATACATCATTTGTGAAAATTTTAACTATCTAGCTTCACGGTTCATGAGATACAGCCTGGTGACAGACAGACAGACAGACGGACAGTGGAGTCTTAGTAATAAGGTCCCGTCTTTACCCTTTGGGTACGAAACCCTGACAAAAACAGTACCTATAAGCTAGCCTCGCATTCTATTGATACCCCGTACTACGCTCGGCCAGCATAATTATATTGTTACCACACCATTACCACACCAAGGTGCGGCCTATTGTACCAAGTTACCTAGTAAATAAATAGACGATGACCCCAAAAAAAAAACATCTTAATAATACTTCTTTCATTTTTAATATATCGTGTTAAGTTATCGATACTTATCACGCCTGCAGAGATTCGTTAGTTAATTTAATTTGACCCTGTATTTTTTCTTTAACACAATAATTATTCCATCTAAATCGTATGTCCGAACGGGCCTAAAAGAGTTACAGGTACTTTTCCATTTTTCTTAGTCATGGGATTGTCCTGGAGAATTTCCACACGAAAAAAAGGTGTGTTCCTTTGTTGACATGCAGAAAAACACTGACGCTGACGTAATGAACTAACACCGTAAGTGACGACATTCGATTCATTAGCAACGTATTGATTCACGTTACGCTTAATTGTAGACTATGTGACAATTCTGTTAATTGGAACTATTTTTAAGTATGTATTTGAGAATTTGTTGATGTTTTGTTTTAGAATCCATGGAATTTCCAGTATTGAGAATTTTAACTCAATGCCATTTTATTTACTAACAACTAGCTTCTTCCTGCGACTTCGTTCGCGTGGAAGTTGTAAGATTCACGGTATACTAAAATAACAGCCATTTTTTTTATAAACCCGCGTCTTTTTTTGCATTCCTATTTTCTAAATGTTTTGTTTAATGTTTCTCCAGAAAAAACATAGTTATTTTAGACATTGTGGTGTCTTGCGACGCGAACGAAGTCGCCGGCAGAAGCTAGTAACTTAATGTTTTAAATTAAAACTCACCAGCCATACTTTTTAAAATAACTCTTGTAACCGCTATTATTTTCGGCCGGTCGGGCCGTTAGATAGCAGTAGTGACACACGGAAGGTCAGCGCGGCACCTTGACCCAGCGCGCGCGCAGGCCATCCTACCCGCCCGTGAGTCACTCGCGCACGCATTCTCTTGCGCATGTATGGCGGATTAATGAACGTACTTGACACTTTCAATGTCTGAAGGGTTCACGAAAACGGCTTCAGAATAAGACGGGAATGTTACACTTCAAACAATCTGCCTAGTCTTTTCCCAACTATCGTGGGGTCGGCTTCCAGTCTGAACGGATGCAGCTGAATATCAGTATTTTACATCGAGCGACTGGCTGTCTGACCTCCACAACTCAGTTACTGGGTAACACAATATCCCCTAGTTATAGACTGGTTGTCATACTTTTGGGCTTTTAACTACCCGTAGCGACTGTCAAAGATCTACGAAGGACAGCCGCGGCTTTATGTGCTTTCCGAGGCACGGAAGGGGTCAAGATATGTAATGGATGATCACCCATCCGCGAAATGATCGACTCGTGCGGCTGTTATCACTTAGCCACGAGCCCCGGGAATGTTAGACTTATCACAGTGATACCCCAACAATATGGTTACTAGTTATTTACGAAAACGTCAGACTGTTTCTATAATCGGTTTCCTCTGAGAATCTATCTATCCGAGTTACTTTCACGAATTTTGACTGGAGTGTCTGGAAAGGAAAAGGGTTTTGTTTAAAAATTCTTTTCAAATGTTCAGTGGAACCGGTTTATTTTATGAACTAAGAAATATTCTAGAAGGTGACAGCCGCAAAACTGTTTTATTTATGTGATGTTTGCCCCTTTTCATTTTTAAAAATAAATGTTTAATAAATTTTTAATTTCTTTATTTTTCTTATTTTTAAAAGGAAAGGGAGGGTTTTCCTCTGCTGTGGGACAGTACAGTACAGGCTAGTTAGATTAGATTAGATTTTTCCATTTCCACCTCCGCGGAGGTCAAGCTCTGCACCTCCTCCACAGATTCCTTAATCCCCTACTAGTATAAATGTTATACACACCCAATCCTATAAGAAAGGCGAAACCAAAGATATTTACAAGGCAGATGTGATTGTTAACGTCCGGAGGGTGTAACGCCCTAGGAGGACATATAGTGATCTTATTGGTATTGTTCTTCAGAAATCTCAGGTGTGGAGTCCTCGCAACCGGCGTGCGTGTATGACCAACCGGTCGATTCTGTAAAAATCTCACCGTGAAAACTTAGGCGAAGTGAGTTTGTTTTTGCTAGGAATTGACACTAGTGTTGCCCAAATGCAAGACCAAGACAAGACCTTAGCCAGTCTTGGTCTTGGTCTTGCGTCAATACACCTGGTCTTGGTCTTGGTCTTGGTATTGCGCTCTCAGTCTTGGTCTTGGTCTTGCAGCAAGAGTCTCGCAAGTCTTGCGAGACTCTACTACTTAGACTAGACTACATTCAAATACCTATTAGCCTATTGCTCAGGGTGGCAGGGACATCGACGCGCAACCGCTTACCATGAATTCAGTAGGTACAGACGCCAGCACATCAACCTACTACAATCTGTCAAATTTCTTTAATAGATTTTCAACTTTATCGCTAAAGCATAAGGTTCAAAATTGATTGGGAAAATTTTACAGTTTCGGGTAGCTTGATGTGCTGGCGTCTGTACATGATTCTGGACCCCCCCTGCGTTGAAATTTTTCGTCGGCTTTTTCTTAATTTTTACGTTTTTTTTCTGCAATTTTTTTACTCTAAACTGTATAAAATCATTATTTCTATCTGACCCAATGAGATTTTTAATTAAAAAATTGTAAATTCACTTGTTTCACTTAAAACAGCAATGTAAATAAAACTCGAAAGGGCTACCTGATCAGCTGTATTGCTAAAGTTCATTTGCGAGGTCAACACTGTCTTCGTACCTCCTACGCTATTCACTTTCAAATGCCGCCACAAAGGGACCGCAGCGCCAAGCGGTCTCCTCGTATTATTAACGCACTTGAAAATAAACTTTAAAATTATTACAATAAAGTTCATAAATGCTTGAACCTGACAAAAAATGCGGAAGATTGCGGGAATCCCCGCGCGGTGTCGAGTCGGCCATGAATCCCAATGAATCTAACAGACGCGCCACATGAGGCATTTTAATCATCTACATAATTGAATGACCCATTTACTACTTTTATTTTAGATAACGAATCTAAAATAAAAGTAGTAAATGGGTCATTCAATCCATCAAAAATAATTATCCCCTCATAATGATGAGGGGATAATTATTTTTCTAAAACTTCATCGATTTAAGGGGGAAGCGCTAAGGTAGCCCGCGAAATTAAAATTTTCTTACGTTTTTTGCAATTTGCTGGTCAGTGAATTTTGCGGGCTACCTAATACCGCTTTCGCCTTAAGTAAAGAAGATTAAAAAAACGTGCAGAATTGTATTGATAGTCACGTAATTTTTCGATATTTTTTTATTATCAACAATAATTTTAGTTTTGAATGCAATTCAACAATGTAATTTACTGTTTCATAAAAAAAATACATCCATTTTCGCATAATCGGGATTGAAACCAAATACCTACTATAACGCCCAAATCTCAGTTTGACTTAACTGCGAGACGCAAGAGTCTTGCAGGCTTACTCTTGTCTTGCTCAAGTCTTGCAGGGTTCAGTCTTGGTCTTGGTCTTGCTAAAATAAGTCGGTCTTGGTCTTGGTCTTGCAAAAATGCAAGAACAAGACCAAGACTGCAAGACCAAGACCGATTTTGGGCAACACTAATTGACACTATTGACAGCTCACTACACGCTCACTTCACCTAAGTTTTCACGGTGAGTTTTTTTCAGAATACCACCGCAGTAGTATGAACGTAAACGAAACTAAAGGAGTATGTACGGATCGTAGCAGGTGGCGTTCTGTAGTTTTTACCTACCCCCTATGAATAGGCGTAAGGTTATTTATGTATGTTTTTATAACTTTTATGAAACCAAAAACAATAGATTTAAACACAATACCAAGATCCATTATGTTTTTGCTCCTAAGATCAAAATATAAATAACGTTCTCTCACACATATACCTCCGATATTATCTTGCGTTTATTCCAGTCCGCATCCGTCGATAAACGAATCAATACATTCTATGTGTACAGGAATGTAATTAGCGCACAATTTTAGCCTGTCTCGGTTGAGATCAGTCAGTTATCCGCTGGATAAGGTGAGTTATAAATAGTGGAGGAGTCTTTATATGGATGGCGATGTCAACTTGTGGGTCACAGCAGATGTTAGTATGCAGGATAGTGAGAAGTTTCATTTAATTTTTTTATGCACAAAAATGTCGCGGTTCCGAGATATTAAAAAATTAAAATGGCGGACAGGTAGGTATGCCACGGACCTTAGCCTTTTTGGGCCACCAGATCACAGCGATCTTAAAATGGCTGTTATCACGACTCCTTGATCTAGTTAATCCTATGGTTGAGTTTTCAGTTTTCTTTAGTCTACACCTCTACGTATAGATATTGGTGTTTTACGTGGAGCGACTGCCAGCTCACGTAACAACACCGAAAGGTGGTGAGAGGAGATGTCTTGAGAGGAGATGACTTTCCGATCTTCACGGTATAATCTTATCACATTAAGGGTTGACTCCTCAACGCACACTCTCAAGCACAAAGACAAGACTGAGAGCCTCCCCTCTCTACTCCCTCCCCCCTCTTGTCTACCCTCTCTTGTTTTTGTGCTTGAGGACCACCTCTCATCCAGAGCATAAACCTCACTATTAATTGATCTGCCTAGTAAATCGAACTTGTTCTCAACTATGACATATGCGAATATCATGCCACCACCTACCCTTCTGCCGATCACCTGTCCATGTCACCCGCCGCCGGCGCCAGTCAGCGGGTCAACTATGCGCACTGACCACATACCGATGACTTGCCTACATGATCATTATCTGTTCGACTTCCTTTGTTGTGATCAGCTCGATCAGCTCGTGATGTATGGGCGAATGTTTTGAAAGTGAATAATTGGTTCTGTTGCTAAGGGTGGTAATTATAATCCTAAGAACGTTAATTGTGATAGACAGCATTTTTTATTTGTAGTCTATTTTTAAATCTAATCCTTACTTGGTATAGAGTTAACCAGTAGTGGTGAGTCATGGAGTAGCTCTAGTGACTTACTGAAGAGTTGTTTTCCGTCAGTTCATTTTGTTTCTTATAAATTAGAAAGATGCTGCAGGACGTGCAGATTACCGAGTTTATAAAGTATTCCTAAACGCTTTTAACGCGTACGTCGTTATTATTTTTTACATCGTTCTCACATTATATACCTAATTATAAATTCAAAAGTAATGATGTAATTAATATTTTTGTAAAATATAATTTAAAAATAGTGTCCATGGAGTTTCTTGCCCCTTCTTCTCCATAGGTACCTACGCTTTGGAATGGGCAACTAGCTTCATATTTTCTGACTGACCGACTTCTTGACAATTCAAAAGTGCCCGTTAATGGTTTAATTGAAATAAATGCTTTGAGTTTGAGTTTCTTATTGGTTTAAAACTGCCCATGTTCTAAATAAATAGGTAGTTAGTTGATTTTTGCAGTGTATTATTAAAATCATTATTTCTCTTTGATCTTACGTCTAACCGCCTGGTACCATAACAAATTGATGATTGATTTAATGCTGTGAAGTGTAGGTACTCCTGCAGACAAACTCAAATTATTAGTACACCTGTCGAGTTTCAATTGCAGTAATTTAAAATAGGTAAGGACTACCTGTAGGTACTGAATGGGTTTTGTCTCTATGTAATACTAGCTGCGCCTCGCGGTTTCACCCGCGTAAATTTAGATCCCGTGGGAATATCGGGATAAAAGTAGCCTATATGTTAATCAAGGGTGTCAGCTACCTCCATAAATTTTTTATCAAAATTGGTCCAGCCGTTTGAGCGTGAAGAAGTAACAAACTTACAATACACACACACACAAACTTTCACCTTTATAATATTAGCAGTGTTTTACCTAAAAATAAAACACATATTAAATACTTACCTTATTTGAAGCTTACTAGATTGAGAGTGGCACTACTGGTTTCCGCTATATTTCCCTCTCTTTTGCTCTTTCCTTTAGTCGTATCTATCCTTCTCTTTCGCACATCCCGATTCCTCACCAGGTGGCGCTGCCAAATGTGGGCTTAGCCATGGCAGTGAATCGCTGATCATTGTGTCGAAAATCTTCACCAGGTAGAAATTAAATGTAAGCTTCAAATAAGGTAAGTATTTAATATGTGTTTTATTTTTAGGTAAAACACTGCTATTAAACACTTGACCGTTATTTGAAGCTTACTAGATTGAGACGTGTTTGTTATCACCTGGTGGGAATGACGCCAATGTGAACGTGGATATAAGTTATTAATAAAATTAGATGTGCATAGAGAGAAATACATTTAATTGAATGAATTAATCAATACATAAAATACATACAAGGAAAAAAAAAAAATATTATAATAGGTAATAGATACCTACTTAACACAGAAAATGAACTATTCTTTTCATCATAATAATGGACTAAATTTTGCTTTATACCTTGATAACAGCTTTATAAAATAATCACATTATAGAATAGATTGCATAACAGCTACCTTTGTTTCTACAATATAAGGTATGCAAATATAAACATTTCTAACACTTCTTGAGAAAATTACATTTTTAGGACAATAATACAAAAAATTACACCTCTATTAAGTTAATTAGTAGGATTAAACGTTCTAGATACATTAAAACTAGAACTGGTGTGATTACAGGGCATCACTTCTCTACAGTAATAGCGGGTGAACGTATTCTGTGATCGCCAATTACCTCTAGAGAGTATTTCCTCTAACGAGTAGTTGTTAACCCAGTTTCTAGACGCTACAGCAGACCTAAGACTGCCAGGCGAAGCACTTACTCCTGCTTCTAACAACATAGATTTGACCCAACCCGCTATGACTGTACGAGAAGCGACCCTTGATTTTCCTCTAAAATTAAGAAACAGATTATTGAGACCTCCTGACTGGCGTTTATCTTTTAGTATAGCAATAGTTCGTTTCACCCAAAGTACAGGGTCTAAATTCTCGTTAGTAGGGTTAGGAGATAGTCTCCAACCAGACTGTCTATAGTCGGCAGTGTCTGTTTTAGATCCAAATATTGGCCATAGGATCAGAGAATCATTATTTTCTGACAGGTGTTTTGAGTCCACAGCTAGTAGAGTTAGATCATGAACTCTTCTGCCGGAGCAAAGGAGTAACAAGGTTGCGGTATGTCTACAAGTAGCAAATACATTATTCGCGTCTACAGAATAGCTTCCCATAAATTCTGCTAGTTTATCGACGTTCCAGACTATAGATTTTTGAGCTACTGGGTTTTTTAAAGCAATAGACTTTAATATATGAGTAACTAAAACATGGGAACTTAATTTGGCAGATTCGTCAGGGTTGCTTAGCGTGCAGACCACAGATTTATGTAATAAGATAGTTTTATAAGCTAAACCCTCTTCAATACTCAAATCTGCAAGAAAACGAGCCAAAACTTGACCAGTAGGCTTACTCTTGAAACCAATCCCAATCTCGAATGTATTCCAATCCGAACCAATTTCAATTCCAATCTTTAGAAAATTGGCACTCTGGAACGAATTCGAGACTGAGATTGGAATCGACTGCACGTTCGACTACACTGATTCACGTGGGGTGGCCATACACATCAAATCGTTAATTACCAAATTTATAAATAATGAATAACTCGTTAAATCTATTAATAAATCTATTCTGATATTTATTTTAACATATATAATCATTTAAGTGTTCTTTGCTTGCATTTATATGTATTTTAGGACTAAATATTTAGGCAGCAGTGGCTCATTGTGTACGTCATTGCCTACGTTACATTAAAAAAAAAAACTCACGCATTTGTCATCTGTCATCCACTTAAAATTTGTTAAACTAGAATCTTAAAATAAGTTCCTACTTGAATAATAAAACCGGCCAAGAGTTGGACTCGCACACGAAGGGTCCCGTAGCACCATACTATATTTAACACTACATATAAAGAACCATAAAAAGTGTGAATTATTACTGTTGCGATAAACAAAAGTTTCAAAGCGATGTTATCAAAATGTTCTCAAGTGTTTAGTTTGGAATGTATTCAAGTATGTTTATATCCACAAGTTCCAGTTAGTTTTACTTTAAGGGAAGTATTCAACCGAGGAAGACGAAAATATCAAGGTAAGGCCACAATTCTAATAATAATACTTATTGTAATTCCTTTAAATTTTAATATTAAACACTTTTGCTCAATACAAACATTTATTGTTCTTACAGGATGAGCAGGCCAACACACCAACAACTGGAGACTCTGATAGATTTCCTGGTACAGAACCCAGGAATTGCCAAGGGGTTATTGTGCACTGCTCATGCTAAGCAGGAGACAAAGAGAAAGTGGAACGACATAGCAGTATCCTTAAACGCACTAGGTGGTGCACAGAAAGATGGTAAAGGCTGGGCTAAGGTACTGTCCTCACACTAATCATATTTTTTTTTTCACTTAATTATATGACAACAGTTACAATAATTAGTATGTTTATTTCCTTTTCAGTATTGGGCTGACAAAAAGCATACCCTAAAGAAGACATGTGGCGAGCTGTAGAACAAATGGAGGGACTTTCAGCAGCCATAAGAGAAGGCTCTCAAACTGTGGCAAATGCTCTCAATAATATTGCTGATGCCCTCAGACAAAATAGGCAGTAATTAAATGTTAATAGCTATTGTAAGTAGGTACTAGTTTAGACTTTAAAATATGGAAGTTGTTTGCGACAATGTGTCACCAAACAGTTTTATACCTAGTGTTTTTTCTTTTCATTAGCTCAAATTCAGTGATAATATAAGCTAAATTAAGCAAAACCTTGTGGTAAAATAGTGATTCTACGATAAATAGTAAGTACAACCCTTATAAACCTCAATTAAGTGGGCTATAAAGCCGTAATTTATAGTTTTTATTTTGTATGTCCAGGTACCTTAGACCCTAGCTCTGGACGTAAAATTGTTAAGTCCTTCTGAAAGGCCTGCTTAATTGAGTTTATATATTATGTTGTAAAACTTTAGTTATGTAAATATAGTTTTTGCAACCATCATTCGAAGGCGCGTCACGCCCTGAAAAAGATAGTTGTGTTATTTTAAATATTGTATTGTTATAAATAAATAGACCAGCCTGAGGTGACAGGTTTTTAATTAAAAAAAATTCCTATTTACATTGAAGTATCTTTTCATTGGAAACACATACAACATATATCTCAGTGGATAAGTTTGTAAGGAATCCAACGATGTGTCACATGTCTTATACAGTATGTACTTGTATAAATATGGTGTTTAGACCTAACTTATGATGTGAACAAATAAAAATTGGTTATGTGTGTATGGTGGAAATGCCTTTGTGAATATAAATGAAAAATACGTAATAAAGAGGCTGTATTATATTTATTCAAATCCTTGTTAATAATAATTAGACATTACCTTTTAAACATAAGCTCTTTAATAATTGTAGAACTTCTATTATAATTTTTATTAAACTTATTAGGTAAGCTCACTATTATTTTAATTATTATTAACCCTCAACACAGCACATTACATTATTTAATACACAATACAAATCAATCAACACAATAGAACAATAGTCTTACAATTATAATAAAAAAAAGCACAAATTGGTCACATAAATATTTAGTTATCTCTAGAAATAGTATGTGTAGTGAAAAAAAAAGATTAATATACAAAATAAGTTTCATTAAATTAGGTTTTAAATTACATATAATAAGTCTTAGTCAAAAAATAATTCCTAAAAAAAAATATATTAATGAAGATGCTGAGCTGCCCACAGTTCTTGTACAAGCTGTGTACGAGCCTCGCGACCCCTGCGCAGCTCCACGGAGGCAAAACCTCGATCCACCTCTAACCCACTCTGTGCCAATTCCATTTCTCCCATGGGTGGTACTGCATCCTCAACATTATCATCCAAACCCAATCGTGCTCGGTTACAAATGTTATGTAAAACACAGCATGCATTTATAATTTTAGCAGCTGTGTCTGGATGATAATGAAGAACTCTATGGTTTAAAAGACATCTCCATCTATTTTTTAAAACCCCAATTGTGCGTTCAACAGTATTGCGAGCCACACAATGCAGATTTGTATAGTACTCTTCAGCTGATCCTGGTGGTGCATCCACTATTGGGGTCATCATATATTCCCTTTGAGGATAACCGGAATCACCTATAATTATATTAAAATGACTAATTAGTTATTATATACACATAAGTACAAAATATATTGTAGACCTAATGTAAAAAGTGTATGAAATGCTTACCAAGTAAAAAAACTCTTTCTCCTGCATTTATTAAGTTTATTAGGTGATTCTTAACAGGATGTTGGTTCCAAACAAAACTATCATGTGAGGCTCCACCGAATGAAGCATCTACACTGAGTATATTGAGATCTGCATCACAAATCTGTAAACAAATACTGTATATAGAAAGTTACAGTTACTCTAATAATTAATAACTAGATAAATAGCCAATCTAACTCACAATCAAAACATTTCTCGAATGGTAACCTTTTCTGTTGTAGAACCGCTCTTCATTTTCTGATGGTCTTACAATAGCCACATGAGTACCATCAATACATCCTGTGACTGCAGGAATTTTAAATTTTTCATAAAACCTGGGAATTAATTTATTATTAGCTTAATATTCTTTACAAATAAGTTAAAAAAAAAACAGTAAGTATTAAAACAACATAATGTCTAAAGTATAGAATGATACTACATATTTAATATTGAGGTAAAAATAAGTAAGTTCTTAATAACCTTTGTTTAATTAAGTCTCGTTGTCGGCGAGTCTGTGGAAACTTAAGCCATTTATTTAAAATATTGTTTGAATTAAGAGCATTTGTAACTTCTCTTATTGCTCTCGAAACTGACTGTTGGGACATCATTGTACCTTGTGTTCCACCTACTAATCTCTGGTAGCTGCCTGTGGCGTAGAATGAAAGAGCCACTAATACCTAAAAAATAAAATTTGTATAGTTAATTACTTACCTAGATATAAAAAATACCTACCATGTGAAAATGGAATTGCTAGTTTACAAACCTTGTATTTTCTTGGAATGTCGCTACGGCGAGTAGGCTGGGGTATCAAAGGTTCCAAATCCTTATAAATGACTTCGAAAAGCTCCTTATTTACTCGATAATTTTTCCTAAATTCATCGTCGGTCATGGCAAACGCGTTGTCTGCATAACGCGCCATTCGTCTCAAATTCCTCCTTTGTCTCATATCTAACTTATGAGCATTGTCCAAAATATCACAAATAAGTTCTAAACGTGCCATTATTCACAATAAAAACTTCACAAATAAACCAAAATAATAAACTCGATCCCGAAAAAGTAGACTTTTTGTAATCGTTCAACTTTGACATAAACACGACTTCAAACTCGATATGTTAACGTCAAAATCTCGTCAAGAGTACCGAAAAAAGTGCATTCGTTCGAGTAAAGTCGAATTCATTTAGTACCAAAAAGATCCACCTGAGACGATTCCAATCGTGCGCTAGTGTAGCATTCAAGAGTGCCAAATGACAAGTTTTCGAACCCAATTTCCAATTCCGAATGAGATCGAGGTTCGAGAGTAAGCCTGCTGTTGGTTGGAAAGGGTTTAATTTATGCTTTTTTGTCCATGTGAGCCACCTATTCCATGCTACTCGATAAGTCTTTTTGGTTGATGGCCGCCATGAGGATTTTAAGAGCTGTAACTGAGCTTCGTTCCATTCACCTAAGGTCTGGGACCACCCCCACATTTCCATACTTCTAACGTCATCTCCTGGACTCTTGGGGGTGGGAGGCCTGTCACCGTATCTATCAGCTGTGAATGCAGTTTCCGGATTGTGAATGGAGGAGATAACGCACGGGCTTTTAGGTCTGCTCTCCAAAAGACTCTCTCCCACCTTGGGACTACCATTAGAAAGACTCCCGACGCAGAGTTGAGGTGAGCTAGTACCTTGGGCACTAGGTAAGGTGGAGGGAACACCCAAGCAAGTGGGTAAGTCCACTTTTGGGAGAAGGCATCGTGGTACATTGCTCGAATGTCGTTCTGATCCAGTGATACATAATTCATCACGACTTTTGCCCTTTCTGACGCAAACAGATCTATCACTGGAACTCCGAACTTTTTGAATATTTTCTCCGTACACTGGGGCAACAGATGCCACTCCGGAGGAAGCCGATGACGGGAAAGATGGTCTGCGTGACAGTTGTATTTTCCCGGAATATGCTGAATTTTCAGGTTGATTTGGAGTTGCTCTAGGATTTGAAAAATCTCTCTCGTGAGTTTTAGCAATGAAGGAGACCTGGTCCCCCCTTCGTTTCTCAAAAAGGCTACAACAGTCCTGTTGTCGCACTGAACTAGAACGGTAGAATTGGACATGTTTGAACCTCGTTCTTCTATGGCCTTTAGTATTGCGAGCATCTCCTTTTGATTGCAATGGAGCTGTTGCTCTTGATCTGTCCACGATCCGGATAGTGCGTATCCATCGAGCTGAGCCCCCCAAGCTAGATCCGACGCGTCTGTAGTCAGGAAATGTGACGGTGGCGGGTTGTGAATCGGAGAAGCCCGATGACAATTTAGTAGCCACCATTTTAGGTCCTCCTTTACTTCTATAGGCAAAACTACGCTGACACATTTTTCTTTTAGTTTTTTGTTTAGAAACATTAGTGTGTCCCGAAAGTGAAGTCTGCCCTTTGGTACCACGAAACTGGCGAAGTTTAGAAGTCCTACCAGGCTTTGTAGTGCTTTCATCGTCGTTGTGTATTTGTGTAACAGATCCAGCACATTTTCTCTTACTTTTGTGATCTTTTCGTGTGGCAATGATCTCTCGTTTGTCCATGGATTCCATAGAACACCTAGAAATACGAGGCTTTTGCACGGAGTTGTGACAGATTTTTGGTAATTCGTCTGCCACCCCAGGTAGTGTAGGCGATCTATTAATATTTGGACGTGCACTTGCAGGACCTGATGGTCCTGGTGAACCACGAAAAAATCGTCTAAATAAACGAGTATTCGAATACCCTCCTCTCTTAGTGTCTGTGCTACCCAGTTTGTTAGAGTCGCGAAGACTTTGGGCGCTGTGCTGAGGCCAAAAGGAAGGCAGGTCATTTCTAACAATTTTCCACTGTAACTTACACGTAGGAATCGTCTGTGTGACTTGTGTATTGGTAAATTGAAGTAGGCCTGTGTCAGGTCGACTTTGCAAAGCCAGTCGTTTGGTTGGAGGAAGTCTGGGACACGAAACACATTTATGAGCTTGAATGGCTCCGTGTAAACAAAATCGTTCAGATTCCTTAGGTTGAAAATAGGCCGGTTGGTGCCATCGGCTTTGGGGACCAGAAACATTGAGGACAGGAAACTCGGAGAATGTAAAACTTCCTCTAACACCTCTTGCGTTATCATTTGAGATATGATGGTTGACATTGCCTCGGATTCCTTTGTTTGAAATGGGCTTTGTGCATTGGGTATCATTAGAGGTGGTTTTTTGATGAAAGGTATGCGATAGCCTTTTATTATGCGAAGAAGAGTTTTTGGTGCTCCAAGTTTCTTCCATCGATCGGCATAGAAGGTTAACTGGCCCGCTTTGAAGATCTGTCTGTCAAAACCGGCTCCTCTTTCCTCCTGAGGGATATTCGGTGGCTGAAGTCCGTTTTCTGTTAATTCTGCTCGTCCCTTGTTTGTTAGGCTGCTGGTGAGTTCCTCGTGAACGAAAAGGCCCCTGATAGTTATGGCTATGCCCACGTGTCCCTTTATTGTTGTTGCCGGTTCCCTGCGAGGGATGGCAATGACCTGACCTCTGTGAGGTGTGGTTGTGTCCACAGCCCTGCGGGGGCTGGAAGCATGGCACAGTGCAGCACGCTTGCCGGGCACCCTGCGAGGGTGCCCTATAATAAGCTGACCCCTGCGGGGGGTAGCGAGTGGTCTTCTTAAATCCTGCTTGCGGAGTAGGTTTTAAGCCACTGGTTTTATCTGGAGGTAAGAAGGTCTTCTTAACACCTCCGTTCTTTTCCAACGTTGATGATAGCAGCTCAGGACTAAAAACCAGCTGATTAGATGGTGGGATTTTGCGTAACGCAGACTTAACGAGAGGATCGCGAACATAATTTATTATTCCATCTCTACGCATTTGAATTATTTCTGCGCGATGACCGCAAATAAGTTGAATCATATCTGAAGACACTTTATAATATTCACCATCCGAAAATAATTCAGAGATTTTGTTATGCAACTGATCGGGTGTTACGCTACCTTTGACACGTGCCCAGGATAAAAGATCAGCCATGCTAGTTTGCAATACCTCTCGCTGTTTAATTGCACAAAATGTTAGAGCACCATAGGCTTTGTCAGCCAAAGCTAAATGTCTTAAAGTATCATATGGTTTAATTTCTTCGTTGATCTCCATCTCAGTAAAACCGGGACTGTGATTATATAACTTCTGCACTTCTGAATACCTAACCTCGCACCATTCATTTTTATTAAAATGCTGAATGTCATTTAAAGATTTGAGATAATTTTCAGGAGCCTTGGGAACAGGCGGTTCCTTTAATTTGACTTGTAAATCAAATTTGAATTGATGTGATTTGTCTGATTTTTCATCTACTAAATCATAATCATACAAAGACCTATAATCGTTATTATCTAATAAGGAAACTTCGTCATTACTGCCGTCTACCTGTATTTCTGCTGAACGCCGAGGTGAACATGCAGAGATTTTATCACTATAAAAAACACGTTCTCGCAGCTCGCTAATCTCTCGAGTTAATTGTTGCAATACATCTGCTTTACGAGGATGGCGGCCCCCCTTCTTTTTTTTATAGTGACGGCGGCGCTTATTTCTACTGGGCTTCGCTGATGACGAAGTGGAACAGCTAGAACTGGACGAGGAGTCAGAGGAGCTAGACTCGTTTTTCCTCCGATGTTCTCGACGCAATGTAGACCCCTTGGTTTGTAACCCTGATGGCCCCGGAGCGTCCATATCATTTGGATTACTTGCGCCCTCCATCCTATTTAAAATGAAAACTTCGATTTTTTATGATTCCTATCTCGACGTACCAACAAGTACGTAGGTAAGCAATTAAAACATACATTAAAAAAAGTTTGCTGATTTATATAATCACGAGTCTATTGTAACATTAACGATTTAGCGTCAAAAATACGCTAATATACCATTAATAATAATCATTGTCAAATGATCATTTCATAAAAATAGTACCTACAATTTAGAGCAAATGAGGGTAGTTTGTAAATAAATATAAAAAATTTTCAATACAAGTTTTGCATTGCGAATAATATAATGCAATGCTGGCTAAGGGCAAGTTCGAACGGTAACACCGTTATTATTTATTATTATATTTTAACTTTGCCCATAAACATAGTGATCATGCATCGCATCACTGAAAAAGTTTTATGAAATTTATTTCTACTTACAATTTGTATCCGATGGAATGCACTTAGATTAGAATCACTTTTTTTTTTTTAAAAGAAGAATTTATATTTAATTTTAAAAGTTGTCTCGACAACCTCTTTTCACGCGGAAAAAGACGCCAATGATCAGCGATTCACTGCCATGGCTAAGCCCACATTTGGCAGCGCCACCTGGTGAGGAATCGGGATGTGCGAAAGAGAAGGATAGATACGACTAAAGGAAAGAGCAAAAGAGAGGGAAATATAGCGGAAACCAGTAGTGCCACTCTCAATCTAGTAAGCTTCAAATAACGGTCAAGTGTTTAATAGTGTGATTATTACCGCAACAGTGGGTTATCCTGTTTATTAGATGCTATGAAGCAAATGTTTTTCAAAGTTTAGAGACCAAAGCAATAGCTTAGATAGAAGCAGCTAGTACCTACTTAGAAGCCATTCATAAAAACACAGTTCATAAACATCACCATGCCGCCTTATTCGTCGTATCCCTATAATACGTCAACAAACAAGGGGTTAATGTTTTATTACCCAATAAAAATCATGTACCTACGGAATTAACTTAGTTGCCCCCGAGACCACCCGAACCCTCGACAAATAGATCGGGTACAGTCGGGTGCCATCGAGGTTTAAAAGCGTGTTTAAAAAATAATGTAACTTTTTATGCTGTGAAAGTAATTTGTTTAACAGTTGTTCTATAATCTCCAGCAGCTATCGTCTCCAAATTTGAGTTTAGTTCTTTGGGTAATTACATGCCGAAGATGCTCGCGATCGCGGTCGATATTTTGATACCTCGATGTCGATACTTGCTATTTCTACATGGATAGAGGAACAAGTCGGTTCAGTCACACTTGAAAGCTCAGTGGGTCAGTTCTGTGTTTGTGCTGTTTTTTACCTACTTCAGGGAAACAAGTTGAACCGATTTGACCAATCACGAGTCAGATCACATCGGTGGTTGCCGTCGACCACGATGTAAAAACCAAATATTTTGTTTTCAACAGCCGCCAAGTAGCTCGCGATATTTCGCGGTGAGGTATCCATCGACATGTTCGTGTGTCTATTAGCACGCATTTGTTTTACACTGAGTTGACAACGAGGTAGCGAGCTAAACTGCGATCGTGAGGTATCGCAGTGAGGCATCTTCTTATTAGTTATCTGCCAAACAGTTGGATTTGGCGATATTGTCTCTTGGACTTAAGTCTTGGTTTTAAGGTAGCTTCTAATCTTTACTGAATGTTTTCAGTTCAGACTGAATAACACTGATATGAAAATCCTGTAAGAAGTAGCATGCATAAATAATAATAGCACGCATACCTACTAATATCTGTGCGGTAATAGCCTATATCTGTGTGGTACTTTCCTCAAAAGACCATTTCAGACATCAATCTACATGGTCAAGATTATGTCTGGACTTAAGAGACTGTGAACTCTGAGTTTGTTTCGGTCTTTTTTCTCAGAGTAGTCAAGATAGGAAATGCCGACCTCATCTAGCTTATTTTTTTGAAGTGAAAACTTCTTTAGCGGCGCTGTGTACTTTTTTTGGAATGGGTAAAAACTTCTAAATTCGCGTCAGGTCACGTGACCCTGATCGAAAATTCATAAGACGTAAAACGTAAGACAGCGCCATCTATGCACATCGGGAAGAACTACGAGGGCCTCGCGTACTAACTACGTAGTTCATCCAACAACGACGAGATGGCGCTGAACCACGGATATATAACTGACGACGAGCTCTATGCGAGCGGCTTGCTTCTCTTACCACTGCCGCGACCAACACCACGAACTGAAGTCTATCCTGTGTGCTTATTTGTAAATCTGAATAAATTCCTTTCACGAGAAGAATAAACCAGTCACTTTGGTCATCATACCTGATTTGCAAAAAACCCTATAAAATAAGGAACACACCTTAACACGCGTGTTTTGTTTATAAGACGATTCACAAAATACACTCGTAATTGTTCAAGTTTTCACTTCTGTCGGCACTACCGGAGTGCCAGTTTTTTTTAATAGTGTGACTTGTAAAAGTGATGTCGATATATGTACAGAATAAACAATTTCGTTTCATTTCATTATAAATATTCAAGACACGTGTTAGAGCAGGCTAGCTTTGAATAATGAATGAACGCTTCTTTCTTTCAGCGTAAATATTGTTGACTGAAAACTATGAAGTTTTTGTAATAGCTATTACATTACACTTGTGTAGTCGATCATACTTACGCAGCCGCCGCCGGCCATCGCCCGCATCGTTACAAACTTAGTGACAAACAAACACGTGTTGTTATTAGGGGAACATGTGCGTGTACGCATCGTAACCTTACCACTCGAAAATACACCTTATGTCTTAAACGTTAATGTTTAATTTCCCATCAACTTGTATAACATTTTAGTGTTAATGAATTTCAAACTGTAATTCAATGGAAATAGGGTTGAAAATGATTTGTTGATTTAGTAAAAGCTGCGTAATAAGTTTTTCGTCTTTTATGCTTTTCATAACAAATATAACTTCAATTAAAATTTTGTAGCTCTCTTCAAATTACAACTTTATTTTCACAAAAATAAGATATAAAATTCTTTGAAATGACTGAACTGCGTAGCAGTTTTTAGGTTTTCTTTGAAAAAATTAATAACTTATTTTTTACTTTATGTTTTTCCTAATAAAGTTCAAAATGCTTTGGAAATGTTGTTTGTAAGTAAGCCACGTGCGACATAAGAAGGGTGTCCTAATAGGTTAGGAAAGGGTAATATTCTAGTTATTGTTATCATCAAAGTGTAACGCGCATGCGTGGAGCGACTCAAGCACATGCACTCGATGAATGTTGAGCAATAATAATTGTAGGTAGTGTATTGAATGGAATACATATTTATTTAATTATTTAGCTATAGATAATAATGCGAGCTGAATGGCGTGGGAGAGCTTATGTCCAGCAGTGGACTGCTATTAGGCCGACGATGATGATGCTGATGATGAATTATCTGAGTAAGAACAGTAGAACAGGCGAGTTTTAGTGAAGTGAAATTTAAACAAGAAAAACAGTGGCACTCCAAGAGTGGTGACAGAAGTGAAAACTTGAAAAAGCATAGTAATTTTAGAAATATGTTTGAAGGTCATTCTTCCCAAAGAAAAAGTACCGCGCGTTGATGTCTTTATAATGGCCAAAACTTAAAACAGAGGTGTCGGTTACGGTAACAGTGTCGCGAGTTCAATGGTATTTTCCCATCTCAAAAAATGCCCAAACCGCCTAAAGAAGTTTTCACTTCAATAAGAAAAAAATATGCTTGTTCATACATTACTCCGAGGAAGTAATAACAGTCGCACGGGTCGATCGATCAGGTTCAGCTACGCTTGCCGCGGTTGGTCCGTGGATGGGTGACCGTCTTTACATACCGTGACCCCTCCGTGCCTCGGAAAGCACGTTAAGCGGTTAGTCCCGGCTGTCTTTGGTGGTTTGGCAGTCGTCACGGGTCGTCAGAAGCCCGAAAGTGTGACAAGCAGTCTTACCAAGGGGTATTCTGTTAATCAGTAACTGGATGGTGGAGGTCAGATAGGCAGTCGCTTCATGTAAAATGAATAAAGCTGAATACCAGTATTCAGCTACATCCGCTGAGACTGGAAGCCGACCCCATATAATAATATATAGTTGGGAAAAGGCAAGGCAGATGATGGAATTGCTTTGAATAAAATTAGTTCAGCAGGGATTAAAATGAACACTCCTTTGCTTACAAAAACCAGACATGACCAAAAAACTGCTCCAATTTTCCAAATTAGGCAATCCACAAAAAATCTAGCCCTCGACATGTGGAGCAATCTTTCAGCGGGGCTATCGAACTCCCCCTCGTTGTATTAAATCGGGTCAGAGGAACTCCACACACATAACAAATCGAGGAGCATTGTCAGCCACTTGCACGGTCATTGACTTCGGCATCAGATTAGATAAGCATGCACGTGGGATCTGAGTCTGACCCATATCTGTACACATAGATAAAGTTGCAGATGTTGACTTTGATATAATAAATGATAGTCATAAGATGTTTAATATGGTAATCTCTTTCCAATTTTTACGAGGGACCTTTAGCATTACGGGTAAAATGTGGTGTAGCCACAGATAATAGATATTTGAAAGGCTGGAACCACAGATGCACCTAGATAACGGAAGAGCACCTACTGCGCGTGCCCGGCTTACGTGCAAAAATCGTAAGCCACCAATTTCGCGCTCAGTCCTGTAGTACTGCTGGCTGGGTGAGCGTGAGCGCTGGCGCTAGGCCGCAGGGGTGGGGCGAGACGGGTGCCGCACGCGGCGTCGTCTTTGAATCGATTTGATTTTCCCATCACTAAATAGTACTTATGACGTCATAGTAGGTAGTAAAAAATGGCACGCTTGGTTTTCATACAGATCGTGATACTTGCGTTATCTAGGTCTATCTATAACCACTAGCGATTAGTAAGTAGAGCGGGGCGTGTCTTCGTGGATGGCACTATCGATATCAAGGTACAGACCATACTATCTGATGAAAGTGTGACTGACGTGCCTGAAGTTGGTAGGTTTATGTGGGTGTAGCCCAGTTGCTGGGTAATGCAGATGAAATGTGTCGATCAAGAGAAATGAGCAATCGTGTATATTTCCCTCCCCAAACGACGCGGCTTTTCGGACTGCCTCCTTCACAATTTAAAAGTGCCCTGTAAACACTACCTACCTGTTGTAGTCTGTTTTATTCGGTCTGTTCTGTAAGTATCTCCGCAACACAAACAAAGGTGAAGTGAACTGTCACTCCACCTGCATTGCTACTGCGGTGCTATTCTGTAACCATCTCACCGTGAATACTTAGGTGAAGTGAGCGTGGAGTGAGCTGTCAATAGTGTCAATTCCTAGAAAAAACAAACTCACTTCACCTAAGTTTTCACGGTGAGATTTGTACAGAATCGACCGGCTGATGCTAGGGATTGACACTATTGACAGGTCAGTTGTACAGCTTTCTTGCCTTTAAGTTTTAAGAGCATGCGGCCTACCAGCACTTCTTATAGCAGTTTAAATTTTTAATCTTACTTTAATGTGGGAAAGGTCTGGATGTGGTGCTTGTACAAAATTCTCAGCATCAGCACAAACAGATGGATTTTTGACTTGCTGGTGGCATTTCTTATTATAGGAGAGCTATCATTGCACAAATTATTAATAAACTAGCTTCTGCCAGCGACTTCGTCCGCGTGAAATATCTTGCTCCTGCAACCAAGCCCATCATATCGCCTACCCGCGCTATTACTTCCTTTTTGCTTTCTTTCTGACTTTTTTCTGTTTGCTTGACTCCTGAGGGTCAGAGTGTGATGTTAAATAACCTCCTCAAGAATTGGGCTATCAAAAGCAAAGAATTTCTGAAACACGACCGGTAGTTACCGAGATAAGCGCATTCAAACAAACAAACGAACAATCTCTTCAGCTATATTATTTGTATAGAAAGATTTGGAGTATATACAAACTTAAACCTCTGGATTAATAAATGGTTAGTGTATATCTGTCATGCACTTATAGTGATAAAATAAATGTGCTAGAATTTTATTTATTTATTGAGATAATATGTGGCGCCGTTGGTGGCCAGAAATAGACCACTCAAGCTCTTCCGTGTGTGTCGTAAGAAGTAATTAAGAAACTACATATAAACACAACTAATTATGAGTAAATGCGGGCAAGTACGTATCAATGTGACTTTTTCATTTCATATGTACTTTTTAAGTTTATCTTGGATACTGCTGACATAGGTGAAGGGAAATATTGTGAGAAAACCTAGAGTGAAATCTGATATTATCTTGACCAAACCATTTTGAGCACGCATTGATCACCATGTGTTCTCTGTATGAGATGAGGACTCCTGCAGTGGAGCTATAGGCTGGTAATTCTTTTTTTATGAGTCGATTTCTTAGTGAAAAGGAACAAGTTTGATTCATTCTTAATTTTATTATATTCATTTCGTAATGTATTGAAGAATTTCTTACAACCCTTCGGACAAAAAATCATACTAATATTATAAAATATGTGAAAGTTTGTGAAGATGTTTGGATGTTTGTTACTCAATCACGCGTAAACCGTTGAACAAATTTGGATGAAAATTGGTACATAGATAGACCATTTCCTGGATTTACACATAGAATACTTTTTATCCTGATATTCCCACGGGAATAAAACTTATGCGGGTGAAATCGCATATAAAAGAAATATCCCCTCTACACATAGCTGTTCTATATCAAGATCTTTATAAAAGGGGACACCCGGTATATTGAACGATTGATAACCGGATGTTTGTCGCTTGTCCCGCTTTGTCGCTCGGAACGCTTACTGCTTGTGTAACGGGACACACACTGATCTCCTTGTGCTTCCTATGTCAAGCAAAAAACTATTGAAAGTGTGCCTGGATTTAGTTTCTAACCTCATCAATGGTAGTCATTTATGAAAGGACATTGATTTCTGACCTGATTTGAAGGAGAACGTGTCGGTAGTCTGGCGACGAAATCGGCGGATGACATTGTTACCATCGCTGGTAGAACCTGAATGAGGCTGGGACCGGGGCAGGGGGATTGGCACAAGTAAAGGGAGGCTTATGATCAGCGGTGGATGAAGTCGGGCTGTGGATGATGACGCGGATAATAAGTAGGTAAGTATCGTAGTACAGCTGCATTCTACTAATGTCTGACGCTAAGCAGTATAGTTTCCAGTTGGCGAGGGTGATTACAGACCCATAAGGCTTTTTAATTGTAACCTTGCATGGTGAGCGCAATGCAATAAAATGTATGATAAAACGCCCGCCCTTCACCACTTCCTAGTGCTTTAACTGGGAAGAAGAAGTGGCGCAACAAACTCCCCAGCAGCACAGCTGTCTGTTCAGTTAGAAGAACCAAGTATTGCAGTCTGTTCGAACACATACTGAAATATGAAAACATCTGGTTTCCTTTGCAGCTGAGATTATACCTTATGAAAAACGAGCAAACATAGTAGGGTTAGTAACAAGATGCCATCTTGATCCAAACCCTTAAAACAATCAACTCATCTATCGCAGCTGCGCCACAACACCCTGTCCTCCCCCTATCGCATCCAGGCCATCCCCGCCACCTTAAGATCGTCAGACCACTCCACCCTAGGACTCGTTTACTCCAGCTTCTATCGGTTCTTCGACAAACATGGCCAGCCCACTGCCACTTCAGTTTGCTTACTTCGGTTTTTACCTTACAACAATAGAAATAAAGTGATAAATTATTAATCTGTAACTCTAATAATAGCTTTTATGTACATAATAGTATTGTAATTTTTTGTGGAGCATTACTCAAAAGAATCAATCTAGTTTTTGCAGTCAATGTGTACATTAACCGGCGCATGACATCATTATATCCACCTTCCCAGTGTATTGGATGTTTCGGCTGCCTGTCAAACGTAGAACTAGGCTTATCATGTGGCAGGACTTGTCAGTTTGAAGAAGATTAATAATAGCCCTGTTGAGGTATTAATTTTTTTCCAACCTTATGATGTACTTAAGAAAGGTCAGTGCGTAGTGCTCGCAACCGACGAGATGTATGAACGTAAACGAAGCAAAAAGGAATATGTAAGGATCGTAGCAGGTGGCGTTCTGTTGAATGTCAATTTTGCATATACATACGTTGTCAGGTGTACAGAAACGGACATGGGTACCTTTCATCCCGAAAAAAGTGCTGTTCCCGAGGAAAACAACAATAAAGTTATTATGCTAATAGATGGCGCATCGTGTCTTACGAATCAAAGGACGTCTGTTGGGTCAGCTAGTTAGTTCATAATGTACGAGTATGAACCAGCCTTATTAATTTTGCTACTAAGATTAAAGGCAGTCTAGGTGGGTGAGAGTTGCAGGGAATTGAGTTGAATGTCGTAGAATTGAAGAGTATAGGTTCAGCAGTAGACTGTTGTAGACTGATGATGATACAATATACAATCAGTCTGTACTGTCTCACTGGAGAACGAATGCCTCGCTTTCCTTTTTCAACAAGTTGGGCTGAAAAACTGCCCAATTTGTGCAAACCTGCCGCTACAGAGTTGCTGTGTTTCGCTTTGATGGGGATACCAGTGCATTTTAGCTAAGCATCTGAAATGGAAAAGCTCCTGCAAAGCTTTTGATCATGATTCAGATTCCGAATGATAGTGTGTTACGCAATTAGGGTGCTGGTTCTGTGTTTCTCGCATCCAACGGGTTCCTGCGGCCTTCACAAGGTCGTCGGTCCACCTTGTGGGAGGCCTTCCAAAGCTACGTCTTCCGGTACGCGGCCGCTACTCCAGAACCTTTCGGCCCATCGGCCATCTGTTCTGCGAGCAATGTGCCCTGCCCACTGCCACTTAAGTATGGCAATTCTTCGGGCTATGTCGGTTAGCTTGGTTCTCCTGTGGATCTTCTCATTTCAGATTCGATCACGCAGGGAAACTCCATGTATAGCCCTCTCTATTGCCCTTTGGATGACTTTTAGCTTTCTAATAACGCCCATTGTGAGCGACTATGTTTCAGTGCCATATGTCATCACTGGCAACACGCACTGGTCAAAGACTTTCGTCTTGAGACACTGCGGTATGTAGGACGAGAAGAGATTGCGTAGCTACCCGAACGCTGCCCAGCCGAGTCGGATTCGACGATTGACCGATTTCTCGAAGAATGCCTTTGGTATTCAGTTCTATTTGGGAATCTTTGGTCAGGTGGGCCGGTGGTTTTAGGACTTATGATTTGATTGCAATGAAAATAAAAATATTTGTATTTGTTTGTTTGTTTTATTTAACATATTTGTTAATGACGCATCCCGATACCAACACTGAACACAATAATATTTCTGTAACTTGCGTTTTTTGGAGCATAGCAGGTCAGGAGTTTGCAATGTATTTACAGACAAACACACAAACAGTTTCCCATCAATCTTACGACCGAACCGAACTGACAATGGCCTTATGACCTTCTTGAAATAAGCGCGTTTTTGTGCGCAGTGTCATCATTTGATCACATCATCGTCGTTAAAAGCGTGTACTGTGTTGTGCTTGATTTAACATGATTTTGAGTTTGATAGACATTGTTTTTTCACCAGGATATGGTTATATCACGAATGGAGGAAACTCACATACCTAATGGTACTGATTCCGTCAGGACAATATTTTCCGACAGTCTTAGAGTAGCGACCATACAAAAGTTACGCGACTGGAATTCAGCGTGTTTATGCCTGCAAAAATTATAATGAGCTACAACAACAGTCCAAAATTACGTAGTGTAATTTGTAAAGTTTGTCGCGTAATTTGAAAAGTTCATCGCGTAATTTTCGGCAGGCGTGTCACCACGTTTGCTCTGCAAGCAATGTAAATTTAGTATTGTTTTTTTAGGGTTCCGTACCAAAATGGTAAAAAGGAACCCTTATGATGATACTCTGTCTGTCTGTGTCTGTTTGTCTGTCTGTCACAGCTGCATATCTCAAGAACTACTAATGATATTAACTTGAAATTCAAAATAGTTCTAGATGACGTTTGCCCAACTATTTTGCAAATAAGAACAAAATAAAAATATAAATATTTGTTTTGCAACAGGGACTGAAAAATTCGAAAGCTCTGAAAAATTCGAAGTGGGGCTACTAGGGCATGTGGGGTATCATATGAAAGAGCGCAATTTGCACATTCTCAAACACTTTTTTTAATTTTTTAGGTCGCATAGTTGTCGACTTTTGATGAAAAAAAAAATACCGTTCCCCCCCTTATCTCCAAAGTTTGCATAGAGAAAAATCTGAAATTATCCTATGTGATAGAAGTTTATGTAAAGATTACAGGAAAATAAAACGATGTTTCTAAATAGCACACTTTTTCAGAAAACATCAACAAATGTTACATTAGTTCCACTATCGGTCAAGAGATGGTGCTGACCATGCTGACCTAAAACTGCAATAATCTATACCGCAGCATGCAGCGTTAAAATTCTTTGACGAATATAGACCTCGCCGATGAACATTTAAAAACATATGATGGTGCGGAACCCTCGGTGCACGAGTCCGACTCGCTCTTGCCCGGTTTTTTAAAATATGTGGTCGTCCAAATCAAAAGGGACCTTATGGCGGTAACTAGTTTCCGAGATATTAATAAATTTGTAAAATACCTCAAAAAAATCGTTTTTTTATTAACTGTATTTTTAAAAAGATGATTGTATTTACTACATGTAGATGTGTTCAACTTTTCGAAAAGTCAATTTAAAATAGGTTTCGTATTCATCTAAAGTTTAGTAAAAAAGGAACCTTATCGCGGCAAGACCTAACAAATCGTTTTTCTTGTAATTCAAACCATTATTATATCAACATTTTAATATTGCAAGGTAGGTATAAACTAAACTATTCATTCAGGATGGGAAATCATCAAATGACTCCTCCCGCTCTGGGTGGAGCGGAATAGGGAGTGTCAGACTCTTACTGACTAAAACCCACCCGTGTTCCTTCCTTCGCCCTTTGTTCCGGGCCAGCGGTAACCCTTTCGGACAATCCCGCTGACCCGGCAGGCTTCGGCCAATACGGGCCCCTTCGTTTAGTGCTGACATCTCTTTGAGGCGCGCGTGGAACACGTACGCGCCGTCCGGCACGGGCCTGGTCCTGATCGGACGGTGAGCTACCCATTGCTCTCCGCCCGCGCCTAAGGTGGCCGGGAGTAGTCGCGCGGCTCCCGACGCCCGGAGCGTCTCCCGCGGCGGCTGGGACGGGAGGCTCTCTCTCTCAGCCGTCCCGCCGCCTCCTTCGCTAGCATGACTGCTTCGCCGAAGGAGGTGACTGCTCCCCACTCCCTCTAGCCCCGGACCATGGCTTGAACCAGGCCCGGACGCGAGAGGTCGCCGCCATGAGATCGCGCCGGAGGTCTGTCCGCTCCGCCGCAATTTGCTGCGGAAGCGGAGTTTCCCCCCGGCGTAGTGCCTCCGCGCGCCACTCATACAGGCGCGCGAGGACTATCGCCTCCAGATCCCATGGCGGCAGTCCGGCAAGGAGGCTTGCCGCCTCGCCCGAGATCGTGCGGTACCCCCGGATCAGCCTAACGGCTACCACCTTCTGGGGCGCGTTCAAATAATGGGCGGCTCGCCGCCGCAGTGAACGCGCCCACACCGGGGCCCCGTTATAGGGCCATGGACCGCACGACCCCCGCGTAAAGCCTCCGGCAGGAGGCGTTTAGCCCCCTCAGGTTGGGCAGGAGCCGCTTGAAGGCAGCCCCGGCCCGTTCCAGTTTGGGAGCCAAACGTCGGAAATGCTCGACTAAGTTCCACCGGCTGTCGAGGATGAGACCCAGGTATTTCATCGTCGTCTCGACGCCGATGTGAACCCCTCCTACCGTTAGTTGGGATCCCGATGGTGGCGTATTCCGGAACCCATGAAACGACATGGCCTCGGACTTGTGCAATGCCACCTCGAGGCCTGATGCGACCTCCCCTGCGCCAGGACTAGCGTGTCGTCAGCGTAGCGTATAGCTGCCATTAGATAGTGTCGCACGCCGCCGCATGCGGCATTCTTTGTATATGCGTCTTAGGTCTAAGGTCCCACTATTGTAGTCCATATTTTGTTTAGGTACTTTTAATAGAGGTAAACAATCTTGTTAGGTATGTTTTTTATCATAAAATATATTTTTAAAATAGGCTAAGGCTAATAGCAAAAGTAATTCATTATAACATCTGTTATTTCATTATGTTTTATCTTGTAATGGCTATAAATTATTTCATAAATATATTTTTCGACAAAAACGTATTAAGATTGTTTACCTTTATTAAAATACTTAAATTAATTAACTATACTAAGAGATAAGTGTCAGCAGACTGCAACGGACCGCCTTAAGGGCCCTTTTTTACGTATATACTTGTTACGAATTTTCATACCTTGTGATAATAAAAAAAAATTTGTTAAATAAGTAACATTTTCATACCTTGTGATAATAAAAAAAGAAAATTTAAGTTATCTTGAATGTTGCACTAAAATATTGATTATGCATGCTAAAAATAAAAAAATATTGTTTAGTGCCCACCATTAGGGCCCTTTTTTAATTTGTTTGAAGAAATTGTTCAGTTCTCTATGTAACTTTACAAGATCATAACTAACAGTTATCATTGATCTCTTAGCTTTATTAGCATCTAAACCAATTATGTATAAACTATTTAGTGATTAAGTGTTGATTTTGTTACTGTCAGATCTCAAAGTTTATAAAAAATAAGAATTCTTGCTAGTAAATAAAAACTATTTTTTTTAAATTATGTGTTGTTTTTATTTACATCTAAGGCCTTTCGCAAATCTATGTAATTAGTAGCAATATAGAAACGATAAAAGTTTAGTGAGAAACAGGCGGTTTACTTATTTTTAATACTATTATCGATACTTTGCATCTCATTGATAATGCATTATGTTGGCGGGTCTAGTTCCCACAACAAACAAGTTTATGCAAGGATTGTAAGAATTTCCATTAGTAATAATCATAGTCAATCAAAGTATACCATCAGTTACATAACTTCACACTAAAACATAACTTTTTTGTACGGCATACTTAAATTGCGATTTTCTCGAAACTTATAATTTCGATCAGTGAACTTCAAAAATTCGTAAAAAAATAACGGCAGTGGTTAGAAGGTTGGTTCTTGGGTCTATAGTTCGGTACATTTATGTAGTTTTCAGCTCTGTAGATAACTCATTTCCGCCATAAGGTCCCTTTTGATTTGGACGACCACATATATTAAATCAATCTCAAAAAGTAGGTACCTAACTTAAAAGGTCAAGGTCGATAAATAAGTTAGAATAGTTTTTGTCTCTCTCGGCGCCTTTTGAAGACCCTCTTCACAATACGTGTTGGCATCAAAAGTTTGACATGGGTTCAAGAAGTCGGGTGGGAAAAAATATAAATAGTATACAAAACAAAAAGGTATGAGTATGCCCCACTGAACTCGATTAATTACTTAAGGGGACTATATAATAATTATGACCTAAAGCTCGGTCACTCTCAGACACATTGAAAAGAAAGAGAAGCGCGATTACACAACGCTGGTAATTTATTGCAAAAATCTTTTTTCAAAAAATCTATTGTTTGACAAAAAAATTAAAACATTGCTTTGGTATGTTGCTTGTAGAAAGATTGATGGTTGTTGATTGTCTTTATCTGACAAAAAATTGGAATGATTGTAGGTAGGTATGTATATTAGTATAGTTTTTATTGTAAAAATAAAGTTTTTAGAGGTATCCCCATGTTTTTTTCTATCGTATCAAATTAGTTTATGGTTTCAACACACTATCTATACCTAGCATATATCCTGAAGAATATCATATGGTTCTTTGATTTTGTTTACTGTAGTCGATCATATACTTTTATTGCTTCTAAAACTTGCTTTTTGGCGTTTAGGTTCTGTAACTCCCTTATCCTTTTGACCGCCACAGTCATGTATATGTCGTAGGTTTATCATAAAATTAGGTTTTTGATGAAAAACCTAGGTTTTTGATGAAAAACCGGAAGATGACACATTTTAAACTTAATTTCATCATAAACCTCTAACAATCCAGATTTTTGATCAAAAACCTGAACTAGTTTGGCTTTATGATAAAACGAGCGCGCAGTATTATTTCTAACGACGTCAGGTCGACGGAGCCCCGCTGCGCGGGGCTCCTATTTCTGTCTTCAGGGTTTAAAGGAACCTAACCAAACCGAACCTCGGGGTGCCCCTGACGTCGACCGTCTTCTTCTGGTTCAAAAGCACAAAAATAGACATAATCACGTTTTTAACCGTTTCGTTTTTCGCCGTTTCACACACACATCACACATATTATTTTTTAAATGTAGGTATGTAGGTATGTAATTTCATAACAAATAAATCATTGTTTATTGTTTCTTAATTGTTTTATTTATTTAAAGAAATAGCAACCAACATTGTTTTTATCATAAAACTAATACAGTCTAGGTTTTTGATAAAAAAACTGGATTTTCTCAGGTTTATGATAACATAAAGTAATAATTTTGTCTTCTTCCGGTTCTTGATCAATAGCCTAGGTTTTTGATCAAAAACCTAATTTTATGAAAAACCTACGACATATAGATGACTAACCAAAATGTGCTCAGCACGCCGCGGTTCGACTACATGACTGCCGCCGAGGATACGTTTTTGATTTTTTGACGTGTGGCCTCTTGGCCATAAACATCACTAGATAAGTGGAAGCAGGGAAGGGCCAGGAAGGCCGTTTTTCCTGGATGTGACGCATATTTTCCCTCAACTTGTTCTTTCTCTGTCATGTTTACTGCAAATAAACGTACTTTCTTTATTTTTTTTTCTTTCTAAGGGGCCTTTGCCCCACAGTGGGATACAAACGGCTGACAACAATAATAATATGTGTCACTGAAGAATTAGCAGGGTAATTGCGAAACACACTATCAGTAGTAATTGGGTATCATTTTGACAATTCAACAAGGTTCATTGCGTATTTTACGTTGTTGAGTAGACACATTTTACGAACATATGAAGCAATGGATTAGCAATGTGATTTGCAAAATGATTCAGATTGAGATCGATAATGTGTTTCGCAATTAGGGTGTAGGTCAAGGATCCGGTCGGTTTTATCTATACTAATACGAGTATTATAAAGCTGAAGAGTTTGTTTGGTTGAACGCGCTAATCTCTGGAATTACCAGTCGGATTTGAATTTTTTTTTGAATTTGATTGCCCAATTCTTGAGGAAGGCTATAGGCTATTTAACATCACGCTATGACCTTTAGGAGCCGAGCAAAAAGAAAAAAAGTTAGAAAGAACGCTAAGCAAAAACGAAATAATAGCGCGGACAGGCGATGCGATGCGACGGGGTGGGTCGGAGTAACAAGAAATTTCACGCGGACGAAGACGCGGGCAGATGCTAGTTTGTAATAAAGAAGCTTGCAAATCTTTCAACCGGAAAATAGGGAGATAGGATAGGTAAGTTCTTTTAAAGGTTATTCCGAGGGAAGCTTCAATGACGTATTGAGATGGCATAGCAACGTAATCTTGTTGTCTGGCATATCTGTTCATCACGGTTTCTATTCTCATAATTATAATTTCTGATAACATGAGAAAGGGTTTGGTTTTAATTTTTTTTTGGTTCTATATATCCAAACAAGATATTTACTTACCCCCTTACAAACGTTGCATAGCAGACGCTATGCAACGTTGTAAGGGGGTAAGTATAATTATAATTAAAAGAAAAAAGTGTCG
This sequence comes from Luperina nickerlii, assembly GCA_963855955.1. Lineage (NCBI taxonomy): Eukaryota > Metazoa > Arthropoda > Insecta > Lepidoptera > Noctuidae > Luperina > Luperina nickerlii. Next base: position 1,634,157 of record OY979682.1, on the reverse strand, counting down.
GCAAAAATAATGAAGGAAAATTCAACGGTTCCTTTCAAAAATATTCCATACACCCAGATAATAAATATTAGTAACAAAAAAGCTATAAACTGCGACCTAGACCCGATTACGTTTATATCGCAATAACTCGGCCATCGTGTAACTTATGGTGGGCCAGCGTGGGCGACTGTGCGGTGCTGAACGGTGCGCTTGAATAATAATTGTAATGTTTACTTAGGGCTGATTTATCCATTGCCAGATAAATTTTATTCGAGGAATAAAAATGACGTTTGACAGTTTTTGGATGAAATAACTGTCAAAATTTCAAAATTATTCCTCGATTAAAGTTAACAGATGATTGGAAAATCAGCCCTTAGGTAAAGAAGATAGCAAATAATGATAAGGAGGAGATTTGGTGGCCAAAAAATTCAAGACTTCAAGGTCTATTGATCATAGAAGTTATTAAAAGGCATCATTGCCATTGAGCTACAACATATAATTAAAAACCTGAAAAGGGGTGATTATAATCATCATTATAAAAAACTTTTACTATGGGATCAGCCCTTAAATTAAGAAATTGTAGGGATCAGCTGATTTCAGGTTTGGTTGGCAATCTATAAAATGGGTCCTCGCGAGTCTCTTAGAAACAAATTCAAAGAAATTGATATACTAAAACTGCCTTCTCTTTATATTTTAGAAAGTATTTTGTATGTTCGCAAAAACTTAGGACTTTTCAAAATAGGAACCGATTTCCATAATATAAATACACGTAATAAAAATGAAATTGTGAACCCTAAATTTAGATTAACTAAAACTAGCAAGTAATTTCTTGTAAACATCATCCGTTTTTATAACAAGTTGCCAAAGCCGGTTACAGAACTTTGCGATGGAAAGTTCAAAACCCTCATCAAACGTGTCCTTATCAAAAAAGCATATTATCAGATTGAAGACTACGTTGAAGACAACCTTGTCTTCAACGTCTTTAATCTTATAATATGCTTGTGCAGTAAGAATGATTGCCAAACTACCTAGTTTGGCAATAATTATTTCTGCACATGTGGTTTCCCTGGCGCCTCATTAACGGCATAACTATGTAAATGTCTATTAACTGCTCTCAAATTAGGATATTTATTTTTTATTTATATTTTACATACTTCTTTTTATTATTTGAGATTATATACAGACAATTCAAATCTTTCACCTCTTTATTAGTGGTTGTAATGGCAATCATATAACTTGATTTTAGTAGGTTTTTAAATTTTATTTATCCTTTTGATAGATTCTTATTTTGTAAATGTGACGACTTTGTAGGCCTTGTAGACTTTAGATCGGTAAACTATTTTTTATTTTATCAAGTACCTGGTACTTGTTGACAGGCCTACGCTGTCCTCCCATACCTACTGTAATTTGAAAACATTGTAAAAGTTAATTATTTTTAAAAAGAGTAACCGTGGAGTTTCTTGCCGGCTCTTCTCCATAGGAAACGACCAATTGGAACCTTGCACCTAGCTTCTGACGTTTCATAAGTGCCCATGTAGGTTTATGTCAAATAAAATATTTTGATTTTGGTTCATCGTAATACTGAGCTACCACTGGTCTATAGCAACATATTGGTATTTTGCATTTGCATGCAGTTACCTCGGCCTGTGCAAGTCGTATCCTGGTATTTCGCGATATGTTTGATGTCATCAACTCATAAAACTTTTCTGTAACATCGATGGATAAATCAAGTGGCTTTGTGTCTAATGGATGCCCACAAAATGCATGCCTATCTGGAAGTAATCAACTTACTTTTTTATTCATGTCAAATGCAATTCGCAAATACTTTTTACAAAAAACGAATCCTCTTCACACATAAAAAAGTGCGATAAATTGTGTAAAAGTCGGACATTCAAGAATAGTAAAGATTTAACGTGTACTTAACCTCATAGTTATTTGCTTGCAAACCAAAGGACTTACTGGTACCGGTCACGTTAGTTAACGGTTCAAGGACTGGGAGGCTGTGGTGATAGAATTAGCGATTAGCGGGAAAGGATAATATCGCTCCCCCCACCGAATAACATGGTAATGTGGTACTACGACAGTTTTCGTTTTATTGCATATTCGGTGTCTAAAGCATTAATTATCATCTTGTAATTTTTTTTGTATTGTTTCTATGTATATTTATAAAAGTACAATAATTTCAATGGTATCGTAATGAACATAACAACATTATTCCCTTAAAATCTAAACACACTTTTTGCACGAATAATACCATAACATGTTATTACAGATCATGCAATCGTTAACTTTTTCGGTAAGCGACGATTACCATTATATTCGCGTAAGAAATGCATGCCTTTTTCCACGTAAAGGTTAAAACAATTATATTTGTGTATTATTTTTGTTTACAATATAATAGAAACGGCTTATTCGATTTAGATGCGGTTTTCACTAATATATTGTAGTAAGCTTCACTTAACATTTAGTGTTTATTTCATGTCAATCGGTTCATAAATAAAAAAGTTATGTCAATTAAAGAATCACGGCGGACATTTTTAAGGTATACTATCAGAGTACGTACATTGACGCGCACTCTCGAGGCTAACTGATGAACAGCGTTTGATATTTGATCTGGTGAGCGTTGATAGTACTTTGGAAGAAATGCTATTTGTAGATGCACCCGGTGGAACGGGTAAAACATTTCTTACGAAAGTTATTTTGGCGAAGGTACGAAGCCAAGGTAAAATCGCGCTTGCTGTCGCTTCATCAGGCGTAGCAGCCACATTGTTGCCAGGTGGGAAAACTGCTCATACAATGTTCAAAATTCCGATCGATTTAGACCGCACAGAAAGCCCTGTTTGTAATATTTCAAGAAACAGCGATAAAGCTAAGGTTCTTCGTGATTGTAGCCTTATTATTTGGGATGAGTCCACAATGGCCAATCGAAAAGCAGTAGAAGCAGTAGACAGAACGTTGCGTGATGTCAAGCAAAATGATCAACCCATGGATGGCATTACTATGCTTTTTTGTGGCGATTTTCGTCAGACTCTCCCTGTAATACCACGTGGAACAAGGGCTGTTGAAGTTAGAGCCTGCCTAAAGAGTTCTCGACTGTGGCATTACATTATACCTTTGCATTTGACATTAAATATGCGTGCGCAAATTAGAGGCAACGAAAATGCTCAAGAATTTTCAGATTTGCTACTTGAGATTGGTAACGGTGTGTTACCGCAGGAACAAGGAAAAGTTGTTCTTAATGAAAACCTATGCAACATAGTTTCATCAATGCGAGACCTCATATCATCTGTGTATGGAAACGCAACGCAAATACCAACTTGCGAAAATTTCTGGCTTTGCAAAAGAGCTATTTTGACGCCACGAAACGACCAAGCAGCAACAATAAACGCTGAAATTTTGAGCTATGTTCAGGGGGATTATGTTGAGTATATCTCCATTAACAGAGTCATGGAAGAAGGAAAATCTACAAGCTACCCAGTAGAATTTTTAGAATCTCTCAATGCTCCTGGAGTACCAGCACATAAAATAAAATTAAAAGTAGGCGTACCGATAATGCTTCTTAGAAATTTAAGCCCCCCAAAACTTAGCAATGGCACCAGGTTAAAAGTGACCAATTTACAAAGAAATCTGATAGAAGCAGAGATTTTAACAAGGTGTGGAAAAGGTAAAAGTGTTTTCATTCCTCGGATTCCTCTCATTCCAAACAATTTTCCATTTAGTTTTCAACGAGTCCAGTTTCCAGTCAGCCTATGTTTTGCGATGACAATTAATAAAGCCCAAGGTCAGACGCTGAAAGTTGTAGGTGTAGATCTAAGTATCAGCTGTTTCTCGCACGCCCAGTTGTATGTGGCTCTGTCACGGGTTAGCAATCCTAGGAGCCTGTATGCTTTAATCCCCGATGGCCATACGTCAAATATCGTATACAGAGAAGCATTACTGTAAAGTAAATTTTTAGCTACCCAAACGACGGTATATGTAATTCAAAATATGCTGCCCGAAAAGTCACTATTCCACGCTGACGAAGTCGCGGGCACAGCTAGTTAATAAATAAAACGACTGATTATGATAAATAATAAAACCTTTGTTTTATTTCATAAATTTTAATAAAACGCTATTATAAATTATCCAGTATTAATATCAACTTCCTCTATTACTGTTATTTTTCTGCCAAATCAAATAATAAGTACTGGATTATTTAATAAAACATGTATTTGCAACATTATATTACTGTTAATCTTTTGACACCACACATCGACGAATATTTCTGTAATGTAATATTACATTATACACTATCGCTTGTATTTCACACGAATAATATAGTAATATCATATTGCCGTTAGGTTTTTTGACACTGTATTACAACGAATAATACTAACTATAATGCATTAATATTGACTACGATATTGTTGCGTTTACACGCGAATAATATGGTAATGATGCGTTGCATACTATACTTTTGCCATTTAATTTCAGTAACATTATTTTTGTGAATAACTTAATTTTATTAAAGTATTACAAAAAAATCATAATATAAATTAGATTGTAAAAAAATTAGCTTTGTTTTGACGTTTAAATGTCTACCTTACGATCTACCCGTGCCGAGATATACGCATAAAACAGTTTTTTATTTTTCCTGTAAAATTTTGATTTATCGATTACCATATTATTCGGTGGGGGGAGCGATATATCTTTGATCGATAAAAGCATTAAGGCTCCTACAAATAGGCGCGATACGCGATATTATCGCGCGCGACACAAAGGCACTGCTCGTTGCGCGACTTGCGGTGCCTTTGTGTCGCGCGCGATTTTATCACGTGTCGCGTCTGTTTGAAGGAGTCTTTATGAAAGTTATCTTCTTAGAGCGAATTCCACCAACTAAACTGAAAGCGATCAGCACATCTAAACCGCGTTCAAGATCTACTAGTGGCCTCATTGTTGTGTAATATTGACATTGACAGCTTTTGGACGTGGTTGGTTGGTAGGCAGCTATCATAAACAGCAAATAACTTTAATTTATAGTGTATTTCGGGCTGGAGTCCGCAACTTCACGTTCAAAAAGCATATTTTGCGTTAAGTTTAACTTATTATTTCACCATTTCAGACGTCCTTTTGTTGCTAATAAAGTGATTGTATGCTGAAACCATTAACAGAAGGAGTTATTAAGTAATTTAATTTCAACCACACATTAATAAAAGGGACCCTTTGGGACACTTTGATTTTGTTTTTATTGCGATTTCTCATTTGTTTGATTAGCCGGTACAGGGAGGCTTGCAGCTCCTATCGGAGCGTAGATGGCCTGTGCGTTTGGAATCGCTGTCAGTGCCACCTCATCCTAACAAAGTACAGTTGTGCCATTTGTGTTGCTAATGTCCACTCAATTTGCACTCGCCGACAAACAAACATGTCACATATTGTCTAAAACATGTCGTTTGTCTAAAACAGTGTTTTGTTTGAACACTTTAAAGATGTTTGTACTTGCTACTTGTTTGTTTTGGGATTGTATGAGTAAATGGTAAATTAATGTTGCGGTAATTTGACAAAAAGTGTTTATACATCAGCCTATTTTCTTATGGAGTCTACAGAAACTACAGGTCTGCATATGTCACTTCCTGACGATGTATTAAAGTGTGAGCCTAAATTTGTAACAGACTTTTTGAGAGAGGAGTGATTAATTATTTTAACTTTAATTTTCGTTCCCAATGTTTACATTTTTCTATGATTTTACTGATAGTGAAGATAATAGCTACTTTCCTTGCTTTTTCTTTAAAGATAATCATTTAAAATTAATTTACAGTATTTTTACAGGAAGATCAGTATTATTCTTTATGTCAATATATTTGGCGTCAGCGCAACATGTATTTTTCTTCCATACTTCGGACTTACTCGGTACTACTCGGAACTACTCGGTAGTTACCCCCTTTCTAGCCATATCTTTCAAATAGTCTATCCATCATTTATTTCGTCTTCCCCCTACTCTTATAGCCAACAACATTCATTCTCAAAACTTTCCTCACGAAATTTTCAAAGTTAATTTAGAGTCCTTGTACTCTCTTCATGTAACTATCCGTTCAATTACTTGATATAAATACCAAGAAAGTTTAGGTCAGTACCTATTCAATTACACATGTATATACAAGTCGACATTTACAAATCTCCTTCTCGCATACCTTCATTCATTAGCATATCTATCAAATAGTACGATTGCAAACCGATTGAATGATACCAGCTCATTACTATCCACTAGATAAGTCATAGGTCATGTGTTACAGATTGGTTGCGACAATGGTAATAGCTCACTTTCTATTTGAGATGCTATGCACGCCTGATGGATGAGAAGAGGTATTGACATTGATAGTGCTGCAATTACGTGTGGGAGGTGACAGTTGCTATTGCTATTGCTATTGAAAAGCAAAGAGAAAATGAATACGGTGCTTGTTTATTGTTTTAGTTTAATATCCAGGAGGAATGGAAAGAAAGTAAGAACCAGTCACCCAGATCATAAAATGATCTGGGTGACTGGTTCTTACTTTCTTTCCTACTTTCGTTATTACTTTCTTACTGGATATTTCTTTTTTTATACATTGCTTGGTGCTCCGAAATCAATTCACTGGTATTAAACGCAGATTTGAAAAAAAGCTCCTTTAATATAAGCTGAAGAGTTTGTTTTTTTATTTATTTGAATGCGCTAATCTCTGGAATTACCAGCCGGATTTGAAAAATTATTTTTGCATTTGATAGCCTAATTCTTGAGGAAGGCTAGAGGTTAGCTTAACATCACGCTAGATTAATTAGGAGCTGAGTAAAAATAAAAAAGTCAGAAAGAACGCTGAGCGAAAACGAGTAAAAGCGCGGGTGGATCGGGGGCCGGAAGAGTTTTATAAAAATGTGACTTATCTTCCGACTTCCACGCGAATGAAGTCGCGGGCAGAAACTAGTTGTTAAATACTTGCACAGCGCAGAACAAAACCCTCACCCACAACTCGGTAACTAATTTCTAAGCCTCTTGTTTTTCAACTGCCGTAAGCTAAGTCGAGCTACTTATAATTTACGATTACGATTGATTTAATTGCTTCAAGTATAAGTAATTAACAGAAATATTCAAATAAGACTGCAGCTGCATTCAGCTGGTGTACAGTCAACTGCAGTTCAAAGGTACCAGTTTGACGTTGGCAGCATCTTTATTTCGTAGCAGTAAGGGTGATTTGCGATATTTGAGGGGCTCGTGGTTAAATGATAACAGCCGAAAGAGTCGATAGAAAGGATAAGCTACACTTGCTGCGGTCGTTTCGTGGATGGAGGAACATCCATTACATATACCGGCTGTTATTCGTAGATCTTTGACAGTTGTCACGGGTAGGTAGTCAGGAGTCCAAAACACACAACTCTGACAACTATCAAGGGGTATCGTGTTACCTAGTAACTGGGTTCTGGATGTCTCCGGTTAAACTGGAAGCCGACCCCAACATAGTTGGGAAAAGGCTGGCAGGTTGATTTTCGAGCAGTGGCGGCCCAGTGGCAACGGCCACGACTTACGGGTTGTCGGTCGTAGGTTCGAACCCAGACAAGCGTTTTACTTTGTGTAAATTATTTCATCACCACTGCTCTCAAAATGCTGAAAGAAAACATCGTGAGGAAACCGGCATCTCCTTGAACCAAAAATTCGAAGACACGTGACATCTACCAACCCGCACTGGGCCCGCGTGGTGGATTACAGCCCAGCAGTGGGAATATTATGGGCTGATTATGTGTGGTTAACTGTACATAATATGGACTGCATTCTGTAAAACAAATATTTAGCTAACACGCCATTGTAATAAGTTATGAGTGTTATGACAATGCAAACGACTGTGACTCACGACATGTGATTCATATGCCAGTCAAAATATTGGGCTTTATTTGATATAGAGTGATTCAGTTGCTAGGGAAGTTTTCATACGGGTTCGGAGTTGTTGGCCAGCTGGGAAAAGTTTTATAGAAAAACTTTCTACTGACTGTATTTTCATTCGCATCATTAAAGTCATCAACACAACTCTGACCAAGTAATCCTGAATGACTATTTCATGAAATCTTGACATTTTTGGATTATATTAAATTAACAAGCTGTATTACTGATTCTAATGATTATAATTCTGTAAATACATATTTGCTACTACGGTCGCGAATCATATTTTAATCAACGTACAACTTAATACTGACCAGCGAATTGATAAAAACGAAAGAAAATTTGTATTTCCCGGGTTATCTTAGCGCTTCCTCCTTAAGGGGGTCTCCTTACAAATAACGTGATTTTTTCAGCGTTTTTATTATTTAAAAATAATATGTAGTGTTAAATACATATAGTACGGTAGCACGGAACCTTTTGTATGCGAGTCCGACTTGGCGCTTTCTTATAAGTTGACAAGCTGTGCTGCTGTGTGCCCGATAGGATTTCCCATCCGCAAAACTGACGAGGTTCCATACAAACTTTTATCCCATATTTAACCCCTTAAAGAAATTAATTCTCAATAATCCTTTCATAGTGTTCACTTTCGCATACAACAGCGGTTTTGTATGCGTTGTCTGTCAATGAGTTGTATCTCCATTCTGCAAAAATGCAAAGAAACTGCTTAGCAATGAATAAATCACTTTCGATTCCTCTCAAAAACCAACACGTAATCAAACCCAAACTTCAGTCCACCACCAGGTGGGTCAAAATCTAAATTAATTCTAAACTTTGGACTAAATCCCCGCTGTTACTCGACCCGTGGGAACGACTGCAATTATTACGTTTAGTTCGTTCAATTGTCGTGACGGCTATCTTAAGAATGAATGCCTAATGTATTCTTAAGCCTTATTATCTTTAAGGTGGGGTTCAGGTGCTGAATGGAATGTCATGACATTTCTAGTGACTGTTTACATGTTAATGTGGACTGATTTTGTTTAGTGTTCGAGGTAGGCTGGAGATTTAAGACGGTGTGACGTTTGGAGGTCCAAATCAGGCTACTGCAATAAGTTTCACAATTTCATGTGTAGTTTTTAAAGTTATCTTTTGCGTAGGACAATCCTCATGGATGTCCTCCGTCTGGAGACAGCAGATGTTTATGTCAGAGTACTATAGACTTAAATCCCACAGTGTTCCTTCCGCTACAATGAGGGGGTGCGGAATTTCCTCGTGCATGCTCCACGTCATGGGCATTTTCTCTCATCATCACTAATCACCAAGTATGTTTGGGTCGGCTCCCAGTTTTACCGGGTGCATCTGAGGACCAGTATTATGCATGACGTGACTGCCTATCTGATCCCAGGGATATTTTCCCTGAAATTATTATTGTTATTATTTTCCCTGATATTTTCCTTGGTATATTACCAGGCTGTTATTTAGAATGGTCTGAGTAGTCTGATGCCTTGGAAGCGGATGTTGCTCATTAATTTTTATTAAATTTTAACAACATACTTAATCTTGTCATAGAATTATGAAGATAGATTTAACATTTACGTAACAAACTAAAATGTCACGAAAACTAACAAAGAACTCTTTTACGTCTCAATTCTTTCGAATCCCCGGGCGTTATTACTACGCGAAAATACGTAAAATTAATAATGTTGTTTTGACAAAAGTCTTATTAATAATGGTTTGGTAAAAGTGGCATTGCTCACAATCGCCCCGGGCGGCCATTACGCGAAATGACTATTTGATTGATCACATAAGTTTATCGAGATATATCAATATTTCACTGTGTATATTGCAATAGAGTATTAAGATATTAAAATTATATCTAACGGTGAATTCTGCGTACATTTCGTGGGTTCACTGCGTAGGTGAAAGCTATAAGTTGTGTAATGTAGAAAAATTGTCGCCTTGACATTGTTTTCTTTACCTTGGAAGTGTCACTGTGTTTTCTGAGTTTTCTACCCACAAAATGGTGCCAACCACTATAAACATGTTCAATGCTACGCGTAGGTACTTGGGAACTACGATAATCTAAAACCTGAACAACCGTAGCTTTGTTGTAGGTTTTCAAGAAATACCTCCACCGCAGTACCTAATTCTACCTCTAAGCATTACAAAAAGCACCAGGACCCCATTGCGTAACACACTATCAGTCTCAATCTGAATCATTTTGATGGCCATTGCTTCATATGTTCGAAAAATGTTTCTGCTCAATAACGTAAATACCGCAGTGAATGTTGTTGAACTGTAAATAAAACCCATTGCTACTGATCGTGTGTTACGCAATTACACCGCAGTAAAGGTTCTAAACCTGTGAGACGTCACATTTTTACATTGTAACACATCGGGAAACCCATCATAGATACTTACTATTTTTCATTGGCCTGTTTTGCAATATATGCCTTCAAACTAAAAACGGGACATAATTGAAGTGCCGAAATAAAGTGCTTAAGGGGGGAGCGCTAAGGTAGCCCGCGAAATTCAAATTTTCTTACGTTTTTTGAAATTTGCTGGTCAGTATTAAGTTGGTCTTAGAGAGTTGTGTTGATGACTTTAATGATTATAATTCTGTAAATACATATTTGTTACGGCCGCGAATCATATATTAATCAACGTACAACTTAATACTGACCAGCAAATTGCAACAAAACCTAAAAAACATTGAAATTCGCGGGCTACCCTGGCGCTTTCGCCTTAATGCCTTTGACTGCCCAGCTTCCTCCGGATGTATGTATGACTACTTTTCAGTACCGCGACTCCTGAAGGCTATTTTAAAACACCCTGCAGTATGAACAGCATCAGAAATATACCGGACTGCAAGGAAGTCGCGCTAATGTGCGCCACGCGACAGGTATTAATGGGGCTGGCAGACAGCCAGGCCTGTGTGACGGGAGTGGCGCTATGTACGGTACAGTAGTTGCCTGATTACACGACTATTTACATTTATATGGCATATTTACCACATGCCTGCTTTATGAAAACATCCATACTAATATTATAAATTCTAAAGTAACTCTGTCTGTCTGTATGTTACCTTTTCACGCCTAAACCACTGAACAGTCTTCGATAAAATTTGGCAGAGAGATAGATTGCATCCCGGGGAGGGACATAGGATAGTTTTTTATCGACATACCTCGCGGGTGAAGCCGCGGGCGGAAGCTAGTAATATATAAACTGTAATTTCTTTATTATTATAACTTATTACCAGCGACCCGCCCCTGCTTGGCACGCTTTTTACGGCTTGACAAAACTTCGAGATTTATTTACTGTATGTAAGTTGATATTAATGTATTATACCGACCTTTAAACCTTTCCGAATAAATTCTCTAAAATATGGTGAAAATCGCATCAAAATCAGTTTCGAAGTTTAGAAGATCAACGCGGTCACACAGACAGACACGAGAAACGACTTTAATTTATGAGTATATTATGTATAATTTCACAAATCTGTTGGGTTTTGAATATTCGGGCAAAAGCATGAACTGTCATCAATCTTCTGTTTTTTAGTCAGCTCTTCCTTGTTTTTTATAGTGCTAGCACCACTAGCACCATGTTCTGCCGTCTATTAAATTAACCGTCATAGTAGCCACTTGGGGAGGGGCTAGTGGCTAAGTAATAACAGCCGCACGGACCGATCGATCAGGTTAAGCTACGACTGCCGCGGTTGGTCCGTGGATGGGTGATCATTTTTACATACTAAGACACCTCCGTGCCTCGGAAAGCCCGTAAAGCCTCTGGTCCCAGTTGTCATTCTTGGATCTTTGACAGTCGTTACGGGTAGACAGAAGCCTGAAATGTAGACAGAAGTCTTACCAAGGGGTATCGTATTACCCAGTAACTGGGTTGTGGAGCTCAGATAGGCAGTCGCTCCATGTAAAATACTGGTATTTAGCTGCATTCGGTTAGACTGGAAGCCGACCACAACAAAGTTGGGAAAAAGCAAGGCAGATGATGAGCTGCCACTTGGGGTGGGACCATGTCACCCTTATCAGATCGCAAATTTATACTGCTCAAACTATAACTCAGAGTCAAAACAATAATTTTAATAAACCATTTACAGGCACTTTTGAATTACATATCTAGGAGTCGGTCACACAGAAGTCGAAACTAGTTATCTATTCCAAATAGTGGGATCCAATAGAGAAAAACGGACGAGAAACTTCATGGATAAACTCCAAATTTACCTATTGCAAATGCTGACAATGGACTTCAAAGAGAAGTTTACGGACGCATAATTATTTTAATCATGATATACGCTACACTTGAAAACCATAGGTGTCTAAACACACTATGCCGAAGTTACGCGACCGAAGTTCGGCATGATTACGCCTGCAATGCTATTTGAATTACTGACGACGCATGATGCCGAAATTACGTTGCATTGCAGGCGTAATCATGCCGAACTTCGATCGAGTACCTTCGGCATAGTGTGTTTAGACACTTAGAGTAGTAGTAGTAGTAGTAGTAGTAGGTATATAAAGAAAATACTCAGAATAAAACTGTGACATTGCAAATAAAAGGTCACCCATCCCATGCCTAACCGGACCAAGCTCAGCTTAAACTCACAAACTGACCGTAGTAGCCATTTGACTCACACCACATCAATGATATCGTGTCAACATTACGACAGGTATTAATGGGGCTGGCAGTGAGCCAGGTCAGCGGCGCTATGTCGAGTATGCTAGTACATTAAATGGTCAATGACTTCTATTATGTCTAGCAGTTGAGATAGGTCTATTGCAGTTTTTAGGAAGTATGACGGATGATTAGACGGGGTTTTTCGCAATATTATGTTAAGGATTATGCATTATGTCATGACTTATGGTGCCGAGACGTGGACGTTCGCGCAGGAGGCTGTGTACAGGCTTAGAGTTGCACAGCGAGCCATGGAGCGTTCCATGCTTGGCGTCAGGCGAATAGACCGAGTTCCAAACGTCGAGATTCGAAAACGTACGAAGGTCTTCGATATCGGCAAGCGTATTATGGAACTCAAATGAAGTAAGGCAGGATACCTGACAAGGCGCAGCATATGTGGAATAACACTGTTTTTTTTAAATTGCTGAATGGTCCCGCTCTTGACCTCGATCACGCCGGATGGAAAGGATGAGGTCTATTATGGAACGAGCGTGCCCAGAAGATGCCTAAGCCACTGGAACTCTCATGCATCGATGAAACACAGCAGGCTGCTTGACGCCGGATTCCGGCGGGAGGGTGGTCGCAAACCAGGCGGGCGTTAGCCCTACCACCGTAACGGAAGAATTGACCAGTCAAATAAGGTGTTGGGTGTGACTGTGCAGGATGCGCTGAGCGCTCGGTTCAGTTGAGTAACTGGCGAAACAAACTGCGCTACACGAGGAGGCTTCTTCTTCAAGCACCCCAAAAAGCTGTCACAGAGTGGCGTCCAAGGACTGGAGGACGAGATGTCACCTCTGTAGTCTTTCAAAAAACAGGATCAACTAGAGAAACTTCACCTTGCTAACTCGTTAAGCTATATAGGTAGCTACAGCTTTTCCGGGATATTTTGTCTCGAATTAACCCTCAAAGAAACTCCGAGAACAGGAACAAGCTAATTTAGTCAACCATGATCTTGAAGTCGCAGCCATCTAAATCAATGTCTGAAATACTAAAAAAACTCCTATCTGATGGTCCCATGAACAAGTCAGGACAGGTACTCAGATGGCTGGCAGTTCGCCAGGTCTCAGGCGCTAAACGAGAGCGCTATGCGTGCGCGCATAATGTAAATACTAAGCGGTCAACGAAGCGGCTCCTGTTAGGAGATTCCCACCGTGAACGAACTGTAGGTCGGGCCAACATGACTTATTAGAAACACTGTTCCATTCTTTGTAAATGTTGCTAGTTGAAACAGTGCGCTTAAAACTTTATAATGTTAAGAAATGCTAGTTCTTGGTCTTTAAGGCTGGTGGTGCTAAATGTCCTGAGATGTGCCCCCGATTAAACTAAATGGGAATGAGATATTGAGAGTGTACCAATTCAAGTACTTAGGGCACTATGTAACCGACGGCCTTAATGACCAAGTGGATATTGAGAAGGAACGTAGGACGCTGGCAGTCCGCTGTAACATGTGGGCTCGTAGGTTTGCGCGCTGTAGCAAGGCAGTCAAAATAACGCTTTTTAAAGCTTATTGTCAAGTTTTTTACACGTGCAGTCTGTGGACCAACTATACTCAGCGGGCTCTTAGTGCCCTATGGGTCCAGTATAATAACGGCTTCAGGATTTTGATGGGGCTGCCCTGTTTCTGCAGTGCTTCAGGTATGTTTGCACAAGCACACGTCGATGGCTTCCACGCCATCGTCAGATAGAAATCTGCCTCTTTGCTCTGCGGAGTGCGGGAGAGCTCCAAGTCCATCCTGAAGACCATAGCGGGGAGGTGCGAGTCTCTGTTATTAGGTGATGTTCGAAGATATATTTCGAACAACAGCCTTGTTTCCAAATAGATAATAAGTTTAATAACATAGGTATAAGTTATCTTTTAGTTTACTAACCCATATGGATGCTGTTTATCCGAAATAAAGATTATTTTATTTATTTAAAACTAAATGCGTTTATTATCTTGTGGCTAAATAATAACAGCCGCACGGGTCGATTGAAGGTTGAGCTACATTTACTGCGGTCGGTTCGTGGATGGGTGGATCCATAACATATTCGTGCCTCGGAAAGCACGTTAAGCCGTTGATCCCGACTGTCATTCGTAGAGCTTTGACAGTTGTTACGGGTATTCAGAAGCCCAAAAAGTCTTACCATAGGGTATCATGTTACCAAGTAACTTTGTTTCTGGAGGTCAGATAGACAGTCGCTCCATGTAAAATACTGGTCTTCAGCTGCATCCGGTTAGGCTGGAAGACGACCCCAGCATAGTTGGGAAAAGGCTAGGAAGATTTTGATGTTGATTGTTTTAGTTAAGTTTTAACACATATTTCTTTCATCCAAGTTTCATCTCTGAGGTCATCTTAGTTCAGTAATCGTCTTTTAATAAGTTGTGAAACTCCCTTGCTTTACCCGGACCATATTTTAGAATAGAACTTCTCAGTTGTGGCCTGGGCTCTGGAGCCTCTGGATGTGTGCCCAGGACCCAGATGGTCGTAATAGAATGTGCTTACTCCCAATTACAGGCACCAAAAGAGATGAAATAACCAGCGTCGTCGGATATAATTGAAGTATAGTAAGAAACCGATGGATATTTTCGAATGAAATTTAATTTGATAAATGAACTGTTTGTTTTCTATTAATTGAATTAAATTTTATTCGAAAACTTTTCGGTTTCTTACTAAACTTCAACTATTTCTGACGACCCTGGTAATACTTATCTCTTTTGGTGGCCGTAATATAGGATTGTAGTAAAATATGGGTGTTATACACCATTTTAATTCAATGTGGGTGTGTCATGTGTCATTTTGGAAGTCGGATTAGCGATCGTTGTTCTAGTAGCAGTAATTGCAGGAGGAAGTTTCTACCTATCCTCGTAAATGTTGCTGTTATACGGAACCCATGGATGAATAGGTTCTCTTCTTTGCTAAGAATTACAGGGACCACTGTTCGAGTAACCCATAAGAATCCTATTTATTAGTAGCACTGCATAATCAACTCTTCGTCGGAAAACACATCATTACCAGTCTTCACGGCAATATCTAAAGCAGGGTTGGCAGTGGGCCAGGTGTTAGTAACAAGGTGCGAGGCATGCACGTTATGCGCTAGCGCTCGGCCAATGACCGGCTGTTATGCAATTAACTGTTGTGGCTGACGGGTGGTGATGCACGGGGTTCTTTCAAGTGGTTTCAGTGGGTCTTGAAAGATAATCCTGCATGACAAATATTTGTATTAATAACATAACGTAACATTACTGTATTTCTCAGAAAGGTTAGGTATACCCACATTTCGCCAGTTATTTTTAAGACCCATGTAATAGGAGGTGAGCTTATTGTCATCAGGCACAACCACCGCGCTGCTACTGAAAAATTCCTGATGGAAAAATCCAATGACACTTTGCCCGGCCTGAGAATCGTACCCAGGACCTCATGCACAACAGCAGCGCTTGCGACCACTGGATCAACGAGCCAGTGTATTAACGTAAGACTGAAATTGCCGATTTTCTTCAAGCATGTGTGGCGATCAATGCTCGTGCCTTTTCTGTGCCAGAAGAGGCCTTTGGAACAATAAAAGGGAGTTATTCCGGTCTGATCCCCTGAACCCCCTCCACCCCCCCCCCCTCTGGATCCCCTGCTAGTTATTCTTCTGTTTTAATCTCTGTCTTATCCATTATGATTATGACATAATTCTGTTTGAAAGTTCCGGGTCAAGATGTTAAAGCATTTTGTAGTGCATGCAAAGTATTAAATCTGCAAGGGCCACCAACGATACACCTTGGCACAGAAAACAAAAAAACGGTTTTGATTGCTTATTTCATGAATATTGAGAGAGTCTTCGGTCAGCTGGACCCGGTCGCTTAGACCCTACATCTCACTTTGCTCTCTGAATAAATACATTTTCTTTCTTATCAACGGCATAAACTTTATTTACCTTTATTTATTTTAGTTATTTTTCTGCATTCATTTCTTTACAACAATTTCTTACACAAAAAGTAATGCTATAAACTCAAAAGGCTCTTCCAGACGCTGAAAAGTCGAACGCTTTTAGTTCTTGCCAAGTACAAGTTACGAAGGTGATATTTTCTACCGCTCGCTCTCCACCAGTATTTTATAAAACAGCAGTACTTTATTATCTTGTGTTTAGCAGTGGAAATTATTGTCTGATTTAATATTCAAATGTGAAGATAAGCAATATTCTATGAAGCACTTAACTCTAACACGTAACTACTAGTAAAAAACATCGCAAACAACAACAACACAAATATCTAACAGATAAGAGAATTTGATAGTAATGGGGAAATCCGCGAGGAAGTGAGTCATAGAGCGAGCGTGTGAGTGTGTGTGTGAGTCTTCACGGAAATGCACACTGAAGGTATGGAGTTATGAGTTTCACTGAATTGCGTGCGATTTCCCCTACCTTTCATTCAAGTTATAGCGTATTCATGATGATTACATATTCCAATTATGTTGTGATGTAAAACTAGAATAACTAAATGGTACACCACAGACTACCTACAGTATGTTTCTCTTTAAAAGTTCGCTCTTAGCGATAAGTACGGCGGTACTTATTGTGTCAGCCTTTGTAAAATTTCTACATTTATATCTGTAATTTATATCGACGCGACATTAGTCGTGTCGATATAAATTGCCGATATAAATGTAGAAATTTCAATATTTCCTTTTTAATGAAAGACAAAATTGACTAAAAAATGATATACATTCTTATAATTGTCCTACAGGCGTAATTCTTACAGTTTTGGAAATCTTATTGTATCATCAGAATCATGATTTATATGATGCTTTTCTGAAAAGTTAAACTTTAGCCTGTTCTTCTGTAAAGTAAGCCCTATGTCGCTTATTCGAGTTTGCCTTTCAAGCGTCAATATGGTGTCTACATAATAAAGAGTAGGTAGTCTATCCTAACTATGCCAATAGTTGACGTGTAACATGATATATTATTTAGAGAGATAGTTTTATTTAGCCAAGCAGTGCTTGAATGTAACATAAAGAAAGAAAGAAGAAAATACATTTAACATAACATTACGCCTGTATTTCCCAGAGGTGTCCCTATAGTATACTCACATTTCGCCAGTTATTTTTAGTCCCATATAAGAGGAGGCAATCTTATCGCCATCAACTCAGAACAAATCCAGAATCCGGACTGAAAAAAGAAATTAATAAGTCTTTTCGATTTAGTCTTTTCTTTTTTTTTTCTAGTCGTTTTTTTTTGTTTGAAAGGTTCAAACAAAAAAAAATCAAAATCGGTTCAGCCGTTTGGGAGCTACGATAGCACAGACAGACGCACAGATACACACATAAAACATATAACACCCCTCTGTTTTTGTCAGGGGTCAGGGGGTCACAAACTTTCGCCTTTATAATATTAGTGTGATGTTTTACGCAAATAAATATTATTTCTATTTTACCACATGATTAGCGCCTTTCAGTGTGTCTTAGTCACGAAGTAAAAACACAGGTCTCAATCATTCAAAAGATCGTTGTACACACCGAAAAGGCTTAGCTGAAAAATACCTGAAAAAATCATTCAAACTATAAGTACATTGTTCTAAATTAAAATCGCCCTCTCGTAAAATACATTAAGTAGAAGAAAATATGATGGGCTTTCACTAAAGAAAAACAACAAAAAGACACTAATACTCAACACATTTAAGTATTACAAATAACTTTACTTTAAAAACCAAGCTTTTTATTCCACAAAAGAAGTTACATTCCGACAGTACCCAGAACTTTTTAATACATTTGGCGTCGCGACGTCGGTATGTCCGCCCGCCCGCCCAGTTACTGTATTACTCACCGCCGCCCGCCCTACTTATTACCACGAACTTTTCTCGTATAAATGTTTAATAACAGCTTTCTTTTAACTAGTATTGAATCGGTTTTCTAGTACTTTGACTCAGTTGTTTGGTAGTCGTCTTTCTAGTTAAGTAGTGCCCTTGTTCAAGTTTCAAGACAAAGGAAAATAAGTTCGTGGCCTTAATTTTCAGGTACCTATGGTGTATTTCTTTAAAAATGTTTGAGTGATTTCGTTGTTATGTTTGTTGCTTTGAATTTCAAGATACGGTCAGTGTTGCTGTTATTCATCATCATCATCTGCCCAGCATTTTCCCTACTATGTTGGGGTCGGCTTCCAGTCTAACCGGATGCAGCTGAATACCAGTATTTTACATGGAGCAACTGCCTATCAGACCTCCACAACCCAGTTACTGGGTAATACGATACCCTTTGGTAAGATGTCAGACTTTCGGACTTCTGACTACCCGTAAGGCCGTAACGACTGTCAAAGATCCACGAATGACAGCCGGGACCAACGGCTTAACGTGATTTCCGAGGCACGGAAGGGTCACGGTATGTAAAGATGGTCACCCATCTACAGACCAACCGCGGCACGCGTAGCTTAACTTGATCGATCGACCTTTGAGACTGCTATTATATAGCCAATATAAAATATAGAAACAATAAAAGTATATGATCGACTACAGTAAACAAAATCACAAAAATATATGATATTCTTCAAGATATAAGCTAGGTAGATAGTGTGTTGAAAACATAATACAACCAATTTCAAAAAATCATGAAGATACCTCTAATAACTTCTTTTTTACAATAAAAACCATACTAATGTACACATACAATCATTCTGATTTTTTTCAGATTATTCTACAAGCAACATACTAAAATACTAGTGCTTTAATTTTTTAGTCCAAACAATAGATTTTTTGTAATTAAATACTTGCTTCATATTTTGCAATAAATTACTAGCGTTGTGTCATCGCGGTTCTCTTTCTTTTCAATGCGGTCCGACAGTGACCGCGCGTTAGGTCATGTAAGCCCCTTAATCATCTAAAGTGAAATATCGTAAACCAAGCAAAATGAAAGAACAATGATAAAGACAGGTGCTTCATAAATTATCCCCCTATAAACAGTTTACAATGTTTGTTTAACTTGTAAACCACTATCTGGTTCCGTTTTGTTATCAAAATGTAGATACCTACTTTGTGTATAGCGGTAACACCCTGTTGTTATCTTTTCTGCTTATTCCCTTTTGTTTTAGTCATGATAGCTCTCACACGATAACCAGCGGTCTCTAGTGTTAAGTGAGGTGAAATGTGTCACGGGTTTTCTACTAATACGTGATAAAATCTAAGTAATGATATCAGAAAACGAAAGTTGTCTGACGGAAAGCGTTCATTGTGTCACCCTTTTTTATGTTTTTCTTTGTTTGGTGGGCAATAATAGTTATAGTTTGTAAAACTATTACAAACAGGGGGTTATTAAAACACGAGCGTGAGTTTATGAAGCGAGCCGCTGATGACGTTTATAATATTATCACACGAGTGTTTTTATATGTAGGTACCTAGTGCTATGAGCAGTTCATACACTACTTAATTAATTTAAGTCTTCGACTTCGACTTCGCGGTCGCGAGCGCAACTGCTGAGCGTGGGATCCTGGGTTCTACTTTATCTAAAACCCAATAAATAATATCGTAATTAATATGGTGCACCCAAACAGCAGCCTCCATCAAGAATGACACTCTTAATTATTGAAAACTAAATTGTTATTTTAAAGAATTATTTTGTTATGGAAAGTGTGTTTAATTAAACTTTTAACACGTGGATAAATACTGTCATTAAGGTACTACTAAATTTATTTATTATTCACATTTAGGATTAATCAAATTAAATACAAACTATTTACACTAGATACTAAATTAAATGATTAACTAACTTACTATACAAATAAATCCAAAAACAAGTACACTTAGGCGTCGAAGTACCTACTCGTCCGCATCGCTGTCATCCGGAACGTGCCCAGAAGACTGGCAGCATTGCTACGTTGAATGGCAATGCTAATTCTTTGGCCAAAGGTGCTACTTATTTCTTTTTTCAAAATATGAACTTAACGTTATGAGTGCAGATAATTATTATTCTAGAATTGCCGCTTAGAATGTCATGTCATGCCTTAATGCTCTGTTAACAAGTAAGATGTTGACACGTTGAGAGGTTCATCTATCTGTTTCTATGCGCTTTGTTGAGTGAGTCTCATAATTATCACTGACCTGCCGTAGAAAACCGTTCCTTATTTACTTTCTTTTGCAATGTTTAGGTACATACAAACGGTCATAAATATACCACAAGACTGCATTTGCACAAGCATTTAATAAATTAGGAATTATTTACTTCAATCTCAGATTTGATGCCACCAACTGCGGCAGACTACTTGAAAAGCGAGGTTTTTAAACTTTTTGGTTGCGATCGTGATTTTATAATTTTGGAATGGTCTCCATAAGCCCTTTATTTTAATTTACCACGTTGTGGTACTGTTTGACTGTATAAAAACAAAATCTAGCCTATAACCATTACGTTACCTAGACGAGCCGACAGACCCTCGAGAATTAAAGAGAATTAAAGCCGTCCAGCCGTTAGGATGCTTCGAGAGTTCGAGGGTATAAAGAATTCCAGATATGTATAAAGATATTTAGATACTTACATAGGATATGCGTGAAAAACATGACCCTGTCTTTGCTGCCGTGCAGTCGGATAATAAAGAGTGATTAATTTTATGTTTCCGACATTGATCGCAATCCTCTCAACATAACAATTAGTCACCATCCCTCCAAAAGTTCCTGACCACGTCTGTCTTCAATCTCCATAACCAAATATAGCAATAACATTGTAAATACCCCGATGATAACCAAAATAACAGCATTACAATGTAACAAGTACTCGCCGAATTCCGCGAAAGCCTCGGTTTGACTCACCCGAGCACAGAACTTGTGACAACCTTCAGGATTCCCACGCCATGTTATTCATGAATACTTGAAAAGGTAAATAATGAAGTTATTTGTCTATGGTGCTCGAGGCAAGATCAAGAGTGAAGCCTTGACCTTGAGGGCCAAAATCAGAATATTATAACTTGCAGAACTGCTAAAATATAGATAATTATCATTATATTCCTTGCAATCCACAGTTTTATATATGACGCGCTGTTGCCCGCGAATCCGTCTGCGATAAATAGTAGCATATGTCCTTGTCCAGATCCTAGGCCAGGTCCTAGGTCCGAGTTACCATCTGTCAAATTTCAAAATAATCGATTTAGTGGTTTAGGCGTTAAAAGTTAACAGACAGGGTTGTTTTCGCATATTTAAAAATAAAATTTAAATAAATGTACTTTCTCCCTTAATATTAGTGTATTATCAGTTTAAGAATTGATACCTTGCGAAAAACCCTATAAAACGTGATTATAAACTGCAGCCTAACGATATTTTTATTGCCGACTTTACCCAAAATAAAAATATATCATGTGCTCGAAAATTCACCGCCACCGCGGAATATATACTGCTTATACATAAGCATGATAATAGCACTTTCACGGAAAAACTCTTGCATAAGCAACTATTATCTATTATTATAATCTTTCATAATAATATATAACAGCTTTAACACATAACACTAATAGCTTCACATGCTCTTATGTGTTAGCGGTAACATATAAAAAGCTGAACAACTGTCGAGCTAATGAAATTCCCACATTAGTAATGTTTTCTAATCGATAACAATGGTAAAAGCCTGTTGTCTTGTTGCTAACAACATAATCACTGGTTATGTGCAGATCGATTATAACAGATCACTGTTGAGACTGGTCCCAGTGAGAGCAATTGGCGGGAGACTTGGGCGAATTTCAGGACCGAATCTTAGCGCTTTCAGCACACCTAAAGCGCGTTCAAATGCTGTCAGTGTCAAGATTGTTGCGGAATATTTATACTGACTGAACTGTCTGACTTGAACGCGGTTAGAAGTGTTTGATGTGGCCAATTGCATTGATGATAAATTAAACATTCGAAGACATGTGACATCCACCAACCTGCACTGTGCCCGCGTGGTGGATTACGGCCCACTCCTTCTCACAGAGAGGAGGCCTGTGTCCCAGTATTGGGAACATGATTATGCAATGCAAAAATGACAATGTTGGAATTAAATTAGACAATGATCTTATTTTCATCAAAGTGACAGATTTGAAGTTTTTTTTAAGGATTCCTAATATTTGCTAGTTTATGAGGACGAGGAAGAGAGGTTGATTCCAAAATGACTTGACTCATTTTGGAAAAAAAAATTGTTTGATTTTTGAGCACCGGTTGTGATGTTATGTTGGGAACTTGAGATGGGTCGGATTGAGAGAGATTGATGGGTGACTTAGTTCATTTTGTTTGATGGTTTTTTTGTCATGAAACTGAAAAAATATTTTTAAGAATGTTTTAATAATATAAGTTTTAGAAACGGGAAAGGAGAACACATTGATTTCTATTTTGTTTATGGTTTACAGGAAATGTATCCCGTGAAAGAGATTTTAACAGCACGAAGTTTGAAAGATGCCCATAGCATAATGAGTTTATGAATAGCGATCACCTATTAGGAAAACCGTTCATTCTGCCACTCCATCAATTTGTAACTCACACCTGTGTGAAACTTGTTCATTAATTCTTTGACATTGGCACTAATTGTACCGCTGGTACTTGTACCATGCACACATACTCGTAAGATGCTCATGATCTTAGGATCAAGGTGCATGGTGAATGTTAATTAATTGTGATTATCTGCATTATTGTTATTTAGTTTGACGTAATGGTAGTTTACTGATGTCGGTCGATGGCTCCCATACTAAGTAGCTGATAAGGATACACTCCGTAATCCTACGTAATATGGAAATTGCAATGTTAAGTGATCTTATGTCATGTTTTCTTGTGCTGTGCACGTCATTATCATACCAATCCTTAGATGTAGGGAACATCCGACATGAAAATTAAAGTTCAGTGGAAAACTTATTATCACGCATGGCAGCATATGATAGGAGGATGCTGCTGCTCCTTAAAGTACTCCCATCTTGTCTTGCCATAGCCATGGGCAAGGAGCGGATAGTCTTTTGTTTGGCAGTAACCACGCGAAAAACTCATCTACCTGAAAATTACTTTTGAAACAATGATTGGCTGATTTAGTAGCCTATGGGTGCCTGCATAAAGAAGCGGGTTTTCGGGCCCGACTTCCGCTGCAGGTCTCTGCAGATTGATCTTCGGAAGGAAACGGTTACTGTGTAATGTAATGTTTTACCTGTTTCTTTATGTGAGAGTGCATAAGTTAATGCCTATTGCACCTGCACCGATCGGTACCGATTTGTCTTTACCAGGAGCCCGCGTCTTTATGTTAGCACCTTTAGTGAGTAGGTAATAATATGTTTAATATAGTGTGGCAGGGAGTTCTACTCGCAACCAGTAACCATGGATTCAGTACATGATTCTGAATACCACTGCGTTGAAAAATTTGGTCGATAATTAAAAAAAATCTGTTCCATATATTTTCACTGAATAGCTATTGCACTATTCTATGAAAAATTTCTACGATGTCTAGAATTTATGGTTACAGTTTGCGCGTCAATATATCTGCCAGCCTGTCTGTATTGTTGCTCAAAAATATGGCAGCTATTCCCCCGCTATCAGTCTGACCCCCGCCTCACTTTCGGGAAAGTCATGTCGAGTTATTGTTTCCAATACGTCGCGTCACCGGGGAGAATCGTTCGCTGGGAAAAGGAAATCTTACGGTTATGTGTTTTAGCAGAACCCGTAGAAATTACTAGAAAATGCTTACTGTTGTAGTTATCTAGTTTATGGTACTGTGGGTTCTCAGCATAGGCTAGACCACCCGCATAGAGGGGGAGCGTAAAAGGCGCGTAAGAAGAGCTCTTTGTGAAGGAGCATAACTGAAATACTACCACCCTGTACATTTTCGCCGGTTATCAGCGTTTCTGTGTTCTAGCGTCAAGCACTAACGCGCAAAGTAAACGTAGATCATCATCTGCCTAACCTATTCCCAACTATGTTGGGGTCGGCTTCCAGTCTAACCGGATGCAGCTGAATACCAGTATTTTACATGGAGCGACTGCCTATCTGATCTCTACAACCCAATTACTGGGTAATACGATACCCCTTGATAACACTGGTTGTCAGACTTTCGGGCTTCTGACTACCCGTAATGACTGTCAAAGATCCACGAATGACAGCCGGGACCAACGGCTTATCGTACTTTTTGAGGCACTGAGGGGTCACAGTATGTAAAGATGGTCACCCATCCACAGTCCAACCGCGGCAAGCGTAGCTTAACCTGATCTATCGACCTGTGCAGCTGTTATTATTTAGCCACGGGCCCCTCCCGCAAAGTAAACGTACGAGTAACATAAATTCGAACTTTTTTGGATCGAAAATACAACTATCCTTGAGTATTTTGGTTTAAAATTTGGCAACCACCACTACTCTCTTTTAACCATAATTATTAAGACATTTGTCGATAATTTAAAAAAATCTGCTGTTAGCTATAAAAGTGCAAATACCTACGCGTCAAAATGTATGAAACAGCAATGTTTTTTTATTCTAATCAAATATATTTAATTCGGATTAAAAAAAAATAATCCATAGGTATCAGTAACAATAAACTTAGCCTAGTGTTAGTACAGTTTATAAAGGAACAATTTAATTTAAGCATTAATAACCTTCGAAAAATTATAAATGCAGGTTCAGAATCATGTATTCAATCAATGGTCTTCCTTTACAGTACGCCCATATTTTCTCACAAAAGTATGAAGAATCAATCAGTTAAGTTGTTTTGTGACGATTTTCTTTATAAGGCCATCCAAAAAACAAACGCCCAAAGTTTATCATAACAAAAACTCAGGGGTTCTCATTATCTAACTGTTCTATTTTATGTTCATGTCACTGTGTGATGTGATATCACAAAGTGTATCAACCTCTTATCTCTCGTGCATTAGGGCAGGGTGCATGTTCACTCATGTTGTTCCGCCATATTGTTATATCTATGGTGCATGTGTAAACACATAAGATTAATAATAATATCTGTTTGGGGTCTTGAGGTTGAACCGACTTCATATGGGCTCATTCCATAAAATTCTGTCTTTACCAAATGCGAAGATCATGCGAAGAGTCTGTCCTGCAACCGAATACGTAACACACTATCAATTTCAATCCAAATCATTTTGAAGGTTATTGCTAATTCATTGCTTCATAAGTTTTAAAAATGTGTCTTCTCAACAATCCCTTTAGGGATTATAAGCGTGTTGTTATGTTATGTGTAAGCACATAAGATAAATAACCAAGAAACAAGACATGGTCAGACTTCAGAATAACACGAAAACGAAATTAATCCTAAAAGTAAAAGTAAGCAATTCTGAATTTAAAAATAAATCAACTATCTGTTTATGAATCGATTATTATTTTTATCTTATTTACAAAGAAGGGAAGCGCTGCTTGTGCGATGAATTATACAAGACCAGCTTGTGCCCGCGACTTCGTCCGCGTGAAATTTCACCCTTCCCCATTCACCCTCTTAGGGGTGGAATTTCGAAAAACCCTTTCTTAGCGGATATCTACTCTTCACAAAGAACACACCCTCCGAATTTCATGTCTCTAGGACCAGCGGTTTACGCTGTGCGTTGATATATCAGTCAGTCAGGACTTTGAATGTTATGAGATGACAATTAGGCTGAAAACAAAATTACTTATTTAAAATCTTTCAGCGCTTTTAAGAACTGACTTAACCGATGGCCATCTAAATACTCAGACTAAATAATTGTCATAAATGGGAAAAGGAACACTTTAAGATAAATCTCGAAATTGCATTCAAGGTTGCGTTGCTGACGGTACGGTGCGGCTGCGCATCGAAGAACCGAAGAACGCGCGCGGCGATGCGTCGGGCGTCAGTCGATCCGCCACCCCCGTGGAAGTCAGACGCGCTCGCTCGCGGCCTATCGACGCATCGATAGCACAGCGCAGCCCGCGATCAATTCGATAAAAAACCAGTGTAGTGTTTTTTTTTTGCGAAAAAAGGATTTTGTTATAAAAATAGTGGTGTGACGACTTGGACGAGGCGAGGTTTTTTTTCCTGTTAAGGTTCGTTTTTTATTGGATAGTGGTAACGGTTTTTTTATTGTGGTCTTTAATTATTTTATTAGTTTGTAAGTATAGAACCTTTTTTCATTCATTAGTAATGTCTGCAAAAAAGGTTGCGGTTTGAGTTTCCATTAATTTGATTGAATATTTTTATTCAATATTCATTAATTTGTAAATTCTAATTAGATTTTTCAATGAATTATTAAAATAACCCTTAACCAACTTTAATTGATTTTTGGAATAAATGCATCCTAAAAAGGTTAATTCACTCATTCATATTTTACATAAATGCGCAACATAATTATCGGTTAGAAAAGCGCAAACATTATAACATCGATAACTCGCCAAACCCTAACGAAGAATAATTCCTAAGCAAGTAGCTTATAAAGTATGATTATGACAATAAAATGTGTAATATCGGTAAAGTCCGGTATAATGCAACTGCAATGCCTTTCGCATAGTCATCTATCAATTTATTATCAAAAAAAAAACAATGACGTCTAATTAATATCGTTATCATAAAAACCGATAAACTACTTAAATACAATTGAACAGTTTTATACTACATTTATTTAACGATAGCGGTTTATCGATAATATTTGCGTGTAGTGACGTACTGAATTATTATCGTGTGTCGATAAATGGGCAGTAAACGTTGATACTCCCTGTGGACTGCTCGATACTCGTAATGAAGTCTTGGGATTTATGTCATAATTTCACAAATACTTGGGGACGTATTTTGATAGTTGTATAATTGCAGGTGCAAGGTGCAGGTGATATTAAATAGTAGGTCTAGTCCAGTCTATTTTGAGATAGTCCCTAGGATGAAGACGAAAAATTAAGTCAAATCTTGAACTGATGTTTCTATTTATATCATCACAAATACGAGACTTTGATGAAAAACAAAATATGTAAAGTTAAAACTATATAAAACTATTTGTAATACAAAAAATTGAAAGTGACTCAATAAAAATGTTAAATGGCAATACTGCGTTTGACACATTATAAATCAAACGTTTTTATATACGATCGTACGGTCAGAAGAAAAAAAAATATTTTATAACCATGTAATGGTTACCTACTGTATTATTTAATCACATGGTCTCAATATTAATATTATACGCTCAATATGTAATTAGGGAAAACGAGAATGTAAAAACTATTTATAAGTCCATATAACTCATTTGATATGCATTTAAAAACTTGTTTTTCAATGCATTTAGAATCTTTTACCATTTCTATGTAAATAACTCCTGCAGATGTAAAAGGCGAATAATTATTAGAACTGATAAGATGAATAGGTAACACTAACATTTAAAATATTTTTAGTATCTCGAAATCTCACAGGAGTTCTAAAGTTTAGACTGATGTAATCAGTAGTATACGCCTAAAACAAGGAAAAAGTACCACTTTTCAAGTTTTTTTGCACTTATTTCATGATTATTATTACTACTTACTTACTTATTTTACTAACAAAAATATGGATCTCTGTGTCTGAATCAAATAAATTATTATTATTATTATTATTGTATATTTTTCTAGATAAGTAGGTATAATATGTTTTAGGAATCATGTATGTATTTATTGTATATATGTAAATGGTACACTGCACACTACCTTCAGTATTGTCTCTACTTCTGTTTTAATCCATCCAAAGGTTGTCTAGAAAAGATCGCTTTTAGCGATAAGACCGTTCTTTGTATCACCCCTTGTAAAATATCTACATTTATATGTGTAATTTTTATGGTACATAATAAAGAATATAATTTTTGTGTATCTATCTAGTTTACTTATGAACTGAAACAACCGGTGTTAACAACACTACCTACAAGCAATATATATTATGTGTAATATATTATAAACAGCAACTCTTAAAGACAGAATTCATTTTGCGAAGAACAAAATTCTAACCACTTCCCAGAATCAAGTTCAAAAAGAAATATAACAACGGCCATTAATGAAGCGGTGTCTTTACAAATACTTAAGCCTGGTCAGACTGCTGATAAAACAGGCAGATGTTAAATAATTAAAAATAAGAAGAAAAGCAACAACTTCAAGTGGTATGCGTACTGAAATATCTCGAATGTCGCTTCCCTTGGTATTCAAAGGAGAGCATTAAGACTCTTCAATGTTATTTTAAGAGCATATGGCTGTCTACGTGTTCAGAATGTTACGTTTTAGTATTTTTCCAAAAGTCGTTGACATGTTCCAAGTTTTTAGATTCAACATTAAAAGTTTCTTGTTCTTCGAATTGTCTTAAGTTTTAACATTCAGGTCATCCAAATAATTATAGTTATTAGAATCATTGTTTATGTTAACAAGTTGTTCCTTAGTTAGGGCTTTGAGTAGCATATTTATAATACTACGCGTGGGAGTTAAGTTTGAATGGATTAATATGCTAATTTGTTCTACATTAAAAGACGGAATACGCACACGTGTTGCGCTTGCCATTTTATGTTTGCTTTTATTAATATGAGAACTTCTTTGCCTAATGTCAGGACTATTGTCATATTTTGAACATTGAAAACAAAATTTGTAAAAATTGTAGATCGCTCAAAGTCCTGACTGACTGATACATCAAAGCACAACCTAAACCGCTGGTCCTAGAGACATGAAATTCGGAGGGTGTGTTCTTTGTGAAGAGTAGGCATCCACTAAGAAAGGGTTTTTCTTAATTCCGCCCCTAAGAGAGTGAATGGGGGAGGGTGAAATTCCACGCTGACGAAGCCGCGGGCAGAAGCTAGTCAAATATAAAATTCTTCTTCTTTTCAACTAGATCGATCGACTGTTGTCTAACCTTGGTCATTTATGGGAATCAAACGAATCTATATAGTTCATGGAGCTTATATCTATTTTTTACGAATGTGAACTATCCACAAATTGTGAACATTGGATTAACTATTTTACTACTGCTATTTTGATCACCAATCTTGACAGTTATGTCTGCCAAAAAAACATTACCCTGATTGGTCCAAGGTTTACAATAACTACAGACAGTTTTAAAACATTTAAGCAAACACTGACATCACCAATAATTACCAAAAGTCTAGGAACAATTAATGAAAAATTCTAAAAACCTGCAAATTTAGTACATTACGATCAAAATCCTTCACCTAAACATAACTTGCTGTAGAGCTAAGCAATTATGAAATTACTGAACCGAAAAATGTTCGCTCTCCGGTTTGTAGGCAAAATTAATGATTTTATTCGCAGAAATTGATGGACCGTTAAAAAATCCCCTTTTTGGCAAATATTTATTTATCATGTCCGTATCTAAAAACGAAACAGAGAACATGGGTTTCAATTAACTTTTGGTTCGTTTTTTGCTGTCGTTACTTTGAATGATGCTGGAACACAATCAATTACAATAAAGTTAAGCATTTACCATCGGTACTTAAAGCGATGAATCGGAATGCTCATAATTATTCAATAGTAAAACATTAAAGACTATTTTCACTGACCATTTTTTTTATTATCTTCTTCATTCTCTAAGTGAAAAATACCGTGAAAGGTTTTTATGACTTTTCCTTGTTGTCGATATAAAACTTGGTATCGAGCCGATAGCTCTTATCTTCGGCCACGGTAGAAAGGCATTGTTATTTGTACATTACTCTCGTATTATTTTCACTTCATGCTCCGTCAAGATTATTGACATGATGTCTTGGCTTTTCAAGATAATTTTGTATGCTGCTGTTTGAAAATTGAGATTTAGCTTCGAAAATTCTGTTTTATAATTGTTGGTCATAAGTAAGCCCTTATTATATTGCTTCATAGTTCATGATAGTCTTAACGGTTCTACTGCTACTTTTGGTCAAGGAGAACTGAACACAGTTACGTAGAGACGATATTAAATAATATATCGATACTCATTTTAATATGATGACAGTTTAATTTGAAGTGGGTAGGTACAGACGCCAGCACATCAAGCTACCCGAAACTGTCAAATATTCCCAATCAACTTTGAACCTTATGCTTCAGCAATAAAGTTGAAAATCTATTAAAGAAATTTTACAGATTGTAGTAGGTTGATGTGCTGGCGTCTGTACTAGAAATTTAAGTAAACACAAACAGCATAGACGGGATGCTTTAAAAGATGACTAGAATATCAACAATCCAAAGTAAACACTATCAGACGAGAAAGATAATGAAGATAAAAAGAAAGACGGCAGTATCAATGTAACATGAACCCAACCCATTTCTCATGGTAGACAAAATTCTTACCGAGAACTCCGGAATAACACTTTGTAGATAAGAAAATTAACACTACCTAAATCACTTTAATTTATGTGGAAACAGTGAATCATTTATAATTACCGAAAATTCCCCATAAGTCAGTCAGTAAGAAAGTCGTTTGGGAGATAGATCTGCGGTTTTTAGGGTTGGTCGTAAATTCTTTGTCCAGCCGTATCGAATACAAAAATGTCGGGATCACGCAGAAAGAAAATAGTTGTGTCTTTGTTAGTGAAATTGTGTACAAATTATTCAAGCCTTTTGTAAAGTCCGCTTTGTTAATCATTTTTGTCTCTTTCATCGTTGCCGTCATTTGGTGTCTATGATCAGGGCCTACTCTCAAAGGCGGCGACGAAGGTACGGGTCCAGCCGAAAGTATTTTGAAAACTTCGGAGTGAACCCTTCACCCGATTAATTATTATCTTTTGGACGGGTAAAAACACATCGGGAGTAGGGACAGCTGTCAAATCATTCATTCTTAGGTCGGGCCCCGAACTAATCTTATGTCCGTATATGATATGGTGTTGTGACCGCCCGTAACTTCGGCCAAAACTACGGACCTCGTGTTTAAGAAAAGCTTCTGCAATTTTGCTGATGTTGTTATCATAATGTTATACTATAATTAACGAATTAGTATAGTTCAATTGACTTATTGTTATTTGATTTATTGTTATATTATAAACATCTGCAACTTCTACATGAGGTCTGTTATCACTTTATTTATTCGCTCTCAAATTGAGAACTGAGCCATATGTCATTTACACATCGATAATCATTGCTATCAATTTATCTTGTGTGTCCGAGGCTCCGAGGCCGTGTCACTTCCGCGCTACAAGGCTGCGTCACACTCATGCCCTAGGAGTTAACACTATCGGTAAACAGCATTGGCATTTAGTTGAACTTCAATAGTAGCTTTGTACTATTTGGGTTTCGTTCAGAGACGTATTTTATGTCTATAACCATCACGTAGTTGCCAGTCGTAACAATGGCACAGGTTTAGAAAAAGTTCGACTCTGTTGAGTCTCGTCTCTGCCACTGGTTGATATGATATAGCTAAGTTGTAATCTGTGGAAAATGTAGTGGGTAGAGTAATTCCATTTATTTTTTATTATACTATGAATTCCCTTATAAATAAAATATCACCTTTTTTGATGACAGTAGCATGCTAGATGTATTCTGTTTTATCGGGATCACCCTACAAAATTGAATCTGACGCCATCGCTACTGTCGCCATCAATCTATCAATTAATTTAAAGTAAAAAAAATAGATGATTCACCATAATAGAAATGAGTCCTGGCACCGTGTTTATATTTACGAACTTTTCTCACTGCGTTTGATGATCAATATAGTAAAATATTCTAATCTTGGCAATATTTGGCTCAGTAAATTTACCTTGCTACCATTAATTCGAAAATGGGTATGGGTCTTTGAGTTAAGTTATAAACACATCCCAAACGATTTTTCAAAATTCCAGCCCTGTGGGGGTGAAAAGCGGGGAATACCATTGATTTGAAAAATCTGATCGCTTTGATCTATAAACTTAAAAATTGACCCGAATACTTATTTATGATAAAGATCATAAACATATATTTTCGAAATTTTTAGAGGAAAGTACGAATTTCACGCCGACGAAGTCGCGGGCAGAAGCTAGTGTTCCAATAAAACTGCTGACTAACCTGTAATTCAACCTCCAAAAATATGAGTCAAGTCATACGAAATGCGTTGAGTGGTAAACTCGAAATAAATACTGCGGCGACGCGTGTGATGCGCTGTAAACAGATTAGCCTACTAACTGTAATGGCAGCAAAACAATCAACAGTGTGGTTACGAATACCTTTTTAATCTAACATGTTTCTTTTGTCCTTATTCCGTTTCATGATAATATAACCGTAAAAGTAGAGAAGTAATACATGTAGGTACTGGTCTTTGCAAATATGCAAGTACTTAAAAATCTGCTCCCACGAGAGCACATAAAAATCTCACACATTTTGTCCACTCATATTTGTTGCCATACAATAAACAAACGGTTTTTTACTAAACATGAAAATAATCATGTTTACTGGTTTTAAATTGATGTCGTAAAAGAATTACTGATGATTAAAATAATTTAACACTTTATTACGCGCAAGAATAATAACGGAATGTCAGATAATTCTGTAATCTTGATCATTAATCTTTATTTTGCTTACGTACTGAAAGAATTGATAATGAACAACAAAAAAAAAACTATTTGTGTTTTTTATCGAAGACGCATGAGGCTGTCACATTATCCCATCCCTATCTCGTTTTATGTTGATAAAAATAAGTTTTTTTTACAAATATCTTAAAAAATATTTATTTCCCTTTTTCTGCCGCCACTACAGATCGGCGACAACGGAAGTCAACAGAGCGTGCGCTTGCGCAACCGCAGCGGATCTGCCATTGTCTTGTCGATGCTGACCCTGCCGCGATGTTTGTACACACGTGCATGCAGCAAGCATTGTTTTGATTTAGGCATAATAAATTGATATTTGGCCTCCTTTTAAAATTTATGGGCGTCTTCGAGTTAGATGAGAGAACAAAATGTATGAGAACATCTGTCATGCATTTTGTGTATGTATACATATATGTATATCTTTGTATGTTTAGGAAAAGTGTATTTATCTTACCGCTTAGCGGGATTCTAGGAATCTAGCCCGCTTTTTGAGAAACATCAGTTCTATCGACCTACATGGTCTTCATATAACCTGACCAAGATTATGTCTGGACTTTGAAAGAGACTATGACCTCTGAGTTTGTTTCGGCCTTTCTTCTTAGAGTAGTCAGATAGGAAACGCCGACCTCATCTAGTTTAAAAAATATGATTGACGTGTAAAAGTGTTTGTGCAAACCTACTTACAAATATAAAATCATTTGTCATTTATCGACTTATACCAAATGCTTCGTCTGATCGTCATCATTTTCTATAGCCTGTCTGACTGAATAAAAGCCTAATCAAGTCTCTAATCAGAAATCACTTCATTCGTCTAATCTCATGTCATTGTCTAATTTCATAATGATTTTTGTAAACAAGGACCATTTTGTATTAAAATATAAAAGCCTCGTTCCCTTTACGAGAGGAGGAATTTTATTTCTAAAAAATATAGTCCCATCATGAATGACGCGAACGAATTCCTTGTAGCCAGTGCCTAGGTCACGTCACAAACATCTAGGTTAACTGTATAGGATTACTCCACCTGAATAGTTCGCGTTCCTATTGCATGATTAACTTGGGCATTTGATGGGCCCATTCTATGTTAGATTACCCACTGGATTATATGGGTTTAAACTGTCTTAATTTTGATTTTGGGGTCGAGATTAGTCAGTTTTCCTAATATGTTCATTAAAAACTATACGGATTAGCTACTCATGAAATTCCTCCCCTCATTACCATAACTCATTACTGTCGTGTTTTTTTTTTGGTTCCCATCTCTAGTAAAGCTACAATGTGATGATCGCCACTCTTAAGGAACAGTTCTGGGTGCTTACTCTTCAATTTAATTCCGATAGATAGACATTGGAATTGTGACGTTTCGTACTCTTGAGTTCGATGCTAGCGCCAAATGATTTTTACATTGGGTGTCCATTTTGGAGAACTAAGTGGAATTGGGTTCGGGCTTGGCGTGGGGTAATTGTTGAAAATATTGTTTTCAAGAGTACCGAATTACGTGACTGTAAAATTAACATTGGAATCATATTGGCATCTCATTGGAATTAAAATTAGTTTGGAGAGTAAGCGCCCTGATCAGACTGCGTGTACTCGAAGTTAAATAAAAAATCAAACTCAAAAGTTTTAAATAATTGATTTAGCAGTTTTTACTTCCTTGATATGTTCATCAACCTATGCTTTGGAATGGGCTACTAGCTGCATGTTTCTGACTGACCGACTCTGTGACTGTTCAAAGGTGCCTTGAAATAAATTCTTTGAGTACCCTTTGATACAGTGGTCAGCTAGAGAGCAAGATAAGTTGTGTATCTGACTTTCCAGAATGCATCTTGCTTATTTAAGTATCGTTACTCATGAACGCTCTTAATTAAATGCACTTGACTAATCAAAATTCAACATAATCGATTATCAATACATTAGATCGTCAACTTTTCACAGAACTATCGTGTTCTATTGTGATTCATGAGGCGAGAGATATGCGCGTGTAACGATTATGTATGATGATGAGGTGATTAGCAGTAAGAGTTATATGTTCGAAGTGTGACTAGACTGGTTGGCGCCGAGTTTGCTGCGTATTGGTCTGTAAGGGTACTTGCAGATAGCAGCCTGTTCATCGACACTACACTTGATGATGGATGAGACCGTAGAAGGCGCCAATTTTAATTTGACAACGATGCAGCAGACATTGTCCAAAGAGTTGTAGTACTCGCCTAAAGTCCAATCCACTAATTGATCAGCTGATCATATCTACTGCTTGCATCGCAAAACACTAAAATGTGTCTGTGCGTCTCAGTGACTAAATAACTGGAGAAGAGAGGCTGCTGATGACCGACCCAACTAAAATAACCCAAGAGGGTTGTACCGTAGGAACGGTAGAAGGGAAATGGCCGATGCGTTACCGACCTGAAACAATACTGAAATATGTCCGGCACTTTTCATACAGCTTATCAATCTTGCTTGGCTTACTTACGCAAGTTCACGCCATCTAACCATAGGTGTAGGCAGAAACTACAGGACGCCACTTGCTACGATCCTTACATACTCCTTTTGCTTCGTTTACGTTCAAACATCTGGTCATACACACACGCCGACCTTTCTGATGATCACCCAGGTCACTATATGTCCTGCTATGGCGGGGATCCCCCGGCGTTTCCACTCACTTATGCCTTGTTTCGCCTTTCATTCATCCTCTCAACATGACAAAACCATTGCTTGGCTTACTTGTTGTTATAAATTACCCCTGAAAACCCTTACACAAGCGTTACTACAACAAAATTGTATTCTTAAAGACCAAAAATTTCTCCTACACCACATCGCCACAAACACTACCCATCGACTAATCAACAGACACAGACCGAACTACATAGTATTTACTCGGCTCGGGAGTGGAACCCGCGAAAGCAAGCACTGAGCCGCGGAGTGCGTCCGAGCGTGTGGGTAAATGAACTGTATCACCACTGTGTGCACGACTGATGGTGATCGATCACCACTAGTCGCCAGTACCTACTAGGAATAATTGGCTGTGTTACTGGTCATTGAGAATATAGGATGTTATAAAATCTTCTTTTGTTGTGTTTGGTTTGTTGAATAGTTATGGTGGCTGTAAAGTGATAAATTAATGGTCAAACAATAGCAAATTTGAACCGAGGGGCATTTCTCGTAATTTTAATAACGTTCACAATCTGATCTCAGTCTCAATCTGTCAAAAATACCTTTAATTTCACTACATTTTTGACAAGTTTTTGACATTTGTTTGTCGCTGAGATGAGATTACGACTAGATTTTGAACATTTTCAATTAGGTACGGGAATTGGTCTTCTGATATTGCCTCTGCCTATCTGCTTCTGATATCCTTTTATTTGGCTATGCCTAAATGCCTTAATAAAAGTCCTTTAAAACACCCTGAACTTATGATGGACTGCTGTGGGATTCTGAATTACATAATTATTATGTCGAAAATAGTGTAGTGTATTCAATCTGATTAATAAACCACTAAGACCATCAGATCAGATCAAAATATGGATCTATGATATTATCAATTCATTTTTATTGCTCCTAAACCTAAGCTCCTTAGTGCTTGATGAGATTTTAACTCATCAAGCACTAAGGAGCTTAGGTTTTAGCGCCTAGATTAGCATAAGTATTAATTATTTTCTTATAAATAGTAATAATAAGGCTATTTATATTAATTAGAAACGGTGAATCATATGATTATTCATTTTGGTTAAGTTCATTACATTTATCCATTTTTCCAATTTAATTCCATGTTGTAGTATTGTCCTGTCTTCATTAGTCCAAGTTACGTACTTGGACTAAAGAATACAGGACAGGACTACGTAATTCTAAATGTGATTTCCTGCTCAATGGCGATTGGTACATATAGGTTGACTACACCGCAATGTTAATGAAAAATAAATATTTTTTATACAGGTACCTACCGCATATTTCATTCGCGCGACGCGTACGCAATTGACCTTTCAACAACATCACCAAAAAGAATAGAATAGAATAGAATACTCTCAAAAAGGTCAATGACAAAAAATCACAAACCATTTCAATTAACTTCTAAAATATTAATGTTCGCATCAAAATCATAATTACTCTTTTTGTTCTTTAAAACATACGTCTAGACAAGTCAGATTCCTGACAAGATCAAATGGAGTCGCCTGGCTAATTACAAACAGTTGCCTGTTGCCTGTCAAATAACTTGCCGACAGTCAAGGATATAGTATTTAAAAACTTCTGCATCACCAAAACATCTTGACAGCGGCAACATACGGAACTAATTTAAATCGTACTGATTTTGACGTCTAGTTGACATTTGCGTTCGCAAGTGGCGCCACTTTGCCAGGTCAAGCTTTAGTGGGCATCATGTATGAATGAGCTGACATTTAGAACATTTGTCATAGTTATGCGGTGGTTACGAAATCTGTAATTGGGATAAAAAATGGATGTTTGTTTTATGTTCGGGGTTAATTAAGTAGGTTATATTTTTATGGGCTCTTTCGATTGACAGAGCTATTTGTGAGATAGTTATCACAAATTTTATGGGCTTGAGAACGATTTAAGACGAAATTGACAGTACAGGTATTGAGTGCCATGCATTGAACGCCGACACCATTAGTTCTTCAGTAGTATTTAGGTACTGATGATAACCAACAAAATTAATCAGCAATTAGGCAGTTGAAATACTTCTTCTTTTCGTATCATTAGACTATACTGAAATATTATTTATTTAATACAGGGATTTTCTACTAGTCAACCTTCGGGTGATGCAGAGACAAACAGTGGTACTTAGGTGCAATCATGAAAATTGATGAATAAATATTTTAAATATAAAGATACGCATTAACCTATTTAAACTATGAATATACTATACACCTAATTACATATATTATTATGTTATACTAATCTTTAAAAAAATATAATACTAATCATTTAAAAATAATCGTTAATTATGAATCAAATAATTTTGCGTCTATACTAAAAATAGACTGTAACCAATTCAAACAAAATACTTAAGATTTAAATGAATCCTTGTTTAAAAACTCGAAAAAAAAAAAACGTTACGTCAACTGTGTGATCCACTAACTCTAATGTCCTCTTGTTACAGACCAGTTATGTTCATCTAGCCCCCCTCAATCCTTCCACAATGGCGAGCGCAGGCGCAGTCCTCCTGGAAGCCCGGCCTTTTAGGCCTTTCAAGTCCTCAGAGGAGTACCTATACGCGATGAAAGAGGACCTGGCCGAGTGGCTGACTGTCCTCTACCCAGAACTCAGGATCACTGCTGATAACTTCCTGGATAGGCTGGACACGGGTGTCGCTCTGTGCAGGGTAAGTTTTTAAAACCTTTCTCTTCATCATTGTTTGTTTTTTAAACTTACTGAATATTATGTTTTATATTTAAGCTAAGCTAGAATTGTTGTAATACTTAGAAGGGGCCCGTGGAAAAACAACCGCACAGGTCGA
The DNA here is from genome assembly GCA_963855955.1 of Luperina nickerlii. Taxonomy (NCBI): domain Eukaryota; kingdom Metazoa; phylum Arthropoda; class Insecta; order Lepidoptera; family Noctuidae; genus Luperina; species Luperina nickerlii. The sequence goes on along the minus strand of OY979682.1, from coordinate 1,595,788 downwards.
TCGATCAGGTTAAGCTACGCTTGCCGCGGTTGGTCTGTGGATGGGTGACCATCTTTACATACCGAGACCCCTCCGTGCCTCGGAAAGCACGTTAAGCCTCTGGTCCCAGCTGTCATTCGTGGATCTTTGACAGTCGTTACGGGAAGTCAGAAGGAGTTATTCCGGTCTGCTCCCTCGATCCCCTGCCCGAAAGTCTGACAACCGGTCTTACCAAGGGGTATCGTATGGGTAATAACCCAGTAACTGGGTTGTGGAGGTCAGATAGGAAGTCGATCTATGTAAAATACTGGTATTCAGCTGCATCTGGTTAAACTGGAAGCCGACCCCGACATAGTTGGAAAAAGGCAGACAGATGATGATGTTGGAATACTTAGGTTAGGAACTAGTCTTTGGATTTAGTCAAGTGATTTGCGTTCTCTAAAGCTGCTGATCTAATCTGCAAGAATCTCACTGTGTTAGGAGATCATGTGGAATGAGAGATCTTGGAGAATAGATTAGTTGGTGTCAGATATTTTGTAGCTTAAAACGTTTGAAGAATACGGAGTGGCGATGTCGAAAAAAATTGTGCGTTCGAACTTTGCCCATATGCTCAAACATCGCGACTTTTTTGCTATTCGGGTATTTCGAGCTCAAATCTTTGGCGCCAGCTAACGCGAATTTAAGTCGACAGGAGGTAATGTGTCTTCTTTTTAACATCAAAGATTAAGATAGCATAGAAGCGACAAAATATGTGAATTACTCGTAAACACTTTTATCATAAAACAATAGAGATACGACAAATCGTAACAAGCTTATCATTAGGCTTAATACAAACTAGCGAGCAGGGCGGCTCGCTAGTTTGTATTACAAACTAGCGAGCCGCCCTGCTTCGCACGGTTTGATGACTTGACAAAGCGTTGAGACTTCTTTATTATTTATGTAAGTTAAATATTAATTTATTATACACATCAATCTTTCTGGAATAAATTACCTATCTAAATGATGGTGAAAATCGCATCAAAATCCGTTGCGCAGCTTAGAAGAATAACGCAGTCACACAGACAGACACAAACAACGAGTTTAATTTATGATATACTAGCAGCGCCCCGCGGTTACGCCCGCATAAGTATGGATCCCATGGGAATATCGAGAAAAAAGTATCCTGTGTTATTCTGATGTATAACCTATATAAGTGTAAAGTTTCATCAAAATTGGTCAAGCCGTTTGTGCGTAAAGAAGTAACAAACATACAAACACACTCACAAACTTTCGCCTTTATAATATTAGTGTGATTAGTGTGAATAATGTGATAATGTATAGGATATAGATGTACAAGAATTTAATTGATCACTATTTTTATTAGATTAACAATGATGACATTTGTTTCTACTTTAGTTTCCGAATAAATTAGGATTTACCTGTTTGTAGCCGTTCTAAGAATGGTGGTGGAGTAATATTTATTTGTAGTGTGGTGTGTAATATATTATTAAAGTTCAATAGTTCCTTTACTTCATTGATATAAATATTATACATGTGACTTTGGTCGGTGCTGATTGCACCTCTGCGGTCACCAAACCTTTTGTTTATTTAGTGATTTTAAACTATTGCTTTGAACCAACTTTGAACAACTTGAATCAACTTTGAACCTTATGCTGTAGCGATAAAGTTGAAAATCTATTAAAAAAAATTGACATATTGTAGTAGCTTCATATGCTGTCTGTACCTAAATTCGTTATTTTCTGTGTAGTAGTGAATAGATGTTATAGATTCTATTCCCTCCCCATACAGGAAGATAATACAAATAATTTAACTCTACGTACTCATAACCCACCAGGATATCCTTCACCATTAGGGACTATTACATAGGATAAGTAAACAAATCACGTGCACAAACATCCAGGGTAGGTACTGGAGTCTATGCAAATTATGATATCATAATATAATTGAGATATATTCATCTATACATTATTATTTTCGTGTCTGTATGTCATTGTGACCACGTTAGTCTTCATAACTACTATAAATAACTTATAGAATTTATTCCGGAAGGTTTACATAAAATAACATATTGATAATAAAACAATCTTGATGTTTTGTTAAGTTGTAAAAACCGTGCGAAGCAGGGGCGGGTCGCTAATATCTTAATAATGCCCTCATAGTTTATAAAAATACTAGCGACCCGCCCCGGCTTCGCACGGAAACATTATTATTATTATACATATAAACCTTCCTCTTGAATCACTCTATCTATTAAAAAAAACCGCATCAAAATCTGTTGCGTAGTTTCAAAGATTTAAGCATACAAAGGGACATAGGGACAGAGAAAGCGACTTTGTTTTATACTATGTAGTGATGGTTTAAAGTGCTACTTACAGAAATAAATGATTTAAGTGTCACATTAATTTAATGATATTGAAATTAATTATTATGTTAACTGCTAGATGCGCTTGCGCAGATCAGAGAGGATTGTTGTACCCAGCACGCGTAGCATGACCGCCGCCGTAGAAACTATTGTTTATGGCACGTTGTCGGGGAAATATGGCCATTCTAGCATACGCTATACCTCTGGTACAATTTTTTTAATGGGTTTTCTCTTGACTCTAGTCAATATTTGAAATATCTTTTTTTGGGCCTTTAAATGCGTCTGAGTCCTCTCTCTTGTCTATTGTTTATCCCTCCTGCGTAGGTACTCTGTCTATGCCATGAAGGTCGGAGACATTTAGTCTGCGACTAAAATCCTACTCGATTAATGATATCATTACATTTTTTGCGTCACCAAAAGGTAAAACTAATAAGTACCAATAACTTCCTGAAATATTATCGTATCAAAGAGGCCAACAATTTATTATCAGCGATGAATACTTCAGATTACCATTGTGAACTAATATGAAGATATACGAGTATGTACTACATGAATATTAAATTAACTACGTACATTTCTGTCGGTAATCTGAAGGTATTGGAAAGTTTTTCGGATTTATTCTGAAAACTTTTCTGAAAAGTTTCCTGAAAAGATTCAAAAGCTTCAAAAAAGTACCTATTTACCTGCCTACGTGAATGAGATAACAGTTTTTTTTCTTCTTTTAATTAACATGATTCATGTATTTGGTCTTTTTACTGGTACCTAAAAACATTAAATCGAAATGAGTATATTGTAAAATGTTTTAATAAAAGTTGTCGACATAGCTCACAGAATAAGCAAGTTGAAGTGACAATGGGCCGGCCATACGTGTTCTTGAGTGGAGACCGCAAACCGGCAAACGTAAGATAGGACGCGCTCAGGCTGGGTGAACGACGATCTTCGCAGGGTTGCTGGTAGCAGCTGGATGAGGGTTGCTGAGCATCGAGCTGAATGGCGTGCTATAGGAAAGGCTTATGTCCGACAGTGGACTGATGTAGGCTGGTAATGATGAAAATGTTAAAGGCTCCTTCAAATAGGCGCGACATGCGATAAAATCGCGCGCGACACAAAGGCACCGCAAGTCGCACAACGAGCGTTGCCTTTGTGTCGCGTGCGATTGTTTCGCGCCTGTTTGTAGGAGCCTTAATAAAGGAACTAAATTGAAATGTAGATAAGTACGTACTAAACTAAAAGATTTTTCGACATTTTCCTTTCCAAATACTGCGCTGTTATGAAAGCATAAGATTCATTGAATATCCTTCAAAACAGTTTATAAAGGACATGTTAGGGTTTTGTATGGAGGCTGGGCTTTTATTCGAAGCTGCTGTGAACAGGGAAGAGATCATATTTTTATGAAAGTACCTACATAAATTAAGGAAACTTTGTATATTTTTTTAATTTTTTTAAAAGCACCCTTTCCTTATTTATTATATTTTTTAATATATATTATTTAAAAAATAAATTGCAACTCACAGTAATTATTGATTGTGGCAACACTTTTCGGTTGGATGTCATTATTGTCATTGTGAATTGTGAACGTCAATCAAGTGTCAAATTCAATTCAATTTTCACCTGTGTGACACTGACAACTGACAAGTGTGACAACCTTTCTGGCACAGGTAATATTTTCATAGATTCCATTAGGAGGCAAAGGAATCAATGCCATACATACAAATCATGGAGATAATTCGTTGGTTTTATTTTAAGCCATCTAATATTGTTTTAGAATATTTTAAATAACAATAAGGTGTATAATTTCCTTTAAAAATTATATTTAACCATTTATTCTTTGTTTCAATGTGCAAAAATAATATTACGACATCAAAAATATCTGTATTTAAAATATGTATTTATTCAATAATGGTGCTTTTAATATTTTTTTAGTTTTTGTCAGGCCATCCTGAATAAGTTTCCCTATCAGAAAAACCATACATGACAGCTGTTCAAAAAAAAAATTATTTTAAGCCCATTTCATAACATGTCCTTTATAATAATGTCGACAACAAAGTTTCGGCTGGGGTTCACTGACCGTACGATGCGATGCTGAAAGGATAGCAACTTATCACTACTGCAAACTAGTTTGACACATTGTTTGGCGGGTTTTTACTTTTATTTATATATCTTTTTAAACTTTCCGCAGTTTTTAGTTCAGCTCTCATGGTCGCTAGATTGTTGTGGTCATGATAAGAAACGGACAGAGGACAGGTTGTGTATTTTGATAAGAATTTAAATACACTGCCTCGTTCGGTCGCAAGTGTTATACTGCTGATCACGAGATCCCGGGTTCGTTACGCAGGTTGAGCAAAGTGTTATCTGATTTTTTCATCTCGAATGTCTTAGAAGCTGCCCGGAGTCTGGATTTGTGCCCTGTTGATGGCAATAGACCCACCCCCTATTATATCGGGTTTGATGAACGGTAATTTTTATGAAGGTTTTAATTTTATTATGTAAATCTTCCTGAAAACTAGGTTGGTTTCGGAGTCGAAAGGAACCTCACATTTAAACATAAGCTAATCTACTTACAAGCTCATAGCGTATCAACATCTATCATCAGCCTGCAGTCCGTGGCTGTAGCCTTCCTGTAAAATTTTCACCGTGAAAACTTAGGTGAAGTTAGCTCCAAGTGAGCTGTCAATCTTTAGCTTTCTAGTCGAAACTCTTATACGATTCGCGAAAAAAATATCAAATTCTTTTACAACAGTAGATAGACTATTTCGATGCGCGTATGAAATCTTTTTTCTTTTACAATTCTGTTAAAATGAGTTTCGTAGCAAAAGTTATTTAGAACGACGCGTAAAAATCAACCCCTTGAGGGATGCAGGTGAGTAAATCGCCACCCTATAATAGGCCTGATGGACATGGATCCTCAGCTATTCTCATCCAACTGTATATCTTAGTCAACTTACCCTAGTTACAAAAGGGCATAAGTTGAAGCTACATTTTAATTAGGTAATTAATCACCATACGACAAGATGACGTCTTAATTAATATTATGCATTTGATTAGGTAAAATAAAAACAGGTTTTTTCCAACCACTTTTTTTTTTTTTTTTTTTTTTTTCAGGATGGGAAATCATCAAATGACTCCTCCCGCTCTGGGTGGAGCGGAAGGGAGTGTCAGACTCTTACTGACTAAAACCCACCCGTGTTCCTTCCTTCGCCCTTTATGTTCCGGGCCAGCGGTAACCCTTTCGGACAATCCCGCTAACCCGGCAGGCTTCGGCCCTGACGGGCCCCTTCACTTGATGCTGACATCTCTTTGAGGCGCGCGTGGAACACGTACGCGCCGTCCGGCACGGGCCTGGTCCTGATCGGACGGTGAGCTACCCATTACTCTCCGCCCGCAGGCCCGCGCCTACGGTGGCCGGGAGTCGTCGCGCGGCTCCCGACGCCCGGAGCGTCTCCCGCGGCGGCTGGGACGGGAGGCTCTCTCCCTCAGCCGTCCCGCCGCCTCCTTCGCTAGCATGACTGCTTCGCAGAAGGAGGCGACTGCCCCCCACTCCCTCTCGCCCCGGACCATGGCTTGAACCAGGCCCGGACGCGAGAGGTCGCCGCCGCTGCCGATCGCCTCTACGAGGACACGGCGGTGCTCCGCCCAAGCGGGGCAGACCTCCACCGTGTGCTCCACCGTGTCCTCTGGGCGATCCTGGCAATGGTGACACCCGGGCGTTTCCTCCCGCCTGATTATGTGCAGGAACCTCCCGAAACTTCCGTGTCCGGTGAGGACCTGCGTCAGGCGGTAGGTGAGGGCGCCGTGACGCCTCTCTAACCACTCCTCAAAGAGGGGTCTTACCGCCGCTATCGTGGCGTGCCCTTTTTCCAACCACTTCGGTTACCAATCGTTTCTGGTAGATATAGGTAGGTACGTAAACAGAACGTTATCAGACGATTGATAAGATTAGGAGAGTGCAGGCTGACCGACTAACTAAACTCGAGCGTTTGTCTGTCTGTATAGTAGACTACGTAATTCAACATCAGCAGTGCGATTCTGTAACCATCTCACCGTGAAAACTTAGGTGAAGTGAGCGCGGAGTCAGCTGTCAATAGTGACAATTCCTAGCAAAAACAAACTCACATCACCTAAATTTTGACGGTGAAATTCTTACAGAATCGACCGGCAGCTACTTGAGGAGGTACATTTGTATTTCAAAATATGTCTGATAATTTAGTTGCATAAGTTTACACTATACAGGAATCAAATTAGCATAAACATAGCATATTAATTAGCCTATAATGTTCCCACTGCTGGGACACAGGCCTCCTCTCCGTGAAAGGGAGTTGGCCGTAATCCACCACGCAGGCTCAGTGCGGGCTTATAGATGTCACATGTCTTTGAATGTTTGGTTTTAGGACATGCCGGTTTCCTCACGATGTTTCTTCACCGTTTTGAGAGTAGTTGTGATGAATAATTTCCACAAACAATATAAAGTAAAGCAATTGTCTGGATTCAAACCTATGACCTACAATTCGTAAGTCGTGGTTTTTACCACTGGCCCACCACTGCTCACACACAGGAATGGCAGGCATAGGAAAAATATCAATGTAGGAATATGCTTATTATGCTTGGCATGCTTGCTCTAGCTTATTCTTTGCCAAATACGCAGTGAACTACCGTGGTGATCACGTGTTCCTCATCTATACGAGAAGAAGTCTTTAGTTTGCAGTGACATAATTGAACATTAGTGTAACGCCATTCAAGATTAGTAATTACAACATTGTCACTAAACTGCACGTCGGATTAATGTCTGATATACTAGATAGAAATGGTTACAAAATTAATTTAATTCATTACATTATTGTGAAACACCGTTTAAGTATTAATTAGATATTTAGGCAAGCAGTGGCTACCATCGCTACCAGAAAAAAAGAAACCAAGGTCTGAAGTACTAGTAGCCTGGGCTCCCGAGAGAGGAGGAACCTTCCAACCAATGAGCAGTGTCCAGCTGGTCTATTCTGTAAAAATCTCACGGGTACAAACGTAATTGAAATAAATGAATTGGGTTTGAGTTTAGAGTCTCAGTACAGAAGGTATTATTCTATTATTACATTATAAAAGAAATCGTGAGTTAGCTAATCAATTAAAACTTTCAATTGTCACAGCAACCTTTTAATAAATTAATTAGCCGATTTTATCTGCATTACAAGAATAGAAACTTAACAATTAGCTTTAAGGAATTCATAATTAATATCAACCCACAGTTATTATCAAATTCAAGGTTAGCTTACAAAATCAAATAACAACTTAGTCACGAATGATAAACCCTATTTGTAACTGTACTTGTTAATTATTAATTTATATTTAAATTATTATCGGTTTAAAGTTTCCATTTAATTAAACTCAGAAACGGAAAATACCTGCATTAGGTACACACAGCTTCATTAAGTGGTTACCCCTCCAAAAGACATGTGCGTTCAAATCCGTGATAGGCCCAAGTTGGTTTTTGTATTTTGCAAAAACATTTTATTTTAATTAATTTATTGTTTTAGTGAATAAATAAGTTTAAGATAGTATTTATTTTTTTAAATTCTGTTTTTATTATTGTTTTTTTCAATAAAACGTTAATACTTTTATTATTGCGAAAACGACAAGCAATAATAGAGTTAACATTTACGAACGTTTTATTCATCGTCTAAATAGACTAGAGGTTTCAAGACCGCTTGCCGTGCCTATGAGTGGAAGTTCAAATCATAGCCACGAAATGTGATTTTTATTCATTATAATTATTATTTTAATATATTTTTCTATTTTGTTTTAGTAATTATTTATAAAGAATTTAAAAATAAATAAAAATAAAATACCTTAATAGTCATATAATAATATTTATTATTGCTATTATTTAACAAAACTATGATCTTATTTTACAACAAAGATTTATTTTGATTTGATAATTTTATTTACAGTTATCATAATATACTATTTTGCCAACTGACACAATTGGGTTCCTAGACAAGTGGCATCCTATTAAGGTAAACGATAAAATAGTAAGCGGTAGAAATATTTTAGATTGACATAACCTAACGAAATGTCACGTGACCTGTCATGTCGTCTCAGCATACAAATTTGACATTTGACAGTCTGACAAGTGACATCGAAAGAGACAAGTTCGAGAAGCGTTTGCAACTTGTCTAGGAACTAGAAGTTAGTTTGGCAGGATTACAATCATGAGCATAATAAGTGAATAAACATGTTATCAATAGATAATCAATTAACATCTCTTATTAGCTCATGATATCTACTTAGAATATTTTGCTATACAAAGTAAAATAGTGGAATCAAATGAGTTAAATGTCTTCGTTGTTTATTTTGTTGTCATAATACTTAATTAATATAACTGCTATTTCTGGGCAAATCGCAATCGTTCTCTTCGATGTTCTTCTGTTAGACATATTTTGCAGGTCGATAACTGTGAATGTTCGCTGCGTGTAAATGTCTTCGAACCGTGGACAGAGAGATATTCCATGCCGTTGCGAACTGTAACGAGTGGATGTAAACGGCGGTGTAGTGTGAACCTTAACAATATCCGGATGATGTTCAGATTGGTCCGTATAGATCCCAGTAGTTCTCCGACCCATGGTCATTGTCTTAACATCGCCGGTTTCTTGAAATCTGCGCACCCATAAGCGCACCGTTTGTCTCTGTATAGAAAAAAATGGTTTTGAATAAGTTATTAAATACCACACACAAGATACCGCAAATAGCTCAACAAGAAAAAAATCGGAGAACACAATTAATATTATAATGAACTTACTGCTATGCCAAGCTGTCTCGCAATTCCTTTTATGCTCACATTTTGTTCACACAGAACAACTATTTTAGTTCTCATAAAATCGTAAATCATTTTTAAAATTAATGAATAAATCGTAGTCGTTTACTCTTCGCCGTTTTAAGTGAACGTATACCTCAGACGTTATAGTTATAACTTGAGGGTATGGATTAATTTTATAAAGACAACGTAAAGTAAAATTAATGGATACCCTCAAATTATAACATCTATCGATTAGACATCCCACCTAAAGATAAAATGACCTCAGATCATAGTAGATAAGAATTTCAACGCAATTCATATGGGCTCGCTGGCTAGTTCGTCAAACTGCTGGTATGAGTATGACGACGTTCGGTGATGCGATGGTTCGAATCTGAGTCGAAACAATGGGTTCTTTTTGAAGTATTCTTTAGATTATTTGTAAGGAATTTAATGTGTAACATTTTAAAACTTGAGGGGTTAGCACATACTGACGCTGTCTGTACATATGTACCTACCTTGAATATTTTGACGTCAGTTTTTGGTTAATACTTAATCATTTTATTTTAGCCTAAAAATTGCATCGTAGAACATAGGGCACATAAGAATCACCACCAATCACTACTACCATCCTTGGAGGCACGTAATCACCATGTTTGCAAAACAATTACATGTTTGCAAGATACTTACATGCTGGCAAGACACTTACATGTTTGCAAGTCAATTACATGCAACGCATTTGTGGCTCTTGAGGCACGTAGACGACAAGGAAAGTCAGAGACAGACACAGCTGCGTATTCTGTAAGTCGCCTTTGACGCCACCAAAAGGCTAGCAACACACCAGATGGCTTAAAATATAGCCATCTAAATACAAGCTGTAATTAATACAGGTTATCTTAAAAGGAAAAAGTTAAAAACATTATGTACTGTACGTTCTGTTGCCCAAATTACTTCAGATAAGTTATCGGCTTGATAAAACGTGACCACAATAATACGTTCTAAAAATAAACCTACATACACACGTACGGAGTATTTAAAAATAAATTATCAGCCAATATACCTACTTACTTGATTAAGTAGACACTAAACTTACAAGTGTTTAAAATGATGTTTTGAAAAAACAATGCCCGTATAGCAATTTTCCATTTTGATAATTTTTTATGAGGTCCATATAGAGATGATAAATATGTGGATGGATGGACTGTGTGAATGATGATAAGGTTACGCCTAAAAACTCCTTCAAACAGGCGCGACACGCGATAAAATCGCGCGTGACATAAAGGCACTGCAAGTCGCGCAACGAGCGGTGCCTTTGTGTCGCGCGAGATAATATCGCGTGTTGCGCCTGTTTGTAGGAGCCTTTATAGGGAAGTACCTATGGAAGAAACAGACATGTTGCACCGACTCAAAATAAATTGGAATAAGGACTGGAGAATGTTGATCACAATGACTGATAATGATAACATGAAAATGTCGGACATCAATCTAGATATTAACTTAGGTACTGCACTTAAAACTATGACCACTTTGGATAATTAATCTTTTACTAATGATGTAACTAATACTTGTAACAGGTAGTCTACTATTGATTGTGTCCATACTAATATTATAAATGCGAAAGTGTGTCTGTCTGTCTGTCTGTTACCTCTTCAAAATTAAACCGTTGAACCGATTTAGATGAAATTTGGTATAGAGATAGTTTGTGTCCCAAGAAAGGACATAGGATAAATTTTATCGCGATATTCCCTCGTGATCGAAACATATGCGGGTGAGACCGCGGGGCGCAGCTAGTGACTTCTAAGTGAAGGAGTACACCCATTAAAACCTGATGTTGCCCATTATTTACAATTATGTTGAATGTATTGTGTATATCTTTTGTTAGAGAGGTGTCCCTGAAGTTTCTTGCTCGACCTCTTCCTCCATAGGAACCACTACGCTTTGGAACCAGCAACTAGCTTCATCTTTCTCAAATCTCTCTCAATACATACACGTAGGCAGTTTAATAGGCCACATATATTCATTTACTAGTAAGTAGTTATCATAATAATAAAATATAATATGCTATGCTCGTCCCACAACTACTGCAGTGCGATTCTGTAACCATCTCACCGTGAAAACTTAAGTGAAGTGAACGTGGAGTGAACTGTCAGTGTCATCCCACCTGATACTAGGGATTGACCAAGCATACATTTAGAATCATAATCTAGATTTAATAATATTTTTTATGCTAATTCTAGTATTTTAGTTGTCAAAACATTACCATTTTGTGGGGTTTCATAATAGCAAAACAGAAACTTAGCACCTCAATGTTGTTTTTTTTCCTAGACTAGTCCGTTATATGTATAGTCAGGCGCGAGCGTGTCGCGCACGAACAATAAATAATAAAATGATCAATAGAATTAGCATAAAAAATATTACTAAAATCTCGATTATAATTGTAAATGTTTGCTTGGTCAATCCCTAGCATCAGTGGGGTGACACTGACAGCTCACCACGCAAGTTTTCACGGTGAGATTTTTACAGAATTGACATGCTGATATACCATGTTCAATTATAGGCGAAAACCCTAAACACAAGTTAAATCTTACTTTGGGTGCCAGAGTTCATCGAAATCACTCTATCCCTTAGTTGTAATTGTAACGCTGTAGTATTTAGATAAGTCTTTTGTAAAACTGAAATTAATAAAGAATCTTTTTTTTTCTGACATACCGACTCCTTTGATAATCCAAAAGTGCCTGTAAATGGTTTAACTGAAATAAATGCTTTGAGTTTAAGTTATAAACGGACATGTTTATTGAATGAGTCGCAAATGATAAAATACTATAAAACTCTTGTCATATACATCGTGACTAAAGCGTAAACTATTTATTTTCCTGTTTATTCAAATGTTACTCATTTCATTTTGTTGTAAAATTCCCAATACCTACCTAAGTAATTCTAGTGAAGCTGAAATTGGATCAAACGTCAACTACGGAATGTTTATATTTTAACCGCGCAAGCATGAGCTGGACCGCTAATTGGAAAACGGAGCTTAGTATCCTAGGACCTAAAAAAGGGACAGACTGGGCGCGAAAGATTGAAAACCAGGTGTTGTGATGCAACCTGGGAAAGGCCATGTTCAGCAGTAGACTGCTTAGGTTGAGTTGATTTGTAACCTATCAGAACATTCACACCAAGACGAAGAGAAGAATTTTCTTATACAACTAAGTTAAAAAAAGTAACAACAGAAAATAAAACAAAGAACAAAAGTGAATGATGATAGTAGCAAAAGTAAAAATTGTAGTGCAGCTAGCAACACCCTTCACCAGATATAAAATACTAACAGCGCCCCGCGGTATCATCCGCGTTAGCTTCGATCCCGTGGGAATATCGGGATAAAAACTATCCTATGTTCTTTCCCGGGACTCAAACTATCTCTATACCAAAATTTATCTAAATCTGTTTAGCGGCTTAAGCGTGAAGAGCTAGCAGACAGACAGACAGAGACGCTTTCGCATTTATAATATTATATGGATGCAGTGTTGGTCCATGCAAAAAGTCTTCCCTTTCTTCTCCCCCTTTCTATCCATGTCATCTTTCACACAATCCATCGTCTCTTTGGTTTTTCCCCTGTATTCCGTTATACTCAAAAGTTTCCTCACGATATTTTTGTCACTCCCCGGGGGCATTGTCATGCCCATAACATCTGATTTTCATATTACTTGCTTTCATGCAAAAATGTAACAAAATAGTAGTTCTTAAATTTTTGAAAATATGTAATAATTATCTCCAAAGTAGCAAATATTTTCAAACGCATCCATACTTCAAGACCTTGAGTGGTCAAGAGTAGTGTTGTGACACCTCATTAGCAAGTCTTAGCATCTGGCCGTGTTTGTCGCAAGTAACCTTCAAGGCACACCTCTCTGCTTGAAGGAATTTCGCAAAAATGTATAGAAATTGTCATTATTTTACCGTTAGTGTTATTTTTGTGAGAGGCTTGCAGAATAATGATTATTCTGCGAACGAACTACATAATATAATGATCTAATACAAGGTCCATGGAGTTTCTTGCCCGTTCTTCTCCATAGGTACCTACGCTTTGGAATGGGCAACTAGCTTCATATTTTCTGACTGATCGACTTCTTGACAATTCAAAAGTGCCTGTAAATGGTTTAAATTAAATAAATGCTTTGAGTTTGGTTTTATTTTGAAGCGGTTCAACAAATTAAATTGGTATAACTATTAAGTACAAACAAAAAATAATTTACAATATCAAAATCATTTAATAAATCTTCAGCAACTCAGGTGAGAGTTACTGAAAAGTTATTTGAAAGGACACTAATGGCAATTTTACTTGTAAATGTTTAAAGGATCAAAGGGTCCAAGTTTTTAAGGGTCCCAGTAGATTCACAAAGATACCAAAGGGTTAAGGTTCATCCGATAAAGTGCGTAAATTTAACGGCAATTTAAAAGAGTGACGCAAATGAAATTGAATTTGAAAAAAGAGTGACGCAAATGAATTTGAATTTTTATATTTGGGTTCAGGCCCTGGATTATTCACATCACTAAAGAGAATTATGAATGGAACTGTTTCACAAACACCTTTATTTAATCTCATGATTCACTCACTTTGGTCGAGTTTCAACGATTTCAGTCTAAGCTGTTAGTCATGTGGCAGTCACTCAAAACTTCCGGCCCCGCAATTGTAAGAACATGTGTTTGATAAGTATTGTTTTTAAGAGTGAATGAATCTTTGTTATTATTTGAAGTGTAATTTGGATGAGGGTGATTCAGTATGTCTTCAAGTGCAAGTTGGTGTTCTGAATCAGAACCTTTTTCATGATTGTAACTTAGTATCTTTTATTACGTTGGTTTTATAACTGCGAGTGTTTTTACAAATTAATCGGTTTTTGGGCTTTCTTTTTTATTGATTGTAACTTTTGTTTCTTCATCAGTGGATTATATACATAGATAAACTCACGCCTACTCTCCAAGGGGTAGGCAGAAACTAAAGAACGCCACCTGCTACGATCCTTAACATACTCCTTTTGGTTCGATTACGTTTATATAGGATAATAGGATGGTTCTATCTTTAGATGGTTTATTTGGTAAACGCTGCTCCATCGGATATAGTCAATTATAATTATTAGTCGCTTCTTATGACACTGTAGGTCACCATAACCTTGACCTTACAAATTCAAAACTTATCATTAAAATGTCGGCTGTCAAGAAACCCCATGCCCAGCGCAGAGAGTTTAATGCAAAATTAATGACTTCTAAGAATAAATCTTCATAACGACTTCATAGTTTAGGCTCACTTTGGGCCAAATTTTACGGTCTTCAGTCAAACTGTGTAATTTGTTAACGGTAATAATTTCCTTTAATGTGTTCTTAAGTAAGCTTTAATTGAAAACTTGCTAGCTTGTTGCACGATATAGACGGATCGGTGGAGTAAAAGGGATATTAGCATATTTATGACGGAATAGGATCCATGCTTGTTTAGACATGTTAAATATAGTGTTTTGGAATTGCCATTTAAGGCGAAATGTGTCCCAGAGAAGATGTTTTGACGCATTTCGGCTGCACGTAAAATCAATTTTTGTCCTCAAAAACTACAAATTTGCCTTATTTTTTTTCATGATTATTAAAATTGAAGATTTTCTTTAGTGAATTATGAGGGCCAAAACACGATTGACATTATTTGACTCGATACAAAAAAATCGCAAAGTTTCCTCAAAATTAGCATTTTTTATGAGAAAAAACGGTTTTATTCGTTTGTAAATACAGCAATTTCAATAAAATTTCGTCTATACGTTCACCATTAAAGACTTTAGGGGATTATGGTTTTATTTTATTGTAAAAGAGCAAATAGAATTTTAAAAAGAAATATTTATAAAAAGCGGGCGCGCAGGTCAGACATCCCACCGCTCCTGCAGTCCCGTCAGTCGGCCGCAGCGCGTCTTAGAGAGCACCCGTGTACAACTTTATTGCGCCCGTTTTCGCCGACTACTCAAGCGGATATTGAAATAAAGTAATAAAAAAATATATTCAGCTCAAGAAGCAGAAATTGATGAACCTGAATAGGTAAGTTTTTTTTATTTATTATCCCAAAATATACCAATTTTGACATTTGACATTGACGTACTAACTCGTATTTATTGTAGGTATAAGCACACAACTTTCGTTTTGAAAGTCCGTTGTATGAACCCCGACATACGACGCCGCGAAGGCGGCGGCGAGTTTTGATAGGTCTTATCAAAACTCGCCGCCGCCGCCGCCGCCACTGCGCGGCGCCGTGTGGGGTTCATACAAATCCAAGAGTGACTGATGCAGCGGCGCCACTGCAGTTGCAGCTGCGGCATAATGTGTAAACGGCCTAATAAAGATAGATAATTATGGTCTAAGGGTCAGCTCACACCGAGACGCGACGCGGCGCGACGTGACGTAACAATAGGGCAATGTGTATCTTTTTGTGTAGTAAATAAAGTTAGATTTTGAGTCGCTATTAAAACGCAGCGCGATGAAGCGCGGCGCCGCACTGCGTCGAGCTGCGTTGCGAAATGTGTATCTTTTTGAGTAGTAAATAGAGTTAGATTTTGAATAGCTCTATTGAAATGTACGCGCAGCGTCGCGTCTCGGTGTGACTTGACCCTAAAACTTTCGTGTAGGTAGGTACCCAATTGCTTTATTTATACATATGGTTTATTATTTTGTTTTTACAGAACTGGTATCAACACTGAGTCTGACATTACGGAGTTGCCAGCTGACTCACAAGAAATAAGTAAATCTGTCACACCACCACAATTGCCAGAAACTTCTGATGGGGGCACTAGTATAATTTCAATCAGTATCACCCAAGTTTTTTGACTAAACTCTTACTTATCTACTTATGCCCTATTAAATATAACCGTCACGTCTGCGGAGTTTCGCTAGCTTATTTAATTTGACCCTGTGTACTAGTGAAAGCTTTTGAAAATTCTAAAGTATGACAAAAAGAATACCCAAGTTACTATAAATAAAAACAGTAACTGGTACTTTCAGACTCAAGGACAGCTACGAGTGACGGGCAAGCAGCGATGCATTTTCGGGATATGGGGAGGAGAAGATGAAAAAATGGAAATTGTATACATCCAAAAAGATGACGACTTTTGGAAAAATAAAATGGAGCCATAACTTGTCAACTTTTATCACACACACATTCTTCCAGAGTTGGTTGATTCCCGCCGAAACCGTGGCATGCCTTTCAGAGGCTCTGAAAAATAATTTGCAGCCGATAGAGAACCCGTTATAGAACCCCGCTAAAAACATGAATGATGCACCCCCTATTTTATTTTTTAATATAATTACAAAAGCTGTTATACTTACCTGTTTTTTCATTTCTACAGGGTATTTTTTTATCAATACCTACCCAAATTTTCACAGGGTTGTGTTCTACCCATGAATATGAACAACTTTTACTATGGGACCAACTCTGAAATCACGAAAAAAATCAGCTGATTCATACATTTTGGTCGAGTACCTATGTATTAAATTTTTGTAAGAAACAGCAGATTTTTTTTCGTGATTTCAGAGTTGGTTCCATGGAGAAAGTTGTTCATATTCATGGGTAGGAAGGACACCTTATGAAAATTTTGGTAGCGATAAAAAAATTATCCTATGTAAGAACCGGTTTTTTGGTAAAACCGGTTTGGATTCTACTTCTCATACTAGTACCCATTCATTTTCAAACAGCGAACTAATTGGGATTGTTATAGGAACTCATAAGTAGTTATTTTATTATAAGAAAGCCAGTATTCGTAAGTAGATAGGTATAATATGGTGCTATAAATAAATATAAGATAATATTGTAATTACCTAATTACAATACTATACTACTACACTGTACTTGTACTATATTATGTACTCAGTATATATTTTGAGAGAATAAATAAATTTCTATAAATCCCTACTGCGCAATTAGTACCAATTAAAACTGCTACTTGTCGCTACAGTCCGACCGCCGTCGCGCCGTATGCGCGACCCTCTGCAGAAGTATTTTGGTTCACGAGAGACGGTCGCGCTAACAGCGCGGCAGCGGTCGGACTATAGCTTGCCGGCCGAGTGCAGCAGAGCGCGGGGCCCCGCGCGCCTCTTACCCGTCCGCGTCTGCTTCACCCCCTCAAAACCTACGTGACTACGATACCATTTCGCCTTAATGTAAAAATACCATTGATGAAGAACTTGAGGAATATAAATACCCTATTATACTCAACGATAGAGTAGAACGTGTTTAACATAAGACTAAAGTACAAGATCATAATGATGATGGTGATGTTGCTAAAACCACAACATAATTTTTTAACAAGAAATTAAAGAAAAGCGAGATTATCAAACATCAATTAATAGGAATCGTATGGGCTAGAGAAATTTAACAATGGATAGATGCGACGACGGTCCTAGAATCCTTGACAAAATAACGATCTAACTACATAATATTATAAATATGAAAGTTTGTAAACATAAGGCAGATGATGATTCATCATCATCTGCCTAACAGAAGAAGACATCAGAAGTAACAAACATTCCTTTTGGAATGTTTGTTACTTCTTCATCATCTGCCTTTTCCCAACTATGTTGGGGTCGGCTTCGAGTCTAACCGCAGCTGAATGTTTGTTACTTAATCACGCAAAAACGGCTGAACGGATTTCGATGATTAATTTTGCACACGGATAGACCATTACCTACATAGGTCAGGACATAGGATATTTTTTATCCCGGCAGTATGCACACTCCACCCTAGCGAAGCCGCGGGCAAAAGCTAGTAATAAATAAAGGAATTGCACCACACAAAGACAGATATATTAAATAGGTACTAATGCTAATAACATCAATACAATCTACTGGCTTTACAATCGAGGTCAGCTTATAAAAACCTAATCATTATTCCACAATAGAAATACATAAAATTGTTTATCTGAGGATCTAAGTTCATGCTGATAGCCAAATCTGAGATATAACTGTTTGTTGACTCGAGGTTCTGCGAAGTGAAAGGATCTGAAAGGGATCTGAGATGAGCATTGGGTACTGAAGATGAGCTTGGTATGATAGAAACTAGAAATGAACAGAATTTAGAACTAATTTTTGCGAGGTCTGCTTCATTTTGATTCTCCTTACCTTTTCAACTTGGGCACTCCAATACCCTTTTTAGCAAGGCCTATACCTTCTTGAATAACTGTAGGAACTTCGTCCAATGGTTGTTTCTAATTAAATCTTTTCCCCTACAGACTAAATTATTCATTTCGTTTTTAAGAGAGAATCAATCATTTTTGTCCTTAGTCCGTCATAGATACAAAAAATTGGACCGAAGATGAACTAGAAATAGGTTTGCGGAGCTAAGCTAGAAATTACTTATTCTATGTTAACAGTATTGTAACAAGTACCTCACGTGAGTACCGATAGTTATCAGTAAGTCTAGTATTGATCGTAAATGTCAGTTAGTATAACATTTACCGCGTGCATCGTGATTCATATATACATTTACAAGGAATTTTAAAAGGTTTTGTAACTTTACTTTTAAAACGTGGAATATTTTGAGCTAGGAGTATCTAGGACTAGTCTAGATCTAGGACTAGTTATTTAGATATTAATAAACAGCTCAGAGCCTTATGTCATGGGGTTAGTAGTTAGGTTAGATATTTATCGTCATGACGATGATCTTATAGGATGATTCAAAGATCCATCAGACAATAAATCATTATAATTACCACTTCTAGACATTGATGTCTTCGGAGAACACTTAATACAAAATGAAATAACGTCGCTTACTTAATCACTATAATTTTCGAACCACATGGTGATCAGGGGAATCATACCTTAAAGACCGCGCTGTATACATGACTATATACTTAAAAGTTCGTTAAAGCCGATCATGCTGATATATTTAGACATCGAAAAATGACCAACATAAACCTTTAACACCATGTCTACCAACAAATCAATCCAACACTCCACATTTGAGCATGTCTACACTAATAACTAACGGCATATCAGCCATCTGAAGGTATAATCACACCATAGCACTGACAGTCCTAAAACATCAGATATCACTATTACAGTTTCAACACTATCGACAAACATTAATCGGCCACTAAGCGGACTATCGGCACATCGTCCTTGTCGATAGTCATCGGCGGTAATTACAGTGATCGCGGGCGGAGGCGCCGGCGCAGGTGGCTTAGCGCTTTTGGTACGTAATATATTGAAAATAGAAGGTTCACTTAAAACAACCATTACTATAATAAACAACGTGAGCTAATCGATGGTTAGATTGTGTAAAAGATGTTATGCCTAGAATGGAGGATAATATTCAGGTGATGATATTACACAGATGATAATAAGTAATAAGAAGACATGCTGTGAATAAGTTAGAGTAAAAGCAGAGAATGAAAATAGTTAATGTAAGCCCTAAAATGCAAAATGCTGCTAAAATGTTTGTTTCGACCACATGGATCAAACAAACATTTTGCAAAAGAGTAGAGAAGATATTTCGGAAATATCTATTGATCAAAGAGATGAAAGTGATGAGCAAATGAAAAGAAGCATTAACACACCTTGGATGTAGCTGGCGGATTCTAAATGAATATCGATGAAACAATAGACAAACAATACACAAAAACAGGGCCTTTCATTACAACTGAAACATATAACAACAAACAAATAAATATCGCTGAGGGAATGGGTAGTGTGCGGCTTCTAATCGGCTTGTAGCGACTTCTGTCATTTCCTTTTAGGTGGCCAAGCTATTATTTACATATCAACTTTATTACATATCAACTTTATTACAACTTTTTTTACTTTATTGTTTGATTGCGTTTAGGACTGTTCGTTTAATTTGTCTTAATTTGTGAAGAAAAAATATGTTTAGCTGTTGTTTATTATCCTGTGGTTTTACTGGATAACTTTGGTAGTTATTTCTTCTTCCAAAAGAGTGTTTTTTTACATCCGACTAAGATTTATTAGCTGAAATTTTGGAAAGTAAGGATTCTCTGTCCGTTTTGATTTTGATTAAAATAAGTTTTGATTATAAATTAAAAATCTTGGCCACAGTCCAAACCACACAATGCACCTTTTGAAATCCAAAAATATTACCAAATAAATATTTTCAACATTTGATTTAAACACAACCAAAAATACCTAAAACATACCATGTCCGTACGTTGCAAAAATATTTTAAATCACAAAACAATGGACTGACATACCTCAGGAATTTGTTAAAGACATTTTACATAATTACGATTCAGTTCGCGTTCGATCACAATATTCGATGTATTGGTTCAAATTCTGTGAATCTCTCTCACTGCAAACGAATGTACGTGGAATGAATGAATGAATGACATCGTCGTCGTGTGAAACTTTTCGTAAATTGTTATTGAAGGTGAGCAAAATCACGAGTGGATGGAACGAAATTGTCTGGGGACATCTATTGGGATTGTGATTTTACGGTTGTAAGGATTTTGTTAGGGTGTTGGGTTTGGGCGGTTTTCTCATCATGCAAATAACGAGCCGTTTGTATTTCCAAGAGTTTTTCCTTTAGCTCGCTTGACTACTGATTACTTGACATAAGCTTGAGATGGACTTGACAATAAATTAACATTAACCCCATATTAATGGAATTCACACTAGACAAGTCGATTCTCTTGCGAACCCTTTGGATTACAAACATTATTATCATTACTACTACTTATTGTCTGCATAATTGATCACCTATTTCTTTCACTGAATAATTTTGAAGGATATTGCTAATCTATTGCTTCATGGAAACATTTGTCTGCATAATAACATTATGTGAATGACGCAATGAATGTGTTTGAACTGTCAAAGTCAAATCCATTGCTACTGACAGTAAGTTACAGACGTTACAGTACCCCGCTGGATTGCTTACGAGGAGGAGCAAACTTTTTCACATCCAATATTGTGTTTCAATTTCATACATCATTACAAAGAGATGTTCAAATTAATAGACTGTGACAACTTATCGTCCCACACCAGTCGTAAAAGATCAAATAAACAGGTCACACAGGTGGTGTTGTGTTAAACGATAGCGTTTACGATCAAATACCATATACTTACTTGAGCTAGGAGTGGCTCATGGCTGTAGGTCAAATGGTTAGCACCTTAATCGTCCTGTATTGTCTTGAGGTAGAAAATAATAGCCTATTTGATTACTAAGTCGGACCAACTGTAGTAGGAAGGTAATAACTGGTACTTATTACCTTCCTACTACAGTTGATTGGGTTATTGGGTTATTCAGCAATGTAATGTACTACAGGTGATTGGGTTATTGGGTTATTCAGCAATGTAATGTACAATTTCAGCTGTTTTCCATTGAATAGGTAGTGGACCTGAATCAGCAAATGAGAATTCCTTTAATCACCTCACAAGGGATTTTCATTTTCCGATTTGGACAGTTTCGTTGAATTTTTAGGGAAGAAAAGCCTGCTTTCAGCAAGCTTTGGTGTTTCTCCTATGTCAGACTTCTTCTATTTTATGTGAAACCCGATTCGTGGCTTGATTTATAGTGTCTTTAAGATAAAACTCTTTAATTTCGTGGGATTGTTCCATAATTTATGCTATCAATAATTGCAGCAATTTTTCAACAAAAAGGTTGAAAACTTTAAAAAAACACGAACCGCTAATTGCCAGTATAAATAATTAATTAATCAATTCATATTATCTCAATCGTAAGATTTCGATCGATTTAATTATGGATCGACAAAATATAATTGACATTTTTATACGAAAACATGTAAAAAGTACATAAGTTGCTCACTTCCCCACTTTGCACGCAAATTGTTGATTTATTTGTCGTTAAGGGCGATTCACACGTTGTCGGATCGCAGGTGTCCGACAATTATGAAAAGTAAAAGTTATGTGATCGCTTCCTACTCTTAATCGATGTAGCTATTACTTTTAATTTTTATTTATGAAACGTTATGTAGTATTAATTTTAGTTCTGTGTTGAGAGTTCGAATGGTTATCAAGCTGTTTAGTAATCATTTCATCATTCACCTGCCCTTATCCCAATTTATTTGGTGTCGGAGCAACATGTCTATTTCTTCCATACTTCCCTATTAGCCGTCATCTCGGTAGTCACCCCCTTTCTAACCATATCATCATTCACACATTCCATCCATCGTTTCTTTGGTCTTCACCTACTCTTATAGCCATCGACATCCATACTCAAAACTCTCCTCACGAAATTTTCCTCATTTCTCCGTAACACATGCCCATACCATGACAGCCGATTTCCACACAACTTTTCAGTTACCGGTGCCACTTTCAAACTTCCTCTTATGTACTCATTTCTTGTTCTATCCATTCGTGTAACACCACACATCCCTCTTAGCATTCTCATCTCAGCTGCATGCAATTGCCTTTCATCCATCCCTTTTGTGGCCCAACATTCTGATCCATACAAGACAGCAGGTCTAATCATGGTCTTATATATCTTAACCTTAAGTTTAAGGGGAATGCGGGAGTCGCAGATTGATCCCGTGACCTGTCGCCATTTCATCCATCCAGTGTTCATTCTGTACTTAACCGTCCGATCTACTTCGCCATCGCTTTGCACGAGTGAACCGAGATACCGAAAGTCGGAGCAGACTGGGAGAAGTGCGCCATCAAGCGCTATGGCTCCAGAACTGGAGAGACCGCCGAAATCGCAGAACATATATTCTTTAATCATCGTTTATAAATAAACCCCTTAAAGTTTTGAAAATTTCTTCATTACTGAGGATTATTAGCCGTAATATCAGGTTAAAAAAAATACATTCTTCATATACCTTTCCGTTCGATAACACATACCTACTGATTACGCTAAAAAGATGACGGGTTCGTGAATGTATGTATAAAATGTGCTATCAAAGTAATTATCGAGAAACAGAAGAACTTTATAAATATTTACGGTATTTTTATTGCCTTGTTCGGAAATAGAGGGAAAACTTTGCGTTACGGCTGTATAATAGTTTTTGTTTTCTATTTAGGTGAAATATTTTGGTTTAGCCACTTGTTTATTTGAGCACAAACGACTGACAAAATGAAACTTATCGGTTTTATAAAGTGGAACTCCATATTTTTGAAATATCGGAAACTTTAAAATACATTTGCTCCAAAAATACTGTAACTTATTGTGATTGTTGGCCTGCATCATCTCACTGCTGGACAAAGCTCTCTCCCATGACTTCCATCCACAGAAGACCTAGATAACGCAAGTATCACGAACTGTATGAAAATCAAGCGTACCATTTTTTGACTTCCTACTATGACGTCACAAGCTCACACTCTCGCTCACGCTTACCCAGCCAGCAGTGCACAGGACTGAGCGCGAAAGTGTCGGTTTACGATTTTTGAACGTAAGCTAGTGCAATTTTTGGCACGCGAAGTAGTTGCTCTTGCGTTATCTAGGTGTACTATATCTGTGCTACCAGCTCTATCGATCTAGGGCTAGTGTGGACCACTGTTCGTTTGTTTTCTTCAGCGCGTCCCGCCGTTTTCTACGGGATCTACTGCGACGCCTTCTGGTTATGCGATTGTGACAGGGCTCCACATAGTGGTTATTTTGGCCCACAGCTCATAATGTGGCTAGCCTAGCAAATAAAAAATACCTTTTTCCTAAATTCCCGTCTCATGATTACATCCGTACAAATATAAATCGACCTTAATCGTGCATCACCATGGGTAGTGTGACATTTAAGCGCAAGGAGTGTCAATCGTCTTTGAACTTTACTTTTTCGTAAGCAATTGTAATTGGAGTTAACTGTTTTGAATAAGGTTCAGATTTGACCTTCACTTGTCAGCATACGAGTAATAACGGCAGCAGTCGATTTAAGATCGGAAAGATAACCGTCTAATTTGATTTCGCGTTTATTATTTTACTGTTACTATTACCCAGTCTTACCAAGAAGTATCGTGTTACCCAGTAACTGGGATGTGGAGGTCAGATAGGCACTCGCTTCATATAAAATACTGGTATTCAGCTGCATCTGGTTAGACTGGAAGCCGACCCCAACAGAGTTGGGAAAAGGTTCGGCAGAAGATGTTAGTTATTGAAAAGGACAATGCCAAAATAATTTTTAGTCTCATTTCAGGAAAGCTTATTTTTTTCTCTTATAGTCCTAAAGGTATATCTGTTATTTTGCCTGATATTGTTACAAAATTATTTATAGGCTATAATGTATTGGGTTGCAATATTATTTTTTTACTTTTTACAATACGATACAAAACTGCAGACATATTTTTGAACGATCACCATTTCTGATGTTATTAGTCAATTTAAAAGTTTCCAACCTTGACAAATATGACGAATGCGTGTAATGATATGAAATTCACTCCATAACTACATTTTTTTGCATTACTTACCAATTATGAATGAAATTAAAAATAATTTTATTGCAATTAAAACGAAGTTACTGGCAATAACAATGTGTTGTAAACGTAAAAAGGTTTTAAAAAGACGAATTTTGGCTATGATTTTGGTGTTGCCATAAATGGAAAAAAAAAACAAGACATAATCGCCACGCTGGTCACATTCATTGGTGACAGGTTAGTGATATTAGCAGACAAGAAAATTATGCTGCCCGTTTTATATTTTCTATTTATTTCTAAGAGCCAAACATATCGCAAAGCCATTTAATCTGGTTAGAAATGTTAGGATATTTATTTAATTCACTAATCAGATTCTTTCAAGTCTTCATAAAAGATGAATGGAAAGTTGTGGTCTAAAATATTCATTGTTAATATTGTTATCTTTGATTCAAGCCGATGAATGTAATATTGACTTGACACATCTCAACTTTCGCTCACCACAAATAAAGCGCGACTATTTATATATTTCTCCACTCAATTAACGAATTCTTGGACAGAATTAAAATATCACGGCTGGCAACACTGTTACTTGAGAGATGTGACAGCTCGCCATAATGGTGTACCATCGACAATTAGAGGTACAATAAAATGTTTTTAAAAGCGTAATTAATTCCTTATACTGCAGCCATTAGGGGTCATAATTATAATTACGTGGTTTGAAGGTCTGGCAAGTGATGAATGAGTGGCAATTGTAAGGTTTTTGTAGACGAGTATGGGCATGATATGTTTGGCCCATAGGTTTGGATGTTTACGTTGGACTTACTGCGTTAGTGCGGAGTATTTATTCCAATTCTATAGTCAGCTGAGTCTGGATTTATGGCCTGTAGATGGCAATAGGCTCGCCCCATGTTACATGGGACTTAAACATAACATAAATAATTTAGGTGTACTATTGTGATCTTGTGATGCACGTCAGCCTTCGGGGAATACAGGGGTGTAGTTACATTATCTTTTTTCTTTAAAACGGCGCTTAAACTTTCGGATCTCGATATACTAGGTCGTTTATTAGGGTTTATATGGCATAACATTCAGAATTCTAGAACTTTTTAAAGTCTGTTATGGATAGTTAGTAGATCATAATGTATTTTTCTTTTCGAATTTTATTACATTAAAAATCTAACGTATACTTTCATGTGTTTGTACTGAGAATATAAACCAATACCTATAGCTACAAGATGAAGTCGACAATTCGACAGTAAATTAAACTTCGTATCGGTATCGGACGTTTACTTACAAAAAAAAACCAGTCAAACATATCCAATAGTTTAGTCACTATAACTAGTCAAAGATTGGCAAAACCCATAGCCGGTCCATCACTACAGACGTTTGTTTAAAAAAAAAAACCTTGTTTTAATTTCGATGTTAGAAGTTATTCAAGTTTCAAAATACTCCAGTGTTGTCATTTATTATTGTCGTCTCCACAATGTAGATAAATGCTAGTGCTGTATTAAGTTATTTAAGTAGATAAGGTTTAAGTGCACAAACAGAGACAGGTTGTTTAGGTATTGTCTCAAGAAACTAGATTAACTGGTTTAGCATTATTCATAATGCGACAGGAACTAACTTATGTGACTAAAAATAACAAAGAATATAATACATAGGTATAACGACATATAAAACGTAGGTAATCCGTTTTTTTTATTTTTTGAATCTACATAATAACGGCTAAATCCATTTGGTATGCAATCTTCAAGGCTATAGGTATTTTGTAATGTCCTATTAGAATTTTTTGACGGTTTTGGGTGCATAAACAATCAGCTATCAAATAATATGACATAAGACGCTGGACTCCGTTTTTACAATTTCAAACATTTGTTTTACACATTTTTACCATAGACAATAAATATGTCGGACTCATTCTTTATTCAAAACTGTTCTAATACTCCTTGGACTTTTCTGTTTTCAAAATAAATGGCGCTTACCATGCGTCCTTCTAAATCGCTTTGCATACAATAGCCAACAAAACTATCCATTATCTGAGATCTAAACCTAAAATGTCGCCTAAATTATAATGCGACACACCAAAATGGGATCCTATTATACTATTCAATCCTTATTAACCCTCACACTAAAAAACAAACTTTATTTCAAGGGTACAAAGTTTAAAATTCAATATAAGGATTTTTATTTTTTGCCAAATATGGCTAGCTCCTTCCTTACTGTTGTCCAGTATCATTTGGTCTATATTCTTTGACAGGTTTTCTAGCATTTTTTCGGTGTGGTGAGGTCAAGTGAAACTGGCTAGTTAGTTAAGTCAGGATGTTCGACGACACACTATGAATGCTTAGGGTCAAAGATTATTAAAAAGGATTAGACGCTCTATAAATAGAGCTGACTGGCCCGTTACTGTGTAGTGATTCATTTGTTTGCGGTGATTTTGCAAAAAGCAGTACGAGTCGACAGTACCTCTGATTTCAATTGTCTATGGTCATGTCAAAGTCAAAGTCAAAGTATTTATTTGTATGTTTTTTGGTTATACAATTGTGGTCTTACAGAAATGTTACGTTTCTCAAAAAACAACCCATTAAACAAATAAGAAATTTAAAGTCATACGTTAACAATCGTTTCAATGTTTGGTGTACAGCCAATAATTAAAAAAAAAAAATGGAAATGATGATTATAATCCTATTACAATTAATTAAATACACAAAAAATAAATAAAAAACAGATTACAATTAGATAGTCAATTTTTGAGTTGTTAAGAATAAATACAAACATAATTGTCAGTTTAGTTTGTTACATTTTGTCAAGAAGGAATTCGTCAATGGTATAGTAGCATTTTTCAATTAAAAAATTATTTAGCTTCCGTTTGAGTTGTGTCAAATTTAAATCCTTAATGTCATTTGGAATTTTGTTGAATATTTTCGGAGCCATGCAGAGAATGCTTTTGTGCATAAGGGCGGTCTTTGAGGCTCTTAGACGTAATTCGTGTCGATATTCTGGTCTCATCGACTTAAAGCGTTGATCTGAAACTTTTTTAAATAGTTGACTGTTTTTCTTAACGAATAATGTGGTCTCATATATGTACAGACAAGGTAATGTTAATATTTTAAGTGTTTTAAAATGCGGTTTACAGCTTTCCGTTGTTTTAAGGTTGCATATTGACCTAATGCACCTCTTCTGTGATTTAAAAATGTTATGCTTTTCGCAGGAATTTGCCCAAAAAATTACTCCGTAACGTAATATTGAGTCTACGTAACCATAATACGCAGCTACAACAGCTGCCTGATTAACAATTTTACTTAGTTTATAAAGAGCAAAAGCGAACCTACTTAATTTTGTTATAAGAATTGCTGCATGGTCTTTCCAAGTCAGTTTAGAGTCAATTGTCAAGCCTAGAAATTTTGTATGTCCTACTTCTTCAATTTTATTATCTTCAAAAGTTATATTAATGTCAGGAGCGGTTATTCTTTGTCGAAATTGCATAATTTTAGTTTTATTAAAATTTAATTTTAGATTATTATGTTCAAGCCAATTAATTGATTGTTGTAATGCGTCTTTGATGTCACATTCATAAGTTCTATTTTTATTACGTCTTACAATGATCGTGCTGTCATCAGCAAAAAGAACCATAGGAAAAGCGACGTGTTTTGGAAGGTCATTTATGTAGGCTAGAAACAACGGCGGGCCCAATACACTTGATTTTGTTTCATTTAATTCTTTTGGCCTGTATACTAATACAAACTTGATAATAGAAAGGAAAGGGGGTGACTGATAGAGAAGTATGGATCAAAAAGATATATTGCGTCGACCGTAAATATATTGGTATAAGGGCAGGAGAATTAATAACGATCCACAAAATTAAACACGTTTCCCGACATGAGATATGGGACAAACTACGAATTTTTTGGAATGTGGAACAAAACTTTGGGACGAACGAAGAATAAATCGAAAATAATAATAGCGGGACGTTCCTTCCTTCAAAAACTTCACTGGCAACTCCCGAAGTAGCTTCACTCGGTGTTGCCAACAATAGTAATCATACTATAATTTCTATATGTAGTTCCGTAAAGATAAACCACAGTTTGTAGTAGTCTACTAGACCATCATGAGTACTAAGTTCAATATTTATCTCTCACTAGCATGGTCTATGACCTATGACGTCCACCACTGTGACATAACGTACCTACACACGTACTTATATGTATAACAATAATATAATTACGTCTGTCGTTATGTTCCTCGCGTCATATTATCACTTTGTTTGGTTTCTGTTTTATAAGTCTTGTCTATGGTATGACGTTAAAAAGAACTTCCTTTTTTGAAGTCGGGTAAAAAGGTGCCTAAAGAAAAAAGTGTCAATTATAAGAAGTCGGTTAAAAACAGAAATTGCCAAGAGTTAGGTATTATGACTGCTGTTTAGTAATTTCTTCTTCTCTCTAATTAGAAAAGCTCGTACTATCCATTCTTATATTATAAATTCGAAAGTGACTCTGTCTGTCTGTATGTTACCTTTTCACTCCTAAATCACTGAACGGATTTCGATAAAATTTGGCAGAGAGATAGATGATAGATTGCATCCCGGGGAAGGACATAGGATAGTTTTTTATCGACATACCTCGCGGGCGAAGCCGCAAGCGGAAGCTAGTAAATAATAAAAATAAAAGAAAGTGAAAAATTAAAGATATTTAGTGTTCAATATTTTACGGTGGACGGAACCCACTTGGCCGCTTTATAAATGGAATAACTTTCCACCCTGTCCGAAAAGTAAAGTCCATCTACGAAAAGTAAAGTTTCCCACGTAAAAAAAGCTTTTAAACTCTTGCTAGTCACAATATTTTCCATAGTAAATGACAATTTTCCATCAGACACGTTATCTTTAACAAGCGACACTTAAGTAATGACTTGAGTACATCATGTCTAGGAAACGCGGATGTTTTCACACGGGAATCGAACCGCGTGACGATCAACAGACAACACTATTTGTTTTATTCAGGAAGCACTTACCTTATAGGTACAGTAGTGAAGATAATTTGTAACTATACCTACCTTCTGATCTTCACAGAAGACTTCTTTCAGCGGGATTGTCCGAAAGGGTTACCGCTGGCCCGGAACATAAAGGGCTAAGGAAAGAACACGGGTGGGTTTTAGTCAGTAAGAGTCTGACACTCCCTTCCGCTCCACCCAGAGCGGGAGGAGTCATTTGATGATTTCTCATCCTGAAAAAAAAAAACGTTATTATTCTAGTGTTCTGTGATGTGTGAGTGCTTCGTTGGTCTAGTGGTCGCAAGTGCTAGATGGTCCTGGGTTCAATTCCCATGTCGGGCGAAGTGTTATTGGGTTTTTCCATTAGGAATTTCTCAGTAGCAGCCCAGAGTGTGTTGATGGCAACAGGCTCGCCCTCTACTACATGGGGCTTAAAATATAACTGGCGAAATATGTTTGCGTGTGTGTGTGTGTGTCTTTTTCTTTCTTTCAATATGAGGTACACTTCTGCCTTACCCTTCAGGAATACAGACGTGATGTAATGGTCTTTATCAATCGGAATCGGTTTAATCTTGACAGTTCAACGACATTTATTGCGTTATTTACGTGTTAAGCAGACAAATTTTTCGAACTTATGAAGCAACTAGCTGCGTCCCGCGGTTTCTCCCGCATAAGTGTCGATCCCGTGGGAATATCGGGATAAAAAGTAGCCTGTATGTTAATCCAGGGTGTCAGATACCTTCATACAAAATTTTATTAAAATTGGTCCAGCAGTTTGCGCGTGATGAAGTAACAAACATAAACACACTTACGCTCACAAGCTTTCGCCTTTATAATATTAGTGTGATTGATTAGCAATTTGCTTCAAAATGATTCAGATTCCGATTGACAGTGTGTTACTCAATTAGGGTGCTGGTCTGTGATAGCCCTAAAGCCCTATGGAATACATAACATCTTCCTCATTTAAAGTTGGTTAAATAGTAACCCACAGGCATCGGGAATCGGGTCCAAGCTGTTTGTCTGTTGTTGAACTTCCTTACAATACGCGCCGTGTCCTGCGATGCTTTTCTGTAAAATTAACACCGTGATAACTTGGGCGAAGTGAGCTTAAAGTGAGCTGTCATTCTGATTAACACTATTGACAGCTCACTCCACGCTCACTTGACCTAAGTTTTCACGGTGTGATTTTTACGGAATAGACCTGCAGCGGTGCTATTCTGTAAAAGTCTCACCGTGAAAACTTAAGTGAAGTGAGCGTGAAGTGAACTGTCAATAGTGTCAATTCCTAGCAAAAACAAACTCACTTCACCTAAGTTTTCACGGTGAGATTTTTGCAGAATCGACCGGCTGGAGTAGGTACTGCTTTCTGAATCAAGCTCTTGATCCAGCTGCTCAACGAGAGCCTCTTCAGGTGTTGTTCGAGATTGCTGGCTACTAAACCATTTGGCAAAATTATTGCAGAGTCCACATCACACATTTCGAAATCCTCATGTATATTGCCGAATTGAAGATTTTTATTTATTAATCGAATCTTCGAAAAGTCCTCAAGTTATTGATTTAATAAATCCGACGTAATTATCTACTTTGCTTGTTGACTGTTCTCGATATTTCATAACATCACGACCATAAAAATATAGAAGGTAAAAACACCAATTTATTGTCGGCTGTCACCTCACGTCGAGCGATCAGGAAGTGACTTATGTGCAGTTGACAGTTACACACACCTCATTATAGCTATTACCATAAATAGAATTGTTAAGTGGTTAACCGCTAGTTTAGGTTTAACTATGAATGTTCTGCAAGATGTATTGTATAGCACTGTGGGAAAGCAACAAAGAAAATAAAATAGATACTTCATAATAATTGTATTGCCAGGTAACTGGGTTGTGGAGGTCAAACAGGCAGTCGCATCATGTAAAATTGTGTTATTCGGCTGCATCCGGTTAGATTGCAAGCCGACACCAACATAGTTGGGAAAAGGCTGGGCAGATGATGATGATTTTATACAGTCCTCAATAACTACTCACTCTTTTCTTTTTTTTTTCCAGGATGGGAAATCATCTAATGACCCCTCCCGCTCTGGGTGGAGCGGAAGGGAGTGTCAGACTCTTACTGACTAAAACCCACCCGTGTTCCTTCCTTCGCCCTTTTTGTTCCGGGCCAGCGGTAACCCTTTCGGACAATAAAAATTCAATTAAAATAAAAATCATAAAAAATAAAAAAAAATAAAAAATAAATAAAAAAATCAAAAATCAATTTCAATAAAAGAAAATAAAATAAATAAAAAAATAAATAATAATAAAATAAATTTTTAATAAAAATTTAAAGGGAAAAATAGTATAATGCTTGGGAAATGATTTGTGGTCGATTTTTTTTAAGTAGACAGGCTTTCACGTCTCGACAATGGTGATGTTTTTCTTTGTCAGAAACCACTTGAAAAGGGTTTCCTAGAACCAAACCTCCAATGTTCACAATAAAATAGAAAATCGAAAAACAGATAAAATCGATTAACAAAACAAAATTCACCATAAATCTCAGAAATTTAAAAAAGTGAGGTAAAAACACCACTTGTCATCCATCAATCAAGTAAAATGTTATTAAAAAAAAAACTTAGGGTAAAAACGCCAATTGTCGCCTGTCTGATCAGGAAGCGCTCGTGACAAGTACTCGACACCTGTACACGCCGCCTCATTACTGTTATATTACCATAAAAGAGAGATGATTGTCCAAGCAATTTAATACTGTATTGATTTATAATTGACTGTAAACGAATCTTTACGTTTTTTCCTTGCGATTTTAAGCCAATTAGTGGTAAAAATACTTTTGAAGTAAAAGTTATTAAGGAAGTGATTTGAATGGAATCTTGGGTTGGATCTGTGGATAATTATGATTTAGCAGTCATCAAAAATGACTCAATGTTTATCAGAATTCGGTCTTTACTTTGTTTTGTGTCAGAGCTAAGTTCAGCCATGGCAGCCAATGTCAATGGAGACAAGCCATGCGGGAGATATTATAGTGCACAATTGTGTGCGCAGTCACAGGTGCACACACTCTCTGGTTTTTCCATGTAAGGAATTTCTCAGTAACAGCCCGAAGTTGGCTGTGAGATACTCCCGTGCCTCGGAAAGCACGTCAGGCCGTTGGTTCTGCGGCTGGTCTTTCTCCGGTCGCGTTGGACTTTGTCTTTGCTAAGCTACTATAATGCGGACTTTCTCGAATAGCTCGCACTCACACAAAAGAAGAAGAAAGTGGTCATCCGCCAAATACATCTTTAACATTTACTAACCCCTTCTATTCTATCGTCCATATTTGATCACATAGGTGCAATTCGGAGCTGCAATCGGAATGCACATGCGTACTGTACAAGCACATTGCTATCCCCCTACGGCAAAACAAAGATTTATTTATTCCATATGCGTTCAAAGGTAATGTAATATGAAAGTATGTAAGTGTCGCAATATTCGTCCGCAAACTCATTGTGGGCACAAACAATACGCCGTAATCTTAAGATGGCGTTCTTAAATGCTTAGCGCCTAAGGCGAACTTAGGAACACTTTCTTCTATTTTGAAAGTTTAACCAAATTTGGCATATCCGCTCCTAATTGCAACCGTAAAAGTGTAAAAAGTTTTCTTTACTTATAACTGTCGTTAGAACTCAGTGTTTGGGAAATTAGGTAGCTTGTAAACTGACGCTATTTCGGTAGTTTTTTTAGTAACAAAATATTACGTTTCTTATTTAGAAATTGTAAAACGCTCTGTAAGCGTCCGCAGTTATTATAGAACTTCCTTTGTCTAGCGTTGTATTAATTTTGAGACGTATTTCATAACTTCTGGATGTTGTCATGTTGACACAGTGGATGCTGCTGCTATTTTACTTTACTTGCATTCAATTTCGTCATCCCTAACACTCACAGCGAAAGACGGAATTAGTCTATCCTTTATCCTCAACTTACAGCATAATCTAATGTGAAATTTTGACGTTTGTTCATAATTTTGTTCTCAGAGTATCTGGGCAGTATTTTTCCTTCTCACTGATACCATTGTTCGATGATGTATGTGTCATCTCAAGATGTTAGGGGGTCCACCCCAGGTGTACGGAAATATATACATTATTTATTTATCATTATTCAAAATTGTTATTCGTAATAATGTATAACAGTCAACTGTCACGTATGATAGTGTCAATGACGCAATCTATTGTTGAAACGTCAAACTGTTGTCAGGTGGTGTTTTTCCTGTAATAATGACAGACAGGTCAATGGTGTATTATGGCAAGCGTATTTGGGGATTCCGATGATGTCAAATCAATCAACTGCTTGCTCTTATTACCGTTTTGGTATATACGGGGTTAAATTAAATTAGCTAGCAAAACTCTGAAGACGTGATGGGTGTAGATATTTAAACATGATAAAATAAAATCAAATAGATTTGATGATTTTTTGGGAGGTCAAATTCGACCCTCTAGATTATATATTAATTCTAGAGAATACTTGCTGTATCTATACTAATATTATAAAGCTCAAGAGTTTGTTTGTTTCTTTGTTTGATTGAACGCGCTAATCTCTGGAACTACCAGTCGGATTTGAAAAATTCTTTTTGCATTTGATAGCCCAATTCTTGAGGAAGGCTATAGGCTACATTTAACATCACGCTATGACCTTTAGGAGCCGAGCAAAAAGAAAAAAAGTCAGAAAGAACGCTAAGCAAAAACGAAGTAATAGCGCGGGCAGGCGATGCGATGCGACGTTGTGGGTCGGAGTAACAAGAAATTTCACGCGGACGAAGTCGCGGGCAGAAGCTAGTTGAAAATAAAAGGTACACTTTACAAGTATGTGCACTTGAAGGATCCGTACGTTACTAAAAACGGAGTTGAAATTTACTCCTTTACAGCAAAAACTCATACGAAAACCATATAACTTTGGAATGGAACAATACATACTCTGCCAAACCCTTTAAACCATGACGGTTACATAAAAGACAATAATTGCGACGTCATGTTTCCTCAAAAATTACCATATTGCATAATTGAAAGATCAATTAAGTTAACAAAATGACTCTAAATCCATTACAAGAGATTGTAACAGTTATTAGAAAGAATTACATTCTTACACATCGCCTGTGACTTGGTTTTTCTCAGAGATTTGAATCTCCGAATCATTAGGGTGGATGTACCAGTTGTTGACAATAGACAATTTTAGTTTTTTGTTGCATCGATTTTGGAAGGGAGTGTCGTAAGACAAAGGTATACCTTTGCTGTTAGGTGCTTTAATTAAGTAGTGTAAGTTCATCTTACAAACTACAAAACATGTTTTTTTTCCCTTTGACAACAAAATATTTACTAAAGGAAAACCCTTAATAATTACACCTAACAAACTGCAGTCAGTACCTATAATAAAACAACACCGATCAATGATTGACGTCACAAACTCATGTCAGTCACAAACAATGAGGTTACATCGAGTGGCAAGCGCCCAATGCTACTTCACCTAAGTACTGTACTTGACACATTATTAAGTAACTCTTGGCTTAAGTTAGAGGACGTTGATAATGTTAATGGATCAGGGATGTAGGTTATTTAAAGGTTACAGAGGGGTTTGGTCAAGGGTAGATGTAAACGAGCAATTTTCTTATAAATATAATAATGATATCTAAATGAAGAAGCTGGGAAATAGGCTTATGTAATATTACAGAAGACTGGCAATAGGCAGGGACACAAAGTCTCTTACAATTGTATCCTTTTCTACAATAATTCATTTATCTATCTATACGAATTAATAACAAACTCTCTCAGTTTTCAAATCGGATTTGAAAAATGAATTTTTCGAATCCGATTTGAAAAATTCTTTTTACATTATTTTGGTAGCCCGATTCTTGAGGAAGGTTATAAGCTAATTGACATCACCCTAGAACTCTTAGATGCCGACCAAAAAAAAACGAAGTAATAGCGCGGGCAGGCGATGCGATGCGACGGGGTGGGTTGGGGGAGTATAAGAAATTTGACGCGGACGAAGTCGCGGGCAGAAGTTAGTTATTCATATTTGAACTTAACTGCATCAATATTAATAATGCTTCTCCCGTGACTACAGTTGTATGGTTTAGAAGCTTCACTCATTACATTACACACAATTTCAAAAGTAGACCATTTTTGGTCTAAAATGCACATTTTCCTCAAGTCAGTCCAAATTCGTGTTTCCACCTGCAATTTCTTCAGCAGGTAGCTCCCAATTATTAACTGACTCAGTGAATTCCGCCATTGTTCTAAACTTCTCACATTTATGACGAAATTAATTGTTTCAAATGGGCACTTTAATTTGATTCCATATTATAACTGTTGCATGACTGATGCTATCAGCCTGTCCATCATCCAGTGACATAACAAGGTTATTCTGTACAAACTATTTGGCAATTTTGAGTAATTACAGCGGTGAAATTATTGTGGATTTTATGGTTTAATTGAGATTCTTTTGTTTTTGATGTGAGCAATGTCTTGGAACTATGAGAATTTACGTCTCGGTTCTGTAGCTCAGATTTGCTAAGAGTTGCATCAACTGTATTTGGCAAATATGCTCAGTATTTTGTAACTGTGTTATTTAGTTAGGTATCAGTTTTCAGGCGTTCACCTTTCTACTACTACAACATAATTTATTTTTACTAAGTCGTTATTCCCCTGCCCTTATCCCAATTAAGTTGTGGTCGGCGCAACATCTCTTTTTCTTCCATACTTCTCTATTAGTCGTCATCTCGGTAATCACCCCCTTTCTAACCATATTATCATTCACACAGTCGTTTGTTTGGTCTTCCTCTACTCATATAGCCATCGACATTTATACTCAAAACTCTCCTCACGACATTTTCCTCGTTTCATTTTCAGTGAAAATTATTATTAGTGTCGTCTTCTAAAACACTAATAGTCTTTTCTCTTTCTTTCACTTCAAGACAAACGTTCTCATAAAACATTTCTGCATTATCCATAGCTACATCGATCAACAATAAAACTGAGTTCAAAGATCCGATACCATAAACAGTCAGAGGTTACCAACCCATCATCTACAAGTTCAATTTAAACTTTTATCCCACACTGTACTTTTACAATTCATTATAAACAACTGACTCATGATTTTTTGTTCCTCAATTAACATAAACTAAATTGTTATTAAAATAAGACTAAGTATTACATCTATTAAGGCAGTGGAAGTGGATCATAGACTATAAACTTCCACCCACGTCCACAGAGTACGATGCTCTAATAATACATTTTTTATTATTATTATAATCTAGTTGGGGACTAAATAATTTATCATATTTATGACTTCAGATTAGATCATTGCTTATATGGTTGTCTGATATAATAATGGGTGAATATGACATTGGGCGACCTTACCTCCTTATATGGTTATGCGAATTGTTTTGGAATGAATACGGATGCCATTTGGATTTGATTTTATTATTTAGCATGACTATTTAAGCGACTACAAAACTGATTTAACTGAATTTCCATTCTATGTATTTTTGGAATCTGTCTAGTGTCTTCTTGAATCCCGAATAAGCACTTAAGCACCTATGTATTGGACCCACTTGAAATACGTACCTACATATTATGTTGCTATGGGATTTTAAACTATTCGTTACTATGATTCAACTTTAATACTGTCGTAAATAAATATGTTTATTAAGTTTTTACTAAAGAAAACCACAGCTTTGTTGATGTCACTGAAAACGAACGTGAAGAAGTGCTAAACAACGAACAAACAACCAAAGTATTTACAAATTCTTTGTAAGTAAATATCAAATCAAGTGTCAATCATGCCACTGCAACACGATAGTGCATCGATTAAATCACAACAGGGTGACATCAATAAGTCGTCGACTTGCGCATGCTACGCATTCTCCGAGCGTCACGCATGCCATTTCACCAGCGGAGCGCGCGCGAATCCTCGGCGGAAACATCCAAACGCTATGTGATCGGAATTACGAACGCTTCCTTCGTTCTATATTTGAATTTCGGTTTTGTAGGACGATTAATTATGAGTGTTTTCACCTTCCTGTTTCTGAGATTTGTAGGGATGTGGAAAATTTGAAATGATTTGTGATAATAAATTCTTGTTTGTAACGTTTTTCCGCACCATTGAATGCGCTTTGATGAAAGGAAATGATAAATGCTCATGAGTGCACGAAGGACGATTTGCTTTGACTATTCTATTGGAATAGGTAAAGACGGTTAAGATTATGGATTTATGCGGTAATTGCCCTCGCGCTGCCGCATTCTTTGATCACCGCTTATATCCTTTAGATGTGGCAATGGTTAATTAATTAAGACCACTTCTTTAACATCCCTGTACAGTTTTAGTCTTTAGTTACTTTATAATTATATTATGTTTAACTTATATTCTTGTATTTTTGTTACAGGTAAGTTAAATTCTATCATTTTATTGATAATTCCATAAAGATGTCACGCATCTATGAAGACGGGTAAGTTTTTTTTAACTCAATGTAGAAAATCTATTGAGTTTCTTGAGCGAAAAACCACACCTACCTTATACAAGCGAGACATTACATTTATATATACCTACTTTTAAATTAATTTTCCAACATTTTAATCTTGTTTTTTTCTCGTTTCAACCTAATTTCAGCTCATTAACAGCATTCGTGGTTTCCCCAACGGCCCCGACCTTACCGTGGCCAATCCATGGCACCGTTATTAAGATTTTGTATGAAACGACAAGTATTTGATACGAGGCCGCAGGAAGGTAGGCTATTAAGAAATAATACCAAAAACGGTGTAACCTCACAATGGAAACATGCATCCGTTCTTTTTGTAATTATTGTCGGGAAAAAAATATTTTACATGTAAAGGACGGTTATTGTTGTCGTCACCTTACGGAAATGTTCAATTTCAAATTTGAAACAAAGACTACTTATGACATAGTTTTTTAGCATCCTCTTTCCTGTCGTATTCAGTTTATGATATAATTATTTAATTCCCATGTCTTCTCTCTGAACGATGCTGAAGTAGAAATCTGGTTCATCCCGGACAGTCAGTCACTATCAAGTTAACTGACTGGCTCACCTTCCACCACGACAGTGGCTCATTCCTGGTGTCTCCTAGTCTTGGAAAGATGAACAATTTAAACACGTAGGGCTTTTTAGGTAAAAGAAGACTTTAAAATTTTTTGATCGGGCAAATCTTATCTACTTAATAAAAATCCTGCAATCATTCATTCCTCTTTTACGGGATGATTTTTAATTCGGGCCTCACCTTCAATATAAAAGGGAGTCTAGAAGCCTGAAGAATAGAATAGAATACTCTTTATTATATACACCATATACATTACAGACATAAATATAGAAACTGTACAAAGGGTGACACAATAGTCGGTCTTATCGCTAAGAGCGAAATATTTATTGCACAAGAAGACATTTTAAGAAAGATAAGTAAATAGGGAATGGAAGTTCGTTATTTTTGCACACATTATCATACGAAGTAGAATTACTTAATAATCAATAAAGTAAAGATAAATCAATATAATGATAATAACAAACGTGCTTAGACCGCGACCGTCCTTGACCGTGCGCCCGCGCCGCCCGTGTCGCGCCGTGTCCAAGCGATCGGCGCCGCTCAGCTTTGTCTTAGCAATTAATTGATTAAGCGTCAAGTCTGTAGGTACACTGCTTGAGATAGAAATAAATGTTAGCGGGAAGAGACTGCCCAAGGTGCTACAAAATTGAAAGGCGATTTGGTAGAATTTTTGTCGCTAAATTCGGTAGGAGTTACTTTTATAGTAAATAGCAAAATCAGTATAATAATATAATGTTCCCACGGCTGGGACACAGAACTTATGTCTGTGAGAGTGAGAGTGGGCCATAATCCACCACACGGGCCCAGTGCGGGTTGGCGGATATCACATGCCTTAGAATTTTTGGTTATAGGACATGCCGGTTTCCTCACGATGTTTTCCTTCGCCGTTTTGATACCAGTGATGATGAAATTTTGGGATAAATACATGAAAACGCTGGGTTACAGGCGTCCTCACTGTGGGAGGGAGAAGTGTCAATTAGATGGGTCTTTGATGATGAGCTCAGACACCGTGTGGTATATGTCGGATGATGATGATGATAAATTAATTATGTCAATTGTTATTAACATAATTGTTATATTCTGGAAGGAAAATCGCTGTTTTCAGAAAATTTAAAAAATAGCAATTTTATTCGAAGACCTGGATTAATTTTGTAATCTATGACCCATTACTTAGCTCAGAATCACACAGGAGTTGCTATAATACTATAAATTCCACATAGAACATGCAGACAGCTATATCAATAAAATTCACATATGTATATTAAAAAGTTCAATCTTCTCATTAATCGCGGCATGTAATTTGGAATCCTTGCCGCATGTAAGACACGGTGCACTTGGATACGTCGAGTATAGCCGCGGGCGCTGGCGGAGAGGGGTCAATAATACATTGATGGTTTTATTTATTTTAACGACTAGTCTAATGACCAGGTTGTGATTGGGTGAAAGGTATTTAAATAGAAATAACATTTGGGAAGAAAATTTTGAAATATAATGCGAATTTTCCTTTAAAAAGCATGATTTTCTTCTGCAATGTCACAATATATTTGTATTCCTTTATTTGTTGGTAGTAAGCGACAGGCAGTGAGGTTAATTGTAACCTGCAATTTTGAAAGATACTGCTAATCCATTGCTTCATATGTTCGGAATACTTGTCTGCTCAACAACGTAAATAACGCAATGCATGATGTTGAACTGTCAAAATGAAACTGATACTAAGTTACGCAATTACCTCGCTGAATTAATAGATAATACATTTAAGATTCTGTGAAAAGGTCCGGAGACGAATTAAAATCACGGCTATGTTACTTTTAAAATTAAAATACCTAGTATTCTTAGAACGTAGTTACGATTCCCAAACTAAAAATATGTTGAAATAAGCCAGCTACACTTTCCTGTTCACTTCCATTGAAATCGGTTCAGCAGTTTCGGCGAAACGTACTGACAGACAGACGGTCATACATATTTCGGTTTATTAATAGTGTGGTTTATTTTATTCTCATTATAATGTGTGGAATATGCAATAATATGAGTATTAGTGGCTATTGAGAGGTTATAGCCTGAAGGTAGTTACCGACGGTGGGCGAGAAGGACCTTTTTCGTAACTGCTTTCAAAATAATTTTAGAAGTGTTTTGAAAGTAAACACTATAAAACTAGGGTCATTTCGACCATTTTTTTTCTTAGTGGAATGGGATTGTTTGATTATTTTCGTTAAGAATTAAGTATAAGCATAGTATAATAAGCCTATAATGTTCTCACTGCTGGCACACGAGCCTCCTCACGGCGAGAGGGAGTGCCGTAATCCACCACGCGGGCCCAGTGCGGGTTGGTGGATGACACGTCTTCGAATTTTTGGTTCCGGTTTCCTCACACTTCCAGTCTATATGGATGCAACTGAATACCAGTATTTTACATAGAGCGACTGCCAATCTGATCTCCATAACCCAGCTACTGGGTAATACGATACCCCCTGGTAAGACCCCCTTAGTAAGACTGGTTGTCAGACTTTCGGGCTTCTGGCTACCCGTAACGACTGTCAAAGATCCACGAGGCACGGAGGTCAGGAGGTGTCTCGGTATGTAAAGACGTTGTCAAAATGTAAAGGAACAATAATAACACAATATTTTTTTTAAATCATAATCTGCCTATATTGCTCCCACTGCTGGGAAACAGCCCTTCTCTCTTCGAAAGAGACTGGGCTATAATCTACAACGCGGAACCAGTGCGGGTTGGTAGAAGTAACGTGTCTTCGAATTTTTGGTTCAAGGACATGCCGGTTTCCTCACGATGTTTTCGTTCATCGTTTTGAGAGCAGTGGTGATGAAATAATTTACACAGAGTTTAAAGCGCCTGTCTGTCTGGGTTTCCAACCTACGCTCATAAGTCACAGCCGTTACCACTGGGCCACTATTGCACTGCTCTCTCCTTAAGAATTGCTATAAATTTAAACATTACCTATGTTGGTTAATTAAGCTGAAGTTTCAGGAAACAACTAATCATGGTTTTCTTTTCAGGCTACTACATAATCGTTCAGGCTTTTGCAAATACGTATGAGTAGACACATGATCTGACCAAGATTATGTCAGGGCTTTAAAAGAGACTGTGGCTGACTTCTGAGTTTGTTTCGGCCTTTTCTTCTCAGAGTAGTCAGATAGGAAACGCCGACCTCATCTAACTTTTTTTTAAATAATATGACGTGTAATAGTGATTCCGATATCCTTATTACAGAATAAATAATTTAATGTTCATTTTAAATAATTCCATTGAAATTATCTTAATAATGAAATGACATTGAATTAGTTTAAGTGTCTGAACACCGAATACTTAGGTGCCTTCATAGAAATTAATGCAATCAAATTCACTCGACTAATCTAGAAAAACTATTTCCTCAGGAAATTGCTGCCATAGAAATAAAACTGTTTGCCAGTAGAAAGTGAAATTAATTGTTTATACAAGTAACATGCACTTTAACATGGCAACACTCACTCACAGAATTCACACGATTTTAATTAAACACCTTACATAATAACAAATCGCGGGAAAATATTTTAAACGTTTGAACAGCGAATAGAACGCCTGAAGCGACTTTCATGGCCAACGGACAAGTATCTCGATTAGCGATTATCGATTATAACGAGCCGAGACGAATCGATTCTAGAACCGATTCAATGCAATTGGATAATTCATCGACACTTTCGCTTGTAATTGTGAATCTTTTTACATGTTATGTTTTCTTGTTAGGTTTAATTGTACTAAGAAAGTGATACGTAATACTGCAAGGTGTTACTCGTAGTGAGGTAAGCAGAGCTGTAGTTAATGCAAAGTTTTCTTTGGCACAATAGCGTTACCTATTCAAACGTTTCTTGATTGAAGTAGGATGAAGAGAAAGATGAAACGTACAGACACCAGCACATCAAGCTACCCGAAACTGTAAAATTTCCCAATCAACTTTGAACCTTATGTTTTAGCGATAAAGTTGAAAATATATTAAGGAAATTTGACAGACTGTAGTAGCTTGATGTGCTGGCGTCTGTACGTAATGATATGAGAGTAGACGAAAAGTCTAATAAATTAAAAACAATAAATAAATAAATAGTTTATTAATTTGCATCTTCAAGTAAAAAATTTGGTTTACAATAAAAATAGGCCTATGTAAGTAAAATGT
Organism: Luperina nickerlii; assembly: GCA_963855955.1. Classification (NCBI taxonomy): domain Eukaryota; kingdom Metazoa; phylum Arthropoda; class Insecta; order Lepidoptera; family Noctuidae; genus Luperina; species Luperina nickerlii. The sequence goes on along the minus strand of OY979682.1, from coordinate 1,553,120 downwards.
TGTATGTTTGTGTTTCAGTCAATACATAGCTAAGATAACTTAATATCTTGTAATTATAGGTATCAGCGCCCACACTCGTAATCATTATAGCCGATGATCAATAAGAATATACGTATAAATATATTATATACTAACAATAATATCCTTACACTAAACGTAACAACAACGACATTAAAATAAATCACCTGTTGGGTATATAAAAAATTAATAATCCTTGGTTTGCAGTCGGAGAGATATTATTTTAACCACATGTGAGGTGATTAAGAATTATTTTCAAAGAACTTATCTACAATTATGATAATTAACGATTAGAATTCCCATACAGGAGTTCATAATAGACTGCGATAAGAAATTGTGCCTATAAAACTACATGAGAAACACTCCTTGGCGCCACCGATAATTACACAATAATGAAATCGATTACGATTCGATTATTGCAAGCTCGAGTAATTAAATAATCTCGTGTTATATTCACAAATCGATTACTCGTAACCACCGCTGTTCGTGACAGTACGCACGCGACAGAAGTTCTCACAGCTAGAAAGTTTAAACAGTTTTGTGCATGCATGTAGGTACTCGCTGCGTTTACTTTCGATTTTATGACCAAAATAGATTATTTTGGAAATAAACTGACGTTACAAATATTAGTTTATGATTTAATTGATTCATTGCTGTTTAGAGCCTCATTATTTCGCAAGAGAGAGATCTGTTAATTGAGTGGTTCTTTAGAGTCCAATTAGAAGGTTAAGCAGCGTTTCTTTGACCTTATTTTGGATGGGAAAGCAAAGCTTAAGAGATGCCTGAAACCGAGCCTGACCTTGCGATATCAATCTCTTTGGGGAACGAGGCGCCTTTTGACAGTCCTGCCTCGTTGTTCTAGTCACAAAATAAGTGGTCGCAAGCGATAATGCTGAGCATGAAGTCTTGGGTTTGATTCCTATTGAGCAAAGTGTTATTGGGTTTTTCCATCAGATTTTTTTTTCCCAGTTGGAGGCAATAGGCTCGCCCCCGAATACATGGGATTTAAACAGAACTGGCGAAAACTGGCGAAATGTGTAGAATGTAGATACCTGCACCTCTGTTTTATACAAAATAAATCGGCTGTTGAGATGAAGAAATACCTACATAGTTGGGAAAAAGCTAGATTAATATCTTCATTAAGAATTTAATGATGGTACAAATTAATTAAATGATTTCTAAATCAATAATTGTGAAACTCCAAACAGCTTTGTCGGTAATTAACTTTTAAAATACCATTTTATTTTTTTAAATTATTTTTGTGGCAATCAGGTGTTTTGAAATCGAAACCTCATCTAATTTGGTCTAATAATATTTTTTTTTTAATTGGTTCCCACATTCATAATAGCCACTAACAACACACACACACACTCACTTGCACCATTCTTACGCTATATTTGTCTATATTTTCTCTTTTTCATTCTTCATTTTACATTTTATATCTGTAATTTTCATGGTGTACATATTAAAGAATATTTTGTATTGACATTGACACTCATTGCTTGGCATACGATCCAGACGCTTTCGCATTAAACGCCTTCACAATTAGCTGGTCTAAGATGTCTCTGCATACCAACCTACTTATTACAATTACTGGAAATTATATCATATCCTTGACCCAAGTAAAGGCTCCCGCTAACAGGCGCGATACGCGACACGAATCGCGCGCGACACAAAGGCACCGCTCGTTGCGCGACTTGCGGTGCGTTTGTGTCGCGCGCTTTTTTTATCGCGTGTCGCGCCTGTTTGAAGGAGCCTATATGTTAATCCAGCGTTTCAGCTACCTTTATATAAAATTTTATCAAAATTGGTTCAGCCGTTTGAGCGTGTAGAAGTAACAAACATATAAACACACACACTCACAAACTTTTGCCTTCATAATATTAGTGTGATAATATGCCGCCTTTAGCATAGGCGCCGCTCGGGAGCTTGCTGTGACCATTATTTACGTCTAGACCCGGAAAAACTATTTGTCATCTACATAAAGAATAAGTAGGTGAACGCAGCAGCCAATTCCGATTAATCAAAAAGGAATATCTACCTTCAGTGCATTTGCGATTTATTTGCCAAAAATGTAAACAAATATTAAATAAAGGAAAAATTACTTTAATTCCTACACAATAAAGTTCAATTTACGCTACAACTTCAAACATTTTTATAACTTTGTCAATAGTGCTAGTCACTCTGAAATTAACTTAATTATTATTAAAATAAAGTTGATATTTGTTTAACTTGAAATAGGGTACTGGTGTGCAGCACTGCGCACTTTTATTTTAGGTGGCGAAGTCGGAAGTGTGTCTGTGCGTATGCGTATTATGTGCTTACGCTACTTGCTTTCACGCACACATTCACAGCGTGTTTGTATACTTACCACAAGAAACGCGCGCGTAGCTTCGTGAGATAAAAACACTATATTGTTCGTCGAGCTTCTTAAGTTCTGAGTTGAGCCACACGATTTCTGACAAATGCTTGCATTGACTGGACGTGTCCACTAAAATCAGTGTGGTTCTGTCCTCAAAAGACCACCCAAGACATTAACCTGTATGGTACTCTTGTGGCCTGACCAAGATTATGTCTGGACTTTAAAATACACTGAGACCTCCGAGTTTGTTTCGGTTTTTCTTCTCAAAAATTGGATATACTTCTTCATAGCAGATACTTTTACCAGATTCATGAAAAAGTATCCCAACTTTTGAGTGAGCTCCTAACTCCCAGTCTCTATATCATCATTCGCCCTTTTGTTCCGTTGCTCATTATTTATTAACGCATTCCCTATTCCAGGGTAGTGGTACCCTTGGGGCATGCCAAGCTCCTACTGACTTAAGCTCGGCGGAGCGGTCCTTTCTCCACCACATTTTTAGGTCAGTTTTAGGTAGTCAAGTAATTCAACTAGTCCCCTCACTTCTCACACTTAGATCTTCTAATATATTAGTATTTTTGTCCTAATCTAATCACAACTCCTCGTCTCCCTACCATCAAGTAAAACTGTATCAAGTCCCCGCCCACGCGCCGCGCGCCGCCCGCGCACAACCTTCGATGGCCGCTCATATTTACAAAGTTTTTTACTTTTAGTTGGCAAGCTCGATAATTTGGTTGTTAGGTACTTATGGGCCATTTAGTTGTTAGTTTGGGAAGATAGAGAGAGGCAGCTGGAGATTAAAAAGAGAACGAGTATAACTCCCGCGCAGCTTTAAAAATAACGTACGTTCTGATATTGATTAGTATTCTCTACCAAAAATAGATTAGATACAGCTGAAAGCGTTGTCAGGCTCTTACCAAGCTTGCTGACCGGTGTCATTATGATGTATTTCACTGCACCTACCGGAAGGCAGTCACCACTCGAAAACCCTTCAGTCCTATCGGCCATTCGTTCTACAAGTGAGCGCAGGACCAGCCCTTGTAACGATCACCAGAAGACGTAATATGGCTGATAATAGCAAACGATGTTGATGAGCGTTCTTAGTGTCTGTCTATACCTACGCTATTTTTATACCCAATCCCTAGTCGCCTTTTTCTCCCTAAAAGGAAAGAAACAAGGGCTTATTAGTCGATTCGCACGTATTTACTCGCCCGGAACGGGCAAATCATTACTTTCAAAAAATATTATTTCTTCTATAGGCGACTTGCACAAAGTTAGTTTATTTGTGGGCAAGTCGACAACTCTAGAAATACTTATGTGTTACGATTGTTCAGCAGCAATATTTTCTGCGAACTCATCAGGTGTCGATAGTAAGTCGCAGCTAGCGTGTGAGGTGCACATTATGACTCGGCATTGCTATAATGATTCGCGCCGCCCACAGCCCCCAGGGGCGAGTGGTAAGCACCTACTCGCCTCGCCTGACTTTTACAACTTATTCCACTTAATAACACAACTATCACTTTTTATTAATCATCCTTTCAGCATCGTACCTACATTGTAGCGTGAAATATCGATATGATGTAAGCTCGATGCGATAATTATAATAAAAGAGAGAGATAGACATTTTTGCTTGTACACGGAGTTAATTCACAAGGATAACATTTTAAGTGATGAGTTTTAGGAAATAAGTTGTTATTATTAGGTTTGCTTCACTACCTATTGCATTGGGTTTTATAGTTGTAAGTGATTATTATTTAAATAAATAATATATTATATAAAATAAACCCTGAAATAAAATAAAAATAAATAGTTTATGCAGTCCAATCATAACAATTACGTTTTCAGTATAGATACGGTTACGGTTTTTACGGTTTTACATTTATTTATTTATTTATCACAAAAATTACTTTGTTACATCCTCTAAATGTAAAGCAGATGATGTCATCGTCATCTACGCATCAAAATAAGTAAAGTAATTGTAGGTAAACATAATTGCTGGGAAACTACTTTTATTTTTGGTTTGAAAATTTACGGTAGTGCGCAAGGTAATGGACGCAAAATAATGCGCTTATGCAGGCAACGGTACAGGGATCAAGGGATGAAAACGAATTTTCGTAAAAAAAACATCAAAAAAACGTTAGATCTTTGACCTTCAATGTCTTCGTAACCAGAAGTTTCCCAGGTATGTACAAAGAAAATTTCACAATAAGGGGAAGATCAAATGAAGTGAAGCCGAACGTGTATACCAAGGCGATGACAAGTAACCGTCAGAGGTCCCTGCTGGCTGAAGTATTCGTTTCTGTGATTACGTAGTCGTTGGATCGATTACCACACTAAAAATAATAATTTCGTATCACTTATCTGACGAATAGGTGTCTTGAGTCAGGATGTTTGTGTCTTGTAAGCGTAATCTAAGATTTTCAAAGGTTTACTTGTCAATTTCTTTCTGGGTTGTGAAGGTCACATAGGCGGTCGCTCCATGTGGAATAAGAGCTCTACCTAAGGACTTCAGGACCTTCAGATTCACCTCGAAGCTCAAAACAGGGCTTGCAATGATTTATGTTTAAAATACTACACAATGGAATCCCATTGTCACATAACAAAAGCAAGACACAATAAATTGTTATTATTAATAATCACACATTCTAAAACACAATAACTACAAAACACATTTATTTACTTACCTTATTCTAACTTGAAAAAACAGCTGTACAATAAAAGACATACAGACATACAAACAAACACACATACAGACTTTGTTTACCCAACAGTGACTAATTCGACCTCCAATATCGATTAAGGATCGATTCAGACAATTATCGAGATATCGATCTATGTTTACATCGATTAGGTTAGTTTTAGGAGACAATGGGTACCAGAACCTTCGCGACAACTGTTACAGTATTTTCATAACTTTGGCCGTTCGTCCGTTTATCATAGACATTTAGACACAGTGCTGCTGGGGAGTTTGTCGCGCCACTTTTTTCCCAGCTAAAGCACCAGAAAGTGGTGAAGAGCGGGTGTTTTGGGGGACTGTCTTAATAATTTTGACGTTCGGAAAAAACTGTCTGATCTGTCTCAATCTGTTAAAAATATCTCTAATTTCCCTACATTTTGACAAATTTATGACATTGAATGTCGCTGATATGAAATTGCGACTAAATGATAAATGATTTTGAATATTTTTAATTACGGGAATTGGCCTTCTGATTCTCACCCTAGTTTAAATAAATGGCTTTTGATTTTGATCCTAACAATGGGGTATTGGAGAGGAAACTGCCATAATAATCACGTTTTTAAGATTAATGATCGCAGCTTGTTGTTATTAGCAGACAGGATGTCTCAGCTGTCTTTTTTGTCACGTATGGAAATCCTGATGGAAGACTTTTCCGCCCAGGGGAAATTGCAAAGTCTACCAGACTCTTACTGACTAAAAGCATACTCGCCAAACCAAACTACCTTCGCCCTGAGGCATAGAAATATAATATGTGGAGTTGGAGACTCTGGAACATTCACCAGCTGGGGTAGCTGGTACTGGCTAACCTCAGTCGCTCTGTAACTGAAGTGATCGTTTACGCAAAAGTGGCGTGATGTCCTGCCGTGGTCTCACCGCTCATAGGCGGTAGCGGTTTTGGTCGCTACACCACCACATCTGAGTGTGCATACACACGAGCGACAATGGTAAAGGCAACCGTCGACAGGCGTCGACGGCCGGCGTCGACGCGTCGACAGCTGCGGTTGCCTGGGCCGTTGACGCGTGTCGCTGATGTGTATGAACACTAATAAAATTACTTATGTAAAGACTTTTCTGTTAAAATGTTTGCTAATTATTTTTTGTTTGTTGTTACAGGTAAGTTAAACTCTTCAGCTGAAGATAATTTATCGACAATATTGAAATAAGTATGGAGACACTACAAGGTATGATTTGAAATTATTTGCACAAGGACAAAACAAAATTAATGAAAACATAATAATTTCATTAAAAAAAAAAATTTGTAAGTTTTTAAAAGTTATATTAAAAATTAAATTCATTAATGAAACAATGTTCAATTACGTCTTATCTAGAATAACGATGTGTCGATCATCAGTAATGCACTCAAGGTCCGTGACGTCATAATTTTGTCGATAATTAAGGTATTGAGTAGATGTTTAACCCATTGAGTGTCTAATTAGCAGACACAATAGAATTTAATTGTTCTTATGTCGCACTGTGTAACATAAGACATTCGAAAGGTTAATACATTTAATACTTATGTATATGTATATGTTTTACGAACAGTACTCTCGTCAATCGTATGATCTCGTGACAAGAGGCCATTTTACTTGGCATATGAGTGTCGTAGTGCAGCTGTTAGTAAGAAGTTAAAATACTTATTGAAATACTTGGACTTATTATGTTAAGGTAAATAATACTTGGATTACCACGAGTTTGTCTGGGGCTGGAACTAAGTAAACCCACTTTTTCTTCAGATTCGATTTACCTAACTTTTATTATTTAATTATCGTTATAACTATCATGACAGGATTAACCTAATGCGATAGTGTGGTATTTATATACTTAAAATATTATAAAAAAAAAATATATATATATAATATAAATGTTTATTTATAAACCTCACGCAAAGGATAAGTAGCAACTCTTTATCCCGTCAAGTCAAGCCACCCACGTGCTATAGGGTACGCGCGGGGGGTACCACATAGGTAGTACGATACAATAGAAAATCAATTGTGTCTCATTAGCGGAACTTGAGAGGTCAAATCATTAGTTGTTGTATAGTTTTCTTTTGGAAGTTCAATATGATCCAGACTCAACCAATTTCAACCACATGTTCGATAAAAGATAGCTTTATTTCTAAATTGTTCGCAGTGGAACTATTGTTTAATACTTGCATCTCTTTGCATGTAGGCACGTGCCTCTTGAAATGTGTATTGAAAAAAACGAAGGCTTCAAAAAGATTTCTTACTGACCTCGGCAGGTAATGGTCGCTACTTAATTATACATACGACTTCATTTTACCACATACACACTTTTAACCTGTGTTTGTTCGTCGTTTGATCTCTTTTCTAGATTTTTTGGAAACTTTCATATTTTCCTCTAACTGACAGCTTCGTTGGCTTAGTGGTCGCAAGCGCTATAGCTGCACATGAGGTCCTGGGTTCAATTCCCAGGTCAGGCAGTGTTATTGGGTTTTCCATCAGGAATTTCTCAGTAGCAGCCCGGAGTCTGGATTCGTGTCCGGTTAATGGCAATAGGCTCGCCCCCTGTTACTTGGGACTTAAACATAACTGGCGAAATGTGGGTATACTGTAGGTACACCTTGCCTAACCCTTCGTGGATTACAGGCGTGATGTTATATTATGTGTCACCATACTAACCACCAAGAGACATAGTAATTCCACTCCTGAATACATCACGTTAGGTTCATTAGGTAATCTGTTCATTAAAGTACCCATCACATCCAAATCAGGTTGTTCTTCCATCCGATGACATCGATTAAACTACATACACTAGTAGGGCGCTAGGGCAGGTGAGTAGGCGACACATGCCGTTATGTGTTGTTCTTGCTGTATTGTAGGATGTTAGAACAGCTTTATATAGCTTTGTATGGAGGCAATGGGTTTGTTTGTGACATTATTTTAGTTAAATGGAAGTAGACTTTTAGACAAGCAGCCAACCCGCACTGGGCCCGCGTGGTGGATTACGGCCCACTCCCTCACACAGAGAGGAGGCCTGTGTCCCATCAGTGGGAACATTAGTAGGCGGCTGATTATGCTTTGGCAGCAGCAAAGCGACAAGTTAATTAAAATGCCCCCGACGACATAATGGAATTCCTAGGTACCTAATTTGGATAGTTTAGATTTCTTCTTTGTAAAATAACTACACACATGTCCAAACCTATTACCACAAATATATCTATTACATACAAACTTACAAACAAATTTTGAGTTTATTGATTGTTAAGGCAAGTTTTCGCCATTAGGAACACTTTTGGTGTCTGTAATTTCACTATCGACCAAACTACAAAATGCCCATGTTAACAAATTGACAAACATGTCAATGATAATCATTACAGCGTAATGCTGACACCATGTACCTACGCTTCTTCACCGTAGTCACGAACCGAATCATTACCGGCCAGGCCACGGTTACGCCACCCATCCGCCATTACGCACAGGGTGTAAAGACAATGGTTGACGGTTGACGACAACCAAGCGCTTCCTTCTTTTGTCATGCAAGTGGGTCGCCGGTCAAGGAATGTGGAGGGTCAGGTTGCTTTGACAGCGAGGAAGTTAAGAACTGGTGGAAGAATAATATCATAAGAGTGGGACTTTACTGGCTCATCTCCGAAGAGGTGGACGAAATTATTTACTTACTTGCACTACAATTACAATACACTACAACATATGTTACTAGATAAGTACCTAAATAACTTCTCGCGAAATTAGGTTTCGTCAGTTATCTTATTCATTCTTACTAAATGCGAAAGTAACTATGTCAGATGTCTATCACCCTTTTACGCCTTATCGACTTAACGGATTTCGATAAAGCTGGAGTAGGACTTACGAGTTAGGATACTTTATTATCCCGGTAACACGTTTCTGTGGGGTGGTGATGGGGTTAAGCCACGGGCAAAATCTAGTCGCACTAATATTATAAAGGCGAACATTTGTGTGTGTGTTTGTTTATGTTTGTTACTTCTTCACGCTCAAACGGCTGGACCAATTTTGATACAATTTTGTATGGAGGTAGCTGACACCCTGGATTAACATATAGGCTACTTTTTATCCTGATATTCTCACGGGATCGACATTTACGCGGGTGAAACCGCTGGGCGCAGCTAGTAACTTATATTTCTGTAAGAGGCGAGCCTATTAACCGAGACTGGGACAGGTCCTAGAAGTTAATTCAGCAGTCGCGCTTGCGGGGCTGTATGTAGTAAAGATATCTGTTAAGGAAGACTTTCCCTCTATTAACAGTTTAAAATAAATCCAAACATTTGCTTACTGTATATACCGCGCACACTGAAACCCCAACTCACGCCTAACTCACTTCAATTGACAATTCGCTCCGCTAATATTTCAAAATTACTCAATATCCAATGAAGTATTTGACCATTAGTTTTTCACTTTAATAAATGAGCTAGATAGGAAATATTATACCGGAGCCAGGGTTGGCACATCTGAAATGTTTGTAATTAAGCTTTCGTCTTCATACTTCCTTATAGCTTCAATTCCTTCTTTCCTTTTCTATTTATTAATTCCCCTCCTCCTTCCTTCCTTCTTTTTCCTTCTGTAAGAGAAATATATGAAAGTAGCTCATGCTGGGGTGAAAAGATAGCTAGTCAGCCAAGTGGCAGTTTAGCAAGGATGAATAATGCTTCGGGTGTTCCGGATGCCACTTCAGTATACCGTATTCAGTGTATAATTATAACAGTAATCAGATTCTGGGGTAGGTACTACGACCTAATCCGATCACTGCTCAGAATATCATAGACGTTCTCCAAAAATCGAGGTTCATGGTTATTTTTATTGGATCTTAGCAATTATTACTGGAAAATTAATTAAAAAACGATTTCACCTGAAATGTTTCTTTCAATTTCTACTTTTGACGAAGACAACATTTTCATTTAAATCAGCCAAAATTGTGTTAACTAATGTAGTTTCGCCACCCCTGATCTAGCCCACAATCTAGAACCCAGACTTGGGCAGGCGAAAATTACGCAAAATTGTTTACTAAACAACGTGTGGGTGTCGGCATTCGGTGCCCGGTTGAGGCATTTTAAGAACAACTTGATATATTTGTCCTGAACCGGTGATAGTTGCTTAATCTGCCGGAGTGAGGTTTGTGGAGGTAGGTTTAGGATAGATTGGGTTACTGAAAGGTTGCTAGACTTTAGGGCACCCACATTGAGCTTAATAGATTGAATTACTGGCAGAGCGAAGGCTGTATATTTAATGGCATCGTTATCGAAGATATTCGATCTTTGGAGAATTATTTAGGTACCTAACTTCTGTAAGAACCTTAGTCTGATTTAGAGTCTGAGTTTAATCCTTAAAATTCCTATTCGCAATTAGCATTATGGGTGGCCTATTAGGTATTACTAATCTTCCAACAAAAAACGTTAAGCCGGTACCGAAAACATAACCTACAGAAAAGCTAATGTCATTAAAAATATACGAAACGCTTTGAAAGCGATTGCCACTTGTCTAGGTTCTCTGGTCACCGTTTTAAAGTCCTCGGTGCATCCATCTGAGAGGTTTCTTAACCGATTCTTTGTTACCCTTTCTTCCATCGTAATCGCAAGTATAACATGTTACGACCACCTCTAACAATGTCGTGGGAACACGACTCGTCGTGCCACGCCGAGCCGCGCCCGCGTCGCGCTGCAATTACCGCGGGTCGCGAGTTTATCGCGACAAACGGTGCCGCGCGAATAACTGCAGTGACCATGCAGAAAATGTATATGGAATATCCTGACGGGGGTTGAATGGACAAGCAAGAAAAATCAAGGTATACCTAATTGTCTCTCAGGACTTGATCCTTACTTTCAGTTCTTTTCAGGTTAGGCATTCTTTAATTATTATCCTTATTAACTTCTCGTAAAAAGTACCTACATACATAGGTACAAGTAGGTCTCTAATCCCTATGGTAATTTAGGTTGGTATGCACAAACCCGCACTGGGCCCGCGTGGTGTTACGAGCCACTCCATGAGAGAGGAGGCTTGTGTCCTAATACTGGGAACATTATGGCCTGAATCAAGCTGTGTAATATACCCTGGTCTACAGCCATTAGTTTAACAGCGGTCTATAGAATTTTTTTGTGTACGTGGCGTGTATAAGTGGCGAGGCGCTCCGCGGCGTGCCGAAAAAAAGTGTTCTGGGATGTACTCTAGTGCACGTCACGCGGGGAGCGGCGCATAAAATCTAAGCATACTTTTCATGGCAATCATTGAAGAATCCTCCTTATCCTCGATACTATGAATAGGATTCGATCCCTTCGACTACCACCACTAGCTAATGTGATCGGTTCGGATTTAACTACCAAAAAATCACAACCCTCACTTGGCTTTGCAGTAGTCGGGTAAGAAGTCGGCGTCTGCTAGGAATATTTTCCTTTGTGGAAATAAGACGAAGATTCTTGCAAGTTCTTATTTAACTCACCACAAACTGGCTATTCACCTTCTATAATTTCAAGAAATATTAATTCATGGCGTAAAAATAATCGAAATCTGAAAACAATTTGTCTCTATAATCTCATAGATCCCTAACTCGTCGTTCCCGTATAAATCACAGAGATCACGACCCGGCCGGCGGCGATCTACAAAGTGATTGTGCGACAATAGCGCCGCGCGCGCATCTCATGTTTATGTACTTCCAGTGAGTAGGTACTTGTGTTAACATACTTTGTAGTTTGTACTAATCTGAAGGAACTGCGGTGTTCGACTGAGAATGCGGCCGCTGAATGAGTAGTTGTGGGTTCGATTCCCAGGTGTAGGGAGTGTTTTTTGTTTTTAGTATCACATATTTTCTTGTATTTTTCTGTACGTTTCTCAGGCCGGGTAGTTTATTACAGTTTATGGATAGGTACAGATAAGAAAGTAAAGGCTCCTACAAACAGGCGCGACACGCGATATAATCGCGCGCGACACAAAGGCATTACTCGTTGCGCGACTTGCGGTGCCTTTGTGTCGCGTGTCGTGTCGCGCCTGTTTGAAGGATCCTTAAAATTTTTCGTTTTATTTTATAAACGTCTGTTAAATATTAATCAATTCCTAAGCAACTGATTAGCAAATAGTCTTTTAGATAAACGCTATTTAGTGCTAAGAGGCAACTGATTAGTAGTTTTTAAAATTAAACACCACACGTGTACTGTTCAAAGTTAATCCATTAACTTAGCACTTAGCTTAGTTACTTGTTAAACTAAAAGTTTTCACACACAGTTTGTTTTGATAGCGATGAACAAAAATAGATTTATCTGAGTTCGCGAATGATTCATGTCACCGGTATGACCGTTTCACATTCACTTCTGTACTAGTAGCGCCGCCTAGTGGCGTGATTAGAAAGTAACACTTCTTGATTATTTTCCTTGGAAACAGCTAATAGGCAATTATTTTATTTTGTGAACGATATTAAAATATTCATGTCATAAAAATTAGATATAGTGACTTGATAAAAATCAGCATAAACATTCATTAGAAGCGAATGTCAAAGTAACGGAACTTGAAAATTATCAACAATGTGACTTCACATTGATAAAAGTTACGCCGATACGGAACAGTTATTTCGACAGATCTCTCAGCTGCGATGGTGGTGTAATGGTCAGCATAGTTGCCTTCCAAGCAGTTGATCCGGGTTCGATTCCCGGCCATCGCAGAATCTTTTTGGCTTTTTATATTTTACATTTTATTAGAAAAAAGTATTATAATGATATTTTGGATACATTTCATCGTTTTATTATACCAGAAACTGTTTTTATTGAGTAATTTATTTTCCGCACATATACATGTTTTATTAAAAGCAGCTTACAACATAACTTAGGTACATGATAAGCATGCTAAAGATCAAATCTGAATAAATTAATTAATGAATATAAATTAGTTGAAATTATGCAAGAATAATAAAATAACAGTACTTAGGTATATTGTAACCTATACCTGTGCGAATTACCTACTGTTTATGAATCATGCATATATTAGCAAGTACCTAGGTAGGTACCTACTGTTATTTATCTTTATGTAAAAGGTGCATAAGTACCTACTAATTAGAATAAAATGAATCATACATTATTAATCATACAACTTGAAAATGCTCATTTTCAGAATTAAATTAAGACTATAACAATTTGTCAGCAGTCTGACAACCAGTCTTACCAAGGGGTATCGTATTACCCAGTAACTGGGTTGTGGTGGTCAGATAGGCAGTCGCTTCATGTAAAATACTGGTATTCAGCTGCATCTGGTTAGACTGGAAGCTGACTCCATATAATTGGGAAAAGCCTAGGCAGATGATGACTTTATAATAATTTGCTGAAAAAAGTAGGCAGTAATCTACCTTTTTCAATCACTAACTTTTACTTACAGTATGAAACCTTACACAAAATAAATAGTTTTGATCAACAAAAGACAATCTCAGCACAAGACTTGTCCTTTTCGATGACTTCGAAATGCCCCACATAATTATCTACATTACATCTACACATTCAAATACAATCTTAAAAACAAATTATCTTAAAACCTCTGGCACACGAGGTCGTCACCCAGCTCACACCCGCAAACAATAGCGTAATTATACTCCATACAATATCACAATTACACACAAATTACTGACTAATGCCTCTTTTTGTACATTTTGAGTGCTCCAGATGTTGGCACCGCTATGTAAAATTAGAGAAAATGATTGTTAAGCCAATTGACTACTAACTTAAAAAATCATAAATTTTTATGAAATGGCTATACTTATATAACACGCTAAATTGACGTAGTGCATCAATTTGCTCAACAATTAATCTTCCTGACTGTACCTATAATAATATAGCTACTTAGTTATTGCTCCAGTTTTGCCTGTCCCGTTGGTCACTCCCGGGTTCGATTCCCGCGTCGGGCAGTGTTATTTAGTTTTCCAATTAGGAATTTCTTAGTAACAACCTGGAGTTTGGATGTTGGCGGTTTGATACCCCCGTGCGTCGGGTCTCTCTCTCGGTTGTGTCGGATTGCCATCCTATCAAACTGAGCGTGGGGAAGAGTGCACCTGGAACATCGGTGGATTCTTCCTCTGTTCAATTAGCTATGAAGGGCATCCATAGGGTTCTTTAGTTAGGCAAAGGTTCACCCCTATAGTCTTCTTCACTGGGTTTCCTAAGGGTCGTAAGGACTACCCTAGAACCTATCAGGATAGGATTATATCATGGTGAGTAGCAGTTTCCTCCTCTTTACTGATCACCATTCCGTTAGCCATGTGGGGTTAATTATAATTTTGTTTGGTGCAAGGCCTGGTCCCCTGCGGTTAGACGTTGGCCGGTCCTAAACTGTGCAACAAACCAGGTCCTCTACTTTTCGGAGCTAGTGCCCCCAAATATCTCCTCAAGTCTTCGGTTAAATGCATCTCGAGTATAAGGGAAGTGTATGTGACTCTGTGCTTGAAACATGATCCAAGACAGATTGGTGCTGTTAGCCACAAATTAGCACTGTGAGGGAGCAACGACTTTTAATAAAAGTAATTAACCTTTTTTGGGCACACAGGGCCGTATTTAGACATTTTATTGCATGTTCCTTATCACTGATATAAATAAAAGAACTTTAGATAAAGTCAATGGCGTGCCAAGTGCAGGAAACCATCAGATTTTATTACAGTCCCTATTTGGAAGAAATATAAGATATGCTCGTAGTAACTAAAGAATTTACTCGAAACTCAAGGAGACATTAACCACGTAAACAATATCCTACTCAGCGCCAATAAATGCGAAAATTTAGATGCAATGTGCCACGTGACGTGGAAGAGCCATGTTGTGCCGAGTGCGCAAGCGCGAGATCTACCATATAAGGGCTGGACCGCGCCGCCCTGCGCCAGTCGAGGCCGATCCGACGCGCAAGGTCACACGCCTGCCAACCAGGGGTGACTGACTCATATAAAAATTCACACTATCGAGTGAGATTTACGACTTTGATTACCCTAAAAGGCGTAAATACGGAAGAAAAAATGTTTTAATGTGACGCGATGAGGATCATTATTATGTTGACGGATGGAAAGAATGAAATAATCGTAAATTAAATTGTTTTTATTTTTATCTGTCGTACCCTTGCGTTCGGTCTTTGACTGCTTATCAATCTTATTTATTTACACTTTCATCGATACTTTTGTTTTAAAGAATTCGGAAGGAGGGGAAATGTTTTCGTCGCCATCAATTAGCCTTCTTCGTCGAGTGAACGAATTTTTCCGTTTAATCTCACGTTAAGCATGTTTGTTTATGCTTGAGAGAGCATGTTTGCTTGTTAAACCAGTCACGAAATAACTTCTTTAACAATGTGATGTATGCTCAGAATAATTATGTGTAATTTAAAATGGTTTACACTAAATACATAAAAAAGCAAGGTAGCTTGCTTAATGGCCCGTCGATCTAATCAGTTTTCAGCTTTTGCAAGATACAAATGATGCTAATTTAAGTCCTGCAGACATTTCCTGTTTTGATGCAGCTGATTAATCTAATAATTCACCTCATTGCCGCACAAATAATCTAAAATCATGACTAAAATTTAACCAAGGAAACAATATGCAACAAACAAGCAATCCAAATTACCTCTGACCAAGCTTAGACACAGATCCTGACCTAGACCTTACAGCAATCACGTATTATACCGAAGCAAATAATAAAAATAAATTAGAAGACCATGACATTGCCTTATATCTTGCATCTGAGCCTTGCCATGAGACAGGTAGTCAGTTATAACCATATATGATCGGATCAAGAGTTCACCTTGGATCAGCAAGATTGTGATTAGTTGATCACAACGTTCCATATTCAGTGAATCATCAGTACTTTGTGGCTTATAATTTTATATTATTATGAGTTTTATAGTATCGTGTCTAGTTTATAGGTTTGTTAATTGGTTGATTGTTAGATTTTATATTCTTATTTGCATTATTACCTCCACTGGCTATTTTATGATGTGTCTCATCGTTGGGTAACTGTTTGTGTATCTTTGACATTTATTTAGTGATAACTACCATTATGGGTTTTATAGATAATTTTGCAAAGAATTGTTTCTCATTTCTCATTAACTTCAAGAGACATACTCCTAGAACTTAAAATAGTTATTTAGGAAGTAGATGCAAACAGCTTAGTATCCCAGTAGATTGAGGTGAAATCAACTCGTGAGGAATCATTTCATTCCAAAAATACATTAAAATGAATCAATTTCTACACAATTACTCAAAGCACCGCTCCACCAATACATTTCTTTTAAAATCATGAATAATGCAAGAATTCTTATTCACATCACATCCAGCATTCACTAAGGACTTCCCTCGAGGAAGTTATTAAAATTTGACACATTAATTATGATCTTCCGATGTTCTGAAACTGTTTTAATTAAACTTGAAACATGGTGATTACAGAAACTTTTTACAATTGAGGAAACTCATTTGTCATGAACATTATTACAATGTAATGAAGTATGTAGTTTAACTTTTTATTATTTGGAAATTATTTAGGTCGACTAGATCATAAACCTGGCCATTTAAACTTGAATTTGTAGGTTCTACAACATTCTTTCCACTATGAGGATTTGTATTGTCATCTTGAGCATAATCATATAATTTAAAATCTTGCTCATAGAATAGTTTGATAAAAACATCAAAGACACAAGCAACTATGGTATAATTTGCGTTGCAAATATCTGAATCAAGAAACAAAAGAATAGAATTCAAAACATAGACAAGTTTATCAATAATCTTCTATAATGATATATTGTTGTTTTAATTCAATGGATCATTTGGTATTGTTGGTTGAGGCGCTCGCGCATGCTTTGGTGCTTTGACCAAGAACCTGTCACTTTGATTGATAGAGAGTCTTAGACATGACCTTCTGACATTTCTTATCAATAGGAAGTCTGTATTGACAATTTTGAATGCCTCGGGTTATGGAAGTGGAGAAATATTTTGACATTGTTTGGTCAGAAATAATATTTGAACTTGTCTTTGTGTTCAGAAAATAGTCCATTGCTCTTTAAAGGCAACGCGAAAGTTGTCAAAATAACATTTCCTCTCACATTTCCGTTCAATAAATAAACCTTTCAATATAAAACTTCTAGCCAAAAAACTAGTACATTCAGGAAACAAAAAAGTACTTTCAAAATATCAGCCTTCGATATCTTTCCGTAAACAATTAAAAAAAGAAAAAGCAGATTTCCCGGTAACCCAAAAAGGAGATATTGAGAAGGAGTATTTTACCTAGATGTCAAAACACAAAAAATAAAATAGAGCTGACAGTCAAAATTATACGAGTACTTTA
Source organism: Luperina nickerlii (assembly GCA_963855955.1). Taxonomy (NCBI): domain Eukaryota; kingdom Metazoa; phylum Arthropoda; class Insecta; order Lepidoptera; family Noctuidae; genus Luperina; species Luperina nickerlii. Next base: position 1,535,735 of record OY979682.1, on the reverse strand, counting down.
TACAAAAGTAAAAGCCTTACGGAATTTCTCTTAAACGAGAGTGAAACTGAAAAGCATCGCCAGCCTTGAACCTCCGATCTTTCCGGTTTGGCGGCCGGTGTGGCGGGGTATCGAACCCTAATTGAGTCAAGTGTATGTTCACTTGATGTAAATGCATCTGATGTGCTTAATGTGACAATTTATGTGTCGCGATAAACTTTGTCAGACGTTAAGTGGAGTTTACGACGGTTAATTAAAAATATGCGAGATGTTCCTTTGATTAAATAATAAGGATGCTTGTTAGTGGATTGTTTTGCATGTTGAAAATATCTTTGAGCAGCATTTTGGTTCATTGTATCACATCTTAATGTCAAAGCGGATATAGCAATGAGGGTGAGATACCCATTTCGCGGAAGCTAACTGATATAGATTTAATTGGGTCATTATATTAGGTCAATAATAAAATTGTATGTAATAGTGGTTTAATAACAATACAATAGTAGACCTAGGGAGTTTAATTACATAATTTGCAAGCTAAGACTTAATTTCTATGCCTTACTGCACTGCACATTTTTATTGAATTATTTAAATGGACTGTTCGAAAGATGATAGGACTAAAAAGGGAGTGATTGCCAAGATGACGACTAATAGAGAAGTATGGAAGTGAAAGACATGATAAGCCGACTCCAAATACATTGGGATAAGGGCAGAAGAATGATGACTTAAATATATATTTCTGCCGCCGTACGTAAAAGGGGCGCATCTGAGGAAAGGGAATGGAGAAAAATGAGCCTTGATGGATGCGCCTTTTTTGTTTAGTAAGGTTTATTTTTCTTCACATTTTTGGGCGATATTCATCCTTTTTGCTTACTGCGGCAGATTTGTACTTCGATGATTTTAGAACGCGAAACACTTTTAAAACGGTAATACTTTCAACTAAGCATTAGTTAATAACAAACAGACGCCGATAACAAACGGTTTTGCCACGCCACCCCTTCCCCGGCACAGTTTAATGAAGCTTTAAGGCTCCTGCAAACAGGCGCGACGCGCGACGCGAATCGCGCGCGACACAAAGGCACCGCTCGTTGCGCGACTTGCGGTGCCTTTGTGTCGCATGTCGCGTCGCGCCTGTGTGTACGAGCCTTTACTCTCGAATATTTTGCATTCTTACGATGATCATTATTTTGTATTAATTGATTTGAATTGCAAGTGATATAATATTATTGGAATCGGGTTAGAAATAGTATATCGTCAAGAGTTCTGAACAAAATAAAAATATATTTATTTTAACGACGAGCATAAATACCAACCATTTTTCTTCGCGTGCCACCTGAGTGATTTTTGTGGAACATGGCTTGGAAAATAGCCACATGTCATTTTAAGCATGGTGATTAAAGTATTTTTAATTCGTCTAAATGTGTTTCATTCTGACTGTACATTTTTATCGTTTCTTGTACGACTTTTTGTTAGGTAATTTTAAATCGTCTAGGGCCAGGATCGGTGAGAGTTGGGACGGACCCTTTTTTTATCATAATCAGCTGTTTCCTTTAGAACTTAACTGATTATCTTTTGTTTTCTCTTCGATATGTTATAGTAGGTGGAACCTTGAACTAATTGATAGTCGGCTGACAATGGATGATCAGAATCAACGTGTGCCGGATAAACGGGCGCCTGACGCAACTTGTTACTAAACGTTATTGGCTGCGGTTACTATTGGTCGTAGGTTGTTGTTGTTCATTCATTTAGTGTCGTATTTTCCATTGCTATCTTCATTAGTTCATGATATGTTGAAGGCTCTTCCATTTTCTGTTATTTGTGCTCTTTCATCAGTAGATTTCCTTCTAGGACGTTGGTGCTTATTCGTTTCTGAGCTGAATTTCCTGTTTTGTCTTGTTTTCTTAGACTGGGTTATCTTGGGCTGGCGTACCTTTCTATCTCTTCCTAGATCTTCTCTTTTATGGTGGAACGTCAACTAGTCTCGTTTCTCTCTATACAAGGTGGCAGGAACATAAACGCATAATCTGTTACCATGGTTCAATACATGACCTAGACTGCGTTAAAATATTTCACAGTTATTAAAAAAAATTGTTGTTTCCTACAAAAGTGCAATACCGACGCGGTCAAAATGTGCGGAACAGCTGGTTATTTATTTTAAATAGCCAATCAGCATTATGTACTGAATCCATGGTAATAGGTTGTGCGTCGATGTCACTATATAATACCGACCCTGAATAAATACATATATATATACATATATATGTATATATTTTTTTCTTAATATATTTCTTCTGAGTTTTACTAATGCTACACAAAAAAATTGCTCGAGTTTCATAAAATTACTACCGTTAACACCGCTCTCTCCCTATTTTCCGATGACTCGGTCGTCTAGCAAAGAAAATCTAGCCTTTAAAACTGCTGACAGCCAGAACGAGAACACTTGGTTTGATATAAAATGTTTATCGCATAATAATGAATCATCATAATTTCGCGTCGACATTGTGGGTAGCGTTACGCGTCCCACATAGATGTGCCCGCACTGGGTACGTCTAGCGTTTTCACATGGCTATGCACTGGAGTACACAAACGGTGAGCCGAAAAGCTTTGCACTACTTTTGAATAGGGCTTGTTTTGGAAAATAGGGCACCACGCTTGCTGTGTAATGACGGATGCTGTTGTTTTGTGGCTTATCAAAGAGCTACAAAGACGCTGCCATATTTTCGTTAGAGAACTCATTTTTACCAACAATGAATATTTAGCATAGTATACTATACCTACCAGCAGTGGCGTCCTGGTAAATATGACTGAAGTGGTGACTTATGAATGTAGGTCGTGGTTTTGAACCCAGGAAGCCGCTTTACTTTGCGTAAATATTTCATCACCTCTGCTCTCAACGATGACAGAAAACATCGGGAAGAAACCGGCTGTCCTAGAACCAAAAAATCGAAGACTTGTAACATCTACCAACCCACACTAGGCCAGTGTGGTAGATTATAACACACTCCCTCTCGAAGAGGGGAGTCCAGTGTCCCAGCAGTGGGAATATTATAGGCTGATGATGCTATACGATACTTATTTGGTTTGCTAATAACTGAAAAATGTCAGATTCGGAAACTAAGGCAGGATGTTTTAGAGGATTTTATTATTGTAACAACATTAGTTGAATGGAACGCGAATAATAATTATACATGCGGAGATTGCCTGTAAGTGATTGTTGCATATACACTTTCACATGTTATCTTTAGCATAGAACCTTTGTAAACAATCGTTGGTGAACTAATAAAAATAAATAAGTTCGTACATAATTTCGAAACAGGGATAAACTTAGACTAGAATGAACTAGACAATTTACTTAAGAATATATTGTACGTACACATTTTAACTCATTCTACTCTACTACCATAACTTGACCATGTATTTTCGGCCATTTATTCAAAAACACGATTATGAAGCATGACATCAAAATCCTTAAAAAAAACAAAAATACAACTCATGACAAGATGGCGCCAGTCTTATTACCCTTTAACGTTATTAATCTTCAATCTGTCATTCAACATGGCGCGGCGGGCGGCAGGAGGCTGCAGGTAATCAACATGCCAATTATCTTAAAGTAGGTATCGGATATACTGCAGTAATTTGATCAATTGTTTATTTGTTTCGCAGTCGTTATCAGTTGCTGTGTGATTCACTTCCTTAAGTCTGATGTCAGCATCAGCTGTTTTATTAGGTCATGGATGTGGCTAAATAATAGCAGCCTCACGGGTCGGTCGAAGGTTAAGCTAAGCTTGCTGAGGTCAGTCCGTGGATGGGTGATCAGCCATTATATATCAAGACCACTACGTACCTCGGAAAGCACGCTAAAACGTTGGTTCCGGCTATCACTTGCAGATCTTTGATAGTCGTTGCGGGTACTCAGTAGTCCGAAAGTCTGACAACCAGTCTTACTAAGGGGTGACGTATTAAACAGTAACTGGGTTGTGGAGGTCAGATAGGTAAATTAGGCAATCGCTCCATGTAAAGTACTGGTATTTAAAATTCTGTTGTTTGGCTGCAAGTGATTTAGCTTAATCACAATGCTTCATCAAGTCGCTATAATGATATTCGTAGTGATGCACCAGTGAGTCACTAAGTTTATCCTAAGGATTTAGATATACGTAGAGTTTTAGTTTCATCTTAAACTCAAAAGACTATGGGATATGCCTAGATGTGAATCAGGTTCTGTAGGGGCTATATAGAAAGATCCAGATACTGTATGGGCTATGCACCTAGATAAGATTCAGATTCTGTATTATGAGATTCTGATTTTGTACGGGCTATGTAGAAGGTATTCCAAATTTAAACAATATTAAGACAATTAATCGTCGCCCAAGGTACACAGTAGTAAATACTTTAATATAGTAACGAAAAAAATATTTAATATAAAAATATCGTAACATGTCGTTACACCTACATGGAATTAAAAGTAATATGGCAGTTAAGAGTAATATTATTGAAGTTAATAAGTGGACAGTGGGTAGGCAGGCCTTGATAATAACTGCTTCATTATAAGGCAAAAAGGTTTGCGCCTCTTAAGACCAACGATTTGGCCACTGTATAAAGATCATTGGCGGTATCTTAAATGAACGGAAAAAATGAAGATTTTAATGAAAAAATAAAGAGAAAAATAGAAATAAAATGAGGGTCCTCAAAGAGAGACTAAAATATACAGTTGTGTTTCTTATTAAATTATTGAATTAACGTTGTAGGGATAAGGAAAGCTTTTAGCTTCATTTTCCAATACAACAATTTTTATGTTTATTACTTTTGACTGTCTCCTAAATATCTCGTAAGTAAAGTAGTTATCTATTATCATAAATGCACGAAAATAAATTAAGTATTTTTAATTAGGTAAGTACGTAAATAAAAAATTGGCAGTAAGTGTATGTAATTTAACATAAATAAACTAAATATTCAAAATAAATACTTATTACCACAGACCTAAGTGAAACAAACCGAAAAATTACGAACTCGCTCAATAAAACCCATAAAAATCCACAGACGTTCATTTAAAATAATAAACACTGGAATAAACAATAACAAAAATAACACGTTACACAAAGTCAATTCGCTAAATAACATGTCATATCATATTATTAACTTTTGTCAAGACAAAACTCAATTTCGTGAAATCTCCTTATAAGTTACAGTAATTTCACGAAATGACTGGTTGTTTGCGAAATGCTGGAATTTGAGAGAAATGTGTAATGTATGTGTGTGTAATGACATTTATGTTTGAGTGGGTAAGCAGACAGACATTCTAGGTAGGTCTTGTCCTCGTTATCGACTGGGCTGGTCATAGTAATAATTTTTAAGACAATATTTGCATTTTACTTTCTTAGTTGTTGCGTTGAAGGCTGAAGATGTTTATAAATCGCAAGTAAGTAACTAAGAAGCCACTGTATTTCAAAGTTATATCAATGTTTTTGTTGGTCCTTAAGTACACACGACGACATATCAAACTATAATATTCCAGTTTTAGCTGACTTCGCATTGTATAAAAGCGTTTTGTGCAATGAGAAGTCAGCTAATACCGGAAATGTATGGCTTGATAAATGTCGTCGTGCGTAGACTCAAAATGTCTATTATCGGTAGCTACCTAAATGTATGGAGCAACCTTAACCTTTTATGCAACAGCTATTAAATACATATTAAACGTAGTTTAATCTCCGCTGGTGGTCAAGCAAATAAAATTAAGAAATAAGTTATCAAACTCGAATGTAGACAGGTAGCCATCACTTGCAGACACCATAATTACACATTTATGACCTAGACGTTACCAAAAAAAAGTAGATCATTGTAATCAAAGTTGATAGATAGTTAGCCTCCAAACGGCAATTACGCGTAATACCCGTGTTACAATGTGATAAACGGCTAACTGGCGCTTAAACGTGTAATTATGTGATAATTTACATTTATTACGTAGAATGCCCATCGGTTATTTTGCATAAAAACTGTTTGACAGGTTAGTTTGATTTATTGGATTTATTGGATGTGTGCACTGTGATTGGATGGTAGCATGCGAGATTGCGCTTGAGTTTTTGTGACATTGCATGTTTTATGTTATGTGGTTACACTTGATTGCTTCAAAAGATTTTAGTAAGAGTACCTACCAAGAGTAAATACGAAAGTATGCCTGTCTAGAACTGTTGATAATTTTTTTTGTTATTGATAATTTTTTGTAAGTAAGTACCTATTCTTATTTATAAGTATGTTCCCCGAGCCACCGCGTCGCAACACATCGCCTATCTGCGCTATTATCTCATTTTTTTGCACGGCTGCTAAAGGACCTAGCATATTCTTAGCGCGTAGCGCGCGTTGCGTAGCGCTATTCTTGAGCAAGGTCTTTCTCAAGAATTAGGCTACCAAATGTAACAATATTTTTTCAAATCCGACTGGTAGTTCCAAAGATTAGCGCATTCAAACAAACTCTTCCTCTTTATTATTAGTACGGATAGATAGATAAAAGCTGACAAATCGCAGGAAACTAGCTTTTAGCTTTGTGATATTCTACCCTAGGTCAACAGTTTCCAACAAACTCACATTAGCATACGAACATAAATAAACAATTTGTATAACTATTGAGTCCTCAGTTAACAGTGACGAATGTGCAGTTGAAATATATTGGAAACTGTGGCGACATTCTGTTTGCAGCTCATTGTATATAAATATTATGCTAAGCGCGGACGCATTGTGCTTACTGCGTTTCCAATGTGGTAAAGGTGTGTCCATGGAGGTTTTGACAAGTGTAGGCTTTGCTTTGTAAAAGCTACTATACGTCTTACTGACGTGAGCTGCCATTTTTTTTTATGACAGCTGCCCCATCATCTTAGTTTTTGTGTCGGCATGGGATATACGAGTGTGTGGGATATACGCTGTATTGAAAAGTTAGCTTTTCAGCAAGGTCCCTTTAGAAAAGAAATTGAATCGTGTTTGTGGATGGGTCTAAACGATGGTTGTTATTTTATGGAGATATAAGGAACAGGATATAATGGTGACTCATCCTCCATCGAAAAGGGAGGATCCTCTGACCAGAGGGGTGTCGTGTCTGATGGGCATCTTCCTGATGATTGATGTCGGAACGTTGTAGGTTGTATATGCTAGTCGCGCGGTAAACTCTGCTTAATGCGTAGTTCGCATGTGGTGATATACATAGATGCCGCCAAAAATTACTTTTTTACACATCATTGGTGGCAATTTCTTATTGACAGTGCCTTTATGTCGTAGCAGTAAGGGTGATTTTCGTAGTGGTAGTGTTCCACTGAAGTGCGTTTGATTGTACTAAAAGCATGAAACTACTTGAGATCGTAGATAAATAAATTCTGGTAGAAGATGAAAAACTATTAAAACAAATGCGCTCACATAACCACACCCTAAGCAGTTGCGAATTATTAGTAAATGTGAACTAATAACAGTATACAAACAGCGACAATATTATACGACAGTTTGTTAGTATTGCGGTAACGTACAGTCGGGCAGTGCAAACGTCGCCCCAGTCAGTACTTTGTTGTTATGGTAAACGTACAAATTGAGCGTAAAAGGCTGTTGAAAGCTGTGTGTTACAGGATATTATTGTTGAATATTATAATACTATAAAAGAATTGTAATACTAATTTTTTCAAACATCATGTCGTCTAAAATCGACTCAAATTTATTTAAAAAGAACAAAATCGGTTCTAAACAAAGTTTTTTTTTATTTCAAACAAAAATATTCTTGATCTATTTTAGAGCTTTTCCGTTTCAGTTTTTAGTTTAATATGATAAAGGGCAAAGGAAAATATAGCGCTATAGTTTCATTCGGTGCGTGGCCAAAATCGGGACTAACGCTGCCATCTTGTTTTTTCAAAACATTACACAAAGCAATTTCACTTTCACAATTGTTTCCCAATTCAGCGCTCATGTCAACGTCATTCAGCCACCAAAGATCCTTATAGCACTGTACCAACAAACCATAGTTTTCGTCTTATTTTGATTTGTATGACACCACTCAGGGTAGGTATTGGTTTCCTGCCGGAAGAAGGGGACACGCACTAGTCTCTGCTATTTTCGACCTTCAATATCGTCGCTCTATACCTCGATTACATGGCCATGAAAACAGCACAGAACACAGACGGGTAAAGATCGATAAGCCTCCTTCATATTTGTTGACTAATATTTACAAAGCCATCGTACATTATGAATACATTTGTTTCACTTGATTCAATAAACTTGGTCTTTTGGTACGAAAAACTTTGTATCGTAGCAATATACGAACTTATAAGTGCATTTTTAAATAATAACAGCCTGTATTTAGGTTCCCGGAAATCATCTATTTCAAAGTTTTATTTATTTTTTTGTTTCAAAGTTTTCCTATGCAAAGTGTAATTCAAATAACTGAAAACCTCTCAAGAAGTCCGTTATACTGATAATTTTGAATAACTTTTACCATGAGATGAGACCGATCCTGAATTCGTAAAGAACAAAAATCTGCTGCTCGATACATTTATGTTCGCTAACACGACAAAGTCTGGGGAACAGCAGATTTTTTTCGCAACATCGTTCAAGCATCTTAAACTGTCTCCTAATTTCTTTTTTTCTTGTTACAGCACGCAAACGCAGTCCGTGACTCAGCCCGCTTGATCCTCGAGTCGCCGCAACCAGAATCTGACGATGCTCTCACTCTCGCCAGAGCCCTACGCACACGACCTCCTGTCAACATGCTGCCCGCTGCCAAGGCTGGCACATTCTTCGCCAGAGACAACCTGTCCAACTTCATCGACTGGTGCCGAAAAGCCCTCGGAATACTAGAATGTCTGCTTTTCGAAACTGACGATCTTTGCCTGAGAAAGAACGAGAAACATGTAGTCTTGTGTCTGCTAGAAGTAGCTAGAAAAGGAGCAGTGTTGGGCATGCCAGCACCTTTACTGGTTCAAATGGAGAAGCAGATAGAAAGAGAATTGGCAGGAGAAGAGTTGAGACCGGATGATTCAGCGTTAGGTCTCGTACCGTCGGCTCCTCAGCCGCAGTTAGTGACCAATGACTTGAGGAGTTTAGATGAGAGAGTCAGAGACCTCGTGGAGAGGTGCTCCTGTCCTACCCAGTTTCCCATGGTGCGGGTTTCGGAAGGAAAATACAGGATCGGTGATACTAGGATGCTGATCTTTGTTAGGGTGAGTTGAATTTTCATGTTATATCATTCTTTTCATTTAAAATACTGGTATTCTGCTGCACACTGGAAGCTGACTCCGACATAGTTTGGAAAAGGCTAAGCAGATGATGCTGATCAAATTGTCTTTTCATGCAAACACAAATCCTGTCTAGCTATCTAAATATTAGATATCTGCCCGTCTCTGATACTATTAAGATAATATCTAGAGAATCTAAAATCCCTGATGGGCGAAATGATAATAATTTTAGCACATTGACAAAGATATAAATAAAAAGCCCTCAAATTCTGTCTGGAAAGGGGGAACCAATTAACTTGTTCACACTGTAGGTCTAAATGAGATTTCCTGTCTAGACGTAGTCCCATTAAAGCACATGACTTGGGGAATTGTTCGACGCATAATACGTTTTGTTTTGTTAAGTGCTTTGATAACGCTAGCACTCGGGATGAGAAAAATATACACAGTCTTCAGATTTATTGTTGCCTGATTCATAAGTAGGGACAGCAAAAGATCGTGAAGCATGCTGACTGTAAATCTGTGTTCTTGGTTTCTTTCCTAAACGTACCTACTATAAGATTCTTTCTTAGACTACTATGGCTTTATCAATGTTTTTCCCAAAATAAATGTCCAATATGCCTTGATTAGTTCAGATCTATTGCTACCCAAACTAATGCATCTGTAAGGAACACACTATTTATGAAAGACTTGAAGGCTCAATACTTACTTTGCACTTAATCCACTAAGACTTCTGTCCACCAATAAAAACGGTCGCAAACAAACATTCTAAAGACAATGACCGTAACTTAGTAGACAGAGGATGCCTGCGCGTGCGCCGGTCTGTCGCAAGAAGTCATTACGACACGCTGTAAACAATGCGGCTCAAAGGATCCAAACGTTTGGTTAACCTGAAACGTAGAGAAGTAGAGATGTGAGGAAAGTGGGACGAAAATAAACACTTGTGGTATATAAAGGGATACAGGGTAACCATAGATGAATGTACCTATATGTTACTGAAAAGTAATTAAAAAGATGAAAGAGGGGAAATATCTCTACTGAAATTGAAAAATGCAAAAGATGATAATTTCTAGCAGATAGAAATGCAACGAAAAACTAAGGAAATTGTATAATTATAGAGTTCAAAATAAAACCTTAAAGTGCAAACATAAAAGTTTTCTAAAAGATAGAGTAGAGTCATACTTACTATTAAAATTATATTTTCTATATCAAAGAAACTAGCAATAAATATTCTCGATTCCAAATACAACAAGTTACGTTTTGATGTCGTATCAAAACATTACCATTTAGCCTGGTTTTAGTACGAAACAACAAACGCTATATTCATTAGCACTAAAAATAGATCTTCAAGAGCCATTTAATGTAAAAAAAAACTATTCGCACAGTCATTACAGCCAAACAAGATTTACATTTATGGGCATACAAATAGTGTTCCAATTCCCTCGACGACGGATCTATGATTCATTCTATTCGATTCCTTGTTTGGTCAAATCGAATGGACGCCTCATTGTAGAAAACGACTTTCGACCTTATAGATGCCATTTAGAACTGACCTCTCTTTACAAATTATTTATATTAGGAGGCATGTCAATTTATATTGGGTATTTGCGTAGTTCTAAATTTAGGAAGACCTCGAATTAAGAACAAGTGTTTAGAAGGGAGGGGTCAGAGTATGTTGGATGTTATCTATCGATCCATATTAAGGGATGCAAGGCTAAGAAGTAAACGAAGGCGGATCGAGGTCACCAGACGTGTATTGATTGGGACTATCAAGGCAGCATTCTCACGGTATCAGCGAATCTTTATTTGGAATTTCTAATAAACGAGTACTCGAGGTGTCAAGATATGCTGGTCCCTTTGTTCGGGATACGTGGTCCTTTATATGCTGGTCTACGACGGCCTCATGCTCTTTATGTTGAACCATGAGATCGGGTTCCAAATTGAATGCTCTCTCTAGTACTGTAAATCTTCTAGTGGCTACTTCTAAAGTAAGAGCTATCGCACTGTAAGGTTTATTTATCGATCCATAGTTTAACTTGACCATCGGATAGTTACTACTAGGATATAGAGAACATATTTTTATTATATGAATGCCTCTGTTAGAGGTTATAAAAATGGATGACAAGTTTTTGTTACCCTTGTATGAAGCAAATTTTTGTTCTGTTGTTTAAAACATAATTTCTTTTCTTTCAGATCCTCCGTTCCCACGTCATGGTCCGCGTTGGTGGTGGCTGGGATACCCTGGCCCACTACCTGGACAAGCACGACCCCTGCAGATGCCGCGCCTCCCACCGCACCTCCCTCTCCGCCCGTCTGGCCCGCCCCAAGCACGACCTGGTCGGCGCTACCGTCACCTACGAACGACCAGACGCTGGCCCAACATCTCTGCCGTACACCAAAACTGAGCCAAAGACTTATGAGCCGATGTCTCTTCAATATAACTCCAAAATGTATAATGAAGAGCCAAAATCTGGACACTACCAGTCTAATCACAGGCTCAGTGATGCTCCCACCAGTCTGCCTTACTTAGGAGACTTGGATAGAGCCGCTTCTCCAAGCAGACGGCATTTGGCTCCTAGAGCAATCAGCCCCTCAAGGAAATCCTCGTCCCCAGATCGAAGGACCAAGATAGTAATATCTAGCCATTTAGTCCCAACCCCACATGGGATCAGGAATAAGAGTCCTAGACCAGTTTCTCCAGCTCCTGCAGCTGAGAGTGCGTCTGATAATGGGTCTGAGGTGTCTGATGAGGGGTACAGGAGCCTGGGAGTGGTGGCCGGGTCTACACAGGGGTCTCCGTCTACGAAAACTATGAACAGATACTCGTTGCACAGCCAGAACTCGATTGAAGATGCAGAATTTAATGGTAAGTTATGTCTTATTATTTTTTTAACTTACAACATTTAATGTTAGGTTACGTTAGGATCTAGGCTCTGGCTTCACCATTATAATTTCAGCTGAAAAATTTCCGTCCGTGGAGGTATTTCAGCTGAAATGATGCTACTGGACATAGGCTTACGCCAAGCGTTGCCACATCGACCGGTCCTCTGCTTCTTGCATCCACCGAACTCTTAAGAGCTTGCTGTAATCAAATATACGAAATTCAGATGGCGTTAACACAAATCCTCTAGAAATTCTATCATAATATATTATGTTTCATCAATAAATCTCGTATTACCAAATATCATTCAGCATCTAGCCATTTAGTTTCTTGGTCTTACTTCTATCAATTTAAGGACTTAATTTAAATGGGAGCGTTACACACTCTCTGGTCTAGAATCTGGGACAAGCACTAATTCTATCTAGTTAGTCCTTATTAATGATCAAGTGGTGCAATGGCTGTATTATAAATATTTATGCTCCTTCCATGGTGCCTGTTAGGAATATGTATGATTGAAAGGAATTTCTATGCAAGTATAATTTGTGAGCAGCCAACGAGGACAACGATGCCGTTGGTCTAGTGGTCGCAGGCGTTATTGCTGAGGGCGAGGTCCTGGGTTCGACGGGGCTCGGGAAAAGTGTTATTGGGTTTTCCATCTGGAATTCTGGATTTTTCAGCAGCAGCCCAGAGTCTGGGTTTGTGCCCTGTTGATGGCAATAGGCTCACCCCCTGTTTCATGGGACTTAATCATAACTGTTTACTATTGGTACGGTCAGCAACAAAGGTCGATTAACACAGCTTCTTTTACACATCATGTAAATTGATACAAAGTTATTTGATAATCTCCTATTTAGCATTTCTCATAATACCTAAGAGTTAAAATTGTTTAAGCTTTACTTCTGTTCCGATTTTAATTAAATGTCTTGCGCAATAATTACGATTTAGAAAACTGAAGTGTTAATCGACCTTTGTTGCTGACCGTTAACATTGTTTAAACTTTACTTGTGTTCCGATTTTAATTAAATGTCTTGTGCAATAATTAAGATTTAGAAAACTGAAGTGTTAATCGACCTTTGTTGCTGACTGTACACCTCTGTCTAACCCTCCGGGAAATACGGGTGTGAAGTTATGTAAAATGCTACTAAGTACTTTACTTTAGCATGTATTTAAACAAGCTTTTGCAAGCAAACTTTTGCACAATTCAATCATTACTGAACTGTTCAAGTGTTCTGTTGACTCTTTATGAATATTGCACAAATAATTTCCGCTCACTGCGATGTTTCGACATTTGTGCAAACACGCACAGATGCGGACAGACATACAGACACACGTGACTGTTGCCAAGTCAATACTGCAGATGAACGGCAAATAGGATGTCGGTGACAGCTCGTACACATTGTAAAAACAGTTTAGTGTAAGGGTGTAATGAATTAAACTGGAAGTTGATTTAGAATTTTAGATGTTAGAATAAAGCCTTTGGTATAATTCTACTGATTGACAATACTTTCATTAAATATTAAAATACTTGAATCTTTTTAGTTCTTTATCGGAGTCCGCTTGCTAGATCTTCTTCAAATAATGCACACACTAAGTTTTTCTAATTAGGACATAATAGCCGGCTGTCGGCTCATTAAAATTCTGGCTTTTTTCCTAAGACGAACTGATACATAAGCAATACTCCTGTCACATGTACAGTACACACGTGTCTAGTATATTACAATGTGTACTTACAATACACAGTCGTATTTGAGTAGGATTGTGTAAATTTCAGCAAGTCATTACTCGTGTTATTGAAATATCGCTGCAAACAGATGTGCAACCTGAACGAATATCTTGTGCACACACTGTATGTGGCACAAGTGATGAGAGATTGCGATCTACAATGAAAAATCGTTCTGAGAGCTATGGATTTATTTATCAGCTTTTTTCGGTTAAGTATATTCCATTTATCCACCCCAAAAAATATACGCTAAGGTGAATACGCGGAAACGCATGTCCGAGAATTTACCCTTTATCCACGCCTACCTATTTTATTGTGTTTTAATCGAAGGTGAATAAGAAACACACATAACATGACATGACATGTGTACTGAATTTGTGATATAATTTTTATATGTCAACTGTCGAATCTGTCATGATTGGCTTACGAAAAATACAGCAACCAATAGACTACAAAATACAAATAATTTCACTTGATATTGAGTGGAAAACAGCCATGATTTAATATAATTTTACAACACAAGTGAGTCAATAGAGTTCGCGTTTAGCGATTGCACTCTTGTTTGTAGTAATCGCTTCCTCTTCCAGCTTGCACCACACATGCTGCAATTATTTTCGCAACTGGTCGCAGCGTACCGTTAAATTGCACTGTCCTCACACAATGAATAGTCGGCTCATGTAACATTGCGTATAGAGTAACTAAAAACATTGCGCATTAGCGTAAATACCACCCCTTTCTCGTTTTCCTGACAACCCACCGAAGAGGGCAGAGCAAACATTTCTCCGATATACCAGCCTTCAATCAGCAGTGGTGACCCAGTGGTGACAGCCTCGACTTAAGAGTTGTAGGTCGTGGGTTCGAGCCCAGGCAGGCGCAGGGTTTTGTGTAACTCATTTCATCACCACTGCTCTCGAAACGGTGAAGGAAAACATCATGAGGAACCAAAAATTCGAAGACATGTGAATTTACAGCCCACTTCCTCTAGAAGAGAGGTAACATGTGACCCAGCAGTGGGAACTGAGGGAGAGACTGATTCGGCTAATCTATAGATTGCCCTCCAGAGTTTGACAAAACTATGGACATCATAATTCTTGAAGTATACAACATACACAGATCACCTATCCATTAATCAGCCAATCGTGCGTATGACACACTATCGAAGGCACATCTAAGATAAGACGTTTATAAACACACAGGTAAAAACAATCTTAGCCACGAGTCCATCCAACAGATGCGTCTTATGTTTAGACATTCCTCAGATCGTAGTCATCTGGCATATATGGCATGCGCGGACATGTATCTGGTAGTTACCGTGCCTATTGCACAAGCCACTGACATTCGCATAACATGCTTGATAATACTCTTTGTCAGGAGCGGCATTCCAATCGGAGTTTGTTGCAATAATATTAAAGGTATCTTGTTAAGATCTAGAATAAATTCATGTGTTACATATTACTTCTTCGTCTTCGTCAAGAGCAGTGGTGGCTCAGTAGTAACGACCTGAACTTAGGAGTTGTAGGTCATAGGTTCGAAACCAAGCCGGCGCTTTACTTGGTGTAAATTATTTCATCACCACTGCTCTCAAAACGTTAAAGGATACCATCGTGAGGAAACCAGCATGTCCTAGAACCAAAAAATCGAAGACATGTGACATCCACCAACCCGCACCCCACTCCCCCTCTCACTGAGAGGAGGCCATTAGCAACATTATAGGCTGATTCATCATCATCTGCCTGCTTTTTCCCAACTATGTTAGGGTTGGCTTCCAGTCTAACCGGATGCAGCCGAATACCAGTATTTTCTATGAAGCGACTGCCTATCTGACTTCCACAACCCAGTTACGTATGTCGTCTCGGTATGTGAAGATGGTCACTCATCCACAGACCAACCGAGGCAAGCGTAGCTTAACCTGATCGAGTGACCTGTGCGGCTGCTTTTATTTATAGGCTGATTATGCAGTTTATATCTCCCTTACCTCCATTACTTTCGTCTCTTTTGTAATTTTGCTTGCAACTTCAATTGTACCCACTTTTGGAACACTATGAATGAAACACTTAGTTAATGTCTCATGTAGGTACATTTCCATGTTATGTTAATTGTGACGCGGTCAACCACTTCAACCGTTTGCGTCAAATTTTGCGAATGTAAAACAATGGCGGTCCTTGAGTAACCAAATTGGGTGTCCTGCACGGTTGTGAATGATAAGCAACCACATCTGCGTCTCCATTCATTCTTATTTACATTCTTTTGACCGCGGCTGCGCTTGCGTTGAAATTATCCCACAAGAATGTACTACCGAAATAAAAATCCGATAGGTATGTCGATAAAAACTATCCCATGTCCTTCCCCGGGATGCAATCTATCTCTCTGCAAAATTTTATCGAAATCTGTTTAGTGGTTTAGTCGTGAAAAGGTAACATACAGACAGACAGACTGAGTTACTATCGAATTTATAATATTAGTATGGAAGTATTTATGAGCCAAGATTCATTCAAATCTGTTTAGCCGTATTTGAGTGGTTGAGTAACAAACATTTAAACATCCAAATATGCAAACATTCACGTTTATAATAATTATTATAGTATGATTATTAATACTACGTCAATTGATTTGATTAGGATGATAATTGAATTAATCATAATTGTTATTCCTCGTCGTATCAGCTTTTTAATGAGCACTTCCTTAAGGAGCGATGCTAGATTTATTCTTATTGATCCTAGCCTTTTTGGTACTAGATTCGGCTTTTACTGTATTAGTAAGATTCCTTATTTTACCGCCAAGCATTGCTCGGTACTGTTTTGAGTGCTGTTCAAATGATAGGGTACTGAAATTTTACAATTCTTTGTCATTTAAGTCGGAAAAGTATCAGCAAACCCATAAACTTGCAGGGTCTAATGGCAGTAACTACGTGCCATCAGATCATCATCATCTTGTTTTAGTATGTTGCTTGTAGAATAATCTGATAAAAAATCATAATGATTGTATGTAGGTATATTAGTATGGTTTTTATTCTAAAAAGAAAGTTTTTAGAGGTATATTCATGATTTATTTTTCTATCGTATCAAATTAGTTGTATTATGTTTCCAACACATTATCTACCTAGCATATATCCTGAAGAATAGCATATATTTTTCTGATTTTGTTTACTGTTGTCGATCATATACATACTTTTATTGTTTCTAAAACTTGCGTTTCTTGCGTTTAGGTCCTGTAAGCCCCTTAAAGCAATAATTCATTCAGCTTCAACCACTGACATAGAAAAATAAAAGTACATCGCATTTCCATCTCATTAGTAAGTACAGACGCCAGCACATCAAGCTACCCGAAACTGTCAAATTTTCCCAATCAACTTTGAACCTTATACTTTAACTATAAAGTTGAAAATCTATTAAAGAAATTTGACAGATTGTAGTAGCTTGTTGTGCTGGCGTCTGTACATACCACACTCCTCGATTACAAATTGATAACGCCGGGGTTTATCTCATCCTACAAGCATTCGCAATTAACGTTATCAAAGTTGTAATTATATACGAGTGCCACTAATTATGTACACTGCGATGCTATCGGTTCTAATAAATAACACGATTGGGCACTATGTGTCGATCGTGATCTTGGACTTAAGGAGAATTGGTGTTTTACTAAGAATGTTGACTAAATTAAAAGGGCAATCGTGAAATAATAACTATCAGCGCCTCGCGGTTTCACTTGCATAAGTATTGATCCCGTGGGAATATCGGGATAAAATTTAGCCTAGGTATTAATCCAGGGAGTCAGCTACCACCATACCAAATTTTATCAAAATTGGTCCAGTCGTTTGTGCGTGAAGAAGTAATAAACATACAAACTTTCGCCTTTATAATATTAGTATGTATGTATGTTTTCAGATACTGCACCGTGTAGTTTTTTTTTCTTTCTTTTGGCAAGTCAAAAGTATGGATATGTAGGAACTCGTATCAGGTTTATATTGTTGATTACTTTTATTTAAAAAAATATTTAGAATTAAAACAGTTAAAAGACAACATAACTTCACGCCTGTAGTCCCCAAAACGTTGGGCAGAGGTTTATACAAGGAATCGAACCCACACGAATCGAACCCACACTTTTGCGACCACTGAGCCTATGAGTTTTTTTTTTTTTGTAAAGTATTCAGTCTATTTTTTTTTGTATGTGATAAACCTTGTTACTATGTTATTAAGAAATGAACTGCATTCCTTCTCAAAGCCACGTATTCTTTTCCCGTGTAAGGTCAAAAGACAAATGTCACAACACATAGAAGTATTAACAAGCCCACACATTAGTCACCTGGACTCCTGCTCACCCCGCAAGGCAGTGAGCGACATTCCGCCCAACATGGACTTGACAACATTGTTATAACTAAATGTTCTTGAATGTGGGCGCGGACATAAGGACCAACTAACTTTACTAAATGAGAAACTAGTCCGGTGCAGTCTACGCGGGATTGAATGGATTTTACGCGAACCTTTTTGATTTTTTACCCATTTTAATTAAAGTATTGGGTTATTTTTATATTATTGTGATATCATAAAAACAATTGTGGTATTTGATCACAAAAATAATAATTTTGAGGAGATTTTTTATAGTCGATGGACGTTAGAGAGCGAAACGGTCGCGTGAGCCGGACGGTCGAGTGATAGGGCAAATTTCACCAATGAAACAGAACGTGATCAGCACCTCTAAACCGCATTCAAGAGCTGTCAGTGTCGTCATTATTATGGAGTATTGTCGCTGTCAGCTCTTGAACGCAGCTTAGAAGTGCTGATCACATATATTTTCATTCTTGAAATTCGCCCTTAGTTATAACTAGTTGGTCAAACTAGTATTGTCGATGGTGAATACTTGTTTGACTTTACCTTTATCTTTATGACTTGAATTTTATATTGATAAAGTTAGTCAGATTGTTTTTCAGTAAGATATAGTTCCTTGTCATAACAACAATGTAACTGTCACTTTAATTACGATCTCAATATACTAGTGTACCGCTTCACGTGCTTGTAAACCTGCTTCTTATATCACACACGTGACACGTGACTGAGAAAATAAGTGTGAATTTTATTATATTTTATAGCTAGGTATATTTACTTTTCTGAAAATAATCCAGTAAGGATCTTCCAGGCATCCAAAGGCGAAAATGATGTCCATCTTGAGGGATTATCACTTTGGCAACGAAATGTTTTGTGTTGGCAAATTATAACCTGAGGAGGATGAGACTGCCCAACGCTTCAAAATAATTCCTAAATCCTAGATTTCTGAATGAATTTATTTTTTTTATCAACGCTCGAAGCGAAGTCATTTAATTGACTGTTGTTATTTCGGGTTGACTAGACTTTTTGAAACTTTGTGATATAAGACAAAATGAGACTCAACAACTCACAACTCCCACAACACAACACACAAGTCAACAACAACACAAAAAAACACAAATAAGAACAAAAAAGTCGTACAAGTCTCTTTTTCCGATTATAAAAGTGAAAAAGCATTTACCCATACCCATGCGAGTTGTCACGTTTGATCTTGTATAACACGCATGTGACTTACACGTGGCGGTGTGGAAATGTGCGAAAAGATAAAGGTTATTAAAGTTTTGAAGTCAAGGATATCGGTAGCATTACATTCTTTTGTAGATTATTTACTAAGGTACATTGCTATTGCGACTTTACCTACCAAAGTCAATCCCTGTCTCGCTCGACTAAGGGCCTGCGGCTCGAAGCCCTACCTTTTATTTCATTCCAAACTAGAAATTTAAGTAAGAAACAGGAATTGACTACGACACATAGTGCGAACGCCCACAGTGCCAATAAAAGCTGCGGCAACCATTTTCCAACACCATTTTGTTTACCTACAAAATAGAAAACAACACTCACCAGCGAAAATCTCACAACCTCATAAAATATTTCTTCTATAAAGCATTTAACTTAACCAAGCAAAGTTTTGCGGAAAAGGGAAGTCCTTACCACGACCGCCGCCTGTCCGTATATGGTCACGGACATAGCCCGATATGGTCAGAATTATTAACTTAATCTAACTGTTATTATCTTCCAAATACGGCCATTGTAAATTAGATACTGTTTTTATGATCCGAGGGTTAGCCGAAGGGTTATGAATGAGAATGTCACTAACTAGCTTGTTGATATTAATTATAGTGCTGAATAATGTAAGCGATAGATTAAAGGTGCTATAATATTTTTCTAAAAGGTATGACAGCCAGTATCTGGTTTGTTGCTTTTAAATGACTGTTGACAATTATGGTTAAATCTATGCATAATATGCAGGAATTATTAGTAAAGTAATCATAACTTGCCTAAGCTTAAACTTATCTGAATTTCATACCTACATTAATTTTATACGCGAGAGTTTTAAATTTATATGGACCTATGAACCTTACAAGCAAAATTCACACTCGTACATTTCCTTGTATGTATATGCAAAATTTTAAAATAACTTCATTCGAACTCATCACAAAACAGTGTTTCAATTTCTAAATTTATTTTCTCTCTGTTTCCAGAGCGTCTCGACCAAGACGACGGTTGTCACATGGACAAGAACGAAAGAGTTGACACCCACGTGAGCCTCAACACCGGCCTGCGCAAGACTGACTTCTCAGACACCTTCTACGGAGGCAGGAAACCTAGCTCCATTGACGAGAAGTCTAACAGAGGCAGCCCAGACCGCGTAGTCATCATCACAGAGAACAACGACTCGCCCAGCAAGAGCCTTAGGGCTGCTCGGGAAGCCTCCCAGTCTCCCACGAAGACGATAAGAAGCCGACAGGCCAGTCGCATACCACATTCGCCCGTCAGAAACCGAACCCCCAGCCGAGGGAACACGCCCAGCCCGAAACATACTGCGAATCCGGTTCAGACATCACCAAAATTGACTCCAAAACTGCCGCCAACTGCCAGGAATACGTGGAGCGGAAGGACAGCTCCAACTCAGGCTAAAATAAAGTCCAGGCCCACTTTGGGAGCAGACACGTTTGAAAGCCCGAATAAATCTCCTAAAATGAGGGCTAAGACCCCACAGACTGATGTTTTCAAGAGGAATTCTCCTCTGAGAGCCAGCAGCGCTACTCTTAGGTCCCCACCGAGTCAAAAGCCTTTGAGTCCTTTGTTAGAACAGATCTTAAGGTCGACAGAAACCGCGAAGGATGATGCATCAGTTCTATTGAAAATGAAGGAGATTATTAGGACATATTCAAAAGGAGACGATTCTCTATCCAGGACTAGCTCTAAGGACTCAGACTATGCTGACTTCACATCAGCCTGGGTCATGTCTGATGGAAAATTAGAAAGATCTACTAGTACGAGGCAGTTAGCCGCTCCTAGGAAAGACCAAAGGAATGGCTCGTCGCGGATACCGGCGCCGGTGTCCATTGGCTGCAGAAGGTCTACATCCACGACAACATTCCAATGACAGGAGTCTGGTGACAGCGTGGACACTCTAACCAGTGATAATTGAACTATTTATGTTCGTGCTTAGTTCGTGACGACAGGTCCAAATTAAATTGGTGGTGAAGGATTGTAGCCAATTGGCGTCGAGTGTGATAATTGTATGACGGGAAATGTATGGACTTTAATATCGCATATCTTTGTGTATGTAGCGATAAGGGTTAAGATTATAAACGGATTAGACAAAGACTGGTCTCAAGCGATTTGCCCCGGTATTTACGTGTTTGTGGGCTCCACAAAATTCAGCAGTGGCTTAAACCAATCTGGGTTTGTAGTACAGAATTTAATAAAGCAGTTTTTGTGGGGTAAGTGCCGTGGGTACTTTGCTTATGAGATCAGTTTAAAACCGGTTTTGACTTAAACTACGACTGAAGCAGTCAATTTGTCCAAAACGTGGATTACATCAAACGTTAGCTAGAACGTTAGTTAGAATGGTGTAATCCGCCCAAGAATGATGACGTTTTTTATTAGAATTTTAACCATAGTTTTAGTACTAATTATCGATTAGAAAATTTGTACTAACAATTTTAACAAAACAATGGTAACTTCCACCATTTTGAATTTATCAGATTTTTCCATCTATTTGCTTATAAAAACCGACTTTTATGAAATTAGGTGTTGACTTAAACTTGTTGACGAAAATTTAATTTATTTATAGTATAGTCAATGAACGGCGATAAAAAAATATAAATTCGGGAGTTTATTTCAGAAGAAATATAGCCTAGAATTATAAAATTGATTGCCTGAGCATAGCCTAAAGCTTCAAAGCCTATAAATGTAACCGAAACTGATAAAACAGCACTCTCTTTTTAATAAAAGTCGGTTGAATATGGTGCTAAGCAATGAAAATGTTAGCTTTTGTTGTTTAGTTATTGTTAATTTTATTATTTTGGCTAAATACGATCACAAGCTGTTTACAATTTGTAGCGTTAAGTTAGATGAGTAATATTGTGAAACTTGGCCCCCACATTTATTTGGTTTTTAGTTCACAAATTGGACCAAAGTTTACCCGAAAATCGGAAATTAGCATTTTATATTATCTGCATAATATAAAATAACACAGAAAAAATAAATAAATTGTTTTTATTTTTGTAAAAGGTTAAACTTTGGTACAGTCGTTTTTACAGACTTCTAATAACCCCTATTTTAAATATTACTATTAGTAAAATAATATAATGTTACTAATAGTAGTAATTTAAGAATAAGTACTCAAGTACGTTTATTTTACAAGATGACAAGTTCTAGTTAAGTTTATTTTAAGTTTTAGAATTACTTTTTTATAACTTCCCGGTAAAACTATACTAATTAATTAAAAGAAAATTATCTACTTAATTATTTGACATTTGAAATTATGCATTTAACGAAAATATCATTCCATATTTGGAGTAGCCGGGATATTCAGCAATTTTGTTTAAAAGTAATCTCATTTTGTATAGGTTGTGACAGGTTAGAGCTTATAAAATCTGTAGAGTTTTTTAATAAAAAGAAATAAATAATCACGTAGATTTTTTGTAATAAAACCAAAAGGTGATATGGCATCACAAATTATCAACAAAAAAAAAAAACGACTTGAACATCCATTTTCATACCTCATTGTAGAATACTTTTAAAAGAGATATTTTTGCACACACTTAATAAAAATAATAAAAAATTAGATGTCACTAGTTGCCATAAAGCCGTCCGTTTCAAAGTGTAGTAAAGACGTAACTGTAGATTGGCATCGGCAAAATCTCATTTTGGCCACGTTTTTAATTATTTTTTATTTAAAAAACTGATTATTTTACTTTGTTTTTGAAAATGTTTGGAATAACTGCTGCATCTTTTTATTAGTTTAAAAAAAATAAAAAGAATAAAAATTTGGCCAAAATAACATTTTGCGAAAACATTACTTCCCTCATTGTAATAGATAATTTAATATTAATTAAATTAATGATTGAAGTAATTAACTGTAAGTAAAATATCATTACGATTTTTAATCTTTCGGTCTCTGAGTAGATCCTTTTATAGATGTCACAATGTTACTTCTATGTTGTAATGCTATGCTTAAGTTAAAGTACCATGGCTCTTATACGAAATGGACAAGATTATCCCATACCGTGATGTACAGACGCCAGCACATCAAGCTACCCGAAACTGTAAAAATTTCCCAATCAACTTTGAACCTTATACTTTAGCGATAAAGTTCAAAATCTATTAAAGAAATTTGACAGATTGTAGTAGCTTGATATGCTGGCGTTTGTACACGATCCATAATTTTTTTACATTTACTGTGTTGTTTTTTTTTGTAATTTTTTACCCATAACGGGTTTTTACTTTTTTTATTTGTCTCAAAATCTACAAACTGTTTATAACGCTCAAACCTTCAAAACTATGTCATCTGTTTACTTAAAATAATAAAAATAATTTATAATAATTATTTTGGTTTTATTAAAAAAAAAATAAAGAAAGAAAAGGATCAGAAAAGGTAAATAAAAAAAATGATTTGGTAAACAGATGACCCAAAGTGGACATCCTCAATTATTTTAATAAGAAAGTTTATATTATTATATCTATAATCTTTATATCAAGCGAGGATGTTCATCACAATTTAATAATATGAATTATGTGCAGACATCGCTACATTATCATAAAAAGAAATTGGGAAAAAGGATTCAAACTAAAAAAGAGCAAAAAAGTATAAATAACTAAATTGGAGGTTTATGGAAGTTTTTTTTTTAATGATAATGTAACAATGAGCAAGTTTAGAGGCTAAGATTTTAGTTAATTTACATTATTTCTGTCGACGTAATGTTACCAGTGACTATGCCATAGATATCTGTTATTATTCACGGAATAAACGATAAGTTTATCTTAAATTCTTGTTTCTTTTATCCCCATAATTTGAACCCAAATCAAACAAGAAAATCATCATCATCTGCCTGACTTTCCCAACTATGTCGGGGTCGCCTTCCAGTCTAACCGGATGCAGATAAAAACCAGTATTTTACATGGAGAGACCTCCACAACCACTGGGTAATACGATACCTCTTTGTCAAACTTTCGGGCTTCTGACGACCCGAAACGACTGTCAAAGATCCACGAATGACAGCTGGGACCAACGGCTTAACGTGCTTTCGGAGGCACGGATTGTCATAGTATGTAAAGATGGTCACCTATCCACGGAGCAACCGCGGTAGCTTAACCTGACTAGCACGCATGATTAGCCGCACAGTTCCGATTGAACCGTATGGCTTGTTATTACTTAGCTACAACACAAATTTGATTAACTAGCAGGGCCCACGGTTTCACCCGCGTAAGTTTGATTCCGTGGGAATACCGGGATAAAAAGTATCCTATGTGTTAATCCAGGAAATGGTCTATCTATGTGCCAATTTTCATCGAAATCTGTTCAATGGTTTACGCGTGATTGAGTAACAAACATCCAAACATCTTCACAAACTTTTACATTTATAATATTAGTAGGATTATCCCAGATGAAATTGTATTATGTTTGGCCTAGGACGTCTATTAGTGACCTTACCTGGTGGATAATGACATCCAGTGGATAGTCGGTTCAGTTCAAACTGTGATCAATTTTCACACTGTTTGTACACTTGGCTACTACAAACAAAGCGCGGGTCGCATCGTGAGATAAAAATACTATAACGCTGTCTATGAAGGACCTAAATATATGAAACACAAACTTATTGAATCGGAAACTAAACAAACTTTTTCGTTGAAGAAAAGGAAAATATAGCGTTATAATGTTCTATTGGCGCGTGGCCAAACTCAGAACTAACGACGCCATCTTGTTTTTTTAGTATATTTCTCAAAAAAAATGCAGAAATGTTCACGAACAGCGCCACTATGTCAACATCAATCCTGCGCCAAAAGATCTTTCTAGCACTGCAAGTGTCACCTCTCTGTCAAATGGATCTGTAAATAACTTTGCTGTCATCGCTGTCAGCTCCACTAATCAGCCGAAATCTGCCGTGATGGTCCCATGAACCAACCCAGGGCTCATCCTGACGATGAGCGTAGTTGCAGTGCTCGCACAAATATTCAACACAACTTTCTTCCTCGTCATAGTGTTTGCTGCGTTCCTGTCAATTAGAGAGCTCGTCAGGTTGTCTAATGCGCAAAGAATTTTGGGATCTTGGTAAGTTCTATAAATCCAATAATCTTGCATTATTGTATTATGAGCTTATTATTGTCCCACTGCTGGTACACAGGCCTCCTCTCTGGGAGAGAAAGTGGGCCGTAATCCACCACGCGGGCCCAGTGCGGGTTGGTGGATGTCACATGTCTTCGAAGTTTTGTTCTAGGATATGCCGGTTTCCTAATAATCTTTATCTTCCATAATCTGGTATGTTCCTGGATAGTCCTTATAGGAGAAGCCCGAAAGACTGACAACCAGTCTTATTAAGGGATAGCGTGCTACTCAGTAACTGGTTTGTGGACGTCATATAGGCAGTCGCTCCATGTACAGACGCCAGCGCATCAAGCTACCCGAAACTGTCGAATTTTCCCAATCAACTTTGAACCTTATGCTCTAGCGATAAAGTTGAAAAACTATTAAAGTAATTTGACAGATTGTAGTAACTTGATGTGCTGGCGTCTGTACAATACTAGTATTCAGCTGCATCCGGTTAGACTGGAAGCTACCCCAGAGTTGGGAAAAGACTAGGCAGATGATGAAATGTTTAAGTTTAAAGTAGTAAAATAATCCTTGCGCAGTAGTAAACCGCAATATTCAAATTTTCTTGCGTTTTTTGCAATTTGCAGGCTGACCTGCAAATCATATTTTGATCAGGCCTACTATAACAGATAACGACTACGACAGACGACGACTATAACAGATATGTATTTACAGAATTATAGTCATTAGAATCATTATAATCTCTAAGTTAGATTTGTTCCATAAGCGCTTTTCCATAAGAGATTTGTTCTTACGGAAAAAATCTAACGTAGTAAGATGTGTTAATGATTCTAATGATTATAATTCTGTAAATACGTACCTGTTATAGCCGTGAATCATATTTTGATCAAGATGCAACCTGACAGTGATCTGAAAATTGCAAAAAACGTAAAAAAAAATGTATTTCGCTGGCTACAACTGCTCATTTACGTTAAGAGTTTCTTCGTCGCAAACTATCCCAGAAGGATCTATCTGGAAAAGAATTCTAGTAAACGACATAGATTTAAGATTTAGGGAGTCCCCAGTAGGCCGCCTAAAAACGACAAAAACCTCGTTCAAGGTTCCTCTCTTGGTGTTTTGAAAATGTCCTGTCTGTTTCATGATCCATCTAAACTATGAGGTAATATATATGTTAACTGTTCTATGCTCCCTCATTCTAGATTCAAAGACGGGCATCTCTTCTTGAGGATGTCCAGTTCTCTCGTGGAAAATTTTTGGCAGACAGCGGTCTTTTTAGTAATAGTGTTTGCTGTGTTCTGTTCCATCAGGGAACTGATCAGAGCCACCAGACCTCGGAGGACTTGCTGGTAAGTACATTTTGGAAGTTTTGGTTGAGATTGACCCTGACAGAAAGCCGATGATCAAATGCCATACCGACCTAAAGAGACTTTCCCACTTGCACACAAGCTGTATAACAAGTCGCACAATTGCCGGGTCAAAGTTATAAATTAAGGTGGTTTTTGTGTCTAGAGTGCTTGCACATAGATGTGGATTTAGATTTACATCCGTCACCTCACACACCAGGTCCAGTTGAAAACCAGCGTCAGGCACCAGTTGTCTGGCATTTTTGCTGAACTGGGCCTTTTTGGCGCAGCCGTGAGGCACACTTTACTGCTAATTTCTTACATCGGACTTTGCACTTTTTATTTTTATCTTAGTTTTTATCTAATGTACGACTATTATCTAACTATCTGGTGTATTGCGTGTCTCTTAGTCTGTGCTAAATAAACGTATTTTCTTTCTTTCTTATATGTTTCGGGCCCGACTCCCGATACAGATTGCTGCAAGTTGATAGAAACGGTTAGGTACTTGTTTTAGCAGTTTCTATTATGTGTGACCATAATATATTCATAGGTTACATGGGACAACACCCGCACCGATCGGTACCGACTTGTCATTTTGAAGCAAATTGCTAATACACTGCTTCATAAGTTCGAAAAATTTGTCTGCTCTACACGTAAATAACGCAATGAATCTTGTTGAACTGTCAAAATGAAACCGATTCCGATTGATAATGTGGCAATTGCCCCGCGGGAGCCCGCTTCTTTATGCAAGCATTGATAGACTTGCTCTACAACAGTAGTGGTATGTGGTCTCTGGCAACGGAAATTTCACTAGCATCAGGCCCTTTGTTAACGAGACAGCTTTCCGCCGGTTCTAGGCACGGTTTTAAACCGTGTCTACGTCCGGGCGTCAGTTAGGTATGGGACACAATGGAGGTTTGTTAACGACACCGGCTCGTGAACAAGGGCCTTAAAGGAGATACACATTTGTGTTGACCTATTTATTTTTCTTCCAGATTTTCTGAAATGGAGTACGACGCCCTAATATTGGGGCTCATTATATACTTACTCTTGGTAGGAATATGTAAGTATCATTTGAATTACCACTTTGGTAGCATGAAGCCTATAGCACTTTGAACGCTGTACAGACTCCGGAAACAGGTAAACTGGTTGTTAGCTGGTGGGTCTTCTTACTCACAACAACATGACATTAATATCAGGCCTGTATTCCTCGAAGTCTGAGGCAGAGGTGTACCTTTAATAGACCTACACTTCGCCAGTATTATGTTTAAGTCCCATGAATTAAGGGGCGAGCCTATTGCCATCCACCGAGCACAAATCCAGACTCCGGGATGCTACTGAGGTATTCCTGATGAAAGGAAAATAACGGTTCACAAACATCCAATATCTTCATGTTATGGACTGTGTTGATAAGTAAACTATTGCCGATAGTCCAAATGTTTTTGTTAATCGCTAATCTGCAAACGCATCCCTAAACTGATGACGATAAGCTACCCTCCCATCTTACGGCCAATGTTTTAATCAAAATCAATCATTGCAATTTCAGTAGTAATAATAAACGAAGCATTCTGCAAAGCAGTTTGCTTGAGGAACGCACAGCAAGCTCAGAGGGGCCGAGAGGAGCTGGACGTGGAACTAAATGAGAGGAGACCTAGCAAGAAAGATAGAGAACCCATCTTGCACCAGCCGACCAAGGCGACGACGTACCGCCAAAGTTACTAGAAATGAATAAGAGATGGCGCTTTTCTCAATGTTCTAGTTGCTCCTGATCACAAGACTCTTCAGTTCACGAGGATTCGAAGAAAGCGGCTCCATCATCTCCCACAGAATTATTGCGGTAAATCTTAAAACATTCGTAAAACTAAATAAAACGGCATTCCAGTTTATAAAATTATATACTTACAACTACATTATTATAAAATTTATCGTAACTTATTATAACGAAGTCTAATTAAAGCAGCTTCAATAAATACCACATACTTGAAGGTGTATTTCTTTCCCTCGCTTACCCAAAAGTATTGTTTTAAATTTAATTGCAACTAGCAAAACAAGTCTTGCTATTCTTACATAGTTTTGAAATGATAAACTAATCTTCAAGGAATATTTTGTTCATGGGTACTTTATCAAATATTTCGTTGGTGACATTCTGGAACACTGAACTCAGGGCCTTTTCGTAGGATTCTTTCAGCTCACTGAAGACAAGGTCCGAATTGGAGTTCAGGAATCTGGAACAAATGAAGTTGATTTAGATTCTGTTCCGGCTCCTATGAATCTACGCTTTGGAAGCATCACCAAACTTCAACTGACTGACTCGATGGCAGTATGAAAGTGCTTGTGAGTAGGTCTAATTGAAATCTGCAATAGCATCACATTCCGCAGGTGTGTTGCCAGAGACAAAGCTAAAATCCCCCAAAACTCTTCATTCGTTTTCCCGGAACATAGCTAAATTGCT
This sequence comes from Luperina nickerlii, assembly GCA_963855955.1. NCBI lineage: Eukaryota > Metazoa > Arthropoda > Insecta > Lepidoptera > Noctuidae > Luperina > Luperina nickerlii. The sequence continues at coordinate 1,506,562 of OY979682.1, read as the reverse complement.
GCAGAAAAAGGTCCGATGGAAGTACTTTCCTGGACGAGCTCCATTTCTGCTAGGTACAAGAGTACCTATTAGACTAGTCTATGGGTGAGCCATATGCAGCAGTGCCTTGACCGGGTCGTTGGTTTAGCTATGAAGCTTAACGCCTTCCGGGATCGGGTCAAGAGTTATATGAAGTTGACGGTGGGACACCCTCGTGTCACCCTCGTAATGCCATCGGGCCTGCACTTGATCTCTTCCCAGTCTTATCAGATTGTTGTACTATAAAAATACCTATGAGAGTGAGGCAAGATGCACGTGTGTGCGCAATAATCTTAGTGTCTGGTCTCTGCTGTTGAGATAAATGATTACTTACTCGTTCATATTGTCACCGAGGGCCTTGTCTCCGTTGAAGAGGTTGGTGAAGTACAGCAACACTCTCTGCGGTATGAACTTCACTCTGTAGTCTTTGATGTGCATGTATGTCTGTCCGTCTTTCACTACCGGCTCGCCGATGAGGTCGTGTTTCACAACGAGGTTCACTGGAAAGGTAAAATGCTGGATTTAGGTATAGAAAGAAGAAATAATAATGTTTATTTGGCAGAGTATAGAATGCAACAAACATAATATGAATTAAAAATATAGGATCATAATATTGTCATTACTGATCATAGTGCCTCACGACCGCACCATGAAGGTAAGGTTCATTTCAGCAATAATGTAAGACAGATCCGGTGCTGATTCTCAAATTAACATGACTACATGAGGTAGTATATAAATACATAAATTGAAGTCATTTAAGTAGGCAACTTTTTAATCATGTCTAAGCGTGTATGGAGTAGTGTCAGGCGCTGATTAATTTTAACAGGACTAAACTAAATTTATCTTCTGTCCTTTTCTTAATGAAATAGAAAAATATGCACTGAACTTAAATTTAGTTAAGTTTGTGAACAAGGGAATCGGCACCTATGACAGATGTAAGAAAACGTAGACAAACCACGTATACCTAGATTCGTTAAACTTGTAAAAGAATCTTATTAGCGCGTGACCAAAATCGGAACTAACGTCTTGTTTTTTTTTCTATACCTTCATTTTCGCATAAGAATTTCATAAATGTTTACCAACAACGCAAGTACCAAAATATCCGTGTAGCTTACTAATTAGTTATAGGTATTTCGATAAAATCAACAAAAGAATACACGCCAATACACACGGCTACTGCCTACTTGATGGCATTCATTTATTAGTTTCGCTACTCCCTACAAGATGGCGTTACTTTATTACTTTCGCCACTCCCTACTAGATGGCGCTACACTCACCCATCGTGATATTAGCGATGCCTTTTCCCTGTATTGGCAGCAGCAGAATCCTGCCCCTCATGATGTAGTCTGCTATGAACTCCATTTTGGGCGTGATCGAGTCCGTCCTGAGTCTGTAGTTTCTGAGATCAGCCCTGGAAAAGATACCAAAAATGGATTAGGCTTTTTTTTCAGAAAATTTCTCTTGTTATTTTTATTTACTTATTGATGTGTAAAAGATTATGGATTTCTCAAACAACTTAATAAAAACACTGTTTTCCAAACCCACTGAATGGTGGTGCAGAAATGAAACCGATGGGGTCTAACAGTAGCAATGGCTGTTTTGACAGTTCAACAATATTCATTGCGTTATTGAAGTTGGTGATCAGACACATTTTTGGCACATATGAAGCAATGGATTAGAAATTTATATTTCATAGTGATTCAGATTCTGTTTGATATTGTGTTACGCAATTAGGGTGTAGGTTCAATTTATTATAGCATGGAATTTTAGTTTTTCATCTCAACTGAATCAAAAAGTACTTACAAAGAAGTCTAGATGGTATAAGAAACAGTGACACTCCGGGAGTGCCGACAGAAGTGAAAACAAAACACAAACAATACTTTGCCATCACTGACTGACATATCGGATATACTCACATTAAAACCGAGTAGGTACATCCCGAGGATAGGCGAACACATCCGAAGCGGGTATTTTTTTAATCGTCTTATAAACAAAACACGTGCGGTGTCGCTTACGGTAACAGTGGCGCGAGTTCAATGGTCTTTTTCCATCTCAAAAAATGCCCAACGCGCCTAAAGAAGTCTTCATCATCATCATCATCAGCCTGTAGCAGTCCACTGCTGGACATAGGCCTCCCCTAATGAGCGCCATAGCGCCCTGTCTTCAGCTTGACGCATCTAGCATCTGCCTGCAGTCTTTCGCAGATCGTCATGCCACCTGGCCGGAGGGCGTCCTACACTACGTTTGCCAAGTCGCGGTCTCCACTCAAGAACTCGTTTACCGCAGCGGTTGTCGGTTCTTCGCGAGATATGGCCGGCCCACTGCCACTTCAGCTTGCTAATTCTTTGAGCTATGTCGATAACTTTCGTTATCTGTCGGATGTATTCGTTACGGATCCTATCCTTCATAGAGACTCCGAGCATAGCTCTCCTAAAGAAGTATTCACTTCAAAAATAAAGTTACCTAACTGAATAGGATATCTTATATGCAGGAGTAACTTAAGTGAACTAAGATAAGTTGAGCTGTTGCGTGTACGATTAGATACTGTCACATGCATGACTGGACAGATCCACTAAAATCTGTGTGGTTCTTTCATCAATAGACCATCTCAGACACTACCAACGCACACCGGCGGACGGCGGGGGAGCGAGCGCATCGAGGAGGATTGGAGCATTCTGCGGCATCCCGCGGTATGCCACGGGGGACATGCGAAGTGCGCCTCTGCTTGCACTGCCTCTTCCCCGCGATCGAATGCTAGCGGACTCCGGCGTAAACTGCTTCCACAGTTTATTGCTCAAAAAATGGCGCATTAAGTATATTAGAGTGTTTATTAACAGTTTTAGGAAATCAAAATTTAGAGTTCAATGCCTTTATTTATCATTAACTTACTTGTACAACGTGAGCATGGAATCGGTCAGTCCGTGCAGTTTGATGTTCTTGTACATCTGCGTGATAACGACGGGCCCGGAGCCGGAGTCCACATTGATGCTGTTCACGTGGAGGGGTTCCATCTCAGGAACCGATAGTGATGGGATACCTGGAATTATAAGACATAGACTCAAATTCAAAGCATTTATTTCAATATTAACCATTTACAGGCACATTTGAATCACCAAAGGAGTTGGTCAGTCAAAAAGATGAAGCTAGTTTAGCCCATTAATTAATAGGTTCTTATGGAGAAGAAGGCGCAAGAAACTCTATGGACTGTGTCAAAGATATGGAAAATATAGACCCTCAGTGAGCTAGATAAGACAATGTGATGGTAAGTGATACCATCATCGTCATCATTGGCAGTCTTCTTCTAGAACTCCTTGCGTGCCATGCTTCTCTGGTCTTTGCGAGTCTCATCCACGTCTTACCCACGATCTTCTGTTGTTCGACCTACATGTTGACAATCATTATGATTTTTTTGACAACAGATTTAATTTGATGTATTTTAATTAGGTAATGAAATCACCCTTATCCTTCGTAAGGAATCTTTGGACTAATATTACGATGGCGGAGATCATGACTTCTATCTAATCGACTTTCTTACGTATGCCTTTCCTGGTAGTTTCGGTTTAATAACTAACTGACACGAGGGCAGTATAAACAGCCCTAAATACCCTCCAAAAGAATAGCAATTCAATCGTATATCAATCGGTCTCGGGCTAGTCAAAATCGTGTGTCCCAGAAACAAAAATGCGGAAGGCTATTTAAAAAAATGCGAAAAGCACGTGTGTTGTTCACAAATCACTTGCTAAACTGTCAAGTCATAAAACCACACGACGACTGTTTTGTGCAACTTTGCATGAATGAATATTTGTGCGTAATACAATGAATACTGCAAGCTTGCACAAAATAGAGTCACTAGAGATCGCGTAGAATAGTTGCGTTTATTTTCGCAGGTTTTCATTGTTTTGCTACTTTCATACCTGAACCTAGACACAATTTATGAAGTTTCTAATTTTCAGCCTAGGTTGTAGAATCCCAACTTTATGATGGGAATGATATAATTTATCTTACCTTTCTTCATCCTTCTGAGTGCGTCTGGAACAGCCATTTTGAGACATTCGTTCAGTTTTGAATCCTTTTGTCTGCATTTTGTGAAATCTTCAGCTGTAACCAACGAAACAAATATTTTCGTAAACTTCAAATAATTCACCTACCCTTCGTGGGTTATTTTAAATATATGACTAGGACATGGTGAATTTGAGTGCAGTACGTAAGTACTCATTTTCATTAAAATCGACACAGTGCAAAATTTTGCATAGGATTGGAGTTGCTTAATATTTCACAAAGTCACTGGCAAAACTAGTAGATGCAACAGCTAGATAATATTATATATTAGGCAGGACTTAACTTACTTATTAACTTTCCGTACGCAAAATACGCGCATTGACGTGTAGTTGCGGACAACAGCCCGTATTACCTATTACCTATATTAAGCAGGAACCTATGCTTAGGTTTACAACTGCACAACACTCGTACCTAGCTACCTACATGCCATTGGAATACGACCAACACTCAGAATATTCTCATGTGTCTGACACGCACTTGTAATGGATCAGCAATTCTGCACTGCAGCAGAAGTAAGGATGGCAGAAGTAGTAGTAAATGCTCCTCGGACGAACTGTCATATAAGGTCTTCAAAGAGCTTTACCTATAACTATAAAAACAGCCGTTAGCTCAACCAATGAATCATTAACTTTAATTCTCCGCCTCATAAAACTTTCATGACTACCTATCCTTGGCAGAAAGTTAATTTCCTCGATGCATTTATAGTATGGTAATATTTATTTATAACCGTTACTCAACGATTATGGAATAATTCTGCCGGCTACATATTGTTTGGCAACTGCTTCGACGCCTGTGCCGACCTTGTAACAAATAGATGGCGTGCAGATGTGACAATACACAGAATATTCTGCAGAAATACTAGTTTGTCCGGTATTTTGAAGAATTGTGAGTAAACTGTTGTGTTGTCAGTTAAGGTAAGTGTGTAACTGTGGAAAACTACTGTGAGCATTTCGGAATAGTACTGGAGTGTCTGTCATCTGGCCTTCATCAATATTCTACAAACATGATATTATCACGCTAGTAGGCTGAATATCCAGAAGAAGTAGTGCAAAGGAAATACGTGCTACCTAACAGATGACAAGCCTTTTACCATTAGGCACAAATAAGGGAATCCAAGAAACCCTATAACAATTTGCTTGATCCAAGGATCCAAACTAGAACCCCACTGCAATCGCGCTTGCAATTACAAGAAGCCGTCAAGTCAGACAATCTGTCTTGATTCTTAAACTTCTTTCAGAATATCTGTGTGTATGTCTGTCAGGTTATTCACAATGACAATAAAGACCGAGGGCTTTCAGTGCTTCTAAGGCTCGAAGATGACTCTAAAATTAATGAATGCTTACTTATGCAGTAATGCAAGGTCAGACCGTTGCAAGCACGTATGTAAGTACACATTTCCCGCCATTTATATAGTACCTTACAGGACATGCAAAGGGAGCATTGTGTTCCATTTTCATCACATTAGTTGCCTTTTTTGGCAGAAGTCAATAACCATTGAACAGTGATGTTCTAATTTGATAAACAGATTGTTCCAAAGAGTGTCAAAGAATTCAACATGAGCGGCCTTGTTTTGTATCATTGGACTTTTGGAGAAGCGAGCATTGGTAAAGCAAAAGTGCGCACTGCTACACACCCCTACACTCCAACCCTATTTCAAGTTAAACAAATATGAACTTTATTTCAATGACAACTGATTTCAGAGTGACTAGCACTATTGACAAAGTTATAAATATTTTTGAAGTTGTAGCGTAAACTGAACTTTATTGTGTAGGAATTAAAGTTATTTTTCCATTAATTCATATTTGTTTACATTTTTGGAAAATAAGTCGCGATTGCACAGCACGTGACTTGTGAATCACTTTGGTCTCACTACTGTATCACGATTAGTCTCTTTAAGAGTCTCCAGTGTCACTAAAAGTCTCACTTATATTTCACTAAACCTCATTCTACTGTCACCATATAACTCCATCGACTTTTTAGTGCGTGGTTAAATTCAGAATTAACGCCGCCATCATGTTTTGTTCATTAAACTCAATTTGCATTTCACAAAACCATTACACAAAGTATTAATAAAAGCGCCCCTCTTGTCAACGTCATTTGAACGTCAATAGATACTGAAGATTGTAGCCACTGTACTTGAGTGCCTTTATGGGTCACTCTACAGCCACCAAAAGTTGTTCGGGTGTCACCATGTCTCACTCTGAAGGTAAGAGAAGAAAGAGAGATTTTTGGGTCACCAAAAGTCACGGTGGCTCTCTATCTGAAGGATACTAGAGTCAGTCACTGTAAAATATAAGAACGATTCATAAAATCAGATCTACCAATTCGAATTCTACATCGTTTTTGCATTGTGGACGAAATTCGTGTCATCTGACATACGAAATGCAGCCTCCGATGGTTAGTTGTGCAACCAGTCGCAGTCACTGCAACTGATTGTAACCTGCAGCTACAACCGCTTGCGAAATAATTGAGCTGTAAATTATATGGATTACTAGCTGACCCAGCAAGCGTTGTTTTGCCATATAGATTAATTATTTCTAGGATATTTTTTTTAGTTCGATAAAAAAAAAATAGATAGTAGCCGATTCTCAGACCTACCCGATATGCACACAAAATTTCATAAGAATCGGTCAAGCCGTTTCGGAGGAGTATGGTAACTAACATTGTGACACGAGAATTTTATATATGGATTATAAATGCTATGTGATTGAGTACCGTAAAACGGGGTGAATCGGGTTGCATGGGTGAATCGGGTCGAAAATTTAAAATGGATTTTAACGTTGAAATAATATAGTTTGTTGCCAGAAAATACTCTAATGTGTTTACTGTTTGATAATTAAAGATGAAGTGCCCTTGTTAGCAACAAACTTTATTATTTCAACGTTAAAATCCATTTTAAAGTTTCGACCCGATTCACCTCGTTTTACTGTATAGGGTATTTTGAACAAAAATGACAACGAGAGAACTTTAGATAAAATGTCATTATAAGTTTCAAAACAGCTTTTCATGATCAATCGTTTAGAAACTGGAAACAATATGGGGGCTTGTGGCTAAATATATAACAGCCGCATGGATCACGATCGATCAGGTTAAGCTAAGCTTGCCGCGTTTGGTCCGTGGATGGGTGACCATGTTTACATACCAAGGCCACTCCGTGCCTCAGAAAGCACGTTAAACCCTTGGTCCCGGACTCCCGGCTGTCATTCGTGGATCTTTGACAGTCGTTACGGGTAGTCAGAAGCCCGAAAGTCTGACAACCAGTCTTGCCAAGGGGTATCGTGTTACCCAGTAACTGTAACATGCACAATACTGGTACTCAGCTAACTCAGCTGCATCCGGTTAGACTGGAGGCGGACCCTAACATAATTGGAAAAAAGTTAAGCGGATGATGAGAAAATGAATACTATACTATATTCTAACAAAATTTTATTAAAAAAGTTTATATACCAATTAAAAGAATAGTGACATATTAATATAGTATATATATCATCATCAGCCGAAAGACGTAAACTGCAAGCACCTTCACTTCGACCGGTTCTGTGCTTCTCGCATCCAACGGGTTCCTGCGGCCTGAGAAATATGTATATACTTATATATATATAAGTATATACACATTTCTCACGTAATCCCTCGATAGTTACAGTTTTAACTAACGATAACTATAAATTGGGTTAGTTTATCTACAAGGTGTTGTATTTATAATGGCCATTCCAAGTTACCAGCTGAAGTCAACTAAGTTTTCCTCACAGTACCGCGCCGTGTTTGGAATTTAAATACATAACGTTACCTTCTGTTATCTAAGCTAGAGCTAGCAAGTTTACTTACTTAGTTGTTTTATATAACAACTAGTCGTTTACATGCTATGGCTTGATTTCCTACATTCAAATGTCTTCCCTTATAACAATTAATAGATCGATAATAATATTTATTTGCCAAAAAACAGTGCTTTTACACATTATATTTAGTTAAAGTTTACATTATTAGCTAGGTTTACTTAAAAATACAAAAATGAGACGCAAAGAAAGCATTTTGCTTATAAACTCCATACTGGGTCGAGCCTGTTCCGCGGAGTCCATGGTCCACATTACCATATTATAGGTAATGTAGTGCACATTACATTAATAATGGATTGTTACAGTCCAGAAGCACATGAAAAAGTGTTATTATTTTAAAGTAAGTAATGAAAACATTGAACATTGTCTAGATTAAAAGTGAAATTAAAACAATAAAATCGGTTATAGGAATATTTTGTGCTCCATGTGCAATATGTGTAAGTGTGTGTGTTTAAAATCATTCAATTAAGTATCATCTGCATTCATTATTCTCTTGCCCATAGCTAAATTTATTTGGGGTCAGTGCAACATGTCTTTTTCTTCCATACTTCTTCTACTTCTACTACTACTTTTGTGTAAATGAAAATGTTCTTAAGTAACTTTTTGACCTTTGTATCCTGCTTATGCGTATGAAGTTTTATTAAAATCGGTTCATTCATTTCGAAAAACAAGTGCTTGAAAGTTTGATTGAAATGCCGTGCGTCGTAATTACCCCGGAATGATGGAAGATGTCTTAGTGCAGATTATCTGCAAATTGTACCTATTTTTTAAACACAAGTTCATATTTTGTTACTTTAGCAGCAGTTTTTGAAAACTATGTAAGTACTTATTGTTATTTTACAATAGACTATTTTTATTAATTAAAACAAAGATGAATCAATCAAAAATGATTATTTTGCGAACCCTAATTGGCAGGCGATCGTAACTCCAGTACGTAACACTGACGTTACACTCATTTTTCGCTGAGCAACGTATTTGTAAGTACAACAACCTGTAGAAAGGCCAAGGCTGGTCGCATGGTCGCGTTTTTTGCGACCAAACTTGGTCTTTACACGAAATGGCTGATGCATTCATTATGACCAATTATGACTAACATTTTTCTCAAAATTTACGAGATTTTTTACAAATAGTTAATGTAATACCAATACTACTCGTATATTTTTTAAATGTCCAATCAAGAAAAACAATCAATCAAGTTTATAACCTAAATAATTAATTAATTGTATTATTATAATAATTTTCTTTGCCCTGGGATAGAATAGGCTAATAAAAAATCCTTAGTTTCATGCATTTTTTTAAATTTTTTTTTCGTAAGTATGCGTTAAATATTATTTTTTACAATATTTTGAATGGTCGCTTAAAATAATTAAGTGCAAAAGAAAGTACTTAAAGATAAAACACAGGTCAAACAAAATAAAACGTAAGTACATCACCTGCCACCGCTAAGACTTCGTTTTCGTTTAGCGTTCTTTCTGCCTTTTTGCTCGGCTCCTAAGGGTCATAGCGTGATGTGAAATAGCCATAGCCTTTCTCAAGAATCTGGCTATCAAATGCAAAAAGAACTTTTCAAATCCGACCCGTAATTCCAGATATTAGCGCGTTCAAACAAACAAACTCTTCAACTTTATTATTAATTTAGATTAGATTTAGATTAGATTAGATATAGTTTCGAATTTATAATATTGTGGATGAAAAAAACAAAAGAAAAAGTAAGTTAGTTATTCCAAAGTTAGAAATAAAAGATAACCGGTAACGTAACACTATCGTAACCGCATGTTACCGTTATTGGTAACGTTCTGGAAACATCGGCAGGTTGAACGAAAGGCCAAGGTTACCTCGACTCGGCGTGTAGAAAGACTGTCTTGCTTACTTGCATGTCGCTATCTCCGAAACTGACGGAGCGGTTCTGAAGCATAATCAGTCTATAGATAATATTCCCACTGCTGGGACACATGTCTCCTATCTTCGAGAGGGAAATCCACCACGTGGGCCCAGTGCAGGTTGGTAAATGACAAATGTCTTCAAATTTTTGGTTCTAGGACATGTCGGTTTCCTCGTGATGTTTTCCTTCATCGTTTTGAGATCAGTGGTGATGAAATTATTTACACGAATTAAACTGCCTGTCTGGGTTCGACCTACGACGTACCAGTAAGCGACCGACTTACCTCCGTGTACCTACTAGTTTCAGTGAGCTCGATAATTTATGGTTTTGACAAATATAATGATAATTTATGTAAAAGAAATAAAAGTGTTTCACAGGGGCTCGTGGCTAAATAAAAAAACAGCTGCATGTAGCCGTATGTGGGTCGAACAAGAGTTTGCCACGGTCGGTTCAGGGATGCGTGAGCGTCCATTAAATATTGAGACCCCTCCCTGCCTCGGAAAGCACGATAAGCCGCTGGTCTCGGTCGTTTATCGATCTCTGGCAGACGTTACAGAAGCCCAATAGTCTGACAACCAGTTTTACCCAGTCGCCCCATGTAAAATACTGGTATTCAGGTGCATCCAACCTGATGCACCAGTACTCGAATACAATTTAATTTTATTAATAGAAAACATACAGCTCATTTATCAAATTAAATATCAGTCGACAACATCCATCGGTTTCTTACTAAACTTCAACTATATCCGAAGATCCTGCATACTTATCTCTTTTGTTGACTGTACACACCGTAAAATAGATAGAGATATGAGATAGGTATAAAATTTGTGTACAAAGGTACTGCTTATTTCTTAAGAAATTTCTTCCACCAGAAGTGAAAAAGAAATGTAGACAATAGTGTGTGAAAACAAGAGGAGCAAAATATGATCATGTGATCTCTTAAATGTAGGTACTTAAATACAGGGTTTCCAGTGGCAGATTTCAAATTTTGAACAAAACTAATTTATGAACGCTACAAGTTAGAGTGGCGCGGGGGGCGTCGTTGAAAGCGTAAGCTCTGCGGAATTTTTAGCTGCCATGGAGCGGTGGTGTGGACTGCACCGTGCTTTTGCCATCGAGGCGTACATTACAAGTGGATTTTCGCTTACTGAAACACGTCCTCGACTTAGTAATCGTTACGATATTTGTCGGTTACGTGATGGATCATCGATCAACCTTATTTAGTCTTGGGTAGCAAAGTTCAGAGCTACAGGATCATCATTAAACAGCCCCAGACCTGGACCTGTACCAGCGGTAGCCACGACGAAAATATTGAACGTTCTAAGGTCTCTGTTACTGAAAATCCCCGTTTATCACTTCGTGCACGTTCATCGATATTAGGGATTACGAAATCAACCTTATAATTGTCAACATTTGGAGAATGAGGTTTACAAAAAATAAAATCCACATTTATTGTTTTTAAATAACAATAAACGTTCTTTGTATCAGAGGTGTAGTTATTTTTTTACAATCTATCAAACTTTGTATTTTGCCACTGGACACGCTGTATAATGAAAAATATTAACATATTTATGTACAGACGCCAGCACATCAAGCTACTACAATCTGTCAAATTTCATCAATAGATTTTTAACTTTATCGCCAAAAGCATAAGGTTCAAAGTAGATTGGGAAAATTTTACAGTTTCGGGTAGGTTGATGTGCTGGCGTCTGTACTTAACTAAATACAACCTTGATTCACTCATATCATTCATCCAATTGGCGAAGAGGACTATCCTCACATTACCACAACTGCAAGATGATCACAAGGATTACCAAACTGCTTCTCGTCTCCAGTTTGGAAACCCATCATCATATGAAACCATATCGTTGGCCATTGCTAGTGATTTCGCAGCTATATTGGTAAAAGCAGGCGGTTGAGAAAGAGGCGCCCGTCGACCTTCGGAGCCACTCATGAGCTTTAAGCAACCGTTGACAAACAGACAAATATAGATATTATTGCATGTTGCTTTTGTACTGGTTCGGGTTTGTGATGGTTGCAGCTGAGATATTTCTGCCGGCAATATTTGAGCCGGCTTTGACTAAAAGTTGCACAACTGGTTAACTTTGTGATGTTATCGCATTTCTTCACCGGTACATTAATATGCATTTTTATAAGGGATTTAAATGGTATTTTTAAAATTTTTATTAGGTGGTTTTTCTATCTTTTTGTTCCATCGTTATAATTATGTATCTTATTCCTTAAGATAAGACGCAACATCCATGTGTTTGTTACTATGCTTTTATTAGGGAACCACTGAAGGCTCGTACACACAAGCGCGACGCGACACGCGACACAAAGGCACCGCTCGTTGCGCGACTTGCGGTGCCTTTGTGTCGCGTGTCGCGTCGCGCCTAACGCATAACTCTCAATCCCATAGGAATATCGGGAGAAAAGTATCCTACGTCCTAATCAAGATCATGATGGACCCATGTGCCAAATTTCATCAAAATCCGTTAAGCCGTTTTAGCGTGAAAATGTATCAAACAAACATACAAAAGTCTCATCATTTTAGTTTAGATATACGAGTATCATATTACTCTCATCATTACAAGAAGTACTCCACAAAATTAATATATGATTTTTGTTGTAAACGACAAATCGTTTATGAATTTCGGTCGAGGCTAGGATGTGAAGCCTGACTTGTCAAGCAGGACTGACATGACGACAGATGCTTAAGATAATGACCTGACATCATGACAACAGCATCCTTGACACATACATACACTCACTTATTAGTCACATGCAAAACGAGAGGAACAATTTTGCGGCTTACAGGCTAGAAAATTGATGGTTACATATAAAGAAATGAAGAAGAAAGAAAATTTGTTTATTCTGCACAAACAAAACGCACATTGCAAATAAAAAAAGACGTAAAATATACACACACCACGTAGTTAAAAGCCTTGTACTCAAGCTTAAAAAATGTTGACAATTTTGTCCATTGCTTGGTGTCAGGGCCAAGACACGTGCAGGACTATGGATAGTAGGTAGTATTTTTACTGACTTCAATAAAAGGGCTTTCAATTCGACTGTATTTTTTTGGTATCTACATAATACGCGATATCTGCGGTAATTGTGGATCGATTTCGAAAATTCTTTTTTTATATAGATAGGGTGCGCCTCAGGGGTGCGCCTCAGGGGTGCGCCTCAGGGGTGATCCCAACTTTGCTTGGGTATTTTTTGGTACATTGTAAAATAGGTACTCATTGCTTTAGATACTTAAATAACAGCCACACACTGAAAAAAATAAGCAATAAGTAAAAATGAAAAAACATTGGTCTGAACTGATTTAAACAGTTCCATATGAGCCTAACGTTCAAAACAGTCTTTTTTACTGATCCGAAAACAGTTAAAACTTCAGGCAAAACGTGACGTAACGTCATACGACAGTAAACTTTAAACGTTTTTTTCAGTAAATAGTATGTTCAATCATTAAACGTTACCTACTGTTTTGTCTTTTATTGTTTTACAAACATTTCTTCTTGCTGCATAAAGTCAGTAAATCTTAATGAAATCACTGTAAGGGTATTACAGAACCTAACCGCAAAAAACACAACAATAAAACTATATGATCAACTGCAGTAAGCAAAATTAGAAAAATATATGATATTCTTCAGGATATCGCTGCCCGGCAAAAAAAACGTCATAATACAGAAAAATTACGTTTTGACATCTTTGTACCGTTGAAGTAGCAAATATGTCATTTACCTGCTGTAAAATCGTCATTATTATATTGTACTTAGTTACCGAGAGATGGCGCCAAGTTCTCTTTTTCACTAAGACGTATTGCACAGTTGACCGGCATGAACAGTGTCACATTTGTATTGATACAGACCGGTTGTGTATTGTGTTGCCAAAAAAGTGTATTAACGTGTGTTGTGACTTTCTATCGGTAAGTTTTATAAGTTTATAATAGAATTACTAACATGAAAAGTGCATCAAATTGTGTTATGACAGTTTTCTCGACGAAAAAATATTGTAGAATGCTTAATATTTTAAAGAAAATAGTCTTAACCTGTGTAGGTACTCTTTAGTAGACAGTTTGAGGTGTATGTTTTAGTTGAAGGTAAGGTAATATTGTCATAACACATTTAATGTCATTGTTATTGCAAAACGTAACGATAACTAAAGTTATATGTTGTATTAATTCGTTCTTTCTGCAAAAAATGTTAACTAGTGTTTTTATGCGAGTGACATATTTTGTTATCTGTCTTTTTTCATGAAAAAACATTATGACTTGAGGCGAATAGTTCTTTACGTTTTTTATCTTTCCTGAGTATACCTACTTATTTCGATTTCTTTTTTCAAGGGAAACATGAAGACCAGTCGTGCCACATTGTTGGTAAAAATGGCGCGTAGGGAAGACCAAGAAAACATTTCTGATCTGAGTAATATTCAAACTATATCTATAGTAAAGGATGATCCGAAGCAAGGTTAGTATTTTACCAGCAATATTCGTATGTATAGGTATGTGCAAGTCGTGCAACGTATTAATTAATATTGTGTGTAGGTATTATAACTTTGGTATGTACAGACGCCAGCACATCAAGCTACTACAATCTGTCAAATTTCTTTAATAGATTTTCAACTTAATCGCTATTAGCATTAGGTTCAAGATTGATTGGGAAAATTTGACAGTTTCGGGTAGCTTGATGTGCTGGCGTCATTACCTCTTCTTTCTGTCATAGTCTTTTTCATTTCTAGGTACAAACAGTAAGCCTACTTCAGAAGCTCATGAATATTTTAAACAAAATGCAACTTTAGAACAAAACTCCGTCGATACCCAATGTGAATGTCAAAGCATTGTGGATGATACACAAATTTCCTGTAAAGGTACGCAGATTGACACTGAGCTAACGATTTTGTTTTTAGGTTTGAGATGTAATTTTTGTTGGTTTTTTGTTTTAGATGTAAATCAGGAATCAGAATATAAAGAAAATGTTTATTTTGAAGATAGCGATGATAGCGTCAAAGACCCAAATTTCGAAATCAATTGTAATAAAAAAAGTTCAGGCTCAGATTCTGATAGTAGCTCTAGTCGTATTACAGCAAGAAAGCGTGTTAGACGAGATTCCCATATTTCGGCTATGCAACAGGAGCAACAAACACAACCTTTTGCAAATATTGAAACTCCTGGGAAATCCGGATGCATGATAGAAATTCATGATCAGACTCCATCTACGTCTAAAGGTGTACTGCAGCGTAGGATGTCGTTATCCTCAGATTCATCTTCATCGACTTCCGATGGTAGTAGTAGCAGCAGTAGCAGCAACAGCAGTAGCAGATCTAGTTCTCAGTCAAGTGTATCCAATTCCAATGAGGTATTTGCCTCTTTGCCATGTGAACAAGAAAACGTCGAAAATGAAGTTCCTGAGATGGCTAATAGTCCTGTGCGTAAATCTACTAAAAAACGTAAATCCTGCGTTGACGAATGGTTGTCTAATAAGGCAAAAACAATGAGAAATACCGGAAAGCCTTACACTTCTCGTTCTAAGTCAAGAAAAAATATTCCTGCAAGGTATTTGAAACCTCCGTGTGGTGAAAAATGCAAATTAGAGTGTACTAAAAAAATAACGGCTGCCATGAGAACTAAAATATTTGATTGTTACTGGCAATTAGGAGACTTGTCTCTACAGCGCAACTTTATTCATAAGCATATTAAACCGATCATCCCTGCATTCAGATTTTCCGGTAAAGCTCAGCCCAGAAAAGTTAACCACAGTTTTTATTTTGAAGTTGATGGACAAACTATTCGAGTATGCAAAACTTTTTTCAGAGCAACATTAGATATTAATGATCGTGTTATCAGAACTGTGATTGCCAAGTCTGAAGATGGTTTCTTGAAACAAGATATGAGAGGTAAGCACAGTAACCATAAAAAAGTTGCGGAGTCTATTCGACAGGGTATAAGAAGTCATATCGAATCAATACCACGTATGGAATCCCATTACATACGAAAAGATTCATCAAGGGAATATATTGATGGAGGAAAATCACTTAGTGATCTTTACAGAGATTATAAATCCCTTTGCGAATCGAATGACGTGCCATATGCAAACGAAACTTTATATTCAAGGATATTTAACGGAGAATTCAATATCAGTTTTTTTAAGCCAAAAAAAGATAGGTGCGAATTATGTGTACGATATGAAAATGCTCAAGGAAGCGCGAAGGAGAACTTAGAAGTTGAATATTTAAAACATATTGAAGAGAAGGAACTGTCCAGAAAAGAGAAAGACGCAGATAAAACAAACATTGGACCAGATAATATTGTCGCAATTTACGACTTACAGGCTGTGCTACAACTTCCACGAGGAAATACGTCTATTTTTTACTACAAATCCAAGCTTAATACTTTGAACTTTACTATTTCACACATAGGTAATGATAAAACAGATTGTTTCTTTTGGCATGAGGGAGAAGCGAACCGCGGGGCCGATGAAATAGGATCTTGTGTATACAAGTTTATCGAAAATTCACTGCTAAATTACGATGGACCTGGACTAGATCTGATATTCTACTCCGACAACTGCTGCGGTCAGAATAAGAATCGGTTTCTTGTTTCTATTTACTTGTTCGCACTATTGAAATTCCCTAAAATAAGATGTATAACGCACAAGTACCTAATAACAGGCCACACACAAAATGAAGCGGACTCCGTATATTCTACAATTGAAAAGCAAATTCAGAAAAGACTGAAGTCGGGTCCAATTTATGTACCCAGTCAGTACGTGGAAGCGATAAAATGCGCTAAGAAAAAGGGCAGACCCTACGCCGTAACAGAAATGGCATTTCGTGATTTTTACTCTCTGAAGCGTCTATCTGAGGACATTGGAATAACAAAATCATTTAAAATTTCCGAAATAAAAGTTTTTAAATTAATGCAAGATGATCCTACCAAGTTATTGTACAGAACTTCTTATAAGGATGATCAATTTTCCGAAACAGTATTAACAAGAAAAAGAAATTTGAACCAAATAACTCTGAAATTGGCCTACAGATCAAAGCCTAAACTCAAAGAGAATAAAATAAAAGATCTGCAGGAATTATTAAGAAACAATCACATTCCGCAGTTTTACGAATCTTTTTATAATTCCCTTAAGTAATGTTTAGGTTGTTACTTGTTTTAATTGATGTCGGTCTGTACGTATAAAAAT
Organism: Luperina nickerlii; assembly: GCA_963855955.1. NCBI lineage: Eukaryota > Metazoa > Arthropoda > Insecta > Lepidoptera > Noctuidae > Luperina > Luperina nickerlii. The sequence goes on along the minus strand of OY979682.1, from coordinate 1,489,571 downwards.
ATTCGTAAAACTGTGGAATGTCTATGACTTAAAATTAAAATATTTAAATTTTCAATAAAGAAGTTCCTATTTTAGTTCCTTTTAGCTGATTATTACTAAGTATGGTTACTAGCAATTTGCTGCATGTGAGTTTAGCCATAAAATTATTTTGATAAGAAGATTATTATTTTGTTACTTTGTAATATTTAAAGTAAATTTAAACATTTTTTAAATAAAGCTTATTTCTTCATACTATAAAAAGAGTATCATTTCTCAAAGTATGTTCACTTTCCACAAAAAAAGAGTCATAACATATCCGTCATTAAATATTTCTTGAAAGTTACTTAAAAAAAAATATAATTATTCTGAAAATTATTAGCTATGTGAAGTGTATATATACATACTATTTGTAAATAAATTTTCAGTAAAGTAACTCCTATAATTTTTACATTATCAATCTAGTAAATAGTAAAAAATCTTAAAAGTCTCGTTATCTCGAATTAGTCATTTTTATGTTATGACACTTTTTTTGCCGGGCAGCGATATATGCTAGTTATATGGTGTGTTGAAAACAATACAACTAATTTGGTACGGTAGAAAAAAATCATGAAGATACCTCTAAAAACTTTCTATTTACAATAAAAACCATACTAATATATATTCAATCATTCTGATTTTTTGTCAGATTATTCTACAAGCAACATAATAAAACACTAGTGTTTTAATTTTTTAGTTCAAACTATAGGTTACTTGTTATTAATTGCTTCATATTTTGCAATAAATTACCAGCGTTGTGTCATCGCGCTTCTCTTTCTTTTCTATGCAATCTAACAGTGACTGCGCTTTAGGTCATTATTTTTTTCAGTGCATAAAACTTCCCGCTAATACTTCGTTTTTGCTTTGCGTTTTTTCCGACTGTTTTCTTTTTGCTCGGCTCCTAATGGTCCTAGCGTGATGTTAGCCTGTGACCTTCCTCAAGAATTAGGCTATCAAATGCAAATCCAACTGGTAGTTCCAGAGATTAGCGCGTTCAAACAAACATACAAACAAACTCTTCAGCTTTATTATTAACTTTAAATAGATAGATTAGTATAGATGGAAAGCTTTGCCTTCAGCGAAACCCACAATCTACTTATTGCTATCAAAATTATACTCAATAAAGATATATGGTTTATTATTGGTAGATAGGGAGTTATCCTTAGACCGTTATTGTACTTTTTTTTCCTCTTGCCAATTCTACTTAAACAGATATCAATACTCTAACATGTTTTCAATTACACCCAACATCTATGCCCAAAAATCCTTCCACACATCGTTAGTGCAGGTCAAGGCATGCACCGCGGTGACCACTGCATGTAAATAGTTGCATTGTATCGGCTCCAACCTCATTGGTATGCGTGTGGGCATCGGCGCGACCTTGGGCACCTATTGTATTGACCCCGCGGTTATTAGTTTTATGTGACTGTGGACCACACCGAGGGCCTTAATAAAGGAAGTCCAATATCAAAGGTTTTGGACGGTAGGTAGGTGTGAACGAAAGGAAAAAAAACCATGTGATCCTTTAAAGCAAGGCTCTCCAAGAATAACAAGAGCTTAATGAAGAAAATAAATAAAAAAATATAGAAAGCAAGAACATCTGTGCTTGCTAAGAAAGAAAGGACATAAAATAAATATTTAATAATAAGGAAAACCATAAAAGTGCTCTTCCTCTCTCCTATTTATTTAAAAATTTTGCTGTGCCCGACAGGGTCCATAATTGATTTATACTTACCACCTGTGTGTATTATGTGTACATTATGGTTGCAATGAATTGATGCGCAAATTGTTTTAAATCTCGCGAACTAAGGATGGATATTATTTTAACTGTTTACATCAACATTTGAACTCATTGAAGCAGGTACTCCAAAAGGCTAGCCAGTCATGAAGAACTTTATTATGCTGTGGATCGTTATTAATTAATTTACAAGCCCATAAACATTCACTGTTAATCACAAGCCATCCAACGGCCTAAACAATAACAAATCCAAAGTGACATTGCTTTAATCAAAATGCTTTGCTGATTGGTCGCAGTTTGTGATCTGGATGCCAATCCACTTGACTTATGCCGTCGTTTTTTTACGACTAATCCAAGTAAAAGGGTTTAGGGTACAATAATAAAAACCTCCACTTGGACTAGTGGCAATAAGTACATAACTATATAAAGGCAGTTCCAAAGGTACCTGATGAAAATGTAAGCAAATAATATATCAGAAAACGTACATGTGTATTGCATGTGCTTTGATTTGATTATTTGAATACATAAGCCCGAAATTATTTTTTTTAAATTACCTTAAACATATTTTTCATTTGGCAATAGAGGTTAATTTTTAACCAACTTCAAAATTGAGGAGGTTCTCAATTAGATTGTTTTTGTTTGTTTCTTATGCGATATCTCCGGCAATAATTGTAAGTCGATTTCAAAAATTCTTTTTTAATAGATAGGGTATGCCTCATATGCCTCTCCTTTATAAATTTTATTAATTTTGCTTGGATAGTTTTTGAGTTAGCTTCAATAATACGTATTTTTGCAACTTGGTTTATATTGATGATGTTATAATGACTTCCTGTCACTGATAATTACATAGCAAGCAGTGTTTTATAACAATTTATGTGGGGCAAGTATAACTTAAAAGCTAAAAATTAAAACTTTTTTTACGAAAAAAAAGTCGGTGGCAAACAATGAAAATGCAAACCCAATGACACCGACTTCCGAAATTAAAGTTATTTTTCACTTTGTAGTGTATTTTTTGGAAGTCGGAAACATTGTATTTTTTTGTAAAAAAGTTTATACTTTTTTATTATTTATTAATTAAGGAACTAAACAAAATACAAACATTAAACATCACCATGTTGATACACTTTAAGCAATCTTAAAAACTAACTTAAAACTACTCGTAACACAAAGTTTATAAAAAATTGTGAGGTAGTTAGTAAATAATAACCACAAAAACGACGAAGATGCTAAACATTGATGATGCTAATTATTGAATGAAATTTATGCACAGCATGATGGAGGATTCAAGGAGAATCAAAGAATTTTTGTATTTATTTTTATAATTACTGTTTGTTATTTCTTATTGGAATTTTGTTGGAACATCATTAATTAGAGTAGGTATTAAATAAGCGTTCGTTCGTTTCCCGCAATAGTTCTTGTATCTCGGTACTATCAGTTTTGATTGGGCTGCCATTCTTGTTGCTATGCTATGATTAAATTTAATTTGCAGTTCTTTGTTGGTGAACTGTTCGATTAATAACCACTTTCGTATTTTAGTGTGTATTGGCAAGATTTTACAATATTTAAAGAAACCTAACTTACATAGGTAATCTCAATATTCATCGATGATTTTCAAACCAGAAAGAAGTGAAAAGGTTCCAACGTAACACCTTATTACTTATACACTTACTCAAAGCGAGGGCTTCTATTTATCTAGTGAAAGCAAATCCCTGCGTTTACCGAACAGCGGCGCACCGCAGCGCAGGCGCCTCAACACGGAAACATGGCGTTATTACATGATCGTCGACGTAAGTATACTTACATTATTTAATATTGCTAGTTATGTGTGCAGTTGTATCATATCGTTTACACTGCAATTTGATTGTAGCGAGGTTAGGTTAGAAGTTAGGTGAGGAAAGAAAATTTTGATAAAGTTCTTGGTGCAACTAACTACAAATAATAGTGCTTGGTCGGTAATTGAACTGACTGCCTTATTGAAATTATGGCTTACATTTTATGTTTCTAACTTAATAACGAAACCAATAAACCTATTTAAACATGAAAAAAACGAAAAACAAAAATTTATTTGGTGAAAGAAAAACGAATAAATGAAAATCTGATTTTCTAAACTCGTACTTGAAGTAACTACACTAAAAGCGGTCGTCGTAACCCGGTTTTTTTTTAAAGTATAAATTACGATTAAGAAATTGTGGTCATAGGACGTTTTACTTAAATTTCCTTCCGATACGAAAGGGTATATTTAATCATTTCTGCGTCCTAGGCAGATTATGTGCGATACATTAGACAAACAAGTACATTGGTATCACTTTCCGACTGCAACCGTATGCGCCTGAATATCAGCTGTCTGTGACGTGAGAAAATTTTCTACATAATTAGCTGAGTGCTCATGTATACGTTCGTTGTTTGTAAATTTTACAAGTCCCAAAGTACTTTTGACTACAAAGTTGTGAAATAAGTCAAAATAGGGGTGTGGAACTAGAAAAGCCTAGCCACCGCCTCTTTAGCTCAGTGGCAGAGCACTGGTCTCGTAAACCAGGGGTCGTGAGTTCAATCCTCACAGGAGGCATTTGAATTTGCCCGTTTTTTATAAATTTTTACAATTTTTGTTTGGATTTATCGTGTATTTCTTCGTTAAGTCCGTATAATTATGCTAACGTAAAAATAGTGTTTTTATCTTAGTTAAGTTAAAAGCTTATGTGTATGTGTTTGAAATTGTTTAATCCACGGGTTCAAATTAAATTAGCTAGCGAAACTCTGCAAACGTGATGATGGGTGAAAATAAATTAATAAAATTATTTCATGTTTTTTTAGACTGTGGTCATTCTGTAGTTTGAGTTGAGAATCAGAAGGCCAATGAGGTCTTTTCAATAGCATGATTAAAAAAAAAAAGTTTTCAAAAGCTCCCATAGATGGCACTACTATAGTAGTCCTCATGATTAAAAGACATCCCATAGTGGCTAGCCATGTCAGATCAACGTAGTAGATGTAGGCAGTTAAAAAAAATATATTTAATGTTGCTTGAACTTTTTTCACGGCTGATTGAATTGAAACTCAGATTTGAAAACAACTTTGACATTTTAGTATTAAGCTATGCCATCTATCCGGGGATATAGAAAACTTATATATTTTTTTTTCTTATGTCAATTTGAAAAGAGCTCATTCTCGTAATTTAAAACGTTCAAAATCTAGTCGCAGTCTCATCTCGGCGACAAACATATGTCAAAAACTTGTCAAAATGTAGGGAAATTAGAAGTATTTTTTGACAGATTGAGACTGAGATCAGACTGTGAACGTTCTTAAAATTAGTAGAAGAATTGCCCCTCTGTTTTCTTTTATTTTATCGTGTTTAGATCGAAACCCATCACGTCAGATGAAGTTTCCACAAAAAAAAAACAGATTTTGTAAACTGATGTTTCAAGTGACATCTTCAATCCCTTGAAATAATGTTTACCTACTGTCTTTGACATTAAAATATGACTTTTCCTCATAATCCGTTTTTCACGAAATTGTCATAGTTGGGTCAAAGTCATAAGAGATGTCAATTTTATAAAAGCAACCTGTCAATGTCGTGTAACTAATGACACAACACAATACAACGGTACAAGGATTTTTTGACGTGTGGCCAAAATTGGAACTAACGGTGCCATCTTGCCTACAATTTCACAAAACTTTTAACCAACAACGCTCCCTTGTCAAGGTCATTGAGGTGCCAAAAGATCCTCGTAAAGTCGTAACTCTGATAGCCCTCTGCCCTTATTACACCAGTCACCGTAGACACAAAAATCGCGTTAGGCTGCAAAAATTGCACTGTAAGTAATGATTTTTTGCGATGTCGTTAGGATAGATAATAATAGTTTTAAACCAAGTTTTCAGTCTCGAAAGAAGAAGAAGTTTGCTAACTGCGTGGTGCTCGAAAAACCTCAAAATTTTCGGACTTCTGTCAGTTTTTGACTTATAACTTCTAAAAGGTGCATTTCACAGGTCTTTCGAAGCTGTGAACTTGGTTTTACACTATTGGTACAGTCTGTCTATAAACTCATGAAAAAAAATGAGGGCGCTGCGTTCGTGCACGTAGCAACCCTGTATAGTGTGACTAAATTGATTTTGATACTAGCACATTATTTTGTACTAGAAGCAAACCTGGTTTTAATAAAAACGATGAGACGCTTTTATTTAAACTGGATAGAAAAGGTAGGCGTAAAATCTGTAGATCTTATTAAAAAATCTACAGAAACCATAGATAAAGATGCGCCCTTCATTATAAATAATAATACCAGCCTATTACTGTCCCACTGCTGGGCAAAGGCCTCTTCTCAACAGAGAAGGCACGAGCATTGATCACAACGCTTGCTCAAGACGGGTTGGTGATTTCAGACTTATATTATTATAAGTCTAGGTTTCATTAGTTTTCATAAGCGATCAGATAGCACAAATCTATGGTCTCTTTCGTTCAAATGAGTAAATAAAAGAAAAATGTTCAAAAATGTTCATTTTTATATGTTTTAACTTTTTTTTATTATAGAAAAATATCCCATAACATAATAATTAATTACTTTCATTATCTGATTCCAAATATTCTACGTTAAAAAAGTATTTTCATTGTCAGCTGCGTCACTAACGTCTTCGCTACTGCTGTCATTGCTGCTGCTATCTTCGCTTAGGCGAATGACTAACTCATCTATGTCTTGATATAGGGTTCTTCCTCGTTCACAATATTCTTTTTCAATGTTTGCAACATGACTGCAACAGTTTTTCCATTTTTCAGGCGTAATGCTATTGAAGGCCTCTTCAGCTAGTTGCTTCACATCACGTGACCCAACATTGTGTTCTCTTCGTATGTTGAAGTCATCCATTTCTTTTTTAGGACGGCCTGATCTGTGTTTGCCAGGGGTTCCAAATTTGCCATCATTTTTATAGCCTTCATCTACAATACGCCTCACTGTACTCTCAGATTTTCCAGAAAGATTAAAAAAACAATGTAATATCTGACAGAAAATAGATAGCACTATTTTTAATTTCAAACAGATATAACTTATTCATATTTAAAATCAGCGGTAAATTTGATCATCCAAAAGTATCAAAAGTTCTGGTCGCACTACAATATGGCCTACTTATATTTGCAATCTAACCTATTAATACGCAATGTAAACAATCCTTATTTTAGTCTTAAAATCATCTATTTAGTAAATTTGTAACTTCTGGTAGATAAAAAACAAACAGTAACACGATTACATACCTGTCATAGCTGCTGTTCGAGCATAAATATCATCCAAATTTGATAAAATTTGTCCAGCTTGGTGTTCTAACAAACATCGCTGATACACTTTAAAAATGATTTCCCGAGCTCCACTACTATTTGTTTTTCTCATATTTAACACGTTTCTTCGAAGTTTTATCCACGTAGATTTGAAAAACAATAAAAAATGCAATAGATAACGAGTTACAAAACAAGTCGATGACAGCCGATGACATTCGATGTACTATGATTTAGTGTTGCCCTACTTTTGAATACCTATTGTTAGTTCCCTCAAACATTATTTTCATGACTATAGACAGACTGTAGCTGTCCTAACAATATCCAAAAAAAAAAACGGTAGATGTGAATTTTTTTGCGACCCACGATGTTTTAAACGATTGGTTGGATGATAAATTGTATGTTCCGAGATGTAGTATGATAGCTTGGGATGTTTGGGTATAGCCTAGCAGAATTACTTCGATACAACTATTGTATTGACTAACTGCACGTATGGAATGTTCAGAAACATAATATATTAGTCTGTATTGTGCGTATTATTATGATGTTTACAAAAAAAAAAAAACTTCATGTCAATGATGACGCTTTGTAGATCTATTTGGCCCTCTGCCCCTGCTTCACACGGAATTATATGAAAATGTATTACTTATACACAATTACACATACCTAAATCTTTTGGAATAAATTCTCTAAAAAATGGTAGAAACGATATCGAAATCCGTTGACAGTTGTTTAGAAGAATAACGCGGTCACACAAAAAGACACGAAAAGTGACATCATTTATAATATGTATAAAAAATACTGGTATAATAGTGACTGTGGTCATTATTAGTTTAAAATATGTAGTTATCGTTCTAAAGGGGTCTGCATCTAATTGCATGTAAATATCGCCTCCTTAGCTCAGTGGTAGAGCACTGGTCTCGTAAACCAGGGGTCGTGAGTTCAATTCTCACAGGAGGCATTGAGATACGAATTATTTTTGTTTAAGTCCTGTTTTAAAAACAATATTTAAATCTAAACAAATGAGTCAAATAAGTGTCAGTTTGCAATGTTTTCTACTAAATGCTTAAGAAAGTATATAAGGTAATTATAAGAAACAATAAAAATAAAAATTGTCTGTCTATTTGTTCCGGCTAATCTCCGAAACGGCTGAACCGATTTTGATGGGACTTTCACTGGCAGGTAGCTGAACTTTTATTTCAGAAAATTAATTGAGAGTTCCGCGGATAAAAATTGAAAACCATTCATGGTTTTCGATTTTTTTCCGCGGTTTGGAGTTCACTCCAATTTGTAATCGGATATGCATGCGATCGAAGTTGTGGGCACAGCTAGCTAGTGACAAAAAGTATGCAATGAATAAAACAGTAGCGTGTATCAATATTCATCTGCCGTTCACATTTTGAGAAAAAGGAAGTTGAATAAACTCTCTTGGTATTTATTTAAATTATTATTTTGAAAGATATTCAAAACTTCCAAGTGAAGAGTCTTAAAAGTTTTTAACTAGTAATAAAAGTGTATAAGAGTACCTAAACTCGAATTTTATTGTTTACTAGACTATAATGACCGCTGCGATCGACCTTTTTGTCAACGTGACATTAAAAGGTCGATTGATTCATTTTATTTAATAATCTTTATTCATGACCGTGGATACATGTCCTTCAGTCGTAATCACTAAACATACTACTCTTATATAACTTAAAAGTGCATAAAACAATAACAAGTGTATACATGTTCATCAATAGTTTTTTCAACACACTTACTCGTAAAGTGGCTCTTATTGAACCGCTTTTAGGTCCATAATGCAGTGTATTAAAAACGCGTGCTTTTTACTTTATGTTACTGCACTAGTGCGATAACGCCACAGATAACTATTTATTAGTCGAGATGCGCGCTTTTGTAATCTCATCAAAGAGACTTCATTCCAAAAGAAATCCACGGCCATATTTCACTTTTTTTTTAATAGTCTATATTGGTCTTGGTCCCAAAATGAACTAAAATTTATTAACCTTAAGGTGAATTAAGCGCAGGGACCACGGACAATTTAAGGTGAATGCGCAGTGGTAGACCGCGAAATTATTTTTCTTACGTTTTTGCAATTTTCATGTCAGTGTCAGGTTGTATCTTGATCAAAATTTGATTTGCAACTATAACAGGTACGTCTTTACAGAATTATAATAATTAGAATCATTAATACATCATTCTAAGTTAGATTTGTTCTCTTAAGGAACATTTCTTAGAAAACAAAATATATAACTTAATGATTCTATTCTTGGAATAATAGTCAAAACCTATACTGTAGGTTTTAATTAGCAAAACGTAACATATTGATGAAAATGACAATACATTCTTAAGACAATCGGATTATGAGAAATTAGAAGTATCTATGGTCACAGAAGAATAAATGTGGTAAAAAGGTTCACCACATTCACCCCGGCCAGATGTAATCAAGTAAAAACTTCGGCGGGTTCCGTGCTCTGGCCGACCTCCGGAGTGGCTCCGAAACTGGGAGCTCGATCCCGTCCGAGCTCATTTGTTCCGGTTCCAATGCCCCTTGCAAATCCTCTGATGATGGCGGTGACGAGGGAGTAGCTGGCAGCGAGACTGGTGTTGAGTATGTTGTCGGTGAAGAAGGCGAAGTTGTTGGTGGTGAGCAAGATGGTGATGGTGACTGCGATCTTTGGGGTTCGGCGTCCACAAATTCGTTAATTGTGGGGATATCTTCTCGGTTGCCTCCCAAAGGTGCTAGATGGCGGTTGGATACAGTAGTCTCTCGACCATCCATCGTTCGAACGTACGAATAAGTGGGGTTAGTTTCCAGTACCTCCACCTCTTCGGCTAGTGGTTGATATTTTGTTCTCTGGTCAAAGCGTCGCATAAGAACTCTGTTTGAGCCAGATAACCATGTGGGAATAGAATCTCCATTCGTCGATCTCCGAGAGTGGCGGAACATCCTTTCATGCGGCGTACAATTTGTACTAGTACAAAGAAGCGAGCGTATGGAGTGTAATGCTTGCGATAGGACATCCTCCCAGCTCTCTATTGGCAGATTCTTAGTTTTCAATGCTAACTGTACAGTTTTCCAGAGCGTAGAATTGAGCCTTTCAACTTGGCCATTGCCTTGAGGGTTGTATGGCGTTGTACGACTCGTCGCTATTTGCCTGGAGTGGAGAAAATCTTTTACATCAGCAGATAAAAATGATGTCCCTCGATCCGAGTGCATGTATGCCAAACATGTTAAAAATGCTGTCTAAATGCTTGATTACAGTTTTTGCGCTTATATCAGAGCACGGAAAGGCGAACGGAAAGCGGGAGTACTCATCGATTACTGTTAAAATGAATCTGTTACTCGATTTAGATGGTACTGGTCCTTTAAAATCCATGCTCAGTCGTTCAAATGGCGCTATCGCTTTAATAAGTTTATTTTGCGGATCAGCTTTAATGAATCTAGGCTTAACCTCAGAACAGATGCGACAGTCTTTAGTCATACTCTTTATCTCTTCAATTGAATAGGCTAAGTTTTTGGAACGCACCCAATGTGCCATTCTGGTTACACCTGGGTGACAAAGGGCTTCGTGAAGTGATCGTAACTTTGCAGGTGTTTCAACGATGGCGCAAACACGGGAGAGGGCGTCCGCTACATGGTTCTGCGTGCCAGGCCTGTATACGATGTCGTATTTATATGGAGATAGTTCCAATCGCCAGCGCTGTATCTTCTCGTTTTTTATTTTACTGATGTGCTTAGCATTAAACATGAAAGAGACGGATCGTTGGTCAGTGACGAGCAGAAATGATTTCCCTATAAGAAAATGCCGCCACTTCTTCAAGGACTCTACGATTGCATAGGCTTCTTTTTCAATAGCTGAATGATTTTGTTCACTTCGATTAAGTGTTCTCGAATAGAACGCTACAGGCCTGCCCGCCTGCGAAAGGGTTGCCGCAATTGAGTGCTCCGAAGCATCAGTTTCTACAGTAAATGGCATATTATTGTCAATGGCGTGAACACAAGACTTGATTATAGCGTTCTTAAGTTCTTGGAAATCTTTAATCATATTGTCACTCAGCGGAAATGTCTTGGTCTTTGATAATTCATGTACCTTTTCGGAGAAGTTTCGTATCCACTTAGAGTAATGAGCGAACATACCCAGGGCTCTTCGCAAGCTGGGCAAGTCTTGAGGTGAAGGTAAGTTTAGAAGAGGTTCTAATCTATCATTGTCAGGTTTGATGATATTATTGGCGATTGTATAACCAAGTATGTTGATAGAAGTTTGTTTAAATATGGATTTTGCTTCATTCAGGGTTAGACCGTACTTCTTAGTTGCTGCAAGAAAATTTTGCAGATTATAGTCGTGCTCTTCTGGTGTTTTGCCGCAAATTGTGATATCATCAAGATATGCGAATGTGCCTTTCAATTTTTCCGTTCGAATAAGCCAATCTATAGTTCTCTGGAAGCTGGAAACTCCATTGGTTACTCCAAAAGGTATACGTCGGAACTGGTATAGATTTCCAGCTGCTTCAAACGCTGTGTATAGTCTCTCCTCTGGCAAAATAGGGACTTGGTGATACGCACTTTTTAAATCTATGGCGCTAAATACAGAGTATTTTGCCACTTTTGATATCAGTTCCTCAATACTGGGAAGTGGATAGGCGTCCAGTTCTGTGAAGCGATTTATAGTTCTGGAGTAGTCGATTACAAGACGTTTCCGGTGGTTCGCATTCTTAGTGATCAGTACCTGTGCTCGCCATGGGGACCGGCTCTCTTCAATGACACCTTCTTTTAAAAGATTCTTCACTTCCTCTTCAATAAAACGTCGGTCGTCATCACTGTATTTTCGAGACTTAATAGCAATCGGTTTGCATTCGGGAGATAGGTTGGCGAATAAAGGCACAGCAGGGACAGATGCTTCGGCCACGTTGCATACGACGAGAGGCTCTTTCGGACCACCAAATGCGAATTCTAGTGAGGAATGCTTCTCTAATACGTCGTGTCCTATAATCATATCTGAACATAAATTGTCGATCACAAGCAGTTGAACGTTCTCATATGTGTGTTTACCCAAGGTAAGTGTCAGGCAAGTTTCTCCTTTGACTGATGATGTATGATTAAGAGAGGCCATAGATATTGTCTGCTGGCTTGGTTTTATTTTCAGAGAAACCAGTTTAGAAAATTCGAAATTAATAAAACTTTTAGAACTGCCTGTATCTAATAGTGCTTCAGCTCTAATGCCTTTGATATATGCAGGGACAATGGCTTTGTGTAAGGACGACGGTGATGCAGCAATGATGCAGGCGGTGACATTTTCCTGGTCAGACGTGGCAGCACTAGTTAGGTTTTTACTGCGACAGACTTTTGCGAGATGCCCTTTCTTGTTACAAAGTTGACAAGTCACATTGAAGGCGGGGCATGTCTTGCGCGGATGCACCCGTCCTCCACAGAAAAAACATTTGCGATTTGAGCCATTCTGGAAGGCCGGCGTGGCTGCAGAGGCACTTGCATTTCGACTGTTATCAGAGATGTTTTCTGTAGCCGCGTTCATAGATATGTTGTTATAATGCAGCGTATTAACTTCAGCCATCTCCAAGGAACGCGCCTGGTTATGTGCTTCGTCCAAAGTTAAGCAAAGGTTTTCGAGGAGTCTCTCTCTTATTTTTGTCGAGGAGATGCCAGCTATGAAAGCGTCGCGAATGTTGTCATCCCGGTTGGTCTTACTATCGACAGCCGTGAAGTTACAATCTTTGGACAGTTGCTTCAAGGCTTGGATGTATGTGTCGATAGTCTCGTGGCTACTTTGTCTCCGGGTGGCGAGAGCGTGACGTGCATACAGGATGTTATTTGGTTTAACATAAAGTTTGTTTAAGAGATTCAATGCCTGTTCGAATGTTTCACTCTCGCTTATGTGGGTATACACGTTCGGAGACACGTGATTAATTAGTATGGTAAGCTTGACCTTATCAGTAGTAGTTTCCGGGTCCTGCACCGCAAGAAAGTTAACGAAAGTTTTCTTCCAGTGTACCCATTCCGCGGCCGCCGTGCTTAGAGACGGGTCCCCATCGAACCGCTCCGGTCGTAGATATTTGTCCATGGGATCTTAGTCGTTTCGTATGCTAATTAAATTGGAATAATAGTCAAAACCTATACTGTAGGTTTTAATTAGCAAAACGTAACATATTGATGAAAATGACAATACATTCTTAAGACAATCGGATTATGAGAAATTAGAAGTATCTATGGTCACAGAAGAATAAATGTGGTAAAAAGGTTCACCACAATTCTAATGACTATAATTCTGTAATTAGATGTAATATACCTATTAATAATATACCTTTATTATCAGGTCCTTTTCTAATGTCTCATATCTATTATTAACTATAAATTAAAGTTAAAAAATACTATTCATTCACCTTTTATGACATTGATAATGGTCCTATTGCAATCATAACGCCATTTTGTATTAAAATGAATATATTAGGAATAGTAATTTTTTTTTTTTAGAGTTACAGTTGTATGTAGGCCTTTAATATAGGAGGATACTACACTATATTGTAGAGTTGGCAACCCTAATCGCAGCTGTAATTCTGGTCTATCAAATTAAAAATCAGAGTTTAGCGTAATATTGTAGGCTGAATCTAACCCAGACATGCGCTTTACTTTGTGTAAATTATTTCAACACCACTGTTTTCAAAACGGTGAAGAAAAACATCGTGAGGAAACCGGCATGTCCTAGAACCAAAAATTCGAAGACATGTGACATCTACCAACCTGCACTGGTCCCGCGTGGTGGATTACAGCCCACTCCCTCTCGAAGAGAGAAGACCCGTATCCCAGCAGTGGGAACAATATAATCTGATTATGACGATATGATCTATATTTTTGCAAAGTAGGTAATTACCTATTTACCGACGTAGTCACCAGAACCAATTAACGGTTATATCATATTTTTTTATTCTCCTCGTGGAATGTCGGATAAGCCAAAAAAGTGATTGTGCTTCTGTTTTGTAACGAATCAAAATGTCAAAAAATGAAAGTGACCGTTATTAATTTTAAAAGATTTGTTCGGTCAATATCATAAAGGGCTTAAAGCTTATCTTTCTAAGTTTTTTTGAGCTACGACCCACTGACCCTAAAGCACTTTAGCACTTCTTAATTATGTTTTTAATATCGAAACAGCCGGTCGATTCTGTAAAAATCTCATCGTGAAAACTTAGGTGATGTGAGTTTGTTTTTGCTAGGAATTGACACTATTGACAGTTCACTCCACGCTCACTTCACCTAAGTTTTCACGGTGAGATGGTTACAGAATCGCACAACTGGTACCTACAGCAAAAACCAATTCAACAATTAATTTGGTTAAAGATTATGGTACTTACTTAAATTTATTTCTTAATAAGAAATTACAAGGATGTCACTCACTTGCGAAATTTTTTAGCAATTAAAATGGAAACTTTAACATGCAAACTAAGTACCTACTGTTTAAGTACTTATCGTGTTCTATTGTTTTTCTTTTTAACTTAAGAGGAGACGGGGCCTGCGACGCATTTGAAAAATAGGTATTTGAAGAAACTATTGCCGTCGCCTTACCTCAAGTCTGCCCCCGTAGTGTGTCATAGGGTCAGCAGCAGCTCAGACCGAAATTAACACAAACATTTTGACGATATCGACGTTTGGTATTCCCCTTTTTTTCCCTTGAAAACAGTCGATTCAATAATTTTTTTACATTAACATTTTAAGAAAAATTTTAGGAACCTAAACATACCCTATGTTTAGGTTCCTAAAATTTTTTGTTACGTTTTAACTTTTCTAATTTGTCTGGTAGTCCTCTAATCACGGCGGTAAAAATAGGGCATTTTTTGTAATTTTTAGAGGGTCATAATACGTTTTTTTTTTTAAAAACGTTGCCCCATTTTGTTTACTGCTAGTTGCTGAAAAAAAAGAAAATGACAGGGACGTGTTTACAGCAGACCTTGAAAAAAAAATTGCTCTAGCGGCATTATTCGGGAAGAAAAAGGGGAATATATTTGTATGGAGAATCGCACGCCCTGTTCCCTCTTAACATTTCGTTTCGTACGCAAATAACATTAACGAACACCAAACAAAACTTTTTAATCCACACCCAAAATATAAAATTACCGTGGCCGCAAATATTGATAATGATCAGTAACATAAACTGTTAACTTTTTAAACTGTAATGAGCACAGAAATTTCAGTCAACTTATTCCATAACTCCCAAATTACATTACCGAATAATAACTCAAAAAATAATCATAAACAAACTTACGTAAACTATTCTCGGCATTCACGAAACTCGTTAAAAAAACCACAAGAAGTAATGAATCAAACATTTTTGTTTCTTTTTTATTATTTTTCACTTTCTGTAACACATTCACGGTTTTCGAATGAAAGTGACAGTGTTCGCGCATGCGTTGTGACTGAGGCGCGCGCGAATAAGCCGCCATATTTATTCGAGAAGGCGGGAATCGTTGCGAAATATTGCTTCTCAATTTCGTCTCATAATTGCTGTAATTTTCCATGGTAGATAGATTTAAAAACAAATAAGGGATTTCATCAAGTTATATTAATAGTTTTATTAATTGGAATATTACTAAGAATTAAGGAACCAAAATGTTTAATATTTATTCATCTTTCTTTATCTTTTTACCACATAGGTACCAGAAATATGAACCGATTTTATTAATAAGCAAATCTTTTATTCAAAACTTTAATGCAAGCTTTGCCAGAAATATCTGTAAACTGTTTTTTTGTCATGATAATCTTCTAGAAATTCTAGAATTTGCTGCTGATTACAAACCTCTTTGATGTGATGGGAAGCAAATATGTGCTCTCTTAAATATAGGTAGACTTCGACAGGTATACATTTAGTCTTTTCTAACCTATCTCCTTTTTAACGTTAATATCATAATAATGCCCAACCTGGGAATCGAGCCCAGGACGTCATGCTCAGCAGTAGCACTTGCGACCACTAAACTAACGTCACTGTGCAGTTATATAAATAGTGAAGGATGTTAGAAGTATTCCGAATGTAGTTTTAACGAATCATAACGACTGGTAACCAGGAAGTCCAATATAAAAGATTGTAGTGTTGAAGACTGGATTTAATATTCATAGAAATAAAAGATATTATTATGACAAACACTTTTTTTTGGAAAACTAAATCTTGGTTATTTAGTAAACCTGCCTTTGAATCCTCAATAAGGTAGAGATAGACTGCTTAACCAGTCGGGGGTGCGGCGAATGTACAAGTATCTCCAGGGCCCCTGATTCACGGTACTGGAAGGAACAGTGGGGTTTTAGTCGCTAGGAGTCCCCCATAACCCTCCGTTCTTCCCAGACGGAGGGTATCCATGAGGATTTAAAGAAACAGAAAAAAATGGGATAGACTACTAAACGTCATTCTCTCTTGGACCGGGGGCCTAGGACGGCAGAAAAAAAACAAAAAAAAAAAGATCAATCATCATCATCATCAGCCGAACCCGCATTTCAGCCGAAAGATAATAAAAAGAAAAAGATAATAAAAGCGTGTTAAAAAAGTTTTCATCACACAAAAACCACAAGAAAAATTTTAATAGAAATATCTGAACCATAACAGCGTTTAAAAATAGCGTTATTTTTAATCGGAATTTTTAAGTGTTTTCAGCTGTTGTGGAAAAAAACTTTAGATATCAAATACTTACATAGGTAAGTACCTAAGATTTTTTGCTTGACATAAACACATAAACATATTATTAGGTTTCTTCCCGTAATTAAAAACGATCAAACAATCTCAAGTGATCGACAATCAATGTGGAAATAAAACGTAGTTGAACAATTATATCTACACTAGATACCTATAATACAATGCAAGTCAGGGGTATTTGGTGTCAGCGCAACATGTTTTTTCTTCCATTCCTCTCCCCCATCTAGTCATATCACCATGCACACAGTCCATCCATCGTTTCTTTGGTCTTCCCCTACTCATAAAGCCATCCACAATCATACCTACTCAAAACATTTCTCGCGACATTTTCCTCATTCCAAGCTAAAATCTGTATGTATACCTAGTTTGTTTATAAATCAGATATAGGTACCTACTTATCTTCATGTTGATTTGAATGGACGTTAACATTTTTTGAAACAATAGCAGGAAAATGATAACTATCATTAAATTATATTATTAAATTATCACGGTTTTATTTTATTTGGATAAAATTAAAAGACTTTTTGGCAGGGTTAAATTTTCCGAAATTTATAGTTTCCAAAAGTCGTTTTTCTGCCGGAACCTATCGAGCGAGCTACCGAGCTTACCGAGCTTTATGAAAATTGATAGATACAGGAACTACACTTATGAAAATGTAAGAGGGTCAATAAAGAATCAGCAATACCTACATATTTTGAAGGAACATAAAGTTTATTTGAAATCAATAAACGTACATTTCGCTCCCCCCACCGAATAATATGGTAATCGATAAATCAAAATTTTACAGGAAAAATAAAAAACTGTTTTATGCGTATATCTCGGTACGGGTAGATCGTAAGGTAGACATTTAAACGTCAAAACAAAGCTAATTTTTTTACAATCTAATTTATATTATGATTTTTTTGTAATACTTTAATAAAATAAAGTTATTCACAAAAATAATGTTACTGAAATTAAATGGCAAAAGTATAGTACGCAACGCATCATTACCATATTATTCGCGTGTAAACGCAACAATATCGTAGTCAATATTAATGCATTATAGTATTATTCGTTGTAATACAGTGTCAAAAAACCTAACGGCAATATGATATTACGATATTATTCGTGTGAAATCCAAGCGATAGTGTATAATGTAATATTACATTACAGTAATATTCGTCGATGTGTGGTGTCAAAAGATTAACAGTAATATAATGTTGCAAATACATGTTTTATTAAATAATCCAGTACTTATTGTTTGATTTGGCAGAAAAATAACAATAATAGAGGAAGTTGATATTAATACTGGATAATTTATAATAGCGTTTTATTAAAATTTATGAAATAAAACAAAGGTTTTATTATTTATCATAATCAGTCCTTTTATTTATTAACTAGCTGTGCCCGCGACTTCGTCAGCGTGGAATAGTGACTTTTCGGGCAGCATATTTTGAATTACATATACCGTCGTTTGGGTAGCTAAAAATTTACTTTACAGTAATGCTTCTCTGTATACGATATTTGACGTATGGCCATCGGGGATGAAAGCATACAGGCTCCTAGGATTGCTAACCCGTGACAGAGCCACATACAACTGAGCGTGCGAGAAACAGCTGATACTTAGATCTACACCTACAACTTTCAGCGTCTGACCTTGGGCTTTATTAATTGTCATCGCAAAACATAGGCTGACTGGAAACTGGACTCGTTTAAAACTAAATGGAAAATTGTTTGGAATGAGAGGAATCCGAGGAATGAAAACACTTTTACCTTTTCCACACCTTGTTAAAATCTCTGCTTCTATCAGATTTCTTTGTAAATTGGTCACTTTTAACCTGGTGCCATTGCTAAGTTTTTGGGGGCTTAAATTTCTAAGAAGCATTATCGGTACGCCTACTTTTAATTTTAATTTATGTGCTGGTAGTCCAGGAGCATTGAGGGATTCTAAAAATTCTACTGGGTAGCTTGTAGATTTTCCTTCTTCCATGACTCTGTTAATGGAGATATACTCAACATAATCCCCCGGAACATAGTTCAAAATTTCAGCGTTTATTGTTGCTGCTTGGTCGTTTCGTGGCGTCAAAATAGCTCTTTCGCAAAGCCAGAAATTTTCGCAAGTTGGTATTTGCGTTGCGTTTCCATACACAGATGATATGAGGTCTCGCATTGATGAAACTATGTTGCATAGGTTTTCATTAAGAACAACTTTTCCTTGTTCCTGCGGTAACACACCGTTACCAATCTCAAGTAGCAAATCTGAAAATTCTTGAGCATTTTCGTTGCCCCTAATTTGCGCACGCATATTTAATGTCAAATGCAAAGGTATAATGTAATGCCACAGTCGAGAACTCTTTAGGCAGGCTCTAACTTCAACAGCCCTTGTTCCACGTGGTATTACAGGGAGCGTCTGATGAAAATCGCCACAAAAAAGCATAGTAATGCCATCCATGGGTTGATCATTTTGCTTGACATCACGCAACGTTCTGTCTACTGCTTCTATTGCTTTTCGATTGGCCATTGTAGACTCATCCCATATAATAAGGCTACAATCACGAAGAACCTTAGCTTTATCGCTGTTTCTTGAAATATTACAAACAGGGCTTTCTGTGCGGTCTAAATCGATCGGAATTTTGAACATTGTATGAGCAGTTTTCCCACCTGGCAACAATGTGGCTGCTATGCCTGATGAAGCGACAGCAAGCGCAATTTTACCTTGGCTTCGTACCTTCGCCAAAATAACT
Organism: Luperina nickerlii; assembly: GCA_963855955.1. NCBI lineage: Eukaryota > Metazoa > Arthropoda > Insecta > Lepidoptera > Noctuidae > Luperina > Luperina nickerlii. The sequence goes on along the minus strand of OY979682.1, from coordinate 1,470,152 downwards.
TTCGTAAGAAATGTTTTACCCGTTCCACCGGGTGCATCTACAAATAGCATTTCTTCCAAAGTACTATCAACGCTCACCAGATCAAATATCAAACGCTGTTCATCAGTTAGCCTCGAGAGTGCGCGTCCATGTACGTACTCTGATAGTATAGCTACCTTAAAAATGTCCGCCGTGATTCTTTAAATTGACATAACTTTTTTATTTATGAACCGATTGACATGAAATAAACACTAAATGTTAAGTGAAGCTTACTACAATATATTAGTGAAAACCGCATCTAAATCGAATAAGCCGTTTCTATTATATTGTAAACAAAAATAATACACAAATATAATTGTTTTATACTTTACGTGGAAAAAGGCACGCATTTCTTACGCGAATATAATGGTAATCGTCGCTTACCGAAAAAGTTAACGATTGCATGATCTGTAATAACATGTTATGGTATTATTCGTGCAAAAAGTGTGTTTAGATTTTAAGGGAATAATGTTGTTATGTTCATTACGGTACCATTGAAATTATTGTACTTTTATAAATATACATAGAAAAAATACAAAAAAAAATACAAGATGGTAATTAATGCTTTAGACACCGAATATGCAATAAAACGAAAACTGTCGTAGTACCACATTACCATGTTATTCGGTGGGGGGAGCGATTTAAGTAACTCAGTACCTTTGGTAAGTAAATGATAAAATAAATACATTCTTGAAATCAGCACCCTAATTGCGTAAAAGCCTTTCAATCACAATCTGAATCATTTTCATGGATATTGCTAATCCATTGCTTCATTATATTCAAAAATTGTCTGCTCAACAACGTAAATAATGCAATGAATGTTGTTAAACTGTCAAAATGAAACCCATTGTTACTGATAGTGTATTACGCAACTACCCCGCAGTTCACAATCAACTTATTTCGTTGAAACCGGAGCAGCAATATGTAATGGCGAATGGCAATGGTACCAGAAATTTCCATTGACGTCGTAAACTTAAATGATTACAACGTCATCATCTTGTATCTCTTTATAGTTGTATCTGCCATCATTCTGGTACTCATGATATCCTTTCTGATATTTCAAAGCCAAGGAATTCTCTGGCAAAGTTCTATTAAACATGGAATTTCCATCAGCAGATAGTTTTACAACTCCAAAGTAAACATAGTCTTCTTTTTGCTTATTCTCTTTTCTTCTCTCTTCTATTATAAGAGATTCTTTAACTGGGAGTAGGAGAAGCATGTCTTGTGAGTCCCCTGAATTGAGTTTAACTTTGGCTTGAATGGTACCATTGATTTTGTCACCTTCTTTTTCCTGTTTGATATCCATTGGCAGCTGGCATTCGACACAACGAACTTTATTGTTGTAGTCAGTGTTCAATGGAACGGGAAATAAGCGGTCGTTTAGATAGAATCTGTAAACGCATTTGTGGTCCTGCAAGCTGGTAGCACTGACACGACTTTTGATTCTAGACTTTGCTGAATGACACTCAAAATAGTTTTTCTGTCGAAATTCTTTAAGGTCCTTTATATTTACATCGCTGTTTGGATCTAGATAAGATTCTGAATCGGTTGTGTCAGAAAATATTCTGAAAATGGAGCCATCAGAAACTGTGTGCATTTCAGGCACCTCTGTGATAGTATTAGTATTTAAGGAAACTTTCTTATTGGTATTACCATTGTTAGCGTCATGGAGTGATTCCTCGTATACGTAGAAATTTTCATTTTTATAGTATTGATGGACAGGTTTTGATATCTTTTTGGTAACTTTTTTCACATTGTTATCGTTCTTAACGCACTTAACGTTCACTGCGCTGAGAAGTGAGCCGATGTTTTCCCGAGGTTCACCGTTGCCTCTCCCATCAGTCCCATCACCACACTTCTTGCAGTAGTCCACAACATTGTTTTGGCACTTTTTAGTGACTGTTGAATCAGATTTGGTCGTTTTCTTTGGTTTTACAGTGCACTTCTTGACGCTAACACCGCTTGAACAACTTTTGCTCTCAATGCATACCGCGGTTGGTTTCTTCGACGTGAGAATTTTCTTAGGCGCATTATTATTGTATTTTGCACTTGTATGCGTAAATCCCTTAGCAGTCCTTGCACGGTGGTCAACTGAGCATTTAGGAATAGAAAAACTGGTTATTTTGTTGGACATTTCGGCGAAAATGAACACATCTTAAACCTACCGTCGACAACGATTCACTCACAGATTCACTAAATTATTGTAAACATCGCGTTGCCATGGTTACGCGATGACTCTGTTCACAAGGCATAATGTTTCCTTTTACTTTTTTTAAAGGTTTCAAATAAAATCTTACTAATAGGTGTTTGTAAAATGTAATTATTATGATAACGTAGTTAAAATAATAGGCAATATTTTGTAACCGAGAAAAAACAGTAATAAGTATTTATGTCCTTGACTACTACCATCTAGCGGCGAGTAGTAGAACTAAGTGTTGAAACCGTTACCCCAAATGGTTATATAGATGGCGCTATTTTAAAAAACTTGGCAAAAATATATTTTTGTGTTGATTTTAAAACGTCTTTTTGAAGTGAAAACTGAGACGACGGCTGACGCAAGATTATAGAAAATGATTGATTTAGATTAGTAGTTACAGTAAAATTCCGTTAAATAAACAGATTTACTGAGTACCAAAGTAACTTTAACTTCCATAAATTTTGTGTTTACTATTTGAGTTAAAAAATAAGTACCAGTTTGATTACTTTCTTTATAATTTTTTTGATTCAAGAAACAACTTGTCCAAATGGAAAAACTTTCCCCGGACAGTAAAAAGTGGAAACTTGTAAGCTATAGTTGAGTGAATGAGTGAAACTTCGAGTGCTTGAGCAAAACTTACAAACGTCTGTTGTCTGAACTACTCAGTGTTTCCTTTGATAAAATCGCTTATTTTGTATGGTGAATATGAATTTTGGAAAACTTAAGAGAAAATTTATTTTACCTGCGATGTGAGTACCACGGTGAGACTTAGGACGAATTTCACCAATGGAGCCGTCAGTTGGGACTGGTCGGCTTATTTTTAATTATTTTATTTTTGGATTGTTGTTTTGTTAAGTACTATTTGTTGTACTCTGGACGCTTTAAACGCGTACGTCTTTTTTTATTTTTTGCATCATTCTCACATTAATTTTAAATTCAAAAGTAATGATGTAACTAATATTTTTGTAAAATATAATTTAAAAAGAGTGTTCATGGAGTTTCTTGCCCGTTCTTCTCCATAGGTACCTACGCTTTGGAATGGGCAACTAGCTTCATATTTTCTGACTGACCGACTTCTTGACAGTTCAAAAGTGCCTTTTATAGGGTTTAATTGAAATAAATGCTTTGAGTTTGAGTGCTGTCAGTGTCATCATGTGAATATCTCATAACAATGATGACACTGACAGCTTTTGAACATGTTTTAATCTTAAGTTTTGTTTTTTTAGCTTATACTGTCCCACAGCTGGGAAAGGCCTCTCACAAATCTTTCCTTGAACTCTTTCCCGCGCTACCTCGAACCTCCTCGCGGATGGATGTATTTTGTCTAGGCTGGTCATCTCGCCATTTCTTTCCGGACCGGCCTCGGCAGCGCCGTCCATATTTTGAATTGTTGTTTTGATTTTATTTTTTTACATTGTTCTCACAAATATATGTAACAAGAATAATGTACCCAGGATTAAGTAATATCTTAACTTAAAGGTGTCCTATGAGTTTCTTGGCCGTTCTTCTTTTTATAAATCTACGTTTGGAATGGGCAACTAACTTGACAACTTCTTTCTGACAACTGACCGATTCTTGTGACTGTTAAAAAGTCCTTGTAAATGGTTTAATTGAAATAAATAGTTTGAGTTTTACAGCAAAGTGGTAGGTGAGAGGAAGCTTTTAAACTTTGCTCAATCAAAAACACTCTTATAGCTTAACCGCGTTCTTGCTTTCACAGTTAAAACTAATATATAGTCCTCGCAGACCGTATTCCGGCTACGGCAGCCAATCTCAACGGAGACTAGCCTTCGGCGCTAGAGATATTACAGTGCATAATATAGGTACAAGTGTGCGCGCAGACAAAGGTGCACTCTACTATAATAGTCCGATGGGACGCCAATCCGACACGACCGGAGTGAGATCAGGCGCAGGACCAACGGATTAACGTGCTTTCCTAGGCACGAACTAATAAATATGCACCAAAGCTGTTTCTTTCTCATAGACTTCTCGACTGTGTAGTTTAGTTTAGTTTGTTTTATTCTTCAAACAATAAAGCGCTTACTCCAATTTAATTGGAGTAAGCACTTTGAGCTTTATTTACAGACTTTGCTTAAAGAAAAGTTATAATTAGCGACTGTTCATTTTGACGTCTAGGCGTCTTAACGTCTCATAACTATCTATCTACTAGCAACGTTAATAAATAAAGAAGTGTTTTTTTACACGAATTGTCTTGACTTAATATTATAATACTATAATTCAATTGTATTTTCTTAGTAAACTTCCAAGTTTTAGAGTAGAAGTTGGTTTTGTGACTTTTGTCTAGTTAGTTAGTTTAGTAAGAGGAGGTCAATCCGAGCAACGTCAATATTATGCTTATCTTCGGAGAGTAGTAACGTCTATTATTATAGTACAACTTTGATGTGGGTTTGGCTTTGTGTGGTAATGTTGGAACTTATCCTTCGAACCTTCAAGTGGCTAGGACTGTTTTCTGAAAAGAGCTCGCACCCGAAGTGCGTGTGACCAGCATCCTGATTACGTAACACATTTTCAATCAGAATCTGAATAATTTTGAAGGATGTTACTAATGCATTTTTCGAAAGTCTGCTCAACAAAGTAAATAAAGCAATGAATGTTGTTGAACTGTTACACTGAAAAAAATAATTTCTTCCTACAGCACATTAAAGAGGTTTCATTAAGACTTAGGTACCGACTTTATACAGTAAGTAGAAATGTTTGTAAAACAGTAAAAGACAAAACAGTAACTTTTAATGATTGAACATACTATTGACTAAAAAAGAAACCACAATTACTTCATGTAGGTAAGTAAATTTCAATAGTTTGAATGATATCACCAAATGAATAAAACAGTTAATTTTGTGACCTTTTAGCTACTTAAAACGTTAAAGTTTACTGTCATGAATGTTTGTAAACGCACCCACGATACAGGAGTAATTTCTAGTGTGGGGCAACGTTTTTTTCGAAAAAATGAAAGAAAAGAAAGAAAGATGACGGTAACATTTTGCCTCAAGCTTTAACTGTTTTCGGATCAGTAAAAATACTGTTTTGAACGTTAGGCTCATATGGAACTGATTAATGTTTTTTAATTTTTATTTACTGCTTTTTTATTTCAGTGTAGGTACTGATAGCGTGTTACGCAATTACCCAGCTGATGGATGAACGTAAACGAAGCAAAAGGCATGCTCCCTATGCAAATGCATGCTCCCTATTAGGTACAGACGCCAGCACAAGATACTTACTACACTCTGCCAAATTTCTTTAATAGATTTTCAACTTTATTGCTAAAGCATAAGGTTCAAAGTTGATTGGGAAAATTTTACAGTTTCGGGTAGCTTGATGTGTTGGCGTCTGTACCTATACGAGAAAAGAATATTAAAATTTTATCTTCAATAGTAGTTTATAAAAAAAAACAATACATAAGACAGTAATATTCTATTTTAAGTTGCAAAATGTTTAAAGTTAGGAAACTGTTTCAAATTCAAGTTCCCAAGCTGCGTCTATGTTCATAAAAGGATTTTGAAAAAATAGCTCATTTGATGCAGTAATTATTTTGCGATTATTATCTAGAGCACAATAGACAACTAAGGTAGATATTATAATACAAAACTAAATAGATAGGTACACATGAAACCATGCACCTGGTCACCAAAGGGGTAGGTAAAATGTTACATACAGGCTCAAATAAAATTACATAGTAAGCGAAACAACTTCAAGTTGTTATACTATCAGCGATAGTTGAACCCAAAAATACCTCAATTTTCTTTGGACTATCGTGTTTAACTGTTTATACATACATCGATACCCATAAACGTTTGCAGAGTTAATTTGACCCTGTATGAGCCCCACCCATGTTATGTAGCAGAGAACGAATCTATTGAATAAGCAGTAAATATAACTACTAAGAGTGCTAAGAGTTTCCTTGCCTGTTTCATAGGCAGTCAGTCCATTTAAAATATTGGGCTGGAAACGGACCAAAACATAGTTTGGGAAAACCCAACCTAGGCAAGAGATAATTAGATGTTAATGATAATGACTGATGATAATATTAATAATGTTTGTTTAGGTTAAGGTTGTATATGGGCCTACGTCGCCTGAAATAAATAATTATATAAATACATAACGAAATCCAGTATTGTGTTGTTATGTATTTTATTATGTCTTAGGGCTGATATAAACAAACTGAGATATATTTTATCCGTGGAATAAAATTGACGTCTGACGTACAGTTCTTGTATTTTTTCTTATATAAATATTATTCTTAGGATAAGACTTATTCTAGGTATATTATAACCTTTGCGAAATTCGCCCTAAGTATGCTATTTTTGTTCATTTGGCAGCTCAAACTGTCTCTTTCAGTCCATCCAAAGGTTATCTCTAAGAGATCGCCTTCAATTGCGATAAAACCATCCATTTTGTTTGATGTGGTCAATCCATACTAATATTATAAATGCGAAAGTGTGTCTGTCTGTTACCTCTTCACGCTTAAACCGCTGAACCGATTTAGATGAAATTTGGTATAGAGATAGTTAGAGTCCCGGAAAAGGACATAGGATAGTTTTTATCCCGATATTCCCACGAGATTGACACTTATGCGGGTAAAACCGCGGGGCGCGGCTAGTTAATAATAATAGCACTTTGCTCGTCCCTCGCCGGATCGAAACCAAGACCGTAGTCTTGGCTTCTCAGTTGACGATCTTGTTAATCTGCTTAGCCTGTTCGCAACTGCTGGGTTGGCTTCCAGTCTATCCGGATCCAGCTGAATCCAGTATTTTACATGGAACGACTGAAACAGACGCACTCGACATTCTTCTGTAAGACTGTCTTCCCTAAGGACTTCAAATCAAAGATCTACGAGTGACAGCCGAGACCAACGGTTTAACATGCTTTCCGAGGCACGGAGGGGTCTTGATATGTAATGGATGGTCACCCATCTTCGAACCGACCGCAGCAAGCGTAGTTTAATTTTCGATCGATCTGTGCGGCCGGTAGCATTTAGCCACGAGCCCCTCTCAGTAGATGATCTAGTGTAGTACCTTTAAATATAATTATGTAGTTTTAATCCTTTTTGAGCAGTGGTAGCCCAGTGGTTACGTCCTTGACTTACGAGTTATAGGTCGTAGGTTCGAACTAGACAGGCGCTTTACTTGGTGTCAATTATTTCATCACTACTGCTCTCAAAACGGTGAAGGAAAACATCGTGCGGAAACCGTCTGTCCTAGAACCAATAATTCGAAGACAAAACATGGGACATCTACCAACCCGCACTGTGCCCGTGTGGTGGATTACGGCCCACTCCCTCTCACTGAGAGGAGGTCTGTGTCCCAACAGTGGGAATGATATAGGCTGATGTAATCCCTTTTCTAAAAACATAATTACTCATATCTCGGAAAGTACTTTGTCGTGTTTAACCAAGTTCTATTGTAAATAAAGACTTTGGTTATGATAATAATTAATCTGCGTAATAATTATTTATTTGAATCAATGAACAATGGAGAAAAACAGTCTTTGATAATGGGAAACGCTGACATTTTGTTATAAAAAACTTGGAAATGGTAAACTTTCTTTTCGTTTGCGCTTTAAGCAATTTTATTTTATGTGTGTATCTTTCTCCCGGAGTTATAACATATGTACGCAAGGATTTTGTAATATCTTAAATGTCTCACTGATGGTGGCGAGTGTTTGGATCATTCGGTTTCATATAAACTGGTTGAGCTGGATGGTGCTGATCCACGCGTTATGGTTGGGAACGGGCGTCGTCGGTTGAGAGTTTGAGACTGGTCATCTCATAACTTACTTTTAGGGCTTATTATTTTTAATTAATTATTTTTTTTACATCGTCTCACATACCTAAAGGTAGAAGCAACAATAATAATATAATATACCCAGGGTTTTGTAAGTTTCTAGCCCGTTCTTCTAGTTTCAACTTTCTGACTAACTAACCGACTCCTTTACAATTCAAAAGTGCCTGTAAGTAGTTTAGGTTGAAATAAAAGCATTGATTTTTAAGTTCGAGTGACGTTTTAAATCAAGTAGGTCGGTACGTCTGGTTCACCCGATGCAGTCAGTTTAATTTTTGCTGAATGGTCTACAATTTCCAAATCCTAACCTTGCCGAGGGATAAACCCAGGACTGCATGCTCAGTAGTCTCGCTCACGATCCCTTGACCTAAGAAGCTGGTTATCTCTAGAATTGTAGAAACTTCTATCTTCTACAATTCTAGAGATAATCTCTGTTACTAGTTTTTACCAGGCTAAGGCAAAGCCAAAGGAGGGTTATGGTTTTAACAGGCAATGTATTTCTCGGCTCGTATTTTGACAAACGAGGTAACGTTGGAATTTTTATATTACTTATTATTGTTCCAGTTGTTATAGGTTATATGACGTCACATAAAATCCAATATGGCGGCGTATAGCGGACATAAAGTGTTACCGAAAAAAGGTTAAAGGTTAATATATCATATATAAATGGTATCTAAAATAAAATATTATAAGAAAGAAGTCCTTTATGAAAATATATTAGTTATCTATAATTATACATACATAAACCCCAAACTTACATTAAGAACGGTTCATATGAAATATATTGTTAAATTTTCCTAAACCAAAGAACCCAGGTATCCTGAATGATCCCTAACCTCAAATAAATTGAAATTAAAAGAAAGTTAACAATTAACACACAAGTAATACCTTCTTAGGCGCCGTGTTTGGCGTAGTTGGGTTTTAGTTTTTATTAATAAAGATATCGATACCATAATGGTTGTCTATGAACAATGGATCTAATTGGTTGGCTGCGCACGGAGCTGCGCCTGCGACTGCAGGGTCGCGGCCTAGTACGGTGGCCATGGGTTGTTTGAGTACGGGACATGTCTTCTGATCAGTGCAAACGAAGACATAAAATAACCATTAAATGTCATGTGGAATAAAATGTCGTATTCCTGTTAACTGTTTTTGTTCCAGAAAAGTGCTTGTATTCCAAGAGCTACTGCTGAGCATGAGATCCGGTTCTCAGATCGGGCAGTCTTCGGGCAAATAATGTAATAATAATGTTATAATGTTTTTTCATCGGGAATTTCTAAGTAGCAGCTCGGAGCCTAATAGATTTGTGCACCGTTGACGGCTCGCTCCTTACGAGGACTTAAATATGGTGAAAACTGTGTGAATTATGGATACACCTCTGCATACCCGTTTGGGGAGAAACAAGCGTGATAATGTTTTGAATCTTCTGTTTAAATTATTTATTATAAAAAAAACGTCTAAAGTGAAAAAAAATAATACGTTTGTAGATATAACAGGTTTGAGTTAATATTTCTTTTAACCGTTCATTGATCGCGGTTTAATTTATACAGTTATAATAGAATAGCCTAATCTTTATTTATCTGTCATAAAGTGAAAGCCAAAGCATATATTTTAAATAGGCACATAAAAAGCACTTTGAACGTCAAAATTACCCATAAAATAGAATTGATTCTTATCGCCCTTTCTAAAAGGTAGTTCTCGTATGGAGAAGAATGGGCAAGAAAATCCACCGTTACTCTTTTAAAATATTTTACAATATTTTAATACATTAATTATATAATTATATGTGAAGACGATGCACCTAGAATAAAATTCCTGTACCATTATAGGTAAAATAATTAAAAATGAAGCCAAGGCAGATAATTTAATAATATGTGATATTTAACAGATATTTAACAAGTAATAAGTCAGTCTGTGAGTTAAAGTTGTTACAGAATGTAAATCAATGTAAAAAATAATACATTTTATGATTAAATTAGCAACTAGTTTGATTTTGTCTAGACTCTTAGATTGTCCTATGGAGCAGGACTAGCATGTTTCCAAACGTCCTTATCTAATCCTCTATAATGATATAATCCTCTAATTTGTAATATCCTGGTTTACAAAGTGTACCTACTTTTAATATGAGTTTTAAATTTTCTTTCATTTAATTGCAATATGTCACAAGGTATTTTGTTGTAACATTTAACACAGTACCCCATAAAAGATGTAGGTATGTACTTTAGCTAATCTGAAAAATGGTTGATCTAATTTATCTTTATTTCTAGTACCTAACTATTTTATTAAAAAGATGTAGATTTTTTCTTACATAAATATTATAAGTTACGTAAAAGGATTATCATAATGCTTTTTAAAGTCTTAATGAGACTAGTTCAAAAGTCCATCAAATTAACTCATGCCACGTAAGAGTGGACCATTACCGAAAAAAAACCTTACTTATTTATCCTGTTGACATAAATGACCTTATAGCACGTTCTAGCAAAGTCCCAAATCGCCCCATCGCGCATGGCCCCTCTACACGGACAGCATGTTGATCGTCGTCCGCGCATCCAAGCATTCTTAGTTCAATGTGCGCGGGAGTTACACGCTTGTATCGATTGTTTCGATTTAGACGGAGTAAGAAGTGGACGTTTTTGAGAAAAGTCTTCCGTTTTACGAAAACATGAGGAATTTTTTGAAAATTTTTGCTGCGCTTTTGGTAAGTTTAAAAAAAATCATAAATTGTTTTAATAATATTAGATTATTGTCCTAGGGGTGGTGGTTGAAGAACATGTATGAGTGGTTTCCAGGTTGTGTGAAAATTGTGTATCTTATTTTTCCATGTAATTTTTTTCTTCGTTTGACTCTGAGTCTCTGAGGTCCTGGGTTTGATTCCCGAATCAGGCAAAGCGTTATTGGACTTTTCTATCTAGAATTTCTAAAAAGCAGCCTGGAGTCTGGATTTGTGTACAATTGTTGGCAATAGGGTCGCCTACTGTTATATTATGGGACTTAAATATAACTCGCGAAGGTGTGATTGTGATGTTATGTTCACCATCATCATCATCAGACTACAGCAGTCCACTACTGGACATAAGTCTCTCCTATTGCTCGCCATTCAACTCGATTTTCGGCAACTCTTATCCAGCTGCTACCAGCCATCCTGCGAAGATCGTCGCTCCACCCAGCCCGAGGGTTTCCCACCTTACGTTTACCGATTCGCGGTCATCACTCAAAAACATGTCTACCCCAATGGTCATCGGTTCTACCGCATGGGTCGATCGATCAGGTTAAGCTGCGCTTGCCGCGGTCGTTCCGGGGATGGGTGACCATCTTTACATACCGAGACCCCGGCTGTCATTCTTGGGATCTTTGAGAGCCCGAAAGTCTGATAACCAGTCTTACCAAGGGGTATCGTGTTGCCCAGTAACTGGGTTGTGGAGGTCAGATAGGCATTCGCTTCATGAAAAATATCAGTATTTAGCTGCATCCGGTTAGACGGGAAGCCGACCGCAACATAGAAAAGGCAGATTGCAATAAGTGACCTACAATGAGATGACTGGGTTCAGGTTTAAAACACACAAATGAGTTTGTTTTGGCCGATTTGCCGTATTTTCTTGGATATTCATAAACTAACACTTATGTACAGACGCCAGGACATCAAGCTACTACAATCTGTCAAAATTATTTAATAGATTTTCAACTTTATCGCTAAAGCGTAAGGTTCAAAGTTGATTGGGAAAATTTGACAGTTTCGGGTAGCTTGATGTGCTGGCTTCTGTACCTACCTAATTACAAATCTTCCTCGCTAAAACTGTAGCTGTAACCCTAGCTTATCACAAACTACAAACGAACTTAAACTGTTATGCTATTTACATAGCACACTATATTTCAGGCAGAGCAGCTTGATAACGATAACATTGATCGCAATCAACCTCGCCTCGTTGATCTAGTGGTCAAGGGTTTGATTTCCAGGTAGGGCAAAATGTTTTTGGGTTTTTGTATCCGAAATACCTCGGTAGCAATCCAGAGTCTGGAGTTGGGCCCGGTTGATAGGCTAGCCCCGTATTACATGGGTATACTCGTACAAGGTGGCAGGGACATGAACGTGCAACCTGCTACCAAATGGCTCCAGTTCATGCTTCTGAACCATAGAAATGTATAGTTCTGAAACGATGAAATAAAAAAAAAACTGTTCCATTTTTAGGGTTCCGTAACCAAAGGGTAAAGCGGGACCCTATTACTAAGACTCCGCTGTCCGTCTGTCCGTCTGTCACCAGGCTGTATGTCATGAACAATAGTATATATTATAGTAGGTAATTATATTAATTATTATTATCAATTATAGTTAGACAGTTGAAATTTTCACATAATTATGATGCATTTCTGTTGCCGCTATAACAACAAATACTAAAAACAGATTACAATAAATATTTAAGGGGGGCTTCCATACAACAAAGTGTTTTTTCGGCATAAAGGTTAAACTGTAACCATGAATTCGCCACATGATTAGAATAGAATAGAATTTTATTTTGCAAATATGGGTAACTAGCGACCCGCCCCGGCTTCGCACGGGTGCAATGCTGATACTAAATACACTACAGAAGAACTGTGAACGTTGTATATAAAAACATAGCGGCCCGCCCCGGCTTTTTTATATGCACGCTCTTGCCGCACCGGGCGGCCGGCCGGTACCGCCGCAAACGCTACGTCCCGCAATTTTTAAATCTGTAATATCTTCGAAAATTTTCACTTAAATCATACGGTGTAAAGGGCCATATAGATCTATATTAAATGAACAATGTATTCAAGGTATTTAATTGGTTAAGGATTAATGTTGTATTGGTTAAAATCGCTTCGAAAATTAGCCATTATTTGTCGTAAAAAGTCAATGACAAAAAAAAGTTATTGTGGGTTATCCATAAGAGATAGACATATACCATCACGGACTTTTCTGTAGACCTTTTCAATGTGTACAATACTTAGTACATTATTTTGATAAAACTCGTAGGGTTCAGCCTGCGTTTGCAATGTAAGCGGAAAAAATGTAATTATTTACGACATCACATTAGAAACCTCAAAAATAACAGTACTTCTCCACTATTTAATGGATGTTATTATACATATAAACCTTCCTCTTGAATCACTCTATCTATTAAAAAAAACCGCATCAAAATCCGTTGCGTAGTTTCAAATATTTAAGCATACAAAGGGACATAGGGACAGAGAAAGCGACTTTGTTTTATACTATGTAGTGATACCATAATAGTTTAAGATTACATTTAGCCCAGCCACATTTTACCAATCGGCAAGCAAACATTTAAAATTATTTATATCACTATTATTACACTTATTTAGATCAATTTATAAATTATTATTATATAATTCTTAAATCATCAGCTATTAAAAATATATGTTTGTATTAAAAGGAAAATATAGATCAGTATCATAAGATTATATATCATGTCATTACTATTACAAATGTTATACCGTTATCATTACATTAATTAACATGTCATTACAATTACAATTTTTTTTTCGATTCTAGAATTCATAATCACAGTTAGCGCGTCGATGTCCCTGTCACCCTGGTACGCACGGCGACACATCAAGCTGTACGTAACCAGTATAAGCTGACTCCTGATTGTACGAAAATCCTGTACAATGCGAGGTCAGCTAAAACTGGAAATGTATAGCTTGATGTGTCGCCGTGTTTACACCCTTCGTGGAACAAAGCGTGATGTTACGTTACGTGTGTTACAATCGTAATCAAACTGAATGCCTGAAAGATAATGCCGGTACTTTAACAGTTGACTTGTTTTTATATACACTCATTGTTCCTAACGGAATGAAGTTATTATATTTGGGCGACACTTACTCGTATTAATAAACATTTTGTATCTTTAAAATCCCTTTCATGCAAAACTGTATTTGAGTATTGTTGTATAGACTTGAGCTATACATACATATATACGTAAACTCAGTCTTTTCTTCCATGAGGCAGAAACTATTGAACGTCCCTGGCTACAATCAAAATCAAAATGTTTTATTTCTCATAAACCTGCATGGGCATATATGAAACGTTAGAAGCTAGGTGCACGGTTCCAATTGGTCGTTTCCTATGGAGAAGAGCCGGTAAGAAACTCCACGTTTACACTTTTAAAAATAATTGGTTTTTTACAATGTTTTCAAATTACAGTGTTAACAGGTATGGGAGGACAGTGTAGGCCTGTCAACAAGGACTAACAAAATCGAAAATGGTCTACAAATGTACAGTCAGATCCATACATACATATAATAGAAAGGTACCATACCTACAGGGATAACCCGTGGGGATAACTCATGCCGTGGTTTAAAAATTAATCTGTCTGCAGGATTTAGACTTGACTGATTGCCCATGTATTGCCAAATTGTTACCCATGTTTTCAAATTAAGAAATAAAACTGCACAATCCCTCTGTGCAGTTTTATTTCTTAACTAGCTTCTGCCCGCGACTTCGTCCGCGAGAAATTTCTTGTTACTCCGACCCACCCTGTCGCATCGAATCGCCTGCCCGCGCTATTACTTCGTTTTTGCTTAGCGTTCTTTCTGACTTTTTTCTTTTTGCTCGGCTCCTAAAGGTTATAGCGTGATGTTAGCCTATAGCCTTCCTCAAGAATTGGGCTATCAAATGCAAAAATAATTTTTCAAAGCCGACTGGTAGTTCCAGAGATTAGCGCGTTCAACCAAACAAACAAACAAACTCTTCAGCTTTATAATATTAGTATAGATAAGTACTTATACATATCATATTTATTTTCTCAACCCTTTCAGATTGATACTTCTCAATACTATCGACTTAGTAATGGGTGTCGTGGGTTCGAACCCAGGCGGGCGGTTTACTTTGTGTAATTTATTTCATCACCACTGCTCTCAAACGGTGAAGGAAAACATCGTGAGGATACCGACATATCCTAGATCCAAAAATTCGAAGACGCGTGACATAAACCAAACCGCGCTGGGCCCGCGTGGTAGATTATAGCCCGCTCCTTCTCGAAGAGAGGCCTGTGTCCTAGCAGTGGGAACATTATAGGCTGATTCTGCTTTTCACAGAGAAACTTCAGCTAGCAGACAGTTACAAAAAGTTAGGATGGGGTCATACATAGGCACCCGTTAAGGCTCCTTCAAACAGGCACGATACGCGTCACGCGTCGCGCCTGTTTGTAAGAGCCTTTACGTCACGCTTGTTATTCAAAGGCGTACACAGAGTAGTGAGAGTAGGTGTAGATATCATAATGGGGTTCGATGCTATTGATATTAACCGAGCACAAATCCAAACTCTGGGATGCTACTACTGGGAATTTCTTTATAGAAAACCTCAGTAGCACTTTTCCGGACCAGTAGCTCAGTAGCTTTTTTCAGAACCTCATCAGTAGCGCTTGCGACCACTATACCAACGAGGGGAGCCAATTGAAATTTATTTGTATGAGTTTTATAAAATATGCATGCATATTTCTGAGATCAAACGTTTCATATAAACATCGACAGTGTGGCAATAGGTTATCACATTAACTGAAACTATTCTACGTAAGTATTTTTCACAACTAATTTTAAACATAAACAAATAAAATTCTAGCCGTGGGACCTTTTTTTCGTTTGAGTATTTAACAAAGTATGTATTTTGTGATTATATTATTTGTTAACAATACCATAGAGTTTGTGTTGAAGTATTGATAACATCGCTTCGCACATGTTTATTAGTGCCTTATTATCAAGGGTGGTTGAGGTTCGTGACAATTTTTAAGCTATTTATTTTGTTTGAAAAAATCAGTTTTAATTTTTAGTAAAATTGATATTTTATCATTTTATAACAAACCGCTGTACTATGGGCTGATTTTTCAATCAACAGACAATTTTTATTCGTGGAATAATATTGACGTCTGACAGTTTTTGTATGGAAGTACTGTCAAAAACTCAAAATTAATCCACCGATAAAGTTATCTGGCGTTGGAAAAATCAGCCCCTAATACTACTTTGGTTGCCTAATACTACTCTGGCTAATCTGTATATTAGATTTATATTAGTAAGTTTTATTTTCGTATAAAACGCTATTGTAGATTAGTTTAGCAATGTTTAAGTTCGCTCTACAGATTTCAGCCTTCTTCCGAGTCATCTTCTTGAACGAATTCACACACAGAATCACGTGATTTAACAGCTGTTACGATGAGTATTTCTACTTCATTCGAGGAAAAACGATCAAGACAATTTTCCAGTTGTAATTGATTTTGTGCACTCATCTGAAAATGATAGATTAACCACGTTAGATGCTCGTCATGGCGGTCTTTTCGTTCAAAGATAATGCCTTTTTTGTTGTAATTTTTATTTGAATTTACTATAGCTTCTGCCCGCGACTTCGTCTGCGTGAAATTTCTAGTTCGTCCTACCCCGTCACATCGCATCGCCTGCCCGCGGTATTATCTACTTACTTCGTTTTCACTCTCATACAACAAACGTGTTTTTTTTCGGCGTTTTTGCCTTGTGGTACGGAACCCATCGTTTGCGCGTCCGACTCGCACTTGGCCAGTTTTTTACTTTTTGTTCGGCTCCTAAGGCTCATAGCGTGATGGTAAATCCAGAGATTATCCTCTACATAGAAACTTACCTACATACATACAAATTTTATCTCTTTATAATATTATATTATAGTAGGTACTAAAGTATACTTCGATGAAAACTGCCTCGACGGGACTGCCTCGTCACGCTGCACGCTGTCGCGTCGCGTCGCGCCTTTCTGAGCCTTTATCGTGTTTACCTACTGCGATAACATTACGAAAAAAGCACATGGAATTATACTAGAAACGCCATCTAAACGTTTGAACCCACTAGACAAATCGAAGTTATCCGAGTAAACGTTTTGTACCAACTTACATAAGAATATTATTTCATAGTTCAATACTCTGAGATAATCGAGAGCCCGCCACGCCATTGACCGACAAAACCGTTAGACGTGACTGAAAAAAAAGTGTTGATAACATTATTGATAGGTAAATAAACAGTATTGCTAGGTGATCACTTGTTGCAAAGTACATTGTAGTAGTAGAGAATATTACCTATGCATTTAGAATCTCTCGACGAGTGACCAAGTCAGCCTTTGCGCCCACTTTCGTCCCTCTTGGGCTCGACAGTAAGAAATTAATTGAAAATGAAGCCCGGTAACTGTCGGACTGCACAGAAAAGAAAGAGAAGCGCGATGACACAACACTGGTAATTTATTGCAAAATATGAAGCAATTATTTATTTACAAAAAATCTATTGTTTGGACAAAAAAAAATAAAACACTAGTGCTTTAAGTACGTTGCTTGTAGAATAATCTGACAAAAATCAGAATGATTGTAAGTATATTAGTATGGTTTTTATTGTAAAAATAAAGTTTTTTGAAGTATCTTCATGATTTTTTTCTATCGTATCAAATTATTTATTTACTAACCTCTGCCCGCGACTTCGTCCGCGTGAAATTTCTTGCTCCCCCAACCCATCGCATCGCATCACCCGCCCGCGCTATCACATCGTTTTCTCTTAGCATTCTTCCTGACCTTTTTCTTATTGCTCAGCTCCAAAGAGTCCTGGCGTGATTAAGCTTTCCACATGGACTGGACAATCTAATGCAAAAATAATTGATAATTCCAGAGATTAGCGTGTTCAAACAAACAAACAACAGTTTGTTTTTCTGTTCTGTTAACTGCTAAAGGTAACTTTATTTAATAATAGCTGTGCCCCGCCGTTTCACCCGCGGTAATTTCAGGAAAAAACCTACTAAAAACTTGTTGACAAAAAAAAAACAACCGACTTCCAAAAGAATACAAAGTGAAAAATAACTTTAATTTCGGAAGTCGGTGTCGTTGGTTCTGTATTTTCATTTTTTGACACCGACTTTCGAAATTAAAGTTATTTTTCACTTTGTAGTATTTTTTTGGAAGTCAGTTGTTTTTTTTATTTTTAAGTTTTTATTTTTCACTTTTTAGTTGTACCTGCCTACCCCAAACAAATTCATATAACACTACTTGGTATGTGAATATCAGTGACAGGAAGCTATTGAACACATCTGCCTACCCCTTTCAAAGGTACAGGCGTAATGTTATGTTGTGTGATTGCGTAAACAATGCATACATATGCTATAGCAGCAATCGCGGTTGATTTGCTGGCATTTATTGAAGAGTTCCGTCGTCTGTCTCCGAAACTCATCATCAGATCTTTATGAAATTTAAATTGGTCCTATTTAAATTTCATAAAGATCTGATGATGAGTTTCGGAGTAAAAATATTTCCGGAATAAAAATATTTCGAACAAAAAAATTTTTGCAAATCCGTCTGTCTATACATATTATATGAGGGAGTTATGCCCGAATATACATAAAAAAAAAAAAATAGAAACATCCGAATTAAGAACCTCCTCCTTTTTTGAAGTCGGTTAAAAATATATTCCAAAAAATATATTCCATTACTTTAAGATATTACTTAAGATTATTACTTATACATGTAAACTATGCGACTATATTACTTGTAAACTATGCAACTCCTAAGATATTCATTGAAATCAAATGATGTCAAGGGCAATTTTATTCAACATTAAATACTTGTGATGAATAACGTATTTATTTTGATAAGGATTAATATCATGTTTATAAAGAAAACCTTCGCAAATAATGCATTAGTTTAGAAGAAATTTGATTACCATAAAAAAGGTTATAGTGAGTAAATCTTAAAAGATAGACATATGCTGTCGCGGACTTTTTTTTAGAACTTTTAAAGGGAAACAATTCCGTCATACATGATTTTTGCGTAACTTTAACCGTTTACGCAGCGTACGCAACGAAAGCTCTCAAAAGGAATATTTTTTTCCCGTTTTTGCATCATTTTTTTATTGATGCTCCGCTCCTATTGGTCGTAGCGTGATGTTATATAGCCTATAGCCTTCCTCGATAAATGGACTATCCAACACAAAAATATTTTTTCAATTCGAACCAGTAGTTCCTGAGATTAGCGCGTTCAAACAAACAAACAAACAAACAAACTCTTCAGCTTTATTATATTAGTATAGATTTATTTATAATTACCTTTACAACCATCATAACAGGATTAACCTAATGCGATGGTGTGGTATTTATATACTTACAATATTAAATTAACCTAATAAGGAACTTCTATAACATACTACCTATCCTAAATTATATAAATCTCATACATAACAATAACACAGAACAATTAGTTGTATTATGTTTTTAACACACTACCTACCTAGCATATGAAGAATATCATATATTTTTCTGATTTTGTTTACTGTAGTCGATCATATACTTTTAGTTTAGGCATTATAAAACTTGCGTTTTTTGCGTTTAGGTCCTGTAGTCCCCTTAAGTTATTAAATAAATATGTCCGTGACTACCGCAGGACCACCAACGCCAATCGCTTCCATATTTGGTAAATAATTAGTGCTCAATTGGTACTAATTAGTACTCGAACAACAAAATTGGTACCTTAGTAGTTTTCGAGAAAATCGACTTTGAAGGTGGTCCTGCGGTAGTCACGCTCCCTTCAGCAGGACCACCATGAGCGCCGAAAAAGGGCCCACGCTACAGCTATTCTAAGTATACAAATAATTAGTACCCATAAATGTGGTTTATTTCGTAAAAAAAAAGAATAAATTTGTCCACTAACGTCCCAGCTTCTTAGATGATCGATGCCAATCTAAATGGACTCGGCCCAGAATTCGACTACGTGTTAGGCGCTATCACTAGCATCCATCTGCAGTTCCTGACAGCAGACGACAGAACACGAAAGATACAATATTAAGTGTCCCATGGTTTCATCGTTGGATGCTACTACGCTAGTGATGGCTTTAAACACGTAGCCAAATTCTGGGCCGAGTCCATTTAGATTGTCATCAACACGCTAAGAAAAAGTGTCCCATCGTTTGTGGACCAGCACCACATTTACACTCTTGATATCCACCTGCCAAAAGCCATGTGTACTTGTTGCCCCTTGTGCTTACAAAATTTCAGCAATCTAAGCTAATCTTATTATATCTCAGTCTCTAGGTCGTCTTTGTTTTAAAAGAAACTGATCGAGCGCTAATTAGCAAACAGCTTGCCTCTCTGTCCATAATATTTGCCTGTTTGCCATAAGTTGCCGAACAACCTTGGTTAAAGAACAGGGAAGCTAGATCTTGTCTCTTATATTTATACAGGGTCAAATTAAATTAGTTAGCGAAACTTCAAAGACGTGATGGGATTCGTTAACTAAACATGATAAAACAAAAAAACAAATTAATTTGATCATGATTTTTAGTGGGGTCATCGAACGCAGTTACTATAGTCACTTGAAATATTAGTCTTAAAAAACATTTTTATGTGTAAACTTCACAGACGTGATAGGTATCGATATATTAAACACGAATAAACAAAATAAAACATATTTTTTCTCAATTAATACTTGAAGTACACTCGTTCACCCTCAATAAAAAAAAACATCTTTGGATCTCAAAATATAGCCATTTTGAAAGGTAACAAAATGTAAAGAATCACGAATAGAAAAATTTCGTTGTCCTAACTCAAATCAGCTAAAAAATGAGATAGGACTTTTAGTCATGAGAGCGACGATATGTGGGTCTTACGTTTAATTTCATAAAGATTTTGTGGGGGGAAAAGACGTGAATTATCTTGGTTTAAAATAGCTGAAGGTACCAATGTACAGACGGCAGCACATCAAGCTACTACAATATGTCAAATTTCTTTAATATATTTTCAACTTTATCGCTAAAGCATAAGGTTCAAAGTTGATTGGGAAAATTTGACAGTTTCGAGTAGCTTGATGTGCTGGCGTCTGTACTTATTTTTTTTTAATCGACCATCGTGCTGTTTCTCATCATGCACAGAAAGGCGGTCAAGTGCGAGGAGAGGTCATCTTCGGTTATCTGGTGCCTTACCTTACTTTTTAGGGTTCCGTATCCCGTAAAGGTGCCAACGGGACCCTATTACTAGAGCATAATAAACATCATAATTATGCTTTTATAAAAGAAAAATTATGATAATTAGTATACTCTTGCATCCGCTCGCACACTCACTCATAGTTACATACATATATTCACAGTCACACACACTCTTTCACAAACATACACTCACCCTCAAAAACTCACACACACATAACTCCAGACAAACACACTAGAGACATCACTTTCATTTATTTTTGTTTGTTTTTCTTGTATTCTTTTTTTTTTCTTTTTATTTTTATCCGACCGTCTGTCTGTCAGCGGGCTGTAACTCATGAACCGTAAATAGGTAGACAGTTGAAACTTCACAGAGAGTGTATTTGCCGCTGCTAGCCTATAAAACAAAAAATAAAATAATTGTAGGGTGTACAGGTTGGCAGGGACTGAAACTATGAATTCATTTGTAGGGTGCTACGGAACCTTTCGTGTGCGTTAGTTAATTTATAGTATTCCAGTTATGTAGTTTGTTAAGTAAGCTTGTGCTGGGTTTACGCCAAAAGTGTAACAGGTAGGGTGTGAACTTACGATGTCACGCTTGCCAGGTCGCAGGCAATATGATAAATGTTTTATATACATCTAAGATATGTATGATATACTTACATTTTTTAAATATAAAATTGACTTAGTTACCAATAATATCTATGCTGACCTCAGGACAGGACTTTCTGCTTTCATTTTTAGGGTTCCGTAGCCAAAAGGGTAAAAACGGGACCCTATTACTAAAACTCCGCTGTCCGTTTGTCTATCTGTCTGGTACCAGGCTGTATCTCATGAACCGTGAAAGCTAGACAGTTGAAATTGTCACAGATGATGTATTTCTGTTGTCGCTATAATAACAAATACTAAAAACAGAATAGAATAAATATTTAAGGGGGCTCCCATACAACAAACGTATTTTTATCGGCGTTTTTGCCTTGTGGTACGGAACCCATCGTGTGCGAGTCCGACTCCAACTTGGCCAGTTTTTATAAACTTTTGTTTTTGTTTGTTTCTGTGATTGTGTTGTTGTTTGTGTTGTATGTTTGTGTTCCAATAAAAACTTTTCATTCTTCCCTAAGTTATCTTTCATCTTAATTAGAAGCTGTAACTCGTAGTTAATAATGTACAAGCAGATGGCTCATGAAGTTTGTTGAACAATAACAGCTGTAGATTTGTTCGTGAAGGCAGCTGCCATTGAGAGTCGCAAAGTTTGCCACTGATTGGCTTGAACTTGTTTCGTATGTAGTTCGTTGACCTACTGAACATTTATGTTAAGTACCGTAATTATTTAGGGACTACTGAACGAATTGGGATTAACGAATCTAGAAACTGTTTCTATAAATTCTGCTGTACTTATATTTGGATATTTTTAACCAACTTTAAAAGAGGAGCAGGTTCTATGTTCTGTGGTTTTTTTTTTAATCTATGGTCATCGTTAGTCTTTATGTTTTTGAATAAATATTATTTATTTATTATTATTATCATCGATATTTTCATTAAGTTTGAACCGATTTTGAAAATGTTTTATTTGGTAGAGGAAGCTCGCGTGGTGGTTCTATATAGATTTTATAGACTTTACTTAGCTTTTGAGTTAGCTTCATACCTATGTATTAAATGTTGTGAAAACAGTGTTTACATAGCAAATGTGTGGGATAAGTAGGTACGACAGCTAAAAAAGGAAAAAAAAAGGCTTTTTTTCAAAAAAAAAAACAACAGTCTTCCAAAAAACCATTGCAAGAAAAGTACCTAACTTTAATTTCGGAAGACAATGGAAAAAAACGAAAATTTAAAACCGACGACACCGACTTCTGAAATTCAAGTTATTTTTGACATAAAAATTTTTTTTTGGAAATTGGTTTGTTTTTTCGCTATAAAAATGTACATGTACATTATGTACTATGTACTGAATCCATGGATACAGGATGCGCGGTAATGTTAAAAGTATTGTAATGAGATCTTGAAAATGCTCTATACGCTGTGATAGGAGATCTCCTATCACAGCGTATAGAGCATTTTCTTTTTGGGTTTTATGAGGAAAAATCTGCAAGCCAACAACCAATATAAGGTCCTTTATATTTGAGGTCACAATGATGCTATAAACGCATCGATATAAGTAGGGTATCCAAGTACCTACTCAAATGGCAAATGATATTGTATTCACCAATGTGGGGCTTGTGGCTATGTATAATAATAACAGCAACGCTCGTCGCGGTTGGTCTGTGGGTGGGTGACTATCTTTATATACCAAGACCCCTCCGTGCCTCGGAAAGCACGTTAAGCGGTTGGTCCCGGCTGTCATTCGTGGATATTTGACCGTCGTTACGGGTCGTAGGTACTAGTAACTGGTTTGTGGAGGTCAGATAGACAGTCGCTCCATGTAAAATACTGGTAATCAGCTGCATCCGGTTAGACTGGAAGCCGAACACAAAATAGTCGGGCAAAGGCTAGGCAGATGATGAGATGATAGTCTTCACCAATTCCATTCGTTGCAGATAGGCAAAATAATAGCCCCGGTTCTACGGCAGATAATTTCACATATTTTTTTTTTTATTGCGTCGTTGGCGTAGTGGTCGTAGGCGTTACTAGCTGAGCTTGAGGTCTTGGGATCGGTTTCCGAATCGGGCCATGTTATTGGGTTTTCCATCTGGAATATCTCCGTAGCCACCCGGAGACTGTCTGAACTAGACTTAAAACATACCCGGCAAAATGTGGGTGTACTCGAGATACGCCTCTCTCTAACCCTTTGTGGTTTAGGTACAGGCGTGATGTTATGCTTAATACTTTTAAAGGCTCCTACAAACAGGCGCGACACGCGATATAATCGCGCGCGACACAAAGGCACCGCTCGTTGCGCGACTTGCGGTGCCTTTGTGTCGCGTGTCGTGTCGCGCTTGTTTGAAGGAGCCTTAAAACATGCGTGCGTGCGTGTGAGAGTAGGTACAAAAGTTTAAAACACAATTATGTGCCAAAGGACCACGATCAGAACAGTTTTATATGAAACTTGTTCGCTAACGGTACTTCTTTTCCGTTTTATTTGGAACACAAAACTTTATTAATACTTTTTTGCGGTCATTTATTTATAACTTTTAAATCGATACAAAATAACTTTGAATAATTATACCAAGGCGAGCTTTCTGTCAATAATTAAGATGAGCTTCCTACGGTACAGTAGATCGTAAGTCGGTGGTGACACTTTGACTTTGACTGGCCTAGGGTAGAAGTAGGTAATAAATACATGTTTTATTCAGTATTAAAATTGGTAATGGAAAATAAAATGGAAATGAAAAAAAAAGCAAAGAATGAATGGAGTGGAATGGAACTGGTGGTTTGGTATTGGTTGTTGGTTGGTTTGGCAGGTTGGTATTGGTAATTGGTTGGTTGGTACTGGTTTTTTTTTTGTTTTTGTAGGTGTATTTGGTATTTGGTGGGCTACAGCCCCATTGATGTCGGGACGTTGTATAGTAACACGTAGTAGTAGTTTTTGTGTTTGGACGTTGTTGCTAGTTGCGCGGCAAACTCTGCTTGCGCGATGCAGGATTTTGCGTGACGTCAGTGTAATGCGTAGTTCGCATGTGGCGTTGTAGATCCCGCCACAAAGCATAGCAACATCGCCCTCTGAGAGTTCTTTGTATCATTGTCTTCCTTTATTCAAAAGTGGTCGATTAGCTGATGCTTTGATGATGATGATGATACTGACGTCCATTGTAATGATGTAACACACCTAACAAGTATGAAAGTACGTAAGTCATTATGTATTATAAAACGTCATGCGTCAACCAAATTGATTGTTAGATACTAATTTGTTTGATGTTATTACGTACTTATTAATGAATAAAACAATAGACGATGTCTGGTGACGAACGACCATTTTGGCGAGCCGTAAAGGGCTCGAAAGTTAGAGACCAACAATGAAAAAGCAACATTACTCCACAGAGTTCCACTCTTCCCTATGTGTGTTACCTTTACTATAAAAATGTTATTTTGTGCATTCACATTCGTCGTGTAGTCCTAAAAAAGACAAGTTGACTTATTTATAAAGTAATTCTGGGAGAACTCTGCGATACCTGTTAGTCAGCCTAATGCTTATATTATACTAGATTTCCGATTAGCGCATCAAAAACGGCCGGAAGAATAAGACCACAAAAATCTTGGTCTTATTTTATTTTTTTGCTTTTTTGTGAATATTATGTGCCTTACTTAACCTGGGTCAAAAAAACTATTTTTCTTTTATTCTTTCAACATAGTTTTTTCAACCTTATTGCTTACAAATTATGTTTTATTTTTCAATAAATATATTTGTGCTTATTTTAAAAATACTTGTAGTAAAAAAATATATTTCAAGCGATAAAGTTACCTAAGAACATTTTTGAAATATCTTATTGAAAAAAAAAAAACTGGAAATCTCTGTTTCTATGGAAAATTTAAAATCGGTCTAATTTGGCTGTAACACTATTTTTCCAAAATGTTCTTAAGTAACTTTTTAGAACTTTGTATCCTGCATATGCTTATGAAGTTTCATTAAAATCAGTTAATTCATTTCGAAAAACAAGGGCTTGAAAGTTTGTATGAAATGCCGTACTGCGTAACTGCTCTTAATCTATCTAGTGCATAGGCGAAGATGAACGAAGTACTGAGCAATTATTTTTTCAGTACCTACCAATACATATCATATTTTATGTTCCTACAAACATGATAACAGTTCAACAATGCTCCAACATTCCCAAACAACAACTGATAACAAGGAAACACAAAACAAAAGAAAACTAATAACAACACAACTCCCAAAGGACCAAAATCAGTACAAAAGGGCCGGCTAATACAAATCAAAATGTGCCATTGTGTGTACGTGACGCGCATGTGATGGACTGGCATTGGCTACAAGGATGCATCGATTAGATCACGTTAAGTAATGTGATGCGGCCGGAAAGCTGATGGGTGGGGTCAAGTGTGGTCGGCGTGAGAGCTAGGAGTGTTTTCGTTTTGAGCTAGGAGTGTGTTGGATCTGTTTTAGGAAGACGCATATTAGCATTTGAAAATGTGTTGGGGGTCGCAATATATTTGCATTGGTCTTTTATTATGATAAGAAAGACGCTTTTAACGCGTACGTCTTCTTAAAATCGTTCTCGCATATAATTATAAGTAAATTCAACATTAATGATATAACTAATATTTTTGTAAAAATATAATTTAAAGAGTGTCCATGGAGGTTCTTGCCCGTTCTTCTCCATAGGTACCTACGCTTTGGAATGGGCAACCAGCTTCATATATTCTGCCTAGCCGACTATTTGCAATTCAAAAGTGCCTGTAAATGATTTAATTGAAATAAATGCTTTGAATTTGAGTTTGACTTTGAAAGGTCCTATACAGACAACGTCCGGCGACATCGAGACAGACCCGGAGGAATATGGCGGGACAAGCTTGACACCTACATTGGTCCACATTAGCTCAAGGCAAAGAGGAGTGGAAAGGAGAAAGGGAAGCCTTAGCCCTGTAGCGTGACAATATAGGCTAAAACTAAATTAAATAAATATACATATAAAAATATATTTTCTTGCGAAAATTGACTGATAGATTTGCTCGAAAGTAGGCAACAGCATCTATACGTTATGTCATCGTTTAGCATAGTTGGCGGTTGTTGTTAAGTCATCGTTTAGTATAGTTGGCGGTTGTTGTTAAGTCATCGTTTAGCATAGTTGGCGGTTGTTGTTAAGTCATCGTTTAGCATAGTTGGCGGTTGTCGTTAAGTCATCTTTTAGCATAGTTGGCGGTTGTTGTTATGTCATTGTTTAGCATAGTTGGCGGTTGTTGTTAAGTCATCGTTTGGCATAGTTGGCGGTTGTCGTTAAGTCATCGTTTAGCATAGTTGGCGGTTGTCGTTAAGTCATAGTTTAGCATAGTTGGCAGTTGTTGTTAAGTCATCGTTTAGCATAGTTGGCGGTTGTTGTTAAATCATAGTTTAGCATAGTTGGTGGTTGTTGTTAAGTCATCGTTTAGCATAGGCGGTTGTTGTTAAGTTATCGTTTAATATATGTAGTTGTCAGTTATTGTTTTTTAAAACCTGTGTTACTTAATCATACTTTAAAAAAGATTAAAACAAATGCTAAAGGTCAGTGTTGGCAGACATTACCTAAAACAAAATTCTAAGCACACAGCCATAAACGAAAAACTTTTCCTTACAACAGCCACGTATAAGCCCAAACTTAATTTATAACTTTAGACAAATAACACGAGATTTCGACTTACATAACGTATTCAAGGATAGGAACCAAAATGTGAGTTTAAGAGGAAACTAAGAAACTATGAAGTGTTTAGTATTCACCTTTGGTGTCAACTATCTTGTTATTTTATAGGCCGTACGTGAGAGGGCGCCGGTGTCGGTAGAAATAAGTTGGGTGCAGAAGGACCAGTTTTTAGTCCTGGGTACAACTCTCGGGTCTGGCAAAGTGTTATTGTGATTTTTTCTTCAGAAAATTCTAAGTAGCAGTGAGGAGTCTGGATTTGTGGCCGGTTGATGGCAATACGCTTACCCGAATGAAGCTTAAACATAACTAGCCAAATGTAGGTATACGTAAGGTACAGACGCCAGCTCATCAAGCTACTACAATCTGCATGTCAAATTTCCTTGATAGGTTTTCAACTTTATCGCTAATGAAATTAGGTTCAAGGTTGATTGGGAAAATTTGACAGTTTCGGGTAGCTTGATGTGCTGGCGTCTGTACACCTCTACCTAACCTTTCAGCAATTATAGGCGTGATGCTATGTTAGGCTGCTATGAAGCAAGAGGGACGAACGCAATTATAAGTTGGAAGTCTTTAATTGTCTGTTTATTTTGTAGATTTACAACTTAATAACAAAATACAGTACCCGGCGATAAATATTGCACATCGACCTTTGGAAAGAGACAATCGGCTAATTTCGGCTTCGTAGAGCGTTATCTCTGTCGCACGAAATACAAACAGCCCGGTATCTATTAGGAGCTGTTATTTTTATTCTTTGTATGAAATACAAAAAAAGGTAAAGGTCGATGTGCAATATTTATCGCCGGATACTGTACAAAGTTTAACAAGAGTCATGTAGCCCTAAGGACGAAAAATCATTTGTAAAATAATAGACAGGTGTTTCAAACTCTTATAGGGCTCATTTTCAGAGACAAAAAGAGATCAAAATCGTTCATTTGGTTATACGAATTCATACTGTAAAAGGACTATCATATACGTTGTGGAACTTCTGTCGTGTATAATTTAGCGAGTCCTGAATATCTATGAGCATCTTTTGATACGTGTTACCTTTTTTGAATAGTGATGTGATATGTTAACGCCTACGAGTACGTGGGGTACATTATGTAGGCAAACATTTTAGGGTTAAAAGCTTTTTATCTCTATACTATACGTCTTGGGATGGGCAGAGTTCTAAGTGGCATTAGCATTGGACTTTAGCTGAGAATGGTGCAAGACCTTTTAAAACAAGGACTTTTTTGTTTTTTTTTTGTCTAAATATCTATTAAAATAAAAGTTAGAACGCAGGCCTATTATTTTTTAATGATAACTTCCTAGATTACAACAATAATAGAAAACTGTTACGGAACTCGGAATTTGTGAATCAACTAGGATTTTTTCCCCTTTCTTTTTTTTATTATTCGAAATGGGTTTGCTCATGACTCTAGTCTAGGTCAGAGGTGACAGAGACAAAGTCTACGGTGTAGTGAGCTTACCCAGGAGAAGCCTGTTCACTCTTACTTTGAAGAGATTCGGGTTGTATGCACTGTGGGAAAATATTTTATTATAATAATTATGTATGTGGCCCAGGAACATTATAGGCTACTTATCGATATCCATGCTAATTATGCTATACATAATATAGATAAGATACTAGGATGCTACTGACGATATATACTTAGAAATTTTTCATATACATAGATTTGATAACTTATAGAGACAATAAATTGACGCAACACAACACGTGATATGCAACTGAATGTTCTCATGGGGTATCCGTGTATAAGGACAATGATTGCAGTGACCTGACGCGTTCTGTCAGTGTGTGGCGTCCAAAACGGCCCTGGTTGTGCTCATGCGATCAAACGTGAACAAATAATCATTTGTGTTGAAATAAAACAAAGGACAAAAGGAAAATTAACAGGGATAAGGCATTTGTCCCACCGCCGGCGATGAACGAGTGGCGAGTAGAAATAACTAGTAGAGAGCGAGCAGAGAGTGTGGAGTTCCGATAGTTTTGTCGCTGGGCTATCAGCGAGTGTCAGAGTGTGACGAGCGATTACTCGCACCACTCGCTCGGGGCGGTTAGTTCCACAGGGGTTTGTCTGGTTAGTCTTTCGGCGTGAGCTCTGACCGCCAAGCGAGCATCGTTGAACGAGTAACGCTGAGCGAGTATTATCTTTGATGGCTTCTGTCGCTCAGCGACAAACCAGTGGAGCGAGTACTCGCCGGCAGTGTGAACAGTCAACGATCAACTATTAATATTTTCATCTCTTTTGTTTACACGGGATGTATATCTATTGTACGTCTCTTGAGCGAGAAAACAGCCGATAGTTAATCGCTTCCTCGCCGGCGGTAGGACAACTGCCTGAGTCAGTTTAAGTGCTGGCAATATCCCACAGGATTTTCATCAGATAACGAGACCAATTTAGAATTTTTGATGGCTTCATCGCTTCTATCATCTGTGACTTTCTAAAGCTTTTATTTTAGGTTTGATGAGCTTCGAATAATGCCAAAACATTTTTGAACCGTTTATGGTAGCTTTTAAGCATGGAGTTTAGATGACTTGCTTGATAACCCTAGTCGTACTCA
This sequence comes from Luperina nickerlii, assembly GCA_963855955.1. NCBI lineage: Eukaryota > Metazoa > Arthropoda > Insecta > Lepidoptera > Noctuidae > Luperina > Luperina nickerlii. Next base: position 1,440,354 of record OY979682.1, on the reverse strand, counting down.
GCGCTTCCTCTCAACATTTATTATACTCACGGCAAAAGTATGAAACTCTCTTCCAACGCCTGTTTGTATAGTATATAGTACAAGCAGCGCCCCGCGGTGTCACTTGCGTAAGTTTTGATCCCGTGGGAATATCGGGATAAAAACTATCCTATGTCCTTTCCCGGAACTCAAACTATCTCTATACCAAATTTCATCTAAAACGGTTCAGCGGTTTAAGCATGAAGAGGTAACAGACAGACACACTGTCGCATTTATAATAAATTTATTATAGTAGGTATGGATAACCCGCCAGCCTTCAAAGTAAGACTGAACACTGAACAGGCATCTTCTGGGCACGGTCATTCCATCGTAGACCTCATCCATCGCTTTTCATCAGACAAGATCGAGGTCAAGAGCACTACTTACATATCCATTATACTTTCTTAATAAAACCACGTTTATTTCTGTAATAATAAACCTTTGTTCTATTTCCTGTTCCAGTTGGGTCAACAATGTTCCAGCTTGCCCCTCGAGGAGACGGTGGTGTCGGTGTACACCACACACCCCACCACCAAGGGCACCAACCCACCCTTAGACGTCTACCACCAGATTGCCAACAATATTGCTGAGAGGATCACATCGCCTATATACAAGTAATTAATATTCTGCTAGTTTAAAGACACAAGAACAAAAAGCTATTAAGTTATATCGTTTACCGGATAACATTACCAATCAATTGAAATCATTACCATTCTACCTAATGAAAGTTTTGAAAATACCTCAAAAGATCATAAATGTGGTGCTGTCCCACAAACAGTGGGGCACTTAATATGGTGTCTAGTGTGTCCTGTAGTCTGCACGCTACAGGAGCTTCTAAAGGTGTCAAGCTCGCAGCCAAATTCTGGGCTGATTATACATAGATTGCCATCGGCACGCTAAGAAGAAGAGTATTTATCCTGGTGTTTTCTTCACTTACCTTTTGTAGATTAAGATCATCTAACAGAATAGCCCATTCCTGACTATGAAAACTTAGCGTGGCCCATTCTAATACATAAAATTTTTCACCATTTTCAGATTTCTCGGCATAAACGATACGAAGTCAGAAGAAACTACAAAATCAGTAGGGAAGATCGAATTACAAGACGACCAAGACGTTTTTACGAATAAGCACAACATGAAACCGGTTGACAACGACATATCCAAAGACAGGGACGTCGAGGAACTGTCAGTCGAAGGCTTAAGTAAAAAGACTGAAAAGAAACCAGAAAAAATAACTTTATACTCAAAGTATTTACCAACGTTAGTGACAGGGAGTCAATTTTCTGGCAGGCAGGTAGAAGCTAAGAACGATACAGGGGATGAACTAGATGACCCATTTACGTGGGATGACGAAGAAGTAGCCAAGCCTAAGGAAGGACCTTTCATCTACTTCTTGGAACTGCTTGGAAGCACAATTCAGTTGATATGGGGCGGTTTGGTGGCATTATTTAGACCGAATTCCAATTCAGGATCAAAAAATGGAACGATATAATAGGCTCAAATAAAAATATTTAAAATAAGTTTGTTTGCGGCTTGGTTATAAAATGTGATAGTTATGGGAAAGGCCACAGAGCGTCGAAAAAAGATAGAGATGCTTCATAATGATGATAATATTTTATAACACTACACGTAGTTTCGTTAGATTTTAAGTAAACTGCGCTTATGTAACATAGTCGGTAGCTACAGTAGTTTAAATCAAACTTACCACACATAAGGGTCAGACCATCTCTTTCTTTAAACTCTCTGTTGTACTTAAACCTGATTTACCCTATGCGACTTAATTGCCAGTTGCATACCATACATTGAAGCAATAATAAAAGTTGCACCGTCTAAACAGTGTTTAGACGATCCAAGTCATTATAGTCCGCGCGGAACTAGTTGGCCGCGACCGGCCGGGTGGGGACGGGGGTGAGGGCGGCGGGGTTGCCTATTGTTTTCAATCATAGAAATGTAATATCTATGTTCGCAACGCACGTACTGAGTCACGACAAAGCGCCCCCGCCCCTCCGTCCCACCGCTTACATACCTAAGGCGCGGCCAACTAGTTCCGCGTGGACTATAATAGTGTCTCCAATTTTATATGCAAGAAACTCAAACTTGCATCGTGGAAATGAGGCTTTAGAGTCTACCCTACTACTACTCCATACATTTAATTCACCTGTCTCATCGCCCACGAAGAAGCGACTAGCTATCGACTATTTTCTCGATCAAGAAACGGACTATAGATGTAGATCCCGTGTCAGTAAAAGAGATACATATATTAATATATGATCGTTGACTGTTCACACTGCCGCATGCCGGCGAGAACTCTCTCTCCTCTTGTTTGTCCCAACAACAAGATCTATCAAAGAAAAAACTCGCTAAGCGACGACCCTCGATTGGCGGGCAGAACAGTCGTTGAGAGACTCTCGCTTGGTACAGACGCCAACACAAATCAAGTTACTACAATCTATTAAATTTCTTTAATAGATTTTCAACTTTATCGCTAAAGCATAAGGTTCAATGTTGATCGGGAAAATTTGACAGTTTCGGGTAGCTTGATGTACATACAGCATACCAGCAAGAACTGGGCATTCATTCTGCTGGTCGCACTCGCGCACTCGCTCATAGCTCAGCGATAAAACTATCCGCTGCTCGCAAACTCGTTTCTACTTGCTAGCTCTACTCGCTTCTCGGTGATCGTCTGCGGTGGGACAGGAACCTAAGACAGTGTTTATTGAGCTATCCAACTACTTCAAAACATAACACACTTTCTAGAACTGCCTTCCGAAGTTCCAAAGTAGTAAATGTCCCGCCCCCCGCGTTTAGGTACATCCATAAACTAGTTGTGATACTTGTCAAAAACATATACCCTCCTAATAAACGTATTATATCAGATGAATAGTTACACACCTATTGTTCTCTTTCAGTCGTCAGTAATTTGACTTTCGAAAGAAGAAGACAAAGCGTTGTGTAACTATATAGACGCTATACAACGTTTATTAGTAAGGGGGATTGTGTCTATAACAATTTTATGTTATACTTACTACCTCGTTGATCTAGAGGTCGTAAGCGCTTCTTCTGAGTAAGGGCTCCTGGGTTCGATTACCAAATCGTTACCTTCAATATCTTGACAGCTGTTTTCGTAAATTTAGTTACACTGGGGCCTAAAAAGGCCACTTTGACAGAATCATTAAAGGATAACATTATGAATCATTATGTACAGTTAACTGTTAAGTTAATCGTATCAAATCCCATTGATGAAGGATACTTTTGTTATTTTTTTTGTCTGTGCTAAAATACCAATCAATCCAATCTAAATCCAATCCCAATCTCTTTGATTATACCTACGTAGTGTAGCGAAAAAAAAGAATAACACGGCCTGTTTTCGCCATAATACATATGATTCATAATGTTATCCTTTTATGATTCTGCCAAAGTGGCCTTTTTAGGCCCCACTGTCTGTGGTACAGGAGGGTATGGTCAATTCTGGACCATCAAATTGAAATTTATAATCTAGAATTGAGTTTTATAAACAAACAGTTTGGTATGTGTATGAGATTATACTCTGATTTATTTGTGAGGCCAATATCATATCTAGGCAGGGTTTTAAAATAATATTAAATGTATTTACCAAAATAGTTTCAAGACTCTTAGTAGAGTATTTTTAAACAGTTTTTTAAATGTATTTTATTTTTTGTAACTGTATTTCTTTTTAGTTTTAATATTTTGTAAATACCTATAAAATGGTGTTAATATTTCAACGTTTTCATGAAATGAAAATTTTGTACAAACAATGTAAATAAATGGGTGCCATGAAGTGGAAAATAGTCAATAAAATATTTATTTGTATTGTATCATAGAATCATTGAGATTGTTAACTTATACATAGTACATATAAAACAGAGTCGTTTTTCGTGTTTGTCTGTGTGACCGCTTATTTCTTCAAAATTGCACAATGGATTTAGATGCAGTTTGCACCATCATTTAAAAAGTTCCAGAAGATTTATATTTATAAAGCTTTTAACGAAATCTCGAAGTTCGGACATGTCGCCACATCAGTACAGCACATCCGTGCGAAGTATGGACAGCTCGATAGTATTATTATATTATGTAATATTGTAAATAAAAGTTATTTACCGAATGTATTAGTTTCTAATACTGTTCCTATAATTATGCTTCTCTAGGATAAACAAACCCTCATCCTAGTTAGGCCGCTTCTGTTCAAGTCATCATCATCATCTTCTTGCACCTATCACATTTTCTTCTTCCATTGCTGTTTAGGTACAGACGCCAGCACATCAAACTACCAGAAAATGTCAAATTTTCCCAATCAACTTTGAACCTTATACTTTAGCGATAAAATTGAAAATCTATTAAAGAAATTTGACAGATTGTAGTAGCTTGAAGTGCTGGCATCTGTACCTACATAAATAAAAAAATTATAAGATTTAGCGCTTGTTATAAATCAGAGAACAGTGGTAGCTCAGTGGTACATAATGATCCCGACTTATGTGGCAGGCACTTTACTTTGTGTAATTGATTTCATCGCCATTGCTCTCAAAACGGTAAAGGAAAATGTCATGAGGAAACCGGCATGTCCTAGAATTAAAACTTCGAATACATGTGAGATCCATCAAACCGCGCTAGGTCCACGTGGTGTACTCCCTCTCACATAGGTAGAGGAGGCTTATGTCCCACACTGGGAACGTTATAGTCTATGTTATGTATACTCTTTATACATGAGACGGAAGTAGGTATATTTCTAGTCATACTGGTATGGCTAAAGGTGCCAATACTCCCCTTTAGGGAAAATATTAAAGAACCGAAGAATTGCCAAAGTTAAGTGCTTGCTCGCAGAACGTCTGATGAATGGCTGATGGGGCCGAAAGGTTCTGGAGTGGCGACCGCGTACCGGAAGACGTAGCGTTGGAAGGCTTCCCACAAGGTGGACCGACGACCTTGTGAAGGCTGCAGGAACCCGTTGAATGTGAGAAGCACAGAACTGGTCGACATGGAGGTGCTTGGGGGAGGCCTATGTCCAGCATTGGATGTCTTTCGGCTGAAATAAAGATTAAAAAACCGTGGCATCTCATGGAATAGGTACCAAAATACAATTAATCCGAGCTTCAGTTTTTTTTTTATATGGCCCAGAAACGTGGTGGCAGATCGATGCTTTTGAGATGTGGCGTTGGCGGAGACTGCTCGTATACCATGGACCGCCCTGAGAACGAATGGATCCATACTGTAGGAACTCAACATCACCAAGCGGCTTTCTATAATATGCCAGGAGCGTGCTCTGAGCTTTTTCAGACATACCTACTTATTATTTCGTTCACCTAAGCATGTTCTGGAATTCGGTCAAAATCAACACAACTTTATTACCATCAACTTTATGCATCTGGCGAGATAAAAAAAGAAAAAATACAGTAAGAAAATACATTTAAAAAAAGGATTAAAATGCCAGACAACTAATGCCTGATGCTGGTTTTCGGTTCGCCATTAACCACTACACGCGTTCGAATCACGCTGAGAATGCAATGAGCTCATGAATATTAACGAAGCACAAACATGTACCTGCAGTGTATCAACAAATGTCGTCATGTGTGTCCACTGCCTACAAACCACAAATTGTGCGATGCTATAGTGTTTTTCACAGGAGCCACACTGTGGTAGTTAGGGAACCTTACGCGTGATCTGTGGTTACGTGTTAAAACTACGACTCGTCAGTGGTTGTTATTGCCATGTTATTATTGATACGTAAAATTCTGAGTAATATAGATAGAAGTATACACGGTGGATTTTTGAGACTGTAAGGGGCGTTCAGTCTAAAATAATAAATTTGGAAATATCATTTCCGCGATTTCTGAATTTTCTAGTACTCAAACCTCAATTGGTCCAATAGATTGTTTTGATCCTTATAAGAAACAGGATCGTTTGGCATCAAAAAAAGTTTTTATGAAAATGGCCGATTTTCTTGCTGACTATACTTTTTTATCCAAAATCTGTGAATGGGGATCAAAATTTCTAAAACTGTCTCCTAAGACCGTTTTTCTGTAACTATAACGGTTATTGCCTTCGGACCCTTACTACTCCATCTCACACTTTGTATATGAGAAATCCGAAAGTGACACCGGTGACTGAAAAGTTGCAAAGTCTGTGAGGCGGAGGAATGAGGAAAATGTCGTGAGGAAACTTTTGAGTATGAAAAGACTAGGCTAGAAAGAGGTGACTACAGATATGACGACTGATGGAGAAGTGTGGAAGGAGAAGACAACGTTGCGCAGACCTCAAATGAATTAGGACTAGGGCAAGAGGTAATGTGTAATATAATGATAAATGTTGAGCTGTAAACTTACGATTTAGTCCGTATTTTTTTTTTCTTCTGGATTCCCATCCATCATCAAATGACCCCTCCCGCTCTGGGTGGAGCGGAAGGGAGTGTCAAACTCTTACTGACTAAAACCCGCCCGTGTTCCTTCCTTAGCCCTTTATGTTCCAGGTCAGCGGTAACCCTTTCGGACAATCCCGCTGACCCGGCAGGCTTCGGCCCTGACGAGCCCCTTCACATGATGCTGACATCTCTTTGAGGCGCGCGTGGAACATGCACGCGCCGTCCGGCACGGGCCTGGTCCTGATCGGACGGTGAGCTACCTATTACTCTCCGCCCGCAGACCCGATTTAGTCCGTACTTGGTTAAAACCGCGATTCCTTTGGGATTTGGTGCAAATGAAGTGCAGTCTCCAAGCTTTATTAACTTTTAAATTACCCGTAAAAAATTGCCTCTGCCTATCTAAATGCTAACATGACGCTATGAATACTCTTTTTTAAGTAGATAAGAAATTAATAAGAACACATTTTGTTATGGATTAGTGATTTTAACATGTGGTGTCTAAATTACAAAGAAACGAAATCAATCAATCTGCCTAACAATTTCCCAACTATTTTGGTGTCGGCTTCCAGTCTAACCGAATGCAGCTGAATAACAGTACCTATTTTATATGGACTGATTGCCTGACTACCCGTAACGACTGTCAAAGTTCTACGATTGACAATCGGGACCAACGGCTTAACGTGTTTTCCGAGACACGTTATTAATAGGATTTAGTTTGAATCAAAGAAACAAACTATATCATAAGAATAAAAATCTCTGGACCTTGGTGGTTTACTCGTTACGTCCTTGTATTCTTAATCCTTCAGACCACCACAACAGATTAAATATTTTCATCTAAAAGATCAAAACAAAACTATAATACGTATTAACATAAAACTAAATCTAGCGACGAAACATATAAAATACACGACACACAAGTAGGTAAGTACAGACAGAACCCAGACGTCTGGGTCAGACTGTTTTGGTTTTACTGTTTAAAACTTTATGGTACTTGTATAATATTGTCTATGTGCTAGGGACATGGAAAATGTTTTAATACAAGAGGACTTGAATACAGCATGTGTCAGATATATGTAATATGGATGTGGTACAGATCATCAAACTGAACGACTTCCTCCGAAGCCTAATATGGAATCCAAGTGGAATTGGGCAGGACACCTGGCAAGACGCAGTGATGACAGGTAGAGTAAGGCTGTGACAGAGTGTAGTCTAAGGCCTGGAAGACGAGTGTCGGTCGTCCGTCGGCGAGATGGGCGGACGATATTGTTTTCATCGCGGGCAAAACCTGGATGAGGCTGGCACAGGAGCGTGGAGATTAGTTCAAGAATAGACCTCTCTATTCTTATGGCCAGCAGTGTGTGAAGTCGAGATGTGGATGATAATAATATAACATAGCATAACATAACGACTGTATTCCTCAAAGGATTAGACAGATATGTACCTATTGTACACCCAGACTTCGCCAGTTATGTTTAAGTCCCGTGTAACAGGAGGCGTGCCTATAGCTACCAACCGGGCACAAATCCGGACTCCGGGCTGCTACTGGAAAATTCCAGATGGAAAAACCCAATAACACTTTGCCTGAACCAGGAACCCATTGCAGGACCTGATGCTCAGCAGCAGTAGCACTTGCGACCACTAAACCGACCAGGCAATCTATATATTTTATATTACCGTTTTCTGTCTAAAATTATTACTAGGTACAGTGAAGCCTTTTGAACTTACTTCACAATTATTCATAACTCTTGGATCCTATTAATATTGAAGATTAAATCTTATTAAGATACGGCTTATTGTTTGACAAGATCTTCGTAATTATGTTTAAATATAACTTGACTGGTCCGACGACCTTGTGAAGGCCGCAAGAACCCGTTGGATGCGAGAAGCACAGAACCGGTCGAAGTGGAGGTGTTTGAGGGAGACCTATGTCCAGCAGTGGACGTCTTTCGGCTGAAAAGTTGATGATGATGACTTGGCTGAATTATTTGTTGGCTTAGCTAGTAACATAAAACGAGTGCGCGAACAACGAGCAGCGAGTACGCGACGGCGACGAGCGATTACTTGCTAGTACTATATAGGTACACTAGGAGAGTATGTTCTACCCGCCAAACGAGCGTTGCAGAGCGAGTACTCTCTTTAATAGCTCATGTCTGCTCGGACAAAAGAGTACTCACCGGCGGGCGGTGTGAACAATCAGCGATCAAGTATTGATATTATTATATTATTTCTTTTACTTACCGGGAAATCTTTTGTACGTTTCTTGAGCGATGAAATTGTTGAGAGCTTGTCACTGCCTCGTCATTGCTGGGACAGATGCTACAACCACAACTAAAATTAGATCTATGTTTCTCTCACTACTCTACACGCTAGACGCAAACGACATCACGTTGCGCGGCGCGGAACACGATCTACGCTCATATTTTTATGAGATCGGAACACGTGTTGATGGCTTTCTTTTATGAAATTGTTGCCCGCTTGGGGCTAAGATTGTGTATGGTTTTGGAGTACAGGTCGAGTACTTACTTGACTGATGGAGCATACTATGAATTAGGATATTTATTACAATTTTTATTAGAATTTTTAAAAGAATTAGGATTTTTATTACCTGCTGTCGAAAACACCTCTCATCCGCGCAATAGGTGTACTAAATGAAGTCCATGAAAGAATTGACATATTTTCGTGCAATTTGAGTGAATTCGCAAGAGTTTTGTTGAATTATGTTAGTTATATTTAAGTATTAATATTGTGTGTTAGATTGTTATGTATTGTGTAAAGTGCTTTGTATTTTTAAAGTTTAGATTTTTATTTTAAGTATTAGCTGTAAGTAGATTTTTCATTGTATTTTTGGTAGGTATGTGTTTTCAAACCGCTATCATCCTGTCAAGATAGTGTGTGTAAGTTTAATAAATAAATAAATAAATAAAATATTCTTCATAATACCGTTCATCTATCATCGACAAAATTGATAGAGGAGACAGAGGCTATAGTATGAACGCGCGTCGGAAACGTAGTGTAAAGTCGTACGAATTTGAATTAAAAATAGTATCTATATAAGGGTAGGTACTGTGTGTGTGGTGTTACCCAATAACTGGGTTGTGGGGGTCAGATAGGCAATAACTCCTTGTAAAATACTGGTATTCAGCTTCATCTGTTAAGCTGACCCCAACATAATTGGGAAGAGCCTAGGTATGCCTAGGCAGGCTTAGCTTTTTAGTTTAGCTATGTGATTATAATTAGAAACAATCATAACCAATTAAACGATACAAAGACGATGGTTTTAAGGGCGTGTTTTTAATGGAAACTCAAATAATTCCCATTTTTCTTTCGTAAAAATAATTATACATACTATTAAACACTAATATAATAATAGTGCCTCTTATAGTGAACCTCAAATAATTCCGAATTTGTAAAACCAAAAAATATTTAACTTAACAGACAATTAGTAACTGTGACCAGCTTGGTTGTAGCGCTCGCCGGCCGCTCCCGCTACACCAGTCGCTTCGCTCGCTCGGCTCGCTCGGCTCGCGCGCGTTTGGTCACAGGCTGTTCTTATCTAACCTAACACATTTGGTCGGGGTGTCCTATCTTAGTTTTAGTTTAGTATTGTGTGACTAAATGTGACAAAAGGCCAGGCAGTTAAAAAAGGTTTTAATTTTCAGATTTTTTTCCCATAAAATAAATATTAAAAAAGGGGTATAAAAAGGCTCTTTAATTAAAAAAAAATGTGCATTATTACAAGCCGAAAAGGTTTTAGAGTTTCAATAATTTAAAAAAGCGTACATCATTAGACGGTCGATAAGTTTTTAAAGGACCAGTAAAATTATTTCAAAAATAGGCAATGTATTTGATTTCTACGTAATATTCCCTTTCGAAAACCATAGTAAATCTAAATCCTAATTCCCTGTTCTGGAATTACTCGGTCGCAAAGAAATCTATTTATTTTAATCGTATAACCGCTTTCGATTGACTGCCTGCCAGTAATTGGATTTAGGAATCAAGGCCTAAGGCCGACTTAATGGAAAACTGGATTAGTTTCAATCAATGTAATCGAATCGTACCTTCGGTTTACATACATTTGTGATAATTTTTTGGTGACGGTTTATCTGGTTTTGTCACTGTAGAATAAATAGACTAACTACTCTTTATTATGTACAGCATATGAATTACAGATAGAAATGGAGAAAATGTTTGTAGGGTGACACAATGGATGGATTTAATGAGAGAAGGATCTCTCCGTCTCTCATACCTACTGTCTCCAATAGGTACCGCAGGTGACATTTATGCCGATTTCAGCGTAATTTGTATGATTCTACAAGATGTAATATTGTAAAAACACAAAACCTGAAAAGGGATGATTTCATTCATTATATTGACCATCTTGATACCAACGGGGTAATTGCGTAATACACTATCAGTAGAAATGGGTTTTATTTTGACAGTTCAATAACGTTCATTGCGTTTCTTACGTTGTTGAGCAGACATATTTTTCAAAGATATGAAGCAATGGATTAGCACTATGCTTCAAAATGATTCAGACTGAGATCGATAGTGTGTTTCTCAGTTGGGGTGCTGCCCAGAAATTGCAAAAAAAAAACAGCTATTCCATACAAGGTTTTGTGTGACGTAAACATTTGTGTATGGAACAATAGTTTTTTTCTGTCCGTCTATTACCTACAACAAATTGTTTTTACCGAATATTGTGATATGATAAATGATTGTATTTCATTTAATGCTAAAATGAACCTTTTTGGCGCAACCGTGAGGCACACTCTATTGTAGGTAAAACATAATTTTCACTTTTTATTTTGCTATTTGTATTTTGTGTTTCACGAACTGTGTCCAAATAAACGTTATTCTTTCTTTCATTTCTGTAAGAAGGTTTGTACAAACACTTTTACATGACAATAGGGAATCCAATCCCGCAAACGCGGGATCCCGCAAATGCGGGATCCCGCACCTTTTTTGCGGGTTCAGAAATGCGGGATTACACCCGTGGGATCCCGCAGATTTGCGGGATTGAAAAAAATATATATTTAAGGAAAATGGGCTCAGGCGACTATCTTATTATTTATATCTTATCTTATCTTAATATTTAACTTTTCATTAATATTTAAATTTGTATTGAAAATAAAAAATATTCCTTTGTTTTAGAGACATAAAGAGGTGAATTAAGTAACGCGCTTCCACACTTGTAGGCGGAAGTCAATTCCGCCTACAAGTGTGGAAGCCGAGCGTGCTTTTTCCGCCGCTGGCTATTTATGCAATAAGATAAGATCAAATCTAAAAGATGAAACGTTAGATACCTTATTGTTTCTTCGAAAGCATTTTCAGAAAAAATAAGCTCACTTTTTACCCGGCGTTTACTTAATTCACCTCTTTATGTCTCTAAAACAAAGGAATATTTTTTATTTTCAATACTTTAAATACTAATGAAAAGTTAAATACATATTGTAAAGAAGTTGATTATTTATGCTTCTTAAACATAATTACCTATATTCAATTTATAATATGAGTAATAACTTAGCTTCATATTGATAATTACTAAAAAAATACTTGTCTTTATGTCTTTCATTTCACTACACAAAACAAAAATAATAGTAAATAAAAGCAATGCCGCAAATCCCGCGGGATCCGCGGGATTGATGTCCTTGATCCCGCATGCTTGCGGGATCGCGATTTTGATGCGGGATTGGATTCCCTAATGACAATCATATTTAACGAACTAGACGATGTCAGCTTTTCTTATCTGACTACATTGAGAAGAAAGGTCGAAACAAACTCACAGTCACGGTTCACAGTCTCTTTTAAAGTCCAGACATAATCTTAGTCAGATCACTCCATCCACCCACCCCCAGTAACTGGGGTGAGTGGGTTGTGGAGGTCAGATAGGCAGTCGCTTCATGTAAAATACTGGTATTCAGCTGCATTTAGCCTGGAAGCCGACCCTAAAATTGGTGAAAAGGCTAGGCAGATGATGACAAAATCTTGGTCAGATCATGTGAGGACCACGTAGATTGGTATGTGAAATGGTCTTTTGAGGAAAGAACTACACAGATTTAAGTGGAGCTGTCTAGTCAGTGCACGCATTTGTCAGTAATCGTGCAGCTCAACTCAGAACTTAAGGAGCTCAACGATTCGACGAAGACTGATGTTCCTTGCCTATTAATTAGTAGCTTTTAACGACATCAAGGGAATGAAAAAGATGGGACCTAAGATTTATAAAACAATGAATTTATTTTCATATTTTTTATTTTGTAGTATATGTCTAATTCGTGTTAGAATGTAATTTGTATAATATTATATTTTTAAACAGTTTTATGATGAACTCATTAAGCATTCATTAATTGTATTTTAAATGTAAAAAATCTATACTTATTACTTTCATTTTTAATAATAACATTTTGTTGTTCATTAAATTTATTAAAAGATTCACAATCATTGATGCTTGATAAATTGATATTTAAGGTCAATTCGTACTTATTAAAATCTATTTGCAAATTTTTTACAACTTTTCACATTAAAAAACTTTACTGTAACTTCATTTTCTCAGTTGGACTTAAGTTAATTTTCAATGAATATGTAAAATTGCTGCTGTCAAATGTGATTAGTCCTAAATCTGGTCGCTCAAACTTGTGAGAAGTAGGTAGGTACTACTTAATATCTTTAAATATTTTAAGTTCTAAGCCCTGTGTTGCTTTTAATTAAACTTAATTCAGAGTTGGAAAAGCGCGGTTAAATGAAACGCATTCACAAAATCTGCGGTGCGATTCTGTAACCATCTCACCGTGAAAACTTAGGTGAAGTGAGCGTGGAGTGAGCTGTCAATAGTGTCAATTCCTAGAAAAAACAAACTCACTTCACCTAAGTTTTCACGGTGAGATTTTTAGAGAATCGACCGGCTGGTCAGGATCAGGGATGTGACAAATAAAACGTTTTTGTTTAGGATTAGTTATTTAATTTCAAGTCATTTAGATACTTTGAACGTAGGCGAGTGCGCTCTTTATATTATACAAGGTGGAGACGGTCAGTACGGCAATAAAATCTCCTTTCTGATTACAAAACTCAATCAAATACATATCCAATATTTAGTCACTATAGGTACTAGCTGGTCATAGATTGGTAAAACCTAAAACCCATAGTCGGCACATCACTACTTTATAGTTTGTTTGATAAAATCACTTCCGTAATTTCGATGTTAGGATATTTTGTTTGTTTCAAAATACTTCTATGCATTAGTGTTGCCAGTGTTCCCATTTATTATCGTATTGTCAACTCCAAGTGCTGTAAATTCAATAGATCAAAGGACTGACTATTAAAAACTAAAGGTTTAAAATAAATGCACTTTAATTAGCTTATCGCACTTTAGTTTTGAGTATCTATTAATTAAAATTAGTATTACACTATGTATACATTGTTTTTCTCTTAAATAATTGAATATCACGTACAAAAAAATTAGTTTAAAATAATACATCTATGATAAATACTTTATTTCATCGAAATATAAATGCACCTTTGTACCTGTGTCGAGGGTTTACAGATTCAGCTCGTTTCTCCCCCCACTCCGCTTGGCTTATTCATTAAGAGTTTGTTGTTTTGACAACAAGACATGCTATGTCATGGGGCTTATCCTACTAATATTATAAATGTGAAAGTTTGTGAAGATGTTTGTTAGTCAATCACGCGTAAACTGTTGAACAGATTTGGATGAAAATTGGCGCATAGATAGAGAATTTCTTATATTAACACATAGCATACTTTTTACCCCGATGTTCCCACAGAATCGAAACTTACGCCGGTGAAACCGCGGGGCGCTGCTAGTGTGATATAATCTTGTCTGTCTTTGTTAAATTTGTGTCTAATTTAATTTATTAAATCCGTGTACGCATACAATTACAGTATGCAGAGTATATTTTGCTTTAAATTGATTAATGTTTTTAGACTTAGTTGCTTAGAGAGCTTTAAAGTGAAATGATGATATCTTTGTTTTATGTAACACAATAATTATAAATCCAGCTACAGTTCCATGACATCATAATTAGGTACTTAGTTCGATACATACCTCCTGACTCCAGGGAAATTAATTGTTGAGCAAATTGACTACCTACCAATTAAAATTATCCGTATATTCAAATCACAACTGTGTCTTTGACGCTTACTTATAAGAAATGGCTCTATAACGAACGTAGGTGTGCTTAAGAATTAATTGTGCAAGTCTTCCTTTTTCTAGATTTGTAGGTTCAGCAGAACTAAGACATTACCTTATAAAAAATGTGTCACATTAATTAACAAAGATAACCCCTTCTTTCTTCCTTATGACTTAAAAGTTATAAATAAGAGGCTCCAAATATCTCAGCTCAGCCGACATCGTGGACTCGTCCTTAGAGAGCTCCTCCACCATCTCCTTGGCTCTGTTGTTCGCGTACTCGTGTCCGCAGTCGTGGCGCTCCACCATCTTGGACAGCGCCAGCTTGAGTTGCGCGCGCGCTCCACCACTTGACGAATCCACCATAGCTTTCATTACATCCGGGGAGAATCCCTGAAAATGGTGCAAAAAAATATTAGGATTAATATCTTTTAGTACATTGTAAGAAGCACAGAACAGATCGAAGTCTCGGTGTTTGGGGGAGGCTTATGTCCAGTAGTGGATGTCTTTCGGCGGATGATGGTGATGAGAACATTGGAAACCAAGGTTCTAAGTGCATATTGGTGTGATTTTGAAGATTTAAAATTCGTCTTGTATCTTACACTACACTCTGTCCACTATAAGTTAACCGTTTTTTGACACCTGCTTTAGAACGTAACTATTCCAGATTACGTAAATGTTAACTTTAAAATGCGTAATAAAAGAAATACATAAACTGCCTTATCTTTTTGAATATTTATAATCTATTCTCTAAACTCCCTTAAACAAATGAGTTGCAATGCTTCAATTAACAAGGCTTCAGAAACTGTTTTGGCAGCAGAGGTCGAGGCCGGGCAAAACACAAACAAGTTCTATGTCATGTTTGTGTTTGTACCTCGTCATAACTTTAGGGTTCCTATCTGCTTGATTGAATTCGATCATAACTTGTTTGTATATCTCTCTAATTACAGTGACCTTGTTTAGGCACCACTGTGAAAATTATTTGTTTATAGAAGTAGCGAGAAGCTTACAAAACTTATAAAATGACATCAATATTAATTTTATTTTTATGCAAATGCCAAAGGACTCTATCTAAACATAAGACCAGTACACTTTTAATATGGATTATTGCAGTAATATAAAGAAATGGGGGATAGGCTATAGCTAAACTGAAAAACAGTAACTGTAAATCTCCTACTGCAATGTAATTGTGACTTAGGATTCAGACCATATAAGAAATCCCCTGTAAGTAATTTACGAGTGATTCCAATAAAAGTTTATGTCTCTGACTACCAAAACAAAAATAAGTCCTTAAAATACTATTAAAGAAGACGAAGATTGCGTTATAAAAACACCATAAAAAGCACCATATTTCAGAACAAGGTCTGTCACCATTAAACAGCTTTATTACCTACTGCCATAACTTGGAAAAATTGTTCTTAAATAATACATTATAGGACTCATTTTTATCGTGACAAGACCTCGGATCCCAGAGCAGTATAAACAGAAGGTAAAACAATAATAATACGTATAATATACAGTACCTAAACGAATTATTTTCATAATGAATTAATTTTGTACTTTTGCTGTACCCTACAGGGACTGACATATTGTACACTTAGCATTAAGCCATTGGAAGACTCGTAAATATTTCATTATGGAATGCAAGTATAGATAATAATAACATGAATAAGAACATGATTTTGCAAAATATGTGAACGCACACCGTTGCCGAATAAGAAATGTCGTGCAAAAGGCTTTTCCAAAGAATGTCATGCTTGCCTTAAAAATGGAAATAGGAAACATAACCCGGAAAATCTGATACGCACGGTTTTGGTAAAATACAAATGACAGGACATTATCAAAATGGTGAAGTCGGTAGGAATACTAAATGGAACCCCCTGAGGTCACTTACTGAAATAGACCTTTTTTAGCTCGATAAAATTTATGTCGAGTCCCAAACTATTAATAGAAGTCTTTGTTACATGTCATGAACTCATGAGGTCCTATATTTTCAGTTTATAGACGTCTGTCATCTGTTGGACTGCTTTTCCATTCGTATCTACGTAAGTATGGTCGCACTGAACCTTCTCATTTTGCATCAGAGCTCCTCAGATCTGTCCTAAAAAAAAGTTATTTATAGTGTTATAAAGATATTCATGGGGTCAATGTATGGCGAGCATAATTTAAGACCTCGTAAACGCATAAAATTGGTCCAACAATGGCTAAGTAGGTAAAAGATTAGCTTGTTTTTGCTCGCAATTTAGGGCATCATTAATTTTGTTTTCACAAGAATAAGACCTTTGTTTTGGAGACGAGCTGGCTAAGGCTTATGGTAATTTACTTGAAAATGATTATCTCTATTGAAAAAAGTCATCATTACTTTAAGGGTCAAGGGGAACTCCCTTGACCCTTAAGTATTGATGACTTTTTTCAAATTTCAATGAAAATTAAAATCAGCCTATAATGTCCCCACTTCTGGGATACAGGCCCCCCTTCTGTGAGAGGGAGTGGAGTGTAATCCTGGCTGTAATCCACCACGCGGGCCCAGTTCAGGTTGGTAGATGTCTAAATTTAGATTATAGAAAATTATTGGTTCTAAGACATGCCGGTTTCTTCACATGATCACGATGTTTTCCTTCACCGTTTTGAGAGCATTCTAATGGAAATACTCTGATAAAACCTCGTGGAGATTTTTTATAATTCTGATATCAAGAGCCTATTGAAATCCTTATTCTTAGGTGTAGTTTTGGCTTGAAAGGACACAAAATTTTACCAAAAAAGGGTACCTGGATAGAAGGGTTTATCAAATAGATTTCTACATAACAAAAGAAAAGCGAAAAATACCTACAGAAAAGAGATGTTTTATAAAAGTCGACGTAAAAAACTCGTCATCATTAACATGATAAGGAAACTGAGTTCCCGAAAAGTTCCTAAAGTAGCTGTAGAAAACCCCGAATCACTCTAAGAGGTATACCTACAACTTCAACAAGCGACCAAATAAAATATTTTACGATATTGTTGTAAAAAGATTATCGTGTCGCAAAAGGCTTGTCCATTGACCGGAGGATAATTCAAAGTTATTACCTTCTTGCTGTTCCATAACTTTGGAGTTTGAAAGAGCCTTTGTTATAATGTTTTAATCAGAGCTTTTGCATAAAGTTTTCGTTACTTTTCGACGCGTCTGGATGATTATTGTAGGGAATGGCTGGGGCTTTGTGTCTTGAAGAGTGAGTCATCATAAGGTGGGAAATATATTATAACATATAAAATTTTATAAAAATATAATTAATTGTTCTTTTAAAATTTTTTTGATTGTTTAATGATGCACACTTTTTTTTAAATAATTGAGCCTTTTTTAACTTGAAATTTTTTCAATCGAAAAGGACATTATAATGGATATTTAGCTATGGAAAAAACATCCCCACTTCTTCAGCTGATCAGTCAATCCAAGGATCCAGTCAATCCCCAAACGCGCGGAGTTAACGTATCGTAAATTCTAACAATTTTAAAATTGAAAACAATCTTTTTTATTATATATACATAATTATTATAAATTAAAGTCGCTTCTCGTGTCTGCCTATGTGGCCGCTTTGTTCTTCTAAGCTTCGCAACAGATTTTGATGCGGTTTTCGTCACTAATAATAATTTCCCAGAATAAATAAAATACTTAGTGTCCTGACTTTTTTTTTTTGTTCGGCTCCCAAGGATCCTAGCGTTATGTTAAGTAAGTAGCCTTCCTTGAGAATTAAGCTATGAAATGCACACGAATGAATTCTTAAACCCGATTGGGTTCCAGAGATTAACGCGTTCAAACAAACAAAATCTTCAGCTTTATTATTGTATAGATAGATTAATAAATCTCGATGTTGTCATTGCACCGGTGTGAAGCAGACGTGGGTCGCTAGTAAACAAAGAAAATAATCGATGGTTATATTATTGTCGATTCAAAAACGGTTTGAATGTAGGGTATGTACTTCGTGCGTTCATGCGCGGGCGTCTGCAGCCTCGGAATGTGAGCTACAAATTAGATCGTCGGTAACGCATTGCAATCAGCTGGATCAAATCTATTATTTTATATTCTACAACGTTTTATTTTTATAAATTGTCTGTGCAAATGGAGTAATGAACGATTCTGTGAAAAATAACGATAACATTTTTGCCACGCTGCCCCCTCGTCGCTACGACACTATATGGTAGCGACGGGTTTTAGGGCGCCCATTATTGCGTGTGTAAGTCACCGCCTGCCATTTTATCTGTGATTATTATATAAGACATTGGTTAGGCAGGGGCCATAGCTTTTCTGCAGTTCTAGATAACCAGTTCACTTTAACCACCCAAACCCATAATCCAATAACTTTGTTTCCATATCCTGCAATAGTCCTTCACCGACCGGGGCTTGTCCTTGGGTGCACTTGCATAGTGCGAACAGGGATAATCGTTGGTTGGTGCCTCATTTAATTAAAGACGTCTAACGGATCTCTGCTGGTTGGTTTCGGCCCCTCGTTCGCCTTCCAAAAGTCCGGGATCCTAGGCTCTCGACAAATGACAAGAAACGTAAAAATATTACTTCCATATCTATTACCTACTGTAAATTCGTCGTCAGAAGCGCAAAAAGTCTGAGAACCTGTCCTACCAAGGAGTATCGTGTTATCCAGTAACTGGCTTATGGAGGTGAGATAGGCAGTCGTTTAGGCCATTAACACAGATTTTCATAGATGTTTGAAGTCAATAACATCATCAGAACAAATAATATTTGAATGACGTATAATTTAAACTATGTTTACAAAAATTAGTTTCGGTTAACGTAAGTGTAGGTATGTTTGTCTGTCCATTGATTTAATAGGTATATATCGAAAATCGGTTTTAAATAATTGAACATTGATCGCGCTAACATCTCTGGAACTACCATCCATACGCTGGATTTGAAAAATACGATGGCCAAGTAATTTCTAAGCCTATTTAACATCATTTGACCCCTAAGGGTCGATAATAAACTATCATTAGGGGTCCAGTGGACATATTACTTATTGGGGGTCGAGGGCCCGAGAGTAGACTAAACGGCTAGGACCCTGAGTGGCCGAGCAAAATGAAAAAAAGTCGGAAAGAAAACGAGGTAATAGCGCGGGCAGGCGATGCGATGCGACGGGGTGGCTTGGGGGAACAAGAAACTTCAAGAGGATAAAGTCGCGGACAGAAGCTAGTAATACCTATTATAAATGCGAAAGTTACCCTGTCTGTCTGTTTGTTATCAATTTTCGCTTGAAACACAAAATACATCATTATGAGATTCGACAGATAAGTACTTAGCGGAATACTTATCTGTTTTGATAAATCAGATTAAGCTACGCTTGCCGCGGTTGGTAAGTGGATGGGTGACCATCTTTACACACCAAGACCCCTCCGTGCCTCGGAAAGCACGCTAAGCCGTTGGTCTTGTCTATCATTCGTAGATCTATGACAGTCGCTAGTCGTTACGGGTCGTCAGAATCCCGGAAGTCTGACACCCAGTTTTACCAAGGAGTATTATGCAATAAGTGGTTGTGTGTATTATGCAATAAGTGGAGGTCAGATAAGCAGTCGTTCCATGTAAAATACTGGTATTCAGCTGCATCCGGTTAGACTGGAAGCCGACCCCAACATATTTGGGAAAAGGCTGAGCAGATGAGGACGTTTAAGCGAGCAACGGCAAGTATGTATTTAATATATATCACAATCGATCACATATGTGGCGTTGCGCGACGCTTAGGGAAATTAACGCTAGACAGAAAATCGAATAATCGTTGGGTCCGGAGTTCGGTTAACCGAAATGCTTTGGTTAAGTCGAATAAGTATTATAGAATATGAAGAGAAGTCACCCATGTACTGCTTGTCAAATAAAAACTGGAACAATATAACGTATGTACAGATGCCAGCACACCAAGCTACTCGAAACAAATTTTCCCAATCAACTTTGAACCCTATGCTTTAGCGATAAAGTTTCCAAAAACAACAAGGCAGAGGTGAAAGTAGGCTCACATTTTGCTGCTATATTAATGTTTCATGCAACAGGGGGTGAGCCTATTGCCTGCAACTGGGCACAAATCTAGACTCCAGGCTGCTACTGAGAAAATCTCGATGGAAAAACTTATAACACTGCCTCCACCTGGAAATCGAACCCTGGACCTCATGTTCAACAGTAGCGCTTGCGACCACAAGAGCAACGACGCGGCCTGCCTACTTTATTTTTCTCTTATTACTTATGTAATTTAATTGGGCATCATTTCATTTAATTGCAATAGAAATCATAATAAATCACATTATGCACAAGCCAAACCGCAGGAGTTCGCTAGTATTGTATAATTTAATATCTACACATTTATACGGTTGTGGGTAGTCATGACATTTGCATATTTTTAAATAATACGGCGATTGGACTAATAAATTACAAAAAATAAATTGGAACGTTGACTGCGGTTTGTTTACTGACTGTGCTATTTTAAAATAACTTCACGCCTTCATTCCCCGACGGGTCAGACAGAGCTGTACCTATAGTAAGACCCACATTTTGTCAGTTATGTTCAAGTCCCATGTGACAGGGGGCGAGTCTGTTGCCATCATCCGGACTCAAATCCAGACTGCTACTGAGAAATTCCTGTTGGTAAAATCCAATAACATTGCAAGATCTGGGAATGGAACCCAAGAACTCATGTAGCGATTGCGACCAACGAGCCAGGTCATATAAGCAATTTGGGTTATTATTAAAATATTTTGGAATAAACAAAGGACATTGGACAGAAGTGATCTATATTAATGAATAAATCTCTGTTGGATCATACACTACTTCTTAAACAACTTTACGCAGTGTCCTCTGAAATTATTTTAATTTATTTTTGCTACCGACACGCTTCAGAAGATTATAGCATTCCAGATATTTCTTTCGATTTAGCGTATTCTGCTTATGTGCAAGGGAGATGGAACTCAAAATAGCTTGTCTTATTGCGTATTTTAGCAGGGCTAAAATACAGGGTGGGTTTTTGAGATGGGGCAGTAAGGTACCTTAACTGTTACAGCTACAGGAAAACGGTCGCTTTGACACTGCCATTAACTTTTTCAGATTTTTTTTCGATGTCTGCGTTTTTGAGTTCTCAAACATCGGATGGTAACTTAAGAGTTTTTTTGATCCCATAAAGGAACTATTGATTGGCGTCAAAACAATATTTTGTGAAAACTGCTCATTTTCTTGCTGACTGTACCTTTTTTTTTAATCTGCGACTTCTGATCAAAGTGTCTCTAAAAGCTAGGGACAGTCCCCTAAGACTGTTTTCTTGGAGCGACGATTAACGTACCTGTCCTTACTGGCCCATCTCAACCACCCTTGTATACTATAGTAAATTGCTCTGATACAGTCGGTAGTTTCCTCAGTTACGTAATCATTCCTTGGAATATCGTCACCCCTGTCGCGGACGTTGACAGCTTGAGCCGTCTGTGTCAAATGCAATACCGCCGGGAAGAAATTTAGAACCAGATACGAGAAAGGTAGGGTCACGTGATAACACGCAATTGAAAATGTAATAAATAACATAGCCTTACGCATGTAATCTCTGAAGCAGAAGTGTTCCTATAGAAACACTCACATTTCGGCAGTTATGTTAATGTCCCACAAATCCATTCTCTGGGCTGTTACTGAGAAATTCCTGATGGACAATTGTAACTTCACTAAAAGCGGTTCTGCACGGGTGCGTCTCATAACGTATAAACTCATTTGGTCTAATGTCATTTTATTATCGTTCATAAGATATAATCAACGTGAGATATACCAACTGTTGATATAATTTCTTTACATATAACATTTATTTATTCTAAAACTTAATTAGTATAACGTTGTTTGATATATCGTTTATGTTTTTAATAACCGACGAAAAATTTCAACGCAGGGTTCAGAATCCATGGTGCCACCCTGTATAATTATATAAAATATCAGTTACTCACGCTATAATCCGACAGCCTCTGCCTCTTCGCATCCCTGCTCAACAGATCATACAGCAGCAGCAGCCTCAAATTCGTCCCCGACAGCTTTGCCTTCGTCGTCACCGGCTGACTGCCATGCCTCACGCCATCCCACACATCCACCAGCTTATCATCATGAGGATCCTTCGCCATCTTTATCATCTCCCTCACGTCATCAGATAAATACTGTAAATTATCCTCACTGATATCTTCAATGACGTAACCATCGGACCGACTGCTAACTTTGACGTCATAGTGTGGAGGTAAGTACGGAGCTGATTCTGGACTCGGTTCTACTAAAGGCTTGACCTGCTCGTGTTGGACAGAGAGGAGAGGTTCTCCCGTCCTTGTCTGCTGTGGTTGTAGGATGGTGTATTGGGCGTCGTTCTCAACTGGTAGAAGGACGAAGCGGTTCTGCTGTGGGTTCCAAGTGAACCTGCTGGTGTGTTTCGGGGGGGAGTAGGGAGCGTAAATGCCTGGCTTGTGGTGTTGGGTTGTCATTTCTGTCCTGGAATTTTAGTTGGTAAAAGTTAGTTTTAGAAATAAGGTAATATCACGCCTGTGGTGCCGGACTTAAAGAATACCACCACCCCATACTTCCCGTGGGTGTCGTAAAAGGCGACTAAATGTCGTACCGAAGGATGGGCAGCAGCGTTCTCTATGCGTTCCACCACCATACCATACTGCGTTCGCCAACCCGCCTGCCAAGCGTGGCAATTATGGCAACCCCCCCCCCCCATTTGGGGGAGGCCTATGTCCAGCAGTGAACGTCTTTCCGCTGAAATGATGAATACCACGCCTAAAAGTCCCATGTTATTACATGGGACTAAGGCATAATAGGCTCCAGGCTCCGGCCTGCTACTGAGAAATTTCAGACAGAAAAACCCAGTAACCGATATAATTTCCGTAAGTATTATAATAATTATGAAAATTAATAAGTTTAGGCGCTATTGCTTTAGCTCTAACGCGGTACTTTAATAATGTCTTGTATTAAATGAATAAATAACAAAGCAAATTTTCGACATACTATACGGTACTTACATCGGTATTATTCATCTATTTTCATTTCAAATAAATGATTTTGTCATGAAATCAAGAGACTTTTGAACTAAAGCAATAGAGAAACAAAAAAATTGTTACACTAAATACCTACAAATAACATATTTACCCGTAAAATAAAATTTACAAGTATAAATTTACAGTTCAACTAGACCAATTTTAGACACACCTGCATTACTGTAAACTGATACCATTAAGGAAAATAATAATATAAGATGCCAAATAAAAAGTGATGTCATGATCTATTTTGATTATAGGTACCAGTTCTCTTTCACCGTTAACATTGCCAAAACGTGATGTGAATTTATAAAGTAAAACACCGTATTTATCACTCAGGTTGTCAGAGTTTTGTTTTTATTCTCTTGAGAGGCTGCCGGGGCTGCTTGAATAACTTTTCACTTATCAGTCTATAATTCTTGTTCTTTAATATTTACATTTATACAATTGACTTTGGTAGTGACACTAAATAGATTAGCCCAATAAATTAACATTAATTATCATAGTTTTCGTTATTTAAGGTACAAGAAATCTTAGTCTACCTGCCCCAGGACCGGGGTAGGTGGTTGACCACAGGCCCAGGGTAGGTTGAATGTCATAGTTACACAACATATGCTTCGCAAAGGAACGCATTTCCACAGCATTTATTCTACAATATTACTTTGGAATGCCTGATTTCGTGGTAATATTGTTTTTTTTTCAATTCGAAACAAAGATAATACCTATTGTGTTCTTAAAGCCTACGCCAGTTCTCGAAAAAAGTTGAGCCTTTTATGTAGCTTAGAACTCTTAGAAGGTTAAAAAGTCAAAAACCATAAGTTCCTTGCGGATAAAATATCTTTAGGTTACTTGTCCTACATCGTCCTGAAAAAATAAAAAAAGTGTAGGTACCATTTTCCCAGATAATTATTTTGGAAATTATATCTTTTTATTATTCGGAAAAGAAATCCAGGCTAGACACCAAATTACATAAATCAAATTAAAATATGTGTACTTTTACCAAATAGATTACTTTTTGAAAGATAAAACTTTCTATTGTCAATTTTCTTTTGTTTTTAGGAAAAGTAAAAATAGATAGAATCTGATTTTCTAACATTGATAATATCAATGCTAGAAAATCAGATTCTATCCATTATTTGCTATCAAAAAGAAAATTTCGCGTTAGAACCCAATATTACCTTAGAACTCACATATTTTGCCTTCAATTTATTATAAATTCGGTGTAAAACCTATCTACCAGTGCCCAGTGTCCATTCCGTTGTTCCCATCTAAAAATAATCTAATACTTATCACACAATTTATGTACAAAACTGACTGTGAAAAGGTCCGTTTATCAAAAAGAAAATCTTACTACAATTTCATTAAAAATAATTTTCTTCTAACTTCTTACAATTTACGAGCGTTTCCTATTCCGTATCACTTACGGACATAATATTAGTTCGGGGCTAAGAATGAATGACAACACGATTTGATTGTTGTCCCTACTCTCGACGTGTTTGTGCCCGACCGAAAAGTTGAATTTGACACTTGTTTTGACGAATCATCTATTTTTAGACGGACCCGTATCTTTGTTGACGGACTTAGAGAGTAAACCAGCTTCTTAATTAGAAATATGGTCAAAATGCATAGTTACATCTAATGTAGTCTAGCCAAACTTCAATAAACTGGTGCTTTTCAAAGTCAGTAAAAATAAAGCCTTTTACAAAGCAACAGTAACCTCTTAGTGGTAAACCCAGTCCACCAGCTATTAGTAGGCTTGAAGGTCACATACGGCTTCGAAGTAGTGAACCAATTTGTAGGCTTGGAAGTAGGCCTCGTCGTTAGCCAATTTGTAGGCCTCGTCGTAGGCTTGGTCGTCGGTCTCGTCGTAGGCCTCGTCGTGGGCCTCGTCGTGGGCCTCGTCGTGGGCCTCGTCGTAGGCCTAGGGGTTGGCTTAGTGGTGGGCTTCGGTGTGACATCGTTGCCGACTTCGAAGGCCATCTGGTCAGTGAGGTGAGCTATGACTTGCATGGCCACTGGTAGGTAGGAGTCTGATAGTTGAACTTGCTGTTTTGCTGAGTCTACCTGCAGAGTGAAAAAAATTGATTATTTTCTTTGTTTGAAAATCAAAAGTCATTTATTCAAATTAGGCATCAAATCAGGAAATCAAATCAAGCACTTTTTAAACGTCAAAATTACATGAGACAGTCCCTCAAAATAACAAAATCCCCCTTCCTAGTGCTTTAGCTGGGATAAAGTAGCGCAACAAACTTCCCAGCAGTACAGTTTTTTGTTAAGTTAGAAGAACTTGATTGTATACAATAGTATGCAAAGTAATTAACATTACAAAACATTTGCCATATGTCAGCTAGCACATATGGATTGAATAAGAAATAAATACATTATTGGTGGAAGTCTGAAAGTAGCATCGGTAACTAAAAAGTTATGTGGAAATCTGTTGTCATGGTACGAGTAAGAAAGAAAAGAAAAAAGAAAGAAAACACGTATATTCACGGCAAACATGACGCAGAGTAAGAACACAAACACAAAAAAAATAACAGGTTGGGGAAAATATGCGTCACATCCACGCAAAACGGCCCTCGCGGATGACGAGGAGGAATAAGGAAAATGTCGTGAGGAACGTTTTTAGTATGAATATAGATGGCTAAGGAATACTAAAGAAACAATGGATATACTGTGTGAAAGTTAATATCAAATCAAATCAATTTTTTTATCAGACCTATAATAGAGACATATAATATGGCTGAAAGTCCCTACGGTGATAACGACTCGTAGGAAAGTATGGAAGAAAAAGACGTGTTGCGCCGACCTACCTAATCAACAATCATGATAAATGATAATATTTGTTACTGCAAATGCAAAACACGTAAACTAGATCGTCTTGTTACAAAACGAGTTGTAACTTTAGCGCAAGCTCAAACCATCGAGCCAGTTATTGAATTTTTATCTATATTCAGAGACTACATTAAAGTTTTTAATACAAAATTGACAATTTAGACGCGACTTTGACATCATTTTATGTAATAAGAACTTCAACTTTGTCGGCATAGAGTTCGAAAATCAAAAATGGCTGGACGGTTTAAACCTGGGTTTAAAGATTACCTTGTTTTGTGATTAAGCCGGACTTCGGTATTTCCTAACTATTTTGAGAAGACTGACCGAAACAAACTGAGAGGTCACAGTCTCTTTTAAAGTCCAGACATAATCTTGATCCGGCAATATGAGAACCATGCAGATAACGTCTGAGAATCATACAGATTTGAAACCTATATGTAAACAACCAACACTAATTGGATACGCTAACTGGGTAAAAATAAGTGTGTCACCAGTAAAAGTGAAATCATTGTGGTGTGCAAAACAATGGCGATCCATGAACGAAAGTGACGTTTAGTGAATAATTCATAACCTCTAACATCTATTGGATAAAGTTTGTATGGCAACCATTGATGGCAACCGTTACAATTTGAAGCTAGAAATCTAGCTTTTGGTAAAAATACATCGTTTCAAAATTATTGCTTGGCGGTCTCTCGACCGGATACTTTTAGACATATCGAACAAAATCTGCCCAACTACGTTGGGGTCGACTTCCAGTCTTACCGGATGCAGCAGTATTTTACAGGTATAGTTTAAAAATTTAAATAACTTTATGTTCTGCTACAACATATTTAAAATATTATAATATATTATAACTTGATCACAGTGCGCGGTCGGCGGTCAACTCTGTGATCACAAAAATGTGTGAGTATCGTTGCATATAGTTGTGCACTGAGCCCAGGTTTAGTGATTGCGATGCTAGAGCGTAAAAAATTGATAACTTGCAAATTAAAAATTAATATTTAACTTACCTGACTCAGCGAAGATAAAGACAGCACCAGAAGAACCGCGTGCCAAATCATTTTGATATCTGAAACAAAATAAATAATCAATAAGACCCATATTCCAATTAAAATTCTATTCTATTCTATTTTTCTCTATGGCAATAGTGCCGATGTATTACCTCAGAACAATAACTTTACTAAAGTGTATTACGTTTTTTTAAAATCCCGCCAATTATGTCATGTCAAAAGTATATTTATTCATAGTCTGTTTATTTTGAATATGGCCAGTGTCATTCTAGTTTCAAACAGGTCAGATATTAACATCTATGGAATTAGTATGTACTATAATAGTAGCTCAGGAACAGGATGCCTACATCATGACGGAGGTTACAGATGCTTTTTAAGCCTTATTGACAAAATTGAAAAACCCAATTAATAAGCCTTTAATTTGATTTATTCCGGTCTGATCCCGAAACACTACCATATGCGCGTCAATGCTCTTTACTGCTGTGCCTACCAAAATACTGCCCGTCACTCTATTACTACAAAAAAACACAACATTGTCCCTATGTATTTTACTGTGTGTTCATAAATTATAAAATAAATAAATAAATAAATAAACATTATTTTAACCTACTTTTCAAGACAAACTCCTTTCCTACAAGTCTGAACCCTAAATCTTCGCCTCGGCAGAGTTAACCTGTACATGTGCCGACATTGTACTTGTACAAGGAGCTCGTAAAACTTCGCCCGTAAACTTTACAACCCGTAAAGAAGGACGTAAAAATCAGACAATGTCTAAGTGAGAGTTAGGAAGACTCACATTTGTTGTTTTGGTTCTGTTCAAAGGAGTCTACGAAATATTCAGGTTTTGTTAGTATTTTGCTGTGTTTTGTGTGTATCTTGGTACTTTTGAAGATGGGTATTCTTTAGATGGGTATTCGCTTTTCGAATAGAATTTAGATACTCAAAATGCAATCTATAAAACAATATCAAAATCAAATAAATACTGTGCGAATTTACTACTTTTTTGAGCGATTCGATATTGGTCGAGAATTGAGAGTGAAATTTCAAGGACGCATAAAGTTTAGGCACAATTTTGTTACATAAGGGAAAGAAAAGATATAGGTATATCTTTTCTTTCTCTTATGTAACAAAATTGTGCCTAAACTTAAAATAATAATTTATTTTATTTTTATTATTATATTTTATGAAGTTTCACTTCTATCACATTTACGATGCACGCGCAATTTTTTTATTTATAAATAGAGACGTTTCGTAAGGCTCAAGCATTAGTATTTATTTTAAACAACCTTATTAATTATATAAAATCCATTTAATTTTCCATTGACGTTGTCATTCCCTTATAAAATCAGTTGTACAAGGACCGTTGATCTATCAATACGCCTCATTTATTTTCACATTATCTTACAAATCCCTAATGATAGCAAAGGTCGAAAGGTAAAGTGGATTGAATCGGCCATGTTCTCGCTAATTATCTCGGGACTAGTTACAGGAATCTTTCGATGAAAATATTTTCCTTAAACCTGTACAAACTCAAGTTGGAATACGCATGGAATTAGCATGTATAATTGTATATAGGGCACAGTCATGGAATTAGTATGTTCTGTTAATAGTTCAATGATGGAATTAGTATGTACTATATAGTTTAACGATGGAATTACCGTATATACTATACAGGGCACAGTCATGGAATTAGTAGTTCTATATAGTTTAACGATGGCATTACGAGTAGTATGTACTATATAGGGCACAGTCATGGAATTAGTATGTTCTATATAGTTCAACAATGGTCCCGTGGCTAAATAATAACAGCCGCACAGGGCGATCGATCAGGTTAAGCTACTCTTGCCGCGGTTGGTCTGTGGATGGGTGACAATTTTTACACACCGAGACCCCTCCGTGTCTCAGAAAGCACGTTAAGCCGTTGATCAAATACAAATTCAATTTTTTTATTGTGATACACAGGTAACAATGGTGTTAAAGTTTATAAAGTGAAGTGCATCTATGACCCGCCCGGCTGTCATTAGTGGATCTTTAACAATCGTTACGGGTAGTCAGAAGCCCGAAAGTGTGACAACCAGTCTTACTAAGGGGTATCGTATTACCCAATAACTGAGTTGTGGAGGTCAGATAGGCAGTCGCTCCTTGTAAAATACTGGTATCCAGCTGCATCCGGTTAAACTGGAAGCCGACCCCAACATAGTTGGGAAAAGGCTAGGCAGATGATGAGATAGTTCAACGATGGAATCAATTTAAGACTTTTTACAACACGCTAGAAGTATCATGAACATTCTCCACGTCAATTTTAGGTAAACACTTTCATTCACTGATAGAAGTATTCTTTAAAGGTATTATAACTAAAAACGTGTTAAAAATATGTACCTATTATTTGTCTAGCACGTCTGAGTCAACACAATTGCCCGTCGGGCAAGCTCCGAACAACCCTAATGTGACGAAACGAACACATTTAATGTTGCCCTTTATTTGTTCGCAGTTAACTCAGTTTTCATGTTTATATTGTTAAGGAGTAAGTGCCTCATAACACGGCGAAAATTTAGGCCCTCTCTGCGAGAGGCCAAAATATCTTAATGACTTGTTTGCCAAAAGAAAAACATTATAACTCTGCCAAGTTATTTCCATTTCATTGCTTAATTTATACATACCTAATTCATCCGCCCGCTTGACCTGCTCAGGGGAGGATGAGAAATCTCAAAATAATGTATCTCCTAAATAACAGTACTTTAGAGGGTGACTAAAATATAGTACATACTAATTCCATTCCCGAACGTTAGTATGACAAATCGAGCTGTAAGCTGAAAGAGACTGTCACACCAGTATGATTGTCAAAACCGGCCAAGTGTGAGTCGGACTCGCACACGAAGAGTTCCGTACTACAAAGCAAAAGCAAAAAACACCGAAAAAACACGTTTTTTGTATGGGTCTGGTATAAATAAAAGGGATTTATTCCGGTCTGATCCTCTGAACACCCCTCCACCTCGATCCCCGTTTTTCTTTAATTTCTGGCTTTATTTTATTTTTAATTTCTAATTTTATTTAATTTTAGCGG
The DNA here is from genome assembly GCA_963855955.1 of Luperina nickerlii. Lineage (NCBI taxonomy): Eukaryota > Metazoa > Arthropoda > Insecta > Lepidoptera > Noctuidae > Luperina > Luperina nickerlii. Next base: position 1,409,887 of record OY979682.1, on the reverse strand, counting down.
CTATAGAAATACACGCTCTGTGAACATTTTAACCGTCTACCTATTACGATTCATGAGATAGAACCCGCTGATAGACATACGGACGGACGGCGAAGGCTTAGTAATAGATTTCCGTTAGCACGGAACCCTTAAAACGACCCTCTAATAAGGCCACGGTTTTTCTAAACTCCGAAGGCCGTATTTACGCCCTTTTAGGGATAGTACCTTTTCTTATTTCAGATTTTAGTTGTTCTATCAGTCAATAACGGAACTATCTCGTATTATACATAACATATCTATACAAGACTATAAATTAAACTCGCTTTTGGTTTTTGTCTGTGTGACCGCGTTGTTTTTCTAAACTACGTGACGGATTTTGATACTGTTTTTATCATTATATATTATAGAGAATTCATTCCGGAAGGTTTATGTGTAAAAGACATCATTATTTAACGAACATAATATAATAAAGAAGTCTCCATGTCTTACCAAGTAAAAACCGTAGCGTAAACACCTAATTGAATAGTATTAGTATATTTTAGATCATAGAAATAAAACTAAAAGATTCGGCATTATTCCGTGACTGTACTAATGATGAAATTGGGCAGTGGGTCCAGTCGACCTATTCAAAATGTGATTAGGTCAACTGGACCCGCGGGTCCAGTTGACCAAAGACTCGAAGCAGAGTGAAGCAGAGGCGAGTCGCCAGTAAATAAGCTCATTGAAGTCACGATTTTTTTATTCTGTAATGCAATTATACCCGCACAGTAATTGGATAACACACTAACAGTAGTAATGGCATTCACTTTGATGGTTCAACAACATTATATTGCGTTATTACGTTGCTGAGCAGGCAAATTTTTCGAACATATGATGGATTATATCCTTCAAAATGATTCAGATTGTGATTGTTAGTGTGTTACGCAATTAGGGTGCTGGTTCATGATTTAAGGCTCCTACAAACAGGCGCGACACGCGATATAATCGCACGCGACACAAAGGCACCGCTCGTTGCGCGACTTGCGGTGCCTTTGTATCGCGTGTCGTGTCGCGCCTATTTGAAGGAACCTTTATTAGGTAAAACAACAATAAATAAACCCAAGAATGTCCTATTGATTTCAAATCAGCGGTGAACAATTCCGCACAAAGTACGACCATATTCTGGGTCATATTCTAAAACAAGTTTGTATATAAACAAGGCTGTAGCTAGCGATTCCTGTGCCGACCGTTAGCTAGATCCGGTTCTAAGGTGAAGTGGGCCAGTCCTTGTAACCGCCATTATTGTACAATGTGGCTTGTTTCCGATAACGTTTATGGTCATTTGGACTTTCTTGGGAATTTTTCCTTATTTATGGGGTGTGTTAAAGGTAGATTGAATGTAGTAAATTTAAGTTCTTTATTTTTAAATTACGCCGTACGGCATTTCATACAAACTTTCAAGCCCTTATTTTTTGAAAATAATGAACCGATTTTAATGAAACTTCATACGCATAAGCAGGATACAAAGGTCTAAAAAGTTAGTAGAGAACATTTTCAAAATGTCTTATTTAAAAAAGATAACTGGAAATCTCTGTTTCTATGGAATATTTAAAATCCGTCTAATTTGGCTGTAACACTATTGTTTGAAAATATTCTCTACTAACTTTTTAGACCTTTGTATCCTGCTTATGTGTATGAAGTTTCATTAAAATCGGTTCTTTAATTTCGAAAAATAAGGGCTTGAAAGTTTGTACGGCGTAAACGCTCTTAAACTTGTTTCACCTATCATGTGGAATGATATTTATTTGGCACAGACTAAATAATTTTATTATATTTCTTTTTTTTACTTGTAATTTCTACTTTTGGTTCTTTTTTTTATTTGTGTGCCTTTTAGTCTGTGCTAAATTAATATATTTTCTTTCTTTCTCTTTCTTTGATATAAACGAAAAGGGAGTGAATGATTGTTTGACGGTTGACACGGGAGAATGGAAGAAAACATGTTACGCCGACCACCCCAACTATAACATGGCACAAGGGAAGTAAGTTGATGTTTTTTTTACAGATTGTTGCGGTTAAATTCTTGCTAAATTATGTTCCGTTTTTGTATTATTCAAGAAGTTTGTTTATTATTTTGTTAAATCAACATACTTATCTAACAAATGTGTACCTAGATACTTATTTTAATATGAAAATACTTTTGAAAAGTTAATTAATTGTTAAGCAAACCTGTCGATCATGAACGCCTTATGCAACGTAATTAACACAATATTAACTTTACGACGACTAATAATTATATGTAATAAATTACCTAATGTTATGATATCAATAACATTAATCTGAATAATAGGTATAACATAGGTAAACATATCTGATTCATAGCTATGGCTGAATATTAGTTGTTTAAAGGTGGTACTTAGCTGATAATAAATTTCTATTCTACAATTCTTGCAAATGAAATTTCATTTAATTTCATTTCAAATTTCATTTCATTTCATATTTTATACAGAGTGGATTTTCTAAGCCGATGTAGTTTCAAAAAACGGTCGTAGGTGGCTGTCCTTTACTTATTGAGACATTTTAATCTACTTTCACAGATTTGATAAAAAGTAAAGAAGAATTTTTTTTTGTAGGTAACAATTGATCCTGTTTTTTTATAAGAATTAAAAAACTGTATCGGTCCAACTGAGTTTTGAGTACCTAGGTACTAGAACGATAATTATTCACAAATAAACTTCTCCCATACATTTCGTAGGAAATGAGATACCAATTTTCTTTTTTATGATGCATAGGTCAAACTTTCAAGAGATGATAACAACAAACAACAAACCCCCATATATAGTTGACTGATCCATCAATCTCTTAAAACGATAGTAATTAACAGTCATTAATGAAAGCTGCTTCAATTTTTTTGAAAAGTAAGTACCATAAACCCCTGAATCCATCCTTGATCCTTTCACAGATTACCAAAACTAATTTGCTGGGTCGTTGACATGCTTTTTATAAACCAAAATGGCGGTGGGGAATGCAGACAAATTTACCAGCGAGGGACCTCTAATTACAGCCGTCAAACGGCCATATTAAGAATACCTTTTTCCTGTCCCAAAATAAAACGCCGAATAATTTCAATTAAGAATAAATATTTATTTTTATTTCGTTGGCCAAATGGCGGAGTGGCGATTTATAATTAATTTTATTCCAGGACTGATAATTTCGTTTTCCGGAATACTGTCAGTATGAAATTATTTAATTTTTATTTTCATAAAACTTTAAGGCTTTGTTACGGAGGAAACATGAATTTTAACTTTATTAATACTCATTATACAATTAATTAATGCACGTACTACTCCTAGTGATTACACTTCTTTTTTTCTTAAATCATTATATCTACCTGTGGACAGCGTTGTGGGTTATATTATCACTAAAATTGTTTTTATTAAATTAGTTGTATAATGTAACTGTTTGGTGTCCTTTAACCTCTCAAACGTCGCCGTTACACCATTGGATAATAATAACAATAAAATTCTATTGTGTCTGCTAATTGGACGCGCGAAGGATTAAATAAAAAATAAAATAAAATAAAAAACATTGTTTTAATTTACCAACACGTTCATTAAATAATATGTTGCTACCCCGAAATGTGTTGTGAATTTTCGGTTAAATTCAAACTAAATCTACCTAGCCTTGTCAAAGATCAAACTAATACCAAAATGAAAGAAAGATGAAAATGATGATGAAAAAAAAATGAATGATGTTGAAATTACTGCCGGAACCAAGGCTTTCCGAAGCACAGAGAAGTCTCGGCATGTAATTGATGGTCATGTTCACCCATCCAGGAAACGACCGTGACCGCGCCGCGGCAAGTGTAACTAAACCTTCTAAAGTTTTTGGTTAAAATCATTTTGGTATTTTTCTTTCAGGGTTTTTCTAGTACTTTGTGTCCATAAAAAGATTGGAGATAATGTATGGACGAAAACATGCTGCATCCACCACAATTAAGTTAGGATGAGGGCAGGAGGATTATGATATTGATCTTTACATTCATTCCGGTCGGATCCCCTGAACCCCCCCCCCCCCTGGATCCCTGCTAGTTATTCTTATGTTTTAATTTCTGTCTTATCCACTATAACTAGGTCTGATCCCCTTACTCTTTTTGACAGGTAAGTACAGTCAAGAGAAAAAAAATTGTTCATGTAAAAATTATTTGTTTTAGGGCTAATTTTCACAACGCCAGATAATTTTAAATACACGAAATAATTTTGAACTATTGACAGTTCTTCCATACAAAATCTGTCAGACATCAAACAATTAAATAATAAAAGTCTTTAAGACTAACCTAAGTATCTTATTACTTAGCTTTACAGTTTAATAAAGAAAGAAAAAAAATCGTTTATTTGCGGTAAACATGACGCAGAGAAAGAACACAAAACACAAAAATGCCGTCGCTCAGCATAATGCCGGCCAGCGCGCGGCGGCTCCATGCGAGACAGAGCTCCAGCGCTGGTTAAATAAAACGTGGAGTATTTTTTGCCACCTCAATGTTTAATTTAGAGGTAGTCAGTTTTGTGTAGTTAGTTGGCCAACTTCCTGGCTTTGCATGTGAAATTCAGCTGAACCAAAATGATTAAAAGCATTCCACGATTGAGCGGAAAAATACTTGGCTTATAAGTACCAAATTCGTCAGTTTTAATGAAATATTTTGCATTTAATGAGTCCAAAATCGTCAACCCGCCTCGAGCAAGCGTGGTGATCAATGCTCGTGTCTTCTGTGTATAAGAAGAAACCTTTTTCCCGCAGTGGAACAAAAATAGACCGGTATTTTAATGACTTTTAGTTAGAAATCTCAATTAGCATGCACTTAAAGAGTGTTTAGTGCTAAAACGTGCTTATGAATAGTGCTAGAATCATTAAGGACTTTTACTTCGAATATTTCTTTCTAAGAATTCTTCCCAGAGTGGTGTTTTTATAAGAACACTAGCTGACCCGGCAAACTTTGTACTGCCACAGAATCAAAAAGCCGTTCCATACAAAATGTATGAGAAAATGAAATCTTCATCCTTTTTTCTCATGTTTTAATAGTTATTCTGCTAATAGGAGCAGAAACAAATCCAAAAAATCAAAGATCTGAAAAATCGCTCCAGCCGTTCTTGAGTTATAATCCGACTTTGTTTTATATATTATGTATAGAAGATAGATTTTGCTAAACTGTCGTTTTGCTATTAGGACCATTTGCTTTTAGGACTTTTTAATACGAAAGGAGTTTTACTTTCTTTCTTTCAAAGGCTTTTGACAAAAATCTATGATCGCTCTTTTTTTGACCAAGGCACGAAGCCAATTATGATCCAGGGGTTTTTCTGGGACTTAGATATAAATGAAAAGCAATCTTAGTAAAATGCAAAAGCTTATAGTCTTTCTTTTATATTTTACGAAAGTGAGGTGTTTTTCTTCACCGTCAGTGATAGAAATAAATGAATTAGAAAAAGTCAAAGTGTTGGTTGGTCAATAAGACCTAAAGCCTCTCTCGAAATTAACCCATTTTAAATTGATGTTCTGAAACAAAAGGTCTTTCAAGTAATTTAGGAGTTCATACAGTAGTGACATATTTTTGAACGTAAATCTAAGTAGTCGTCGTAGTTCTTCTGATCGAATTTCAACGGGTACTCTCTCTTTCCTTTCTCTCGTAGTCCGATGGGTCGGCAACCCGACACGAGAGAGATCAGGCGCAGGATCAACGGCTTAACGTGCTTTCCGAGGCACGGGGGTGACACAGCGCCAACTTCAAAAGGCCGGGCTGCTACTGTGAAATTGACCTGGAAATCGAACTCAGGACCCCACACTCAGCAGTAGCGCTTGCGGACACGAGACCAATGTGACTGTTGGTACATACAATTGGACACACCTTCATAACAAAAATCCTGACTCAAACAAAAGAAAGTCTCATTAGAATTCGAACAGCATTTTCAAAGAATGTGCAAAGAATATAATTTTACGTCTTTGCCAATATTACGTTTAGTTGAACAAAACTTATTTGCATACCTATATTCCCGCTTTCTTTTCATACCTAATGACATCAGCAGAAATCTAAGTGGTTTTAATTTTTAGATATACTTCTTAAGACGCAGGGACAAGTGGTTAATTCAAAACTGCAAAACTCAAACAAATCTTTGTATTAAATTGACTGTCGTTTAAGTAAACCTGAGTTGCTGATGCTAAATAATAGTTTGTCTGTAAATTGGTTCAAATAAACACTTTTATATGCCAAAAATTTTTCTTTTCCTTTCGGACTACTCTGAGAAATCAAATCAAATCAAATCAAATCAAATCAAATCAAATCAATTTTATTTGTTAACACAGGTAGATAAATAAGATCTTGAGTTTTGTGTATAGAAGAAAGACCGAAACAAACTCGGAGGTCACAGTCTCTCTTAAACTGCAGACATATTATGTTTCGTCAGGTCCCAGAACCGTCTCTGGACCCAAATTGGGAAGATATAACTCCAACCTAGTGAAGCAAGGCTACCTCGACGGGAAGGCGGCGGCGGCTGCAGGTTTTAGATGTAGAGCCGACGAGCTGTACATGTCGCAAACTATGCTTCATCTCCTATCCTGCCTTCTATGTCCCAAAACATGATTCGAAATACTATAGAGCCAGAGATAATAAGAAGTAGAAGAAGTGTCAGAATATACCAGAGGGGCAAGATTCGTAATTTTAAGAATGTTCAAAGTCTGATTTCAGTCTCAATCTGTCAAAAATAACTCTTATTTCGCAACATTTTTGACATTTGTTTGTCGCCGAGATGAGACTGCGACTAGATTTTTAATGTTTTAAATTACGAGAATAGGCCTTCAACCCTTAGAACATGTGAGTGAACCTGTACCTACAGTAAACACACATGTGTAGGTACTTTAAAATCCTTCGTTAAACCTAAGTTGTAATCTTTCGACACCTAAAGAAATTAAAATTCCGCATGGGCAACATAAAATTAGCACGATCTTTGTCAGTCATTGTAAAACCGTTAGATATTTTAATTCACATAACTAACATAAATGAAAACGTAAACAAAAACGCGATGAATCATGCAAAATAAACTGATTCATAGCATTATTTTAACATTAGAAATATTTATAATCATTAGCATTATCCTAACTAATATTATACATGCGAAAGAAAGTTTGTTTGTTTCCTTTTCACGCCTTAACCACTGAACCAATCATCCTGAAATTTTGCATATACGTTGTCAGGTGTACAGAAACGCCATAGCGTACCTTTCGTCCCGAAAAAGTGCTGTTACCGAGGAAAACAACAATAACGTTATTATAATAATAGATGGCGCCACGTGTCTTTCGAATCAAAAACAGGACGTCTATCGGGTCGGCTAGTATTATCATAAATCAATAAATGCATACACGTAATCAGTTTAACGTTTTACTTAATTAACAACAAAAACCTAATACAAAGCTATAAAAAAAAACATACAAACCTTTTTACACACAAAAATTCACTCAAAAATTTCGAAAATGGAAGGTTCGCGCGCGTGCGTCTTGCGCCGGCGCAGCTCCGCACTGCGCAGCATCAGCATCCCCGGCTACTGACCCCGCCCCGTTCACTGTATGTATACAGAGTTGATGATACCGAAGACGTCGATCATTTACAATCTGCTTTTATGAGAGTTTACAAAGGTTTTTTATGTAGATTTCTTTGATTGGTTGTAAATTAAGTTAATTCTTCTTGGTAGTTAGGAAAGTTTCAAATGTGTAAACTTAAAACATAAACACTTTTATATTTTATTTTTTTTTTACTTTATTAGACTTTTTCTTTAATATTTTGATCAGGAAATGGCACTATGTAGCAGATAATCCAAAAATGAAATATAATTTGTATAAAATTATGATTATGGCAGATAAGTTGATCGAAACTAATCCGGAGGTGGTAGAGCAGGCAATTTTATGTAGGATCACCTATTGTTGCAATAAATCTAAATCAATTAATCAATAAAAAAAAAAAACAAACACTAACAAACTTATCCAGCCCAAATACATTATTTGTTGCAGTAGTGCGGTTTTAGCTTTTATATTTTCAGCTTATAATATTCATCATCATCATTGGTTGTTCCAACGACTCCTCTGTTTAGGCATCCTCCGTTTTGTGCATAGATATCCGATTTGTGTCATCCTTACCTGGTCTCTGCGAGTGTCATCTAGGTCTTTCCTGCGATTTTAGTATTACTGCTCAATTATAAAAGTAACTCCCACAATAACATCATAAACATTAAAACCTGCGGTGGTATTAACCACTCTATATCCAATGAAGCATAAACAGTTGGTCAGTTCATCGACCAAGTATTAGCATACAGGTAAAATTTAGCCGTCTTACACTTTAGAGGCACCAGATTAGCGAGAAATAATTTAAGACTGACCATACATTTGTTATATTTATTGGGTAGATAAGGTTAAAAACCTAAAGGTGGGGCTCGTGAATAAATATGTGCCGTAAGGGCCAATCGAAGGTTAAGCTATGCTTGTTGCGGTCGGTTCGTGGATGGGTAACCGTCCATTACATTTGGTCCCGGGGCCGTTGTTCCTAGATCTTTGACTGACGTTATGAGTAGGCTGAAGCCCAAACGATTGACATCCAGACTTACCAAGGAGTAGAAGTGTTACCCAGTTACTTGGTTGTGTAGGGCAGATAGGCAGTCGCTCCATGCTGCGTCCGTTTAGACTGGAAGCCGACCCCGACATAGTTGGGAAAACGCTAAGCAGATTGATTTTAACCTGACACAGTCGCTAATCTCTACGACCAACACAACCTAGAAACTTTATCAATACTGAGAACCGTTTAATATGCCATTAACCCTAATAACACGCAGTCCTAGACCTTGTGCTATTAGGCAGTTTAATCATGACACACTTTAAATCTACGTATACTATAATCATCTTTGTATGTTATATTATTTGCAATATTATCGCACGTTAATTTGGTATGATAATTAAACAGTTTTTATTTATTATTTACCTAAAGTTCGTTTTTTAATCCCAGAGACGAATCTGACAGGTGTAATGTCAAACTTCTATACTAAAAAAATGCAAACAGAAAAACTTAAACGTCAGATTAGTCTCTGGGATAAAAAAAAACGAACTATAGTAGAAGAAATCGGTTCCTCATTAAATGGAATGCATAGAATGTTTGAAATCAGCCCAGATTACGTTTGATATAATAACCAAGCTTAGATTTGCTGTATCAATAGTTAATCTCATTCCAGTTCAAGATCATTGTCATAGGGATCGCGAACCCGCATATTAACTTGACTAACACTATGCAATTAGAAAGTTTGTAATTACACACACCCGTATGATGGGGCACTTTAATGCTGTGTAACAAATACAGATTCATGTCATGTATTATTTAACCTTGTGAGAGTTTACGACTTAAAGCATTTCATACAAACTTTCAAGCCCTTGTTTTTCGAAATGCATGAACCGATTTTAATAAAACTTCATACGCATAAGCTGGATACAAAGGTCTAAAAAGTTATTTAAGAAGATTTTGGAAATCCCACACAGGCATGCTCGCGATTAGGTGGGCCCTAATCCTGCAGCACTCGGCTCAGCAACCTTAGCTGGGTCTGTTGTTCGTACCACACAGAGGAAGGCAATAGAATCTTCCAGCTGTTCCACCAGTCACCTTTTGGGATGACATGAGTTGGTTCTTTTCTACTATCCGGAAACCATCAGATGGTTTGCTCATGTTGAGAGGATGAATGAAAGGCGACTAAGTAAGATTATTTATAAAGCAGATGTAAGTGGAAACGCCGGGAGGGGACGCCCTAGGAGGTAATATAGTGACCTTATTGGTGAAGTTCTTCAGGAAGATCAGGTGCCTGTGCTCACACCCGGCGTGCGTGTATGACCTGCCGGTCGATTCTGTAAAAATCTCACCGTGAAAACTTAGGTGAAGTGAGTTTGTTTTTGCTAGGAATTGACACTATTGACAGGTCACTCCACGCTCACTTCACCTAAGTTTTCACGGTGAGATGATTACAGAATCGCACTGCAAATGTATGAACGTAAACGAAGCAAAAGGAGTGTGTAAGAGATCGTAGAAGTTGGCGTTCTGTAGTTTCTCCCCACCTCCATAAAAAAAACAAAACATATTAAGGAAAACAGTATTGAGAATTAATTTGTCACGTAATCGTGCCTCATTATGAAAGGGATATAAGTAAACACCAGACAAATGCTGCCCAAACTGAAATAGCATTATTACTGAAGACATACAATTTTTACTAACTCTAAAGTAATGTCTACAATATACCCGTACACTACGACAGCACAGCTGTCGCATCGGTCGATATCGTTTCTTTTTATTTCTAGCACAGAGACAAAGAAATAGCTTTAAAGAAAATACAAAAACGTTTCCTAGAACGCTAAACGTTGGTCAATAAAGTCAGTAGTTGCTACTGGGGTGTTTGACCAATATACACACACACATACACAAACTCACGCCTTCTTCCCAAGAGGGTAGGCAAAAGCTACAAAACGCCACCTGCTACGACCAATACATATAGTATTATGAATATTATGTTTTCCATAACTCAAAGTCATTTTATTGTCATGTCTGTATTGGCTAATGGTCTAAGCAGAGACAATAGGGGGAAAATCTAAGCCATCAACCGAGCAAAATCCGGATAACGGTAAGGGCTGCTGATGCAATAAAACTTTGCTCAGCCGGGGAATCGAAACCAGGACCAGCATCCTGATTGGGTAACACACTTTAAATCTGAATAATTTTAAAGGATATTGCTAAAACAATGCTTCATTAAAAATGTATCTGGTGAACAACGTAAATAACGCAATGAATGTTTTTAAACTGTCAAAATTAAAGCAAACAGTGGCACTAACAATCACTAGGCTAATTAGGTAGTCGGCACAAAAATAAATCTTAGACAGATTGATTTTTGTGCCTTTCCCTTCAACTTCCAGTCTAACCTGATGCAGCTGAAGACTAGCATGTTACAAAGAGCGACTGCCTAAGTATTTGCCAAGATACGGGCAACAAACAACACCGAAGCAGCCATCAGTTACCGTTACAGAGATAATCAGTATCAGACAGACATACAGATACGGTAGGATTAACAAATGTGTTTTGGTGGCACGTATTGTGTTCGGAGCTCTATGATTCAAGGTTAGAACTTATTTATCGGGACGACTCTCTGTCTAGCCAGTTTATCGTTATAACGTTGTCGTTTTTGTTCGTTTTGTTTAGAGCACTGTTTTTATTAGCTGTAAGTTTCCCGAACAGGATAAAATGAAATAAATAATAATAACTAGCGATTTGCCTCTGCTTCGCCCGATTTCACAACTTTACAAACATCGAGACATGTCCCTGCCAATTGGCAGGGCAGGGATGTCGACGCGAAATCAATGGTACAGTCTCAGGGGGTGAAAATGCTGATGAATATAAAATAAGTTATGGAACGAAGAAGGAAATATCGAAAAAAAAAACAGCAGTTTATTTAGCAGATGTATTTTCGCTGTTCCCACTCGAAAAGTTGTCCATTTTGAAGTATACACGTACTTTTACATGTGAAAAAGCCAATGATTTCAATCACACCCGTACTAAGTCATTTTATAAATAACAGAAAGTGAAAAAAATTCATTGACTTATGTTTCATTTATCGTCTATTCTATCATCGTTTAATCTAACTTACTCGTACACTTAAACTAATGACTATACCTTGGAAAATAGCGATGCTTCCATCTAAATACCGCGTACAATTAAATATGAATATTAATTCGAGTCTTCCAGAACTAGTCCGCGGAATTTAATTTTAAAATGATCTGTATTCTACTTCGATAACTACTTTATAAACTCCTGAAATTACATTATTTATTCTGGAATTTTAAGGGATGTTTTAATCACTATTACACGCTAGCCAGTTAGATCTAACTTCTACAAGTTAATTAAAAATTTTCTTTCATCAGCACAAACATTTTAAGGAAATTAGCTTTGACTGTGTTTGATAAGATTATTTCAATCTATTTTAAGACCCTATTTATTTATCTAACAGACTATGTAATGTAGAGGCTGTAACCTGACATGGTTGTAGCATGCAACCTACGCGAGTCCGTTACAAATAGATGACAGATATTAATTTTTATTAAGAATACAGAAAAAACAGTAGTAGATAATAAAAATGTATTAAACGTAGAACCATTCATGGGAATACACACACACGCACGCACACACACACATCTCACCGCGTGTCTTAAAATCTTAAGACATCATCTCCCGCAAGACCATAAAATCCTGAGTATCATCCCGTAATCATTGGGGATCTACCTCGAATTAATAATAATCCCATATTATCGCGTCTGTGTAATTTGTGCTCAAGAAAACATAGGTGATCGGCGCGCAAGATCAAGCAGAGGCAGGTGGTACCACCTGTGAAGACCTTCGGGGCTGAGCAAGGAAGAACCAGGTACCGCTTTTCTTTACGCGCTAGATTTGACCACCATACGCAGTCTGCTGCCACCACTCCCAACTTGAAAAATTATACAGACAAATATAGGCATTTTGAATCTGCACGCAATCCAGGTGTTAGATTGTAACTAGTCCTTCAAACCGCAGAGATACACGGCTATTTACACGCCTGTCCCTCCATTAGATGGTCCTTCGAGCCGGATAGGCACCAGTAAAATTAAGTACAAATAAGTACAAGTCATTACGTTAGGTACCTACATAACTTCATTAGTGCCTCAAAATGGCTACCCGCAAACAAGAAGCTAAATTAGCTCAGCTTACCGCTAAAAAGCAAATGATTTTCGAGCGAGTTAATCGCTTGTATAATGCTTCTAGAAGCATCTCGAACTTTGATTCGCGTTCAAATGAGTCTTTCCTAGCGCAGTCAGAAACAATTAGTGAACAATACAGCAAATTTGAAGAAATAATTGAACAGATCAATGAATTGCAGTTTGAGATTGACGAAACCGCTCCAGATTATTCGAGTCTAAATTCTATTGAAGATTTATATTCTCATATTAAATATAAACGTAATCTTATACTTGCGAGCAGCGAAACATCAGAGCCGAAGGGAGGTAGTCGCATAAAATTACCTCCAATAGAATTACCATCATTTGACGGTAAAACAGAAAATTGGCCCATATTTTATGAAATGTTCCGTAGCAATGTTCATTTAAATACTGATCTCAATGACTCGCAACGTGTGCAGTACTTGGTCAGTAAATTGACTAATGATGCCTTAAAACTAACCGCAGGCATTGTTCCCACAGGTGATACATATAGCGTTATGTGGAACAGTCTCGTTAAAAGGTATCAAGATAAGCGTAGTCTAGGCATTCATTATCTCAATAATATATTGGACATTAAAGGATGCGCCGGCAATGTTGCTAGTCTTAATACATTTGTGGAACGATATTCGGCGTCTGTCGCTGCCTTGAAGCAGTTAGACATTCCAGACTTGCTGGATTTTGTGTTATTACACTGTGGCTTAAGAAAGGTTGACGCGCAAACTGTTCAACAGTTTGAAAGCCGTGTGAGTGGGGAAAAATTACCTTCATATACGGAGTTTGTAGCATTTATGCAAGACTATGTTAAGGTACTCCAGCGCTCACACGCTAATAATTCACAGACGGAACCGCGCGCCAAGTCTAGTTTAGCTCATAGTCGTTCGAAGTCATTTGTTTCGCGCAGCGAACCGGTATCAAATGGTAAATGTGCACTGTGTGATAGTGACGGCGTCGAACATCGGCTGTTTGATTGTCCGCGATTTAAAGATATTAGTACACCGCAAGCTCGTTTCGAATTTATTAAAAATAAACGTGGTTGTATAAATTGTTTAAGTTTATCTCATTCTTTAGCTAAATACAAATCACGAAGCGTTTGTAAAGTTTGTAAAAAGACACACCATTCTCTGTTGCATTTCTCCGAAGTAAAAGGTGAGTCATCGCTTGAGCAGCAGGCACCCGCTACCAATAGTTCCGTATCACTCACAACTGCGGCAAAGACTTGTTTACCGAATGAGTCAACTATTTTGTTAGCGACCGCCCAATTATATGCATATTATAGGGACAGCAGAGATAAGGTGGTTATCAGATGCTTGTTGGATAACGGATCGCAAAATAATTTAATTACTGCGGACTGTTGTAAACGTTTGAACTTACCCATTATTAAATTACGCAATTCGTCTTTACAGGGTGTTGGTATGACATCAAAACCTATACACGGCTTTGTTCATCTCACCATAGAATCTCGGATTAATTCTCACACTAAATATTACATACAAGCGTTAGTCGTTGATTGCATTACAGATAAACTTCCCGCTAGATTTATTAGATTAAATGACAATAATAACATGTCATATTTAAATAACTTACCGCTAGCCGATCCGACCTGGAATGTACCAGGCGGAATCGACATTGTGCTTGGAGCACAGCTGTTTCCTTTTATTTACCTAGGAGATAGGGTTGACTCAGGCACCCGCGCACCCCCAGCAATATTGACTAGTTTCGGTTATGTACTGATGGGTGATATTGATTGTTACAATAGTGATATAACACACATTACATCTTCGTTTACCGCGCTTGCCGACATTGAACTCGAGTCAAATTTGCAGAAGTTTTTTGAGCTAGAGGAAATTCCCGCTCAACGTTTTATTAGTCCGGACGAATTAGAGTGTGAAAATAATTTTAATTCTTCAGTCTTATTTAAAGATGGCAGATACTTTGTCGACTTGCCTTTCGCGCGCGCCCCTTCCGAGTTAGGCAGCTCACGCGGTGTCGCTCACCGGCGGCTACTTGCGCTCGAGCGTAAATTCACTTTAGTGCCAACCTTACGCGAGAATTATAATAAAACTATCGCGGATTATATAACTCAGGGGTATTTATCGGAGGTGCCCGACTCTGAATTGACAGAAGAGGGTTACTATATACCGCATCACGCCGTCATTAGACCGGACAAAGACAGCATTCGAGTGGTTTTGGACGCTAGTGCCAAAACGCACTCAGGGTTGTCGCTCAATGACATTCTGCATGTCGGACCTAATTTACAAGCCGACTTATTTTTGTTATTAATTGATTTTCGTACGCTCCCTGTCGCGATGACAGCTGATATAAAACAGATGTTTTTACGTATCGGTGTAAATGAGCACCACCGCAAATATTTACGAATCTTGTATCGTTTCAACAAAAATGAGCCTATTCGCACCTTTCATTTTAACCGCGTTCCCTTTGGACTAAAGCCTAGTCCTTATTTAGCGATGCGCACACTGCGTAACTTGGCGTGTGAGCATAGCGACCGCTTTCCTGAGGCTTCTAAATTGGTGGAAACTCAGTTTTACATGGATGACTACGTCAATTCTGTTTCTGATGAACAGATTGCTATGCGTCTATCCCGCGATTTAATTGACCTAATGAAGGTAGGTTCTTTTGACTTAGTCAAATGGGCCACTAATTCACCCGCTTTATTGGAGATTCTCCCAGAGTCTCACCGCTTACCAGTTAATTTTTCTGGCATGGATAATGATGTCCATAATTTCAAAATTCTTGGATTAACCTGGGAACCCGCTGATGATTATTTTTCTTTGACAACAGTCGCCGTGGATAATAAATGCACGAAGCGCGCGATTCTATCGCTAGTTGCCCGCTTGTTCGACGTACTTGGTCTCGTAGCACCCGTTGTGCTGTACGCGAAAATATTAATTAAGGAACTTTGGTTAGCTAAAATAGATTGGGATGAAGTTCCTCCGGACTCCATTACTAATCGGTTTTCGACTTTTACGCGCGATTTTCATTCGCTCTCTTCTCTAAAGGTTCCTCGCCACATTGGCGTCTTTAGAGAAGCTGTAGTGAATATCGTAGCCTTTTGCGACGCCAGCTTTAGTGGGTATGGCTGCTGTATTTATTTACACATTACCAACCCTACAGGCAATATCACAGTCCGGCTTTTATGTGCAAAGTCCAAAGTTTCCCCCGCTAAAATAACAACGCTAGCTCGATTAGAACTTGTCGCCGCTTTACTTCTTTCTAAACTTGTTCGCGTGGTCAAAGACAAACTTTCCGCTCGTGTACCTATTGCAGGTGTCTACGCCTTCTCGGACTCCACCATAGCTCTCTCGTGGATCCACTCATCTCCCCATAGATGGTCTATCTTTGTCAGCAATCGCATTGCTCAAATACAGGAAAACATACCTGCCGCTTGTTTCAATCACGTGTCAGGGAAAGAAAATCCTAGCGATTGTCTGTCTCGCGGCATGCTGCCATCGGATTTAATAGAACACTCGTTGTGGTGGAATGGCCCTACATGGCTCCATCAGCCCATGAGCGAGTGGCCTTTAAAATTCTCTCCTACTCAATGTGAAACATTGCCAGAGTTTAAATCAAAGATTTTTCTTGTAGAAACATCTAATAATGAACCGCGTATTTTAGATACTATAGCTGACCGTGTTTGCTCATGGAATAAATTGTTACGTGTATTTATGTACATTCTTAAATTTACGAGCAGACTACATAGTCATAGCTCTGTCGAAAACATTAAAACCGCCGAAAACTTCATTATTCGGTTAGTTCAAAGTGTAAATTTTTCTAATGATTTAAATTTAATTAAAGCAGGCGACCTTCCTTCTAAGAAGTTGCGCTCTTTGTCTGTCTTCATTGATAGCTTCGGAATCTTACGTATTGGGGGCAGATTGTCTAAATCTGACTTACCATATGAAGCCAAGCATCCTGCGCTTTTACCTAAACGCGACCGCGTAGTCGATCTAATTATTGATCACTATCATAATACATACTGCCATACGGGCCCCGGGTTATTGATGTCCATCATAAGGCAGCGGTTTTGGATATTGGATGGCCGAACAGTCATACGTTCCCACTGTCGGAAATGTAATACTTGTTTCCGTCTAAATCCTAAGCATCCAGTACCCAAAATGGCTGAACTTCCTGGATACCGCGTCCGTGATGCTAAGGCCTTTGTACACACCGGTGTAGATTTCGCCGGGCCGCTTGCTTACGTACCTATTCGACGAAGAGGTCAACGTTCGCAGAAACTTTATTTATGTTTGTTCGTGTGCATGGTGACTAAAGCCATGCATATCGAGCTTGTGTCGGACCTCACATCTGAGGCTTTCCTATCCGCATTTAAGAGATTCATTTCCCGCCGCGGTCCAGTGTCTGTCATGTACTCGGACAATGGTACCAATTTCGTCGGCGCTAAGGCGCAACTCGATGATATTTATTCTTTCTTATTAAAATCGACTGTCCAAACGGATATTAAAAATGAGCTTCTTAAATCACGCATCGAGTGGAAAAGAATACCGCCGCGAGCTCCGCACTTCGGAGGTATTTGGGAATCGAACATTAAGAGTGTTAAAACTCACTTGTTTAGAGTCATAGGTAAACAGCTTCTCACTTACGAGGAGCTCTCGACCGTATTGGTGCAAATTGAAGGCCTTCTGAACTCTCGACCACTTAGTGTTCTTTCATCAGACCCGCATCCGGAGGTACTCACGCCCGCGCATTTTTTAATGTCCAGTCCGCTCACGTATTTGCCTTCTTCGGAATTGACAGAAGAAAACATAAACCTAACAAACCGCAAAAGGCTTTTGGATCAGCTTGTGTTATCCTACTGGAACAAATGGCGAGTTGAGTACTTGCACACGTTGCAAGTTCGCCAGAAGTGGTGCACTCCTGATCGCCCTATAGAGATCGGTACTGTCGTTCTCTTGGGTCAAGATAACGTACCTCCATTGACCTGGCCATTAGGTATCATAGAGGAAGTCTTCCCGGGATCGGATGGTGTAATAAGAGTCGCTTCAATAAAAACCGCGTCAGGTACATATAAACGTCCTGTCACTAAGTTGTATCCTTTGCCAACCCAATAAAGTAATTATAATAAGTAGTTTAGTTTAGAGTTTATAGTAGGTATACGTTTCAATGGCACGCCATTATATAATTACAATTCAGAATAATTCGACTCATCTTAGTCAAATCAAACCGCAATTTCATTCTCTGGAGTCAGATAATGAGCCCGAGCGTTATATCATTGTGATGGTGTTTCGGACTGCTGCTTAGATTTCCCTTAATGCTCTCCAACAACTTAAGACTTACAGGTCACCCCCGATTCTTAAACCGCACGCGCGCCGCGTAGATTAGCTGCTTTGAAAGCCCTGGACCTTTCAAGGTGGGGAGCATGGTGTGGCGAGTACCGCCCCTCGGTTTCAAGTTGGTTGGTGTGCAGTATCAGGACGTGTGGATGCACTCTAAGCGTGTATCGATATAGCGTGTGGGACCGCCATTTTTTGGAGGAACCAGTGGCCATGTTGAACTAGATGGCATAGTGCTCTCGCGCAGAACGCACACATCTCACCGCGTGTCTTAAAATCTTAAGACATCATCTCCCGCAAGACCATAAAATCCTGAGTATCATCCCGTAATCATTGGGGATCTACCTCGAATTAATAATAATCCCATATTATCGCGTCTGTGTAATTTGTGCTCAAGAAAACATAGGTGATCGGCGCGCAAGATCAAGCAGAGGCAGGTGGTACCACCTGTGAAGACCTTCGGGGCTGAGCAAGGAAGAACCAGGTACCGCTTTTCTTTACGCGCTAGATTTGACCACCATACGCAGTCTGCTGCCACCACTCCCAACTTGAAAAATTATACAGACAAATATAGGCATTTTGAATCTGCACGCAATCCAGGTGTTAGATTGTAACTAGTCCTTCAAACCGCAGAGATACACGGCTATTTACACGCCTGTCCCTCCAACCCTCGTTTCATTTATTCTTCCTTGTACCGAGAGCTCGTAAAGGACTCACAGTACACACATAATATGTATAAATAGGCAAGAAGAAAGGAACAGAAAAATATGTACAAAGGAGATGCTTGTTTTTGGAGAAATCTCGTTCAGCATAAATATGCGATAGGAGAATAGATAAAAGATGAGAAAATTTATTAAAAATGAGATGTAGATAACGTGTGTAAGAGTAGAAGAGAAAATAAAATACATACACTAAAAAACAACTACTTATTTAAGTCAAACAAACAATATACTTACATATAACGAAATAAAATAGCATAATCTGCCTTTTATAATTTCCATTGCTGGGACACAGGCCTCCTCTCTGTAAGAAGAGTTTTGAGAGCAGTGCTGATGAAATAATTTACAAAATATAAAGCCCCTGCCTGGGTTCGAACCTAAGACCCACAACTCGTAAGTCGCGACCGTTTCCACAGGACCACCACTGCTCCTAATAATAATCAAATAACTATCACTAAAATGTAACAAATGTAAAAAAAAATACATTCGTAACTATGAAGAAGTGGAAAAACAGTGTTTTTTCAGTCCTAAAAACTGCAACTGTTTGCAACAGTTTGCTTATATTATTGATAGACAGGTTTATTCCATGGGCAATCAATAAAACAAAAGAAAACTTTTAGCAAACAATCAATATAATAACAAAATAATCACGTCATACGAATGTATCGTCGATGTACAGACGCCAAGCACATCGAGCTACTACAATCGGTCAAATTTCTTTAATAGATTTTCAACATTATTGCTAAAGCATAAGGTTCAAAGTTGAT
The DNA here is from genome assembly GCA_963855955.1 of Luperina nickerlii. Lineage (NCBI taxonomy): Eukaryota > Metazoa > Arthropoda > Insecta > Lepidoptera > Noctuidae > Luperina > Luperina nickerlii. The sequence goes on along the minus strand of OY979682.1, from coordinate 1,390,330 downwards.
TGGATATGGATGGTCTATACATTATACTTAGTTTCAATTAGATATTAAACGTCATTGCCTACTCTACGACCCTCATGTTCAACAGCTCTTTCAAACCACTCCCCATGGTCATGCTCATCTTGATGTTTATGGAAAAGTCTGTGGAAACCATTAATTATACCTCTTCGAAAACTATGGATATATTTCTTTATCCCATTGAAAACTCCAACAACTTTGTTCTCGTGTTCTTTATGCTCTTTATCATCAAATTCTGCGTTGATGTGCAGTATGCTTAGACGATTCTTTTTTGTTTTTATATTAGCTTCTGTGACTTTATCTGTTCCTGTTTTGTTTGTAGGCTTTGCAAGATTAAGAATAGGTGGTTTATGAGTGTGGTTAGTAACTATATGTCCAACTGGTGTTCTGTCATCGGGTATATCAACAACGTTTTCAGTTACTTCATATGGAGTGTACGGTGGGTATGAATTAACTATTTGAGAACTTTGCGTATCAATTCCTTCTTTATCTGTCTCTGGTTTCATAGTTGCTGTTCCATTTTTATCTTGTTCCTTAATTATTGGTATTACGGTGATGCTATTTGAACTGTTTGTTTTATTTTGTGTAATATTTATACTTTGGGCTACGCCATCTGGAGAATCATTTAAACCATCTGTAACCAGTATTCTGGTGTTTCTTTGATTTAAGTTTATGTATTTTGATGAGGTTTCATATTGTGAATTAATCTGGTAGTCGCTTGCCACGATTTTCGTTATGAAAACCTGTGAATGATAAATATTGGGTTAATTTTATTATTTTCATAGCATCTGCCTGTGACTTCGTACGCTTGAAATTTCTTGTTTTACATAAAATATATTTTATGGCACTCGGCAATAGTGTAGCTTCCCACTAGTGGTAGAATTTTTAGAGGTTGTTCTGAACTTTATCCCTACTTAAAAAAAATCACGGACTTTTTTATAATATTTTAGTATAGATTGGTTACATACCTATACCATACTTTATGGAGCAAGAAGATTTTTTTTAGTAATTATTATTATGATTAATATCAAAATATCCTTATATCCTTCACTAGATTGTCCAAAAAACAAAAACATCTAAACCTATATTTGGAAGACTACACATAAGTGGTGTTACTTTGATAATCTTTTGATTACTAAGGTGAATAACATCAAGAGATCGTTGAAGAGGTATAATAACTTTTGAAGCATGCTTCACTGCGGTTCTATACACTTCAACCAAACTCAACGCACTATTTGTTATTTTTTCTCAGATGCAGTGTACGATCTTTAGTTTCATCTTTATTTATAGAAGCGTACATACTGCAGATACTGATAACTTTATTAGATAGACACATAACTTTACTATTAGTGACGTAATGTAATAGTAGGGTTTATAATTATATCTCAAGACGCTGTACCCAGAATAAAATTACTATTGTTACTACAAAAGGTACAAAGTATTAAAATTAAGCAATTATAGATGACTTTCTACCTATCTAAGGTACCTTTAAACATTCACTTTCATTTTAAAAACTAAATGACGGATGATAATTCAAATAAACTCACCAAACAAACAAATAATCGCACAGCCATGTTCCAGATACTATACACAGACCAGACAACTAACAAGACCAACAAACGAATTAAACTGATACAAACTAAATAGGTATACGTTCACAATAAATGGATTTCCACAAAAAATACGGGCGTTATCTCTGAATTATTACAAGTTCACTTTTCACTTTAGCTAGGGAACGAGGACTGAGGTCGCTTTTAGTTTTTATAAGTCGTGACATGAGACAGGCATGAGTCAAATAGCCTGCGACTGTTAAAGGTAGGTTCCAATGCACATGACTTTGAAAAATCGCAAAATCTTGTCGCACGAACTATACAATAATAATTATTTATATATTAGCCAGCTAAGGTAACTATAACTATGATAAATTGTAATTATCTAATAAGTACTACTAATTTTACCAAGGATTGCGTACGAACAAGATAAAGTCAATTTAAATAATGTTAGGTTAGAAGTCACGACGAGCAGTCACAAAACTACGGAAAAAAGCATTGAAAAAGTCGAGCTGATCAACTGGATCGGATATAAAAAGAAACAATTTTTTTATCACTTACATTGAAGTTTTTGTTAGAATAAAAACTGTCTTGTTAATTTTGGTAATGATGAGGTTTGTTGTTCGTAATATCTCTATTGTACAGGAAAAATATAAATAGAATCTAGATGCTTCTACCTTTTTTTAGTTTCTTAGTTTTGAGTATGAATGTGGATGGCTACAAGAGTAGGGGAAGACCACAGAAATGATGGATAGACTGTGCATGATGATATGTCTAGAAAGGGGATGATTACCGAGATTACGACTAATAGAGCAGTATGGAAGAAAAATATATGTTGAGCTGACACCAAATATATTGGGATAAGGGTAGAAGGATGACGATGCTTCCACCTTTTTGATTGAGTATCTTGGTAATATTACCATTAGTACTATGGGTTGGATTATGGTTGGGTATGGGATAAAAGTGTTTCAACAGTGCGTGTTGCTAGTGATGACCTATGGCACTGAAACGTGGTCGCTCACAATGGGCCTTATTAGAAGGCTGAAAGTCACCCAAAGGGCAATGGAGAGGGCTATACTTGGAGTTTCCCTGCGTGATCGAATCAGAAATGAAGAGATCTGCAGCAGAACCAAGGTAACCGACATAGCCCGAAGAATTGCCAAACTTAAGTGGCAGTGGGCAGGGCATATTGCTCGCAGAACAGATGTCCGATGGAGCCGAAAGGTTCTAGAGTGGCGACCGCGTACCGGAAGACGTAGCGTTCGAAGGTCTCCCACAAGGTGGAACCGACAGCCTTGTGAAGGAACCTTGTGACGAACTCTAGAATGCGAGAAGCACAAAACCGGTCGAAGTGGAGGTGCATGGGGAGGCCTATGTCCAGCAGTGGACCGTTTCAGCTGAATTGATAATGATGATGACTATGGGTTGTGTGATGTTAATGGTAATGATGCCATCTCAATGATCGCCGGCTATCAGAATCCATACTAATATTATAAATTCGAAAGTAACTGTCTGTTTGTCTGTCTGTTACATTTTCACGCCTAAACTACTGAACGGATTGCGATAAAATTTGGCAGAGATATAGATTGCATCCCGGGTAAGGACATAGGATAGTTTTTATCGACATACCTCACGGGCGAAGCTGCGGGCGGAAGTTAGTCTAGAATATATCAAGCGTTTTAACCTGTGGTTTTAACTACTGTTAAATAAGTATGTTGCATACATGAAACAATACCTTAAGTTTTACTACAAAAAAAAACATCAGTCACAGCGTGGGACTGCAACCGGGAAATCCTTTAATTTGTATTATTTTATTTTATTTCATTCCATTGTTGTGTCTCAGTGTGGATGACTCATCTATTGTTACAATCAGAAAGCCATGGGCCAGCCAGGGGATCGTCAACCTATCCACATGGGTTATGGTAATCCTTGATACCTCTCCACCATAGTATGCCTTCACAGTATGTTAAGGATTATCTAGACTTTAACGACACCTTGGTCATCAGATGCGATGGGAGTTCAGGGAAGATCTGTTGTACCTAGGTACACAAAAGGACAAATTATCCCTTCAACGTATGCCAGCAGTTTGGCCACTTCTCGAATAAGGACAAGGATATTGGAAGAAAAAGTTTAATAGCCATAAAAAGAAATGTCGATCTTTGTCAGTTTTTTCCTTAACCTTCCTATGCCTTGGTCTGTAAGATATACCAAATACTTTTGCGTGTTTTTTTTTTAATCGTTGCTAGCATTTTATATTTCTTTTTACCTGTCTGATTCGTTGCTACGTTTATTCCAGGGTGCAAATTTGTAAGTTTGCTTTTGTTTGTGTTTAATGCGACGACGGCGCGCGGAAAACAGAGTCAAATTCCCCACGCGGAACCGCGTTTTTATTGAATTTGTATGGAAAAAATCATGCTCAGGTGCGCGTAATCTGCGCTCCTGAGCATGGCGCGTTGTAGCGTGTGATCCGCCTTAGAAGAATAAATAAATAGGTAATTTAATTCTGGACCAAACACCTATACGCATTTTATAAACTTGCCAAACTGTGTGGCAGTTTGTCGGCAGGATTAGCGCTCGTCTTAAAACATTGTATCAACAATCTGATTGAACATCTAAGTAGGTAGATATGGATAGTTTAAATGAAAATTATCTTCCAAAAAGGAGGATGTTATATTTTATGTTCGACTTTATGTATGTTTTTTTAAATTTATGTATGTTTACCGATTTCTCCGTCAATTGTGGACCTATTTTAAAATTTTCTTTTTTGTTTGAAAGGGTATTCTCTCGAGGTGGTCCCATTGTCATCAAGCTGGAATCTAATGAGAGGATCCCATGGAAATCGAGGAAAACCCTCAAATTTTATAGGCAAACCTATAGCGATTTGGTAATTTTTTGAAGTAACTAAGCATTTGCTCTCGGAAATCATCGTTTGGTAAAGTGGAGCTGATGATGAAGACCACAAATGGCCATTGGAATTACTCAATGATAAATATTTCACGGGTTGCAAGTCGAATACTTTAAAGGTTGCTAAGCAATTCATGCTCGTCACAATGCGGATGGTGAATTGGAGCTCTCCTCTCAACTCCTGAACAATAAAAAAAAGATCCTGTTTTCCATATAAAGTTCATGAGTGAACACTGATGACGCAACTGGAGTGCAGCATTTGTGAAGCGTAAACTCTAACACGCTTGTCATCGCTTTAGATAGTTTTTAAAGTCACTTTTTTTTCCTTAACCTATTTTATCCCACTGCTGGGCAAAAGTCTCGCCAAAATGTTTCCACTTTTCCTTGTGCTGCGCCTTCTCTGTCCAAACGGTTAGAAACGAGTCCAAATCATCACGCCAGCGTTTCCATAGGTTTTCCTACAGGCCGGAAACACACGACATGACACATAACTTTATGAGTTACTACCGACTATGTATGAATAAATCGTGACAAAACATAAATTCCAGATACTTATATCCGTCATTTTTATACATAGGTATCGAAGACAAAAGTTTTGAGTTATGAATCATTCGGTCCTTTCTGTGGCTAATGATCGAATTAAACCACTTTGGTGTCTTTGACCGCTGAGACCTTGACTCTGATCAGTAACTTATTGATGGAATGGTCGAAGAAATTCTTTGGAATCAATCGAATTATTTGTTAGTTCCTATAATATGTATATTGTGACAACCTGAAATGAATTCATCTATCCATCTAATAAAACAAAGCCGGGTTAGTTACACCATCATCCTTCACGTTGTTTTCCTTCACCGTTTTGAGAGCAGTGGTGATTATATAATTTACACAAAGTAAATCGCCGGTTTGGGTTCAAACCTATGACCTACAACTCGTAAGTCGCGGCCGTTACCACTGGGCCACCACTGCTCTCGTATGTCAATAATTTTAACCCACACATAAGAAACTATAAATCCTTTAAAAAAAATCGCACTTCAAAACTAAGGATTTTTTTTAATATACTTAGGTACTTATCACCTAATACATCCCCTACATTTCACCCCCAGTCAAAATTACTATTTCACCCCAAATACGAGATTATTATCACATTGCCAAATAAGTTGGTAAACAACGTCGTAACGCTAGAAGTTAGAATTGGTTTATATACTGTGCTTGGTAATAAGACAAGGCTCGTACACACAGGCGCGACGCGACACGCGACACAAAGGCACCGCAAGTCGCGCAACGAGCGGTGCCTTTGTGTCGCGCGCGATTCGCGTCTCACGTCGCGCCTGTTTGCAGGAGCCTACATGTCTGTCAGTGGTGAAGGTTCCATACAGCTCGGTTCCTACCGGCTTCCCTATGAAAAATGGCACAGTCAGTACTCAATAGAAAAATAATATAATCATATTAAAGATATCTACTCCGGCTTACCTCTTACAAAAATTGACCCTTCGCTACTGATGCCTGGGTCACCTTTTATTAGAGTATTAGATTTACATGTTTTTGTACGTAGTTTTTTGATCCCTTGGCGGGGTGGTATAGCTAGGGGTATATCATTATTTCATAAAATGGTGGTCATGACATGCTGTTTTTAACTAACTTCAAAAAGAAGGGTTCTCAATTCGACAGTATGTTTTTTTGTATGATTGTTACGCGATAGATCCGACAATTGTTAATCGATTTCAAAAATTATTGTTTTAATGGATAGGGTATGCCTCAGGGGTAGTCCCATATAAATTTTATGAATTTGCTTGCGTGGTTTTTGAGTTAGCTTCAATAATACGTATTTTTGCCACTTAGTTTAGGTATATTGATGATTTTATAATGACTTCCTATCACTGATATTTACATAGCAAGTTGTGTTATATGAATTTGTGTTGGGTAAGTAGGTACAACTTAAAAGTGAAAATAGAAACTTGTAAAAAAAAAACAATTTCGGAATTCGGTGGCAAACACCGAAAATAAGTACGTACCTACCCAACGACTTCCAAAATTAAAGTTATTATTCACTTTGTAGTGTCTTTTTTGGAAGTCGGTTGTTCGTTTTTTGTAAAAATGTTTTTATTATTGTGTTACTTTTCTTTTACACGTCAAAACATTTTTCACCAAAAACGTGGAATGTGTCAAGAAAGAAATAATAAATGTTGACAGTAGTCAGAAAATTTTCTATTTTGTAACGACGGATTCTTTAATTAAGAAGGACTTAGTAGATAAATATGAAACAAATTAGAAACTCCAAAAACCGGACACAATAACAATCTGAGACTTAAATCGTAATGAGAATTCATATTTCAGTTCCATTTTAATAATGAAAAAGAGCTTCAAATAAAATATTAAAGAAACAACCCAGGAGAGGTATTATTACTTCGAAAACAACGGAAGGTCGTAAACTTAAATAAGTAATATAGAGAAACTCATAACGTCGACTTTGCTATGATTTTTTTGCAAGGCGCTCCAAACTAAATAGCTCGACGTTTTTTTTGTTCTTCTTTTATTTTACAGGAGAATTTGCAGAGAGCTGAGTATTTCTATGAAAGGACTGGTGCTTCATTTATATTATAGAAATGCAATAGCTTACGGATTTCGAGCAACCAGGGCCAAGGAAAATGTTCCATTCCTTTTAATTATAAAAAGTGGTTTGGAAAAAATATTTTAAGCACAAGCAACCTATTCTTTTATGTATATAGATTCTTAGCTAATTGAGTTTCGAGTTAAATTATAAAGATCGGTATTAATAAATAATCCCTATCGGGATGAAAAGAGGGAATACAGTTCGCATGAAAAATCTCATTCTTTCATTTCGATTCATTTTCCCTTTGAAGGGGGTGGACTTCAATACCCCCTGTGTTGAAGTTCGTAAGGGTAAGTACGAATTCCACGCGGACATAACAGGTGGTAGTTAATTACAATTATGTATAATATGTGTATACGATGTTTCTACCTGGAATAAAATTATTATACTGCAATAGGTACAAACTCACAAAGTATTAAAATTATTCCTAATGTAACATAACCTCACGCGTGTAATCCTCGAAAGGTTAGGCAGAAGTGTATCCTATTGTACACTCACATGTCGCCAGCTTTGTTTAAGTCCCATGGATTAAGGGGCGAGACTATTGCCATCAACCGGGCACAAATCTTTGCCTAATATTTTAACAAACAATAAGTCAGTGTGAGATTCAAAGTGCGTTTTGTATGGACCTTAGCATATATAACAAATTACTTAATAATATATAGGAAGCAAGCAATTTTATATAATTTAAAAATAGATTAAAGATTTTTTTGATCAATAAAACCTATTATTAAGTTAATAATTATTTAAATGATAAATATATTTAATTAAATAATGATAATAAAATTACGTAATTAATAAATGTCAATAATAATATATTATGTTAATAATGTTCAATATGATGTATGTATTGAAAGTAATGTACTTTATACAGGGTCCCATTAAAATAGATGGACACATTTTAACACAGCGCTCAGTACGTCTAACTAAAGATATCCAAGCAAAAAAAACTGATTAAAGTGATTTTATTTTGACCTAAAATAATAAATTGCCGGCACATTAGTGTATTTTCGTTGGCTGATTATTTTTCTTGTAAGTAGCTATGCATTTTTCTTAAATATTTTTTTACCATCGTCCTTATTTTGGTGGTCTGAATGATTTCTAAAAGTTTGCCCATCTATTTTAATGCGACCTTATATATTTCGGGCAACCGTGCGTGTACTACCAGATGTGTGAACCCGAACGAGGCCAAAGTAGTGTGTCAGGATCGTAGCAGGTGGCGCTCTGTAATTTTCTGCCTAACCAGACTTAGGCCTGGTTGGCTGGCCTGGTGTCAGTAACCCTGTTAGCACAAAGTTTGTTCGCTACACTTCGCTAACTCGCATGCTAACTCAATTTTACTTCACCTTCGCCAAAGCTTTGCCTCGCTGCTGCTGCGACGTAGGAACTGTCGATTTTCTTTTATTTTTTGCTGGATATTGCTTCAAATTCGTTCTTATACAAACTTTTAGCGAATGTTTAGCCTGAGCGAGGGTTTCGAAAAGTAATTTCTTAGTGCACCTTTGCAGCTTCGAAAATATTTATGGTCCTTTCACGTTTCCGTCTTGAGTGTTCGTAGAGTTTCTTGCCCGTTCTGGTCCAAAGGAACCTACTACGCTTTCTAAGTATTCTATTTTTATTAAAGCCGATGTCGACTATTCTGCAGAACGATAAAAATCTACGATGCTGCAGTTGACCTTGATGTAGATACTACAGTTAAATAACATATTAAATTAATAAAATTTAAATAAAAATTTAAATTAATAACATATTAAATTATACAGTAAAATAACATATTAAATTAATTATAATTGTTAGAACATTAAAATGAACATGCACCACATCCAAACAGACAGAAAATTTGAGGAAACAAATTATAATTTTATATTATTGTGGCAAATAAATATCATCAGCGCCACAAGCAATTCTGGAGAGGGATAGGTTAAAAGGGAGGGGAAATTAATCGGAAGAGGGATCTCAAATTTGGGGAGACGCTATACAAATCTAGAGGTGGGTAAGAGCTTTTGAAAAATATGTGATCTAATCGTGTGTGTGTATGTGTGTAAACTACGCTTTCGAAAGGGTAACTTCATGTTTCTGAATGACAAAAGTGCCTGTAAATGGTTCAATTGAAATAACGGTTTGAGTGGTTTAGATTGCCCTGTGTTTTGAAACAAACAGTATTATATCTAGACTAATGATAATGAAGCTGAAGAGTTTGTTTGTTTGAACGCGCTAATCTCTAACCAGTTAGATTTGAAAACGTCTGTTTGCATTTGATAGCCCGATTCTTGATCTATCATATCAATACTGGTGACTGATGTAATGTTATGATGACTTTTTAAAGTATGTAATGCATTGTGAAATTTAATATTTGCAATTAATTTATTTAATTAGACATTTTGTAACTTATAGAAATAATGAAGGAATATTATGACATTTTTAATAATTTAATGTATTATGAAATTAAATATTTGCACACCACACGTAATGGTAGAATGTAATTGGGCCACATTTATAATAACATCATACTATTTTGTACACCTACATTTTGGCAAATAAAGTATTATTATTATTATTGAGGAAAGCTATAGGCTATGTAACATCACGAGCAAAACGAAAAAAAGTCTGGCGAAACGCTAAACGTAGTTTTAAATGTAAACAGAAATAACTTAACAATAAACTTAACAAATATTCTGTACCTATAAACTATACCAATATTCTTACTATATTTCCCACAGATTAGAAATTAAGGCTCCTTCAAACAGGCGCGACACGCGATAAAATCACGCGCGACACAAAGGCACCGCAAGTCGCGCATCGAGCGTTGCCTTTGAGTCGCGCGTCGCGCCTCTTTGCAGGAGCCTTTAAATATTTGCAAAGTGATGGTAAACGTAATTGCAGTCAGGGCCAAAATTAATTATATGAACAAAAGACACTGACAATAACAGTGTTGTCTGTTGTCAGTGAGTCTGTTTGTGTCTTCAAATAAGTCTACAAAGCCTTATTTACAAAAATAGCAAAAACAACGAGTTAGGTAATTTTCGTGAAGTCATATTTTACAGACCATAAGTTCAGACGATCGGAAAAACCTTTCTACGTCACAATAAAAATACTTGCTGACTTTCTATGTTCTATGTTATGGGTTTGGTTTCCGCACTTAGTGCTTCGATGGACCATTGTGCGTGACTTGCTGACTTATTTAGAAATCCAATAAACTTCCATTATCATATTATTGTAGGTAAACCGAATATTCCCTGATAACTGCTGCAATATTTAATTCCTATGAAAGGATTGAAAACATTTGTTGGCCATAGAATTGAAGAGGCTCTTTCTAGAATCTAGAGTAAATGCGAGGATTACAAAGAACCATAGAATTTAAGAGGCTCTTCCTAGAATCTAGAGTAAATGAGGATTAAAAAAAGCACAGTACCGTGGTGTCAGACACTAGCTCCTGCCCGCGACTTCGGTCGCGTGGAATTTCAAGTTTTAACATAAAATATATCTTAGGTAAAGAGGCTCAATATTTAAAAAAAAAGTGCATCATTAGAAGCTTAAAAACTTTTTGGAGGTTCATTAATTGCGAAAAGGGTCCATCATAAGCAGGTCAACAAGTTTTTAGAGAATAATTAAATATAAGACCTTTATTAAATCAATCTTACTTACTCACATATTTTTTTTCCAAGTGAATACATACATGCTTTCTTAGGATTATTATTAAGCTACTCCCTGAGGATATAAAATATAGGTATAGTTCATAATGCTACAGTCAATTCTTTTTTGGTTACGGGGCCCATACAATGTTACTCATTGACCTTTGACTGGTAAGTAGTTCCAGAGATTAGCGTTTCCAAACAAAAAAACTCTTCAGCTTTATATTATTAGAATAGATGTAATAAAGGTAGCTTGACCTTGTAGATTGTTACCGCGATCGTCACGCGACCATCGTGCAATTATTGTTAACCTCAATTTGCACGTTATTATTGGTAATCGTCGCTAAATGATAACAGTAGCACAGCTCGATCGAGAGTCATCTAAGCTATGCTTCCTGCGGTCGATTCGTTAACATCCATAACATTTATCAAGCGCCGCCGGTCCCTGTCTGTCATTCGTAGGAGCCCAAAAGTCTGACAACCAGTATTACCAAGGGGTACGTTACCCAGTAACTGGTTTGTCGAGGTCAGATAGGCAGTCGCTCTATGTAATATACTGGTATTTAGCTGCATTCGGTTAAACTGAAAGCCGATTCCAAGAGTCGGGAAAAGGCTATGCAGAATGATTTCTCTGTAGTAGCCTTGTGTGGATTTGTGCACAGCTGATGCCCTATCTTCTTCTTCTGATGGCAAACAGTTGAAACATGTTTGGCCCAAAATTCAGCTGCTCGAACTCAGCCCACTGACGCAGTCATAAGATCATCAAGTACACAGGTGACATAAGATCATCAAATACGCAGGATGGAAGGTGGGCCATTTCTTGGACACTACTGCCCACCCTTTCGGGAAACACAGGTGTGATTTTATGTGATTGTACAACCACAAAAATCAATTACAGAATAGCGTTCTAAAAATACTTTGAATAAACCATTGCTCAGCATAATTACGCAATAAGCGCCCTCTCAAAATCTGGAAACTAAGATACGTCGCAAGTCTCCCCTCCCCTCCCCTCCCTCGTAGTATCAGCAGAATAAGCGCAAACACGACACGGGCACGATCCTGATAGATTTTATAGATGTCCTTGTTTTTATACATAAATCGGAATTGTTGTCCCAGTGTCCTTTTTATTAGAATACTAGATTCTGCCCGCGACTTTGCCCACGTGAAATTTTTTTCTGACTTTTTGTTTTTGAAAAAGAATAAAAGTGTTGTTAAAGAGCCTTTCTCAAGAATTGGGGAATATTATGTTTTCAAATCCGACTTATAGTAGATCAGCGCGTTCAAACAAACAAACTCTTCAGTTTTATTATTAGTAGGTATATAAAACCAAACGTTGTTTGCTCAGTATTTTTTCGTTGACCGAGTTTATTTGTTTGTTAGATTTATACGAGTATTTAGCCAGATGAATGTTGTATGTTGTATTAATGTTGAATATTTGTTGTACGTCCTAGAAGGCTTTTAGGACGCCAAGAAATCTAGATTGAACGTCCTAAAAAGTTTCAAAATTGTTGTTAAACCTATTTAAATCGAAAGAAATGGCTCTTGTTGTCAATATTGGTTATGGGCGTGCAGAATCGAACCCAGGAATTCATGCTCAGCAGCTTCTGAAAGGTTTCATGTGCCTTACCTATTCTGGTGTGTAATATAACATCCACTGCTGGACATAGGCCCCCAAGCTCTTCCGCTTTGACCGGTTCTGTCGTCCGGTACGCGGTCGCCACTCCAGAACCTTTCAGACCTTTCTCCCTAACCTAAGTTATAACGTCGAGTTATTTTAAGAGCCAGTGAACGTTCATGAACTAGATATTTATCGAGCGATCTTAGGTATTTCTCAGTAACAGCCTGGCGTTTAGAAGTTGGCCGTGTGATACCCCCGTGCCTCGGAAAGCACGCCAAGCCGTTTGTCATGCGCCTGATATCTCACTCCGCTCGTGTTGGATTGCGCACCCATTGGACTTTGAGAGTGAGGAAAGAGTGAGTGCACTGGTGTGTGCGCACACACTTGTGCACTGTAGAAATATCAATCAATCAATGTAAGTACGTAGAATTTTTGTTTTCATCCGCATAAATCTTCGGTATATTTACACAGAGGTTCCTGAAAGACCAATACTTCTCATCTTCACCCTACTGTGTAATGGGACCTTAATATCTCCCGCGTAGATGGCTATTCTCCGTTGAGATTGGCTGTCATGGTCGAAATTCGGTCTGGAGGACTATTTTATTACTTATCGAGCAGAACAGAGTTTCATAAAAAGTATTTGAGCTGAATGAAGTCATATTTTTAGAAGGCTTCTGGACACATCATCATCATCAGCCTACAGCAGTCCACTGTTGGAGACATAGGTCTCTCCTAATTTATAAATTGATATAAATAAGTGTAATAATAGTGATATAAATAATTTTAAATGTTTGCATGCCGATTGGTAAAATGTGGCTGGGCTAAATAATCTTAAGAACTATTATGTATTACCCATATTTGCAAAATAAAATTCTATTCTATTCCTAGTGCACGCCATTCAGCTCGATTTTCAGAAAAAGCTCATCTAGCTGCTACCAGCCACCCTGCGAAGATCGTCACTCCACCTAGCCCGAGGGTATCAATTCTTACGTTTCCCGATTCGGGGCCTCCACTCAAGATCACATGTAAGTACCCCAACGGTCATCCGTTCTGAACACGCTACACTGAAATTGTTACAGAATCTGTCTGCAGATTAAATTGCAAAAAAGATGGACTTTTCCGTTTTCAAATTAGGTAGCTTTATGGGAGCTAGCGTTAATGTGATTACAAATGCTTGCATTCAGTAACTTAGCCATTATGATGACTGTTAGCCACGCGGAATAAGCCCTTACCTTTCTTCGTTTCAATGATAGCAACCCAGCGTAGTCGCTTGTCTTGCATTCTTCGTGACCTTTATGAAGTCTTTATAAAGGCTATTTAATAAGACTTGATAAAGGTCACCGAGAAAATTATAACTAGATAAGTTGTGTTTCTTATCCGACTATTCAGAGAAGACAGACTCTTGTAAAGTTAAGACATACTTAATCTTTGTCAGGCCTTAGGAGGTCCATGCAGATTAAAGTCTGAGTTGGTATTGTTAGGAAACAACTACACAGATTTGAGTAGTCCTATCCAGTCGGTGTACGCATTTGTCACAAATTGTGTAGCTCTACCTCAACGACTCGACGACAAACGATACCAAAGAAAGAACATTTGGGTAGGTTGAAATGAGGTACTCAAACTGCCTGATTAACACAAAACTAACTTTTAAAAAAACTTTTGTGGTCGCGGTCCCTCCTCAGGAAGAGGTTCCTTACGCGATACGCGCACGCATACACACTTTTATATAATAGACAGAGATAGAGACATCTAGTAAACGTTTTTAGAAGTTCTCTTAAAGTTGTCGCCATCTTGGATTTTTATTTTGACACACTATTGGATTAACCGGTTGTATGCCGTAATTACAGAAAACAATTAAAAACTATTGTGTCTCGCGTAGATCTACGCTCCCGGCATACAAGGGGTTAAGCACTGTTTAAAACCATGAAAACTATGTCTCTCTCTCGAAAGAGAGTCACACGGAGGGATATAACGCTTTTTTATTACATGACGACTTCTACCAGTTCACTCCTACCGCAAGCCGCATTAAAGAACTTTGTTTCAAAATGTCCCAAATGGTGCGCATATTTATAATTATTAACATTATAATAATACTTTACAAAATAATCTTAATCCATCTACACTGGGCCGCAATGAAAGCGGGTCGGTAACAAAAACCTCAATAATTTCCAAAATATTAGAGCTACGAGTAACTTTGTGGAATAAATACTGTATTTTAGGTAATTTTATAGTGCCTAAATCAATGTCATATAAGTTCAAGGTTGTGAAATATATTTTAAATAAAAGTAAGTTAAGTAAAAATTACCATTAACACTAGATTTTGAAAAATGTGCTACGGTATCAAATAAGCAATTTTCACACATTGTAGTATTTTGTATTGCCACCACGAGCTGTTAATACAGCTGTTATACAGTTTGTATGTTCCACCAGATTTCTGAGTCAACGCTAAGTAATATTCTCTCATTCCTCCATCAGTGCTTCTTTCAGTTCACGATGCGTGATTGGAGGAGAATTTCGCTGGCGTACACGTCGTCCCATTTCGTCCCAGGCATGGGGAAACATATGGGGTTCAAGTCTGGGCTGTGTGCTGGAAACTCCATGCGTGTGAATAGCGACATCTTCAAAGTAGACAGATAAACGAGCGTCATCTTGTATAAAGATGGCGTTCTCGCCCATGTTTACTAAAAATGGGCCAACATACTCATTTAAGATTTCATTCACGTATCTTTTTTCAGTTAAACTGCTCCATTCCATTTTCTATTATCACTAGCACGGAGCGGTTTTCGTAAGAAATTTCAGCTCACACGTGTATGAAGCCTTCCGCGTATGGTATTTTCTATTCAATGCAATTTTGGTTATAGGGTTCTCCTGGTCTTTGCCTCCCATCATGAAACTCGACTCGTCCAAAAACATTTCTCTTGACCAATCATCCAGAGTTCAGTTCATGTGTTTTCTAGCGTAACTCGGTCTTGAATTTCGATGCTGCCTTTCGACTTTTGGAACATTTGCAGGTCTAAATGACTTCAACTTTGCTACAGCAAGACGCCGCCTAGTGAGGCGGCGTATACAGTGGTATACGTGCTTGGATCCCTCCCTCCAGCACGAAGAAAGTGATTTTTTAATTCAACAGCGTTTGAAATAGATTTCTCAACATTGTTGGCACCATATATCGATCCACCCGCGCTGTCGTGTACCTTGTTCGACCTGTTCCTGGTCTGCGAATACAGGATCCAGACTTTTCAAATCACTGAAGCACTCTTTGAACGATTGATAGCGATATACTAACAGTTCTCGCTGTATATATAACGCTGACTGCGCCCGTCTTCAAGCATTGTCAGAATTTTGGTACACTCTTCAGAGGTAAGTGGTATGTTTTTAATTGAATTTGATCAGAATAATTAATGTTTGCACAAGAAATGCCATATTTGTTTATAGAAACAAAATTAAAACAAATGGTTTTAAAGTTGTTAAAATTTTAAAGATCGTCTTTATTTATGATTTTTTAATACAACCTATAAAAATAAATACAAAGGTTTTACTTCTTCCTGTATTTGTAATGAAATAAACTTTAATTTAGTTTTTATTTTAAAGGATTGCTCAAATATTTTAAAAGTTATCGCAGATTTTATAACCGACCCGCTTTCTTTGCGGCCCAGTGTAGTATTATGCAGAGTTTCTTTATGAAAAACAGATCGTTAAGCTGACCGCAGCTTAGCAGGATTCGTAGTCTATTGTCCCTGTGAAAAGACAATGAAAAGCGTTTTACTAGAGTAGGTACGCTACGTTGGCTCAGTAACGAAAGTGTTAAAACCAGTCTCAAGAATCTTCAGGCTTCTATTCTTACAAGTCATCACTTTTAATAGC
Source organism: Luperina nickerlii (assembly GCA_963855955.1). Classification (NCBI taxonomy): domain Eukaryota; kingdom Metazoa; phylum Arthropoda; class Insecta; order Lepidoptera; family Noctuidae; genus Luperina; species Luperina nickerlii. The sequence continues at coordinate 1,374,136 of OY979682.1, read as the reverse complement.
AATTCTTCGTAATGATAAGCCAATAGTGTTATCATTTCGTAGCGCTATACAAAAGTTTGACGCTACAGGTATTTACATTAGTTTACAACTTCAAATAACATTTTCAATGCAAAACGCCCACCACCGCTGCTGAAATCAAAATAAATTCCATGCGGGAACCTCGCGTCGGCCCCACAGATCAGTTTATGCATTCCGCCGAACTAAGCATACATAATAAACATTCCTCTTTCACTTACAAGCAAAGTTTTCCATCAGACGGGACTCACTTATTATCTTCTCAATGTAGGCACTGTACGCAAACCTGCGTTTCCATGGAAACGGCACCAGCGCGCGCACCCAGTCCCCTCGACGCCCCGACGCCGACTGGACGCGTCGGTTCCAATTTCGAAAATAAACATTCATATTTCGAATCGCGATTAAAAAAATTCGTTGAACGGTCAGTGTTTTTGGAGTTTATGGAATAATGACGGTTGGATTTGCGTTCTTTTTTTGAACGTGTGTGTTTGTGTAGTGGTATGGTAGTGACAGGTGATTGGTTATGGCCGAGGACGTTAACTGCGGGGGAGGCACGGTGAGTTAGTGCAAAGTTTTTTATTACATGTGTAAGCTACACGTTTTTCGTCTGTCTTGTTAGGCAGAAAAATGATTCATATTTCGGGACACTTTTTGCCAGTTTCCGGCACGGTACATAAATTATTCAGAATGTAAACAAAGACCTTTGTTTTTGTTTATATCTTGTTCTGAAAGCTGTTCTTATATAAATGATCTTTTGTGTTCACACACACAACTTAGAGGATGTTTTGCAACACAGAAATTCAGGACTAAATACAAAGTCTCCAAAATGAATTTCAGAAAACTAAAATAAACGAAAAAAAAATGTCATTAATCTTTTTTGGCACCAATAACGTGTAAATGGATTGAGGTGTTCCATAAAAACGTAACCTCCAAACAATATAAACACATTTTCTCCAAGATCCATGAAAGAATAATGGGCTCAACTAAAGTGAACATCGTTTCTCTTCCTTCTAAATCCCGAAATTGATCTCTTTTTCTTCCTCATGGGATCTTTTACACTAAAGCTCACTTCAACGTTTAATGTTTATTTAAGAAGTCACTGCCTTCAAGACTTCGTTTAATAATTAATCTTAGTTAATTATTGAATTATATACTTCAGCTGATGTTGAAAGTAGCGCTTAAGTCCACAGGGAATAATTACAACTAAATATAATATTCTGCCTGATTACGGTCCACAGGAATACTGTAAATAAGAAAAGGTAATTTTAAGACCAGACATGTTTAACAATGTATAAAATAGCTGCTTCGTTTTTAATGTCTGTAAGTCGGGCACTGCCTGGTTAGTAGTGGTTAGACAGCCCTATTACCACGTTGCTAATTAGCTTTATTACCTATTGACTAGCTGACCCGGCGAACTTCATACCGCCATCGGAATCAGTTAATTCGTTCTCGGGATATTATCAAAAAAGCCGTTCCATCCAACAAAAAATGTGTGACAAAATAAATCTTTCTTTTTTTGCGTATTTTACCCATGTTTTAATAGTTATTCTGCTAATCGGGGCGGAAACAAATCCAACAAATCTAAGGTCATAAAAATCGGTCCACCTGTGCTTAAGTTATATATGGTGTAACTAATGCTACTTTGTTTTATATGTACATATAGGGCTTGTCCCATTTCTCAGTAGCAGCCCGAATTTGTGGTCGGTTGATGACACCCGGGTCGCCTCCAACCTATACAAAAATGATGCCTAATTCCCCGGGATTACAGACTCACGCCTGCGATATTATGTTAATTGGCTTAAATTTCTACCACGGCGTAACATAGGAAAATTCGAGAGACACAAAATCTCTAGAGACTGTCAATGATCAAGTAGCATCGTGTGGAAACCTGGAATACATGATCAGAAATTGAAATCACTGCCTGCTGACTGTTACTGTCTCGTTGGTCCGCTGGTCTAATGTTCGTAAGCGGCTTACTGAGCATGAGGTCCTGGGTTCTTTTTTTTTTGGTATTACTCAACCGAGCGCTCGGCGCATCCCGGACAGTCACACCCAACACCTTATTTGACTGGCCAATTTCTTCCCTTGCGGTCATAGGGCAGCCGCCTGCCTGGTTCGCGACCACCTTCCCACTGGAATCCAGCGTCAAGCAGCCTGCTATTTCGTCGATTCGCGGGAGTTCTAGTGCTTTAGGCATCTTCTAGGCACGCTCGTTCCATCATAGTGTTGCGCGCCGCAAATAATGTTTGATACATGGCGACATTAGTTACCACTAGCGCCATCTAGTATCGGGTAGCAGAACTAGTATCTCGGTACTAGGACCTTGACCCTACTTGACCTTTTTGTAAGTACTAGTAATTCCGAGAACTATCGACGTCGAGTCAGTCGGGACCGGTATGTACTCGAACGTTCTAGATGTTTATGTACTAGCTCTGCGGCACTATATAAGGCGGGCGCAAGCCGCGAGACACATAGTTTCGATTAAGCGATAAGAGCGAGAACATCGAAGGCGATATTCGAGTGCGACCTAAGAGTGATCAGTAAGTGAAATTGTGTTCCTTAATTAGTGTGTTTGAGCTGTAATTAGTGTTGGTGAGTAAAGTGTCATTTTTTGGTTATTAAATCGGCAGTTTTTATTGTCACGAACCCCAAGCTCGTAACAATTGGTGTCAGAAGCGGGGATTAAAATCATGCCGATTTTACCCAAAGACGACATGGAGGGTATCCGTACCCGGAGTCAACGCCAGCAAGAGACGGACCAGAGGCGATTCGGTGGAACAACGCCACAGAGGTCGGAAGGC